>JAVIAB010000117.1:38404798-39764798 GCA_032433765.1 Megaustenia siamemsis | reverse complement strand
TTTTAATATTGTTCCACTTGTCTTTATTGTGAACTGCAGTGATGTCTTTTTCTTTATTGTTACCATTACTTCTGTCTTTTTTGCTATAAAGGCTGAGTCCTTTATTTTTGCTTTCTTTCCCTTTGTCTAACATTTCTTGTAACTCATTTTCACTCTTAGCGATTGGCCTCCGATTGTTATTCCAGGCATACCCCTTAGGGATCTTAAAATAATCTCACTATAGATATTTAAAAAATCTGGTGACAGCACACAACCTTGCTTAACACCTTGTTTTATTTGTTGACACATCCCCAACTGATTTCAAGTTGCTATGACCAATGTTTGTTGCCAGTACATGTTCTTTCTTTATTATTCTTAAATATTTGCTGTCTACATTTATCTTCTTCTTCTTTCCTTCCTCATTTGCCTTTGAGCGAGGGGAGATATAATTTGCATCTTTTGCTCTCTGTTCACCTCTGCTGCTGTTGTTCCAAGTAATTCTAATATTCCATTGATCCATTTTTTTCGTGGTCAACCCTTGGGTCTGGTATTCTCACAATGTTTATTGAAGGCTCATTGTATTGTGTTTTGATCATCCTGCCTTGTCACGTGGCCAAACCATTTTATCTGTTCTTTCTTTATATATTCTATGGCGGGGGCTATTTCTAGCTTTTTTCTCAGTTATTCATTTCTGATCTTATCTCTCAGACTGTTTCCTGTCATTCATCTGACACATTTCATCTCACTAGAGGTTATTTTTCTTATTGTTCTTGCATCTAGGGTCCTGGTCTGGCATTGGTAGCACAATATTGGGATGAAGATTGTATTGTATAGTGCTTGTTTTGCCTCTAGAGTTATTTCCTTGTTGGACAATAGTGGTGATAAGTGTTCAATGATTTGACAAGCTTTGTTGCATCTTGATTCTATCTATGCTGTTTGTGAAATATTGTTTGTCACTAAACTTCCTAGGTATTTGAATTCCTTTACTTGTTTTAGTTGCCTGCCTTCTATAGTTATGTTGATGCTCTGTTTATTGTTGGCGACATTCATGACTTCTGTTTTGTTGATGTTGATTTTCATGTTGTAATTTGTGCCTGTGCTGTTGAGTGTGTTTAAGTGTTCTTGTAGGCCTCATGTTGTTTCATGTATTAGTGCCTGATCGTCTGCAAATAAAAGCTCGTTGATCTCCTCTGTCTCTGATGGGTTGGCTAACTTGTATATATAGTCCATATATATATTTTTTTTTTGGGGCATTCAGCTTTCACCTCTGGCGAAGCCCCTAGAAACTAGGAACTGAATTTTGCATGTTAATCCATTTTTCTCTGGCAGCCGTGTGCACAGGGGTCCCTCACCATACAGGCAGAAAACTCCGTCTTCGGAGGTACTCATATTTTTTCCGTCGATGAGTAATTGACGTTTCAAGCAGGGTCTCCCTGCTAATACAGCGGTGGTTAATGCAGAGGGAAATCATAAATAAATTTGAACTCACAACCTCTCTGTCTCAAGGCCGGCATCTTGCCTCAAGACCAACCAGTCCCCTAGTCCATATATGTAATAACAGTAGGGGGTATCCCTATGGGTATGCACCCCTATCTTACACCTGATCTAACTTTAAAGTGGTCTGTGTAGTCTGCTGCTGTTCTGACTGTGCAGCTGCTGTTGATGTAGGGACTTTTAATTAGGTTGGTGAGATGTTGGCTTACTCCGTATATTGTTAGTATCTCCCACAATTGTTCTCTGTTTACTCTGTTTAATGCTTTTTCCTGGTCAATGAAAGCTATGTGTAAATTTTGATTGTGTTCTGTTATTTTTTCTGCAAGTTTTTTTTATTGTGAATAGAGCATCAGTACATCCTCTGTTTTTTCTGAACCCTATTTGAGAATCACTTAACTGTAGTTCTATTATTGGTCTCAGCCTTTTTTCCACGATTATGGTGTATAGCTTTCCTACATGTCTGAGAAAAGATATACCTCTATACTGATTGCAGTCTCTTTTGCTACCTTTCTTTTTTTAAAAATTGGTACGATGATTGCCTGTTGCCAATCTTCTAGGGCTTTTTGTTGGTGCCATGCTGCATTAAATATTCTGTGCAGCCATGTCACTCCTGTTTCTCCTGCTGCTGCTATTATTTCTATTAGTATGTTATCTATCTCCTGTGCTTTATATCTTGATGCATAATATTTGATTACTTCTTCGATTTCCTCTTTGATGATGTTGGGTTCAGTATTTGTGCGTTCTTGTGTGGTTTTTGTTGTCAGATTGGTAGATGTTGCCATGTTTAACAGGTCTTCAAAATATTCTTTCCATCTCTGTTGCATATGTTGGTTATTTGATATTGGCTGTCCATCTTTGTCACTTATGAGTTCAGTAGGATCATGTAGCTTTTACTGCTTTCTAGAAATCTCTTGTGACTGTCTTGAAGTCCCTGCCCATATTTTGTCCAAATTCTGTCCACTTCTTTTGCTTAGCTTCTTCGATCGAAATTGTAACTCTTTTTCAAACTAAGGCATATTTTTCATATTTTTCTTGGTTCTTATTCTCCCTCCAATTTTTAGTTTCTTTTTCTCTTTAATTACTTCATTGACTGCTTCATTCCACCACGGGGTGCTCTTTTTCCCTTCTTTTGTCCTTAGCCTCGTTCCACATACTGTTTCAGAGATGGTTACTGTTTCCTTAAATTGTTTCCACTCTTCTGCTACTGTGCATATTTTTTTAGGGAGTTTCTTTGTTAGTTTTTCTTCTAGGGTTTTCCTTTATTCTTGATTATTTAATTGTTTTATTTTTATTGTCTGTTCTTTTTGGTTCTTTTGTTTGTTTTTGTATATTTTCTTTATTTTTGGCTGTTTGAGTGTGATCATAACCACCTTGTGGTCCATGTCATCTGTGATATTAGGGATTGCTCTTGTTTTGGTTACTCTTTTCTTGTTCTGTTTTCTTGTTAATATAAAATCTATCTGGTTTTTGCATGTTGTGTCATTCCATTTGTACCAGGTGTATAATTGTGTCTCTCTGTGTTTAAAGAATGTGTTGGTGATAAATAAATCATTTTGATTACATATCTCCAGCAGTCTGTTTCCATTTTTGTTTATTTCAGCTGTTTTATCGCCAAAGGGTCCTAAGATATCTTTGTTCTCACTGTTGCTTTTCCCAAGCCTTCCATTAAAATCTCTCATCACTAACATGTCGTCGCTTTTGTCAAACTTATTAATAATTTCATTCAATGTGTCAGAATTCTTCGCTGTCTTTTTCATTGTTGTTGCATGATGCATAGATTTGTATGTAAGTTGTTTTTCGATCATCTTTTAGTAGTCTGATTGTGATAATTCTTTCTGAGTGGTATTTTATTTCTAGAATGTTTTTGTGTGTTCTAGGTCGATAAAGCCTACTCTGTGTGTTGCTCTTTCTGTGTTGTTGACTCCTGAGAATATTATAGCATAGTTCTTTTGTGTTTTCTTCATCTGTTGTCCTTTTACTCTGGTGTCCGATAATACTAGTATTTTAATTTTCATTTTAGTCATTTCTTCTATAAGTTCAACTTCTTTTTTTTTTATTCTGCATGTATAGATTGTTGTTACTTTATATTTATCTCCATCTTCTATGATTTCTCTGAGCATAAAACATTTATCCTTACCGACCTGCTTAGTCAGTCTTAAGTTAAGGGCTTAACTTAAAAACACACGTTAGGGGTTTAGCCCCGCTGATGTTTCCACCACGTGTTTGATCGCAAAGGTCTCACATGCGATCTTATACGGTTTAACTACACATTTTTAACTGTTTACATTTATCTGATTTTATCCTCCTCCATGAATAGAAAAATTTACACAACTTTTTAAAAAATATAATCTGTTGGAAACACTATTTTAAATCACTTTAATCACATAAAATATGCTCCAAAAGTAAAACAACCGCCATCTTGGTCAACCGGAATGCTCATTTAAAAACATAAACACGTCTACGTTTATGCTTTTAAAAATTTTGCTTTTTTCTTAGTCCTTGTGGAATATTTTGAAACATTAAGGAATACCACCAAAAATTATCAACATCATAAAAAACATATATGACTGCTATACTTGCGCAGTTTGCACAGATGAGGGAATGAGTGATTGGTTTCAGATTGAAACAGGAGTAAAATAGGGATGCAGGCTATCACTACATGGAAATACATCAAAGAAAGAAGAGAAGTAAAGAGAGCCATGATCATTGTAAAGACAGTTCTTGGAAAAGTCCTGGCAAAAGTAACATACAAATAATTAGACAACAAAGTAAAAAAGTTCGGCAAGTAGAGATAAAAGAACTTATGTAGACAATTTGGCAGAGAATGCAGACAGCTGCATTTACAGGAGACAGCAGTATCTTTATACTGTACAAACAATGGTGACAACCACCTATACATCCAGCGGAGCACCGATTCTAGACAAATCTGTCATGATGCTAACAGCAAGCGCTGACATAAAGACTCGTTGGGCTGAACACTTCAATGAAATTTTTAACCATCCACTTACCCATGATTTAATAGACTTTGAAGCTGAAACACCAGCAGCGAAATTAGATATAAACTTAGATGATTTCACCTTGAGTGAAATAGAGACTTCTTTAAAACTTATGGCCAACAACAGGACTGCTGGCAAGATTAAGTTAACAGCTGAGATCCTCAAGGCAATCTCTTGTCCTTTCGAGCCGAAGACGGCACATAGGGCAGAACTACAATCTCAAAAACAGAAACCTTGTGTGCCAAAATGGCACATATTGCAGAGATCACTGCTTCTGAAATCTATTGTTCTGTTTCCATAACAATGCTTTTTACAATGACAGCTTGTCAAGCCATCAATCAACCTCCTTAGTCGCCTCTTACGACATGCCTGGAAGGTCACAGTGTCACTATTCTTTACTTTCCACATAATGAGGCCCCGGTAACACACGGGAGTTCAAAGCAATAGACAGACATAATTTAATACACTTCCAGAAAATGTTCAATGTCATTTGCCTCAAAAAGAGAAGGTGCCTCAAAAATGGAAAAAAGGAATCATTGTTAAGATTCTAAAAAAAGGCAATCTCAGAGATTGTCACAACTGGAGAGATGTGATGCTTTTGTCAGTTGCCTCAATGTTATTCTGCAAAATCATGAGTGGCAAAGGATCCAATAGATACAGTAATGCATGAAGAGCAAGCTTAGAAATGGAAGATGTTGCCTTGATCACATTTTTACTCTAAGATTTATATTGGAAGAGCTTATTGAAAAGCAAAAATCTTTTATACTTAACTTCATTGACTTCAAAAAAGCATTCGACAGCATTCATAGAGATTCTTTGTGGAAAAGTTTAAGCAATATGGTATACCATAAAAAAATCATAAATATCATCAAAGACGTGTATGGCGGCAACACATGTGCAGTTCGTACAGATGAAGGACTGAGCGAATGTTTCCAAATGGAAACTGGTATTAAACAGGGATGTATTTTATCACCCTTTCTATTTCTAGTTGCCATGGACTTCATAATGAAGAAATGCTTAAAGGGTAACAAAGGTATTGAATGGATATAAGGAGGCCATTTGGAGGACCTCGACTTTGCTAATGACATAGTCGCCATTAGCAGCCAGATAAAAACAATGCAAGAAAACACAAATGCACTACTATCAACAGCCAGTAAGACAGGGCTTGAGATTTATCATGAAAAGATTAAAGTCATGAAAAGCTTGGTTCCAACAGATGAAATAATATACATGGAAAACAAAACAGTGGAAGAGATTGATCACTTTATCTATCTTGGAAGTCATATTGATTGAGAAAGGGATACAAGTAAAGAAATTAGAATCAAAATAGCTATAGCAACAATGTCTTTCAGAAGTCTTGAAAAGTTGTGGAAATCAAAACTCATCAGCACATGAACTTAGACTATTCCAAACAAACATACTATCAACCCTAAAGTATGCATGTGAGAGCTGGAAAACAGAAAAAGACATAGAAACAAAATTGAACGCATTTGAAAATAAATGTCTAAGGAAAATACTTGGTACAGCATGGAATGAATTCAAAATAAACAAGGAAATTAGAAAAAAAGCCAATCAACCACTAATATCAGTAATCAAGAGAAGACGTAGGACATATGTTGGACGTGTGATTAGAAGACATAATAACCAAATAGCAAAGCAAGCTCTCAAGTGGGAAACAACAGGTAGCAGGAAAAGAGGCCAACCCAGCGAAATGCTGAGATGAACATTGATCAGGGAGGCAAAGACAGACAGACAGGCAGGCATGCAGGACAGACGGACAGACAGACAGACAGACGGACAGGCAGGCAGATAGATAGATATAGTGTTAGATTAGATACTATTACCTCTGCTATGTGGAATTACCATTGACTACATAATGAATAAACCTTGTAATGGCAATAATGATATTAAATGGTACAACAAGAATTACTTAGAAGATCTAGATTTTGCAGATGATGTAGTGCTCCTAAGTGACAATATTAGCAAATGCAAAATATCACAGGTACCCTATCATCCATACCAGAAAGAATAGGACTTGAAATCAACAGGGATAAAACAAAACAAAAATGAAAAACAAAACTACATCAGAGGGCAATATATATCTAAATCTTCAGACATTGGATAGAGTAGACTACTATATATATCTTGGTAGTAGTATAGATCAAGAAGGTGAAACAAAGAAAGAGATCAGAAGTAGGATAGCTAAAGCAGCAGCAAATTTTAAAAACCTGGACAAAATCTGAAAATCAAAAATACTAAGCAAGAAAATAAACTTAGAATATTCAACTCAAATGTATTATCAACCCTTACTTATGCATGTGAAAGCTGGAAAAGAACAAAAGAGATTGAGGAAAATACTAAATGTATCTGAAAATAAATGCCTAAGAGGAATAATGTACAATGGAATGAATTTAAGACTCATATAGACAGATAAGAGAAATGGCCCAGCAACCAACGATCTCATCTACATTTAAGAAGAAAAGAAGGACATGTGTTGTGAAGAGACAACATGAGAATTTAAAACAGGCTCCTCTATGGGAAATATCAGGATACAAAAAAAAAAAGGAAGACCTAAAGAGACACTTAAAAAAAACACTTATAAGAGAAGCAAAGTTGGCAGGCATAGACTCTTTAGATAAGATCAAACACCTCGCCAATTACAGAGATGGGTGCAAAAAAAAACACTACGAATCCTATGTGATGCCTAGTGGCGGTGAAAGGATCAAGATCAAGATATATATATATATATAAATATATATATATATATATATATATATATATATATATATATATATATATATATATATATATATATATATATATATATATATTATATATATATATAAAACACACGGGAGGTCAAAAAGTAATGCACACCAATTTTTTCTCGGCTAATAATAAAGATAGGAATATGAAATTTTGCACACTTGGAATATGACATGTTCCAATTATGTGTACCAAATTGCACAGCATTCTGATAAATATTACGCAATCTATGAACCGTTAAAATGGAGCTTGTCAACAATGTCCGTTACAACAGTGAATTGTCATAGAATTTCTGGTTGCGGAAAAAGAAACTGTGGCAAACATTCATAAACGACTGTGTGCAGTGTACAAATGTTCTGCAGTCTATAGGAGCACAGTTAGTCGCTGGGTTCAGAGAATTAAAGCTGCAGAAAGTGTACGAGTGGAGCTGCATGATTTACCGCGTTCTGGACGTGTTGCCTCGGCTACCAGCACAGACATGTTAAACCGGGCTGATGCCATTATTCGTAAGGATAGGCGTATCACTAGTCAGCAATTGGCATTGCAGCTTACAGTCAGCAAGGGAAGTGCAATCGCAATTTTTAAAACTCTCGGATATTCAAAGATTTGCGCTCGATGGGTTCCTCGGTGCCTAACAAATGATCACAGAGTTCAAAGGAAAACATTCTGTTCTGAATTGTTGGAGCGTTTCGGTGTTGAAGGAGAATGTTTTTGTCAAAAATTGTTACCGGTGACGAAATGTGGGCACATTATTATGAGCCTGAAACAAAAATGCAGTCAATGGAATGGCATCATCCGCAGTCACCAAAAAGAAAAAAATTCAAAACATCTCCATCAGCCGGAAAGGTGATGATCACTGTCTTCTGGGACATTGATGGTGTGATTCTTGTTGATGTAATGACAAGAGGTGAGACAATCAACTCGACAGCTTACATCAATACACTGACAAAACTCAAAAATCGGTTCCACAGAGTTCGGCCTAATAAGCCATCTGCAGATTTGTTGCTTCAACATGACAATGCACGCCCTCACACAAGTCTGGTAACACGGGAAGCAATCAACAAATTTGGTTGGACTGTACTGCCCCATCCTCCTTACAGCCCTGATCTGGCTCCCTCAGATTTCCATCTGTTTGGACCACTCAAAAAATTCCTGCGTGGGACACACTTTGACAATGATGAGGGTGTGATCCGTGCAGTTAAAAAATGGCTACGCGAGCAGGACAAAACTTGGTACAAACGAGGCATTCATGACCTAGTTCCGCGTTGGCGTAAGGCAATACGCTTGGATGTAGATTATGTTGAAAAATAGGTAGTGTAAAGGGGATGTTCAGCTACAATCTGTGAAAATTTCACACATTTTGCCCGAATAGTTTCCGAGAAAATAATTGGTGTGCATTACTTTTTGACCTCCCTACTTATATATAAATATATATATTATATATATATATAAATATATATATATAAAAATATATATATATATATAAAAATATATATATTATAGAAGCCAAGCTATAGGAATACTGCAACTCAGCTAACTGTTGGCAGTGTTCCCTAGCATCTGGCTTCTCATTGCAAGGCGCTGTGCCACTGAGTATGGGTTAGATCCTGCTTCGGACCATATATTGTTCTTTATTTTTTTTCTGTTGATTATTTGTCATTTTTTTCAGAGTTTCTGTAAACTTACCTCTTCCTCTGAAATCATTCGCTGATTATCTCCTCAGAAGATTCCCTCTATAATAAAATTCATTTATTATTATTTGTCACCTATTTCTACTTTACTCTTCTCATGTTGTGCCTAACAAAATGTTTATTGTTTCTTACTGATGTTTTTTAGGAACTCCCTTTTCATGTTGGCATCTTTGAGAAATTCCTCAGTCTTTTTAGCTGCCTGGGAACTCAATATTCTTCAGAGATATCCCATCTCTGTGGCCTTTAATGTTTTTTTCCTATATCTGTCTACTGTCCATGATTTGCATTCATAGATCATATACTCTATATAGCACCGATGAAATCTCTCGCTTCTTTTGACATAGACTTGTTGCACATGTTTTTAATTTTCTGAAATGCTACCTTGGTCTGTGCTATTCTGGTGGCTTTACCATTTTTTAATAGTTTGATGGCTTACATTATTTCTTCCTTGCTTGGTTTTCCACAGTTAGCATGTAACTCTTCTTCTGCTGGTAGTATATCTTGTGGGTTATTTGGGCCAGGTCTGTTCAAAAGTTCTTCAAAGTGGTCTTTCCATCTCTCCATTTGTTCCCTTGTATTACTAAGCAAATTTCCTTTCTTATCGTTAATAAAGTCATTGATATGTATGTATTTTCCACTTAATTTCTTTGTGCCTTTGTACAGTTCTTTCATATTCCCTTTATTTGTTGCTTCCTCTGCCTCTTTAGCTAGTTCATCTATATATTTCCTCTTATCTCTTTTAATGCATCTTTTCACTTCTTTATTTACCTCTGTGTAAGTTTCCTGTGTCTTGGCTTTAGTACTTCTCGTTTTGCTTTTATTTATGTCGTTTTCTTATTCTTTCTTTCTTTAATTTTATTCAGGGTCTCTACTGTCATCCATGTCTTATTCTGGCGTTCTCTTTTCCCCAGGGTTTCTTCGCATTTCCCTTTCCAATTATCCTTTACCTGTTTCCAATGATATTCTATATTTATTGCATTTTCTAGTTGTTGGGGGACTTGGTATTTGTTTGATAGAAATTTGTTGGATAGTGATCCAGGCCTTGGATCACTACATAAATGTCACTTCACACTGTATGACTTGGTATTTGTTTGATACTGTTACTGCAAATTTATCTTTAATTCCTTGTTCTTTAAGAAACCCTACATTGAAATACTTTCTACCCTTATTCGTTCTAGTATATCTTTTTAGTTTAAGTTAAAGTTTGGCTAGCAGAAGATGATGATCTGAAGCCACATCTGCTCCTCTATAAACTTTTACATCCTGTAAGGATGACTTAAACTTATTATTAATACATATGTGGTCAATTTGATTCTCCATTCTATGATCTGGTGACACCCATGTAGCTTTATGTATTTTTTTTTCTGTTGGAATATTGTTCCTCCTAGGCTCATTTGAAGCACTGAAGTTCACGAATATCTTTCCATTCTTATTCATCTCAAGTCAATTTTTTCCCATGATCTCTTCGAAGCCTCTGTTGCCCGATCCTACTTTTACATTTAGATCTCCCATCAAGATTATAATATCTTTGGCTCTTCTTTCATCCATCTGACATTGCAACTGTTTATAGAATTCATCTTTAACTAAATCATCCTTAAATCCTAGATTTTGTCTTCTATTGATCTAAGGTAAAGTGAGAACAAATCTTGCGAAGGAACAAAACCTTTTCTGACTCCTTGTTTTATATATTGGGACTGTCTTATTTAGTTGCCAATTCTTATGACTGCTGTTTGTTACCAATAAATGTTTTTTATAATTCTCAGATCCTTGTCATTGATGTTTAATTTCTTCAGCACATTATATCTTCAAGATTTACTTTGTCAAATGCGTTCATATAGTCTATGAAGAACTTGTATATATCTTTCTAAACCTCTATAGCTCATCTTTCTACAAATATTCTCATGAAGTATATTGCATTATTGATGCCTTTTCATTCTAGAAATCCACATTGTTCTTCACTTATTACTGGTTTTATTTTGTTCCTTACATATCTCATGATGATTTTTAGTAATATTTTAGACATATGTAGTCTTTAGCACATTCAATTTACAAATTTTTCTCTCCTTTCTCTTTCTCTCTTGCGAATGCTCGACTACTTAAAGGAAAGAATAGTCTTTTTTATCATCTGCACTTAAAAGGGCATTGAGAGGGCATATATGCATATGCATTAGAGTTGCGGTTTGTAGCAAAGCTGTGATATTTTGCACCTTTATCAGCTATGGGTTACTGACTGCTTTCAGTTGATGTTGTTGACAGGTGTCTTTGCCGCCATACTTTATCTATCTCAGCTTTATAATGATAATCACAGAGCTAATATGGCCACTTATATAATCACTGTTTAAACTAAACATCATTTAACAAAACACCAATTATAATAGGAAGCAATGCAACAAGGTAAGACAATATCATAGATCTAGTCTACAGGTTTCTAGTAGCACTGCTACAAACAAAATATTGACATGTACATTTAAACTTACTCATTAAACCAGAGATTTTGAAGCTTCAGCATAATTGGGTTTGTGATAAATAATCGAGTTTCAATGTAAGTTTTTCTTGAGCCAAAAACTGAATGCCACGGCACAGGTGCTCGAATTACCCTGCACAAAGAAATAGATCTTACACTTAAAAAACAATTAAGATTTGATGCATTGAAATTGGTAAGAGATATTATGGATTAATATTTGTAAAAAGATTTGATGTATCTACATTTGGAACAAGATTTCAGGTATAAATATTTTGGAACAGGATTTGATCACCACATGATTTGATGCATTAAAATTTTACTCAACATTTTATTTTTATAAGAGATTTGGCACATAATTTGACCTATGAAAAAATGACACAAGATTTAGTTTATGGACGTTTAAAGTAAGATTACATCAATATATTTTTTTTTAGCATGATTTGATACATTAATATTATGAGCAAGATTTTTCTCATGAGATTTTGGAGAAGATTTTATGTATAGGTAATTTGGAATAAGATAAGATTTGATGTAATAAAAGAATATTTGATGTATGGATACCTAGAGCAAAATTTAATTTGAATTCATTATGGATATTTCAAGAAAGATTTTATCTACAGTAATATGGAGCAAAATTATATGCGTGAATGACTGGAGTAAGATTTGTTAGTGCAGATTTGAAGTAATGTTTTATGTATGAAGGCTTGGAGCAATATATTTGGAGCAGTGTATGAATATTTTGATCAAATTAGATGTATGGATAATTAGGAAAGATTTCATATATGAAAATTTGAAACATCTAAGAATAATTTTTTCATGCATATGCTTGCCTTGAACAAAAAAAAACACTTATATGTTTGAATCAAATTGAATGAATGTTTGAAATATGAAGGGATGAACTGAACCTTGCATACAAATTTAAAAAAATAAAAATTATGCAGATTTGATGTAAAGGTAAAGTACGAGACTTGAATCTGCGCCTTAGCATGCGAGTTTTCACCCATATGTGCTTGGCCGCCTACCCAGAAGTGTTCTAAGACTTCTGGATAGCGTCGCTCCAAGCATCAAAACTCACGATGCGAGGCGGCATTCCTTACCTTCCTTGAGTAATACACTGGCACCTATTTCTGCCTGCAGATGGGTTGACCGCGGGGGTATTTTTTTTCTAACCACGAGTACAACTTACACTGCTTCTAGCAGAAATCGAATATGGGTTGTTCGACCATCGGTAGCCCAGTTGGGTGGTTTTCCCAACTAGGCCCTCAGATTTGATGTAAATAAATATATTATATTCATTTAATTTAAACACTAACACTTTAACTTTAAACACAGAGCTGCCCACAATATTCATTCATTGAGTGTCTTCTCCGCAACGAAGGTTGGCTACCATGGGTCGCCATTCTACTCTGTTTCCTGCTTTGATGGTGCAGGCTGTCATAGATTGACTTGTCCATCTTTTGATGTTACTCGTCCATGTTAGTCTTGGTCTGCCTCTTTTACCTTGTATTTTCCCTTCCAATATTACTTTTAGTAGGCTGTTGTATCATTTAACATGCCCCAAAAATTTCATTTGTTTTGTCTTAATTGTATTTACAAGTTATCTTTTTATTTCAGTTGTTTTAAAACTTCATCGTTTGTTTCCTTTTCTTTCCATCCAATTCTACCTATTCTTCAATAAATCCACATTTCAAAGGCTTCAATTTTCTGTTCTGTTTTCTTGTCTAATGTCCATGTTTCTGCACCACACAGGAATATTGAGAAGATGTAACATTTTGCCATTCTTAGTTTCAGCCCTGCTGATATTTGTTTTGTTGTTAATATATTTTTCATGGCATTAAAACTGCTTTTTGCCATACCTATTCTTTTGTTTATTTCAATGTTACATTTTCCATCATTGGTTATAATATATCCCAGGTAGTTGTAGCTCTGGACTGTCTCCAGATGTATTCCTTCAACTGTGATATTTAATTGTAGGTCTTGAGAATTTTCTTTGTTTATGATGATCATAGTTCTAGTCTTTTTGATATTCATATCTAGTCCATATTTTTTGCATGTTATGTTTATCACATTAAGCAATTGTTGTAGGTCTTTAGGATTTTCTGCTAGTAGAACAGTATCATCAGCATATCTTAGGTTATTGATTATCTTTCCATTAATGTTTAGGCCTGGCATATGTGAGATGTTTTTAAATATTTGTTCAGTGTATAGATTGAATAAGCTTGGTGATAGGATGCATCCTTGTCTTACTCCTCTTTTTATGTCCATGGGTGTAGAGTTCTCCTTGTTATATTTTATTATTGCTGTTTGCTCCCAGTACAAATTACATATTAGTCATAAGTCTGTGTCATCTAGATTTATATCCATTAGGCAGTCTTTAAGTTGATTATGATGTATTCTATCGAAAGCTTTGGTGTAGTCTATGAAGCAGGCATATATTGATTTGTTTACTTCTATGTACTTTTCAATCAATGTTCTCATGTGAAATATGGCTTCTTTTGTGCCACTGTTTTTCCTAAATCCAAATTGTTGCTCATCTAATTCAGTATTGATTTTATTCTGAATACTTCCCTGTATAACTTTTAGTAAAATTTTTGTTACCTGGCTCATTAGGCTTATTGTTCTGAAATCACTGCATTCAACTGCACCAGTCTGCCCACAACACTTTATTAAATTTAAATTGTAAATAAATTAAATAGGTACTGAATTCAAGAATTAATTCATTGTCTTTTTTTAACTCTCAGAACTCTGCACTAATATTAATAATTTTTTAAATATTGAAAAAAAAGCACACTTAACCAGCCTACCACATTTAATCGCGAATCCAATACCTTGAAATTTGAAAAATACTACAGGACATTGATTATGCCAAAATTCAATGAAATGCTTTCATTTTCAACCAATTCTTTGAGAACACAGAGAGTATATGACTATATCTGTTATCATTGTCTTCGTGGTTTTGTCTACATCTTGGTGAGACAAAATCCGCTCAATTTTACACCAAGTCCTCTAGGTTATAATAGACTGCAATTTTCATAAAAAAATGAAAGAGAAAATTATTGGCTGTATGTAGCCGGCGATTCACGGAGCCTTGTTTTCTAAATAATGACTACTTTAGTTCTGCCTTCGAGGATAACTCTGCTGGCACTTTATGGTGGTGGTGTGTGTGTGGTCGGAGAGTCTCAAAATGTCATAAAAAACTAGAGAAAAATTCCCTGTAACTATTGCATTTTGCTTTTCTAACAAGAAAAAAGTTATCTAATAATAATAATCTAATATGCTGTTCATCGTTCTATGCAGTTTCACCACTGACAATGTTCATTTAGGCTAAGAAAAGAAAGTTTTAAACAAGTCACTATCGATCGCGTCTATTGCCGGTAAAAAGTCAGTGACCTACATAATGAAACATGATTATTAGAAAACTATATGGCAGTAAGATTAAAAAAATAAAATCTGTAATAACTATGTAGGTGACCATTCACATTTTAAATGGTGTCTCGCTGCCGCATAGTTATTTTTTTAAAGAATAAATTCTTTTTCCCATTCTTAACACCGCATGCACCAAAATTAAAAATCAGCTGCTCTGTTGTTATAAATTATTACTAATTTATTTTATATAAAAGAAAATATTTAAGAGAATAACATAAAATTGTAAAACTAATACAATTAAATTCTGTTTTAGGTGCTTGCAGAAGGTGTGTTTTAAAAAAAAAACATCTACGAACTATATTTTACTGAGGTATAATGTCTTTGATCATCTGAGCACTGCGCTAAAACAAGTGACACAACTAAAAGTTCAGTAACAAGGCCCAGTGTATTATATTGCGAACGCAGTTATTTTCTTGAGCTTTCATTTATTTTGATGTATATTTAGTAACACTATAATCATGTGATATTTCTGGCTAAATGTGTTAAATTGTGAGTCCTTTCGGTCATTCTTGGTAACATGTTTTGGTTTTTTTGCTGTTTCCAGAATTAGCTGATATAGTTTTAAAAAAATGTTATGTGTAGTGTAATTTTAAGAAGAAACAAAATGTGGAAATTCACAAAAATGAATGGTCTTTTTTCCCGTATTAACTGAGATGCCACATAAAAAAAAAAACACATAAAAAGCATATTAAATATGGGAAAAACGTATCATATGGAAGGGGGTGATTTAAAAGAAGAAAATCATGTGTGTCAAAATGTAGACATACAAAATATTTAAAATATAAAATTACAATACTTTCTTTCTCTTATTCTCATTTTGCCTCGTTCTCAATTTAATAATCCTTTATCTGTCATTTACCTTCTGTAAGGGAACTATTTATATGTTCCATACTTTAAATTGCACAGAACAGAGACAGATGGCGAGATTTGATAAAATATCTTTAAAAGAAAACTGCTAGAACAAAAATTCATATAGGAGAAGGTGTATCTTGGTCTACGCCCTATGGGCCGGTTACGGCTCGAAAGGTCAATAGATAGATACTTTAAATCTGATAAGTTTGTTTCTAAATTTCTATAATGTATGCTTTTGAAAAAGATATCAGACATAAACATGAACTATAAATTATAAATGTCTATTAAATAAAACATTTTTAGGTCAAAATGAAAAAAAAAATCTTACTTTTGAGGAAAAGGTTTTGGTATCCAGTCAATATGAAGTCTTTTCTTTTCAGATTCATCTTGAAGAATGTAGTCGACTGAAACAGATACAAGATTCCAGAAATATAAAAGTGTCTTTAAACCAATGCAATAAGGATAGAACTTGAGACATTTAGTAAATTAATGCACACACAGCAAAGATATTTTTTTAGAAGTTCGGACATTAAGAGATTCAAAATAGTTACCATGTTTAAATAATACTGATTAACTCTTACTGTACTTGTTCGAAAGAATTTTTAAGAAAAAAATGTAGGGCATGAGTGTATATCTTAATATTATTACAATATTTGAACCTCAGACATTGTAATGATGTATTCTATATAAAAATGCTTGATTTGAATGAATTTTTTAATAACACATATTTACACGTATAGTTTTTAAAGAAATGTGCAAAACGTAACTGAAAAACAAAAAATGCACTTGAAATAATATTTACAGGCTTATGCATGTCAGTAACACTGTAAATGTTGTTTATTGTAAAGTATATTCATTTTTTCACAAAATTGTAAAGTTTCAAATGTTTATACTTAAAAATAAAATTTCTGAGATTGAAAAAAAATTGTTATGATCTTATATCAATTTCAACAAATAAAATAAATAAGGCAGAGTCCATACCATATCACAATATTTTTCTTTAATACACATATTCTATCTATCTATCTATTGACCTTTCGAGCCGTAGCCGGCCCATAGGGCGTAGAACAAAATGCACCTTCTCCTAATACACACATATTAGTGAAGTATAATATATAAAACTGTATACAATTAAATGAAATTCTTATAAAAAGTATTTACAATAATATTTTTGCTAGAAAAGTTAAAAAAAATTACATGATTGACCTGCTATTTCTAGAGTTAGGAAAAGGAATAAGCAATGCTCCCTTACCTCCTGTCCCAATATATGTCCTCATGATCAATATTATCACTCAATGAAATATCTGAATCCATACTTCCATTTTTGAGGTGGGTAAATACATATTGTATCATCAATAGTCAGCAAAATTGGGCTTGAGATCAATCATGAAATGACTAAAGTCATGAAAAGCTTAATTCCAACAGATGACAGAATATACATGGAAAATAAACCAGTGGAAGAGATTGATCACTTTATCTATCTTGGAGGTCACATTGATCGGGAAGGGGATGCAAGTAAAGAAATTAGAATATTGCTATTATATATTAGAAAATTGCTAATGCAGCAATGTCTTTCAGAAGCCTTGAAAAGTTGTGGAAATCAAAACTCATCAGCACAAACACAAAACTTAGACTATTCAAAACAAACGTACTATCAACCCTTACGTATACATGTGAGAGCCGGAAAATAGCAAGAGACATAGAAACAAAGTTTAATGCATTCGAAAATAAATGTCTAAGGAAAATATTTGGTATAGTATGGAACGAATTGTTTGGAAAAACAAACGAGGAATTTAGAGAAATCACCAATCAACCACTAATATCTTCAGTAATAAAGAAAAGACGATGGTCATATGTTGGACATGTGATGAGGAGAGATAATAACCAAATAACAAAGCAAGCCCTCACATGAAAAATAACAATTAAGAGGAAAAGAGGCTGACCCAGAGAGACACTGAGAAGAACATTGATGAGAGAGGCAAGAGCAGCAGGAATCGGCTCTCTCAATGAGATAGAGTTGCTTGCACAGAACAGAGACAGATGGCACGATTTGATAAAAGATCTTAACAAGGATTGAGAACTGCAAGAATAAAAATTTAGATAAGAGAAAAAGTATCTGGGTCAGCTATGGGCCAGCTACGGCTCGAAAGGTCAATAGATAGATAGAAATACATATTCCACATTTTTAACAGAAATCCATCATTGGAATTAATTGTGTGGCTTGTTTGGCCATAAATTGTTAGTTACGTTTATAAGAAAGCCATTTTCTTATCAGTGAAAATTAAATACACGATTAAAAATACAATGAAAACTGCTTCTAATAACTGGCATGAATGAGTTACAAAAGTAAATATCTGGAATAGACTTTCTAAAAATATGGATTGGACGAAATACGAAAGAATTTTATTTAAACTTTGAAATTAAAGACTTAACTATCAAACAGCTAATATTAGATGGGCCAATATGATGGGTATCCTATTCTCAGATATCATTAGATAAGCCTGAAAGAAAGAGTTAAGGCACAGCAGAAATCACTGGACAAAAAACTTGAAATTTGGATATCGTTTGCATTAACTCTTTCAGGACCAGAACAGGAAACAGGAATTTTCAGATTTGGACAAGGTTAATTTTCCTGTTTCCAAAAATTTTACCATATACTTTTTTTCATTTCACTACTACACATAATAATTTAGATAAATGTGGCATGTGTTATACATCACTGGAAAGGGAAATGGATACAGAAAATGAAAATAGCAATATATTTATGATATGTGATTATTTAAAGGAATAAAATATTTTTTTAAATATAAAATACTCAAGGTAGATCATTTTAAATTTAAAATATTGTAATTCACTTACCCTTTTCCATTTTTATATGTGTTGCTATCCATTTGTCTTGAAATATTACACAACATAATCCAAATTCTTCCAAAATACAGTTTATTTGATTAATTTATGTCCACAAATAACGAAATTATGTAAATTTTTGTAAATGATCCCAGAATGAAAAATATTATAAATTTATGTGACGTCAGAACAATAATATTTACAAGTCAAGTTTATTATTTTTATTTACACAAATCGACTTATTTTATGTTATATGTCCCTAAAGTACCAGTTTCATTATCAGAATAACTACCACTCGACTCCTCTGAGACATTGATAGTGTTGGAATAGAAGGCATCCACTAGCTAAACCTAAGCCAAGTCGTCTTACCTTTTTATCATAACTTTTACCAATATTCTGACCCTTTATCACAACAACAAAATTATTGTCCAAGTCTAAATACTATGAATACTCTATTTCTGAATCACTCAATAACAAGGTTTCGAACATATATCTAGCTTGTTCTGCACTATATCGTTTTGGTCAACTGCAAGAAGTATCAACAGTGGGCATGGCCATTATGTGGCAAAAATTTGAGAAATAATAAACAATGAATATAAATTAAAAATTTTCCAACGTTCGAAACTTCGACCATGAAAGTATCATAGGAAATATCAGCAGTAAATGAAAGTGAGAGAACTCTCCTACTTCCGGAAATCAAGTATTGGATGAAATAAAAAATGAAAATCAGTGAAAACGAATCAAATATTCAGCTACACCCGAAATAACCGACGTGTCGGTGGGTGGTTAGAACTGATCAATTTCATAGAACCGAGGTGTCGGATAGTAATCTGGAAAGAGTTAATTATATGCATCCAGAAAAATGCATGCACTAAGAAGAGATTTTTAAAAAATTCAAACCACAAGAAATAAAAATTGGTACCATACTTAGAAAACACTGGTTAACATTTAGTCCAAATCACTTGACATGAAAACATGACAAGGAGAATGTATGTGTTAAAGGATTAGGTATGCACAAAGGTATACTTGGTATAGCGTGGAACAAATTCAAAACAAACAAAGAAATTAGAGAAATCGCCAATCAACAGCTAATATCTTCAGTAATCAAGAAAAGATGATGGTCATATGTTGGACATGTGATGAGAAGAGATATTAACTGAATAGCAAAGCAAGCTCTCATGTGGGAAACAACAGGTAAGAGGAAAAGAGAGACACTGAGAAGAACATTGATGAGAGAGGCAAGAGCAGCAGGAACTGGCTCCCTCAATGAGATAGAGTTGCTTGCACAGAACAGAGACAAATTGCGAGATTTGATAAAATATCTTTAAAAGAATTGAAAACTGCTAGAATAAAAATTTAGAAAAGAGAAGGAGTATCTTGGTCTACGTCCTATGGGCCGTCTATGGCTCGAAAGGTCAATAGATAAATAGATGCACAAAGATTTTTTGTTGTTGCAAAATCAAACTCTAAGAGAATTAAAATAGGTATCATGTGTTGATATATTTTAGGGAATTAAAAATTTGTAAAAAAATAAAATATAATTCATCCAAGAGTGTGCTATTTCTATGATATAGGAGAGTCACACACCAAGGTTTGTCCAGACAGCAAAGTCATCTGTGTATAGGCTGTTTAAAACATATTGGTGGGAGCATTTTTGCATATATATATATATATATATATATATATATATATATATATATATATATATATATATATATATAAATTAGATAGAATGTGGGTGTTATAACAACCTTCTTGCAGGGTGACTGACTTGCTAAGATGATTGTTTGCTTTCACTCTGGCGGTTCTTTGGAATAGGTAGTTTTTATTCAGGAGAATATGTTTTATGTGACTCCTGCTTGTAAGATTTTCAGCATCAGTAATTCCTTCCATACAATATCTAAGGCATGGGAGAGGTCAAGGAAAATAGCCATTAATTTATTTTTATCCTGGAAGGCATTTTCTATGTCTTGTGTGAGATATGTCAGTTGGTCCATTGAACTTCTGTTTTGTCTGTATTTCGTTTGTGATGGAGTGAGGATTGAGTTGGTTTCCAAGTAAGTGCTAGAGAAGTAGGCAATTTGATGAAAAGTTCAAAATTAAAAAATAATTATGTAATATAATATCTAGATAGCCCTTGACAAGAGCAAAAAAATGATACCTTGTTCACATATGAACATCAATTATTATAAAGGGTATGCACTTTTCAGTGTCAAATTACATAATTGTTGATTTAATTAGTCACGCCCCTTTGGACAAAAAATATACAGCCTAAACGAACATATCGGGTGCCAAAAATAATATACGAGCCAAATCTAGGTCAGCAACGCGCCCTGGAGATTATGGCCGGTTACATGAATAAAACATTAAAACAATGTGGCCTTATGCATTGGGTTAATGGGAGGTCAATATCCCGCAAATAATAATTCAATAACAAAGCTCATAGCCTCAAGTTATCTTTCTTTCATATAGCACCAAAATGTTGAGAAATGAATGAATAATCATATACCCAAATGAAGGACTTTTTGATATTATACTTATTTTCTTAAAACAAATTTTCAATGACAAGATTACATAAGGCCGTAAAAACGCTAAGTAAAGCCATGTATATTCTCGGCACTCTGAGGAAACATTTTTAAAAATTATTTTCAGAGCATACTTCAACTTGAAACTTCACATAATAATTATGTGGAATTTGACGCTGAATCTAAAGATGCATACCAATTAGCTTTACATAATCAAACTACATAACAAAATGAGATTTTTTATTCAAATGTGTTAAAAAACACAACATTTAACAAAAATTTGTAAAGATTTTATTAAAAGCTGATTAAACTTTGCCATTATGGAAGGGATATATAATGACATCATGTTCTATATTTGGCCCTAAATTTTAGAAGAAGTGCCTGAAATGATAAAATCAATTTGGGTTATATAAAATATAGTAAAGCTTTCCTCCCTCATTTTAAACAGTGGCCAGGGTCATAGCGACATGAAATGCCACCATGACTGACATGTCCTTGGTTACTTGACGTGTCTAATTTAAGCTTTCCATTGATCATCCTCTCCATTAGTTTTCCAAAAAATTAAGGAGGCTGATAAGTCTGTAATTTTTTGCATCCTTTTTGTCCTTTCCTGATTTCAAGATAGTCTGTGCTTGGGCCTCCTACCAAGTTAGTTAGTCATCAAATTATCCTCATTGCACATCGAACAGCTGTACATAATCACTCAGATCTTCTTCTCAGTAAATCCTGCAGTGTGATACAATAAACTGGTTCACAAGTCCTCCCCCTTCTCCTCATTGCTCTTCTGAATTTAGGCAACATAACTCTTGACTAACAGATGAACAGCTCTCATGAACTATATGCTACATATCCACTTCACGATGGAGGAAGGTCAAAGATTCACCACAAAAGGCTGCTGCCAAGTGCACAAAATCCATAGCACCACCACAAATCACAAAGTGAAGGATCTGTTTGACTTTAATGCAGTGATCTACATTCATCTCTCATCATCTATGGCCTTTCGAGCCGTAACCGGCCCATAGGGCGTAGACCAAGATACACCTTCTCCTATATGAATTTTTGTTCTAGCAGTTTTCTTTTAAAGATATTTTATCAAATCTCGCCATCTGTCTCTGTTCTGTGCAAGCAGTTCTATCTCATTGAGGGAGCCGATTCCTGCTGCTCTTGCCTCTCTCATCAATGTTCTTCTCAGTGTCTCCCTGGGTCTTCCTCTTTTTCTTTTACCTGTTGTTTCCCATATGAGGGCTTGCTTTGCTATTCGATTATTATCTCTTCTCATCACATGTCCAACGTATGACCATCGTCTTTTCTTTATTACTGAAGATATTAGTGGTTGATTGGCGATTTCTCTAATTTCCTCGTTTGTTTTGAATTCGTTCCATTCTATACCAAGTATTTTCCTTAGACATTTATTTTCGAATGCGTTCAACTTTGTTTCTATATCTCTTGTTGTTTTCCAGCTTTCACACGCATACGTAAGGGTTGATAGTACATTTGATTTGAATAGCCTAAGTTTTGTGTTTGTGCTAATGAGTTTTGATTTCCACAACTTTTCAAGGCTTCTGAAAGACATTGCTGCTTTAGCCAGTCTGATTCTAATTTCTTTGCTCGTATCCCCTTCTCGATCAATGTGACTTCCAAGATAGATGAAGTGATCGATCTCTTCTACTGGTTTGTTTTCCATGTATATTTTGTCACTTGTTGGAATTAAACTTTTCATGACTTTAGTCTTTTCATGATTGACCTCAAGCCCAATTTTGCTGGCTATTGATGATAGTTCATTTGTGTTTTCCTGCATCGTTTTTATCTGATTGCTGATGAGAACTATGTCATCAGCAAAGTCCAGGTCCTCCAAATGGTCTCCTTGTATCCATTCGATGCCTTTATTACCAGTGCAGCATTTCTTCATTATGAAGTCCATAACAATTCCAAATAACAAGGGCGATAAAATACATCCTTGTTTAACCCCAGTTTCTATTGGGAAACATTCGCTCAGTCCTTCCTCTGTTCGAACTGCACATGTGTAACCATCATACATGTCTTTGATAATATTTATGATTTTTGATGGTAAGCCATATTGCTTCAGAATTTTCCACAAAGAATCTCTATGAATACTATCAAATGCTTTTTTGAAGTCGATGAAGTTAAGTACAAAAGGTTTTTGCTTTTCAATGTGTTCCTCCAATATAAGTCGTAGAGTGAAAATGTGGTCAAGACAGCTTCTCCCTTTTCTAAACCCAGCCTGTTCTTCACGCATTACTGTATCTATTGAATCCTTTATTCTATTTAGGATGATTTTACAGAATAATTTTGAGGCAACTGACAAAAGTGTCACGCCTCTCCAATTGTTACAATCTCTAAGATTGCCCTTTTTTGGGATCTTAACAATGATTCCTTTTTTCCATTTATGAGGCGTCTTCTCTGTTTTCCAAATGATGTTGAACATTTTTTGGAGATGTATTAAATTATGGCTATCAATTGCCTTGAGGATCTCAGCTGTTAACTTATCCTCTCCAGCAGCCTTGTTATTGGTCATTAGCTTTAAGGTGGTTTCTATTTCACTCAAGGTGAAGTCATCTAAATTTACATCTAATTCTGCTGCTGGTGTTTCAGCTTCAAAATCTATTAAACTGTGAGGTAGTGGACGGTTAAGAATTTCTTTGAAGTGTTCCGCCCAACGGGCTTTTATGTCTGCGCTTGTTGTTAGCATTAATCCAGATTTGTCTAGAATTGGTGTTCCACTGGATGTATAGGTGTTTGTTAGCATCTTTTGTACAGTATAAAGAGTTCTGCTGTCTCCTGTAATTGCAGCTGTCTCTGCTTTCTCTGCCAAGTTGTCTATATAAGCTCTTATATCTCTTCTTGCCGAACTTTTCACTTTGTTGTCTAATTCTTTGTATGTTGCTTTTGCCAGAACCTTTCCAAGATCTGTCTTTACATTAGTCATGGCTCTCTTCGCTTCTCTTCTTTCTTTGATGTATTTCCATGTGGTGTCTGAGATCCAAGCTCGTTTTTCCATTTTCTTCAGTCCAGCACTTGCTTCTGCTGCTGTCATTAGTATTTTGCTCTGTGAGTCCCACATTTCATTGATATCTAAGTCTATTTCACCAAGTGCTGAATAACAATTACTTAGCTCTATGTTAAACTTTTCCTTTATTGCTTCATCTTTCAGTTTATGACTATCAATTTTATGTGTAATTGACCTCTTCTGTTGGTTTCTAAATTTTAATCTTATTTTCCCAATGCACAGGTTGTGGTCACTATTAACATCAGCACCTCTGTATGCTCTTACATCTATTAATGATGATCTGAATTGTTGTTTAATACATAGGTGGTCAATTTGATTTGATGTTCTATCATCAGGAGATATCCATGTTGTTTTGTGGATATTTTTATGTGGAAATAATGTCCCACCTATAACTAAATTTTCTATTAAACATAATTCTATTAATCTTTCTCCATTCTGACTTGTTGTATTACAGCCTTCTCTCCCCATCACATGTTCCACTCCTGCGTTATCTTGTCCTACTTTGGCGTTGAAGTCTCCCATTACAATTAAAAGATCGTGTTTTGGTATTTTGTTTATAAGTTGTTGCAGTTGGTTATAAAAATCATCCTTAACTTCATCATCAGCTTCGTTAGTAGGCGCATAACATTGAATAGTTGAAAGTCTTCCATGTTTTGTTTTGTATCGTGTTCGTATCAGACGGCTATTTACCGGTTCCCATTCTAATAAACTTCTTGCAGCTTTGTCTGTCATCATTATGCCTACTCCTTCACGGTGTTTTCCATCTTCCCTTCCAGAAAAAACTACTATTTTATTATCAATAGATCTCCTACCTGTTCCAGGCCAGCGCATTTCGCTTAATCCTAAAATATCTAGATCGTATCTGTCCATCTCGCTCGCGACCTGTGCATGTTTCGTCGGAGCGGCCATTGTTCGCACATTCCAGAATCCTATTTTTGTTGTTGTTTTAGGGCCGAAAAAACTATCACTACTATCTACTGCTAATTTACACATTCTGTATCAGGTCTACGTTTCATTAACAACATCGTTTTTACGATAGCGGCTTGTTAAACCTCTGATCAACGGTTCTATACCAAGCCGGAGAAAAATAATTCCTCCATTTTGGAAACAACCGGAAACGCCAAACTGATCTACATTAGAGAGCTGAAATTAATCAGTCTCCAAATGCAAATCCTGCAGCCATTGATGACTCAAAGAACTTCACAAACTTCAGAACAAACTCTATTCTACCATCTTGGAATCCTTCCAGGTTGATTAGACCTGTCCTGAGTACCAACTATTGTTAAAGATCCTAAGAAAAAACATTTTGACAATGGGACTCAGGTGTTTGAGGAATTCATTGGTAATACCATCAGCTATTGGTGCCTTTCTCTCCTTTAAGTTTAGTATTGCTTCATCTAACTCATGTAGACTGAACCTTGCTGTCACACACTGCTGGTATTCTTGTTCTTGATAGTTTCTCAAGGAATTTGGTTTTGGTTCTTACTTCTTTGACTCTTTCTCATGAAATGTGTACTTCACTTTCTGTTTCGTAGTTTTTCGCAGGTCGGTCCGCTACAGCCTTGTCGGTAACAAAGTCAGAGTCTTAGACTAGCACTGTCTTTGTTCATGGCTGCAGTGACTGTGCTCATTGTGAAGTTCTTTGAGTTTTGCAGTCCAGAAAAGTTGGTAGTCCTTCCTTCTGCCTCTGGAGATGGTTCCTTCTGCTGCATGGAGAATAATCTTAATCTCATTGAAAGTGTTAATTTCTAAATTTAGGACTGTTTTCACTATTTTGATTTTCTTCAAATCACAGTCCATTTGTGAAGTAACGAGGAGAAAGGTGTCAACAAATCAGAATCTTGGGGAATACAGATGTATGTTAAAATCAGGGTCATAACCCCTACTGTTAAGTGTGTTGCTATATTGTAGCGTTTGAGAAAAAAAAAAGGAAAATAAAATTGAAACATTTATTTAAGAGTGTATCTGTGATGTGCTGGAATTACATGTAACATGCAATAGTTATTTGAATTTTTTTTTTTTTTTTTGCGTTTGCTACCTTTTACCTCTGATGAAGTCCCTAGAGACTAGGAACTGAATTTGTGCGTGTTAATCGCTTTTCCCTGGCACCTGTGTGCACAGGGGTCCCTCGCTGCACAGGCAGATAACTCCGTCTTCAGAGGTACTCATATTTTTTCCATCGTTGAGTAATTGACGTTTCAAGCCACCAGGCCTCGCTGATGAGACCAGTGGCGGTTGTCGCAGAGAAAAATCATAAATAAAAATCCCAACCGGTGCAGCCAGGATTTGAACTCACAACCTCTCTGTCTCGAAGCCGGCGTCTTGCCTTGAGACCAACCAGTCCCCCAGTTTTTTGTTTCAAAATTATTGACAATGCTGATACTAACCAATGCTCTTACGAGCACTCATTTCGTAGTCTTTGTCAATCTCCTCTCTCAACTGCTTGTAGATTGCTTGAAGATGTTTGGTAGTGAGAAGATGAGCAGGCACCATCTTCTCAAAGTTCTTAAGCTGCTGGCTTGGCTGTGGTGCAAGCATCTCAGTTGCAATACCCTTTCGGATGTAGTAGTAGTAACGCTGCAAGTATAAACAGTCATCCATAAATAAAAGATGTCTTTAAAGATGACAGTACATTTTGACAGAACTTACACTGTTTAAGAAAAACGTTCAGACAGATGATCATCACATTCATTTGCACCAGATTTCTTTGGTAGGGTTATTGTTATAGAGTTAGCTAAGGAAGCATAGGGAGAACAGGTAATTTAGTCGTTACCGCTCTTTGAATGGACAAGAGCAGTATCATATAGTGGCGACCAGCAGAATAGAAGTATGGTATTTTCCAGAAATAAACAAGTTAGGATAACAAGTTGTAGAGAGTGGGTAATGGACACCCACCGAAGGAGAGGTCCAGAATAGTTAGACGACACAATGTTTAGCTACATGGAAAAGTTTAGTTAAGGGAATTTTCCATGCAACAGAAGTGGAAATTAGAAGAAGACGCAGTGTCTGTGGCGATAGGGTCCTCAGGCATAACACTGTCACCCACCGAACTAAGTAGAGAGGGTCATGAATTAGCCTGGACATAGTAGTCCATGGAAATTTTAATTCGAATCTCCACTAAGTGACCATACATAGACTGCATGACTAGAGCATGCAGCGACCTCGTGGCGTTACTGACATATCTCCACGATGTCCACTCAGGTTGTCCAATTCACAACAACAAGTTGTTATTGTAAGTGACCATCACACAGATACCATGCACTGAACTCATGGTGTTACTCTGTCAGGTAAATAGCTACCAAGAGAGGTCAATGTCATGAAGTAATATTATTCCAAATAGGTCATAGAGATTTCGTGGAAACAAGTTGTTGTCGTCAATCTGACGAAGAGTTCAGGTGTTGGTCACAGATAATGAGCAAGCAACAAACTCAGTTGACCATAAGAGTCGCGAGTGGTCAATTTGCGATGATCTTATTGGTCACTACCTTGCAGGTAGAAGAGGGTAGTTGGGTACTTAAAGTCCTGCACAACAAGATTAATCAAGTTAGTCAGGGAGAACAAGATTTTAGAAGATCAGAATTAGATTAGCATAAGATAAGCAGAGACAGTAAGTTAGACTAGAAGCAGTTAAGCAGTTTAGAAACAGTTAGAGTTAGAATAGTTAGAAAGTTAAGAGTAGAAGTTTAGTTAATAAGTTTTTATTGAGTTAGCAAGGTCAGTAGGAATCTTCAAGTTACAGTCATAAGTCAGTGATAGATTATTAAGACAGTGGAGAAGTTATCAGTAGAAGTTAATGAACATATGAACATTAGTGCTGTGCAAGTTGTTTTTACAAGTGTCCAAGAATTGTGTTATATGTGTATGTTCTACAAGTCGTAAGTAGACAAACTGAATGATGTCTGATGAATAATGTTATATGACAATATGCACTTATGGACATTGCATATTCATCGGTGGTAACCTGCGCATGTCCAGAATTTAAGAACCTTAGATTCAGAGAAGTGCATCCACTATATTGTATCACGGCGAAATAAACTTGATTATCATTAATTGTTCAAGAAAGACTCTGTCATGAATTTACATATTACCTGTTACCTGTTGTAACATCAATGTTGTGATGTGCTGTGACCATTAACAAGTTACAACTATACAAGATAAAATAATACAGTTAAAAGAAAGAACATTACAACTCTATAACACTATGAATATTGATTTGAGCAGGTCTTCTGGTATATATCCGCTGTTGTAGATATCATTCAATATTTCTGTTATTATCTCTATTCCAAAATCATCCATGGCTTCAATCTCTTCTTTAGTTATATTATCTGGTCATATTTCAGATTCTATTAGTCAAGATAATTCTTATCTTGTTCAGTTGGTGTAGCAAGCCAAGATGGCTGCTTAATAAAATCGGGTTCAGGGCTAGTGGCAATTTTGCTGCAGTGTGATTTAATTTATTTTTTCTTGTTTGGATTTTAATTTGTGAAGATAGCTGTAGTCTGGTCGCATTCATCTGACCACTGAGTCAACATGGTCTTGGCGTCCACACATTGAGATAGCGCTATAGGTAACTGGCCATGGAGTTTAATGGAGCACTACTAGACCCCAGCTTTGCCCAGGGACGGAATATGCTAACTGTCTGTTTTCTACTGCAAATTTGCCACCAGCTGGATTATGGTTGGATCGAGTGTCTCACCAAAGTGGAGGCCTGACTTCATTTGTTTAGACAGCAATTATTGCTGTGGTATGCTCACTGATCATGAAGTCTATGCGGATTTAGCATGGGTGCATTGAGATTATATTGTCTGTGACGACGACCCAGAAGTGTCCATTTTAGCTGCATGCCATTTATCCAGAATGCTACATGTTCAATAGAATAGTATGAACGGAAAAATGTGCCATTTTCATACAACGCAACATGTTTAGTGGAACAGTGTAAGCGATTGGGAAGAACACTCTGTTGATTGCTGGAACAGGGGCTGAGCAATCTTGGCATTTATACTATCTTTTGTTATTGACAAGCTCTTTTGACAGAAATGAATGTTTTATATACTCTTTTTTCAGATTTTTTATATCAAATTATACTGCAGTGCCCTGTGACCCATAGTGGTGCTGTTTATTTACTTATGGGAGTAAGCTGCAGCATACAGAATATAAGTTCATTGATATGGAAGGTTTGATGATCATTAAGTACCTGCAGCATTGTTTTTGTAACAGACAGAAGAATAGTAGTTTGTTGTAAGTTTTCAAAGAACACTTCCACAGCCTCTGTTCAGACCTCTAATTCTTGTCTTATTCAACATCTTAAATTTTTTCTACTATTTCTATCCATTTCACATTTTTGTTCGAACAATAAATGTATATCATCTCTACTATCCCTGGCCTCTTTTACTCATAATCATATTTGTTTTATTACAACAATAAGGACAATGCTGTAGATCTCTAAATCTCTGTTTTGAGAATGTTGTATAACTCTAACTCTCTTTTTAAATATGAAGTAAACCTCTAAATCTAGGTTTCAAAATGTTGTATACCTCTAAATCTCGATTTGAAGGTTCTCCACAGTTCTTGTATTGCTCATTTTCAATTGCAGCCATGATATCCATCTGTTCTGTGGGGGTTAAAGGTCGACTAGGTGGCATGTCTGAGTAGCTGTGACCATAGGTAAATGTGTAATGAATAATTAACTAGTTTTTAAAATTATTATAATGTAATAATAATATTTAGTATAATTATAAACATTTCTAAACTAATCAAATTTTATTTTACTTGGATTTAATACCAGCATGTTGTTACACGCACCAAAGAATCTGTGCTGCAAGTCAAGTAGTCAGAAAAAAATGGGGTTTCTCTGCTATAGACAAGGACAGAGTCTTGCCAGAGCAGTGTGGAGTTTGCTCTGCAACAACCTATGATATGAAAATGGAAAATGAAGCAGTTTTGTGCTATCCTTAAGTGGGTTTCAAAGAAAACTTAATGGGGAAATTATCTGATGGTCAAAGGTTTGAAAGGTACAGAACTGTGTCTGATATGAGTAGGTGAAATGCATAGAAACTTCAAACCTTAAAAAATTCATGCAGATATACTTTCTAAATCACACTGACAGTTTACAATGAAAGAGCCACAATCTCAGAATTGTGTGAGGATGTAGTGCTGGAAGAAGATCTCACAATCATAACCAATACCATTCGCACAAAACTTAAAAGGTCACACAACATGCTCCTGGTCCAGATGGCGTTGGGTATGATGACATAGGTCGTTTAGCTGATGACTTGAAAAAACTGGCCAAAGAGTTTAATGCCAGCATTCAGAGTGGCCAGATTAAGGAGGAGTGGCTACACAGCTACTTACTACCGCTATTGAAGCCAAACAAGGACCATTCTCAGATCAATGCCTACAGAATCATCACAATGCAGAACACTGCAGGCAAGCTACTGGAGAAAATAATTGCTCATGTACTCACCTGTCACCTTGAAAAGATACGCTCATTCCCTCCCACACTCAGAGGTTATAGATATAACAAAGAGACATGGCTCAATGCGGCAGTCTTCACCTATGACGTCTTCGAAGGCTTCCACAGATGAGAGGAGACATGTGGTGCTGCTATAGATGTGGAGGATCCATACAACAGAGTACTATTTGAATACCTCATGCTCATACCCCTCAAACTTGCGGTGCACCCCTTCCTCATTATATGGATCACTGATGAACTGTTTCATAGGAAGATGATACTCAGATGTGGAAGTTGATTATTCAAGCCAACATCCACTTGTCCAGGGCTGCCAACAAGGCATCCCATTGTCACCAGTTCTATTTAAGGTGTACACAATAACAATCACGGAACAACAGCTGGATGGTAGGGGAAGAACTATGACTTTTGCTGATGATATTCTAGTATATTGACAGGGAAGAGACAGAAGAGAAACCGCCTTGACCATGCAAAATGAACTCGATCGCATCTCTTCCGGGTGTGGAGTATCAGGTGCATTGGTTAATCCTAATAAAGCATCAGTTGCATGGTTCTACCTTTACAATCATATCATTAACACGGAAACGCCGGTGGTATAAGTGGGGACTGATGAGGTGACCAGGGACAGGTTGATGACATACCTCGGAGTATTATCAATATCAATGCTACCGAGGAGTGGATACCAGTGCCTAGATCATTCAGAGGAACATTCTCATGTATTGTCACACACGACAGGAAATGTAGGGAACCGAACTCAGTTGTGGTCAAAACGGAGGTCAACAGCCTCATCTGGGATAACACTGATGAGAAAGAAGCAGTCATCTATACAGATTGATCTGTAATACGACACCAATGGAGTGCATGGACATTTACAGCAAGCTCGGCAGGCAAAATAGTCAAGGAAGACAGTGGTGCATATGTTATGACCATGAGTAGAATGACAATGGAGGTGATGGCAGTGACTAAGGCATGCATCTGGTTAGATTCACAAGACTACATACATATCCTATGCAGATAATTAAATAAATTGTTCCAGTTTGCTTTTTGTGCTCATCTAATAATGTGGAAAAAGTAAGTATTGAGTTGTTTTTGTTCCCTCACAAAAAGTTTGGACTGTGTTCTGCAAATTTAAGAAAAATTACAATAAACATTAACCTTTGTTCTGGCTGCTATTCTTTTGTTTCAATTATTTTTTAAACTCTAGTTTTTCAAAAATGTAATTGTTCCAACGATTTTACTAAAAAGTCAATAAAAATATTATTTTTACATATCACACAGAGTTCTTTTTTGAGTAGTAAATTTTACAACAGTTTCATTAAAAATAAAGCTTGAAAAGGGGTATTGCAGTCTAGGGTTAAATACAAAACTTCATGGCCCCTTACAGGAGCAGTTAAGGACATCCAAATTAATTAAAATGACAAATTTACAAATATAGTGAACAACTTAGTGAACAAAAGAAGAACAAAAAGCTGCTGAAAGTGACTGAGCACCTGTGAGTTTGTCCAGAGATATCAACACTAACAACAATAAACAATTAAATATTAACATCAGCTTCAAAAAAACTTTACCTCTTTGTGCTAAAAGAAATAGAAAACAAATAAGTATCAAATATAACAATTGCAATTATTTCTATCATAAGCAATGATATCTATGACAATATTATTTTACATAATAAATGTTTTTTCACAAAACACAATATTAGTTTTGAGGAAATAAATAAACTGAAACAAATCAAGAAGCATAGCAGCCTTTACTATTTAGGCTTGCTGAATTTTCCCATTATTCATTTACTGTGACATGGACACAAGAACAAAAAGATTACTTCAACTAGTAAATGTTCTTGTGGCAGAAAAAAATAGACACTTACTCTCTTTTTGTAGATGCTCTGTACTGCTTTTTCCATTTTTTTATACTTGGGACACCATCCTCTGTAATGAGTTGTTAAAATATAAGGAAATAATAGGATGATGGAAGCAAGGTTCTAAGTAAAGTATTTTGATTATAAGAAAAATATTTTTACAAAATTATTGTCATTTTATTTCAGGTAATTAGATGTCTGGCCATAAGAACTGGGAATGTTTCAACAAATAAAACAGGGTGTTAGGCAAGGTTGTGTGCTGTCACCAGATTTGTTTAATATTTATAGTGAGTGAGTTTTAATATTATAACAATATTAAAACAGGTAAATGAATTTAAATATTTGGGAACTTTGTTAACCTCAGACAGAAGATGTACATCAGAGATGAGATGCAGAATGGTTCAGGCAAAAGCATCTTTCCAGAAAATGAGGAAGATACTATGCAATCCATTTTTGACCATAGAAACAAGAAAAAAAGTTTTTAAATGTTATGTAGAGCCAGTCTTAACAGATGGATGTGAATCATGGACAATAGGACAACAGACAAGAAAATCACTGGAGTCTGTAGAAATGTGGTTTTACAGAAGAATGTTGAGAATACCTTGGATAGCAAAGAAGAGTAATGAAAATGTTCTGAAAGAGGTCAAAGCAAAAAGTGAGCTAATTTCCAATATTAGGAAGAAACAATCATTATTTTTTGGCCATGTAATAAGAAGAGAACAGCTGGAATATATTGTAACAACTGGGAAACTTCCACTGTCTAGAGTTGATCTGCGCTTTATGTCACATTGAGTGCTGTTCATGACCGTTGTTGGAATTGCTGGATGCAAGTTATTTACATGTTATAACTCATTAATGTGAACTGTTTCATCAAGTCAGCAGCAGTTTTATCTCTTTAGGGAATTTGTACCGTGTTTCATTCATTAACCGTGGCTCCATTCACTAGAGTAATCAGGAACCTAAGGGCGCTGCTATTGTTGTGTGTGCTACGTCATCGTAATGGCTCATCGTATATCCCAAGACCGACCATACGCTAATCTTACGGTCTGTTGTTTGATATGCGACGGGGATAATCTGACGACTGTGTTTTATATGTTCGGATTTAGAATAAAAAACGATGTCTTAACATCAGCAGGCGCTATACATTTTAAAAAATATGATGATCATCATTTTCAGGAGGACGTGAACTTCTGGTCAATATGGTGGATAGGCAGCAGGAAACATTGAAGGCTATGTATGAAGGTGTTCCTTATTGCAGTTTCCTCATATTCCAGGTCCGGCTTGTTGCAGGAGCTACTGAGTTAGGCGCTCTGTGCACACCGTGAGTTGTGTGTTTATTCCATTTTGATCATGTTTCGATATTCCGATTGTTTACGATGAGTGATGATATCGTATGACAGGGAACTGTTGGCTGTGTTCACTTTCTGTGCGGTTTCACCTTATGTCTTTTGGCGTGTGCTGAGACTGCTATGATGGGGACCACAGCTACCTTTCTTTGTTTGGGAGATGACATAGTAATTCGGATGATTCCACTGGCACGAGTGGTTGAGCAATTTTGGATTTTAATTCGTTTGCAGTGATACCGGGGCTTTCCATAACCAATGAACCAAAGAACTGCGAAAATTGAGGGACGAAGAGATAGAGGGAAGCAAAGAGAAAAAATACCAGACAGCTTAAGAGAATGACTTGGCAGAAGGTTAACAACAGAAATGATAAATAACTGCCAAGATCGAAAGTTGTGGAGAGACACGATCACCTACACCAGCAGGCATGGTACTTGATGATGATGATGATACTTTTCATGGCATTAAAATTACTTTTTGCCATACCTATTCTTTTGTTTATTTCAGTTTTACATTTTCCATCACTGGTTATAGTATGTCAGGAAAAATTGAAAAAAAGAAAAAATGGTATGTTAGAAGCTTTACGTGATTAGTAGACGACACAGATTCGAACAACGTTTCGGTTCAATAGGCCTTCAGCAGGAACAAACAAACAACATACACACACAGATATGTGAATAAATAAAACTAATCCTACATAGCTAACTAGTAATGAAACATCAAAAACAAAATAATCGAAATATGTTGACTTCCCTGTGTGTCGTGGACTGTGGTCAGGCTAGGAAAGGAATTTCTCACGGGTGTAGCTGTAATTTATACCCTCTGGTCAGAGGTGAAGGGTTCTAAAAATACACGAGTGGGGGAACGCTATCCAGGTACGTCGACTACAAAGGCATAGGCAATATCTGAAAGTATCTAAGGACCCATAAATACATGTATACACATACACAGATGCGTGTATACACATGTACATACTAATACATATCAACATACACATGCATATACACACATACATGTGTACAAGCAAGCACACATATACATGCATGTATATGCATATACATATATATACCAATACCCGTGCCTATGAACACATACATGCATGTGCACATCCATACGGGGACAATCATATGTGTGGAAGTGTGCGTATGACCCACAACCAACCAGAGGGGTTCACACCGGGGTCAGTGTGCAAACTCGAAGGAGAAAGAATAGAACAGTAGAATAACAGGTACTCAAAAGGCGGAAAGAATGAGATGTATGAGAGTGGGGTGCAATAAAAACATATGAGGGGTAAGTAGCACAGAAAAAGGTATATAGGAGAACACCGAAGTGTCTCAACAGGGACTAGTGGAGAAGAACTAAGAATAGAGTGGCATAGTAGATAGACTAAAGAGCCACAACATGGGTGGTAGAGAGGGCTATGCAAGAGGGAGGGAGCAGCCGAAAGTAAACTATGTGTATGAGTGTGATACATTCATGCCTCGTGGGGTCAGCGAACCATACTGGACTATGAGGCGATTTTCCAAAGTATATCGGCTGCGGTCGCCAGAGGACAATACCAGTGACACGGATGTCGTCTTTGTCCTTGTGCTCTGGGGAGTTGAAATGGGAAGACACTGGAGTGCCAGTATTCTGTTGGACATCTCGTAGATGTTCACAAAATCTTTCCGCTAATCTTCAACCAGACTCGCCAATATAGGTCACGTGGCATCATTGGCATATAATGGCATAAATGATGTTGCGGGACACACATGTGAAGCCATGCTTGATCTCGAACCGTCCATTGGGGAATAAGACCAAGTCAGTAGGGAGCACATAGGCACAGGTGATACAGTTACGACCACAAGTGGCCGTACCGAAGTGTTGAGGGTAGGAGCGAGGGAGATGGCTCCTAACCAGAATGTCACCCAAATTCCTGTCGCGCTTGAAAGCGATCATCGGGGGATCACTAAAAAGTAGACGGGTAGTGGGATCAGAGAGGAGAATGGAACGGTAGCAGTTGAGTATCTTCACAGCTGCTAAGTTGTGAGGATGATAAGTGAGGGTGAGTATAGTTCTCTCAGAGGGGGGGGGGGGGGGCGGTCAGAAGGAGTGAGTGCCTTGGGACGGGTGATAAGGAGGACCCGCTGGAGGGCAGACTGGAGGATCAAGTCTGGATAAAGCCGGCGGCTGAAGAAACCTAACATGAGGTGAGCCTGTCGGAGGAAATCTTTGTCATCCTGGCAGATGCGACGGAGACGCAATAACTGTGAGAATGGAATAGAGTCGCGACAAGAAGGTGAATGGGATGAAGTATAGAGAAGGTAGCAGTGGGCGTTTGTGGGTTTATAGAAAACCGAGGTGTGGAGGCCAGAAGTACCCAAAGAAACAATAAGATCTAGGAAGGTGACAGGGAGAAGTGGATATACACGATGTGATCTTGATATAGTATGTCCCAGGTAGTTGTAGCTCTGAACTGTCTCTATATGTATTCCCTCAACTTTGATATTTATTTGTAGGTCTTGAGAATTTTCTTTCCTTATGATCATAGTTTTAGTCTTTTTGATATTCATATCTAATCCATATTTTTTGCTTGTAATGTTTATTTCATTAAGTAATTGTTGTAGATCTTTAGGATTTTCTACTAGCAATACAGTATCATCAGCATATCTTAGGTTATTGATTATCTTTATCTAAAGATTTTTTAAGTGTATAGATTTAATAAGCTTGGTGATAGGATGCATCCTTGTCTTACTCCTCTTTTTTATCAGTAGGTGTAGAGTTCTCTTTGTTATATTTTATTATTGCTGTTTGCTCCCAGTATAAATTACATATTAGTCGTATGGATGTGTCGTCTAGATTTATATCTTTTAGGCATTCTATAAATTTTGCTGGTTTGAACTAAATTATCTGAATTACATTTATGAACAACCAAATGTAAAAATTATTTACAATTTTTGTTTTTAAATAAAGCATATCATATCATATACCAAATTAAATAATATATTGTACATCATGGAAATAATAATTATATGTCATAAAATCATTGGAGTAAGTATTTAAAAAGTGAAGAAAGAGGAAATTGAAAGTTGAAAAATGTTACTTACCAAATTATGAATCCAGATCAATTTCCAATAATATCTGGTCCAAATTTTAATCCATGTGTTATTTTTTTAAAAACTATATTAATTTATTTCTTTGCACGTTGAATATCCTACTCAGACTGTCCAATATAATAGTGGAATTCACATTTGATGTAGACACACAGTATGAAGTAAAACAATGCAGTAAAATTTTATATCCTGTATGTACTTTGACCTATCAAGGCCTTAACATTCGACAGAAACTCATCCACAATTCAACAAAATATAATAATGTAAAAGTACTACTTCTTACGGAAATTTAGAATACCTAATTTTCACGGCTGTTGTAGTCTTAAAAAATTCATAGAGAACTAGGTTTTCACCCTTTTTCCATTGGAAGCCATGATAACATGACATGAAACACACACAAAAAGCACAAAGTATGCTTTACAAATCAAATATATTCCAAAAACATGGGTAATTGAAATTTCAGATGTGGATATGTAGCAGGGGAAACCACTCTTCTATACAATTAGTGACACTAAAACTAAAAAAAAAAAAAAAAAAAAAAAGCGTAGGCGATCATGTCCCTCCACAATCTTCTATCTACAGTGCATCGTATCGGTTCTGTTGTTGACTGTTTTCCATGCCATGACACCAAGCTATCCAGTATTTTCTCTCTTTGTCGTCCGCGATCTCTCTTTCCTTTTATTTTGCAAGTTGTAACCAAGTATTCCAACTTTCCTCTTCTCATGATGTGCCTGAAAAATGTTGATTGCTTCTTTCTGATGTTTTTTAAGAGCTCCCTTTTTGTGTTGGCCTCTTTGAGAACATCCTCATTGGTCTTTTTAGCTGTCCAGGGAACTTTCAACATTCTTCTGAAAAATCCCATCTCTGTGGCCTCTAATCGTCTTTTCATTTGTTTGTCTATTGTCCATGATTCGCTTCCATAGGTCAGAATTGGTTCTATATAGCACCGATGAACTCTCTTTCTCATTTTTATTGACATAGATTTATTGCATAAGATATTTTTCATTTTCTGAAATGCTATTTTGGCCTGAGCTATTCTGCTTTTTATTTCTGTGGTGCATCTCCTATCTCGTGTTATTATTATGCCCAAGTATTTGAAACGTTGTACTTGTTTCAGATTTGTCTCGTTTATTTTTATGCTGCATGATGGTGATGATTGTTTCTTTAATATGACCATTACTTCTGTTTTCTTACTATTCAGACTGAGACCTTTCTTGTTGCTTTCTTCTACTATTATGTCTATCATTTCTTGTAGTTCGTTCTCTGTCTCTGCTATTCAGACTGTGTCATCCGCATATCGCAAATTATTTATGTTGTGACCCTTGGCTTCAATTCCTTTTTTGTCTACTATTGATCTCATAATATATTCGCTGTAAAGTGAAAACAAATCCGGTGACAGAACACAGCCTTGTCTGACTCCTTGTTTTATATATTGGAATTGTCCTGTTTGGTTGTTAATTTGTATGTATAGCTGCTGTTTGTTGCCAGTACATGTTTTTTATGATTCGCAAATCCTTGCCGTCAATGTTTAATTTCTCCAGCATATTGATTATTTCCACATGCTTTACTTTGTAAAATGCTTTCGTGTAGTCTATAAAGCACATATATAGATCTTTCTTTACCTCTATAGATCTTTCTATCAATGTTCTTAAGATGTATATTGCATTATTGGTGCCCTTCCCTTCCACATTGTTCCTCACTTATTTCTGGTTTTATTTTATTACTTACATGTCTCATGATGATTCTTAGTAATATTTTAGTCATATGGCTCATGAGACTAATAGTGCGATGGTCTTCACAATCAGTGGCTCCTGACTTCTTCGGTATGGCTAAAAGATAGAATTTAGTAGATCTTCGGGTGTGTGTCCAGTGTTACATATGTCATTGAGTAATTTTGTTATGACTTGTACTCCCAGCTCTCCCAATGCATTTATCTCTTGTTATATTGTCAGGACCTGGAGCTTTGCCTCTTTTCATGTGTTGAATTGCGTCCTCCACTTCACTCTGCATTATTGGTGGTCCTGTGTCTTCATTTGAATTGTTTAATTCTGGCCTTTCATCATCATAGAGTTGACTGATATATTCTGTCCATCTTTCCATTGTCTTCTCCTGTCCCATTATTATATTTCCTTCCTTTGATTTCACACATCCTGAAACTTTGACTTCTTTTCTTCCTGTTAATTCATTTAACTGATTGTACATAAATTTTGAATCTTTTTTTGTGTGTTGTTTTTCCATTTCTTCACATTTCTGTTTTAACCATCCTTCCTTTGCTTCACTGCACTTGTTTTGGATCTCCTTGTGCAATATTTTGTATGTCCGTTCTTCTTTCTTATGTTTTCTTCTTTCGTCCATTAGTTGTAATATTTCTTCTGTCATCCATTTCTTTTTGTTGATTCTTTAAGTCACTGGTACTGCTTGTTTTGATGTTTGTTGAATCGATTGTTTGAGCATTTCCCACTGCTCCTGGATGTCCTGTATTTTCTCAATAGCATTATATCTATTTTGTACTATCGTGCTGTACTTATCACTCATCTGTTTATCTACTCTTAGCATATCTAGTTTTAATTTTATATTTCTTTGTGACTGTGCCTTACGCAGTTTTATTCTTATCTTTCCAACTACTGGTACATGGTCACTATTGCAATCTGCTCCTGGCCTTGCTTTAACTGATGTTAGCCCATTCCTGAATCTTCTCTACCTATCTATCTATTGACCTTTCGAGCCGTAGCCGGCCCATAGGGCGTAGACCAAGATACTCCTTCTCTTATCTGAATTTTTGTTCTAGCAGTTTTCAATTCTTTTAAAGATATTTTATCAAATCTCACCATTTGTCTCTGTTCTGTGCAAGCAGCTCTATCTCATTGAGGGAGTCAAAACCTGCTGCTCTTGCCTCTCTCATCAATGTTCATCTCAGTGTCTCTCTGGGTCTTCCTCTTTTTCTATTACCTGTTGTTTCCCACATGAGGGCTTGCTTTGCTATTCGGTTATTATCTCTTCTCATCACATGTCCAATATATGACCATCATCTTTTCTTTATTACTGAAGATATTAGTGGTTGATTGGCGATTTTTCTGATTTCCTCATTTGTTTTGAATTCGTTCCACGATATACCAAGTATTTTCCTTAGACATTTATTTTTGAATGCGTTCAACTTTGTTTCTATATCTCTTTTGTTTTCCAGCTTTCACACGCATACGTAAGGGTTGATAGTACATTTGATTTGAATAGTCTTAAGTTTTATGTTTGTGCTGATAGTTTTGATTTCCACAACTTTTCAAGGCTTCTGAAAGATGTTGCTGCTTTAGCTATTCTGATTCTAATTTCTTTGTTTGTATCCCCTTCCCGATCAATGTGACTTCCAAGATAGGTAAAGTGATCGATCTCTTCTACTGGTTTGTTTTCCATGTATATTTTGTCGTCTGTTGGAATTAAACTTTTCATGACTTTAATCTTTTCATGATTGATCTCAAGCCCAATTTTGCTGGCTATTGATGAAAGTTCATTTGTGTTTTCCTGCATCGTTTTTATCTGGCTGCTGATGAGAACTATGTCATCAGCAAAGTCAAGGTCCTCCAAATGGTCTCCTTGTATCCATTCGATGCCTTTATTACCAGTGCAGCATTTCTTCATTATGAAGTCCATAACAATTCCAAATAACAAGGGCGATAAAATACATCCTTGTTTAACCCCAGTTTCTATTGAGAAACATTCGCTCAGTCCTTCCTCTGTTCGAACTGCACATGTGTAACCATCATACATGTCTTTGATAATATTTATGATTTTTGATGGTAAGCCATATTGCTTCAGAATTTTCCACCCTCATCAAGGCCAGCTCCTTGTCGTGGGGATGGGGCTTAACAGTCACCAGGGACTGAAAACTAAGACTGGCCAGGCCTTCCTACAACCGAGCAAGACCACAGTCTGCTCTAGCAAGTTCAAGTGCTGAAGTCGGAGGCAACCAGCCAAAAGGCGCATAACAATCAGGATGCCACGCACTCAACGCAAATGGAAGTATGTCTATAACCGCAAATCGATATGGCACTCGCCCTGTGATGGACACTCAGGCAGGAGCAGCGCCGGGCCCTCAGCCTCGAAAGGGCCCAACCTCTATTACTGGATGTCCTTCTCAACCGCTCTGTGGAGTCAGGGGGCGAGAGAATAGAGCTACTGGCCAATCCAAAATAAGACCACTAAAAATAATGCACTGGAATGCTGAAGGCATCAACAGCAAAAGAGATGGGTACAGTAAAAAGATAAAATTAGAAAATATCCTGCATGAAGAACAAATAAGCATATGCTGTTTGCAGGAAACCCATTTAAACAACGACATAGCCTTGAAGATTAAGGGATACCAGTGCTACCGATCTGACAGAAAAAATAGACAAAAGGGTGGAATACTGACTCTTGTAAGGAACAACATTAATGCATGTCAGATTGAAGTGTATATGGATGGGGCGGAATATCAAATACTGCACCTCAGGATAGGAAATACAGACTTCCATCTACTTAACTACTACTGTCCGAGTGACCGCCCACTAGCACTAGACACATTACATTAAAAGAAAGAATAATTGTATGTGGAGACTTTAACAGCCATTCACAGAGCTGGGGCTATGATACTTATGGACAAGAGAGGTGAAGAGCTTGAAAATTGGCAGGATGACAATGGGCTTATACTATTAAACCAGGCAACAGATCCACCAACATTCTACTCCAGATCATGGCATACCACATCTACACCAGACCTTGCTTTCCATTCACCAGACCTGGATTGGAATATCACACGAATTGTTGGGAAACAACTTGGAGGCAGCGACCACCGACCAGTCCTTTTAGTGGTACAAAATAAGGCCATCAGGGAGAGCAGCACTCTCTCCAGATGGAATTACAAAAAGGCAGACTGGAAAATGTATCAACACTACACCAGTGTACTGACTAAAGATATAAATACAGATAGAGACATCAACAAAATAGTTAATGAATTCAGTAGACTAATAATACAAGCTGCCAGTGAAACAATACCTAGAGGGGCACGGAAACACTACAAACCATACTGGAGTAGTGAACTAGAGCAACTGCACAATGACATGGAAACATCTCAAAAGCAAGCAGAAAATAACCCTTGCCAAGAACACCACAACAACTACCAGCATGCTAAAGCCAAATTTCAACGGGCTAAACTACAAGCCAGACGGAGAAGCTGGAAAGAGAAAACAGAGTCCTTGAATCTTGAACGAGACACAAGAAAAGTGTGGAAGCTTGTAAAACAGCTGAATGATGAGGGTACAGAAAGGAACACCAAAATTACACTGAAGAAGGATGGAAACATTCTAACAGGTAAACATGCAGCAAATTACTTTGCAGACTCCTTTGCAAATGACAATAATATTGAAATTGGCCTAGAAAAACGACAAGAGACCCGTTTAAAACAACAAAATGCAAGACAAGAAGAGACCACACATGAAGTAATGGAAACACCCATTACACAAAGAGAGCTAGAGCTGGCAATATCCAAATTAAAAATGAAAAAGTCACCAGGCAGTGATGGAGTGTCCAATGAAATGATTAAGAACTTGGGAACTGCAGCTAAAGCAAAACTACTGCAGATCTACAACATTTGCTGGATCACAGGTAGAGTGCCACAGGCATGGAGAGAAGCAATTATGATACCATTACTAAAGCCAGGAAAAGATGGTTCAATGACATCCAGCTATAGACCAATCAGCCTTACAAGCTGTTTGTGTAAAACAATGGAACGTATAATCAATCTCAGACTGCAGTGGTACCTGGAAAGTGAAAATCTCCTTGTCCCACAACAAGCAGGCTTTAGACAGTGTTACTCTACCGAAGATCAAGCAACCTATCTTTCCCAGGAAATTGAAGATGCGTTTCAAGAAAAGAAACTGGTACTAGCAGCATGGATAGACCTAAAGAAAGCATTTGATAAGGTATGGAAGGAAGGGCTTTTGAAGAAACTGAGAAATTATGGAGTAAATGGCAGGATGTACAAATGGGTCAAAGCATACCTGCATAACAGGAGAGCCAGAGTGCAACTGGATGGTCTTAAGAGTAAGAAGGTCTTATTGCGCCAGGGCGTTCCACAAGGAGGGGTACTATCTCCAACACTTTTTCTGATCTACATCAATGACCTAGTTACTGAACTACCATATGGCATCAAAGTGGCAATGTATGCAGATGACTTGGTAATGTGGTGCACAGAGGAGTATGCAACAGTGGCCTCCAAATTGCTACAAAGAGCTATGAATGCACTGAATTCATGGACAAATAGATGGTGTATCAGCATCAATACAGACAAATGCAGTACTACACTTTTCACACTCTCCCCAAAACAAAAAGCAGGAGCCATCTACATAAACAATGAGCCTGTGAAAGAAGACATGCAAGCTACATATCTCGGAGTTACATTTGATAACAAACTATCTAGGAAACAGCAGATAAATAAGGCAACCCAAAAAGCAAGGAGGAAATTGGCTATTCTAAGAAAGTTGTGTGGAACCACATGCGGTGCGAGTGGGAAAATACTCAGTAAAGTTTACCAACAGAGTATACGCCCACATTTAGAATATGGATCATCCACATGGTGCTCAGCATCAAACACCACATTGCAAGAACTGGATAAAGTACAAAACCAGGCACTTAGGGTCATCACAGGAGCAATGAAATCAACACCAATATTGGAGATGGAGAAATTGTGGAGGATACCAGCACTGAGAGAACGGAGAGACACAAAGGTGCTGATACAGGCAGAAAAATTTGTATGCATGCCGAGACATCCAATGAAGGACAGATTCCAAAATCTTGCATTGGGACGACTTAAGAGAAGCAGCTTTATCCACCAAGCCAAGCGTATTAGTAGACAAACACCAGACATGCCAAGAGTTGTTAAACCCCTTCTGCCCATACCAGAACAGACTCCCTGGACAGATGAATCAGGATTATCAGTTCAAATACGGACAGAAGTGAAAGGAATAGTTGACAAAGAGGAACAAAATAGTCTACAGCGAAAAACAATAACTCTCAGTTTCCTGGATGAAGAATACCCACAAGACCTATGGATCCGTGTGTACACAGATGGATCAGCACAGAATGCAGTAAAGAATGGGGGAGCAGGTGCATATATAGAGTACCCAAATAACACTAGGGATATGAATAAAATAGCAACAGGGAAATATTGTCACAATTATGATGCAGAAATACAAGCAATAAAGTTGGCAATAGAAAAACTGCTGAACAGTAATCTTAGCCCACAGCCTGTAGTGTTTTTGACAGATGCAAGATCAGTACTCCAGGCACTACAATCCAGAAAATTACCACATCTGCAGACCTTATTGACTGAACTCTGCAAGCACCACAGGGTTGCCCTGCAGTGGATCCCTTCTCACTGTGGAATACCAGGAAATGAGAAAGCAGATCAGTTGGCAAAGGAAGGTTCAACAGGCACACAACTAGATACACCAGTTACATACCATCATAAGAAACAGATAATCAAATCAATCAGAGGACCACAAGCCCCAAATCAGGATGCCTTTCATAATATGAATAGATATGAACAAGTTATCATTATACGCCTAAGAACAGGACACAATCGACTCCATAGTCACATGTATACAAAATTCAAGATCGGCACATCAACTACTTGTACACGTGGACAGGCACCCCAGACTGCTGAACACATACTTCAAGACTGCACTGAATATAGTAGACTGAGGAAAATCCATTGGCCCATAGATACAACACTACAGACAAAACTATATGGGTCACTGCAAGAATTACAAAAGACAGTAAAATTCATACAGGAAACGACATTGCTGATATAGACAATACTTCGAGCGAACGAAAGATAGATAGATAGAATTTTCCACAAAGGATCTCTAAATCTTCTCTGTACCAGTATAAAATCAATTTGATTGTGTACTTTTTTTGTCTGGGCTTTGTCCATACTTGCCGAGTGTGTTGTTTGAACCAGGTGTTACCTATAATCATTTCATGTGTTTTTGCCCAGTCTATCAATCTATCCACTCTGTCATTCATCTCTACAATGCCCCCCAGTCACATTTTGCACTTTAGCTGTTCCTACTTTTGCATTGAAATACCCTAATATAATAGTTATTTCTTGGGGTTCCACTGTTCCATGGTCGCCTCTAGCTCCTCGTAAAAAGTGTTAATGTCTTCTTCTTCGCTATTACTTGCAGGTGCATAAACTTGAATTATGTTTATATCCATTGGTCTGCCTCTCAATTTTACTAGCATAATTCTGTCTGATACTGACCAAAATCCTTTCACTGTTTTGCTTCTTTCTCTATCTAACATGATGCCTACTCCTCTTTCGTGTGTGGTTCCCCCAGAGTAAATTACATTTCCACTGTCGCATTGTAATAATCCTGCTCCTGTCCATCTCATTTCACATATTCCCAAGATGTTCAATTTCATTCTCTTTATTTCTTGGCTGATGTTTTCTAGTTTTCCAACCTGGAATGCTGATCTAATGTTCCAAGTTCCTATTGCTAGTGTCTCTTTATTTTTGATCTTGCATACAGTTGCTTGATAACGATCAGGTGTCACCTGTAGCACATGACGCTCCCTACCGGCTATGGTTAGCGGGGTAGAGTTCTGCCCTACCAAAGGAGAAGTAAGACGTCTCCTTTCCTCTGCTAGTCTTCGGGACACCCTTGGGCAAGGTGGAGCTCCCGTTTAGCCCCCCTATCAGGGTTATGTGAAGCTATTGGAGAAGTTGGTGGATGGTGTTGTGGGAGCAGCCGACAAGTAGTGCCGGTTATGGTCCCCACACCACGATGGCAGGCAGAGGATCTCATGTATAGAGTCAATGGCTGCGATCTCCCTCTAGTACAGTCACTGCCAAGAAGGAAAGGAATGGCAAACTACCTTCCTAAATTGCCTGGAATAATCATGACAAAATACACCTTATATTTACAGCTAACGCCGTTAATGAGATCTATAGTAGACAAAAAAAGGAATTGAAGTCAATGGTCACAATATAAATAATTTGCGATATGCGGATGACACAGCTTTAATAGCAGAGACAGAGAATGAACTACAAGAAATGATAGACATAATAGTAAAAGAAAGCAACAAAAAAGGTCTCAGTCTGAATAGTAAGAAAACAGAAGTAATGGTCATATTAAAGAAACAATCATCATCATCATGCAGTATAAAAATAAACAGGAAAATCTTAAACAAGTGCACTGTTTGAAATACTAGGGCACAATAATAACATCAGATGAAAGATGCGCCACAAAAATAAAAAGCAGAATAGCTCAGGCCAAAATAGCATTTCAGAAAATGAAAAATGTCATATGCAACAAATCTATGTCAATAGATGTGAGAAAGAGACTTCATTGGTGCTACATAGAACCAATTCTGACCTATGGAAGCGAAGCATGGACAGTAGATAAACAAAAGAAAAGACGATTAGACGCCACAGAGATGGGATTTCTCAGAAGAATGTTGAAAGTTCCCTGGACAGCTAAAAAGACCAATGAGGAAATTCTCAATGAGGCCAACACAAAAAGGGAGCTAATAAAAAACATTAGAAAGAAACAATCAACATTTTTCGGGCACATCATGAGAAGTGGAAAGTTGGAATACTTGGTTACAACTGGCAAAATAGAAGGAAAGAGAGATCATGGATGACAAAGAGAGAACATACTGGATAGCTTGGTGTCATGGCATGGAAAACAGTCAACAACAGAATTTATACGCTGCACTGTAGATAGAAGATTGTGGAAGGACATGATCGCCTATGCCAACTGGTATGGCACATGATGATGATATATATATATATATATATATATATATATATATATATATATATATATATATATATATATATATATATATATATATATATATATATATATATCAAACAGACAGACAGATAGATATAAAACATGAGTTTATATAAGGTCAGTGATGAGAGTAACAAAGAATGGTTGGAAACATTCCTTTCAGAAAGCATAGGTTGCCCACCTAAATTACTTAAGATGATTATGTCCTTCCATGAAGACATGAATGGTAAAATCTACTTTGATGGGAGTTCATCAGAGAGTTTTAAAGTCAACAACGGAGTGAAACAGGGATGTGTCCTCGCCTCCACCCTTTTTGGTATATTTTTTGCTACCCTCCTAAATTACGCCTTCGAAAACAGCTCAAGAGATATTTACATTCACACAAGATCAGATGGCTCACTGTTCAACTTAGCATGACTAAGAGCGAAAATCAAAACAAATGTTACCCTACTTAAAGAACTTTTATTTGCTGACGATGCAGCCCTAGTCGCTCATAGTGAAGCTACCCTACATTCGCTGATCAACAACCTGGACAAAGCATGCAACCTTTTTTCACTGTCAATTAATGTTCAGAAGACAGTAATACTAAATCAAGGCGACATCAAACCTCTATTTATTACTCTAAAAGATTGTCCACAATCAGTGGACACAATCAGATCAGTTCAGAAATTTACATATCTTGGATCCACAATTACGCAAACCATCTCTCTTGATGAAGAAATAAACTGTCGAATTGGTAAGGCAGCTACGACCTTTGGCAAACTCACAGAAAGGACCTGGAACAACACAAAACTACCACTGAAGACTAAACTCTTAATATATCAAACTTGTGTGCTTAGCACACTATTATATGGATCTGAAACCTGGACAACATACTCAAACCAGGAAAAAAGACTAAATGTCTTCCACATAAGATGTCTCTGCAAAATAATGCACATCAAAGGGCAGAACAAAAAACCAACTTATCTGTCCTGCGACGTGCTAAGACCCCAACAATCATGTTGATGCTCAGATCTCGAAGACTAAGATGGCTGGGGCACGTCCAACAAATAGAAGAAAAGTGCATTCCTAGGCAAATACTATATGTTGAACTAATACACAGAAAAAGACAAATCAGCAGACCTAAACTACGATATAGAGATATCTGCAAATCATCTCTGAAAGACTTCTCCATATGTGAAAATGACTGGGAACATCTGGCAAGTAATCGTACATCATAGAGAGCATGTATAAGGAATGGTATAACATCATTTGAGACTGTGCTAAGGCAAAACTTGGAAGAGAAAAGACTCATGAAAAGGATGGTAAACTCTGTGGATGAGTGAGCTTGACTTGTTCATTCTGTGACCGCGTGTGTTTATCAAACATTGGTAGAATTAGCCACGAGAGAAGCTGTTCAACAAAAACAAAACCTAAAAAAAATGCACAATAGTCTATACTAGACCGCCTGACAAGACGAAAAGAGCCATATATATTCAACAAAGATGGATTGCAGTGAGAAAATTCATTGATTAAAACACAAAAAAAGTAAATTAGATTTTTAAAAAAATAATGCCCAATTCAAAAGTCCAAAAATTATCTACCTTCATCTGATATTGGTGGCAAAACTTGTTCTGAAATAGAAAGTGAAACAAAGCAATTTTGTTATTCAACAAATACTTCCAAACATTAAAAAAAATTTTGTTAGGAAAACCATAGAATAAAGTAAATGATTCAGTTCATCATCATCATCAAGTATCGGGTCTACTGGTGTAGGTGATCATGTCCCTCAACAACTTTCGATCTCGACAGTTCTTTATCATTTCTGTTGTTGACCTTCTGTTAAGTCATTCTCTTAAGTTGTCTGGTATTTTCTCTCTTTGCTTCCCTCTATCTCTTCGTCCCTCAATCTTTCCAGTTGTTACAATATATTCCAGTTGTTCTCTTCTCATTACATGGCCAAAAAATTATGATTGTTTCTTCCTAATATTGGAAATTAGCTCTCTTTTTGCTTTGACCTCTTTCAGAACATTTTCATTACTCTTCTTAGCTGCCCATGGTATTCTCAACATTCTTCTGTAAAACCACATTTCTACAGACTCCAGTGATCTTCTTGTCTGTTTGCCTATTGTCCATGATTCACATCCATATGTTAAGACTGGCTCTACCTAACATTCAAGAACTCTTTTTCCTGTTTCTATTGTCAAAAATGGATTGCATAGTATCTTCCTCATTTTCTGGAAAGCTGCTTTTGCCTGAGCCATTCTACTTCTCACCTCTTTTGTACATCTTCCATCTGAGGTTAACAAAGTTCCCAAATATTTAAATTTATTTACCTGTTTTAATATTGTTCCACTTGTCTGAGAAGAACATTGATGAGAGAGGCAAGAGCAGCAGGAATCGGCTCCCTCAATGAGATAGAGCTGCTTGCACAGAACAGAGACAGATGGCGGGATTTGATAAAATATCTTTAAAAGAAAACTGCTAGAACAAAAATTCATATAGGAGAAGGTGTATCTTGGTCTACGCCCTATGGGCCGGTTACGGCTCGAAAGGTCAATAGATAGATAGATAGATAGATAGACTTGTCTATATTTTGCCCTGAGGTGATGTCTTTTTCTTTGTTGTTACCATTACTTCTGTCTTTTTGTTATTAAGGCTGAGTCATTTATTTTTGCTTTCTTTCACTATAATGTCCAACATTTCTTGTAACTCATTTTAACTCTTAGTGATTATGACTGTATCATCAGCATACCTTAGATTATTTATATTATGACCTCCAATTGTTATTCCAGGCATGTCCCTTATGAATCTTAAAATAATTTCACTATAAATATTAAACAAATCTGGTGACAGCACACAACCTTGTCTAACACTCTGTTTTATTTGTTGAAACATTTCCAATTGGTTTCCAGTTCTTATTGCCGCAGTTTGTTGCCAGTACATGTTCTTTATTATTCTTAGATCTTTGCTGTCTTCGTTTATGCCTTCTAAAATTTTGATTATTTCTTGGTATTTTACTTTGTCAAATGCTTTAGTATAATCTATGAAACATAGGTATAGATCTGTTTTCACCTCTATGGCTCTTTCTACTAAAGATTTTATGATGTATTTGGCATTGCTCGTTCCTTTACCTCTAACAAAACCACACTGTTCACCACTAATTTCTGGACTAATTTTGTTTCACTCTCCGCATGATGATTCTTAGTAATATCTTTGTCATGTGACTCATAAATCTTATTGTGCAATGATCATCGCATTCAATCGCACCAGATTTCTTTGGTAGGGCTATGAATATTGATTTGAGCAGGTCGTGGTATATGCCCACTGTTGTAGATATCATTCAATATTTTTGTTATTACTTCTATTCCAAAATCACCTACGGCTTCAATCTCTTCTTTTGTTATATTATCTGGTCCAGGAGCTTTTCCTGCTTTCATATTGCGAAGGCATCTTCCACTTCTTCTTTGAGTATTTCTGTTCCTTCTCAATTATCCTTAATATTTACTTCTGTTCGTTCATCATTATAAAAATCTTTAATATCATTATAAAGATCTTTAATCCTTGCATGATATGTGAGAAAATTGTAACTTTTGATGGTGTATGAGACATGCATGAAGAAATAAATCAAGAAAATAATGTCTAGAAGAGAATGTTGAATTCCTCACTTCACACAGCAGCTCACCATAAATAAAATAATATTATCAGCAGTGGTAGAGATTGCTTACTTTTTAACCTTGATCTGTATAGCTTTGGCAAATCTTTCAGTCTGAGATTGTTTGCTGTTGGAGTGTAGACATTAGCAATTGATTCACTAGGTGTTCTGTCATATTTCTGTTCTTTAAATGGAGAGGCCAAAGTCCAAGATGTTCCTTTCATAAGTGGTGGATGTTCACTATTTCGCAGCACAATCTGTCACAATATAATAAAAAAAGTAAAAAGTAAAGTACCCCCGTCACGCCAAGTGGCATATAGGGAATATTGTGTTCTATTGACCTTTCGAGCCGTAACCGGCCCATAGGGCGTAGACCAAGATACACCTTCTCCTATATTAATTTTTTGTTCTAGCAGTTTTCTTTTAAAGATATTTTATCAAATCTCGCCATCTGTCTCTGTTCTGTGCAAGCAGTTCTATCTCATTGAGGGAGCCGATTCCTGCTGCTCTTGCCTCTCTCATCAATGTTCTTCTCAGTGTCTCCCTGGGTCTTCCTCTTTTTCTTTTACCTGTTGTTTCCCATATGAGGGCTTGCTTTGCTATTCGATTATTATCTCTTCTCATCACATGTCCAACGTATGACCATCGTCTTTTCTTTATTACTGAAGATATTAGTGGTTCACTGCCTGCAGCGGCCATTACTTTCATAGCAGCAAGACCCTTTTTTGCTTTCTCTATCACGTTATCAATGTGCTTTACGAAAGCAAGGCTTCGATCTAAATGAATACCTAAATATTTCATTGTCATAGATCTTACATCTCATACATTATACCAGGGACTGGTTGTTTCTGTTCTAGAATACGCTTTGGCGATTCAAACTCTCAGCAAACTTCAGTTAAAGAGGCTCGAAAAAATTCAGAACGAGGCTATGCGCATTATTCTTGGCTGCACTAGAGACACGTCATGCAGAGCGTTAAGATACCTACTTGACATTCCAACCATAGAAAGTAGAATCGAGTTGTGTAGAGCACGCGCTTTTCTGAACATTCTTGCTGATGAAAGACATCCTTTAAATTCTGTAGCGCTAGCACCAAAAGGTGATAGACTCGAGCGAGGCCAGTCGTGGATGGGCAGGGCAGAGAAATCCATTCAAAAGGTGTGCATGCTAAATGACTTGCAGCGTGGAGAAGAATGGCGGCAATGGCCAAATGACATTTCTACAATTACTATCAAAGTCTGCATAACACTGAATAAAGAATGTAGAACGATGAATCCCAAGGTCGTAGAGGATAAGATTCAGGCCTTAATCAAAGAAAACGTAACGTCCGGCAATATTATTATCTACACAGATGGTTCGGTTGTACGAAATAAACGATGTTCATGGGCATATACAGCGCAGGTGAAAGGGCAAATGGTGCATGAGGATAGTGGTGCTTTTTCGCAAACAACGAGCAGCATGACAGTGGAGGTTTTAGCATTCACTAAGGCAATGACATGGCTCGAAACACAGTCTTTCGCAGGAGTATGTTTTCTCAGTGACTCCATGAGTATGCTTAAGAAGGTTGAGGCTGGGTGGAGGCGAAGAGAGTGGTTGAAGTCCCTGCAGCTGTCAACTTTAAAAGAAATCGTCTTCGTCTACGTACCTGGCCACTCTGGAGTGCAAGGGAACGAACGAGCTGACAAGCTTGCTGAAAAGGTAAAATTTCAGATGGCAACGCCATGGACAACGCGGACATTTTACACGCAATCCGCGAGGCGGGAAGAGTAGCAGACTTTCGAGACGACAAGGATTCAAACGCAATGGCGAGACTAACGCATAGTCGCGTAAGGCTTGGCACAGCTAAGAGCGAACATTTTTCAGGACGCCAGAGGTGTATGGTTAACCAACTGCGAACCGGCACGATCAGCCGTCACACACTTGTGAATTTACTCGAAAGGAAATCGGAGCACTTATGGGTATGCCCCTTGTGCAAGGAGGATGATCTTTCGACTAATGACTAATTAGTGGTTGATTGGTGATTTCTCTAATTTTCTCGTTTGTTTTGAATTCGTTCCATTCTATACCAAGTATTTTCCTTAGACATTTATTTTCGAATGTGTTCAACTTTGTTTCTATATCTCCTGTTGTTTTCCAGCTTTCACGCGCATACGTAAAGGTTGATAGTACATTTGATTTGAATAGCCTAAGTTTTGTGTTTGTGCTGATGAGTTTTGATTTCCACAACTTTTCAAGGCTTCTGATATATGGTGTTAGTGACCATAAATTTTACAGACCTTCGGCACATGATTTTTGGGGTAATGTGGTCGGTATTACGTCCGTGCCGCTTCATTTTCCCAGAAAAAAATCCGGTACTCATTAAACGCTGGGTGAACCCGGAGGCCGTCAGTTGGGATCGAACCCTACCCCTTGTCGTTTGTAGTCCAGTTCACTAACCACTGAGCTATCACGGCTCCCTGTCACAATATAATATTAACTTTTAATAGTATCCATTCCAATATTAAAAATATATATATATATATATATATATATATATATATATATATATATATATATATATATATATATATCATCATCATCGTGTGCCCTCTCCGCAACGAAGGTTGGCTACCATGGATCGCCATTCTACTCTGTTTCTTGCTTTGATGGTGCAGGCTGGCATAGATTGACTTGTCCATCTATATATATACATCTATACATATATAAATATATATATCATATTTATGATTCCTTTGAAGTACCACAAGAACAAAAAAACATAACATCTAAATTTGTAAATTCAAATATTAGTTCAGCAATAAATGTGATTTTGAAATTACTAAATTAATTGAACATTGATTGAAAAAGAAAAGCACATAAAATACCATACACTCACAAAGTGAAAACAACTACAGCCTTTGCTTACTGTCTCCTTTATGTACTAAAAGAAACATAAAATAGTAAACATTTACAAAATTATAATCTAAACTAATAAAAAGCTACACTATTCTCTTTCAGTGTCTCTCTCTCTCTCTCTCTTTCTTTCAAAATTGCCAGTGTTAGTTAATAAAACCTGCATCATTTTCTAATAATTTCATTCCCACACATAATGTGTACATTAATTGCAATGAGATGATTATATATATCTAGTTTTCATTCCCAGATATTTACTCTTCTGTTCATTTGTTTTTAGCATTCTACATCAATCATTCCTTGTCATCATCATCATCATCATTATGTGCCATACAATCATGTCTTTCCACAATCTTCTATCTATCATGCATCATACAATCCATGTCAGACTTATTATATTGTTTCTATTTTAAGCAAAAACAAAAAAAAGATGCATTAATCCAAAACATAAATGTTTTACTATTAATGTAACAGAGTAGATGACACCAGGTGGAATTGTAATTTGTGATATCATCTTAAATTAGAAGAAGAAAGGTTTCTGCTAATTTGAAAAAAGAAAAATGCCTAAAAAAACTTTTTTTTTTCAAAACACAGATATCAGCTTCATCAATGGGTTCATTTTCTACAGTTAGCTACAACTGAGGAAGCTGTTACTGATAATATACAGTAATAATAAATATGCCATGATATACTATAATACTTGTTTTTTTGTGACACATATGTTACCCAAGTGTTATGTTATGTCACTACTTGCAAGGGTTGTGGAACTGAGATTCAGAACCTGGTCTTCAGCAGACAGGCTAATAACTTAAGACTCTTCTCTTTCACTGATGTTGTTTAAAATTGTTTAAAATTTATACTGCTAGTCTCACACAGACACAGTTAGGTGGACCAGGTCACATCCTAACATACAGAGATGACATTCTGGTTTACATCCAGGGCAGGAACCTTAAAGACATCACACTGAAATTGCAGACTACGGTTGATCAAATGACTTACTTGAATGGGACAATGATCAATTCTGGCAAGACCAAGTTGCTCTGGTTCTCACTGAACAATCACATTGTGCAAGCAGAGCTGCCAACTCTAAAGTATAATGGTACACACATTGAAAGAGTCCATAGCTTGATGTATCTTGAGAATCTCTTTTGACAGATCGTTGTTCTTCAACCACCATATAAACAGTATAGTCCAAAACAACAGGAGGGGAATGAATGCAGTAAAGGTTATACCAAGATCTGACTTCCATCAACTATGATGCTCTTCCTTTTAAAGAAATCTTTGGTTTTGTCAGTCAACGATTATGGGCTTGGTTTTCTTACTCTATCTTACGCTCAGCTAAGTTGGAAAGGATACAGAACAAGGCTATGCGAGCTATGTTGGGGTGTATCAAGGAAACATCAATCCCAGCTATATGATTCCTGTGGGACTTTCCAAACATTCAAGTGTGACACAAGTGCATTCAAGTGTAACATGGGTACATGCAAGCAAAAGTGGACCTGGGGGTGCCATGTAACAAAATATATCCACTGTTACCAGAATTACAGTCAATGAAGGCAACCACATTAAATGTAGGAGATTATGGCTGGCAGAGGATGAGACAACATTGCAGGGTGTATGCAACAAGGAGGACATACCAACTGGAAGGGATTGGATAGATGTGCATGACAGATGTGGGCTAACCAAGGTCATTGTACACTTGGACAGGAAATGTCGTGACTGGGAGCAGTGTATGAGTCTGAGATCCAGGAGGTATTGCAACTTCACTCTCAACCTCAAAACCTGATCATCTAAACTGACAGCTTGGTCACATTTGATGTGAGAAGCAGCTGGAGTTTTGTTGTGTATTCTAATGGAAAGCTGATAGAAAAAGGTACAGCAGCCTACTAGACCAGCACATGCATGGAGAATGTGACAGAAGTTATCATATGGCTGGTTAAGAGACCAACAACACATGCGGTCATCTTGACTGACTCACAAAGTATGCTTCACCGAGTTGATAAGAACACACTATGCATGGAGTGGGTACACCTACTTGATATGTCTCATGTTAGCAGCCGAACTTGGATATATTGTTCTGGATGTGGAAGTTCATGGCAATGACATAGCCAACAGGTTGGCAGGTTCTGCCATTGTGCAAGAAACCTTAACTCATTATAGACCACTAATCGACACAACGGCTCCACTTATGAAGGTGCTACTGGACCAAAACTGACATATCGGCTCGGACTGAGTACGGTTGAATATTTTAAAGTAAAGTAACAATTCTGTATAAATATTCACTAATATTTGTATTTGACATCTAGAAGAAGCTTTATAATTACTTCCTTCAATTACCACATGGTATTTTCTTTATGTAGATATAGTGCATGAATTTTCAATATAAATGTGTGTTTTTTTTCTGACAAATAGCGGCCACACCATTTCTTGTGCCCAATTTCATTATTTGTTGACATAAATGCATTAAGTAAGCAGTATTTTGAAAAACTTTAGATTAATTTTTGTAAAATTTCAAGAAAAATGGATAAGTAACTCACTTCTAGACAGGGATAATTAGAGGTATGTAAAATATGATATTTTCAATTGAAAATTATCTGACTTTGAATATTTTTATAAATAATATATTTTTTCCTTCAGATATCATCAATAGATTGCTATTTTCATTTTCTTCAACCATTTTCTTTTCCGGTGATGTATCTATCTATCTATTGACCTTTCGAGCCGTAGCCGGCCCAAAGGGCGTAAACCAAGATACTCCTCTTTTATATGAATTTTTGTTCTAGCAGTTTTCAATTCTTTTAAAGATATTTTATCAAATCTAGCCATTTGTCTCTGTTCTGTGCAAGCAGCTCTATCTTATTGAGGGAGCCGATTCCTGCTGCTCTTGCTTCTCTCATCAATGTTCTTCTCAGTGTCTCTCTGGGTCTTCTTCTTTTTCTCTTACCTGTTGTTTCCCACATGAGGGCTTGCTTTGCTATTCGGTTATTATCACTTCTCATCACATGTCCAACATATGACCATCGTCTTTTCTTTATTACTGAAGATATTAGTGGTTGATTGGCGATTTCTCTAATTTCCTCGTTTGTTTTTAATTTGTTCCACGCTATACCAAGTATTTTCCTTAGACATTTATTTTCAAATGCATTCAACTTTGTTTCTATATCTCTTGTTGTTTTCCAGCTTTCACATGCATATGTAAGGGTATAAATAATGTATAACATATACCATATTTAATTATATTATTGTATGAAATTATAAAAGAAAAAGACATGTGATGGAGTTTTCTAAATTGACAATTGATCTGGTCAGAACCTAAAGAAAACCTAAAGTCCATCAAAGTCCAAAACAAAAAGAGATGATTTTATCATCAGAACACAGGAATCAGGAGCATAACATAGTGATGGGGCAGTTATAATGTTATCAAGGGAAGCATAGAAAGCATTGATAGAATGGGAAGCAGTAGAGTCAAGACTAATATGAGTAACATATAAAACAGCAAAACAAATAAAACAAAAATGCATCCAACCAATGATAAGGAAGATTTAGTTAAAGATAAATTCTATAAAAAGTTGCAATGTCATTTGCAATGTCAGATAAATGGCAGATGAGCAAAAGATATCTTGATGGGAGACCTAAATGCAAAAGTAGGAACTGATAACTAAGGCTTTGACCATGAGAAAACATGGATTATAAGAAATAAATGAGAATTACTTCTTTGATTTTAATAAAATGACCCTAGGTGGAACAATATTTCAGCTTAAAAAAATACACAAAGCTACATGATTGTCAACTGACCATTTAGTGGAAAGTCAGATTCATCACACATAATAAGAGGTTTAAGTCATAATTACATGATGTAAAAGTAATTAAAGGAGCAGATGTTGCATCAGGTCATCACTTTTTGTTTGCAAAACTTAAACTAAAAAGATATACTACAATACATAACAGGTGACAGTATTTCAATGTAGGGTTCCTTAAGAGCAAGAAGTAAAAGAGAAATTTACAGTCACAGTATCAAACAAATACCAGCTAAAAAGAAAATACAATAAAGACAGAGCATTGGAAACAAGTAGAGGATATATGGAAGGAGGCATGTGAAGAAACTTAGGGAAAAAGAGAATGCCAGAATAAGGCATGGATAACAGCAGAGATCCAGGAACAAATTAAAATAAGAAAGAACAAGAAAGCAGACATAAATAAAAGAAGAGAAGTACTAAAACCAAGGCACAGAAAAACATACACAGAAGTGAACAAAGAAGTGAGAAGATGCATTAAAAGGGATAAGATTAAATATGTAGATGAACTAGCTAAAGAGGCAGAGGAGGCGGCAAGCAAAGAAATTCTGAAAAAAACTGGACAACAGTGCAAAGAAACTGAGTGGAACATATACACAGATCAATGCCTTTATTAAAGATAAGAAAGGAAATCTGCTTACTAATATAAGGGAAGGAAAAGATGGAAAGAACACTTTGAAGAACTTTAGAAAGACTAGGCACAAAAAACCTTCCAGATATATTACCAGCAGGGAACGAGTTGGAAATTTATTGTGGAAAGCCAAGCAAGGAAGAAATAATGAGAGCCATCAATCTATTAAAAGATGGTAAAGCCCAAGAGATGGAATTCTGCTGAAGCCATCAAAGCAGATATTAACACCTCTACCAAGATGTTACATAAACTTCTAGATGAAATATGAGAGAGAAAAGAAATATCTAAAGACAGGAAAGAAGGTTATATAATTAAACTATCAAAGAAAAGAAATTTACAGGAGTACGCAAATTACAGAGGAATTATGCTGCTATCAGTACCAGAAAAAATACTCAGCAGAATCATTCTGGTGAGACTTAAAGAGGCCATAGAGAAACATTTGTGAGATGAATAAGGGGGTTTTAGGAGCAATAGATAATGTACTAACCAAATAACTAAATTATGGTATAATTATTGAAAAAAGCTTGGAATTACAGTCCCAACTTTATATTGGATTCATAGATTATGAAATGAAATTGGATAGTTTGGACAGAGAAATGCTTTGGAAGTTACTAAGGCATTACGAAATCCCTACAAAGTTGATTAACTTGATAAAACAATGTATGATGGAATGAAATTTAGTTCTGACCATAGATTGGATTATGAGAATAACACAGAAAAATATAAATCGAATGAGCCAAACAACTTTCTAGACCTTGACCTAGACTTTGCTAATGACCTAATACATATTATCAACAGATGTAAGATGAAATGAGCATACTATATGAAAATTTACAACAGTTGGGACTGAAAATAATAGAAATATTACCAAAATTCTTCTTCTTCTACCTTTCAGCTCCCTGTGGAGCATAGGTCTTCAACAAACACTTTCCAAGTCGCTCTGTTTCTTGCCATTCTTTTAAGATCATTCCATGTCTTCCCCATCATCTTCATCTCTGCTTCTATCTGTCTTCACCATGAATTTTTTGGTCTTCCTCTGTCTTTTCCCCTGGGGATTCCAAAAAAAAGGCCTATTGTGTAATACTCTCAGTTGGCTTCCACAGTGTGTGTCCTATCCAGTGCCATCATCTTCGCTGTATCTCTTTATCCACTGGTATTTGACTGGTACAGTTCCATAATTCTATGTTAGTGATCTTGTCCTGCCATTTCCATCCTTTTATTCTGCATAAGCATCCATTAATGAAAGTCTGTATCTTCATGGTTGTCAATTTTGTTGTTCTCCATGTTTCACAGCCATATAATAGTACTGACTTAACATTGGAGTTGAAAATTTTTATTTTTGTATTTAACCTAATTTCTTTGGACTTCCATGTTTCTCAGTGCAGCAAGAGGAGCTTTTGCTCATGTCATCTGCAAAGTCTAAATCATCAAGTTGCTTGGTCAGTGACCATTGGATTCCATTTCTGTTGTTTTGAGTTATTTTCATAATCCAATCTATGGCCAGTAGAAAGTAAAATGGAGACAGAATGCATCCCTGCCTTACTCCTGTTCTTATTTCAAATGCTTCTGTAAGCTGCCCTTCATGCACCACGCTACATTTCATTCCTTCATACATTGTTTTTATCAGGTTAATAAACTTTATGGGGATTCTGTAATGACTAATTCCAAAGCATTCCTCTGTCTAAACTATCAAATGCCTTTTCATAATCTATGAATTCATTATAAAGTAGGGACTGTAGTTCTAAACTTTGTTCAACTATTATACGTAGAGTAGATATTTGATCAGAACATGATCTGTTCTTCCTAAAACCTAAAACTTGTTCATCTCTCAAGTGTTACTCTATGGCCTCTTTTAGTTTGTCCAGAATGATTCTGCTTAATATTTTTCCTGGCACTGATAGTACCATAATTCCCTATAATCTGTGCACTCCTGTAAACTTCCTTTCTTTGGTAGTTTGATCATATAATCTTCTTTCCAGTCTTTAGGTATTTCTTCCCTCTCCCAACTTTTATATAATAGATTATGTAACATCTTGGTTGAGGTGTTAATATCTACTTTGATGGCTCCCGAAGGAATTTCATCTGGTCCTGTGGCTTTACCATTTTTTAATAGTTTGATAGCTTTCATTATTTCTTATTTGCTTGGTTTTCCACAGTTAATGTGTAACTCTTCTTCTACTAGTAGTATATCTGGAGGATTATTTGAGCCGGGTCTGTTCAAAAGTTCTTCAAAGTGCTCTTTCCATCTCTCCATTTGTTCCCTTATATTACTAAGCAGATTTCCTTTCTTATCTTTAATAAAGGCATTGATCTGTTTGTATTTTCCACTTAATTTTTTTGTGCTGTTGTACAGTTCTTTCATATTTCCTTTATTTACTGCTTTTTTCAGCCTCTTTAGCTAGTTCATCTATATATTTTCTCTTATCCCTTTTAATGCATCTTCTCACTTCTTTGTTCACCCCAGTGTAAGTTTCCTGTGTGTTGGCTTTATTACTTCTTGTTTTGCTTTTATTTATGTCTGCTTTCTTGTTCTTTCTTTCTTTAATTTTATCCAGGGTCTCTGCTGTCATCCATGCCTTATTCTGGTGTTCTCTTTTCTCCAGCATTTCTTCGCATGTTTCTTTCCATATATCATTTACCTGTTTCCAATGATCTTCTATATTTATTGTATTTTCTAGTTGTTGGAGGACTTGGTATTTGTTTGATATTGTGACTGCGAATATATCTTTAATTCGCTTGTTCTTTAAGAAACTCTACATTGAAATACTTTCTACCCTTATTCATTGTAGTAGTATATCTTTTTAGATTAAGTTTATGTTTGGCTATCAGAAGATGATGATCTGAAGCTACATCTGCTCCTCTATATACTTTTACATCCGTCAGGATGACTTAAACCTATTATTAATACATGTGTGATCAATTTGATTTTCCGTTCTAAGATCTGGTGACACCCATGTAGCTTTATGTATTCTTTTATGTTGGAATATTGTTCCTCCTAGGCTCACTTGATTAAGGGCACAGAAATTCACAAATATCTCTCCATTCTCATTTATATCTCCAAGTCCATGTATTCCCATAATCTCTTCGAAGCTTCTGTTGTCTGATCCTACTTTAGCATTGAACTCAAATGAGATTACACATTTCAGACCAATCTCCCTACTGAATGTGGAAGGTAAAGTATTCTTCTCTGTAATGACAAAGAGACTCACCTCGTACCTCATGGAGAACAGGTACATGGATACAGCCATACAGAAGGGGGGAATCCCTGGTGTCCCCAGATGCTTGGAGCACACGACAATGATATGGGACACGATACAGAAAGCAAAAAACCGAGAAGCTAGATCTAGACGTCATATGGTTGGATCTTGCAAACGCATATGGATCAGTCCCAAATCAGATGATTTGGCAGGCTCTCCAAATGTACCATGTACCCCAGAGTGTGACCGGCATGCTCAGACTGTATTTTACCAGATTCATTGTGTGTTTCTCCACAAAGGAATACACGACCAACTGGATAGAATTGCAAGTCGGCATTGCGATGGGCTAGACAATTTCGTCCATACTCATCGTGATGGCGATGCAGACAATACTGAAAGCAGCAGAGGGAGTTGGAAAAGGATCAGACCTTGGAGGTGGATACCACATGCCACCACTCAGACGATTTATGGATGACACCATGGTCCTAGCATCAGAAGAGAGCCACGCCCGCAGCATGCTTGAACGCCTGGACGAACTCATTGGGTGGTGCCGGATAAGCTTCAAACCAAGAAAGTCATGAAGCCTGTCCATCAGATGAGGGAAGACCAAGCAAGTCACATTCAGTGTGGCAAAACAGAGGATCCCAACCATCTGCGAGGAACCAATAAAGAGTCTAGGCAGAATAAATGATGCCTCATTGAAAGACATGAAAGTAGTTCAGAGAGTAGGAGAGATGACAGAGCAAGGGCTATATATCTTCGACCGGAGTAGACTTTTAGGAAAGTTTAAAATCTGGTGCCTTCAGTTCATGCTGATACCCAAACTGCTATGGCCTCTTCTGATATACGAGATCAGCTCGAGTATGGTAGAAGCGATGGAGAGCAAGTACACGCAGAAATGACTGGGAGTACCACCAGGGCTGACGGATATTGCACTGTACTGTAAAAAAGCTAAGCTGGTCCTCCCATTCAAGTCAGTCTTAGAGGAATATAAAGCAGGCAAGGCCAGACTGGCAGTTATGCTGCAAAGTTCATCAGACGCGACTGTCCGAACAGTGGAATCCACAGTGAAGTGGCAGGCGTGTGCAGCAGTAAACGAAGCACATGAAAGTCTCCAACTATAGGAAGTAATGGGCTACACGCAGACCAACAGGTGTGGATTTGGTCACAGAGACGTCCAATGGTAGTCAAAAGCATCAAATAGACAGCGTAGGAACAGGAGATCAGAGATGTCGAGGAGAACAAGTGTGTGCAAAAGGCAGCACAGCATGTGCAGCAAGGCCAATGGACAACATGGGATATGGCCTTGCAGACGACACTAACATGGAACGACATGTGGCATATGGCACCGCTGCGGCTCAGCTACATAATCGAATCGATGTACGACCTTCTACCATCAGCATGCAACCTTGTGAAGTAGGGGAATACCGATAACAATCTATGTCCTCTTTGCGGAGGAAGACAGACGATGGAGCATGTTCTTTCCTCACACTAGGTGACAGCACTAGGTCAAGGGCAGTACACATGGCAACACAATAAAGTGCTGCATTAAATGGCTACCACCGTGGATGGGGCGCGGAAGAAGGCAACAATAAAGTTCGACCAGCTACGACTAACACCTACTTTTTGAGAGCGGGACAGGCCGCACGCCCCAAGCAGAACAACTGGAACAACTCCACTATCCTGGACATAGCAAACGATTGGGAGATTGATGTTGACCTCCCAGGGCGAGGGAAGTACCCAGAGTGCATTAAGAGATCTAAAATGCGTCCGGACATTGCACTCTACACATCAAATATGACCATGACCCACATAATCTTAATAGAGCTCACAGTGCCATTTGAATCCAGGATAGAGGAACAAAATATATTTAAACTATCCAAATACAAGGATCTCGCCACCAAGCTGAGACAGCAGGGACTCCAGAGTATAGGGTTTTCGGTGGTGGTTAGTGCCAGCAGAGGACTCACAACCCCATCCCTCTACGACCTCTTAAAGATGCTAAGAATTAAGGGGGGGGATGCGATCAAGAACAATGTAGACTATTGCTGAGTCAGCCGAAAAAGCGTCATGCGAGCTGTGGCAGATCCGTGACAGACCAACAGTCAAATAAAATTATGTCCAGACCAGACGATCGGGTGACCATTTTACACCTTAACCACTTATTGCTTCCACACAAGTCAACAGAGTGGGGAGAATCAGAGTAGGGCCCGAGACGAAGCGATAAGAAGTTACATAATTGACCAGAGGTGATAATCCGACCAGGTGTTTGTGGCGATGGCAGTCCAAACAATAAGTCCTCAACAACAGAAAGGCCAGACAACTAGGCGTCAATCTTCTTCCGCGGACCCATATTGAATCTTTGTAAGGTAGGATAAAAACTTTGAGACATTACATTACCTTTGGTATAAAATAGACCCTCATATCATATGAGAGGGGCAGACAATAATTTATTGAAAAAGGTACATTCTTTTTCAGACACTGTATATCTAGTGACAGCACATAATTTTACCTAGCACCTTGTTTTATTTGTTGAAACATTCCCAATTAATTTCCAGTTCTTATGATCGCTATTTGCTGCCAGTACATATTCTTTATTATTCTTAGATCTTTGCTGTCAATGTTTATGCCTTCTACAATTTTGACTTGGTGCTTTACTTTGTTAAATGCTTTGGTATAATCTAATTGACATAAGTATAGATCTAGTTTCACCTCTATGGGTCTTTCTACTGAAGATCTTATGATGTGTATGGCATTATTTGTTCCATTACCTCCAACAAAACCACGCTGTTCATAACTAATTTCTGGACTGATTTTGTTTCGCACTCTTCGCATGATGATTCTTAGTTATATCTTAGTCAATTGACTTATAAGGCTTATTGTGCAATGATCATAACATGCACCAGCATCTTTGGAAGGTATATGAATAGTGATTTTAATAGGTCATCTGGTATATCTGCTGTTATCTATCTATCTACTGTCCTTTCGAGCCGAAGATGGAACATAGGGCAGAACCACAATTCAAAAACAGAAACCTTGCGTGCCAAAATGGCACATATTGCAGAAATCACTGCTTCTAAAATCTATAACTCTGTCTCCATAACAATACTTTTTACAATGACAGCTTGTCAAGCCATCTGCTGTTATCGATATATTTAAATAATTTTCTTATTCCTATTCCAAAATCACCCATGGCTTCAATCTCTTCTTTAGTTATATTATCTGGTATAGGGACTTTTCCTGCTTTTATATTGCAGAATGTTCTTCCACTTCTTTGAGTATTTCTCTTCCTCATTATCCTGAATATTTACATCTGTTTGTTCATCATCATAAAGATCTTTAATGCATTCGGTCCATCATTCCTTTATGCTTTCTTGTTCGATCAACAATTCTATTTCCTTTGATCATTAACATCCAGTTTTTTACAGAATTTTTCTTCCTATTAATTCTTCAGTTGTTTGTAGATAGCTTTGGCATATCTTTTTTGTTGTATTTCAATCTCCTTGCATATCTGTTTTAGCCATACTTCTTTTTCTTCATTTCTGCATTTTTTTACAATTTCTTTATTTAGTCTGTTTTACTCATCTTTGTTATCTTAATTTCTTCTTCTTGTATCCATTAGCTGTAAAATGTCATCTGTCACCAATTTGTTTCTTGGATTTGTCCTCACTGGTGGTATGAACTCTTTTGATGTTTGCTGCACTGATTCTTTTAGAATTTCCAACTGTTCATCAATGCTTTCTATCTTCTTTATTGCAATGTACCTGTTCTGAATTGTGCTGTTATATTTGTCTTGTATCCTTTTGTCTGATTTAAGTAGATATAAATTTAACTTCATATTAACTGAGGCTCTTTTTATTTACAGTTTTTAATTTTACTCTAAACTTTCCCACAACTGGTACATGATCACTATTGCAATCTGTGAAACATAATAGAGAACAACAAAAATGACAGTAACAAAAATACAGATCATAAATTAATGGATGCTTGCAAAGAATAAAAGGATGGAAATTTGCAGGACAAAAGGATTAACTTATAACTATGGGAAAAGTACCAGTCAAATATCAGTGGACAAAGAGATATGACAAAGACAATAGTATAGGACACACACTGTGGAAACTCACTGAGAGTGTTACATGACAAGCGCTTTTATGGAATCCACAGAAGAGGTGAGAAAGAGGAAGACCATAATATACTTGGAGAAGACAGGTGGAAACAGAGATGAAGAGGATGGAGATGACATGTAACAATCTTCTTCTACTTCTGCGATCATGGTTCATTCAGACTAGGACTCCGGACTCTCTTATGAAGTCAGCTGTCTGTTTAAGTGTACTCAATCAGAGTAACAATCTTAGAAGAATGACAAGAAATATGATGGCTTGGAACATTTTGTTGAAAAAAACCTGTCCATGGCAGGAAGTTGAAAACAAGAAGAAGAAGATTAAACAAAAATAAAAAATTATCAGTGTGAATCACTCAGAGATAATTAAAGAGAACAATTTGGCAAATCTTAAGGGAAGTTTAAGAAACCACCAACACAAGCCCAGAGAAGCCATTGAATATAAAAGCTTACTAGACAAATCATTTTTAAAATCTTATATATTATTACTTTTTGTTACAATAATAATGGAAAGTTTAGAGAGCATCAATACAGCAGGCAGAATAGATGCTAGAATAATTATCATTGCATACTGGAGGAAACCATATGTGGTTTGATATCCCCCTCAAGAATCTTAAGAAAATCTGAGAACCCTGACTGGTGCATGAACTCCATAGTATGGTCTAGGATCGACAAGTGTTAGTAGGTTTTTTAATGATAATTTTGACAGAGCAGCGGCCAAATTTTATGGTTTACTCTTTTCATTTTTAACTGCCAAAGGTTCTTTAGTGTATGTTATTGTACAACGCATCCTGTTTATTGATGTTAAATATAAAAAAGGGCTAGACATTTAATCTCACTACTCAAGAGTCCAGGGGAGAGTAATGTTACCAAGAAACCATGGATTAATTTTTCCTATTTTTAAAAAATCACCACTGACTGTGATGGGCTTTGAATATGGGTCTTTCTCTTTCAGAAGCTAATGTATACCATTAGACTACCCAGCCTCCAAATATAACAGATGTAGAAACAGAAAGTTTAGATAAAAAAGAAAGAAAATACTGGATAGCTTTATAGCATAACAAATTTAGAATTATGTTGATCAATTATACAAAACAAAATACATATACTCCAGCAAATTCTACTTTCTTTTTCTGAATTCTATTTCTCAAACTCTTTTTTTACTTTAGATTAGATATTATCTTTGACATTTATTATCTTTATAGTTATTATCCAAATAACAATTAGCGGTCATAATATAAATAATCTAAGGTATGATGATGATACAGTCTTAATCACTAAGAGTGAAAATGAGTTACAAGAAATGTTAGACATTGCAGTGAAGGACTCAGACTTAATAGCAAAAATACAGACGTAAGGGTAATAACAAAGAAAAATACATCACCGCAATGCATAATAAAGACAAGTGGAACAATATTAAAATAGGTAAATGAATTTAAATATCTGGGAACATTGTTAACCTCAGATGGTAGATGTACAACAGAAGTGAGATGCAGAATGGCTAAAGCAAAAGCCGCTTTCCAAAAAATGAGGAAGATACTGTGCAAATAACTTTTGACAATAGAAACAAGAAAAAGAGTTCTTAAATGTTATGTAGAGTCAGTCTTAACATATGGATGTGAATCATGGACAATAGGAAAACAGATGGGAAAATTGAGGGACGAAGAGATAGAGGAAAGCAAAGAGAAAAGATACCAGACAGCTTAAGAGAATGGCTTGGCAAAAGGTCAATAACAGAAATGATAAATAACTGTTGAGATTGAAAGTTGTGGAGAGACAAGACCAGCTACACCAGCAGGCTTGACACTTGATGATGATTATATATAGAAAATAATTTTATTTTCTAAAATCCTATTTTACTATTTTTAAATACTATAATACTTATCCTCGTCCACATTAGTCTTGATTTGCCTCTTTTATCTGGTATTTTTTCTTCTAAGATTACTTTTAGTAGGCTGCGTTGTCTTTTAACATGCCTCAAAAATCTAATTTGTCTTGTTTGAATTATGTTTAGTAGTTCTCTTTCATTTTTAGTTGTTTTAAGACTTCATTGTTTGTTTTCTTTTCTTTCCATCCAATTCTACCTATTCTATATATCCACATTTCAAAGACTTCAATTTTCTGTTCCGTTTTCTTGTCTAATGTCCAAGTATCTGCACCATACAGGAGTGTTGAGAAGATATAACATTTTGCTATTCTGAGTTGTTATTCTTAGTTTTTGTTTATTTTCTTTTTTTTTTAATATTAGTATATTTCGCATGGAGGCCACATGAATCACGGTGGGTACCCTACAGGGAAGCTCAGTTGTTAGTCTATCTTTCGTTCGCTCGAAGTATTGTCTATATCAGCAATGTCGTTTCCTGTATGAATTTTACTGTCTTTTGTAATTCTTGCAGTGGCCCATATAGTTTTGTCTGTAGTGTTGTATCTATGGGCCAATGGATTTTCCTCAGTCTACTATATTCAGTGCAGTCTTGAAGTATGTGTTCAGCAGTCTGGGGTGCCTGTCCACATGTACAAGTAGTTGATGTGCCGATCTTGAATTTTGTATACATGTGACTATGGAGTCGATTGTGTCCTGTTCTTAGGCATATAATGATAACTTGTTCATATCTATTCATATTATGAAAGGCATCCTGATATGGGGCTTGTGGTCCTCTGATTGATTTGATTATCTGTTTCTTATGATGGTATGTAACTGGTGTATCTAGTTGTGTGCCTGTTGAACCTTCCTTTGCCAACTGATCTGCTTTCTCATTTCCTGGTATTCCACAGTGAGATGGGATCCACTGCAGGGCAACCCTGTGGTGCTTGCAGAGTTCAGTCAATAAGGTCTGCAGATGTGGTAATTTTCTGGATTGTAGTGCCTGGAGTACTGATCTTGCATCTGTCAAAAACACTACAGGCTGTGGGCTAAGATTACTGTTCAGCAGCTTTTCTATTGCCAACTTTATTGCTTGTATTTCTGCATCATAATTGTGACAATATTTCCCTGTTGCTATTTTATTCATATCCCTAGTGTTATTTGGGTACTCTATATATGCACCTGCTCCCCCATTCTTTACTGCATTCTGTGCTGATCCATCTGTGTACACACGGATCCATAGGTCTTGTGGGTATTCTTCATCCAGGAAACTGAGAGTTATTGTTTTTCGCTGTAGACTATTTTGTTCCTCTTTGTCAACTATTCCTTTCACTTCTGTCCGTATTTGAACTGATAATCCTGATTCATCTGTCCAGGGAGTCTGTTCTGGTATGGGCAGAAGGGGTTTAACAACTCTTGGCATGTCTGGTGTTTGTCTACTAATACGCTTGGCTTGGTGGATAAAACTGCTTCTCTTAAGTCGTCCCAATGCAAGATTTTGGAATCGGTCCTTCATTGGATGAGTCGGCATGCATACACTTGTTAGTGAACTAGACTGCAAAGGACAAGAGGTCGGGTTCTATCCCGATCAATGGCTTCCATGTTCACCCAGCCTTATTGGATACCGGATTTTTTCAGGGAAAGTAAAGCAACACAGGCATAATACCAACCACATTACCCCAAAAATCATGTGCCGAAGGTCTGTAAAAATTATAGTTACTAACACCATATTCCCTATACGCCACTTGGTGTGACGGGGCTCTGTCATCTTTTTCATCATATTTCTCATGGCATTAAAATTACTTTTTGCCATTCCTATTCTTTTATTTTGCCATTGCTTTTTAAAAAGAAGCACTTTAAAAGAATTGAATTCTTTGAAAGAATTGACTTGCTCTTTAAAAGAATTGAAAACTGCTAGAATAAAAATTTAGATAAGAGAAGGAGTATCTTGGTCTACGCCCTATGGGCCGGCTACGGCTCAAAAGGTCAATAGATAGATTCTTTTATTTCAGTATTACATTTTCCATCACTGGTTATAGTATGTCCAAAACAAAAGAGCAAAAGACCGCAAATTATATCTCCCCTCGACGCTGAAAGGCAAATGAGGAAGGAAAGAAGAAGAAGAATACAGCTTCATCAGCATATCCTAAGTTATTGATTATCTTTCCATTAATGTTAAGACCTGGCATCGCTGAGATGCTTTTACAGATTTTCTTAGCGTATAGATTGAACAAGCTTGGTGATAGGATATATCCCTGTCTTACTTCTCTTTTTATATCAATAGGTGTAGAGTTCTCTTTGTTATATTTTATTATTGCTGTTTGCTCCCAGGATAAATGACACATTAATCATTTGTCTGTGTCATCTAGATGTATATCTTTTAGGCAGTCTATAAGTTGTTTCATCACATGTCCAACGTATGACCATCGTCTTTTCTTTATTACTGAAGATATTAGTGGTTGATTGGCGATTTCTCTAATTTCCTCGTTTGTTTTGAATTCGTTCCATTCTATACCAAGTATTTTCCTTAGACATTTATTTTCGAATGCGTTCAACTTTGTTTCTATATCTCTTGTTGTTTTCCAGCTTTTACACGCATACGTAAGGGTTGATAGTACATTTGATTTGAATAGCCTAAGTTTTGTGTTTGTGCTAATGAGTTTTGATTTCCACAACTTTTCAAGGCTTCTGAAAGACATTGCTGCTTTAGCCAGTCTGATTCTAATTTCTTTGCTCGTATCCCCTTCTCGATCAATGTGACTTCCAAGATAGATAAAGTGATCGATCTCTTCTACTGGTTTGTTTTCCATGTATATTTTGTCACTTGTTGGAATTAAACTTTTCATGACTTTAGTCTTTTCATGATTGACCTCAAGCCCAATTTTGCTGGCTATTGATGATAGTTCATTAGTTGTTTAGATAATAATCGAATAGCAAAGCAAGCCCTCATATGGGAAACAACAGGTAAAAGAAAAAGAGGAAGACCCAGGGAGACACTGAGAAGAACATTGATGAGAGAGGCAAGAGCAGCAGGAATCGGCTCCCTCAATGAGATAGAACTGCTTGCACAGAACAGAGACAGATGGCGAGATTTGATAAAATATCTTTAAAAGAAAACTGCTAGAACAAAAATTCATATAGGAGAAGGTGTATCTTGGTCTACGCCCTATGGGCCGGTTACGGCTCGAAAGGTCAATAGATAGATAGATAGATAAGTTGTTTATCATATTCTATCAAAAGCTTTAGTGTAGTCTATGAAGCAGGCATATGTTTGTCTACTTTTGTGTAATTTTTAAATTAATTTTCTCATGCAGAATATAGCTTCTTTTGTCCCACTATTTTTTCTAAATCCAAATTGTTGTTCTTCTAATTCCATATTGATTTTATTATGAATCAATCCTTGTATAACTTTTAGCAAGATTTTTGTTACATGGTTCATTATGTTTATTGTTCTAAAATCACTGTATTCAACTGCACAATTCTTAAACTGTATTCAACTGCACCATTCCTACAATTAGGCATGTATACTGTATGGACGCTCCCAAAGAGACGCTGAGAACATTGATGAGAGAGGCGGGAACAGCAGGAATCGGTTCCCTCAATAAGAAAGAGATGCTTGCAAAGAACAGAGACAAATGGCGAGATTTGATAAAATATCTTTAAAAGAATTGAAAACTGCTAGAACAAAAATTCAGATGAAGGAGTATCTTGGTCTACGCCCTATGGGCCGGCTACGGCTCGAAAGGCCGATAGATAGATAGATACTGTATGGTCATCTTTCGTCGTTGTATTTGTCTGTGATCACTTCAATGCCAAAATCTGTTAGTGTCTTTATCATCTCTGTCTCTATGTTGTCAGGTCCTACAGCTTTTTCCCGTTTTCATTTTTTGTATAGCTTTTTCCAATTCAGATTTTAAGATTTTATAGCCTGATGTACATTTTATAATTGGTTTCTTGTCCCTTTTATCATAAAATAATGATATTATATATTCCTGCCAACTATTGATTATATCATCATTACTGTCTGTTAGCATTTTTCCTTTTTTGTTTGCAATATGTCCACTTTCTGTGACTTTTTTATTTTTACTAGTCAGTCTATATTTCTGTGTGCATCCCTCTTAAATCTTGTTTATTTTCCATAGTTTCCATTTTTAGGGGTCTTTGGCTGAGCCAGTTTTCTTTTGCCTTTTTTGCACATTTAGCGTATTTCATGATCTGTTTTTTAAGTATTGGATAGTGTTCTTTGCTTATCACCTTTTGTCCATTTTTTTTACCAAGATGGCGTCAGTTATCCATTTTTGTTTTTTGCTCTTTCTTTTTTTTTGGCAAGATGTCATATAAGTTTCTTGTGTGCTTTTTTTACGCATTGCCATTTGGTTGTAATGTATTCATCTGGATTTTTTATTCTGAACTACTCAATCCCTTCTTCTAGCAGCTTCTGATTTGTGCTCTTTACTTGTATTGTATACATATCTTTTTGATTTAAAGCTGTTATGTTTAGTGGTATTGTTGGTGAATTATTCTTTTGTTTGTTTCTCTTTAGTTTGACTTTCATTTTAATCATTACAGGATTGTAATCAGAGTTAATATCTGCTCCTGGATAGGTTGTGGCTTTCTTGACGCTGTTACGGAACTTATCTTTTATCATTATGTAGTCTATTTTATTCCTCTTTTTATTTAAAGATCTTTTTCATGTGTGTAGTTTCCTTTTCTCTTGCTCAAAGTAGGTGTTACATATTATCAGCCTGTTTTCTTCACAGAATTGTATTAATCTTTCTCCTCGTTCATTTCTTTTTCCTAAACCATGATTTCCTATAATGGTCTTATTTCTATCTTTTTCCAAACTTAGTACCCATTACAATCAAGATTTCAGAAAATTTTACTTGCTTCATAACTTTATTTATTTCTTCATAGAGTAGGTATGCCCTTTACATGTCTGGTATCATCTTGGTATTGGTGAAATCTAATTCCTTTTTCAATTATCTAAAAATACATATATATGCTATGTGTAAGATAAATATAAACATCTAGATTGATATTTAAACCAAAAAAATTTTTTTCTCTGAAATCTCATCTGTTGCATTAATAAAACCCTTCCACACTGAAAGAGCTTCTTTGTATATTTCTGCTTATGAATGTTTATTAGTGTTAAATATCATAATCATTTCTTTAACGTGCGTGGACCCATGCACATTTGTTAAAAAAAGAGCATGATTCAACATTTGTGGTTTGGTCACTAATTTGTCAAAAGTGTGAGCTTTAACTCCTTATGTTGCAGTCATCATCATCAAGTACCGGGCCTGCTGGCTTAGGGGATCATGTTTTTCCACATCTTTCGATCTCAACAGTTATTTATCATTACCGTTGTTGACATTCTACCGAGACATTCTCTTAAGCTGTCTGGTATCTTTTCTCTTTGCTTCACTCTATCTCTTCACCCCTAGATTTTTCCACTTGTTACAATGTATTCCAGCTGTTCCCTTCTCATTACATGGCCAAAAAATGATAATTGTTTTTTCCTAATATTGGAAATTAGCTCTCTTTTTGCTTTGGCCTCTTTCAGAACGTTTTCATTACTCTTCTTAGCTGTCCATGGTATTCTCAACATTCTTCTGTAAAACCACATTTCTACAGACTCCAGTGATTTTTTTGTCTGTTATCCTATTGTCCATGATTCTATCTATCTTTCGTTCGCCCGAAGTATTGTCTATATCAGCAATGTCATTTCCTGTATAAATGTTACTGTCTTTTGTAATTCTTGCAGTGACCCATATAGTTTTGTCTGTAGTGTTGTATCTATGGGCCAATGGATTTTCCTTAGTCTACTATATTCAGTGCAGTCTTGAAGTATGTGTTCAGCAGTCTGGGGTGCCTGTCCACATGTACAAGTAGTTGATGTGCCGATCTTGAATTTTGTATACATGTGACTATGGAGTCGATTGTGTCCTGTTCTGAGGCGTATAATGATAACTTGTTCATATCTATTCATATTATGAAAGGCATCCTGATTTAGGGCTTGTGGTCCTCTGATTGATTTGAATATCTGTTTCTTATGATGGTATGTAACTGGTGTATCTAGTTGTGTGCCTGTTGAACCTTCCTTTGCCAACTGATCTGCTTTCTCATTTCCTGGTATTCCACAGTGAGCTGGGATCCACTGCAGGGCAACCCTGTGGTGCTTGCAGAGTTCAGTCAATAAGGTCTGCAGATGTGGTAATTTTCTGGATTGTAGTGCCTGGAGTACTGATCTTGCATCTGTCAAAAATACTACAGGCTGTGGGCTAAGATTACTGTTCAGCAGTTTTTCTATTGTCAACTGTATTGCTTGTATTTCTGCATCATAATTGTGACAATATTTCCCTGTTGCTATTTTATTCATATCCCTAGTGTTATTGGGTACTCTATATATGCACCTGCACCCCCATTCTTTACTGCATTCTGTGCTGATCCATCTGTGTACACACGAATCCATAGGTCTTGTGGGTTTTCTTCATCTAGGAAACTGAGATTCACATCCATATGTTAAGACTGGCTCTACATAACATTTAAGAACTCTTTTTCTTGTTTCTATTGTCAAAAATGGATTGCATAGTATCTTCCTCATTTTTGGAAAGCTACCTTTATCTGAGCCATTCTGCATCTCACCTCTGTTGTACATCTTCCGTCTGAGGTTAACAAAGTTCCCAAATATTTAAATTCATTTACCTATTTTAATATTGTTTTACTCGTCTTTATTTTGCACTGAGGTGATGTCTTTTTCTTGTTGTTACCATTACTTCTGTCTTTTTCTATTAAGGCTGAGTCCTTTATTTTGCTTATTTTGTGGTAGCAAGGCAAAAATATGATTGCAAGATTTAATTATCATAAATTTCTTTCATCATCATCATCGTTGAGTGTCATCTCCGCATCAAAGGTTGGCTACTATGGAGTAGTATGGAGAACCATTCTGCTCTGTCTCTTGCTTTGATAGTGCAGGTTGTCATAGACTGACTTGTCCATCATTTGATGTTACTCTTTCATGTTAATCTTGGTCTGCCTCTTTTACCTTATATTTTCCTTTCCAAGATTACTTTTAGTAGGCTGCTTTAATGTCTTTTAACATGCACCAAAAATCTATTTTGTCTTGTCTGAATTGTTTAGTAGTTCTCTTTTAATTTTTAATTGTTTTAAGACTTTATTGTTTGTTCTCTTTTCTTTCCATACAATTCTTCCTATTCTTCTATAAATCCATATTTCAAAGGCTTCAATTTTCAAATTTCTTATGACATACCTTATAAAGGTCAGATGGCTCCCTGCTACCTTCTGTTGGTAGAGGTGGAAGTCCAGGCAGACCTTTTACTTGACTGCTGCTAAAGGCAGGAGTCTCACACATCTGAAGATTACAAAAATGAAGTGACATTTTACATTGGCAGTGTAACGTTATAATTATTTGATAGTTTCAACTGAAGACATTTTACATAACTAATTTGAGAGATTCAAATGTAGCTCGAATTAAAACCAGCTTGCTAACTTTATATCATTTATTTTATATTTAATATGTTTGTGGAATATATTAAAAAGTAAAGGTTACCTTAGGGAGCCGCTATAGCTCAGTGGTTAGTGAACTGGACTACAAAGGGCAAGGGGTAGGGTTCGATCCCAACTGACGGCTTCCGGGTTCACCCAGCCTTAAAATGGGTACCGGATTTTTTTCTGGGAAAGTAAAGCAGCACGGGCGTAATACCGACCATGTTACCCCAAAAATCATGTGCTGAAAGTCTGTAAAATATAGGGTCACTAACACCATATTTCCCTATACATACGTCACTTGGCGTGACGGGGGTACTTTACTTTACTACTAAAGGTTACCTTTGCTAGACATATGGGAAAGATTATGTTAGGGAACAAAGACACATTTTTGGTGATGTGTAACAGATGAACATGCAAAATTCAGTTCCTAGTCTCTATGTGAATACTGGCAAAAAAAAAAAAAAAAAAAGCTGGGTAAACCCTGGAACCTTTTCAGCTATAAAAAAAAGGAAAAAAAACCTTGTGGGAATCAAGACCAAACCTTTCTGATCAGAAATCAATCACACTAACCATTCCACCAAGGTTCCTATTTATGTTTCTAGAATATAGTTAAAAGTAGAGAGATGAAACAATTGAATTGTGTTTGAAATAAATTGTACATATAGTGGAAAGCATTAGTATAGATTTAGTATAGAGGAATTCCAATTTCAAAATGGTGTGGTCATATTTGCATCAACGTTCACTGTAACATTTTTTTCAGGAAAGATGATTAATTCTATCTTTCCAATGCTGATAAGTGTATAGATTGTAAGTTCCACTGTTGGAATCTTTGCAGGTGCAGCAGAGTACATGCATGTGAACTGAAATCTACAGTGTGCACAATAGTGTGTTCTATGTTGATTGCAATATATGTCATCACTGGAATACCGCTCAATATAGCAGATAGGCGGCAAGAACCATTGAGGCTCAATCTGAAGTGTTCCTTGTTGCAGTTTCCTCATATTCCAAGTCCGGCTTCCTGCTGAAGCTACTAAGTTTAGTGCTCTGTGCACACCATGAGCTGTTTTTCATCCGGCTCGTGTTTCAATATTTCAATTGCTTATGATGAATGATGATATCATATGACGAAGGATAGTTCAGCTGTGTTCACTTTCGGTGCCACTTAGCCTCATGTCTTTTGGTGTGTGCTGTAGCTGCTATGATGGGAACTGCAGCTGCCTTCTTTGTTTGGATCCTCCAATGAGATGAGTTTTAATTTGGATGATTTCACTGGCACAGGCGGTTGAGCAATTATGGATTTTAATCCGTTTGCAGTGATACCAGGGCCTTCGACTAACTATAACTAACTAACTAACTAACTATAACTATTTTAAAATCCTGAGTTTTGTTTTTGTGCTTAGTATTTTTTATTTCCATATTTTATTAAGACTTCTGAAAGTTATTGCTGCCTTTGTTATTCTAATTCTTTTCTTTGTGCCCCTTCTTGATCTATGCAGCTTCCAAGATATACAGAGTGACCTACTTCTTCCACAGCTTTTCTTTCAAAGTATAATTTTTTTTCTTCTAGGTGAATTAGATTTTTCATTACACTTGTCTTTTCTTGGTTGATTTCAAGTCTAATTTTTCTAGCCATTTCATGGCTCATCTATAAGATGATTTTTTTTGCAGCCTTTTGTCTTTAATGTAATTGTAACATTGTATTCACATGATCCATCAACAACACGGGACCACAGCCATATCTCTTATTCAGGTTCGCGGTTGCTAAGCGCGCCTTCTTTCTATGAACATTGCATTGGTTTTTTTCTTGTCTCATGTTCACATTGCTATTGATAAGAACTATGTCATCTGCAAATTCAAGGTCCTCCCAACTGAGATCCAAGTGTCCATCCAATGCCTTTGTCACATGTGCAGCACTTCTGAATAATGAAATTGATAACAATTCCAAATAACAGGAGAGATAAAATACATCTTTTGTTTCACTCTGGTATCAATCTGGAACCATTCACTTAATCCTGCCTCTGTGCAAATTGCACATGTGAAAGCAGTTATACAGATCTTTGATGATGTTAATAATTTTTTGTGGTATTCCATATTGTCTGAGTATGTTCCACAAGGAGTCTCTATGCTGTGAAAAGCTTTTTAGAAATCAATTAAATTTAGAAGGAATGGTCTCTGCTTTTCTATATGTTCTTCTAGTATAATTCTTAGGGTGAAAATATTATCAAGGCAGCTTCTCCATTTTCTATATCCTGCTTGTTATTCATGCATAAGTGTCTTCGGCATCTTTGATTCTGTTCATGATAATCTTACAGAATACTTTAGAGGCAACTGATAGACTAGTCATGCCTCTCCAGTTATTGCAATCCTCGAGAAAGCACCTTTTTTTTGTATTTTGACAATTATACCTCTCTTCCAATATATAGGTACCTCTTCTTCTTTCCTTATTGCATTAAACATTTTCTGTTGGTGTTTTAAGTTATGGCTATCCGTTGGTTTTAGTAACTAAGTTTATATCTAAGTGTGAGGTCGGTGTGTTGTTTGAAAAATCTATTATATACCTTGTATTGGACAATTAGGGATTTTCTTAAATTAATCAACCCATCATCACTTTATTTCTTCACTTCATGTTAATGTGGTTCCATATTTGTTCATAACAGGTGTCCTATTAGATGTAAAAGTATTCCTTAGCATCTTCTGTACACTATAAACAGTTTTCCTATAACCTGTAATTGCTGCTCTCTCCACCTTTATTTCCAAGTTATCTATATAGGTTCTATTGTCTCTTCAGGCCAAGCTATTTACTTTGTTGTCTAGTTCTTTGTATGCTGCTTTTGCCAGGTCTTTTCCAAGATCTGTCTTTACAGTCATCATAGTTGTATTTGCTTCTCTCCTTTCTTGTATTTGTTTCCATGTAATATCATAAATCCATGCTCTTCTTTCTATTTTCTTAAACCCAGCACTTGCTTCTGCCGATGACATTAGAGCTGTGCTGTGGAATTCCCACATTTCATCTAAGGTCTTCTCATCTAGTTTGCCAAGCACTGCATAGTGGATATGGAACTTCAGGATGAAGTGTCCTTAATTTTCTCGTCTTTCAATTTGTGGTTATCTTTCTTCTGCGGCTTTAATTTTTTGTGTTGGCTTTTCAATTATAATTTTATCTTTCCAATGCATAATTTATGATTACTGTTAACATGTTAAATATTACACTAAAAATAATTTCACAATTTATTAATTATTTTTTTAAATGATAAATATGAAATGTAAATGTCAGTCAATACAGGATAGGAAGTTTTAGATCATAAAAATTGTAGCCTTAATTATGATTCATATATAAATTTGGTAATTTACGAGTTTAATATCCCAGATTATTTCTTCTAAACGAGTGAACTCCCTGATCGGACATACTTGGTTCTCATGGCAAGGCGCTATGCCGAGGAGTTACGGGTTCTACCTGCTTAGGACAATCTATTGTTCTTTGTTTTTTTTTCTGTTGATTATTATTATGATTTTTTTCAGTGTTGTAAACAACATACTCTTCCGCTGAAATGATTCGCTTCAATTATCAACTGTTTATAGTTTTTGAGCATATCATTTTATTTTTTCAAGAAGGTTTAGGGTTAGTTTTAGGCTATTCTAACCCTAAACCTAACCCAGGTGTCTTCTATTATAAAGTGCAAGGAAACGTTACTCCGACTCCGAGCAAAATATCTTGGGACACTAAACTCGTAAATTATCATAAATGTATTTACTCTATTACATTTACATGTTTAAAATAACTTAATAACTAATAACTTATAAAATTTATTATTACTAACCTTGGCTCGCTCAAGTGCCATAATGATAAATTAAGAGCGATGATAACTGATTCACTGACTGATAAGATTGACAAGATGATTGACTTGACTACTACACTACTTAAAACTTATGTTTATATATAATATACTAAACTAATTTACTATACTTATTTATAGTAGTTATAGTACTTATACTACTTGACTCTGCTGAGTCTATTCTTTAACTTTAAAAACGTAATCTAGAAAAAAAATCAAATAACAAAAACTCGGCTATAAGTATGTTGTAGCGCATTCTCTTTTAGGCGGCATTTTTATTTGCAGCCTATTGTCTTTAATGTAATTGTAACATTGTATTCGCATGATCTATCAACAACACGGGACCACAGCCATATCTCTTATTCAGGTTCGCGGTTGCTAAGCGCGCCTTCTTTCTAATAAATGTTGCTTCCTGTTTCTTCGAGATTTATATTTCTATTATTTTTCCTGGATTATATTTATCATTTTTTTAAAAAGCTAAATTTTATGACACATATTCAATTGAGAAAATTATCCAATATTAAATAATTTAACAATAAATAATAAATAATTGTGTCAACGTCAGTACACATCATCATTGTTTAAAAAATACACATGGTTTCCTTGGTGACGGCGTCGATGAGCGTAAGGTACAAATAGCAGTACAATGCGTTAATATCGAGACATATACTCTGTGACTGTGGTAGACCGCGATAGACCGGGCCATATATGGTGTGATCGGATCTCTCATACTTTACACTTTACTGTAAATATAATAGAAACTGCGCAGCAGGGTGCTTATTATTTTAACTATTAACTGTGATATAATAATCAGATGATATAAAATTATACAGAGAGTGTATCAATGGGCAATAGTATTATTAAATTAAATAGTGTATCAAAATCTTTATTCTTGATCCTTCCCTCGTCGTGCGTGGCGTTGGACGTTGCGCAGGCGTGTTCTGTACTGTAGTGGTTTTCGCCAGCCATCTCTATTCTATTCTTGGTGAGATATTCGATCTTATCTAAAAATTAGTCGTTACTTGCCAACTTTAGTTTCTTATAAGTGTTCTTTTTCTTCATCCTGATGTTTCTTATAGATGAGCCATATGTGAAGTTCTATCTATTTATTGACCTTTCGAGCCGCAGCCGGCACATCAGATACACTGATACAGATATACTCTTTCCTCCTTTATCTAAATTTTTATTCAAACACTTTTCAATCCTTGTAAAGATCTTTTATCAAATCTGAAATCTCGCCATTTATCTCTGTTATGTACAAGCAACTCATTGAGGGAGCCGATTCATATGAAATTACATGATAATAAATATTATAATTATAATAATTATCATCGAATTACCTGTAATAATTATATCATCATCATCAAGAACCGGGCCTGCTAGCGTAGGTGATCATATCTCTCCACAACTTTCGATCTCGGCAACTATTTATCATTTCTGTTGTTGACCTTCTGCCAAGCCATTCTCTTAAGCTGTCTGTTATTTTTTTCTCTTTGCTTTCCTCTATCTCTTCGTCCCTCAATTTTTCCAATTGTTACAATATATTCCAGTTGTTCTCTTCTCATTCTATCTATTGAACTTTCGAGCCGTAACCGGCCCATAGGGCGTAGACCAAGATACACCTTCTCCTATATGAATTTTTGTTCTAGCAGTTTTCTTTTAAAGATATTTTATCAAATCTCGCCATCTGTCTCTGTTCTGTGCAAGCAGTTCTATCTCATTGAGGGAGCCGATTCCTGCTGCTCTTGCCTCTCTCATCAATGTTCTTCTCAGTGTCTCCCTGGGTCTTCCTCTTTTTCTTTTACCTGTTGTTTCCCATATGAGGGCTTGCTTTGCTATTCGATTATTATCTCTTCTCATCACATGTCCAACGTATGACCATCGTCTTTTCTTTATTACTGAAGATATTAGTGGTTGATTGGCGATTTCTCTAATTTCCTCGTTTGTTTTGAATTCGTTCCATTCTATACCAAGTATTTTCCTTAGACATTTATTTTCGAATGCGTTCAACTTTGTTTCTATATCTCTTGTTGTTTTCCAGCTTTCACACGCATACGTAAGGGTTGATAGTACATTTGATTTGAATAGCCTAAGTTTTGTGTTTGTGCTAATGAGTTTTGATTTCCACAACTTTTCAAGGCTTCTGAAAGACATTGCTGCTTTAGCCAGTCTGATTCTAATTTCTTTGCTCGTATCCCCTTCTCGATCAATGTGACTTCCAAGATAGATAAAGTGATCGATCTCTTCTACTGGTTTGTTTTCCATGTATATTTTGTCACTTGTTGGAATTAAACTTTTCATGACTTTAGTCTTTTCATGATTGACCTCAAGCCCAATTTTGCTGGCTATTGATGATAGTTCATTTGTGTTTTCCTGCATCGTTTTATCTGACTGCTGATGAGAACTATGTCATCAGCAAAGTCGAGGTCCTCCAAATGGTCTCCTTGTATCCATTCGATGCCTTTATTACCAGTGCAGCATTTCTTCATTATGAAGTCCATAACAATTCCAAATAACAAGGGCGATAAAATACATCCTTGTTTAACCCCAGTTTCTATTGGGAAACATTCGCTCAGTCCTTCCTCTGTTCGAACTGCACATGTGTAACCATCATACATGTCTTTGATAATATTTATGATTTTTGATGGTAAACCATATTGCTTCAGAATTTTCCACAAAGAATCTCTATGAATACTATCAAATGCTTTTTTGAAGTCGATGAAGTTAAGTACAAAAGGTTTTTGCTTTTCAATGTGTTCCTCCAATATCGTAGAGTGAAAATGTGGTCAAGACAGCTTCTCCCGTTTCTAAACCAGCCTGTTCTTCACGCATTACTGTATCTATTGAATCCTTTATTCTATTTAGGATGATTTTACAGAATAACTTTGAGGCAACTGACAAAAGTGTCACGCCTCTCCAGTTGTTACAATCTCTAAGATTGCCCTTTTTTGGGATCTTAACAATGATTCCTTTTTTCCATTTATGAGGTGTCTTCTCTGTTTTCCAAATGATGTTGAACATTTTTTGGAGATGTATTAAATTATGGCTATCAATTGCCTTGAGGATCTCTTCTCATTACATGGCCAAAAAATGATGTTTCTTCCTAATATTGGAAATTAGTTGTCCATGGTACTCTCAATATTCTTCTGTAAAACCACATTTCTACGGACTCCAGTGATTTTCTTGTCTGTTGTCCTATTGTACATGATTCACATCCATACGTTAAGACTGGCTCTACGTAACATTTAAGAACTCTTTTTCTTGTTTCTATTGTCAAAAATGGATTGCATAGTATCTTCCACATTTTTTGGAAAGCTGCTTTTGCCTGAGCCATTCTGCATCTCCCTTTTTTATACATCTTCCGTCTGCGGTTAACAAAGTTTCCAAATATTTAAATTCATTTACCTGTTTTAATATTGTTCCACTTGTCTTTATTTTGCACTGAAGTGATGTCTTTTTCTTCGTTGTTACCATTACCTTTGTCTTTTTGCTATTAAGGCTGTGTCCTTTATTTTTACTTTCTTTCACTATAATGTCCAACATTTCTTGTAACTCATTTTCACTCTTAGCAATTAAGACTGTATCATCAGCATACCTTAGATTATTATATAGGTGTTTATAAAGTCTCACTACACTTGGTATCTAGGTCATTTGAAAAAAATGTTTATGACGTCATCACAATATGTGCTCAATGGTAAGTTCACTTGTTGCGACAGTTTCTTAATGACTTGTCTGACTTTTAAGGATTCTGTCTTGGATATCTAAACATATTTCATCATTCACAGCAGGCCTACCAGATCGTGAGCATCTTCCACATTTCCAGTAGCAATAAACTTATTCAACAAATTTCATTGACAGTGGGAGCACATATTGTGATGACGTCATAACATTTTTTTCAAATTGACCTAGATACCTGTAGTGAGACTTTATAAACACCCTGTATTATGATCTCCAATTGTTATTCCAGGCATGCCCCTTATGGATCTTAAAATAATCTCACTATAAATATTAAACAAATCTGGTGACAGTACACAACCTTGTCTAACACCCTCTTTTATTTATTGAAACATTCCAATTGGTTCCAGTTCTTATGACCGCTGTTTGTTGCCAGTACATATTCTTTATTATTCTTAGATCTTTGCTGTCTATGTTTATGCTTTCTAAAATTTTGATTATTTCTTGGTGCTTTACTTTGTCAAATGCCTTGGTGTAATCTATGAAGCATAGGTATAGATCTGTTTTCACCACTATGGCTCTTTCTACTAAAGATCTTATGATATAAATGGCATTGCTAGTTCCTTTATCTCTAACAAAACCACACTGTTCATCGCTACTTTCTGGACTGATTTTATTTCGCACTCTTCGCATGATGATTCTTAGTAATTCAATCGCGCCCGATTTATTTGGTAGGGCTATGAATATTGATTTGAGCATGTCGTCTGGTATATATCCGCTGTTGTAGATATTATTCAATATTTTTGTAATTATTTCTATTCCAAAATCACCCATGGATTCAATCACTTCTTTAGTTATATTATCTGATCCAGAAGCTTTGCCTGCTTTCATATTGCGCAAGGCGTCTTCCATTTCTTCTCTGAGTATTTCTGGTCCTTCTCCATTATCCTTAATATTTACTTCCGTCCGTTCATCATCATAAAGATCTTTAATGTATTGTGTCCATCGTTCCCTTATGTTTTTCTTGATCAATCAACAGTTCTCCTTCCTTTGATCTTAGACATCCATTTTTTTATTGCGTTTTTCTTCCTGTTAATTCCTCAATTTGTTTGTATATAGCTTTAGCATCTCCTTTTTGTTGCATTTCAATCTCTTTGCATCTCTCTTTTAGCCATGCTTCTTTTGCTTCATTGCATTTTACTACAATTTCTTTGTTTAATCTCTTATACACATCCTTATTTTCTTTATCTCTTCTTCTTGTATCCATTAGCTGCAAAATGTCATCTGTCATCCATTTCTTTCTTGAATTTGTCATCACAGGTGGTATGAACCCTTTTGATGTTTGTTGCATTGATTCTTTTAGCATTTCCCACTGTTCATCAATGCTTTGTATCTTCTCTATTGCATTGTACCGGTTCTGAATTGTGATTTTATATTTGTCTTGCAGCTTCTTGTCTGATTTTAGTAAATCTAAAGTTAACTTGATGTTAACTGAGGCTCGTTTTGTTGTTTTTAATTTTACTCTAAGCTTTCCCACAACTTGTACATGACCACTATTGCAATCTGCCCCTGGTCTAGTTTTCACACACACCAGACTGTTTCTAAATCTATTACTTATCATTATATAATCAATTTGATTACCTGGGCTTTTCCATGTCCACAGACATCTTGGATATTGCTTAAACCAGGTGTTTTCTATCATCATGTTGTGTGTTCTTGCCCAGTCAATAAGTTTCTCACCTCTTTCATTCCTCTCGCCTAAGCCATAATGACCAACTACTTCCTCAACTCTTTCCTTTCCTACTTTTGCATTAAAATCCCCTAGAACTATGGTGTTTTCATGTGGTTTGCATTTGTGAAGTGCCTCATTTAACTCATAAAATTTATCAATTGTTTCCTCTAGACTGTCTGCTGTTGGTGCATAAATTTGTATAATAAGATTTATGTCTATTGGCTTTCCATTCCATTTCACTAAAAGGACTCTGTCAGATATTGGGTAAAAGCCTTTCACTGTTCTTGCTCTTTCTGCATTCAAGATGATACCTACTCCTCTTTGGTGTTCAGTACCTCCAGAATAGATTATTTTATGTTTATTAGAATACATCTCCCCTGATCCGGTGTATCTCATTTCGCAAAGTCCCAGTAATTGTAAACTCATTCTTTTCATTTCTTGTATGATGTTTTCTAGTTTACCCTTCTGCATGAGTGTTCTCACATTCCAATTAACTATCTTTAGAGTTTGTTTTATCTTTATTTTACTTACAGTAGCTTGATGACGATCAGGTATCACCTGTAGCACATGATGTCCCCTACCGAACGAGGGTTTTCCATTGGAATCCCCCTTAATGTTGTTGTCATTATTTCTATTATTGTGGCGATTCATGATTGTATAAAGAAGTTACGATGGTGGTTTTCTTTTGCCTTCCGTCAGTTTGTTTACGGTTGGCTCCGCTAGCCTTTGACTAAAAAGTCTCACCCACAAGGCAGTGGGGTTGTTTTACTTCGGGGTACCCTCCCTTAGCCTTTTACTCTCCCGAGCTTACCTGCAAGGCAGCAGGGCAGTCACAGGTTGTACTGTTTACTGCATACAGTAGCAGGTAAAATTACCTGACCTGGCAATACTGTATTATATAGTATAATAATAATATTTGTATTATTATTATTATTATTATACTATTTTGTTTTGATTTTATTCTTTCTTTGTAAAAGTAAAAGACAAGATTGAAAAGGAAATATTCTCTTGATTGTTTTGTCATCCTGTCCTATGATTAATGATCATCACAATCACATCATTTTTAATATTCACGTATCTTGCTCCTTGTATCAATGACAGTTGCTTTCTTTTTTCTTATTTTTTTTCCTTATTTGCTTTTCAGCATTGAGCGGAATATAATTTGTGGTATTTTGTTTTCCTTATTGCCTCTGCTGCTGTTATGTCTCCTGGCGTTTCTAATATTCCATCAATCCGTCTTTTTCGTAGTCGGCTCTTGGATCTGACATTCTCACGTCTATTGAAGGCTCATTGTGTTGTATTTTGATCTTTCTGCCTTATGCCACATGGCCAAACCATTTTATCTGTTGTTTCTTTATATATTCTATGGCGGGGGTTATTTCTAATTTTTTTCTCAGTTTTTCATTTCTGATCTTATCTCTCAGACTGTTTCCTGTCATTCATCTAACATATTTAATCTTGGTAGTGGTTATTTTACATACTGTTCTTGCATCTAGGGTCCAGGACTGGCTTTGGTAGCACAACATTGGATGAAGATGGTAATATAGAATGTCCGTTTTGCTTCTAGAGTTATTACCTTGTTGGACAATAGTGATGATGCTGATAACTGTCAAATGATTTGACAAGTTTTGTTGCATCTTGAGTCTATTTCTGCTGTTTGTGAATTGTTGTTTGTCACTAGATTTCCTAGGTTTTTAAATTCCACTACTTGTATTAGTTGTCTGCCATCTATAGTTAGTTGATATTCTGTCTCTCTTTTGATATATTCATAACTTGTCTTGTTGATTTTCATGTTGTGTTTTTGTTTTGTTTGTTCTTATATATATATATATATATATATATATATATATATATATATATATATATATATATATATATATATATATATATATATATATATATAATATTATAGTATAGTATAGGCATTGAATGGATACAAGGAGACCATTTGGAGGACCTCAACTTTGCTGATGACATAGTTCTCATCAGCAGTCAGATAAAAACGATGCAGGAAAACATAAATGAACTATCATCACTAGCCAACAAAATTGGGCTTGAGATCAATCATGAAAAGACTAAAGTCATGAAAAGCTTAATTCCAAGAGATGACAAAATATACATGGAAAACAAACCAGTAGAAGAGATCGATCACTTTATCTATCTTGGAAGTCACATTGATTGAGAAGGGGATACAAGTAAAGAAATTAGAATCAGAATGGCTAAAGCAGCAATGTCTTTCAGAAGCCTTGAAAAGTTGTGGAAATCAAAACTAATCAGCACAAACACAAAACTTAGGCTATTCAAATCAAATGTATTATCAACCCTTACGTATGCGTGTGAAAGCTGGAAAACAACAAGAGATATAGAAACAAAGTTGAACGCATTCGAAAATAAATATCTAAGGAAAATACTTGGTATAGCGTGGAATGAATTCAAAACAAATGAGGAAATTAGAGAAATCGCCAATCAACCACTAATATCTTCAGTAATAAAGAAAAGACGATGGTCATATGTTGGACATGTGATGAGAAGAGATAATAACCGAATAGCAAAGCAAGCCCTCATGTGGGAAACAACAGGTAACAGAAAAAGAGGAATACCCAGGGAGACACTGAGAAGAGCATTGATGAGAGAGGCAAGAGCAGCAGGATTTGGCTCCCTCAATGAGATAGAGCTGCTTGCACAGAACAGAGACAGATGGTGAGATTTGATAAAATATCTTTAAAAGAAAACTGCTAGAACAAAAATTCAGATAGGAGAAGGTGTATCTTGGTCTACACCTATGGGCGGCTACAGCTCGAAAGGTCAATAGATAGATAGCTAGATAGTACAGCTTTACTGTGAAGTCTTACTTTAAAATATGTCTTCTGTGTCATTAAATTAAAGTAAAGCACTTATGTAGTTGAGCCGCGATAGCTCAGTGGTTAGTGAACTGGACTACAAATGACAAGAGGGAGGGTTCGATCCCAATCGACGGCTTCTGGGTTCACCCAGCCTTAAATGGGTACCGGATTTTTTCTGGGAAAGTAAAGCGGCACGGGCGTAATACCAACCACATTACCCCAAAAATCATGTGCTGAAGGTCTGTAAAATAGTGTCACTAACACCATATTCCCTATACGCCACTTGGTGTGACGGGGGTACTTTACTTTTTTTTTTACTTTACTTATATAGTTAAAGTAGTCAAGTTTCACTACTCTTTCTCTATTATTATTTTGTATGTATAATATTACATATACAACATTATGAAGACATATTGTGCTTGATGTCTCTTGGAGTAAAATTAACCAAACGAAGAAGTTCATGTTATCAAGTCCTTAGAACAATCATAATGAATGTGTTTCTATCATTTTTCAATAGTTTGGCAGAAAGAATGAAGCATTTGACTCATTTGTCAACTCAGACAGGAGAGCGGGGATTCAGTCTGAGCTCTGCCCTGAAAGTGAGGTGTAGGAGTGCAACCAGTGTGACCATGTGTGGTGATTGTGAAACCTGTTTGCTGCCACAAAAAGTGAAAGAGTTTCAAGAATGGTTCTCCCGTTTTGGAGATCATTCAAAGAAACAGTTTATGCTTGGCTTGGTGCAACGTATTCAGTGTCAAACTTTATTGGAGAACCTGGTTCTTCTGCTACAGCCCACAATCACTAAAGACTGCATTTATGCTAGAGCCAGAACTAACCCAAGTTTGGGAACAGATATTGCTACTGTCAGCTCAGATCATGCCGTTAATGCAAGAAAAATTGAGCAAGTCATTGCAACTACGTGGCAGTGGTTCTCATGTGCCAGTTATTTCACCAAGATGAGCTTTACACTTAGCGTGCTACAAGTATGTGACGCTCATCTGCTGCACATTTCATACCGGTTAGCCAATACGCTGTTGACGATAGCAGAACTTAAGACAAGTAAAGCATTAACAGGTATGCTGATAAAATTTTTTGTTGAATAGTGTGGCCAGATTTTTTTTCCAAAATAGTTCCATAATTTTCTTAAATTTATTTAGGTTTCCCTCTTCTCCTTAAATAAGAATTCTGGGGATATAGTGTTGATGCCCATATTTTTTTAAGACCAATGGCACATTTTACAAGTGATGTTGTTTGTATCATGCCAAGCTGCATGACTTTCCCAGAAAACAAAATCTCTGGTACCCATTTTCAAACAATTTTAATTTAGTGAACTTTGATTAATTAGATGTGTGAATTCAGGTTATGAATGTAGATACAAAATTATAGCTGATAGTACATTAGTCACCTCATTGTTCTTTATAGACTTTTAGACTTTTTGTCTAATGTGCATTCAGTATGGCCTGTTGACTAAACTAAATTAAACTAAGCTGACAAACTTTAAAGATATTATAGCTATTATTATAATATATATATCTATCTATATTATCTGTATCTATATTATCTGTACCTATATTATCTATATATAGATATTATGGTTCATCAGTCAGTTCATTATTCTTGACAATCTTTACAGCTATAATAGCTGGTAGTTCATCAGTCAGCTGCATGAGCTCACCATGAATATGATTTGTGCTTGTTGAAGCTTTAACTGAGGTCATTAGAGTTATGATTTAAGCCTTGAAATTACTTACAAATTTGATTGTGGTTGAATGATTACTTTGGTTAGTCTCTTTTATTTCACTGTTACTTCTATCTAATCCTTGCCAGGCCTAAAGTCACTCAGAGCACATACTCTTCTTATGAACTCTTCCACCTTGGTCATCTAGGATTTTCCACAAGTGAGATCTCTACCCTTTGTCACCCCCAATTCTGAATGCAAGGGATGATTTATGTTCCCTACCACTTTCAAATAAGTCCAAACCTGAGCAGATCTATGTCGCACTTTAATGCTCGGTAAGTCAAGTAAGTACCACATTGAATGGATAGGTGTTTTTGTGGTGCATCACCTGTAAGCCCTTATTCTGAACCCTTTCCAACCTTGCAATCTGTGCTGACAAGAGAGTATGCATACCCAAACCATAATCTAGTACTGAGAGCACCACAGCCTGTATAAGTGAGAATAGTAATGGTTGCTAGAGGTTCGCTCTGACCATGATCTTATTTGCACTGACATTCCTCCTTGCCCTTTGAATAACATGCTCATTGGTTGATTGAAAGAAAGGGTTCCATCAAATGCTATTCACCTAATACTTAATAGTTGGATTCCTTATGATAGTTGTACTCCACAAAGTAATCATTCAGCTTGGATTGGAGTGTTGCAAATGGGCCTATGGAACTACCGAGGTCGTTATATGGAAATCCATCGAATAAGTGTCATCATCTTAGGACCCCATCATCTATACAAATGGTTCTATATACCACGGATAATGATGTGGTTACTTTCTGACTGGTTCAGACCATGTAACAACCTTGGTCCTTGTTGTGTTCTAAGCCCAATTCCAGGCTGTTCCAGTTCCTATCTCTGAGGCTGTTGTCAGCCCTCCACCTTTTCTGCCAGCAGCAGTGTCCTCTTTTTGAAGATAATCTTCCTTCATTAATCCTAGATTACAATATCTGTAACTCTCCCAGTTAACTCTTTCTGAACCAGAACAGGAAACAACGTTATTTTTAGGTTTGGACCAGATTAATTTTCCTGTTTAAAAATGTCACCATATACCTTTTTCCTTTGATTACTTGGCACAATAATTTAGATAAATGTGGTATGTGTTATACATCACTGGAAAGGAAAATGGATACAGAAAACGAAAATAGCAATATGTTTATGATATTTGATTATTTAAAGCAATAAATATAGTTTTTAAAATATAAAATATTCAGGGGAGATAGTTAAAATGGTTTGGCCATGTGACAAGGCAGAGTGATCAAAGCATAACACGAGCCTTTAATAAGCATTGCAAGAACACCAGACCCAAGGGTTGACCCTGAAAAAGATGGATCGATGAACTATTAGAAGCACCAGGAAACATAACAGCAGCAGAAGCGAACAGAAGGGCAAAAGACCACAAATTATATCTCCCCTCGATGTTGAAAGGCAAATGTTGAAGGAAAGAAGAAGGTAGATACTTTTAAATTCAAAATATTGTAGTTCACTTACCTTTTTACATGGTTAGAAATGTTGCTATCCATGTGTCTTGAAATATTACACAACATAATCCATTTTCATCTAAAATACAGTTTATATGATTAATTTATGTACACAAATAACAAAATTATGCACATTTTTGTAAATTACCCCAGAATGAAAAATATGACAAAATTTATGTGACGTCACAACATTATTATTTACAACTCAGGTTTATTATTTTTATTTACACAACTGGCTTTATTTTGTGGGATATGCACTAAAGTACCAGTTTCGTTATCAGAATCACTACCACTCAATTCCACTGAGGCACTGATAGTGCTGGAATAGAGGCATCCACTAGCTAAACCTAAGCCAGATAGTCTTGGTTTTTAGCATGACTATTACTAATATTACGACCCATTATGACAACAACAAAATTATTGCCCGATAGTACTGTGAATGCTCTATTTCTGAACCACTCAATAACAAGATTTTGAACATACATCTAGCTTATTCTGCACAATATCGTTTTGGTCGACTGCAAGAAGTACCAGCAGTGGGTGTGGCCATTATGTGACTGAAATGTGATAAAAAAAAAACAATGAATATAAATTAACAATTTTCTAGCATTCAAACTATGAAATTGCATGGTATCAACAGGAAGTTTTGTGAGAACTCTCCTACACTCGGAAATCAAGTATTGGTTGAAATATAAAACCGAAAATCAGTGAAAATGAAACAAACATTCAGCTACTCTCGTCACAGCCAAATTTTTGCTGAATAGTCGGAAATAAGCAGTTTTTATCGAACCACCTTGTCGGATAATAGTCCAGAAAGAGTTAACGTACCGTAATAAAAATTATTACCACATAAATCTACATTGTGCTTTCAATACCAGTCCTGGACCCTAGATGCAAAAACAATAAGAAAAATAACCTTTACAGAGATTAAATGTGTTAGATGAATAACAAGAAACAGCCTGAAAGACAAGGTCAGAAACGAAGAACTGAGAAAAAAGCTAGGAACCATCATCATATGCCATCTTTGAGAATTTCTTCATTGGTCTTTTTAGCAGTCCAGAGAACTTTTGACATTCCTCTGAGAAATCCCATCCCTGTGGCCTCTAATCGTCTTTTCATTTGTTTGTCTACTGTCCATGGTTCACTTCCATAGGTCAGAATTGGTTTTATATAGCACAGATGAACTCTCTTTCTCATTTCTATTGACATAGATTTGTTGCATAAGATATTTTTTGGCAGCAGAAATGACTAACTACAAGATAGATATTCTGGGAATGTGTGAAACAAGATGGCTGGGAGCAGAGAGAATAAAATTGAATACAAGGGAGATGATTTTATCATCAGGACACCAGGAACCAGGAGCACAACATAGCGAAGGGGTAGCTATAATGCTATCAAAGAATGCACAGAATACACTAATAGAATGGGAGGCAGTGGGACCAAGACTGGTGAGAGCAACATTTAGAACAACCAAAAACAAAATAAAATTACACATTATACAATGCTATGCATCAACCAACGATAAGGATGACTCAGTTAAAGATGATTTTTATAAACAGCTACAATGTCAGATGGATGCAAGATGAGCCAAGGATATTATAATCTTGATGGGAGACCTAAATGCTAAGGTAGGATCAGACAACAGAGGCTTCGAAGAGATTATGGGAAAACATGGACTTGGAGATATAAACGAGAATGGAGAGATATTTGTGAATTTCTGCGCCCTTAATCAAATGAGCCTAGGAGGAACAATATTCCAACATAAAAGAATACATAAAGCTACATGGGTGCCACCAGATCATAGAACAGAAAATCAAATTGATCACATATGTATTAATAATAAGTTAAGTCATCCTTACAGGATATAAAAGTATATAGAGGGGCAGATGTAGCTTCTGACCATCATCTTCTGTTAGCCAAACTGAAAATTAAATTAAAAAGGTATACTACAACAAATAAGGGTAGAAAGTATTTCAATGTAGGGTTTCTTAAAGAACAAGGAATTAAAGATAAATTCGCAGTCACAATATCAAACAAATACCAAGTCCTCCAACAACTAGAAAATTCAATAAATATAGAAGATCATTGGAAACAGGTAAAAAATATATGGAAAGAGACATGCGAGGAAACAATGGGGAAAAGAGAACGCCAGGATAAGACATGGATGACAGCAGAGACCCTGGATAAAATTAAAGAAAGAAAGAACAAGAAAGCAGACATAAATAAAAGCAAAACAAGAAGTAATAAAGCCAAGACACAGGAAGCTTACACAGAGGTGAACAAAGAAGTGAGAAGATGCATTAAAAGGGATAAGAGGAAATATATAGATGAACTAGCTAAAGAGGCAGAAGAAGCAGCAAATAAAGGGAATATGAAAGAACTGTACAACAACACAAAGAAATTAGGTGGAAAATACAAACAGATCAACGCCTTTATCAAAGATAAGAAAGGAAATCTGCTTAGTAATATAAGGGAACAAAAGGAGAGATGGAAAGAGCACTTTGAAGAACTTTTGAACCGACCCGGCTCAAATAATCCTCCAGATTACTTTTGTACTTAACTTCATCGACTTCAAAAAAGCATTTGATAGTATTCATAGAGATTCTTTGTGGAAAATTCTGAAGCAATATGGCTTACCATCAAAAATCATAAATATTATCAAAGACATGTATGATGGTTACACATGTGCAGTTCGAACAGAGGAAGGACTGAGCGAATGTTTCCCAATAGAAACTGGGTTAAACAAGGATGTATTTTATCGCCCTTGTTATTTGGAATTGTTATGGACTTCATAATGAAGAAATGCTGCACTGGTAATAAAGGCATCGAATGGATACAAGGAGACCATTTGGAGGACCTCGACTTTGCTGATGACATAGTTCTCATCAGCAGTCAGATAAAAACGATGCAGGAAAACACAAATGAACTATCATCAATAGCCAGCAAAATTGGGCTTGAGGTCAATCATGAAAAGACTAAAGTCATGAAAAGTTTAATTCCAACAAGTGACAAAATATACATGGAAAACAAACCAGTAGAAGAGATCGATCACTTTATCTATCTTGGAAGTCACATTGATCGAGAAGGGGATACGAGCAAAGAAATTAGAATCAGACTGGCTAAAGCAGCAATGTCTTTCAGAAGCCTTGAAAAGTTGTGGAAATCAAAACTCATTAGCACAAACACAAAACTTAGGCTATTCAAATCAAATGTACTATCAACCCTTACGTATGCGTGTGAAAGCTGGAAAACAACAAGAGATATAGAAACAAAGTTGAACGCATTCGAAAATAAATGTCTAAGGAAAATACTTGGTATAGAATGGAACGAATTCAAAACAAACGAGGAAATTAGAGAAATCGCCAATCAACCACTAATATCTTCAGTAATAAAGAAAAGACGATGGTCATACGTTGGACATGTGATGAGAAGAGATAATAATCGAATAGCAAAGCAAGCCCTCATATGGGAAACAACAGGTAAAAGAAAAAGAGGAAGACCCAGGGAGACACTGAGAAGAACATTGATGAGAGAGGCAAGAGCAGCAGGAATCGGCTCCCTCAATGAGATAGAACTGCTTGCACAGAACAGAGACAGATGGCGAGATTTGATAAAATATCTTTAAAAGAAAACTGCTAGAACAAAAATTCATATAGGAGAAGGTGTATTTTGGTCTACGCCCTATGGGCCGGTTACGGCTCGAAAGGTCAATAGATATACTACCAGCAGAAGAAGAGTTACACGTTAACTGCGGAAAACCAAGCGAAGAAGAAATAATGAAAGCTATCAAACTATTAAAAGATGGTAAAGCCACAGGACCAGATGAAATTCCTTCGGAAGCCATCAAAGCAGATATTAACACCTCTACCAAGATGTTACATGATCTATTGGATAAAATTTGGGAGAGGGAAGAAATACCTAAAGACTGGAGAGAAGGTTATATGATCAAACTACCAAAGAAAGGAAGTTTACAGGAGTGCACAAATTATAGGGGAATTATGGTACTATCAGTGCCAGGAAAAATATTAGGCAGAATCATTCTGGAGAGACTAAAAGAGGCTATAGAGAAACACTTGAGAGATGAACAAGCAGGTTTTAGGAAGAACAGATCATGTGCTGATCAAATAACTACTCTACGTATAATAGTTGAACAAAGTTTAGAACTAAAATCCCCACTTTATATTGGATTCATAGATTACGAAAAGATATTTGATAGTTTAGACAGAAGAATGCTTTGGAAGTTGCTGAGTCATTACGGAATCCCCATAAAGTTTATTAACCTGATAAAAACAATGTATGAAGGAACAAAATGTAGTGTTGTGCATGAAGGACAGCTTACAGAAGCATTTGAAATAAGAACAGGAGTAAGGCAAGAATGCCTTCTGTCTCCATTTCTCTTTCTACTGGCCATAGATTGGATTATGAAAATAACTCAAAACAACAGAAATGGGATCCAGTGATCACTGACCAAACACTTGATGATTTAGACTTTGCTGATGACATAGCTCTCCTATCACACAGCCATCAACAGATGCAGGATAAAATGAGTATATTAGATGAGAGATCGCAACAGCTAGGACTAAAAATTAATAGAGATAAGACCAACATTATGAGAATTAATGCAGTTGGCAATAACCAAATAAAACTAGGAGAAATACCTCTACTAGACGTACAATCTTACATATATCTGGGCAGTAATATAGATAAAGAGGGAGGAACAGAAAATGATACCAAAATAAGGATATAAAAAGCAAGAGGAGCTTTCATTGCACTGGGAAACATATGGAAATCCAAAGAAATTAGGCTAAATACAAAAATAAAAATTTTCAACTCAAATGTTAAGTCGGTCCTATTATATGGCTGTGAAACATGGAGAATATGCAATCAGATAAAAACGATGCAGGAAAACACAAATGAACTATCATCAATAGCCAGCAAAATTGGGCTTGAGGTCAATCATGAAAAGACTAAAGTCATGAAAAGTTTAATTCCAACAAGTGACAAAATATACATGGAAAACAAACCAGTAGAAGAGATCGATCACTTCATCTATCTTGGAAGTCACATTGATCGAGAAGGGGATACGAGCAAAGAAATTAGAATCAGACTGGCTAAAGCAGCAATGTCTTTCAGAAGCCTTGAAAAGTTGTGGAAATCAAAACTCATTAGCACAAACACAAAACTTAGGCTATTCAAATCAAATGTACTATCAACCCTTACGTATGCGTGTGAAAGCTGGAAAACGACAAGAGATATAGAAACAAAGTTGAACGCATTCGAAAATAAATGTCTAAGGAAAATACTTGGTATAGAATGGAACGAATTCAAAACAAACGAGGAAATTAGAGAAATCGCCAATCAACCACTAATATCTTCAGTAATAAAGAAAAGACGATGGTCATACGTTGGACATGTGATGAGAAGAGATAATAATCGAATAGCAAAGCAAGCCCTCATATGGGAAACAACAGGTAAAAGAAAAAGAGGAAGACCCAGGGAGACACTGAGAAGAACATTGATGAGAGAGGCAAGAGCAGCAGGAATCGGCTCCCTCAATGAGATAGAGCTGCTTGCACAGAACAGAGACAGATGGCGAGATTTGATAAAATATCTTTAAAAGAAAACTGCTAGAACAAAAATTCATATAGGTGAAGGTGTATCTTGGTCTACGCCCTATGGGCCGGTTACGGCTCGAAAGGTCAATAGATAGATAGATAGAAACATGGAGAATAACAAAATTGACAATCACGAAGGTACAGACTTTCATTAATGGATGCTTGCGCAGAATAAAGGGATGGAAACGGCAGGACAAAGTCACTAACGTGGAATTATGGAATGTACCGGTCAAATACCAGTGGATAAAGAGATACAGTGAAGACGATGGCGATGGATAGGACACACACTACGGAAGCCAACTGAGAGTATTACACAACAGGCCCTTTTTTGGAATCCCCAGGGAAAAGACAAAGAGGAAGACCAAGGAATTCTTTGAGAAGACAGATCGAAGCAGAGATGAAGATGATGGTGAAGACATGGAATGATCTTAAAAGAATTGCAAAAAACAGAACGACTTGGAAAGTGTTTGTTGAAGACCTATGCTCCACTGGGAGCTAAAAGGTAGAAGAAGATAAGATATTTTTCCTTTTCTGAAATGCTATTTTGGCCTGAGTTATTTTGCTTTTATTTCTGTTGTACATCTTCCATCTGATGTTATTATTGTGCTCAAATATTTGACGCATTGCACTTGTTTCAGATTTGTCCTGTTTATTTTTTATCCTTCATGATGGTGATGATTGTTTCTTTGATATAACCATTACTTCTGTTTTCTTACTATTCAAACTGATACCTTTTTTGTTGTTTTCTTTTACTATTATGTCTATCATTTCTTGTAGTTCATTCTCTGTCTCTGCTATTAAGACTGTGTCATCCGCATATCGCAAATCATTTATGTTGTGACCATTGATTTCAATTCCTTTTTTGTCTACTATTGATCTCATAATATGTTCGCTGTAATCCGGCGCAAATCTGGTGACAGAACACAGCCTTGTCTGACTCCTTGTTTTATATATTGGAATTGTCCTGTTTGGTTGCTAATTCATATAGCTGCTGTTTGTTGCCAGTACATGTTTTTTATGATTCGCAAATCCTTGCCATCAATATTTAATTTCTCCAGCATATTGATTATTTCCACATGCTTTACTTTGTAAAATGCTTTTGTGTAGTCTATAAAGCACATATGTAGATCTTTCTTTACCTCTATAGCTCTTTCTATCAATGTTTTTAAGATGTATATTGCATTATTTGTGCCCTTTCCTTCCACAAATCCACATTGTTCCTCACTGATTTCTGGTTTTATTTTGTTCCTTACATGTCTTATGATGATTCTTAGTAATTATTAGTCATATGGCTCGTGTGACTAATAGTGCAATGGTCCTCACAATCAGTGGCACCTGACTTCTTTGGTATGGCTACAAAGATAGATTTTAGTAGATCTTCGGGTATGTAAAAAAGTAACGAGCCCCTGTCACGCCAAGTGGCGTATAGGGAATATGGTGTTAGTGACCATAAATTTTACAGACTTTCAGCACATGAATTTTTTGGTAATATGTATTACACCTGTGCCGCTTCACTTTCCCAGAAAAAAATCTGGTACCCATTTAAGGTTGGGTAAACCCAGAAGCTGTCGGTTGGGATCGAACCCTACCCCTTGTCCTTTGTAGTCCAGTTAACTAACCACTGTGCTATCGCAGCTCCCTCTTCAGGTATGTGTCGAGTGTATATGTCATTGAGAAGTTTTGTTATGACTTGTACTCCCAGCTCTCCTAATCCATTTATCTCTTCGATTGTTATATTGTTGGGACCTGGAGCTTTGCCTCTTTTCATGTGTTGAATTGCCTCCTCCACTTCACTCTGCATTATTGGTGGTCCTGTGTCTTTGTTGGAATTGTTTAGCTCTGGTCTTTCATCATCATAGAGTTGACTGATATATCTTGTCCATCTTTCCATTGTCTTCTCCTGTCCCATTATTATATTTCCTTCCTTTGATTTCACACATCCTGGAACTTTGACTTCTTTTCTTCCTATCAATTCATTTAACTGAATGTGCATAAATTATTTCTTTTGAGAGTCTTTCTTTTGTTGTTTTTCCATTTCTTCACATTTCTGCTTTAACCATCCTTCCTTTGCTTCTCTGCATTTGTTTTGGATATCTTTGTGCAATATTTTGTATTTCCGTTCTACTTTCTTATGTTTTCATCTTTTATCCATTAGTTCTAATATTGCTTCTGTAATCCATCGTACTGTACTTATCACTCATCCGTCTATCTACTATAAGCATATCTAGTTCTAATTTTATATTTTCTGGGGATTTCTGTGTCTTCCGCAGTTTTATTCTTATCTTTCCAACTACTGGTCTATCTATCTATCTATTGACTTTTCGAGCCGTAGCCGGCCCATAGAGCGTAGACCAAAATACACCTTCTCCTATCTGAATTTTTGTTCTAGCAGTTTTCTTTTAAAGATATTTTATCAAATCTCGCCATCTGTCTCTGTTCTGTGCAAACAGCTCTATCTCATTGAGGGAGCTGAATCCTGCTGCTCTTGTCTCTCGCATCAATGTTCTTCTCAGTGTCTCCCTGGGTCTTCTCCTTTTTCTCTTACCTGTTGTTTCCCATATGAGGGCTTGCTTTGCTATTCGGTTATTATCTCTTCTCATCACATGTCCAACATATGACCATTGTCTTTTCTTTATTACTGAAGATATTAGTGATTGGATTGTTTCTTCATTTGTTTTGAATTTGTTCCACGCTATACCAAGTATTTTCCTTAGACATTTATTTTCGAATGCATTAAACTTTGTTTCTATATCTCTTGTTGTTTTCCAGCTTTCACACGCATACGTAAGGGTTGATAGTACATTTGATTTGAATAGCCTAAGTTTTGTGTTTGTGCTGATTAGTTTTGATTTCCACAACTTTTCAAGGCTTCTGAAAGACATTGCTGCTTTAGCTATTCTGATTCTAATTTCTTTACTTGTATCCCCTTCCCGATCAATGTGACTTCCAAGATAGATAAAGTGATCGATCTCTTCTACTGGTTTGTTTTCCATGTATATTTTGTCATCTGTTGGAATTAAACTTTTCATGACTTTATTCTTTTCATGATTGATCTCAAGCCCAATTTTGCTGGCTATTGATGATAGTTCATTTGTGTTTTCCTGCATCGTTTTTATCTGACTGCTGATGAGAACTATGTCATCAGCAAAGTCGAGGTCCTCCAAATGGTCTCCTTGTATCCATTCAATGCCTTTATTACCAGTGCAGCATTTCTTCATTATGAAGTCCATAACAATTTCAAATAACAAGGGCGATAAAATACATCCTTGTTTAACCCCAGTTTCTATTGGGAAACATTCACTCAGTCCTTCCTCTGTTTGAACTGCATATGTGTAACCATCATACATGTCTTTGATAATATTTATGATTTTTGATGGTAAGCCATATTGCTTCAGAATTTTCCACAAAGAATCTCTATGAATACTATCAAATGCTTTTTTGAAGTCGATGAAGTTAAGTACAAAAGGTTTTTACTTTTCAATGTGTTCCTCTAATATAAGTCGTAGAGTGAAAATGTGGTCAAGGCAGCTTCTCCCTTTTCTAAACCCAGCCTGTTCTTCACGCATTACTGTATCTATTGAATCCTCTATTCTATTTAGGATGATTTTGCAGAATAACTTTGAGGCAACTGACAAAAGTGTCAACGCCTCTCCAGTTGTTACAATCTCTAAGATTGCCCTTTTTTGGAATTTTAACAATGATTCCTTTTTTCCATTTATGAGGTGTCTTCTCTGTTTTCCAAATGATATTGAACATTTTTTGGAGATGTATTAGATTATGGCTATCAATTGCCTTGAGGATCTCAGCTGTTAACTTATCTTCTCCAGCAGCCTTGTTATTGGTCATAAGCTTTAAGGTGGTTTCTATTTCACTAAAGGTGAAGTCATGTTAATTTTTATCTAATTCTGCTGCTGGTGTTTCAGCTTCAAAATCTATTAAACTGTGGGGTAGTGGACGGTTAAGAATTTCTTTGAAGTGTTCCCCCCAACGGGCATTTCTGTCTGCGCTTGTTGTTAGCATTAATCCAGATTTGTCTAGAATTGGTGTTCCACTGGATGTATAGGTGTTTGTCAGCATCTTTTGTACAGTATAAAGAGTTCTGCTGTCTCCTGTAATTGCAGCTGTCTCTGCTTTCTCTGCCAAATTGTCTATATAAGCTCTTGTATCTCTTCTTGCTGAATTATTCACTTTGTTGTCTAATTCTTTGTATGTTGCTTTTGCCAGAACCTTTCCAAGATATGTCTTTACATTAGTCATGGCTCTCTTCACTTCCCTTCTTTCTTTGATGTATTTCCATGTGGTGTCTGAGATCCTATCTCGTTTTTCCATTTTCTTCAGTCCGGCACTTGCTTCTGCTGCTGTCATTAGTATTTTGCTCTGTGAGTCCCACATTTCATTGATATCTAAGTCTATTTCACCAAGTGCTGTATAACAATTACTTAGCTCTATGTTAAACTTTTCCTTTATGGCTTCATCTTTCAATTTATGACTATCAATTTTATGTGTAATTGACCTCTTCTGTTGGCTTCTAAATTTTAATCTTATTTTCCAAATGCACAGGTTGTGGTCATTATTAACATCAGCACCTATGTATGCTCTTACATTTATTAATGATGATCTGAATTGTTGTTTAATACATAGGTGGTCAATTTGATTTGATGGTCTGTCATCAGGAGATATCCATGTTGTTTTGTGAATATTTTTGTGCAGAAATAATGTCCCACCTACTACTGGTACATGGTCACTATTGCAATCTGCTCCTGGCCTTGTTTAAACAGATGCTAGCCTATTCCTGAATCTTCTCTGTACCAGTATAAAATCAATTTGATTGTTTACTTTTTTGTCTGGTCTTTGCCATTCCATAGTCACCTAGGGTGTTGTTTGAACCAGGTGTTACCTATAATCATTTCATGTGTCTTTGCCCAATCTATCAATCTATCCCCTCTGTCATTCATCTCTCCAAGGCCATGTCCCCTAGTCACATTTGGCACTTTAGCTGTTCCTACCTTTGCATTGAAATCCCGTAATGTAATAGTTATTTCCTGGGATTTACACTGTTCCATGGTCATCTCTAGCTCATTGTAAAAGGTGTCAATGTCTTCTTCTTCGCTATTACTTGTTTGTGTATAAACTTGAATTATGTTGATATCCATTGGTCTACCTCTCAATTTTACTAGCAGAATTCTATCTGATACTGGCCAAAATCCTTTCACTGTTTTGCTTCTTTCTCTATCTAACATGATGACTACTCTTCTTTCGTGTGTGGTTCCCCTAGAGTAAATTACATTTCCACTGTCACGTTGTAATAATCCTGCTTCTTTCCATCTCATTTCACATAGTCCCAATATGTTCAATTTCATCCTCTTCAGCAATGATGTTTTCTAGTTTGCCAACTTGGAATGCTGATCTAATGTTCCAAGTTCCTATTGCTAGTGTGTCTTTATTTTTGTTATTTTGCATGCAGTAGCTTGATGATGACCAAGGAATAGCCCCCACCATAGTATATATAAAGAAACAACAGATAAATGGTTTGGCCACATGACAAGGCAGAGTTATTGAAACACAACACAACAAGCCCTCAATAAACATTGCGAGAACACAGGATCCAGGAGTCGACTACGAAAAAGATGGATTGATTAAATATGGAAGATTAGAAGCACTAGGAAACAGCAGCAGCAGAGGCAAACAGAAGAGCCAAAGACTACAAATTATATCTCCCCTCGATGCTGAAAGGCAAATGAGGAAGGACAGAAGAAGATAAATGTAACATTACGTTTCTAAAAAATAGTAATTTTCTCTGAACTCTTGACACAGTCCATGTGTTCACACTAGGCAAAACATGGGGACTCAAAATTCCTGGCTAAGATTGATTTAGCATTTGACAAAGTAAAGCACGTGGAAAAATAATAAATATGCTGGAGAAATTAAACGTTGATGGCAAGGATCTGTGAATCATAAAAAACATGTACTGGCAACAAACAGCAGCTATATGAATTAAAAACCAAACAGGACAATTTCAATTTATAAAACAAGGAGTCAGACAAGGCTGTGTTATGTCGTCGGATTTGTTTTCACTTTTCAGCGAACATATTATGAGATCAATAGTAGACAAAAAAGGAATTGAAGTCAACGGTCATAACATAAATAATTTACGATATGCGGATGACACAGTCTTAATAGCAGAGACAGATAATGAGCAACAAGAAATTATAGATATAATAGTAAAAGAAAGCAACAAGAAAGGTCTCAGTCTGAATAGTAAGAAAACAGAAGTAATGGTTATATCGAAGAAACAATCATCACCATCATGCAGCATAAAAATAAACAAGACAAATCTGAAACAAGTGCAACGTTTGAAATACTTGGGCACAGTGATAACATTAGATGGAAGATGCAACACAGAAATAAAAAGCAGAATAGCTCAGGCCAAAATAGCATTTCAGAAAATGAAAAATATCTTATGCAACAAATCTATGTCATTAGAAATGAGAAAGAGAGTTTATCGATGCTATATAGAACCAATTCTGACCTATGGAAGCGAATCATGGACAATAGACAAACAAATGGAAACAGTCAACAACAGAACTTATATGATGCACTGTGGATAGAAGATTGTGGAAGGACATGATCGCCAACACCAACCGGTATAAAAAAAAAAAAAGTAAAGTACCCCCCCGTCACGCCAAGTGGCGTATAGGGAAATATGGTGTTAGTGACCCTATATTTTACAGACCTTCAGCACATGATTTTTGGGGTAATGTGGTCGGTATTACGCCCGTGCTGCTTTTACTTTCCCAGAAAAAAAATCCGGTACCCATTTAAGGCTGGGTGAACCCGGAGCCGTCGGTTGGGATCGAACCCTACCCCTTGTCCGTAGTAGTCCAGTTCACTAACCACTGAGCTATCGCGGCTCCTACTAATTTTTAGGGAATTAGTAAAACCCAGGTGTCCTCGCCAGGATTACGAACCCCGGCTGTTGCCGTGGTAAGCCAACCGCCTATCGATTGCGCTAACCGGACACCCACCAACCGGTATGGTACATGATAATGATGAAGATTGATTTATGACCTGAGTTTCACTTCATGGACCAAATGTGTTAACAATGTCTATTGCTACGGTCGCCATAAGCCCATCAATTTGTTTGACGATCACATGGTGTTATTCTCTGTGTTTCTCGATTCACAAAGGGTTGTTTGATATTTGCTGATGGCAAAAAAGTTAAATAAATAAAAGGAAAAACAGCCATTATCTAGAAAATTGGTGATTTTTTTTCTCATTAAATGATGTATCTCACAATTTAAAAAAAAAAAATTCCAAAACCAATGGAAACAAATTAAGCGCTCAGGGGTCCCCCAAAGTGGTAATTTTGAAGGTACATGGAGGGGGGATAATTTTTTAATATGGAAAAATGTCAAATTTTGAGGAATTTGTGTTTTGATGTAGTAAATTTTACTACAGTATCATAATCTATGGTTAAGAAAAAAACTATATGTAATTAATTTTCATTAACTCTTCTTTAATAAATTTTCTTTCCAGATGTGACTGTTTTCCTAATTTTTTTTTTCATCAATTTTATTTCTTCTATGAGTTCTGATAAAACATGTGCCTTGAAAGGAGTGGTCTTAATAATTAAATGAATCTAGATTTAGCAAGAGAGAGGAAATTAATGAGCTTCTATTTGCAGACAATCAGGCACTAGTAAAACAGGGTAGGGAATAAGGGACCGAGAGGCCGAGAGGTGAAGGTCAGAATAGCTGGGAACAGGTAGCAACTCATGGTCCATGGGAAATGTGGAGATGGTGTGAACAGGTAGTGAACAAAGAGTTTGGGAGAATGAGAAAAGATTAGGGGAGACAAAGGTGGTGTGAGTGAAATTCAGTTGGACCAGCGCTCGATGTGGATGCATTGTCAGTTGTGACAAGCGTTACCGTGAGCAAGAGTGTTAGTGTTAAGTCAGAAAGTGTTGGAACGGTAGAACAGTTGTTTTCCAGGAGAACAGTTAGGCAATGAGGATTGTGAGATAGGGAGAATAGTGTTTCAAGGATATAGTGACTTGTGTTAGAATAGATAGCGGGGAAATTAGGTTAAGTGTTAGTTGATTAAGTGAATTAGATAGAGTCCAGTGTTCGCGGATCCAGTATGATCTGTGCAGTAGGAGCTATGACACTCCAGTCAATTTACTTTTGAGACGGTTTCACTAACTAGGGGCATGGTTCAAGGAACTGTGAAATAAGGTTAGAGTGAAGGAGTACAATGTTTTTGTGCATAGAGAGTGATAGAACAGGTTTGTTCTTACCATGTATAGGCTGGTATTAGCCGCTAGAGAGACATTATTATGAACCCAGTGAGTACAATGTTTGTGCATAGAGATTTGATAGAACAGGTTTGTTCTTACCATGTAGAGGCTGTGATTAGCCGCTAGAGAAACATTATTCTGAAATCATGGAGTACAATGGTTTGTACATAGAATTTACAGGACAGGGTGGTTCTTACCACAAGAGGCTGATTGTCAGCCGACAAGTAACAATGTTAGGTGCTAGGGGTTATATCAGAATAGGAAGGTAAAGGGGGCGGTATCGGGCTGCAAGCAGAGACAATGCATCCTGAATATTTACACACAACTTAATGGAAGTGGGGTTATAATTGAATATGTATTATGAGTTGTGATTGTATCTTCACGATGTAAGTGGTGATGCCATGCATAGTGGTCATGTCATGAAATAAAACCATTGTGTGCAAAATTTTCTAAGTGTCAGTTACATCCTTTGTCATTGTGCTGTACTGGTCCTCTCGAAGAACGGACCAGGGGTCGCTTATTAGAATCATCACAACGTGAAGTCGAGAAGATGTGAAACATGGGCCATATTGGAGGAATTTACCTCCGTCAGCAGAATTCCGGGTTGAACTCAGATCTATCTGAATTGTGCTTGGGAAAGCAGATCCACATCAGTGCTGGGCAGTTTCAGAGTGACCGCCTAGTGCGAACCAGCAACGGTGCTGGGTGGTTTCAGAGTGATATTCGGTTATTATCTCTTCTCATCACATGTCCAACATATGACCATCGTCTTTTCTTTATTACTGAAGATATTAGTGGTTAATTGGCGATTTCTCTAATTTCCTCATTTATTTTGAATTCATTCCACGCTATACCAAGTATTTTCCTTAGATATTTATTTTCGAATGCGTTCAACTTTGTTTCTATATCTCTTGTTGTTTTCCAGCTTTCACACGCATACGTAAGGGTTGATAATACATTTGATTTGAATAGCCTAAGTTTTGTGTTTGTGCTGATTAGTTTTGATTTCCACAACTTTTCAAGGCTTCTGAAAGACATTGCTGCTTTAGCTATTCTGATTCTAATTTCTTTGCTCGTATCCCCTTCTCGATCAATGTGACTTCCAAGATAGATAAAGTGATCGATCTCTTCTACTGGTTTGTTTTCCATGTATATTTTGTCACTTGTTGGAATTAAACTTTTCATGACTTTAGTCTTTTCATGATTGACCTCAAGCCCAATTGTGGTACACTAGGACATGAAAAAATAGAAGACCTACAAGAACACTTAAATAAATTTAGCAGCACAGGCACTCAATACAACATGAAAATCAGCATCAGCAAGACAAGTCATGAACATCGCAAATGAGAAACAGAACATCAACATATCAATAGATGGCAGATAGTTAAAGCAAGTGGAGGAATTAAAATACATAGGAATTCTAGTGACAAATGATAAATTCACAAGCAACAGAAGGAATGATGGATAGAATACATTAAAGATCTTTATGATGATAAACAGGCAAAAGTAGATATTCAGAATAACGGGGAAGGACCAGAAATACTAAAAGAAGAAGTGGAAGACGCCTTGCGAAATATGGAAGCAGGAAATGCCTCTGGACCAGATAATATAACTAAAGAAGAGATTGAAGTCATGGGTGATTTTTGGAATATAATAACAAAAATATTGAATAAGATCTGCAACAGCGGATATATACCAGATGACCTATTAAAATCACTATTCATAGCCCTACCAAAGAAATATGGTGCTATTGAATGTGATGATCATCGCACATTAAGCCTTATGAGTCACTTGACTAAGATATTACTAAGAATCATCATGCAAAGAGTGCAAAACAAAATCAGTCCAGAAATTAGTTATGAACAGTGTGGTTTTGTTGGAGATAAAGCTACAAACAATGCCAGATGTATCATAAGATCTTCAGTAGAAAGACCAATAGATGTAGAAACAGATCTATTCCTACATTTCACAGATTATACCAAAGCATTTGATGAAGTAAAGCACCAAGTCACAATTTTAGAAAGCATAAACATTGACAGCAAAGATCTAAGAATAATAAAGAACATGTACTGGCAACAAAATAGCAGCCATAAGAACTGGAAATCAGTTGGGAATGTTTCAACAAATAAAACAAGGTGTTAGGTATGGTTGTGTATTGTCACCAGATTTGTAATATGTATAGTGAGATTTTTTTCAGATCCCTAAGGAGCATGCTTAGAATAAAAATTGGAGGTCATAATTTAAATAACCTCAGGTATGCTGATGATGGGATATTCACAACACTGAATTAAGTGCTGGATTTAAGGAAACTTTTCAAAAAACATGGATCCCAGACATCACATGGAAGTATATCTAAAATAGGCGTGAAGTCAAACTTGGCCTTGTTAAATGTCAAGACTAACTTAAATAAAATACTAGCCAAAGCAACATATAAAGATCTTAATAATAAGATGAAAAACTCTGCATGGCGTGACAAAAGAAATTATACAGATAAGCTGTATTTGAAGAAGAATGAGCCTCCAAAACTGGAAATAGCAACAAGTTATATAATATACAGAAACTACTAAGAGTGCAGAATATTTTTAACCACCTGGATCTCAGTCATCTGTTGCAGTTTGTGAAACAGAGACACCAACTCTGCATCTAGACATCAATATAGAAGAAATAACTATAACAGAAATTGAATAAGCAGTGAAACATATGGCTAATAATAAAGCCTCTGGCTTAAATAAAATAACTGCAGAGATGCTGTAAGCATTTAATACTCAAAACTTATTCCACCTAAGAAAGTTATTTAATAAAATTTGGGATAAAGAAAAAGTTCCTACAAACTGGAAGAAAGGGATCATTCTCAAATTACCTAAAAAAGCCAATCTTAAAGATTACAATAACTGGAAAGGAATTATACTTTTATCACTTGCCTCCAAGGTTTTATGTATAATCATGCTGAACAGAATAAAATAATGCTGTAGATAATATGTGCGAAGAACAAGCTGGATTCAGAAAGGAGAGAAGCTGTCTTGACCAAATATTTACTCTAAGGATAATACTAGAAGAACATACAGAAAAACAAGAACCATAAATCTGCAATTTCATTGATTTTAAACAAGCGTTTGACAGCATACATAGATTGTCCTTATCGAATATCTTGAAACATTACAAAATACAACAAAAAATTACCAACATTATTAAAGACATATATGACAGCTATACTTGCACAGTTTGCACAGAGGAGGAAATGAGGATTGGTTTCAAATTGAAAAAGGAGCAAAAATAGGGATGTATACTATCACCATTGTTATTTGGAATTACCATTGATTACATAAAGAGTAAATGTTACAAAGCATTAATAGCATTAAATGCTATGACAAGAATTACTTGGAAGATCCTTATTTTGTAGATGATATAGTGCTCCTAAGTGACAATATCAACAAGATGCAAAATATCACAGATACCTTATCATCTATGCGGGAAAAATAGGACTTGAAATCAACAGAAATTTAAAACAAAAATAATTTTTAAATAACAATACCCCAGACGGCAATATATATCTCAATCATCAGGCATTAGAAAGAGTAGACCACTATATATATCTTGTTAGTAATATAGATCAAGAAAGTTAAACAAAGAAAGAGATCAGAAGCAGGATAGCAAAAGCAGCAATGATTTTATAAAACCTGGACAAAATATGGAAATAAAAAATATTAAGCAAGAAAACCAAACTTAGAATATTCAACTCAAACATATTATCAACACATACCTATGCATGTGAAAGTTGGCAAACAAAAAAGAGACTGAGAAAAAAAACTAAACACTTTTGATGACAAATCAAGATGCTGATGATACAGTCTTATTCATTAAGAGTGAACATGAGTTACAAGAAATGTTAGGCATTGGCTGGAATACATTATGACATCCGGGAAAATTGAGGGACGAAGAGATAGATAGAAGCAAAGAGAAAAGATATCAGAAAGCTTAAGAGAGTGGCTTAGTAGAAGGTCAACAACAGAAATGATAAATAACTGCCGACAGTTGTGGAACGAACATGATCACCTACAATAGCAGGCATGGTACTTGATGATGATGACTGAATAATCTCTATATTCTCCCTTCTAACCCACCTCATCGGACACTGTGTACTTTTCCCTGACAACACATATTTTTAACTCTGCTGGAGACCTCCTTTGATTTGCTAAAATGATGCCACAAGTTATTATTTTAAAAAATAAATGTATAAATAAATGAACAGATGTATAATCTATACATCTATCTATTGACCTTTCGAGCCATAGCCGGCCCATAGGGCATAGACCCAGATACTCTTTCTCTTATCTAAATTTGTATTCTAGTCAGCTTTCAATCCTTGTAAAGATCTTTTATCAAATCTCGCCATTTATCCCTGTTCTGTGCAAGCAATTCTATCTCATTGAGGGAGCGATTCCTACTGCTCTTGCCTCTCTCATCAATGTTCTTCTCAGTGTCTCTCTGCGTCTTCCTCTTTTCCTCTTACCTGTTCTTTTCCACATGAGGGCTTTCTTTGCAATTCAGTTATTATCTCTTCTCATCACATGTCCAACATATGACCATCATCTTTTCTTAATTACTGAAAATATTAATAATTATCTATAAATATTTTATATCTCTGACAGAGGATGCTTTTACAAAATTTCACAACATCAGATCCCAAACATTGTGTTGAGGAGCTGAATTTATCCCTGTGTATACCTCAAAGTTATATGTTTGTCTTGTTACTGCATCTATGATTTGCTATCTATCTATCTATTGACCTTTCGAGCCGTAACCGGCCCATAGGGCGTAGACCAAGATACACCTTCTCCTATATGAATTTTTGTTCTAGCAGTTTTCTTTTAAAGATATTTTATCAAATCTCGCCATCTGTCTCTGTTCTGTGCAAGCAGTTCTATCTCATTGAGGGAGCCGATTCCTGCTGCTCTTGCCTCTCTCATCAATGTTCTTCTCAGTGTCTCCCTGGGTCTTCCTCTTTTTCTTTTACCTGTTGTTTCCCATATGAGGGCTTGCTTTGCTATTCGATTATTATCTCTTCTCATCACATGTCCAACGTATGACATGATTTGCTGCTGCCCACTATTTCATTTTCCTTTTTGTTTGTTTATCCTTGATGTACTGTTTTAATGCACATCAGCATAAGAATGAAACGTATAAGTCACAAGCTGGTTGGACATTCAGATATCTGTTAATAAACAAAATAAGCATATATTTATTACTAAATCATTATAATAGTGTACTAACAAAAAGGCTACAAACTGTTCTCTATTTAGGTAGCAGAAAATTTACTTGACAAAAATACATAAAATCAACCATGCTCTGCTACCAGGGGACTTCCATTTCCAAGATGGTGGAACTAAGTTCATGTTCTCTTGACCATTGCAGAAAATGCATTTGGTGACTGATTAATTTCAGCTGTCCAATGCAATTTTCTGCGTTAAAGTCAAAATGATGTTCTAATTATAAATCTGCGCTGATGAAGCAGAGTCGTACACACGGCAATATTCCTTTTTGACAAGTCAAGTGTTGTGAATGCGACCTTCCTCTGTCTAGAGTTTATCTGCGGTTTACGTCAACACATTGAGTGCTGTTCAATGGCCATCGTTGGAATTGTTTGATGCAAGTTATTTACATGTTACAATACATTAATGTGGACTGCTCCGTCAAGTCAACCAAAGTTTTTTCTATTTGAGGAATTTGCACCATGTTTCATTCATTGTAGGCTGCATTCACTAGAGTAATCGGGAATCTATGGGCACAGCCATTGTTGTGTGTGGTACGTCATCATAATGGCTCATTATATATCTCTAGACCGGCCATACGTTAATCTTACGGTCTGTTGTTTGATGTGCGACGGGGATAACCAATGACAACTGTGTATTATATGTTCGGAATTGGAGTCAAAAACGATGTCCTAAGATCATCAAGCGCTATACATTTTTTAAAATATGACAATCATCGTTTTCAGGAGGACGTGAACTTTTGGTCAATGTGGTGGATAGGCGGCAGGAACCATTGAAGGCTATGTATGAAAAGTGTTCCTTGTAGCAGTTTCCTCATATTCCAAGTCTGGCTTGTTGCATGAGCTACTGAGTTACGTGCACACCATGAGCTGTGTGTCTCATCTGTTTTGATAATTTTTCAATATTCCCTTTGTTTGCGATGAATGATGATATCGTATGACAAGGAACAGTTGGCTGTGTTCACTTTCTGTGCGGTTTCACCTTATGTCTTTTGGCGTGTGCTGATACTGCTATGATGGGGACTACAGTTACCTTTCTTTGTTTGGGAGATGAGTTAGTAATTCAGATGATTCCACTGGCATGGGTGGTTGAGCAATTATGGATTTTAATTTGTTTGCGGTGATACCAGGCCTTCCATAACCTTAACATAAAATCAGCTCTTCTAGTAATGTTTTATAACTATAAATTATCAGTTTTACCATTATAATATGGGTGTGAGAACAAAATAAAAACACAACCCTACTTTATCACACTGAAAACATTTCCATAGCAACTGTTGTTTGGGCAAGAAAATAAATTTAGCAAAAATATTAACTTGTTTAACATTGACTTTTTTCCATGCCATGACACTGAGCTATCTAGTATCTTCTCTCTTTGTTGCCCATGCTCTTTCTCTGTATTTTGCAAGTTTTAACCAAGTATTCCAACTTTCCTCTTATCATGATGTGCCTGCAAAATTTTGATGTTTCTTTGTGATGTTTTTAAGAGCTCCCTTTTTGTGTTGGTCTCTTTGAGTATATGCTCGATGATATTTTTAGCGATCCAGAGAACTTTAAATATTCTTCTGAGAAATCCCATCTCTTGGCCTCTAATTGTCTTTTCGTTTGTTTTTCTACTGTCCATGATATTATAACTATAAAAACACAAAAAATAGCACAAACTGCTCTCAGAAATCTAACAGGGCAAAATAACATGTTTGCAAATGAGACACATATATATACAAAAGAGTCAACATACCTCACTCCAAGTACTGGATACAATACAAGTCTGTCAATTTTTCCGAGTGCTAACACATACTTCTTTGTTCTATTATTCCCTATTATCGCCTCGGAAGTTCCATATATAATAATATTTATTTATTATTATTTGTATCCAGTATATAACCACTGGAAACTACTATTTGTTCTGTTTCGTCCAATAAATGTTTGTCTACAACACAAGTATTCAGCCCTACTGGGAGATACTTGCATTAATAGGAAAGTACAAATATACAATTTATTTCATGTCTGTGATCGTTACCCTATGCTATAGTCATTGAGAACGCCTTCGTGTAAGACACTGCTACAATAGCTAATTTTTTAGTTAGTTGCGTGGCAGTGTGCCAAGCGTTCGGCTTCTTGTGGCAAGGCGCGGTGCCAGGGAGTACGGGTTCGATCCCGCTTCGGACCATATATTGTTCTTCATTTTTTTCTGTTGTTGTTTGTCTGTCAATTTTTCCCGAGTGCTAACACATACTTCTTTGTTCTATTATTCCCTATTATCGCCTCGGAAGTTCCATATATAATAATATTTATTTATTATTATTTGTATCCAGTATATAACCACTGGAAACTACTATTTGTTCTGTTTCGTCAAATAAATGTTTGTCTGCAACACAAGTATTCAGACCTACTGGGAGATACTTGCATTAATAGGAAAGTACAAATATACAATTTATTTCCGGTCTGTGATCGTTACCCTATGCTATAGTCATTGAGAACACCTTTGTGTAAGACACTGCTACAATAGCTAATTTTTTAGTTAGCTGCGTGGCAGTGTGCCAAGCGTTCGGCTTCTCGTGGCAAGGCGCGGTGCCAGGGAGTACGGGTTCGATCCCGCTTTGGACCATATATTGTTCTTCGTTTTTTTCTGTTGTTGTTTGTCTGTCAATTTTTCAGAGTGCTAACACATACTTCTTTATTCTATTATTCCTCACTCCAAGTACCGAGTTGGGGAAGTCAAGTTCTATATACTCTTCATCCTCAGTTAACCATTCCTCATCTGTAATGATATCATCACTATCAGCACTTAAATCCAAAATAGGGTTGTAGTCAGAATCATAAGGCAATATTTTATTAGTAAATCAATTAATTTTAGACACTCATTTGAAGAGACCCAAACTGTCAATTTCCAAAATGGTGTCGCGTGGGACAGAAATTTAGTGTATTCTTGGGATTAAATTTTTATGAACTAAAATTGAAAAATAACTTTTTTTTTTTACATTTTATTTAAATCTCACATATTAATTTTGATGTATGATTTCTTAGAACATCCTACCCCCACCCCTCCAGATGTGTTGTAAAAGTAAAAAGTACCCCCCCGTCACGCCAAGTGGCGTATAGGGAAATATGGTGTTAGTGACCCTATATTTTACAGACCTTCAGCACATGATTTTTGGGGTAATGTGGTCGGTATTACGCCCGTGCTGCTTTACTTTCCCAGAAAAAATCCGGTACCCATTTAAGGCTGGGTGAACCCGGAGCCGTCGGTTGGGATCGAACCCTACCCCTTGTCCGTAGTAGTCCAGTTCACTAACCACTGAGCTATCGCGGCTCCCACTAATTTTTAGGGAATTAGTAAAACCCAGGTGTCCTCGCCAGGGTACGAACCCCGGCTGTTGCCGTGGTAAGCCAACCGCCTATCGATTGCGCTAACCGGACACCCGTGTTGTAAAAGGCTTGGATAAAATATGCCACGTCCATCGGAAAGAATTTTCCGACTTCTGTATCTTTTTCATCACAGAAAAAAAAAATCACATTTTAAAAATAAGTTACTGGTAAGTTTTCAAAATATATGACGCAAGCTGGAGAAAGCCGTAAGGAGTCTGGGTTGCCGACTCACCCTTTGTCTACCAGGAAATCCTCCAGAATTGGCACCTGGAATGTTCGTACTCTAAACAAACAAGGAAAAGCTGCACAGGTAGCAGCAGAAATGACAAACTACACGATAGATATTCTGGGAATGTGTGAAACAAGATGGCTAGGAATGGGTAAAATAAAACTAAATACAGGAGAGATGATTTTATCATCAGGACACCAGGAACCTGGAGCACAACATAGTGAAGGGGTAGCTATAATGCTATCAAGGAATACACAGAAGACACTAATAGAATGGGAAGCAGTAGGACCGAGACTAATGAGAGCAATATTTAAAACAGCCAAAAACAAAATAAAATTACACATTATCCAATGCTATGCATCAACCAACGATAAAGATGATTTAGTTAAAGATGATTTCTATAAACAGCTACAATGTCAGATGGATGCAAGACGAGCCAAGGATATTATAATCTTGATGGGAGACCTAAATGCTAAAGTAGGATCAGACAACAGAGGCTTCGAAGAGATTATGGGAAAACATGGACTTGGAGATATAAACGAGAATGGAGAGATATTTGTGAATTTCTGTGCCCTTAATCAAGTGAGCTTAGGAGGAACAATATTCCAACATAAAAGAATACACAAAGCTACATGGGTGTCACCAGATCATAGAACGGAAAATCAAATTGATCACATATGTATTAATAATAAGTTTAAGTCATCCTTACAGTGTGTAAAAGTATATAGAGGGGCAGATGTAGCTTCGGATCATCACCTTCTGATAGCCAAACTTAAAATTAAACTAAAAAGGTATACTACAAAGAATAAGGGTAGAAAGTATTTCAATGTAGGGTTTCTTAAAGAACAAGGAATTAAAGATAAATTCGCAGTCACAATATCAAACAAATACCAAGTCCTCCAACAACTAGAAAATACAATAAATATAGAAGATCATTGGAAACAGGTAAAAAATATATGGAAAGAGACATGCGAAGAAACAATGGGGAAAAGAGAACGCCAGGATAAGGCATGGATAACAGCAGAGACCCTGGATAAAATTAAAGAAAGAAATAACAAGAAAGCAGACATAAATAAAAGCAAAACAAGAAGTAATAAAGCCAAGACACAGGAAGCTTACACAGAGGTGAACAAAGAAGTGAGAAGATGCATTAAAAGTGATAAGAGGAAATATATAGATGAACTAGCTAAAGAGGCAGAAGAAGCAGCAAATAAAGGGAATATGAAAGAACTGTACAACAGCACAAAGAAATTAGGTGGAAAATACAAACAGATCAATGCCTTTATTAAAGATAAGAAAGGAAATCTGCTTAGTAATATAAGGGAACAAATGGAGAGATGGAAAGAGCACTTTGAAAAACTTTTGAATAGACCCGGCTCAAATAATCCTCCAGATATACTACCAGCAGAAGAAGAGTTACACGTTAACTGCGGAAAACCAAGCAAAGAAGAAATAATGAAAGCCATCAAACTATTAAAAAATGGTAAAGCCACAGGACCAGATGAAATTCCTTCGGAAGCCATCAAAGCAGATATTAACACCTCTACCAAGATGTTACATAATCTATTAGATAAAAGTTGGGAGAGGGAAGAAATACCTAAAGACCGGAAAGAAGGCAAGGTTATATGATCAAACTACCAAAGAAAGGAAGTTTACAGAAGTGCACAAATTATAGGGGAATTATGCTACTATCAGTGCCAGGAAAAATATTAAGCAGAATCATTCTGGACAGACTAAATGAGGCCATAGAGAAACACTTGAGAGATGAACAAGCAGGTTTTAGGAAAAACAAATCATGTTCTGATCAAATATCTACTCTATGTATAATAGTTGAGCAAAGTTTAGAACTAAAATCCCCACTTTATATTGGATTCATAGATTACGAAAAGGCATTTAATAGTTTAGACAGAAGAATGCTTTGGAAGTTGCTGAGTCATTACGGAATCCCCATAAAGTTGATTAATCTCATAAAAACAATGTATGAAGGAACGAAATGTAGTGTGGTGCATGAAGGACAGCTTACAGAAGCATTTGAAATAAGAACAGGAGTAAGGCAGGGATGCCTTCTGTCTCCATTTCTCTTTCTACTGGCCATAAATTGGATTATGAAAATAACTCAAAACAACAGAAATGGAATCCAATGGTCACTGACCAAACAACTTGATGATTTAGACTTTGCTGATGACATAGCTCTCCTATCACACAGCCATCAACAGATGCAGGATAAAATTATCATACTTGATGTGAGATCACAACAGCTAGGACTGAAGATTAATAGAGATAAGACCAACATTATGAGAATTAATACAGTTGGCAATAACCAAATAAAACTAGGAGAAATACCTCTATTAAATGTACAATCTTACATATATCTGGGAATTAATAAAGATAAAGAGGGAGGAACAGAAAATGATACCAAAATAAGAATATCAAAAGCAAGAGGAGCTTTCATTGCACTGGGAAACATATGGAAATCCAAAGAAATTAGTTTAAATACAAAAATAAAAATTTTCAACTCAAATGTTAAGGCGGTCCTATTATATGGCTGTGAAACATGGAGAACAACAAAATTGACAATCATGAAGATACAGACTTTGATTAATGGATGCTTATGCAGAATAAAAGGATGGAAATGGCAGGACAAAATCACTAACATAGAATTATGGAAATGTACCAGTAAAACACCAGTGGATAAAGAGATACAGCGAAGACGATGGCGCTGGATAGGACACACACTATGGAAGCCAACTGAGAGTATTACACATCAGGCCTTTTTTTTTGGAATCCCCAGGGGAAAAGACATAGAGGAAGACCCAGAAATTCTTTGAGAAGACAGATAGAAGCAGAGATGAAGATGATGGGGAAGACATGGAATGATATTAAAAGAATGGCAAAAAACAGAACGACTTGGAAAGTGTTGTAGACCTGTGCTCCACTGGGAGCTAAAAAGGTAGAAGAAGAAGAAGTTTTAAAAATGAAAAACATTTCTATTATCCAAAAAATAAATCATCAAGTTACACTCCTGTTCTCTATCTGCCTTCCCTTTTCTACCCAGTACTTCCTTAGCCAGTATAAGTTTCCATGGTGATGAGGTGAAGTAAAATCTTGATCAGTGATTCTCTAATCCTTAATCCTGCATTCAGCTATGAGACACTAACCACTTTCAGCTCTTTCACTGTACAGTGTCTTTCACCTCTAATAACATAGATAACTGATTTTACAGTAAAGGGTAAAAAGCTGCACAATTTGTGATATCTTAAAGAATTTAATGCCAATTTTGATAAATTGCATTAAAGATAGCAATTTATGAAAATTGTGATCACCAATGCCAGTGTTTGACACCTAAAGATGAGTAATAGAGAGTTGTTAATTCCTTATTAGTTTATTTTTTGTCCTCAGAAGATGACCTAAATGAGGTGGTATCAATTTCATCAAATGAGTATTTTCATCATTGCGATGAACATGAAGAACTTGATCTGCTGTCTCAGTCTCGATATGAGAACACTCCAATAGTATGCAACCATTTTACAAAGGAAGCTATCCCTAAGAAGTGCAATGATAATGTGCCAGAGAACATCAATGACACAAGTTCTCAAAGTGCTGTATCCAGCTGCAGCTTAGATTATAACTTTCTATTGAAGCCTACATCAGCAATAACTTATGCAGGTGTGTCAAAATATAAAGATTTTGTGAGGTACCTTCCTGTCCATTTATCAAAGATGATTCTCAGGAAGCTAGATATGACATCCCTGTACAATGCCCTTTGTGTGAGTCCAAACTGGCGCAGGTTAGCAGAGGAGGTCAGATTTGAGATTGGTGTGAACCTGCAGATCAAGGAGGAGGTCATGCTGATGCAGGTGAGTGTCACTCCTACTGGTTCGAGTTGTTTATTTAGTGCCAAAGAGGGCACAGTATATTTATACATTACAACTATCACCTGTCTTCTTTTTTGCATATTGTAGAATTCTCTCTATGAGAGAGGCAAGAGCAGCAGGAATCGGCTCCCTCAATGAGATAGAACTGCTTGCACAGAACAGAGACAGATGGCGAGATTTGATAAAATATCTTTAAAAGAAAACTGCTAGAACAAAAATTCATATAGGAGAAGGTGTATCTTGGTCTACGCCCTATGGGCCGGTTACGGCTCGAAAGGTCAATAGATAGATAGAAAAAGAAAGAAATAGATCCTCAGAAGCTTAGTTCATTAACCACTGTTCTACCAGTGCTCCCATAATAACATCCATTTCTTTCATAAAACAATGACAGTCTTCTCAAGCCTTTTTCTGCTTAATTTACTGTCTTCAAATGTATATAACTATAGATTGTCAGTTTTACCATTATAATATGGTTGTGAGAGCAAAATAAAAACACTTTATCACACTGAAAACATTTTCATAGCAACTGTTGCTAGGGCAAGAAAATAAATTAAGCAAAAATATTAACTTGTTTAAAATTTCAGTTATTAAACACTATTGTTTTTAACTATCATCATCATGTGCCATACCAGTTGGCGTATATCCCTTCCACAATCTTCTATCCACAGTGCATTGTATCAATTCTATTGTTGACTGTTTTCCATGCCATGACACCAAGCTATCTAGTATCTTATCTTTTTGTTGCCCATGCTCTTTCTCTGTATTTTGCAAGTTGTAACCATGTATTCCAACTTTTCTCTTCTCATGATGTGCCTACAAAATTTTGATGTTTCTTTATGATGTTTTTTAAGAGCTCCCTTTTTGTGTTGGCCTCTTTGAGAATACCCTTGTTGATTTTTTTAGTAGTCCAGAGAACTTTCAACATTCTGCTGAGAAATTCCATCTCTGTGGCCTCTAATTGTCTTTTCGTTTGTTTGTCTACTGTCCATGATCTATAAAAACACAACAACTGCCACAAACTATTATTCAGAAACCTAACAGGGCAAAAAAACATGTTTGCAATTGAGACACAATTGAAATTTGCTCTAAATATCAAAATGAAGAAATTCAACATAGTGCTGTCTCCAACTGTTTCCAATGTGTAGAGAGACAAGATTCATTCCTGTTCTTCCTGTACCAATTACTGAAACACTTACAAATTCTTTATAGTATTTTTATAGTTTAATGGTGTTGCATGAGTTTGATGGAAGCAGCCACTTTTGCAAGCTTTACCGCTGATTAGTCAGCAATATTTCCTGGCACAACCATGTTTGCAAGTTCTCCTGATAAATCGGTAATTTTTTCAGTCACCAACCACTTCTGCAAGTTCTTCTAATAAGTCAGCAATATTTTTTGGCCCCAACCATGTTTGCAAGTTATCCTAATAAATCAGCGATATTTCCTGACACTAACCATGCTTGCAAGTTCTCCTAATAAGTCAGTGATATTTCCTGGCACCAGGATTGGCAAGTTCTTCTGATAAATCAACTATTTTGTCTGGCATGACTACCTTTGTGAGGTAAAGGTTCAGGAACTACCTTATAAATGTACAAGACTTTTCAAAATTTAATAGACAAGGTTAGATTCCTTCAATATTATTTTTTTCAAACATCATCCCAGATGCAATCTCGATTAGTAATACAAAGTCCATACACTCTTCACACAGGCTTCTCCCCATATAGATATTTTAGGTCATATAATTATTTCTTCTACATAATTTCTGATAATCTCTATCATGACCCCTCAGATTTAACAACATTGTGCTATGTATGTTATAACTTATGTTGTCATGTACTTCCAAATAATAATCAAAGAACTCACGTATCTTAGTCTAAAACATGTTGTCTGTTGTGTGACTAAAGCAATATATTTATGAAGTCAAGAGGGCCCAATTCACCTCTAGTCTTGCTTCTTATTCTGGTTCATTTTAATTTCGTGTGCATTCATTTATTGTTTCCTTGAAGAAAATTGTTCACAGATATTACACTTTGTTTCTGAATATGGTTATTGAGTTATATGTGAGACATCACCATTGCACTCCGAACATGTCCATAGGTTAGGGTGACCATTCGTCCCTGATTTTCGGGGACAGTCTCAGAAGTGTAGACGTTGTCCCCGAAAGAAATTTGCCCCCGATTTCATCATCATCATCATGTGCCATACCGGTTGGCGTAGGCGATCATGTCCCTCCACGATCTTCTATCCGCAGTGCATTGTATCAGTTCTGTTGTTGACTGTTTTCCATGCCATGACACAAGCTATCAATTATTTTCTCTCTTTGTCGTCTGCAATCTCTCTTTCCTTTTTGATTTTAGTGAATAAATTGATGTTCATACACAGAATCGGCCCTTTTTTAAAATAATCACTAGGACTCAGGACGTTACTGATTGTGTTTCTTTATTCCAGACTGAGCGGCATTAGCAGGAAGATAAAAGAGAACACTTGGACGCGTTGTGTCGGAGATAACTCTTTGAACTCTTGAAGCGTGGTGCTATGTCACTTCTATTCCAGCCTCTGACTTCTATTGGGATGGATCTTCTTCTTCTTCTTTCTTCTACATTTTAGCTCTCAGTGGAACATAGGTCTTCAACAAACACTTTCCAAGTCGTTCTGTTTTTTGCCATTCTTTTAAGCTCATTCCATGTCTTCCCCATCATCTTCATCTCCGCTTCTGTCTTCTCCAAGAATTCCTTAGTCTTCCTGTCTTTTCCCCTGGGGATTCCAAAAATGGGCCTGTTGTGTAATACTCTCAGTTAGCTTCCGTAGTGTGTGTCCTATCCAGCACCATCGTCTTCGCTGTATCTCTTTATCCATTGGTGTTTGACTGGTACATTTCCATAATTCTATGTTAGTGATTTTGTCCTGCCATTTCCATCCTTTTATCCTGCATAAGCATCCATTAATGAAAGTCTGTATCTTCATGATTGTCAATTTTGTTGTTCTCCATGTTTCATAGCCATATAATAGGACCACCTTAACATTTGAGTTGAACATTTTTATTTTAGTATTTAACCTAATTTCTTTGGGTATCATTTTCTGTTCCTCCTTCTTTATCTATATTACTGCCCAGATAAGATTGTACACCTAAGAGAGGTAATTCTCCTAGTTTTATTTGGTTATTGCCAACTGTATTAATTCTCATAATGTTGGTCTTATCTCTATTAATCTTCAGTCCTAGCTGTTGTGATGTCTCATCAAGTATGCTCATTTTATCCTGCATCTGTTGATGGCTGTGTGATAGGAGAGCTATGTCATCAGCAAAGTCTAAATCATCAAGTTGTTTGGTCAGTGACCACTGGATTCCATTTCTGCTGTTTTGAGATATTTTCTTTGGGATGGGTTTAATTTAAAAAAAGCAGACTCTCTCTCTCTTCCCACCCCTGCCTTTCCGGACATCTCCCACCAAAGTATCTTTCCCGGCCAATTTTCAAATCAGTCTGAGTGTAATGACAGTACAGTGCAGTTGTGTTTTCTATTTGTGATCAGTGGACATCTGTTGCATAAAAATAATGCTTTCCAAATAACGTAAGCGTCATTTTAGTGATTTGCTGAAAGCTGAATTTCCATTTATTACACAAGCAATTTTAGAGGATGGAACGCTAGTGAAATGTAATATATGTAGTTCAAATTTTTCTATAGCAAGTGGTGGAAGGACATCAATTACTGATCATCTACAGGCAAAAAAGCATAAGGATATGCTGCTTTGTAAGTCTCAGTCTGGGTGTATGACAAATTATTTTTGTAAAACAGAACCCTCAAAAAATGAATACACTCTAGCTGTTCATGAAGTATATCATACTGTACTTCATAATCATAGTTTCCGCAGTATGGATTGTACAACAATTCATAATGAATCACGCGTTGTAAGTGTTTACCTTTTCCAAAGCTTTTAACGTGTCGCCATACCTTCACTGTAACACTTTAGCATTTGAATATCAATTGGAATAAATAATTATATAAAATACCACCTTTAACCTGTATCACAGAGAAATTATACCCCATTCGCCCCGTCACCATTCCGTGTTGATAATATAAAGCATCGTCATGTATCATCATCAATATGGGTCACCATATCGCCCCCCTCCCCTCAACACAAGCCCGTTGGTGTAGAGTGAACATGTCTCGCCACAACTTTCGATCTCGTACTCTAAATAGTGAGAAGGGGTGTAAGTGGACATGGTTGAGTATTATCTCTTAGGGTATCTGCTGCTGGTGTGCTGTTATCGGGTGACCATAAGGCCAGGTGTGCAAATCTAAATAACGAAGTGGTTGTGATGATTCTAAAAATGGAGAAAAGGGGTGTTTTCCCTTTTGATTGTTCGTCACGGGGTGTAAATATGTTGTCTGTGTTATTAGTGTCGAAGTTTTTAGTATCGCTGACATGGTGACTTAACGTCGTCGGCATCATCATCATGTGGCATAGCAGTTGGCGTGTTTTGTAGTAAGGTGGGTAATGTGACCGGTTTGTAAATCAGCTAACTTTGGAAATCTAAGAGTAACTTTAAATAATGACGGTCTCAGAAAGTATGCCCAGTTAAGAAAGTTGGTAGATCAAGTTATATCTTTGTTGGTTCAGTGTCTGCGTACCGCATTTGAACACCAACTTTTTCTGGAAAACGACAGTAAAGAAAGTATGCCCAGTTAAGAAAGTAAGGGCCTCTGATGAGTGCAAGAAGCCGAGTCACCAAGAAATCAAAAGGCACCCTATTGTACTCGTCATCGAGATAGATTTCTCCCTTGATCGTTCTCTAACGTTGCCTCGATCACGCTCTAGCATTGCCTCGATCGTTCTCGGGGTACCCTCCCTTTCAAGCCCTGCTCACTTGGCCAAACTAGACAGGTTGGTCTGTTACTAGATACAGCCTGTCTTGCTAACATGCTCATCGCAAAACTCAGCAGGAAACCAGTCTTTATATTCTCTATTAAACTCAGCCTGCATACCAGCCTTAACTATGTCCTCCAACTTAGGTGCACTTAAAGCCAAGTATAAACTATCACTATCTGTTTCACATAACTGAAAGTCGGACCTGGCTACAAACTTATCTAACAACTCGAAATAAAAATCTAAAATACGAAGTTTCGTATATTGATAGACGAAGAAACCGATTTGTAGGGGAAAGTCCCAAGCAGTCTTCTTTTTCTCCATCTCAATTTCAGTCATCTTTTTAAATCGGGAATTATTTATCATTTTCGATATCTCATCCCCCTGAATATACGAGACAGAGCTATGATTAGCCTTATTGGTTAGAGTCCTCCCTTAGGCTGAGTTTCCTAAGAGCTTCATCGTATCGCTTACTATAGATTGATTTTCATCTAGATCACCAGCCCTCCTAGCGTCAGAAACTATTTCTCCAAACTTTTTAAAACAACTAGACGGTTGATATTCTATCACTTAATAATTATTTTTTTTGTTGTTGATACCTCTAGCCCATGATCTAAATACCATTTTAACAGTGGTGTTACCAACAAAATTTTTGTTCCCCGACATAACTACCGATTAGTGTACGACGAGGGTGAATTGACGTGTTTGCACGCTTTCGCCGTGGTTTTTTTGACACAATAAGACACTTGAGAAATTGTGTGTTCCATTTCCGTTCATTCATAGGTGTAGACGTGGAACGATAACATTTATCATGAGTCTTAAAATGAAATTCTGCAGTTTACAAAACATCGCAATAAAAATGTATGACTATTTTTGCAAAGAGGCTAAACGAGGAAGATTATTTCATTCTTTAGATAACCCTGAGAATAGGACAAGACACATTTTGGATTTATCTAAACGGTCATTTAATCGCTGGATTCAAGCACGTGACCGTCAATGTTCAAAATATACAAAATCACAAGGAAGAGCAAAAATGTTGGATAATTTCGACAGTGAACTTTTTAGAAGTGAAATTCGCAAAATGTTGGGTATGAATGAAACTGTTACAATAAGAAAATTTAAAGTTTCACTGAAAAAGAACAACAGTATTGAAATATCAAAGTCTACATTATGGAGGAATGTGAGAGCTGCAGGCTTTACATTCAGAAAGTATTCCAATGGAGGAAACATCATCTGTGAGAAGCCATATATAGTAGTCATGAGAAGCAAGTACTTACGTGAAGTAAAAGAGGTGCGCAAGCAAGGTTATGATATTGTGTACTTGGATGAAACATGGATCAATGCTCACCACACTAACCAAAGGGAATGGCAGTCATCAGATGGAAAGATTAAGAGATTAATACCTAGCAGCAAAGGATAGCGCTTGATAATTGCTCATGCAGGTAGTCGACAACATGGACTAATACAGAATGCAGAGCTCATTTTTCTTTCAAAATCCATAGACAATCAGGATTATCACTCTGAGATGAATGGTCACATATTTAGACATTGGATTGAAAATTCTGTTCTCCCAGCACTAGATCGACCATCTTGCCTAATAATGGACAATGCAGCGTACCACAACATTGTTGCACTTGAAGATAAAGTCCCGACGTCATCCAGTACAAAAGATGCTATTAAGATATGGCTCACAAAGGAGCACATACAATTTAATAACATGTACTTAAAACCTGAATTACTATCTCTAGTAAACCAAAAACAAAGGACAAAAATTTTTCAAATAGATAAGATTATCCAAGAGCACGGTCATATAAGTTTGAGGCTGCCACCTTACCATGCTCATTTAAATCCAATAGAACTAATCTGGGCAAAATTAAAAGGACAAATGGCAGATGAAAATACAACATTCAAAATATGCGATGTAAAGACTCTTGCTAATCTCGCTTTATTAAATATAGACAAAGATTATTGGGTTGATTATTATAAAACAGGAAGAGGAATATTGGAAAAATGATGGTTTGTGGAATGTTCAACCCCAAACAGTTATTAATCTTTTAGACTCGTCTGATTCAGAATGAAAGTATATAGCCCCCACAATGTTGGCCCCTATATTACCTTAAATTAGTTCAACAAACGGTCCTTATCAGGACCACACAACTATGAAAATTGGACATACAGGTATACCTTGATATTATCGTCCGTCCTCGAACTGAGAAGACAATCATTCTCCTGGTGTTTTGTCTTATTAGGTTATTTCCCCATTACGGCCACGCCTTTACCTAGTGAAAATTAATCATAGACCAGCAACTACGGTAATTTCTATTATTTAGGGGTTCACAATTTACAATTGTGACAAACATCAAAGAAATTCGCCGCTTTAAGAAAACTGCAGCTGCAAGATATTTGTTAAATATACATTTAAAGGGTCTTTTGCATTCTAATAACATTTGGAAAATTTCAACAGTTTTTAACAAACGGTTAGTGAGTAATAGCATTTTGAAGTTGGGCACGTGATTTGAAACGAGCTAAAAAAAGAGAGCTACAAAAATATATAAATACCTACCCACTTGACAAACAATCATAGAATTACACTACTCAAATTGAAAGCAAAACCATTCGATATAGTAATATACGCCATACGCACCTACTCAAGACTACACAGATGAACAAATAGAGGCATACTATGAACATCTAAATAAAGTTATGAAGCAAGTGAAATCTTTGAACATCTTGATTGTAAAAAATGGGTGAAATGAATGCTAAAGTTGGATAAGGTAGATGAGACTATTATAGGAAATCATGGTTTAAGAAAAAGAAATGGCAGAGGAGAAAGATTGATACAATTTTGTGAAGAAAACAGGCTGATAATATGTATTCATAACCTACAAGTGGATATCAAAATTGAAGGAATAGTCCTGGAGACAATTCAGAGCCACAAATACCTTGGACATACTATAAACAGTGATGGAAAATGTACAACTGAAATAAACAAAAGAATAGGAATGACAAAAAGTAATTTTAATGTCATGAAAAATATACTAACCTCAAAACAAATATCACCAGGGCTATAACTAAGAACAGTGACATGTTATATCTTCTCAACATTCCTATATGGTGCAGAAACATGGACATTAGACAAGAAAACAGAACAGAACATTGAAGCCTTTGAAATGTGGATTTATAGAAGAATAGGTAGAATTGAATGGAAAGAAAAGAAAACAAATGATGAAGTTTTAAAACAACTAAAAATGAAAAGAGAACTACTACATACAAGACAATCTTGGAAGGGAAAATACAAGGTAAAAGAGGCAGACCAAGACTAACGTGGATGAGTAACATCAAAAGATGGTCAAGTCAACCTATGCCAACTTGCACCATCAAAGCAAATGACAGAACGGGATGGTGCTCCATAGTAGCCAACCTTCGGTGCAGAGACGGCACTCAATAATGATGATTGATCTCATAATATTTTCGCTGAAGCGAGACAATCCATTGACAGAACACAGTCTTGTCTGACACCTTGTTTTATATATTGGAAACTGTCCTGTTTGGTTGCTAATTCTTATATCTGCTGTTTGTTGCCAATACATGAGTAGTAGGTATTATTTGTATGCGCCAAGATCTGAATTCTGCTGATGGATTTCTCTGGATATTAGTTATATTTTGATAGATTCTTTTTTATTTATTGGGGGGAAAAGGTGGGAAAGAATAGCATAATAGGTAGTGGCACAAAGCTGACCAAATTTTTGGTGATTTTGGTGGATTCTTTGTTAAGTTGAGATAATCCTGGAATTTAAAACTGTTGATAAAGGGGGATAATCGTGGAATTTAATAGGTGGTAGTAAGGGGGGAAGTAATTGTTGAAGATATGATTATCATCATCATCATGTGCCATACCAGTTGACGTTGGAGATCATGTCCTTCCACAATCTTCTATCTACAGTGCATCATATCAATTCTGTTGTTGACTGTTTTCCATGCCATCACACCAAGCGGTCCAGTATTTTCTCTCTTTGTCATCCGCGATCTTTCTTTCCGTGTATTTTGTCTGTTGTAACCAAGTATTCCAACTTTCCTCTTCTCATGATGTGCCCAAAAAATGTTGTTTCTTTCTGATGTTTTTTATATCATCATCAAGTACCATGCTTGCTGGTGTAGGTGATCATGTCTCTCCACAACTTTTGATCTCGACAGTTATTTATCATTTCTGTTGTTGACCTTCTGCCAAGCCATTCTCTTAAGCTGTCTGCTATCTTTTCTCTTTGCTTCCCTCTATCTCTTCGTCCCTCAATTTTCCCAGTTGTTACAATATATCCCAGTTGTTCCTCTTCTCATTAAGTGGTCAAAAAATGATGATTGTTTCTTTCTAATATTGTAAATTAGTTCTCTTTTTCCTTTGGCCTCTTTCAGAAAGTTTTCATTACTCTTCTTAACTGTCCATGGTATTCTCAACCTTCTTCTGTAAAACCACATTTCTACAGACTCCAGTGATTTCCTTGTCTGTTGTCATATTGTCCATGATTCACATCCATATGTTAAGACTAGCTCTACATAACATTTAAGAACTCTTTTTCTTGTTTCTATTGTCAAAAATGGATTGCATAGTATCTTCCTCATTTTTTAGAAAGCTGCTTTTGCCTGTGCCTGTCTGCATCTCACCTCTGTTGTACATCTTTCGTCTGAGGTTAACAAAGTTCCCAAATATTTAAATTCATTTATCTGTTTTAATATTGTTCCATTTGTCTTTATTTTGCACTTAGGATATGTCTTTTTCTTTGTTGTTACCATTACTTCTGTCTTTTTGCTATTAAAGCTGAGTCCTTTATTGTTGCTTTCTTTCACTATAATGTCTAACTTTTCTTTTAACTCATTTTCACTCTTAGCGATTAAGACTGTATCATCAGCATCATGATCATCATTGAGTGCCATCTCCGCATCTGAGGTTGGCTACCAAGGAGCGCCATTGCACTCTGTCTCTTGCTTAGACATTTATTTTCAAATGCGCTTAGCTTAATAACATACATGGAAAATAGAAAATATCCATGGTCACTTCTTCACTCCACACCGTTTGCTTTTATCTTCATCATCATCGAGTGCCATCTCCACAACGAAGGTTGGCTACCATGGAGCGCCATTCTGCTCTGTCTCTTGCTTTGATGGTGCAGGTTGTCATAGGCTGGTTTGTCCATCTTTTGATGTTACTCGTCCATATTAGTCTTGGTCTGCCTCTTTTACCTTGTATTTTCCTTTCCAATATTACTTTTATTAGGCTGTTGTGTCTTTTAACATGCCCCAACAATTTCATTTGTCTTGTTCTAATTGTGTTTAGTAGTTCTCTTTTCATTTTTAGTTGTTTTAAAACTTCATTGTTATCATCAGCATACCTTAGATTATTTATATTATGACCTCCGATTTTTATTCCAGGCATGCCCCTTATGGATCTTAAAATAATCTCACTATAAATTTTTAATAAGAAGATATGATAGTGAAACCTATAAGACCAATTGGTTGTATTTGAATTACATTTAATGGCTTTAAATGGGCTTTTAAAGGCAGAAGAGAGGCACAGATTATTAGGTTGTAGTGTTGTAGGGGCGGAAGGGATGGCTTGGTGGTCAAAGTGATAACCGAACCATAGCTGACCAATTGATTGTATTATATTTGATTTTAATACATTTTTTAGGGTGGCGGGATGGTTTGTGCGGTATGGGGGCAGTGAAGTAAAGAGTGTCTGTTAAAGAGTGGCCGACCCATAGCTGACCGGTCGATTTTTTAAATGACTATTTAAATTAATTCTTAGTGATTTAAGTGATGGATAGTGAGGTGTGGTAAAGATATAATAGATTTGAATAAAAAATTAAAGCTGGTCGATAAATGTAAGAAACATAGTTGAACGATTTATTGTAAGCTAATGAATTTTAATAGATTTTGGCAGGAGTTGGCTGATTTCAGCTGAATTCTTAGTGATTGAAGTTTTACTTCACTTTCTATCTTCACCACACCTACCCAGTACTCCAGTATCGGAGGACTGGGTAGGTGTGGTAAAGATAGAAAGTGAAGTAAAGCTGGTTCTCTCTCTCTCTCTCTCTCTCTCTCTCTCTCTCTGCGATCAGGACTTAATGAGAGCAGGATCCCAGACTCTCACATGAAGTCAGCTGTCAGGTTAAGTGTGTTGAACGCCCCCACAGACAGAACATCACAATTAGAGCCTGCCAGATCCACTCTGATTGAACACCCGTTAAAACGTTGCACTGTGTTCTGCGCCAGTGGCCCAGAATTTCAGCCAGCATTTTATTCAGGTTAGCTTTCCTTAGCCTTTGATTGTCCCCAATCTTCCTGCAAGGCAGCAGATGATCTTTTCTGTAGGGGGATTCTGCCCTTAGATGGTCGGCCCTTCCATGTTTACGAGCACCATCTGCCCAAGTCACTAGAGGTGACTAACACAGACATGCACACAGCGATACGAGGCATGACTAACACTGACACACATCAATATATATGACACATGACTAACATAGACATGCACATAAAGATATGAGATATGTCTGACATGGGCATGCACACACAAAGATATGACACATGCCTAACATAGAAATGCACATAAAGATATGAGATATGACCAACATAGACATGCACACACAAAGATATGAGATGTTACTAACATAGCCATGCATACACAAGGATATGAGATGTGACTAACATAATCATGCACACAAAGATATGAGATATCACTAACCCAAACATGCACACACAAAGATGTGACACATGACTAACACAGATACACACTAAGATATGAGATATGACTAAACATATACACACATAAAGATATGAGATATGATTAACACGGACACACCAAGATATGAGATATGACTAACATGACACACACCAAGATATGAGCCATGGCCAGCACACACACACACACACTAGCCATGGCTAGCACAGAAACACATCAAGATATGAGCCATGGCTAGCACAGAGACACATCAAGATATGAGCCATCGCTTCACGGAAAAAACACCAAGAAATGAACCATGTCCAGCACAGAAACACATTAAGAAATCCATATGCTTGGGTTTGTTGTAGTCAGCAGACTCTTCTTAACTTGGGAATCATCGACATACAAAACGCAGGCCCCGATTAACTGTTCACAGGTTTCGTTCAAACAGTTGTCTGAAGATTTAAGAGTGCAATCTGACCGGTAGAACGTTCCCTTGCATGTACAGTTCCCGGTTGACTGTTTACAGGTGACGTTGAAACAGTTGTCAGGACATTTGAGAGTGTAGTCTGACCCGTAGTACGTTTCCTTGCACGTACAGTCTGTACTTTCCGGGTCACATATGATGTCACAGCCATCAGAACACGTCTGTTTGAACTGTAGCCCAAAATTACCATCGGGACAAGTGTCATTACAGGTGTAGCCAGGATGCTTACATTGTAGGCATTTTCCAGATTTTTCCTCACATAAAGGACAGACACTAAGGCAGGACCCGGAGCAGTCGTGTCCATAGATCCCATGTGAACAGTTACCGTGACACGTACCGATGATGACGTTGCAGCCTCTGCAACACCCACCACACACTGCACAAAATGACCAAGTATGCCCGTCCAGACAATAGGTGTCTGTAAATGTTTGCGCCTCACACGCCGTCAGTGCACTGACGGCCTGCGAAATGTTCGGTGAGAACTCAATCTTAATGTGTGCCATTGTCGCTTGTGTGGTGACTACAATAGTGTTCAAAGAAATATTTGGGTATGATTTGAGAGCCACATTCCGACCCCCGCCAATATAGATGGAGCAGATATTTGCAACTATCGCCCCTTCCATCCGTAACTTGTTGATCAGACCAGCCCCAGAGCAAAAGACATCAATCTCATGCGAACTAACTACAAACCTTGATTCATTGTTACATGAGGCAGAACCATTTAGTTTTACCGTGAAACTGTCCAGATCTGTTAAGTCATTCACATTAAATCCTAAACCAGGAGAATGGCAATGATTGATTGAGAGTTGCCTCAACTGATGTATAATCTGCGTCCGGATTACATGTGGTGTCGTTGTTATCAAACAGGAAAGTAGGTTCAGATTTTTGGGCATATTTGTAAACGAGATCCAAGTACTGACACTGGGGTCTGAAATATTCATGCTGACAACTGTCATTGTTTGGGCATGTCCCTGTAGTTTTGTTACAAACTAAGTCATTATAGCAGTGATATTGTAACGTACAGTTTGCCCCAAACCAACTGTCTGCACAAGTTGGGTCATTAGCTTCCAAGGTCACAAAGGAAGCCACCAGAATAAAGACTTGATCTACAGCGGTGGTTAACAAACTGTGTACAAACATTTATTGTCAAACCCGTGGTTACATTTCTAAAAATCCGTCAACTCGCTGTGATAACATATAGCGTGATGTTCAAATTCATCATTGTTTTCACCGTGGCTTGAACGCGTCCATCTTGGTGCGTCCCATGACGTCATATCCGTAAAGCTGGTTGATGGCGAAAGATGGGGTTGATGTAGGTATGAATCTGCGTCCACAAAGGATATAAGAAAAATATTTGATTGTATAGGTTATATAGAGAAAATATGAAAAGTTGTCAGACATGATTATATCAGATATATGGAGAAAATATGAAAAGTGGTCTAGTTTTCTAGTTGAGTAGGGAATCGATGTAGGTACTCTGCAAAGGTAAATGAATTTAAATATTTGGGAACTTTGTTAACCTCAGACGGAAGATGTACAAAAGAGGTGAGATGCAAAATGGCTCAGAAAAACGCAGCTTTCTAAGAAAATGAGGAAGATACTATGCAATCCATTTTTGACAATAGAAACAAGAAAAAGAGTTCTTAAATGTTATGTAGAGCTAGTCTTAACATATGGATGTGAATCATGGACAATATGACAACAGACAAGGAAATCACTGGAGTCTGTAGAAATGTGGTTTTACAGAAGAAGGTTGAGAATACCATGGACAGTTAAGAAGAGTAATGAAAATTTTCTGAAAGAGGCCAAAGCAAAAAGAGAGCTAATTTCCAATATTAGGAAGAAACAATCATCATTTTTTGGCCATGTAATGAGAAGAGAACAACTGGAATATATTGTAACAACTGGGAAAATTGAGGGACGAAGAGATAGAGGGAAGCAATGAAAGAAAATACCAGACAGCTTAAGAGAATGGCTTGGCAGAAAGTCAACAACAGAAATGATAAATAACTGTCGAGATTGAAAGTTGTGGAAAGACATGATCACCTACGCCATTAGGCCCGGTACTTGATGATGACTCTGCAAAGACATATAGGAAAAATATTATTTGAGTGTATAAGATATATAGAGAAAAAATGTAATGGGATCAGAGATGATTATGTAGGATATGTAGATAGAATGTAAAAAGTGGTCAGAGATGATTATAAAGGATATATAGAAAAAAAAACATGAAAAGTAGTCAAGATTTTTAGCCTATAGGGAGTTTCCAGGCTATCAGGCTAGATTTGTCTATCATGAAGGTTTTAAATAGAAAAAATATGTTACCACAAGTGTTTACATTGGAAAAAATATGAAAAAAAAGTGATAGACTGCCGCAAAGACAGGAAATTTATTAAGTTTTCATAAATTATAAGATATAAATAGAGGAAATATGAAACTGGTTGAGTTTTTTAATGGGTTAGGAAGTTTTCAAGTTAAATGTACCTGCTGCAAAGGTTTTTTTGTAGGAAAATATTAAATCGATAAATGGTCACAAATTGTTTATATAGGAAAATATAGAAAAAATATCAAAAGTGGTCAGAGATAGCTATTCTTGTCTAATAAATATAGGTTCATTTTGGAAATTATGTCTATGGGGATGATTTGAATTGGCATTTTTACTGATTCTACCAGAGATTGCTACATTGAATCCTTAAGTACAAAATACATGGCAACTCAATTCACTATGTGAATGAATAGCACATGAAAAAAAATTAATAATTAACTGAAAAATAATCATTTTAACAGCTGGTTCCATCAAATTACTCAAAATTAACTGGATTTCCTTGTTTCTACAATGGAAGACACCTTGGACAGGTCATCCTTGTGAAAAACAACATGGAGGTTAATATGTCTGCAGGTACATGCTAATAGGATGCAGACCCCAGTTCCTTTCGTGGTTGTAAATGTGCACGCCTGTAATGGGACGGTGGACACACAACAATGGCAGAATCTCTTCACATTCGAGGAGGAGAACGTCATTTTCTGCGGAGACTTTAATGCTAGAGGAAACCAGTGGGGCAACATCATAACCAACAAGCAGGGAGAAGACCTAGAGAATGCACTGGTGTCGGTCAATTTAGTGTGCTTGAATGATGGAAGGGCAACCAGAATGGCCACTTGAACAGGGAACTCTTGCAGTGTCATAGACCTGGCACTGGTGTATTCTGCCTTCATACCAATGTGTAAGTGGAGTGTACTGGGATTCCACAGAAGTGATCACTGTCCATGTATCCTCCTAATTGAGAAGGGCAGAAATAGAAGCCAGAAAAGCAAGCTCCATACATTCCACTGTGAGAACACAGACCAGGACGTCATTAGCAAAATCAGTCTTAGGAAACAGGGCGCCCCTCGCAGGGCGCAGGGGAGATGGATGCAGCCACCCTAGTGGAACGCAGCAGAAGTGAAGAAGCTTGGTGGAACAAGAGACAAACGGCCAAGACATGGCAAAAAGCCAGAAGGAATAGAAGAACACAACCTGAGTTTTTGAAGCGTCTGAAAGAAGAGGTCGACCAAAAACTTATGTACTTTAAACTATGTGCTAAGCAGGCTAAGGATGCCAAGTGGGATGATTTCTGTAAAAAAGTGTGCTCAGAAAAATTGCTAGCCACATTCTGGCATCTTCATCAGAGCATGAATGGTACAACACGACACAGAGGCATACCAGACTTCAAGAGCACAAGCCAGATATGGCACAAATCTGATGAGAGCAAAGGGAAGGCCTTACTAGCCTGCTACATTGACTAACCAAAGAAATTGAGGCTGTAAGAATGAGGATACGAGCGTCCCTTTCAGAATTGTGTGAGGATGTAGTGCTTGGAGAAGATCTCACAATCACAACCGATATCATTCGCACAATACTTAAAAGGTCACACAACACTGCTCCTAGTCCAGATGGTGTTCGGTACGACGACATAGGTGATTTAGCCAACAATGACTTGCAAAAACTGGCCAAAAAGTTTAATACCAGCATTCGGAGTGGCCAGGAGTGGCTACATAGCTATTTACTACCACTACCAAAGCCACACAAGGACCATTCTCAGGTCAGTACCTACAGAATCATCACAATGCAGAACACAGCTGGCAAGCTGCTGGAGAAAATAGTTGCCAGTGTCCTCATCTGTCATCTTGAACAGAAACACAAATTCCCACCCACACTCGGAGGTTATAGATATAAGAAAGAGACGTGGCTCAATGCGGCAGTCTTCACCTATGACGTCTTTGAAAGCTTCCACAGACGAGTGGAATGTGCTACTGCTGTAGATCTGGAGGATGCATAGAACAGAGTACCATTTGAATACCTCATGCATAGGCTCCTCAAACTGGAGGTGCACCCCTTCCTCATTAGATGGATTGCTGCCGCACTGTTTCAGAGGAAAGTGATACTCAAATGTGGAAGTTGGTCATCCGAGTCAATATCCATTTGTCCATGGCTGCCACAAGGCTCCCCATTGTCATCAGTTCATTTAACATGCACACAATAACGATCATGGAACAACAGCTGGATGGGAGGGGAAGAACTATGACTTTTGCTGATGATATTCTGGTGTATCGACAGGGAAGAGACAGAAGTGTAATCACCTCCACAATGCAAGACGAACTCGATCACATCTCTTCCTGGTGTGGAGTATCAGGTGCATTGGTTAATCCTAATAAAGCATCAGTTGCATGGTTCTCACTTAACAATCATATCTTTAACACAGAAACACTGATGGTATGAATGGGAGTTGATGAGATGACCAGGGACAGGTCATGACATACCTTGGAGATACGTTTGATCGTAGCCTGTGTTTTCGGGACCACATCGACCATGTGATAACAAAATCCCGCAAAAGATTATCCGCCTTGAAGGTCATTGCAGCTGCCAACATCGAGCAGAGGCTACTTACCCTTCTGTTCCAGGGACTAGTCCTCGCACCAATCGAGTATGCCCTGGCAATCTTACTGTCAGGAAGACACAAATTGACAAGCTGGAGAAAATACATAATGAAGCTATGCACATTATCTTAGGGTGCACTAGAGACACTCCCTGTGTAGCAATGAGGTATCTTCTTGACTTTCCAACCATGGATGACAGGATCAAGATCTGGAGGGCATGAGCATACCTGAAGATAAGTGCAGATAAAGAGCATCCATTGCATCATGAGCTCAACACAGGGAAGGTTGTCAGGCTTAAAGGGGCACATCATGGGTGAGATGACAGAAGATGTCATCTAACAGGTATGTGGACTTACCAATATCAACGTAGGTGAGGAGTGGATACCGGTGCCTATGTCATTCAGGGGAACATTCTCGTGTATTGTCACACTCGACAGGAAATGTAGGGAACAGAACTCAGTTGTGGTCAATGCAGAGGTCAACGGCCTCATCTGGGATAACACCGATGAGAAAGAAGCAGTCATCTATACAGACGAATCTGTAATACGACATCAAAGGAGTGCATGGACATTTACAGCACTCTCGACAGGCAGAATAGTCAAGGAAGACAGTGGTGCATACGTCATAACCACGAGTAGCATGATGATGGAGGTGATGGCAATGACCAGGGCATTCAACTGGTTAGAGTCACAAGACTACACCCACGCCTGTATACTGCGTGATTCTGTTAGCATCATAAGAAAAGTGGAGGCGGGCTCTGTATGTATGCGATGGGTAGAGTCATTGCAGAAGTAAAAAATATGTAAGGTCACCTTTATGTACGTCCCAGGACATGCGGGAGTATGAGGAAATGAAAGAGCGGACAGGTTGGCTAGTTGCACTATTCTTGAGGATGGTCAACCAATGGATCGGGCGGACATTATCAATGCCCTCCGGGAAGATGACTTCGACAACCATTAGTTCACATCACTCCTTTGGATGAAAGAGATGGAAGTTAAGATGGGCACAGCCTGAAACAAGAAACTTGGTGGGCTTGTAAGAAGACTAATCAACCAACACAGAACTGGAGTTGTCAGTCGCTGGACACTGCGAGAATTGCTGAGGAGGGGATCTGAGCACCTATGGACATGTTCAGAGTGCAATGATGATGACCCGCAAATATAAGTAGCATATACAAAGAAAAAAAGCTATGCGTGTAACTGCTAATTTTTTATTTAAAAAAAAATATATTAATTCATTAAATACTAATTTAATGTCTGTCTGTCTGTCTGTCTGTCCGTCCGTCCATCCGGCCGGTCGGTCGGTCTGTCTGGTCTGTCTGGTCTGGTCTGGTCTGGTCTGGTCAGTCTGTCTGGTCTGGTCTATCTGTCTGGTCTGTCTGTCTGGTCTGTCTGTCTGTCTGGTCTGGTCTGTCTGTCTGGTCTGGTCTGTCTGTCTGGACTGTCTGTCTGGTCTGTCTGTCTGGTCTGTCTGTCTGGTCTGGTCTGTCTGTCTGGTCTGTCTGTCTGTCTGTCTGGTCTGTCTCTCTGGTCTGTCTCTCTGGTCTGTCTGTCTGATCTGTCTGTCTGATCTGTCTGTCTGTCTGTCTTGTCTGTCTGTCTGGTCTGGTCTGGTCTGTCGGTCTGTCTGTCTAGTCTGTCTGTCTGTCTGTCTATTGTCCTTTCGAGCTGAAGACAGCACATAGGGCAGAACCGCAATCTCAAAAACAGAAACCTTGCATGCCAAAGTGGCACATATTGCAGAGATCACTGCTAAGTTAATATACAGCAAGGTAATTTATTTTATAATTATCATAATGTCTATACTGTTTAGAAAATGTTTACGGGTGAATTCTCAAAATTGTTAAATGACCAAATAAAATTAAAGAATAATTATTCAATAGATGTAATGATAATTACATTTGATGTAGCTACAAATACAGAAACCAAGCACAAAATATATGTTACATTATATTTATTAAATTTTGTTGTAATAAAAAAAATCAATAATTTCTTTCAAAATACCAGGTACAGCCAAAGTTCTCTCAAAGTATTTTCCTTACTCCACATTTTCCAATGTCCACTCCTGATCAACAAAAAGAAAATAAACACACTATGTAAGGAAATATTCCACACAAAATGACCATTCTACCGGGCCACCAATCATGTGGATCTCGAGATTGGCTACTGTCATTCCCACCCACTGATGTCATATGTATACTTCATAATAGTCATTTATACATTTCAGTCAGGTTGGTGACTCACGAATTTGCCGTTATATTAAAATACAATAATAAACATACTGATAGCTACAGGCTAGGCATATATATTAACATTGTAATATCGATGCAGCGATAATGCAGGTGAGGCGCGCGTGGCCGTGTAAAAACCAGTGGTAAAACCACTGTTCTGCTGGCTGAAAAAGCAGACGTAAAGTGTTCGAAGCCCACGGTAGACAGAAAGGATTTTTTCTATCGGGGGTGAAATAAAAATCTTGAGTCGCACACGTCGTGACGACTGCTTGACCAAGCGGCCTTTATCCCTCTGGTTTTATCGTTGCCCCCCAACATACACCAGCAATGGTACTATGTGTCGTAAAGATAGATGATGCAGGTGTAGCAAGAATAATTTTAATATCAATTCAATACATTATTTCTATAAATAATAAGATTGGTAGTTTTAGTCACACAAAATGTGACCATTCGCAATAAGATAGAGCCTATGAAATACAAAATGCACATGTATGAAAATATACCCACATAATACACAAGTTGTGGTGTATTATACTAATGTGTTGAATTGTGAATGCATGCAACATTCTGTCTGTATGGGATACAAGATGGTAGATCAGGAACACTGGCCAGAATTTAGATTTAAAAAGATACTTATACCACACAAGTAAAGAATAAATATTAAAGAGCTAGTAGAAGAAAGAAGGGATTGAGCAGTACATTTTTTTTTATCCAACTAAATGGCAATGCATGAAAAAAAAAGCATACAAGAATCTTATGACATCTTACTCAAGAAGGAAAAAATAATAGAAAAAAATGGAAGACGGAAGCTATTTTGGAAAAAAATGTAAGATGGATAATGAAATGCATCAATATTAATGCCCTGAAAAGTATACTAAAATAAATGGAAATAACACCAGGACTGAGAACTAAGAATACCAATAAATTATATCTTTACAACAAATCTGTATAGTGTCAAAACATGGACATTAGACAACAAAACAACAAATTTAAGCTTTTGAAATGTGGATTTATTGAATGGAAAGAATTGGGTGTGGAAAGAAAGGAAAACAAATGATGATGAAGTTTTAAAGCAAAAATAAATTAGAATAAAACTACTAAACACATTTCAAATAAGACAAATGCAATTTTTAGGGCAGTTAAAAGACACAGCAGCCTACTAAAAGTAATCTTTCAAGGGAAAATACAAGGTAAAAAAGCAGACCATGATTAACATGGACAAGTAACAACAAAAGATGGATAAATCATTTTTCCACTTACAAAATTATTTAAGAAAACTTGTATTGAAGGAAAAAGTTCCTACAAAGTGGAAGAAAGAGAACATTAGAAAAAGGGCAATCTTAAATATTGCAATAACTAGTGAGGAATAAGGCCTCATTTTGGTATTGAATATAGATTAACTATAAGATATATACAACACAGCAATAATATTAACATCAGCGTTGTTTAAGGAAACTGACAGAAAAAGTATGGAAAGCATATTCAAAATGAACGCAAAGTCAAACTAGCATTTTTAAATGTTCAAGTAGCTTATATTTGGCTCATTTAGTCCAATAAGATCTTGCCTGACCTATTGTATACTTAACAATCTAAATTCTAACCAGTGTTCCTGATCCACCGTCTTGCATCCCAGCCAGACAGAACATCACACGCATGAACAATTCAATATATTAGTGTAATACATTATAAAATAAGGAGTCAGACAAGGCTGTGTTCTGTCGCCGGATTTGTTTTCACTTTACAGCGAACATATTATGAGATCAATAGTAGACAAAAAAGGAATTGAAGTGAACGGTCACAACATAAATAATTTACGATATGCGGATGACACAGTCTTAATAGCAGAGACAGATAATGAGCTACAAGAAATGATAGATATAATAGTAAAAGAAAGCAACAAGAAAGGTCTCAGTCTGAATAGTAAGGAAACAGAAGTAATGGTTATATCGAAGAAACAATCATCACCATCATGCAGCATAAAAATAAACAAGACAAATCTGAAACAAGTGCAACGTTTGAAATAGTGCACAGTGATAACATCAGATGGAAGATGCAACACAGAAATAAAAAGCACAATAGCTCAGGCCAAAATAGCATTTCAGAAAATGTCTATCTGTGATCAGGACTCAGTCAGAGTAGGATCCCAGACTCTCACATGAAGTCAGCTGTCAGGCCAAGTGTGTTGATCGCCCCCACAGACAGAACATCACAGTTAGAGTCTGCCATATCCACTCCGACTGAACACCCATTAAAACGTTGCACTGTGTTCTGCACCAGTGGCCCAGTGCATCCGATTTCAGCCAGCATTTTATTCAGGTTTGCTTTTATTAGCCTTTGATTGTCCCCAATCTTCCTGCAAGGCAGCAGATGATCTTTTCTGTAGGGGGATTCTGCCCTTAGACGGTCGACCTTCCCAGGTTTACGAGCACCGTCTGCCCAAGTCACTAGAGGTGACTAACACAGCCATGTGACTTGTAATATGAGGAAACTGCAATTAGGAACACTTTTCATGCATAGCTTTCAATTGTTCCTGCTGCTTATCCCCATATACCGGTAAGTCACGTCCTCTTGAAAATGATGATCATCGTAGCACTAGATGATGTTAGGCCATAGTTGATGACTCCAATTCCGATCATATAGACACAAGTTTGACTAGTCATCAAATTATGCCCGTCGCACATCAAACAGCAGGCCGTAAGATTTGCACACAGCCGGTTTAGGGAACCATTACGATGACGAAGCACACAAAAATGTTGCCTCGTTTCATTTAGATTTCTGTGTGATTACTCTAGTGTAAGCAGCCTACGACGAATAAAACACGAAGCAAATTCCCCAAAGAGACAAAACTGCAGCTGACGAAGTAGTTTACATTAATGAGTAACATGGAAATAACTTGCGTCAAAGAATACCATCAACGGTCATGAACAGCATCAATGTGTGATGTAAAGCGCAGATCAAGTCTAGACGGTGGAAGGTCTCACTCACAATACTTGAGTCGTCAAAAACGGACTGTTGTCGGCCTACAACCTCGCTTTAGCGACACAGATGCATCAAACATATCATCATTTTGACTTTAACGCAGAAAAGTGCAAAGAAGATCCGAAATTAATCAGACCCTGGGTGCATTTTCTGCAGCGATCGAGAGGACGTGGACTAGATCCGCCATTTTGTAATTGGAAGTCCATTTTCAGAAAATGAAAAATATCTTATACAACAAATCTATGTCAATAGAAATGAGGAAGAGAGTTCATCGATTCTATATAGAACCAATTCTGACCTATGGAAGTGAATCATGGACAATAGACAAACAAATGAAAAGATGATTAGAGGCCACAGAGATGGGATTTCTCAGAAGAATGTTGAAAGTTCCCTGGACAGCTAAAAAGACCAATGAGAAAGTTCTCAAAGAGGCCAACACAAAAAGGGAGCTCTTAAAAAACATCAGAAAGAAGCAATCAACATTTTTTGGGCACATCATGAGAAGAGGAAAGTTAGAATACTTGGTTACAACTGGCAAAATAAAAGGAAAGAGAAATCGCGGACGACAAAGAGAGAAAATACTGGACAGCTTGGTGTCATGGCATGGAAAACAGTCATCAACAGAACTGATACGATGCACTGTGGATGAAGATTGTGGAAGGACATGATTGCCAACCGGTACGGTACATGATGATGATGATGATGATGAGTGTAATACATCACAACTTGTGTATCATGGGAGGTATATTTTCACAAATGTGTGTTTTGTCATTTCATAGGCTACATCTTGTCTATAATAATAAATAATATTATTACATATATATAATATATATAAATATATTATATATCAATAAATGATGCAGATTCAATCCAACCCCATGGACATAATTACCCATAATGACACTTATATTTATTAGAAAACAGCTATCTCTGATCACTTTTGATATTTTTTCTATATTTTCCTTTATAAAACCTTTGCATCTGACATATCTAAAATGAAAACCTTGTATCCCACTACAAAAATTCAACCACTTTTTATATTTTCTTTATATATTCCATATAATTAACAGAAAATTAATAATTTTCCTATATGTCTTTGAGGCACTTCATCATCATCATCGAGTGCCATCTCCACAATGAATGTTGACTACCATGGATCGCCATTCTGCTCTGTCTCTTGCTTTGATGGTGCAGGTTGAGGCACTTAATTTTTTTTTTTCATATTTTTTTCAATATAAATAATAGCGGTAGCCTGTTTTTTTCCTGTTTAAAGCCTTTGTGGGAGAAAAATCTAGCCAGAAAACCCCCAAGCACTTTCATATTTATTATACAGTTCCTATTTAAAACTTCTGAAACTTTTTTCAAAAATGTACACAAAGCAACATGGATATCTCCTGATAATAGAACCTCAAATTAAATTGACCACCTGTGTATTAAACAACAATTCAGAACATCATTGATAGATGTAAGGGCATATGGAGGTGCTGATGTTAATAGTGACCAAAAATATATGTATTTGGAAAATAAGATTACAATTTAAAAGCCAACAGAAGAGATCAACAACACTTTAAAATTTATCGTTTTAAACTGAAAGATGAAGCCACCAAGAAAAGTTGTAACATAGAGATAAGTAAATTGTTATGCAGCACTCAATAAACTAGACATGAATATCAATGAAATGTGGGACTCACAAAGCAAAATTCTAATGACAACAGCAGAATCAAGTGCCGGAATGAAGGAAATAGAAAATTGAGCATGGATTTCTGACACTACATGGAAATACATCAAAGAAAGAAGAGAAGCAAAGAGAGCCATGATCATTGTAAAGATAGATCTTGGAAAAGGCCTGGCAAAAGCAACATACAAAGAATTAGACAACAAAATAAAAAGTTCGGCAAGAAGATATAAAAGAACTTATGTAGACAATTTTGCAGAGAGAGAGAGAGCAGAGACAGCTGCATTACAGGAGACAGTAGAAATCTTTACAGTGCACAAAAATGGTGGCAACCACCTTCACATCCAATGGAGCATTGATTCTTGACAAATATAGCATGGTGCTAACAGCAAGCACTGACATAAAGACTTGTTGGGCTGAACACTTCAAAGAAATTCTTAACTGTCTACTACCTTACAATTTAATAGATTTTGAAGCTGAAACATCAGCAGTAGAATTATATATAAACTTAGATGACTTCTGGGAGCTGCGATACCTTAGTGGTTAGTGAACTGGACTACAAAGGACAAGAGGTAGGGTTCGATCCCAACTGACGGCTTCCGGTTCACCCAGCTTTAATGGGTACCGGATTTTTTTCTGGGAAAGTAAAGTGGCACGGGTGTAATACCGACCACATTACCCCAAAAATCATGTGCCGAAGCTCTGTAAAATTTATGGTCACTAACACCATATTTCCTATACGCCACTTGGTGTGACGAGGGTATTTTACTTTTTTTTTTTTACTTTAGATGACTTCACCTTGGGCGAAATAGAGACTTCTTTAAAACTTATGGCCAACAACAAGGTTGCTAATGAGGATAAGTTAACAGCTGAGATTCTCAAGGCAATTGACATCCATAATTTAACACACCTCCAGAAAATTGTCAATGTCATTTAGAAAGCAGAGAAGGTGTCTCATAAATGGAAAAAAGGAATCATTATTAAGATCATTTAAATGGACTGGAATGCTGAAGGCATCAACAGCAAAAGAGATGGTAACAAGATAGAGTTAGAAAAAATCCTGCATGAAGAGCAAGTAATCATATGCTGTTTGCAGGAAACCCATCTAAACAACGACATAGTCTTGAAGATTAGGGGATACCAGTGTTACCGATCTGACAGAAAAAACAGACAAAAGGGCAGAATATTGATACTTGTAAAGAACAATATCAATGCATGTCAGCTTGAAGTGTTTATGGATGGGGCTGAATATCAGATACTGCACCTCAGGACAGGAAATACAGCCTTCCATCTACTCAACTACTACTGTCCGAGTGACCGCCCACTAGCACTAGACACAATTACATTAAAAGAAAGAATAATTGTATGTGGAGACTTTAACAGCCATTCACAGAGTTGGGGCTATGAACATATGGACAAGAGAGGTGAAGAGCTTGAAAATTGGCAAGATGACAATGGGCTTATACTATTAAACCAGACAATAGATCCACCAACATTCTACTCCAGATCATGGCATACCACATCTACACCAGACCTTGCTTTCCATTCACCAGACCTGGATTGGAATATTACACGTATTGTTGGGAAACAACTTGGAGACAGCGACCACCGACCAGTCTTTTTAGTGGTGCAAAGTGAGGGTGTTAGGGAGAGCAGCACTCTGTCTAGATGGAATTACAAAATGTAAGACTGGAAAATGTATCTACAATAGTTGAGTGTACAGACTAAATATCTAAATACAGACAGAGACATCAACAAAATAGTTGATGAATTCAGTAGACTAATAATACAAGCTGCCAGTGAAACAATACTAGAGGGGCATGGAAACACTACAGACCATACTGGAGTAGTGAACTAGAACAACTGCACAATGACATGGAAATATCTTGAAAGCAAGCAGAAAATAACCCATGCCAAGAACACCACAATAACTATCAGCATGCTAAGGCCAAATTTCATTGGGCTGCCGCTAAACTACAAGCCAGTTGGAGAAGCTGGAATAAGAAAACAGTCCTTGAAGCTTGAATGAGAAACAAGAAAAGTGTGGAAGCTTGTAAAATAACTGAATGATGAGGTTACAGAAAGGAACACCAAAATTACACTGAAGAAGGATGGAAGAATCCTAACAGGTAATTAGGCAGCAAATCACTTTCCAGACCCTTTTGTAAATGACAATAATATTGAAATTAGTCTAGAGAAACGACAAGAGACCCATTTAAAACAACAAAATGCAAGACAAGAAGAGATCACACACAAAATCATGGAATTACCCATTACACAAAGAGAGCTAGAGCAGGCAATATCCAAATTAAAAATGAAAAAGTCACCAGGCAGTGATGGAGTATTCAATGAAATGATTAAGAACTTGGGAACTGCAGCTGCAGATCTACAATATTTGCTGGATCACAGGTAGAGTGCTACAGGCATGGAGAGAAGCAATTATGATACCATTACTAAAGTCAGGAAAAGATGGTTTGACGACATCCAGCTACAGACCAATCAGCCTTTCAAGCTGTTTGTGTAAAACAATGGAACATATAATCAATCTCAGACTGAAGTGGTACAAGGAAAGTGAAAACCTTGTGCAGCAGGCTTTTGCAGTGCTACTCTACTGAAGATCAAGCGACCTATCTTTCCCAAAAAAATTGAGGATGCATTTCAAGAAAAGAAACTGGTACTAGCAGCATAGATAGACCTAAAGAAAACATTTGATAAAGAATGGAAGGATGGGCTTTTGAAGAAACTGAGAAATTATGGAGTAAATGGCAGGATGTACAAATCAGTGAAAGCATACCTACATAACAGGAGAGCCAGAGTGCAGCTTAATGTTCTTAAAAGTAAGAAGATCCTACTAGGCTAGGGTGTCCCACAGGGAGGGGTACTATCTCCAACACTTTCTGTAGTCTACATCAATGACCTAGTTAATGAACTACCACATGGTATCAAAGTGACAATTATGCAGATGACCTGGTAATGTGGAGCAACAGTGAAATATCAATGACAGCAAGATCAGTACTCCAGGCACTACAATCCAGAAAATTGCCACATCTGCAGACCTTATTGACTGAATTCTGCAAGCACCACAGGATTGCCCTGCAGTGGATCCTATCTCACTGTGGAATAGCAGGAAACAAGAAAACGGATCAGTTGGCAAATTAAGGTGCAACAGGCACACAACCAGATGCACCGGTTACATACCATCATAAGAAACAGATAATCAAATCAATCAGATGACCACAAGCCCCAAATCAGGATGCCTTTCATAACATGAACAGATGTGAACTAGTTATCATTATATGCCTCAGAACATTACACAATCAACTCCACAGTCATATACATGTATATACAAAATACAAGATCGGCACCTCAACTACATGTACATGTGGACAGACACCCCAGACTGCTGAGCACATACTTCAAGACTATACTGAATATAGTAGACTGAGGAAAATCCATTGGCCCATAGATACAACACTACAGACAAAACTATATGGGCCACTGCAAGAATTACAAAAGACAGTAAAATTTATACAGGAAACGACATTACAGATATTGACAATATTTCAGGCGAACGAAAGATAGATTGCTAAGATTCTAAAAAAAAGGGCAATCTCAGAGATTACAACAATTGGAGAGGCAGTTTTGTTTCTTTTGTCAGTTGCCTCAAAGTTATTCTGCAGAATCATCATGAGTAGAATAAAGGATTCAACAGATACGCTAATGCATGAAGAATGAGCTGAGTCTAGAAAGGGAAGATATTGCCTTGATCACATTTTTACTCTAAGATTTAAATTGGAAGAGTACATTGAAAAGCAAAAATCTTTTACTTAACTTCATTGACTTCAAAAAAGCATTCGACAGCATTCATAGAGATTCTTTGAGGAAAATTTTGAGCATTATGGTATACCATAACAAATTATAAATATTATCAAAGACATGTATGATGGCAACACATGTGCAATTTGTACATAAGAGTGTGTTTATTAATTTAATTGTTTGTGGTGTTTAACCGGGATGTATTTTATCACCCTTGCTATTTGGAGTTGCCATGGACTTCATAATGAAGAAATGCTGCACTGGTAACAAAGGCATCGAATGTCTGCTAGGAGACCATTTGCAGGTCCTCGACTTTGTAGTTGACATAGACATCATCAACAGCCAGATATAAACAATGCAAGAAAACACAAATGAACTATCATCAACAGCCAGTAAAATAGGGCTTGAGATCAGTCATGAAAAGACTAAAGTCATGAAAAGCTTGGTTCCAACAGATGAGAGAATATACATGGAAAACAAAACAGTGGAAGAGATTGATCACTTTATCTATCTTGGAAGTCACATTGTTCGGGAAGGAAATACAAGAAAAGAAATTAGAATCAGATAGCAAAAGCAGCAATGTCTTTCAGAAGCCTTGAAAAGTTGTGGAAATCAAAACTCATCAGCACAAACACAAAACTTAGGCTATTCAAATAAAAAGTACTATCAACCTTACGTATGCGTGTGAAAGCTGGAAAACAACAAGACAGAAACAAAATTAAACGCATTTGAAAATAAATGTCTAAGGAAAATACTTGGTACAGCGTGGAACAAATTCAAAACAAACGAGGAAATTAGAGAAATAGCCAATCAACCACTACTATCATCAGTAATCAAGAAAAGACATTGGACATATGTTGGACATATGATGTACATATGATGAGAAGAGATAATAACTGAATAGCAAAACAAGCTCTCAAGTGGGAAACAAGTAGGAGGAAAAGAGGCCAACCCAGAGAAACACTGAGAAGAACATTGATCAGGGAGGCAAAGGTAGCAGGAGTCAGCTCTCACAATGAGATCGAGATGCTTGCACAGAACATAGATAAATGGCAAGATTTGATAAAATATCATTGCAAGGATTGAGACTATCTATCTATCTATTGACCTTTCAAGCCATAGCCGACCCATAGGGCGTAGACCAAGATACACCTTCTATCTGAATTTTTGTTCTAGCAGTTTTCTTTTAAAGATATTTTATCAAATCTCGCCATTTGTCTCTGTTCTGTGCAAGCTGCTCTATCTCATTGAGGGAGCCGAATCCTGCTGCTCTTGCCTCTCTCATCAATGTTCTTCACAGTGTCTCCCTGGGTCTTCCTCTTTTCCTCTTACCTGTTGTTTCCCATATGAGGGCTTGCTTTGCTATTCGGTTATTATCTCTTCTCATCAAATGTCCAACATATGACCATCATCTTTTCTTTATTACTGAAGATATTAGTGGTTGATTGGCGGTTTCTCTAATTTCCTCATTTGTTTTTAATTCGTTCCTCACTGTACCAAGTATTTTCCTTAGACATTTATTTTCAAATGCGTTCAATTTTGTTTCTAAATCTCTTTTTGTTTTCCAGCTTTCACATGCATAAGGCAGGGTTGATAGTACATTTGATTTGAATAGCCTAAGTTTTGTGTTTGTGCTGATGAGTTTTGATTTCCACAACTTTTCAAGGCTTCTGAAAGACATTGCTGCTTTAGCTATTCTGATTCTAATTTCTTTGCTTGTATCCCCTTCTCGATCAATGTGACTTCCAAGATAGATAAAATGATCGATCTCTTCTACTGGTTTGTTTTCCATGTATATTTTGTCATCTGTTGGAATTAAACTTTTCATGACTTAAGTCTTTTCATGATTGATCTCAAGCCCAATTTTGCTGGCTATTGATGATAGTTGATTTGTGTTTTCCTGCATCGTTTTTATCTGACTGCTGATGAGAACTATGTCATCAGCAAAGTCGAGGTCCTCCAAACGGTCTACTTGTATCCATTCGATGCCTTTATTACCATTGCAGCATTTCTTCATTATGAAGTCCATAACAATTCCAAATAACAAGGGCGATAAAATACATCCTTGTTTAACCCCAGTTTCTATTGGGAAACATTCACTCAGTCCTTCCTCTGTTCGAACTGCACATATGTAACCATCGTACATGTCTTTGATAATATTTATGATTTTTTATGGTAAGCCATATTGCTTCAAAATTTTCCACAAAGAATCTCTATGAATCTCTATTGAGACTACTACAAAGAAAATTTCAAAGCAATGAAAGAGTATCTGAGTCTATGCCCCATGGGCCGACTATGACTCGCAGGGTCGATATATATATATATATATATATTGACCTTTCGAGCCGTAGCCGGCCCATGGAGCATAGACCCAGACACTCGTTCTTTTATCTAAATTTTTATTCTAGCAATTTTCAATCCTTCTTAAGATATTTTATCAAATCTCGCCATTTGTCTCTGTTCTGTGCAAGCAACTCTATCTCATTGAGGGAGCCGATTCCTGCTGCTCTTGCCTCCCTGATCAATGTTCTTCTCAGAGTCTCTCTTGGTCAGCCTATTTTCCTCTTACCTGTTGTTTCCCATATGAGGGCCTGCTTTGTTATTCAGTTATTATCTCTCCTCATCACATGTTCAACATATAACCATCATCTTTTCTTTATTACTGAAAATATTAGTGGTTGATTGCAGAATTCTCTAATTTCTTTGTTTGTTTTGAATTCATTCCATGCTATACCATGTATTTTCATTAGACATATATTTTCAAATGCGTTCAACTTTATTTCTAAGTATCTTGTTGTTTTCCAGCTCTTACTTGCATACGTAAGGTTAGATAGTACGTTTGATTTGATTAGTCTAAGTTTTGTGTTTGTGCTGATGAGTTTTGATTTCCATAAAAGATGGGAAGCTTTGCAGTAGTGCAAACTTTATGCAAAAAACACATAATATTGTCTGTCAAGTTTGTGGAACATAATTTCTTTATCTCTACTTTACTACCAATCGATGGCCATCAGTGTGATCATCCATCCCTGTTTCTCTCTAGCTACAGTGCATAAGATCATAAACAGAAACTTTTTTTTCTGTAAACCAGGGTGCTGCTGCTCATAGTGCTAATCCGGTCTATGCCAAAGACATTGATGTGTTGGTCCCTAACTTGGAGCCAGGCACACATGACATCATTTACACCAATGATGACATCATTAAAACCACCTTCAAGAGTGAGCACAACTTCCAGACTGCATACAGCGGGGTCAGCACCAGGAAAGTCATCATGGAAGAAAGGAACATCTTCTGTGGCACCTACAATGTGATGGTAGTTGTTGACATGTGAGTACAACAAATATCAACTTAGTCAGGTCAGTTATTGATCCAAAAGTCTGTACATGCAGGCCTTTGTCCTTTGGATGTATGAGATATCAAGTGTCTGTGTGTGAGTTCTTGTGTTTCATGAAGCTACTGAAGCATGTTCCAATTTGGAGTTCCATCTTTCTGGCCTCAGTGCGAACAATATTTTTCTAACAGAGTCAAGTACTTGGCATTCAAAAAATATGGTGATCTACAGTTTTGGAGAAAGGCACAAATAGCAAATATTAAATACTATGTGGGGCTGCAAGAAGAGCTGCAGAGAGCATGTAAAATAAACATAAAATGGTATGGAGTAGCTAAACTAATAGAAAAACAAGATAAATTACGTTTTGGCAAAAGCCTTCATCAGAATTAACAAACTATACAAATTAAACAAATAAATCCAATCCAGAAAACAAAACAGATCTAAAAAATACAGATCTAAAAAAATGGCAGAAAGAGATGGTGGCTAGGATTTATATAGAGGTTGGCTATAAGATTAATTGCAGGTAGGATTTATGGTTATGGAAGGCCCCGGCATCACTGCAAACGAATTAAAATCTATGATTGCTCAACTGCCCGTGCCAGTGGAATCATCCAAATTACTATCTCATCTCCCAAACAAAGAAAGGTAGCTGTAGTCCCCATCATGGCAGTCTCAGCACACATCAAAAGACATAAGGCGAAACCGCACAGAAAGTAACACAGCCATCATACAATATCATCATTCATCGTAAACAATCAGAATATCGAAACACAATCAAAACAGATGAAAATACAGCTCACAGTGTACACAGAGCACTTAACTCAGTAGCTCTTGCAACAAGCCGGACTTGGAATATGAAGAAACTGCAACATGGAACACTTTTCATACAAAGCCTTTAATGGTTCCTGCCACCTATCCACCATATTGACTGGAAGTTCACATCCTCCTGAAAATGATGATTGTCATATTTTTAAAAAATCTATAGCCCTTGATGATGTTAGGACATTGTTTTTTACTCCAAATCTGAACATATGAAACACAGTTAGTAGTTTACTCCAAATCTGAACATATGAAACACAGTTAGTAGTCGGATTATACCCGTCGCACATCAAACAACAGACCGCAAAATCTCCCTGCAATGTGAATTTGTGAAATTATAAACCAGTCCACCCTTTATCTCACAGTAGTCCTCTTGAATCCAGAAGACAACATCCCTCCTGACTAACATGAAACTCTGAGGGTCACCCCGATGCTGCAAAGTCATAAATGAAACTTCTTCATTTCACCTTTCACTATTAGCGTACGGCCGTTTTAGGGATATACAAGCAGCCATTATGATGACGTTACACATACAACTATGGCTGTGCCCATAAAATCCTGATATTTACTCTAAATAATAAATGCAGCCAACAACGCACAAAAAGATGGCGCAAAATCTCTAAAGTGAAAACTTCTGTTGACTTGGCAGAGCAGTCCATATTAATGAGTTGTAACATGTAAATAATAGGTAGGATTTATTTGTAAAATTTTCAAAGTAAACAATAAGTAGGATTTAATTTGACCAAAAGGAACCAAACTGTGAAAAATAAGAAAGGAAGACTCATGAGGACAAATGAAAGGAGATGTTCCACAGGGTATGATGAAAACGAGAAAAAGAAGATAAGAGTTGGCTAGGGGGAAGAAGAGCAAGAGAGGCAATGAAGATAATGCAGGGAGGAATAGGGATAGAACAGAGAAAAGAAAAGGAGAGGAAACCAGTGATTAAAGAGAAGAATGAACAGAGTTTAAATTTCTAGGTACACACCTCTACTCTTATATGTTTGGATAACTAGTCTTAAATCTCAACTCATTTGAATTAGATGGTTGATTCTTCAACCAGACCAGTGGGGATGTTATGGGCATCAAGATGGGCCCTAGCTGTGCCTGCCTATTCATGGGTTACCTAGAACCTGAATTCTGTTCAAGTAAATTTTTAATTATAATTGTACAGTATAATCTGGCTATAATGAGATATTTGGGACTATCAAAATATTGTCTTTATAACCATAACTTGTTTTATCCTATTTATGTTTAATATAGGGGTATGTACTGTGTAAACAAAAAATAAGCTCTCATACATGTTTAAAATGGATGCGCTGAGTAATTGTCCACACTAAATACATACTTCTTCCCTGCAACAATAATTTCCCTGTCATCAATTATTTTTTGTTAAACTTGTACTCTGTTGGCAGTGATCTTATATTTTTAAAACAATATGACTACTAAATTGTTCCTTTTGTGAGCAGGGACAACTTGTCACCATTCATTATGGCAGTAATAAAAATAAAAATTCTGTCTTTTGAAATTTTGTAACTCCTGCATGGTTTTCCATATTCAGTGAGCAACACAGTTTGGGATAAAAGAGAGTTTGGAATAAAAGAAAGAGGAAAAATGAAAAAATAATTTTGTTAAATGGTATAGATAAATCATCATCATCATTGAGTGCCTTCTCCGCAACGAAGGTTGGCTACCATGGAGCGCCATTCTGCTCTGTCTCTTGCTTTGATGGTGCAGGTTGTCATAGGCTGATTTGTTCATCTTTTGATGTTACTCGTCCATGTTAGTCTTGGTCTGCCTCTGCCTCATTTACCTTGTATTTTCCCCTCCAGGATTACTTTTAGTAGGCTGTTGTGTCTTTTAACATGGCACAAAAATCGCATTTGTCTTGTTTGAATTGTGCTTAGTAGTTCTCTTTTTATTTTTAGTTGTTTTAAGACTTCAATTTCTTTTCCTTCCATCCAATTCTACCTATTCTTCTATATATCCACATTTCAAAAGCTTCAATTCTCTGTTCTGTTTTCTTATCTAATGTCCATGTTTTGCACCATATAGGAATATTAAGAAGATGTAACATTTTGCTATTCTTAGTTTTAGCCTTTGTTTTATTCTTTGTTTTGATGTTAGTATGTTCTTCATGACATTAAAATTACTTTTTGCCATTCCTATTCTTTTGTTTATTTCAGTTGTACATTTTCCATCACTGGTTATAGTATGTCCAAGGTAGTTGTAGTTCTGAACTGTCACCAGGTCTATTCCTTCTATTTTGATATCCACTTGTGGGTTTTGAGTATCTTCTTTGTTTATGATCATAGTTTTAGTCTTTTTGATATTCATATCTAGTCCATATTTTTTGCTTGTCATGTTTATTTCATTAAGTAATTGTTGTATATCTTTAGGATTTTCTGCTAGTAGTACAGTATCATCAGCATATCTTAGGTTATTGATTATCTTTCCATTAATTTGTAGGCCTGGCATCTCTATGATGTTTTTAAAAATTTGCTCAGTGTATAGATTGAATAAGTTTGGTGATAGGAAGCATCCCTGTCTTACTCCTCTTTTTATATCAATGGGTGTAGAGTTCTCTTTGTTATATTTTATTATTGCTGTTTGCTCCCAGTATAGATTACATATTAGTCGTATGTCCTGTCATCTAGATGTATCTCTTTCAGGCATTCTGTAAGTTGTTTGTGGTGTACTCTATCAAAAGCTTTGGTGCAGTCTATGAAGCAGGCATATATTAGTTTGTTTACTTCTGTGTATTTTTCGATTAATGTTCTCATGCAGAATATGGCTTCTTTTGTCCCACTATTTTTCCTAAATCCAAATTGCTGCTCATCTTATTCAGTATTGATTTTATTCTGAATCCTTCCTTGTACGACTTTTAGCAAGATTTTTTGTAACATGGCTCATTAGGCTTATTGTTCTAAAGTCACTGCATTCAACTGCACCATTCTTTTTAGGCAATGCAATGAAAGTTGATGTTTTTAGTTCATTTGGTAAGTATCCTGTGTGGTATATGTCATTGCATATGTCTGTAATCACTTCAATGCCAAAATCTTCTAGTGCCTGTATCATCTCTATTTGTATGCCTGTCAGGTCCTCCTGCTTTTCCCTTTTTCATTGTTTTTATAACTTTTTCCACCTCATATTTTAAGATTTTATTGCCTGATGTACATTTTATAACTGGTTTCTTGTCCCTTTGATCCTGAAATAGTTCTGTTATATATTCCTGCCATCTATCTATAATATTCTTATTGTCTGTTAGCATTTTTCCTTTTTTGTCTGCCACCTTCTGTGGCTTTTTTATTTTTATTAGTCATTCTCTTTACTTCTGTGTGCACTCCTCTTAAGTCTTGTTTGCTTTCCATAGTTTCTTTTTTCTATACATTTTTGGCTGAGCCAGTCTTCTTTTGCCTTTTTGCACATTTTGCTTATCTCATTATCTATTTTATTGTATTGGGCAGTGTTCTTCGCTTGTCTCCTTTAATCCATTTTTTCTAAGATTGTGTTAGTTATCCATTTTTGTTTTTTGTTCTTTTCTCTTTTAGGTAAGGTGTCCCAGGTTTCTTGTATGCTTTTCTTTATGCATTGCCATTTTGTTGTTACTTTTTCATCAGGATTTTCTCTTTTGTATTGTTCAATTTGATGGTCATATGCTGGACATGTGATGAGAAGAGATAATAACCGAATAGCAAAGTAAGCCCTCATGTGGGAAACAACAGGTAGAAGAAAAAGAGGAAGACCCAGAGTGACACTGAGAAGAACATTGATGAGAGAGGCAAGAGCAGCAGGATTCGGCTCCCTCAATAAGATAGAACTTCTTGCACAGAACAGAGACAAATGGCGAGATTTGATAAAATATCTTTAAAAGAAAACTGCTAGAACAGAAACTCAGATAAGAGAAGGTGTATCTTGGTCTACGCCCTATGGGCCAGCTATGGCTCGAAACAACAATTGTTCAATTCCTTCTTCTAGCAGCTTCTGGTATGTGTTTTTTACTTGTATTGTATCATCATCATCATGTGCCATACTGGTTGGCATAGGTGATCATGTCCCTCCACAATCTTCTATCTACAGTGCATCGTATCAGTTCTGTTGTTGACTGTTTTCCATGCCATGACACCAAGCTATCCAGTATTTTCTCTCTCTGTCGCACCTTTGTATTGTATAGATATCTTTAATATCTTTTTGGTTTAAAGCTGTTATATCTAGTGGATTTGTTGATGAATTAGACTTTTGCTTGTTTCTCTTTAGTTTGATTTTCATTTTAATCATTACAGGATTGTGATCTGAATTAATATCTGCTCCTGGGTAGGTTTTGGCTTTCTTTACACTGTTACGGAACCTTTCTTTTATCATTATGTAATCTATTTGATTCCTCTTCTTATCTCCAGGGTTTTTCCATGTGTATAGTTTCCTTTTCTCTTGCTCAAAGTAGGTGTTCCATATTATCAGCCTTTTTTCTTCACAGAATTGTATTAATCTTTCTCCTCTGTCATTTCTTTTTCCTAAACCATGATTTCCTATAATGGTCTTATATCTACCTTTTCCTACTTTAGCGTTCATGTCACCCATTACAATCAAGATGTTTTAAGATTTCACTTGCTTCATAACTTTATTTAGGTCTTCATAGTATGCTTCTATTTGTTCATCTGTGTAGTTTTGAGTAGGTGCATATGTCTGTATTTTTGCTATGTCGAATGGTTTTGATTTCATTTTGAGTAGTATAATCCTATTTTGTACATCCAGTGGATATTTATGTATTTTTGTAGCTCTCTTTTTATTAGTAGTCCTAACCCTCTTTGATGTTCTGTTGTGTTGGCTGAATATGTATATGTATCTTTTTCGTCCTCTATGTACCCACATTAAGTTTAAGTCATCCTTACAGGATGTAAAAGTATATAGAGGGGCAGATATAGCTTCTGATCGTCATCTTCTGTTAGCCAAACTTAATATTAAATTAAAAAGGTATGCTACAATGAATAAGGGTAGAAAGTATTTCAATGTAGGATTTCTTAAAGAACAAGGAATTAAAGATAAATTCACAGTCACAATATCAAACAAATACCAAGTCCTCCAACAACTAGAAAATACAATAAATATAGAAGATCATTGGAAACAGGTACAAAATATATGGAAAGAGACATGCGAAGAAACACTGGGGAAAAGAGAACGCCAGGATAAGGCATGGATGACAGCAGAGACCCTGGATAAAATTAAAGAAAGAAATAACAAGAAAGCAGACATAAATAAAAGCAAAACAAGAAGTAATAAAGCCAAGACACAGGAAGCTTACACAGAGGTGAACAAAGAAGTGAGAAGATGCATTAAAAGGGATAAGAGGAAATATATAGATGAACTAGCTAAAGAGGCAGAAGAAGCAGCAAATAAAGGGAATATGAAAGAACTGTACAACAGCACAAAGAAATTAGGTGGAAAATACAAACAGATCAACGCCTTTATCAAAGATAAGAAAGGAAATCTGCTTAGTAATATAAGGGAACAAATGGAGAGATGGAAAGAGCACTTTGAAGAACTTTTGAACAGACCCGGCTCAAATAATCCTCCAGATATACTACCAGCAGATGAAGAGTTACACGTTAACTGCGGAAAACCAAGCAAAGAAGAAATAATGAAAGCCATCAAACTATTAAAAGATGGTAAAGCCACAGGACCAGATGAAATTCCTTCGGAAGCCATCAAAGCAGATATTAACACCTCTACCAAGATGTTACATGATCTATTGGATAAAATTTAGGAGAGGGAAGAAATACCTAAAGACCGGAGAGAAGGTTATATGATCAAACTACCAAAGAAAGGAAGTTTACAGGAGTGCACAAATTATAGGGGAATTATGCTACTATCAGTGCCAGGAAAAATATTAGGCAGAATCATTCTGGAGAGACTAAAAGAGGCTATAGAGAAACACTTGAGAGATGAACAAGCAGGTTTTAGGAAGAACAGATCATGTGCTGATCAAATAACTACTCTACGTATAATAGTTGAACAAAGTTTAGAACTAAAATCCCCACTTTATATTGGATTCATAGATTACGAAAAGGCATTTGATAGTTTAGACAGAAGAATGCTTTGGAAGTTGCTGAGTCATTACGGAATCCCCATAAAGTTTATTAACCTGATAAAAACAATGCATGAAGGAACAAAATGTAGTGTGGTGCATGAAGGACAGCTTACAGAAGCATTTGAAATAAGAACAGGAGTAAGGCAGGGATGCCTTCTGTCTCCATTTCTCTTTCTACTGGCCATAGATTGGATTATGAAAATAACTCAAAACAACAGAAATGGGATCCAGTGGTCACTGACCAAACAACTTGATGATTTAGACTTTGCTGATGACATAGCTCTCCTATCACACAGCCATCAACAGATGCAGGATAAAATGAGTATATTAGATGAGAGATCACAACAGCTAGGACTAAAGATTAATAGAGATAAGACCAACATTATGAGAATTAATGCAGTTGGCAATAACCAAATAAAACTAGGAGAAATACCTCTACTAGACGTACAATCTTATATATATCTGGGCAGTAATATAGATAAAGAGGGAGGAACAGAAAATGATACCAAAATAAGGTTATCAAAAGCAAGAGGAGCTTTCATTGCACTGGGAAACATGGAAATCCAAAGAAATTAGGCTAAATACAAAAATAAAAATTTTCAACTCAAATGTTAAGTCGGCCCTATTATATGGCTGTGAAACATGGAGAATAACAAAATTGACAATCACGAAGGTACAGACTTTCATTAATGGATGCTTGCGCAGAATAAAAGGATGGAAATGGCAGGACAAAGTCACTAACGTGGAATTATGGAAATGTACCGGTCAAATACCAGTGGATAAAGAGATACAGCGAAGACGATGGCGATGGATAGGACACACACTACGGAAGCCAACTGAGAGTATTACACAACAGGCCCTTTTTTGAAATCCCCAGGGGAAAAGACAAAGAGGAAGACCAAGGAATTCTTGGAGAAGACAGATCGAAGCAGAGATGAAGATGATGGGGAAGACATGGAATGATCTTAAAAGAATGGCAAAAAACAGAACGACTTGGAAAGTGTTTGTTGAAGACCTATGCTCCACTGGGAGCTAAAAGGTAGAAGAAGATGTACCCACATTCTTTCCATCTTGTCTCTGATATGCCTAAAATATCTATATTTATTCGTTCTGCTTCTTGAATCAGATTTTCCAATTTCCCTTCTTGATATAGAGTCCTAACATTCCAAGTACTTATTTGGTATAGATAAAGCTTTACATAATTAATGGATTATACAAATTTGAACGTCATTTCAGCTCAGTAGGCGTTCAGCAAGAACAATAAACAACACACACACACACACACACAGATATATAAGTAAATAAAATTAGCCCTACACAGCTAACTAATAATTAAATATCTAAAACATAATAATTTCGAACTAGAATGAAAAATAAAAATGGCTTCCCTGTGTATAACGCTGTGGCCAGAAAGAAAATGAACGAGGAATAGTCTGCACAGGATAACCGGTGTAATTGACCAGCTAATGGGAGGGCCAAAAACACAGATGGAAGGGGTAAAAAAATATGTTGGGGGGGGGGGGGGGATATTTATTTACGCGACTACTATTATTTTATAGCCCTCATTCATTTTCCTTCTGGCCACAGTGCTATACTCAGGGAAGACATTTTTGTTATTTCTCATTCTAGTTCAAAATTATTTTGTTTTAGATACTTCATTATTAGTTTGCTATATAGGGCTAATTTTATTTCCTTACATATTTGTGTATGTGTGTGTTTTGTTTATTGTTCTTGCTAAAGGTTTCTTGAGCTGAAATATCGTTCAAATTTGTGTTGTACATTAATTATGTAAAGCTTTAATCATACCATTTTAAAATATTTTTTTCATTTTTCCTCTACAATCAGTTTTACTGCATCTTTGCATTTATATGCATTTCTTTGCCTTGACCCCTTATAATAGGTACCTGTTTCATCCACGTTGTATTTATATTCTTCATTGAAACTTTTTGTGAATATTCTGTAGTTCACTTTGCTTTCACTCATCAGTTGTTTCTTCTGAAACTGACCCGGTCTCACCACAGACTACTTTCATTGACTTAAGGTGAAGTTAGTATGATCTAGAAACTCAGTCAGCTCTTTTCCCTTTTCAATAAGAATGGGTTCTGAAATCATGGTATTCTTGCTCCTAGCTTGCTTTATCCATGTATGCAAAGTGCAGTCAGCATCATTGTTATTAGCTTCCTAACAATTGCTTGCAAGTGCCAATATAATGTTTCTGTCTTTCAGGATTTTGTGTAAATACTTGAGGCAATATCATGTACTCTGCATATTTCTGCTTTTGATTTTAAACTTTTGTCCACTTTCTCTATCAACATCATTTTCATTTAAAGTGATAGTCAGGGGGCGAGAGAATAGAGCTACTGGCCAATCCAAAATAAGACTACTCAAAATAATGCACTGGAATGCTGAAGGCATAAACAGCAAAAGAGATGGGTACAGTAAAAAGATAGAATTAGAAAATATCCTGCATGAAGAACAAATAAGCATATGCTGTTTGCAGGAAACCCATCTAAACAACGACATAGCCTTGAAGATTAGGGGATACCAGTGCTACCGATCTGACAGAAAAAACTGACAGAAGGGCGGAATATATTGACACTTGTAAAGAACAACGTCAATGCATGTCAGATTGAAGTGTATATGGATGGGGCAGAATATCAAATACTGCACCTCAGGACAGGAAATACAGACTTCCATCTACTCAACTACTACTGTCTGAGTGACCGCCCACTAGCACTAGACACAATTACATTAAAATAAAGAATAATTGTATGTGGAGACTTTAACAGCCATTCACAGAGCTGGGGCTATGAACATATGGACAAGAGAGGTGAAGAGCTTGAAAATTGGCAAGATGATAATATATATATATATGGCCCTTTTCGTCTTGTCAGACGGTCTAGTGGAGGCTATTGCGTATTTTTTTGAGGTATTGTTTTTGCCGAAGAGCTTCTCTCGTGGCTAATTCTACCAATGTTTGACAAACACACGCGGTCACATAATGAACAGGTCAGGCTCGCTGGTCCACAGGGTTTACCATCCTTTTTCATGAGTCTCTTCTCTTCTAAGTCCTGTCTTAGAACAGTCTCAAATGTTGTTATACCGTTCCTTATACGTGCTCTCCATGATGTGCGATCACTTGCCAGATGTTGCCAGTCGTTTTCACAGATGGAGAAGTCTTTCAGAGATGATTTGCAGATATCTCTATATCGTAGTTTAGGTCTGCCGATTTGTCGTTTTCCGTGTTTTAGCTCGCCATATAGTATTTGCCTAGGAATGCGTTTTTCTTCCATCCGTTGGACATGCCCCAGCCATCTTAGCCTTCGACTTCTGAGCATCGACATGATTGTTAGGGTCTTAGCACGTTGCAGGACAGTTAAGTTGGTTATTTTGTCCTGCCATTTGATGTGCATTATTTTGCGGAGACATCGCATGTGGAAGACATTTAGTCTTTTTTCCTGGTTTGAGTATGTTGTCCAGGTTTCGGATCCATATAGTAGTGTGCTAAGCACACATGTTTGATATATTAAGAGTTTAGTCTTTTGAGTTAGTTTCGTGTTGTTCCATGCCCTTTTTGTGAGTTTGCCGAAGGTCGTAGCTGCCTTACCAATTCGACAGTTTATTTCTTCATCAAGAGAGATGGTTTGCATAACTGTGGATCCAAGATATGTAAATTTCTGTACTGATTCTAGTGGGCAGTCTTTTAGAGTAATAGATAGAGGTTTGAAGTCACCTTGATTTAGTATTACTGTCTTCTGAACATTAATTGACAGTGAAAAAAGGTCGCATGCTTTATCCAGGTTGTTGATCAGCGACTGTAGGGTGGCCTCACTATGAGCGACTAGGGCTGCATCGTCAGCAAATAAAAATTCTTTAAGTAGGGCAACATTTGTTTTGGTTTTTGCTCTTAGTCGTGCTAGGTTGAACAGTGAGCCATCTGGTCTAGTGCGAATGTAAATATCTCCTGAGCTGTTTTCGAAGGTGTAATTTAGGAGGGCAGCAAAAAATATACCAAAAAGGGTAGGGGCGAGGACACATCCCTGTTTCACTCCTTTGTTGACTTTGAAATTCTCTGATGGACTCCCATCAAAATGGACTTTGCCATTCATGTCTTCATGGAAGGAAATTATCAGCCTAAGTAGTTTAGGAGGGCAGCCTATGCCTTCTAACACCTTGTAGAGACCATCTCTGTTTACTGTGTCGAATGCCTTTGTGAGATCCACAAAGGCAATATAGAGCGGCATATTTTGTTCCCGACATTTTTCCTGCAGTTGTCTAAGAGTGAAGATCATATCTATGGTTGATCTCCCGGGTCTGAAACCGCATTGGGACTCGGGAAGCACCCGTTCTGCAAGTCTTTGCAGGCGATTAAGTACGACTCTAGCAAAAGCTTTGCCTGTTGTGCTAAGGAGAGAAATGCCTCTGTAATTATTGCAGTCGCCCCTGTCTCCTTTATTCTTGTACAGCGTTATAATCTTGGCATTTCTCATAAGATGATAATGAGCTTATACTATTAAACCAGACAATAGATCCACCAACATTCTACTCCAGATCATGGCATACCACATCTACACCAGACCTTGCTTTCCATTCACCAGACCTGGATTGGAATATCACACGTATTGTTGAGAAACAACTTGGAGACAGCGACCACCGACCATTCTTTTTAGTGGTACAAAATAAGGCCATCAGGGAGAGCAGCACTCTCTCCAGATGGAATTACAAAAAGGCAGACTGGAAAATGTATCAACACTACACCAGTGTACTGACTAAAGATATAAATACAGATAGAGACATCAACAAAATAGTTGATGAATTCAGTAGACTAATAATACAAGGGGTTAAGGGAAAAAAATGCAAATGAATGCATAAAAATGCGAAGCTACAGTAAAGCTGAATTGTGAGGGAAAATTGAAAAAAATATAAAAAAAAGGTATGGTAAAAGCTTTACGTGGTTAGTAGACGACACAGATTTGAACGACGTTTCGGCTCAATAGGCCTTCAGCAGGAACAGACAAACAACAACACACATGGATATGTAAGTAAATATAACTAATCCTACATAGCTAACTAGTAATGAAATATCCAAAACAAAATGATCTAAATATGTTAAAGAAAAGCAAATTGACTTCCCTTGTGCCGTGGACGCTGGTCAGGACGGGAAAAGGGCACGTAACACGGGTCTGGCTGTAATATTCCCTCTGGACAGGGGTGGAGGGTACTAAAAATACACGAGTGGGGGGAACGCTGTCTAGGTTACGCCGGCTAGCAAAGACGCCGACAATGCCTGGAAGTGTCTAAGGCTCGTAAATACAGGTATACACACACTCACAGATGCGTGTATACATATGTGCACGTACAAGTAGACGTGCACATACTAATACACATCAACACACATATATACATGCATACACAAACATAAATATGCATACAAGCAAGTACACACATACACGAGTACACATATATATACACATATATGTATACATATATATATATATATATATATATATATATATATATATACCAATACCCGTACATATGAACACCTACATGCATGTGCACATCCATACGGGGACAATCAAATGTGTAGAAATGTGCGCATAATGCACTACTGACCAGAGGAGTACACACCGGAGTAAGTGTGCAAGCTAGAAGGAGAAAGAATATAATAACAGGTCCTCAAAAGGCGGAAAGAGTAAGAAGTCTGAGAGTGGGGTGCAATAAAAACACATGAGTGGTACGTGGCCCAGAAAGAAAGGTGTATATGGGAACACCGAAGTGTACTAATGGGGACTAGTGGAGGAGAACTATGAGTAGCATGGCATAGTAGATGGACTAAAGGGCCAAAACATGGACAGTAGAGAGGGCTATGTAAAAGGGAAGGAGTAGCCGAAAGGTAATTATGTGCATGAGTGTGATACATTCATGCCTCTTGGGATCAGCGAACCATACTTAACTATGAGGCGATTCTCCAAAGTAAATTGGCTGCGGTCGCCGGAGCGACAAAGAACAATACCAGTAATACGGATGTCGTCTTTGCCCTTGTGGTCTGGGGAGTTGAAATGGGAAGACACTGGAGTGCCAGTATTCTGTTGAACATCTCGTAGATGTTCACAAAACCTTTCAGCTAATCATCTACCAGACTCACCAATGTAAGTCATGTGGCATCGTTGGCATATGATGGCATAAATGATGTTACGGGACACACATGTGAAGCCATGCTTGATCTCGAACCGTCCATTAGGGAATAAGACAGAGTCAGTAGGGAGCACATAGGCACAGGTTATGCAGTTATGACCACAGGGGGCCGTGCTGAAGTGTTGAGGATCGGAGCGTGGGAGATGGCTCCTAACCAGAATATCTCCCAAATTCCTGTCACGCTTGAAGGCGATCATCGGGGGATCACTGAAAAGTAGACGGGTGGTGGGATCAGAGAGGAGAATGGAACGGTAGCGGTTGAGTATCTTCACAGCAGCTAAGTTGTGAGGATGATAGGTGAGAGTGAGTATGGTTCTCTCATGGGGGGGGGGGGGCGCGGTTAGAGGGAGTGAGTGCCTCGGGACGGGTGATGAGGAGGACCCGCTTAAGGGCAGACTGGAGGATCGAGTCTGGATAAAGCCGGCGGCTGAAGAAACCTAACATAAGTTGAGCTTGTTGGAGGAAATCTTGGTCATCCTGGCAGATGCCTGGGAAGTCAATTTGCTTTTCTTTAACATTTTTCGATCATTTTGTTTTGGATATTTCATTACTAGTTAGCTATGTAGGATTAGTTATATTTACTTACATATCTGTGTGTGTTGTTGTTTGTCTGTTCCTGCTGAAGGCATATTGAGCCGAAACGTCATTCAAATCTGTGTCGTCTACTAACCACGTAAAGCTTTTACCATACCTTTTTTCTATTTTTTTCAATTTTTCCCGACTAATAATACAAGCTGCCTGTGAAACAATACCTAGAGGGGCACGGAAACACTACAAACCATACTGGAGTAGCGAACTAGAGCAACTGCACAATGACATGGAAACATCTCGAAAGCAAGCAGAAAATAACCCTTGCCAAGAACACCACAATAACTACCAGCATGCTAAAGCCAAATTTCAACGGGCTAAACTACAAGCCAGACAGAGAAGCTGGAAAGAGAAAACAGAGTCCTTGAATCTTGAATGAGACACAAGAATAGTGTGGAAGCTTGTAAAACAGCTGAATGATGAGGGTACAGAAAGGAACACCAAAATTACACTGAAGAAGGATGGAAACATATCCTAACAGGTAAACATGCAGCAAATTACTTTGCAGACTCCTTTGCAAATGACAATAATATTGAATTTAGCCTAGAGAAACGACAAGAGACCCGTTTAAAACAACAAAATGCAAGACAAGAAGAGACCACACATGAAGTCATGGAAATACCCATTACACAAAGAGAGCTAGAGCTGGCAATATCCAAATTAAAAATGAAAAAGTTACCAGGCAGTGATGGAGTGTCCAATGAAATGATTAAGAACTTGGGAACTGCAGCTAAAGCAAAACTACTGCAGATCTACATTTGCTGGATCACAGGTAGAGTGCCACAGGCATGGAGAGAAGCAATTATGATACCATTACTAAAGCCAGGAAAAGATGGATCAACGACATCCAGCTATAGACCAATCAGCCCTACAAGCTGCTTGTGTAAAACAATGGAACGTATAATCAATCTCAGACTGCAGTGGTACCTGGAAAGTGAAAATCTCCTTGTCCCACAACAAGCAGGCTTTAGACAGTGTTACTCTACCGAAGATCAGGCAACCTATCTTTCCCAGGAAATTAAAGATGCGTTTCAAGAAAAGAAACTGGTACTAGCAGCATGGATAGACCTAAAGAAAGCATTTAATAAGGTATGGAAGGAAGGGCTTTTGAAGAAACTGAGAAATTATGGAGTAAATGGCAGGATGTGCAAATGGGTGAAAGCATACCTGCATAATAGGAGAGCCAGAGTGCAGCTTAATGTTCTTAAAAGTAAGAAGATCCTACTAGGCTAGGGTGTCCCACAGGGAGGGGTACTATCTCCAACACTTTTTCTGATCTACATTAATGACCTAGTTACTGAACCACCACATGGCATCAAAGTGGCAATGTATGCAGATGACTTGGTAATGTGGTGCACAGAGGAGTATGCAACAGTGGCCTCCAAATTGCTACAAAGAGCTATGAATGCACTGAATTCATGGACAAATAGATGGTGTATCAGCATCTATACAGACAAATGCAGTACTACACTTTTCACACTCTCCCCAAAACAAAAAGCAGGAGCCATCTACATAAACAATGAGCCTGTGAAAGAAGACATACAAGCTACAAAAAGGAAAGAGAGATCGTGGACGACAAAGAGAGAAAATACTGGATAGCTTGGTGTCATGGCATGGAAAGCAGTCAACAACAGAACTGACACGATGCACTATAGATAGAAGATTGTGGAAGGACATGATCGCCTACACCATCCGGTATGGTACATGATGATGATGACACTCAGACACCTCACTCTTTCCGCCTTTTGAGTACCTGTTATTCTTCTGTTCTATTCTTTCTCCTTTGTGTTTACACACTGACCTCAGTGTGTACTCTTCTGGTTATGTGGGCGTTCTCGCACATTTCTACACATATATGATTGTCCCCATATGGGTGTGCACATGCATGTATGTGTCCATATGTATGGGTATTGGTATATACATATGCATGTATGTGTATGTATGTATGTATGTATGTATGTATCCCGTGTGTTACCGGGGCCTCATTATGAGGGAGGTAAAGAATAGTGACACTGTGACCTTCCAGGCATGTCGTAAGAGGTGACTAAGGAGGTTGTTTGACAAGCTGTCATTGTAAAAAGTATTGTTATGGAAACAGCGCCATAGATTTTAGAGCAGTGATCTCTGCAATATGTGCCATTTTGGCACGCAAGGTTTCTGTTTTTGAGATTGTGGTTCTGCCCTATGTGCTGTCTTCGGCTCGAAAGAACAATAGATAGATAGATAGATATCTATAGGTATGTCTGTTTGTACGTGTATATATGTATACATGTATCTGTGTGTGTGTATACATGTATTTGTGGGCCCTTAGATACTTTTAGACATTGTAAGTGTCTTTGCAGTTAAGGTAACCTAGACAGCGTTCCCCCTACTCGTGTATTTTTAGAACCCTTTGCCTGACCAGAGGGTATAATTACAGTTACACCCACTCTTTACCATTCTTACCACGGTCCACGACACAGGGAAGTCATTTTTCTTTTCTTTAACCAGTTTCGATTATTTTGTTTTGGATGCTTCGTTACTAGTTAGCTATGTAGGATTAGTTTTATTTACTTACATATCTGTGTGTGCGTGTTGTTTGTTTGTTCCTGCTGAAGGCCTATTGAGCCTAAACGTCGTTCAAATCTGTGTCATCTACTAATCATGTGAAGTTTTTACCATACCATTTTTTCTATTTATTTTTTTTTATTATCCCCAATAATAAGTAAACCATAATGGTTTCTGCTGTATATGATTCAGGTCCCAAGGCAGACAATTTGCAGATTGTGGGATGTTTATGACCTCCTACTAACAACTACATTTCTGGAGGCAATTTGTCTTTCTGTTTAACAGTGCAATATGCTGTGCATAGGAAACTGAAAGTTAAAGAAGAAGAAGTAGATGATAAATGGAAATAAAACAAAAAAAGAACTGCGCACTAATCGCCCATCTGCCAATACTTCTCAGTACTTATTTGTTAAACTAAGCAATCTCTTTTCTATTTCTCAGTAGTCAGGGACCTGCAGAACAACCATATGACATTGTTGAATGTAAAAAAAAATTAATTATTGTTTAGAGTCATTTCTACAGTTAAAGCTTAAAATGTTGATTATGTGCTAGATCTTAAGACAGAGAATGTCTGTAAAAATTGCAATGTTTGGAAACTTTTTTATTGTTAAAAAAAGGAAAACATTTATTGGGAGCATTAGATATTTTTTTTGGATTCAAGGGAGCATCCATTTTTGCTATTTTAGGCTCATAATGAACTTTGTCAAAACAACAAGTTTGTGACATTTAATGAATGTAGGAAGCATTGTTTCTGTCATTATATGCACTTTTCAATCTTACGTAAAGAGCATGAAATGACAATTTTCAGGGGAAAAAAAACTGAAAAAATAAAACTGTCCCTTTCTGGGCTAACAATAGAAAGGGATGCATGTGAGCATATGCAAAGGCATTGCTTGTGAGGACAGAAACATTCTTGAGAACATTAATTTTATTATAAATTTTATCCATTTAAAGGAGCAAAGTCAGAAAAGATTCATCTGTTATAAAAAAAAATAAATAGTGAAGAACATTTGAAGAACAGTGTCCATGAGTACCAGATCACCTTAAAAGACATTTTTTTTCTGTATTTATATATATTTTTAATGTGTTGTATGTATAAATTTAAAAAATCATCATTTCAGATGACATAACAATCATCATTTTTAGTTTTTAGCCATGTAATGAGAAGAGAAGAACTGGAATATATTGTAACAACTGGAAAAATTGAGGGACAAAGAGATAGAGGGAAGCAAAGAGAAAAAATACCAGACAGCTTAAGAGAATGGCTTGGCAGAAGATCAACAACAGAAATGATAAATAACTGTCGAGATCAAAAGTTGTGGAGAGACATGAACACCTACGCCAGAAGGCCCGGTACTTGATGATGATGATGGTGATGTATAAATATCTTGTTTGTTTATATTGGAAATTTAAGGTATTTCATTCATACATCAATCTAAATGAGCTCATCCTCCTTTTGATAGTTGTGCTCTTTTTGCACAGTGAAGACAGCCATAGAGTTATCCACACAGATGACAGCAACAGAGTTGCCTTGGGTTCCAAGGATAGAAAAGTTAGGTTTGCTGACTGCATCAATGGCAAGGAAACAGGGCCCATCATCACAGGACATGCTGGCTCCATTACCTGCTGCTATTTGATACACGACAAGGACATGGTCATCAGTGGCAGCTATGACACCAGTGTTCGGTGAGAATCTTGTAATACCACACTTTCATTTGTATTTAAACAACTATACTACATTTAACTCTTTCCGGGCTTGATTAAAAAAGATGTTTCTTCATGTTTGGGCCAGATTAGTTTTCAGTTTAGAAAAATTCCATCACATGCCTTTACATCTTATAATTTTAACCAATAATGTAGTTAAATGTGGTACATGTTATATATCACCGGATAGGAAACTGGTTGCAGAAAATAAAAATAGGAATATATTGATGATATCTGAAGGAAAAAATATATTATAAATAGTATAAAATCAGCAAAGGCAGATAATTTTCATTTCAAAATATGATATTTCAACTACCTCTATTTTCTCATGACTAGAAGTGTCACTATCCATTCTTCTAGAAATTTTACACATAGTAATCCAAAGTTCTTAAAAATACAGTTTATTTATGCATTCATATCCACAAATAATGAAATTATGCACAAGAGGTACTGGGCACGGCCATTATTTGTCAGAAATAAACACACATTTAATTTGCTAAGTTTTAAATTTGCTAAGTTAATGTCTTGCTTGGTATCCACAGGAAGCACTTGTACAACCTATTCAAGGTATTGCATACAAGTATTGGTGGATGGGTATAAATACGAAATCGGCTCTTTACAAATAAATTATTCAACCTTACCCGTATAAGCCGATGTACCGTTAATGGTCCAAAATGTTGCCACTGCATTTGTAACCACCATAATTTCCATGGTCAAACTACTTGTAGTAAATGCAAAAACATCAATCTCTTCCTTCACAATTCTACCACCAACATGAGACATGAAAGTCCATGAGCTCTGTACATGCAGAATAACAGGCCCATGTGTAAATAACTGTGTCCCTATAAGAAGAGTTCTAGAAAATCAAAGCCTGAACTTCTGCCTCAATGACCAATGGGTTTTGTTGTCTACATTCTCTGTCTAGTGTGATGATGATGAGAAAGAATGTACTGCACTCATACCCTTCTTCCCGGGTTCTATGTCCTCGATTGAACACACCTGCTGAACAATATCCATACCATGTCACATCCATGAGTTTCCTCTTTTTAACCTGCTGCCCTTAGTACCCATAAATTCACAATATAGCAGATGATGAGGGTATGCAATGATTCAATGGTAGGCATGAGCTTGGCAAAGTCTTATTCTGTCTGCCATGGTGAGAAAATCAAGGAGGTAATAATGCATCACCCTACACTCAGTATCTTTATGCACCAAAGGGTGAAATGCATTAGAGACAAATAATAACAAATTAATATTATTATAGAGGGAAACTTCCGAGGCGATAATTCAGGGAATCATAGGAGGAAGAGATATGTATTTTGAGTGCTGTAATACATACCTCTTCCTCCTATGATTCCATGAAATGCATTACTTCATTTTGTATTTCCAGTTGTTCTATTTCCATATTGCCTGGGTCAGAATCACCAGTGCATACTCAATCACAGACAGTACCAATCCCTGATATCTCTCTCTCTCTCTCTGTGATGAAGACTCAATCAGAGTAGGATTCCAGACTCTCTCATGAAGTCAGCTGTCTTTTTAAGTGATTCGATTGCCCCACATAGTTTCTCTTCGATTGCCCCACATAGTTTCTCTTCCCCTCAATCACAGACAGTACCAATCCCTGATATAAGAGAACATGATTGATGCTGCTCATTTTGTGCTGATGCCATAATTCATGACTCATTGCAGCTAGTCCCCTTCTGGATTTCAATAACACCTGATCTACATGCTTATAATACTCTCGGTAGCTACTCAATAATGCTCTCTCCTGCTGTTGCAAAATATCTAAATAATTCTTCAGTATCTTTCTTTATGAGCCGCGATAGCTCAGTGGTTAGTGAACTGGACTACAAAGGACAAGAGGTAGGGTTCGATCCCAACTGACGGCTTCCGGGTTCACCCAGCCTTAAATGGGTACTGGATTTTTTTCTGGGAAAGTAAAGCGGCACGGGCGTAATACCGACCACATTACCCCAAAAAGCATGTTCCGAAGGTCTGTAAAAATTATGGTCACTAACACCATATTCCCTACACGCCACTTGGCATGACGGGGGTACTTTACTTTTTTTTTTATCTTTCTTTATAAGTTTTACATAAATTTTGTGTACAGAAGAGTGGTTTCTCCCTGCTACATATACACTTTCAAAAGCTTAAGTAGCCACATGTTGGGAATACATTTGATTTCTAAAGTGTGTGTCAGACTGTGCTTTTTGAGTGTGTTTTATGTCACATAGTCATGATTTGCTATGAAAAACAAGTGAAACCCTATTTCCTTATGGATTATTAAAAAGTTACAACAGCCGTTAAAAGTAAATATGGTCAATTTCTGTAAAAAATAGTCAACATCATGTGCCATACCGGCTGGTGCAAACGATCATGTTCTTCCAAAATCTTCTCTCACAATGCATCATATCAATTCTGTTGTTGATTGTTTTCCATGTCATGATACCAAGCTATCTAGTATTTTCTCTCCTTATTATCTACAATCTCTCTTTCATTGCATTATGCCAGTTGTAACCAACTATTCCTCTTTTCATGATGTGCCCGAAAAATGTTGATTGTTTCTTTCTTATGTTTTTTAGGATCTACCTTTTTGTGTTGGCCTCTTTGAGAACTTCCTCATTGATCTTTTTAGCTGTCCAGGGAACTTTCAACATTCTTCTGAGAAATTCCATCTCTGTGGCCTCTAATCATCTTTTCACTTGTTTGTTTACGGTCCATGATTCGCTTCCATAGGTCAGAATTGGCTGTTTATAGCACTGATGAACTCTCTTTCTTACTTTTATTGACATAGATTTGTTGCATAAGACATTTTTCATTTTCTAAAATGCTATTTTGACCTGAGATATTCTGCTTTTTATTTCTATAGTGCATCTTCCATAAAGGACTTCCGTTTCCAATATGGTGGAACGAGGTTCATGTACTCTGGACCGCTGTGGAAATTGCATTTGTGGACTGATTAGTTTCAGCTCTTCAATGCAATTTTCTGCGTTAAAGTCAATCTGATGATCCACTTAACAAATTCTGCCGATGATGCAGAGTCGTACACACCTCAATGCTTCTCTTTGTCAAGTCCATGTTTGTGAATGTAACCTTCCCTTGTCTAGAGTTGATATGTGGTTTATGTCAACACATTGAGTGCTGTTCCAAGGCCATCGTTGGAATTGTTTGACACCAAGTATTTACATGTTGCAACTCATTAATATAGATTGCTCTGCCAAGTCAATCGCAGTTTTCACTTTAGAGATTGTGCATCATCTTTTTGTGCATTGTTGGCTGCATTTATTAGAGTAATTGGGATTTTATGGGTGCAGCCATTGTTGTGTGTGCTACGTCATCACAATGACTGATTGTATATCCCAAAAACAGCCGTACGCTATTAGTGAAAGGCAGAATGGAGTTTCGTATATGACTTTGCAGCACCGAGGTCACTCCCGGAGGTTCATGTTAGTCAAGAGGGATTCGTAATTTCACAAATTCACATTGCAGGGAGATCTAACAGTCTGTTGTTTGATGTGCGACGGGGATAGTCCGATGACTAACTGTGTTTCATATGTTTGGATTTGGAGTCAGGGTGATGTCCTAGCATCATCAGGTGCTACACATTTTTTTAAAAAAATGATGATCATCATTTTCAGGACATGAACTTCTGGTCAATATGGTGGATAGGTGGCAGGAACCATTAAAGGCTATGTCTGAAAAGTGTTCTTTGTTGTAGTTTTGTCATATTCCAAGTCCGGCTTGTTGCAAGAGCTACTGAGTTAGGTGCTCTGCGCACATTGTGACCCGTGCGTTTCATCTGTTTTGGTCGTGTTTCGATATTCTGATTGTTTACGATGAATGATGATATTTTATGATGGAGAACAGATGGCTGTGTTCACTTTCTGTGCGGTTTCATCTATGTCTTTTGGTGTGTGCTGAGACTGCCATGATGGGGACTTCAGCTACCTTTCTTTGTTTGGGAGATGAGATAGTAATTCGGATGATTCCAGTGGCAAGGGCGGTTGAGTAATTATTGATTTTAATTCATTTGCAGTGATACCGGGGCCTTCCATAACCATAACCACCTTCCAAAAAATTTTTAAAAAATTTGTGTTGTATTGTGATTGAACAGTCTGTCAAATGATAAGACCTGGATAGGACAATAGTACTCATAGGATGTGAATTTTTTCTAATTTTTTTTACTTCATACAGTGTCTATGTCAAATATGAATTTCATTATTATTTTGAACAATCTGAATGGGACATGCAGCCATCAAAGAAATAAATGAACATAGTTAACAAAAAATAACACATGGAATACAATTTGGACCTGATTTTATTGGAAATTAATCTGGATTCATAATGTGGTGAGTAACATTTTCAATGTTTCAACGTTTTCATTTTCCTACTTCTTCACTTTTTTACACTTACTCCAATGATTTTATATCATACAATTATTATTTCCATGTTGAACAATATTCCTTCTTTAATTTGATATATATTATATGACATGATATGTTTTATTTAACTCCCAAACATCCGGGTAATTCAGCTCCTCAACTTTAATGCTGATTGGCGTCAATGATGTTAGCAGAGCCTTTTACAGGATATTTGGGTGCAGGGGAATTATGAGAAATCACATAACATCAAAATTAATATGCGAGACTTTAATCAAATGTAAAACCCCAAAAAATGTATATTTTTCAATTTTGTTTTATAAAAATTTAATCTAAATAGCACGCTAAATTACTGTCTGACACGACGCCATTTGGGAAGTTGACAGTTCAGATGTCTTCAACTGAGTATCTAAAATTGATTGTTGTACTAATAAAATGTTATCTAATGATTCTGACTACATCCCTATTTTGTATCGACCGTGATGATATCACCACAGATGGGAAAATTGACTGAGAATGACAAAGACATTAAACTTGATTTGACAAACTCAGTACTCTGAGTGAGAAATGTTGGCATCATGCTATATGTGTGTCTCAATTGCAAGCATGTTTTTATGCCCTGTTAGGTTTCTGAAAGCAGTTTCTGTTATTTGTGTATGTTTTTATGGATATAACAATAGTATTTAATAATTAAAACAGAGTTAATATTTGTGCTTCGTTTAATTATTTTTTCCCCTAGCAACAGTTGTTATGGAAATGTTTGCAACAGTTCACTGCTAATAGGGAATTCTGTTTTTTTTTTAAATTTTGTTTTAATAATGATAATGGTAAACCGGGCAATTTATATAGTCACAATACATTTTTAAGAAGAGTTAATATTTGTAGGTTTTAGAATATAGGAAGTAGATCACTTTGTTTAACTTGGAAGCTGCATAGATCAAGAAAGAGACACCAGAATTGAATCAGAATAGCAAAGGCAGCAATGACTTTCAGAAACCTTGATAGAATATGGAAATCAAAATTACTAAGCACAAAATAGACCAACATGTGTTCGCGGTTCAACAGCAAACATCTGTTTTGACAACAATGTCGCCTAGCGGGAATGTCCATCCCGAATGTACAAAGTCTGCGATGGTAGGTGGGGCAGAAGAATCAGAAATGATCAACGTCCCAGAAAGCAAAAACAGCAAAGTGTGTGGTATACAAGAGGCATATTCAGGGCATGAAAGACTAATGTGGCTGACTACCATGAAAGAGAATGGAGCCATACCACGTACTATTCCAAAGAAAGCCATGGAGAAGAATTCTAACTTATGTCAGAAGAAAGATCTAAAAATAAGTACACAGAATGTTAGGACTCTTTACCAAGAAAGAGAATTATAAAATCTTATTCTAGAAGCAGAATGACTAAACATAGATCTTCTTTTTCTTCTTCTTCTTTCCTTCCTCATCTGCCTTTCAGCGTCGAGGGGAGATATAATTTGTGGTCTTTTGCTCTTCTGTTCCCCTCTGCTGCTGTTATGTTTCCTTGTGCTTGTAATATTCCATCGACCCATCTTTTTCGTGGTCGACCCTTGGGTCTGGTGTTCTCACAACGTTTGTTGAAGGCTCGTTGTGTTGTGTTTTGTTCTTTCTGCCTTGTCACGTGGCCAAACCATTTTATCTGTTGTTTCCTTATATATTCTATGGCAGGGGCTATTCCTAGCTTTTTTCTCAGTTCTTCATTTCTGATCTTATCTCTCAGACTGTTTCCTGTCATTCGTCTAACACATTTAATCTCAGTAGAGGTTATTTTTCTTATTGTTCTAGGGTCCACGTCTGGCATTTGTAGCACAACGTTGGTATGAAGATTGTATTGTATAGTGCTCGTTTTGCCTCCAGAGTTATTTCCTTGTTGGACAATAGTGGTGATAACTGTCCGATGATTTGACAAGCTTTGTTGCATCTTGATTCTATCTCTGCTGTTTGAGAATTATCGTTTGTCATTAGACTTCCTAGGTATTTGAATTCCTCTACTTATTTTAGTTGTCTGCCTTCTATAGTTATGTTGATGTTCTGTTTGTTTTTGGCGACATTCATGACTTCTGTTTTGTTGATGTTTATTTTCATGTTGTATTTTGTGCCTGAGATGTTGAGTTTGTTTAAGTGTTCTTGTAGGTCTTCTATTGTTTCATGTATTAGTGCCTGATCATCTGCAAATAAAAGCTCGTTGATCTCCTCTGTCTCTGATGGGTTGGCTAGCTTGCATATATGGTCCATGTATGTAATAAACAGTCGGGGGGATAGTACGCACCCCTGTCTTACGCCTGATCTGACTTGGAAATGGTCTGTGTAGCCTGCTGCTGTTCTGACCCTGCAGCTGCTGTTGACGTAGAGACTTTTAATAAGGTTGGTTAGATGTTGGCTTACTCCGTATGTTGTTAGTATCTCCCACAGTTGTTCTCTGTTTACTCTGTCGAATGTTTTTTCCTGGTCAATGAAGGCAATGTATAAGTTTTATTTGTGTTCTGCCATTTTTTCTGCAAGCTGTTTTAATGTGAATAGTGCGTCGGTACATCCTCTATTTTTCAGAACCCCATTTGAGAATCGATTAACTGTAGTTCTATTATTGGTCTCAGCCTTTTTTTCAAAAATTTTGGTGTATAGCTTTCCTACATGACTGAGAAGAGATATACCTCTATATTGATTGCAGTCTCTTTTGCTACCTTTCTTTTTCCATATTGGTACAATGATTGCCAGTCTTCTGGGGCTTGTTGTTGGTGCCATGCTGCATTAAATATTCTGTGCAGCCATTACTTTCCTGTTTCTCCTGCTGCTGCTATTATTTCTATTGGTATGTTATCTATCCCCGGTGCTTTATTTCTTGGTGCATATTTGATTACTTCTTCGATTTCCTCTTTCATGATGTTGGGTTCAGTATTTGTGAGTTCTAGCGTGATTTTTGTTGTCTTATTTGTAATTGGTATGTTCAAGAGGTCTTCAAAATATTCTTTCCATCTCTGTTGCATACATTGGTTATTTGATATTGGCTGTCCATCTTTATCATTTATCAGCTCAGTAGGATCATGGTTTTCTTTTCTCGCTCTTGTGGCTTTTACTGCTTTGTAGAAATCTCTTGTGGCTGTCTTGAAGTCCCTGCTCATGTTTTGTCCGAATTCTGTCCAATTCTTTTGCTTAGCTTCTTTGATCAAAATGTTTACTCTTTTCGAACTAAGGCATATTTTTCATATTTTTCTTGGTTCTTGTTCTCCCTCCAATTTTTAAACAGTTTCTTCTTTTCTTTAATTGCTTCAGCAGCACTGGACACGACTGGACTTGTGTGTTTTATCTTTTTAGCACGCGCCCCACCCCGCTGACTGCTCCACGGGCGCGTCTGCTGTTTCCTCTGGGAGGTCCAACGCGGGCGGCTGACTGGCCCACGGGCACGTTGCCTCTGGGAGGCCCAACACACCCCGCTGACTGGCCCACGGGCACGTATCTTTTTGGGCTATTCGGCCGGGGCGTGCTCCCAGAAGAAAAGGGTGTTTTATCTTTTTTGCACGCACCACACCCCGCTGACTGGCCCACGGGCGCGTATCCTTTTCCTCTGGGAGCACGCCCCGGCCGAATAGCCCCCCCCAGAGGTATATCTTTTTCGCACGCCCCGCCCCCGAATAAGCCCCCAGAGGTGCCGCTGCTGTTTCCTCTGGGAGGTCCAACGCGGGCGGCTGACTGGCCCACGGGGCTGTTGCCTCTGGGAGGTCCAACGCGGGCGGCTGACTGGCCCACGGGCGCGTATCTTTTGTCTCACCCCGGCCGAATAAGCCCCCCAGAGCTACCCGCTGGTATCTTTTTTCGCACGCCCCGCCCCGAATAAGCCCCCCCAGAGCTACCCCGCTGTTGCCTCTGGGAGGTCCAACGCACGCGGCTGACCGGCCCACGGGCGCGTATCTTTTTCGCACGCCCGCCCGAATAAGCCCCCCCAGAGGTACCCGCTGCTGTTGCCTCTGGGAGGTCCAACGCGCGCGGCTGACTGGCCCACGGGCGCGTATCTTTTGTCACGCCCGACCCGAATAAGCCCCCCCCCCCAGAGGTACCCGCTGCTGTTGCCTCTGGGAGGTCCAACGCACGCGGCTGACTGGCCCACGGGCGACTGTGGGTGGGTATCTTTTTTCGCACGCCCCGGCCGAATAAGCCCCCCCAGAGGTACCCGCTGCTGTTGCCTCTGGGAGGTCCAACGCACGCGGCTGACTGGCCCACGGGCGCGTCTGCTGTTGCCTCTGGGAGGTCCAACGCACGCGGCTGACTGGCCCACGGGCGCGTCTGCTGTTGCCTCTGGGAGCACGCCCCGGCCGAATAGCCCCCCCCCCCCAGAGGTACCCGCTGCTGTTGCCTCTGGGAGGTCCAATGCACGCGGCTGACTGGCCCACGGGCGCGTATCTTTTGTCTCACGCCCGGCCGAATAAGCCCCCCAGAGCTACCCCGCTGGCGCCCTCTCATGGGTACCACTTTGCTAGCCCCCGCCACCCCTATTATTTCAGAAGGAGTTTAAACGTCTAGCAAGGATTGAAATTTGCAATTAGAGAAATGTGAACCTATGAATATACCAAACTCAACATGTTGCATCATGAGCGAGCACGAATACTCCGAGCTGAATATGAGCGAGAGACGGGTGTTCGCCCCCCTTATCCAAGGTCAGGTCTGGCTCTACAGGATCTGGCAGACAGGCTGGCCAACATCGGGCGCAGAGCATCTTGGACTGGCCCATCCCAAAGGATGTAAAGAAGAGGCTAGCGAAGCCTCTGATCCCATCGCCCGGGAAGGGCCTGCGATTTTATGATCTGGATGTGGTGGTATCTCACCCTATCCCACTCCAGTGGGAGAGCCGTGGGTTGATCTCATTGCCCAGGCCAAGGAGGAGTTTGAAGTAGACGGTGCCGTTCGCACTTACTCTACATGGTGTGTAGAGAGGGCGGAGGACGACAAAGATGTCTGTACTATGACTGACGAGAGGGCAGCAAGGCTCATTCAATATTTCCCGTGGGGTAGGTCCCTTTGTAGGATCAAATTTCTCAGACAGGCTTGGAACGGCAATGTAGAAGAACCCGAGGAGGAGTGGGTTATCAGAGATAAATTTGACCCGATTAAATTGGAAATCAAAAAGGGGGGTGGTATTGTCGAGTTTTCTCGGGATATGAAGCCTGGCGCGCTAACAGGGATCGACAAGCCGTATTACGAAAAAGGTTATCCAGAGTCCGCGGTCGTGTACGGTCTCTACCAGATCCGAGACCCAGACCCTGCCAATCTAGCACCGCTGCGCGACGGTGACTTGAACTGTGTTGCTCAGAGTGTGATAGCGCACTTTGAAGGCGCTCTTCGAGGACAAGGGTTAACACCCACCAGACGGCAAAAAATACGGGATTGGGAGGAACGAGTTCGTAGACCCGGGGCCACGATCAATGATGTGGCTGAACTGGAAAAGATCCTCAAACGAGCCATCATCTTGCGGGACATAGCCGGTGGGATTATATACTGCAGCGGCAAGTATCAAAACGGGCACCGCAACATAGAGCTCATCGTTCACAACGGCCACGCGTGGAGTAAGGACCTACAATTCCCGCTTAGCAGGGAGGTCCACTTCTACGAGGGTGGCATTGTGGACGCCATCAGAGAAGCCACCCAGGGTGCGCCGGTTGCAGTCTGGCTTCTGGGGGGTTCCTCGGAAGGGCGGCTCGCCGTCGACCAGTTTGTTCTTCAAGACGGTCGAACATTTAAGAAGCGTACAGATCACGACAAAATCGTGACGGCTTGTGAACGCCTGGCCAGTGAGGTGTCATTTGATGATACTGACTTGGGTGATCCGGAGTCGCTCGCCAGACGGTGTTTCAGTGACAACCACGCATCCAACCTCGTCGCTGTTAAGAAAAACGGATGGAGGCCGACCCCAGCAAGCATTCTCGGTGATGTGCAAAAGGCTTGCGTGGAACACGGGCACGGTGGGCTCTGGAATTCGATGGACTACACCCTAAAAGATATCGTCTGCATCGACATGAAGGAATGCTACCCCGCCAGCTTCCTAGGCAATGGCGAGGCTGCGCCATGGTTCCAACGGTTTGGACATCCGGGCCACCGCATGACCAGGGTCAGCATCAATGGTCCTCTCCCCACCGACATAGGCACCGGCTTCGCTGAGGTCCAAGAATGGGTGTGGACAGACAACTGTCATCCTGTCATACCTGCCTGGTACGGAAGACATTTCGCGGAAAAGAGGTGGGCCCCGACGCCGCTGCTGGCCTTCTTTGTAGAGACCGGCTTGCTTGTCCATCTCAGAGTCAGAGAGGCCCTGCTGGCCTTCGAGAAGCAGGAAGAGGTCTGGCTGCCAGAAGGTCGCGATGTCCGCTGTGCAATCATCGGCAAATTTACACAAGGGAGGAAAGCTGGCTGCAAAAGGTTGACCCGCAGGCTAGTGACTGACCAGGGGGAGCTCGACTACCTGGTTCGCGACATGATGCAAAGTGGCACTCTGGTCGGAGCTCCAGAGAAATTCCCTCTAGGGTGGATACTTACATATCACGACGGCAGCCAGCCTCAGTACGCGCATCTACGCGCCAGCATGTTGGCCTACGCCCATATCAACCTCGTCACAATGCTGGTCAGATTTGATCCCACAGAGGCCGTCCGGGTCGCCACTGACAGCATATATCTCAAGAAAACGGCGCTGCATAAGCTCGAGGGGGTCGAGGCATACGTGCCGAAAAATAAACCCGTCAAGGCACCCTGCTATTGTAATTGCATTTGGCACCCATCACACAGCAACGAGGGTGCTGTATTACCTCGGTGTGATTGCCAAAAAAGCAAATGTGACAACTGCAAAGAAGGTGGGATGGTGATGCTTCCTCCAACAGTTGGCCCGGCCCAGTGGCGCGACAAGGGCGAGAGGCTGTACGAGCCTAAGGAGCACGCTGCCTACCTTCCAAAGCCCGAGTACATCAGCCAGTATGACACTTACGTCCTGTCAATTATGGAGAATAGCGCAGCGCCACGCTACGACGACCCACTGTCGAGACATCGATTCTGTTACCTGAATGGCGGCGGAGGCTCTGGCAAGACAACGAGAGCGATCGAGCTGTTTCGTGACAGAGATCCCATCGTGTTTACCCATACCCATCGTCTGGCCAAAGAGATGCGGACCAGGGGGGTTAAATCACAGACCTACCATAGCTTCTTCCGTTGGTGTGGGACGCGGAGAGCTAAGGCAACTGCGGAGGACCTAGCAGTGTTGCAGAAAAAACACAAGAGACCTATTACAGTTTGGAAGGCAAAAAAGGATTGGACTTCTACAGATGAAGTGTTGCTGTCTATAGGGGGTGCGGGAGAGGTTATAGAGTTTGTTTCCCGAAAACAAGGGGAATCTCTCCATGTACCTGGAAGTAATCAGAAAGGTCCGCAGATTGCAGATGTTGACTGGACGCCTGAGCGCATGGGCGACAAATACATTCCCCGTGTCATCATATGGACGAAGTCTGCACTGTGTCAAAGCCTATCCTGGAGTTGTTCCTGGGGTGGCTCGATCAACGTGGGGTCCAGGTCATATGTTGCGGTGATCAAGGCCAGCCGCCACCGATCGCTGGTGGCATGCCCCATGACTGGCTACAGGAAACCTGCGGCTACTACGAAGAGATTTCCGTCGACCACAGAGCGAAAGACGAGGAGCTAAAAGCTCTGAAAAGGCGTATCCGGCTTCAGTCTGACAAGGTCCAGTGCAAAGAAATGCGTAAGGCCCTCCCAGGCTGCCTCGAGTGGAATAGGTTTGTTAAAGACTGGACGCCAAGAGATCTTATACTGGTCTCACGCACCAAGGTCCGCGATCGGGCACAGACGCTCTTATTCCAGCGGCATAAGGAGCAGTTCCAAGATGTCCCTGTGCCTCTGCTGTATCACCCCAAGGACAGCAGGAAGCAAAATATTGAGGTCCTCATACCTGGAACAGAAAACAAAGAAGTGCTCGTTCTCAACGATGTTGTAGAAGTATCGATAGCTGCAGCTGAGAGTGCTATCACGACTGATGATTGGCGCCTGGGCTATGCCTTGACGATCCATTCTAGCCAAGGTCTTACCATCTCTGACCCTCAGAAGGTCTGGATCATCGACGACTGGCTTACGTGGTCCAACCTCGTGTATCTGGCGGTCTCTCGGGTAGAGTATATCCACCAGCTCAAACGGGTGGAGTGTCCGCCGGCCGAGGCGGCCGCAGATGTAATCGATTTGACAGCACAGTACAAGCCTGTGCGCGCAACAATCGTTAATAAGCTTCTTGGTTATAAGCATCAAGACCGGGTAAAGGGACTTCCCGGGTTTGACTTAAAAGTTGACTACATTTTGCAACTTCGCGAGGCCCAAAATAACAATTGCTCTGCATGCAATTGTTTAATGTTTTGGTCGTATCGGCCGGCTGATATGCAGCAGTTTAGCGTCGATCGGCTAGACAACAGCAAGGGCCACTGCGTAGGAAACATACGGCTGACCTGTCTGGACTGCAACCGAAAAAGAGGGGGCGCAGCACTTATCGCCGCCTAGCCGTCCTCCGGACGGGTAAAAGCCTCGCGCAGCGAAGGGATTCAGTCGTCCTCCGGACGGGTAAAAGCCTCGCGCAGCGAAGGGTATATATCGTATATATGCTTCCCCTGAAATTTGATAAGGTCCCCGAGACGAGCACTAGAACTTACTAAGTTATTATCAAGCACACCAGTTAATCTAATATCAGAAGCATTCCAGTCCTGTGGGTACTCTACAGTTTGAATCTCCACCCAAATCGCTCCTCCCCATTACAAACTTTTACGATGTCCCCTGATTTCAATCGCTGAAGCTCTTCATCGGGTGGGGCCCAAAATGTGCCTGGGTGTCGACGATGCATTTCTTGGGCATCTATTAGGAACATTGTTTCTGATGACGCCGTTAGATTACATGAGTCTCCTTGTGTTCAATTGATTGCAAGAATCTTACCTGGAGGAAGCTCTGTCCCCTCAGGAACAATCATCAACTCTTCACGCACAAACCCACGCTGTGGACCATCTTCCAAATAGTATACCGCAGGCTGGCCATTCTGCCGCAATACATTTCGGATCGAATGCAGGGTCACAGACCACACGGGGTCAGTAGCACGTTTTCGACCACCCTCGAGCTCGCCGGGCTGGTACAAATACCGAACCATTGCATCAGACGGGATCAGCGGCTCCTCGAGCCCTACAGGGCGTCCTGGAACGACAGATGAGGGTTGCGCAGTCACTCTCTGAAGTTTAATGGCATCCACGGGCTTTTTACCCGTCAGCCGAGTCGGCTCATTGTTTAAAGCCGCAACAACCGCAGGGAGTCGAGCCACCCATTCTGCAGACCGCTCAGAAGACCCACGGGCAGCAAGCAATAGCTCCTGAGCATATTGGTGACCAAAAAGCCGCTCGGCCAGAGTCCGGTTAAAACGCTCCACAACGCCTTGGTCTCGGTGAAGATCCACACGCCCACGTCGTATTTTAGTCCCATGCTTAGCTATAAGGCTTGAAACGGAGCCCATGAACTCTCTACCAGGGTCGACTTGAAGAAGCTTTGGAAAATCCATAGGGCTCCGTTTATAAATCTTCTCAAGGGCGTCTGCAACCTCTTGTGAATCTTTTGTAGCCAAGGGCTCTGCCTCTTTGTACCGGGAGGCTATATCGACGAGGGTCAAGGCGTATTTGTACGTGCGTCGTTTCACACGATCATGCGGCAGATATAATAAATCCCCTTGATGAACTTCGTTTGGCGCAGTCACGTTAAAATGTGGCCGTGGTATTCGTCGAGGAGCAGGCAAATAGAGCTGCCATATGTCTTGTTTCGAGAGCCAGTCCCGAGCATCCTTTTGCTAACTCGGGCTGCCGCAGCAAGCTTCGGGATGGCCGCCAGCCCACGCCAATAGCCTTGAGGACTGTAGTAGAATTTCTCCATGATTGCTGACGTGCCGTCGGACTTCTCTGCCATAGAAAACTTCTTCAGTTTAGGAATATTTTCTTCGCGACTTTTTTTTAAGGCCCATCCCGAAGCGTGATTTCGCAGCCATAATCGCAGAAACCGTCTTAGCATCACGCTTTTCCCAGTCTGGAGCATCTGATAGTGCAATCTGCGATGCGGTAGCTGCCAGTACATCATCCGCATGATTCCGTCCGGGGGTATCTTTATGGGCTGCGTAGGCAACGTCGTGGTTTAGACAGGCACGATCAAGACTATTCACACCCCTATAGCCCTGAGAGAGGCGTTTGGCAATCTTGGTAAACGGCCCGCAATATGAGTATTTTCCAGTGTTTTGAAAAGTTCCACCCGGGACATCTTCAGATGGGACCCCTTTGGGGAGACGCATATGCATCTCGGGCAGAGGTAGGGCATTCATGGCACTGTTAAGAAGACCCGCACCTTCGCTGCGCGAGGAGGACGCAGAAAGAATTTGGCTCTTTCTAGCACCGCACACCGTGCAAACACCTCTCTTGGCTGGTCGGTTGTTCTTTAGAGTTATAGTCTCCTCATTTGAAGTGGGAGTGTGTTGTTTACAGCGAAGGCAGTACATCTCTTCCTAAATATAGAAGTATGGAAATCTTAAATTTAGATCTTGATGAATCGAATCCACACGAGCACAAACACCATTGGCTGCTTCCTAGTAGCATCCGTTGTGTAATTTGCGGCCCGTCCGGATGTGGTAAAACAAACCTGATGCTCAATCTCCTCCTAAGAAAGGATTTCCTTAAATACAATAGACTGCATATATACTCAAAATCCCTTAGACAAGAGAAATACCAGTGGCTGCAGGACTGGGCGGATGCCATTAAATCGGTCACTGGAAAGAGGTAGCCTCGTTTCACAGCATATCAGATGATATCATCCCAGTAGAGAGTCTGAACAAAAACGAACGTAGCATTATGGTATTTGATGACGTTATGTTGGAAAAACAAACCCCCATCGAGAAATACTTCAGCCAAGGCCGTCACGGTGGTGCGGACTCATTCTATCTAACGCAGAATTATTTCAGGATTCCCAAACAAACGATTCGAGATAATTGTAACATGCTTATCATATTTAATCAAGACACGAAAAACTTGCGCGCCATACATGACACCTATGTGTGTGGTGACATGCCTTTCGAAGAATTTCGAAACTTCTTTAGTGCGTGCACGCGCGAGCCGTACGGGTTCTGTTGTATCGATCTGACCAGCCGGCCTATGATGGTCGGTATCGATGTGGATTTGATCGATTCTACATACCGAAGTCATCTATTTAAAGTAGGGATGAAATCTATTTAAAGTAGGGATGACATCTATTTGAAGTAAGGATGTGGCGCAAAGTAACCGACATGCGCGATCGTACAGCCCTCGTCCGGAACTACCTAGCACTCAGGGACCAGGCTCGGCAACGCCTTCAAACAGAATCACTAGGGGAGTCGTCTCTGCAGGAAGAGGCAGCCAAACTTTTCAAACCAATCACCTCACACCAAGCAGCGGAGATAGGAAAAGTCACAGCCGCAATAGAGCGCTTGCCAGCACCTTCGCTGCGCGAGGCTTTTACCCGTCCGGAGGACACCGACGGCACGTCAAGACAAGCCTACGCACTCCACGGAGCGGCACCGACGGCACGTCAAGACATGCCTCTGCCGGTAGAAGATGCCCCCACGCTATATATTAGTCCCGACCAAGGGTTGGATATTGAAGTGATAAGGCGCCACGGATTTAAGCCCCCCAGCGAACTCGACCTCAGCGACACACAAGAAATCGTCAACACCATCAATAGAGTCACTCACACTAACCGATATGTACTGGGAGCGGAAAAAAAGCGTAAAGCCACCACAGAAGAAAGAAAGCAGCAATTAACGATGGAAAAGGACGCTCTAAAACAATATAGTGAACGTCTTCGCCTACTAACACAGGGTTACAGGCTCGTCCGATCTAGTGGGGCTACTTCGCTGCGCGAGGCTTTTACCCGTCCGGAGGACGCTACAGGTAGTGGGTTGAAACTGAAGGGAAACCGGTTTGGATCCCGCACAATCGACCCGCAAGCTTTGCAGGCGGGAAAACTGCGGGCGTTCGACAATGGAGACAATCTTGTGTTCGAAGCCCCGGCAGATGATTCGCTTTACACTCTCCTCACAAAACGCTTTTTAAAAACGATGCAATATACCCCGAGGCTGTCAAAACTTTCCAGCGGCTGGCTGAACTTGCGGGCTTGCCTCTCCATGGGCGAAAGAGCAAAAAAACACCGGCTGATAAGGTCCTCGCGCAGCGAAGGTGGGGCTTTACAATATTATAAGGACCCAGAGGCGCTCGTTGAAAGGCTACAGCTATTAGCTGCCTCGAAGCGTGCAGGTAATACGGGCCTTGATAATGAAATTTCGGCTATTTTAGACGAGCTCCTTCGCAGTGGCGCGGTTCCTAAGGATTTGATTCTCGAATTGAACAGAAGCCTCCTATAACTGCATACCCCAAATGGAGTTTCAGCTAAAGGGAATTAAAAAGCTTCTTCGCCCTAAAGAGGGTAACTCTTTCGTATTTTCGTCAAACAGCACCGACTGGACAACCACACTTTCTCCGCCCCTCTACCTCGACCCTGACAATAAGTACGAATTATCCTTAGTAAACCTGGAGACATATAACGCTGTCCCCAACATTACAGAAAGTAATAATACTTTCGTCTACAGCCCAGACGCAGGGGTTACCTGGAAGACAATTTCATTACCAGAAGGAAGCTACGAACTCGCTCAAATCAACGATGAGATTCAATGCCAGCTGAAGGGCAGCGGTGATTGGAATTCTGAGACGCAGGCACATTACATAGTTGTAGGAGCAAACAGGGCGACATTACGTGCCAACATCGAGATTACGAACCCTAGCTACAGAGTTGGCATGAGCAAATCTACCATTGCGTCGACTCTCGGATTCGAGCCGAGGGTGCTATCCACTACTGGATTCCACACAGGGGACAAACCAGTAGACATTTCAACACTTAGTAGCATACTTGTAAACTGCGATCTAGTCAGTGGTTCCTACCTAAATGGCACCAACCACCCCGTTCTGTACAGCTTCTACCCAGGCGTACAACCTGGATTTAAGATCATTGAGACTCCACACAATTTGGTTTATTTGCCGGTAAGCCAGCGTGGCAGTATTCAAAGAATACGCTTGAGGCTAACGGATCAGAATGGCTCTCAATTGAATCTCCGAGGGGAACGAATTACAGCTAGATTACATCTTCGGCAGATTTGAAGTAAAATTCTTACATTAAACATTTTGACTGTCATTATAGAAAATCTTCTAAGCTACCATGTTGATAATTTCGCGGAACGTGGCAGAGGGAAACCGGCGGATGAAAAGACAGCGCTATGTAATCGGAAAAGGCCTGTCGGACTGGATACAACCCGTGGTGCGGGCCATTGGGGGTGTCGGTAAATTCGTTGTGGCAAACAAAGGCGCTATAGCAAATGTAGCGGACGTGGCCGGTAAAGTTGCTAAGGCCGGCGCTACAACCGCAGCCTCAATTAAGCAAATCGCTGACATAGTCCGCAGCAAAGCACGCTCGTCCACGCGAGCCGCTACAGGGCGGAGAGAGTTATCTCTGAAAAAACCTTAGAGATTCTGCATGGGCTTGCGGCCCCCACGACTGAAGCGGCACGTCAAAATATCAACAGTCGGATAGCAGGCTCGGGTTTTAGGAAAATTCTTTATTAGAAAATAGAATTGTTTCTATATCTGAAGTAAATTTTCTATGGCGGCTACACAAGAAATTACCGATGAAATGTTGACTCTTGTAGAGCAGACGCTTGTTGACGAGAGCATCGAGTCGTACGTCTACAAGGAGTATCACCCACAAAACCCCGCCACAATAAACAACAATCAGGATATAGCAATCGAAGTAAACTTCCAAGACGTTTACACACACCCGTCTAAAAGTTTTCTCAATGTTGAAGGGAGGCTAGCATCGGCACAGAAGTCGACTACACACCTACAACGCTTGCTTCGCTCGTAAATAACGCCGTTATGTACATGTTCTCGCGGCTAAGGTACCGGCTCAATGATCAAGATATTGAGAATGTTCTCAACCCTGGCCAAGCCACAACAATTAAGGGCCTATTGACATATGGAGATGATTTTTCAAAGGCCGAGGGTCTTAACATGTGCTGGCAAAAAGATACCTCAGCGGCGGCTGAATCAGCTAATACTGGGTGGGAGGCCCGACGGCAGCTAGTAGTGGTCAAGCCGAATCCAAGCGGGACGTTTTCGTTCTGCGTCCCGTTAAGCCACCTGTTCGGTTTTTGCGAGGACTACCGCAAGGTGGTTTATGGTTGTAAACATTCGTTGATATTATCTCGTGAATCAGATACCAAAGGTATATTTCGCGATGCTGCGGCGCCTAGAGGGAAAGTCACGCTAACTAAGCTTGCCTGGGTAATACCGCACGTCATGCCTTCTTTGGAGGCTAAGACCAAACTAGTAGAGCAGATAGGCGCTAAAATAAAGGTGCCGATATCTTTTCGAGCTCTTCAATGCGAAAGCTTTGCCGTGCCGGAAGCCAGTTCGTTTACCTGGACTCTCTCCATTACGTCGGGCACTGAAAAACCACGATGGCTTTTGGTGGCTTTCCAAACCAACCGCGATAGCCAGACCAGCAATCCGGCTTGCTTTGACCATGTAAATTTAACTGACATTCATGTGAGGTTAAATACCGATCAGTATCCTGACTCCGAGGAAAAAATGGACTTTGTACAGCGAAAGATTTCCAGGGCTTACAAGAGGTTATGTGACTTTAAGGCAGAATACTATGGTATTGAGGGAAGCGTGTCCTCAAACCAGGTGACTCCGCTCGAATTTGTAGAATTATACCCAATCCACGTCATCGATGTCCGCAGACAGTCGGAGCGGTTGAAAACGGCTGTCCAAACCGTACAGGTCAGGGCGACTTTTGGAAACAACGTGCCAGCAGGAACCATGGCCTACGCAGTGCTCATTAGCGACCGGCTGCTGACGCTAGAGTCTGACGGCACGAAATTTAGCAAATTGTATTAAACAAAAATCTCCATCAATATACAGTATAGGAAAATGAAGTATACTCCTTTTGGGTTAACACTTACGCAGGGGCAGAAAGAATCATTGGCAAAAGCCGCCCATGATGGGGTAGGCGTTACTATTCGGCTGACGGTTGAGCAGCTTCATGGCGACGATACCCTGGGGCTCACTAAGCGCCAAATAGCTCACCTTGAGAAGAAACGCGCCGCCAGTGCTGGGGCCGAGCTCGTTATTTCCAAAACACAGCTAGCGGCTCAAAAAACGGGTGGGTTTCTCCCGTTTTTGCCCTTAATATTAGGCGGGCTCGCTGCAGCGGGGTCGCTAGCAGGAGGTAGTGCGGCTATCGCGAAAGCAGTCGACGATAAAAAAGCGAGTGCTCGAGCCCAGGCTGAGGCCGAACGCCACAATCGTGAGGTTGAGAAACAGCTTGCTGGTGCGGGGTTGTTTCTGGCCCCATCGGCGAGCACGGGGCGCGGCATGTGCCCTAAATGTAAGGGGTCAGGGCTCTACTTGGCGCCCAAAAAAAAGTAGAACCCCTGAGCAATTTTGATATTGAAAAGGCCGGCCGTACCATCCCCCACTTTCGTGGCGTGTTTTCGCGAAACACCCTGCCTAACAAGATTTCTCAGAAAGAATGCGGCATAGTTAATCTCGACTCCAGCAGTGGTGGGGGCACCCACTGGGTGGCGTATTACAAAGATGGCCGTACGATTTGTTATTTCGATAGTTTTGGGTTGGATCCCCCCAAGGAACTCGTGGAATATCTGTCCTCCGGACGGGTAAAAGCTTCGCGCAGCGAGGGTCTTCCTATACAGACACAGACGTTCCAACTGCAGAGACCCGAAGAGGTTATCTGCGGCCACCTATGTCTTCGAGTGTTGTGTGAACTCGCAGCTGGAAATGCTTTTAAAAATGTGATCTTACACATAGCTAAACAGAGAGTGTGATGCCTGTGGATAAGTTTTATATGGGACATAGCACCGGCTGTGGAGCGGCGGCGGCCTCGTGGGGCAGCCCAGTCGGCCTCGTACATAGGGCTGGCGATACAATGCTAGGTGACCTATCATTGGGGGGCTTTCAGCTGAAAGACGTAGGGAACCCTTTAGATTCTAGCGATGCGGCTACTAAAGAGTATGTTGACGCACGTGATGTCCTGCCTCTATCCGGAGGAAGTATGAGCGGTGCTCTCCATATGGGTGGCAACGAAATTGCGGGTCTTGCTGATCCACAAACAGATCAAAGCGCGGCAACCAAAAAATACGTTGACGCCCTCGTTATATCCACAATGGATATATTAAACGCTAAAGTCCTACAGCTGGATGGATCAAAAGCACCAACCCACGACATTAAGTGGGGTCATCACAAAATATCCGAGCTCGCCGACCCCGAAGCACCCCAAGACGCGGCCACTAAGGCATATGTTGAGGACACCATAAAAGATGAGCTCGTGAGAGCCTTGGGGCAACGCTACGATATATATGAGATTTCCTTGCAATGGACGTTATCTAGGACCTTATCGATCACCCCGATGGGAACCCTCAGCTTACACAGGATCCGCGTAACGAAGGCGACAGCAAAGCAATCCTTTCCATAAGAGCGCCTGGGGTCTATAAGATTCAGTTGGTAGGACTGCGCAATGGGAGTATCCGCGAGTCGATTGACCTCTCGCTGCATATAGGCCCTCCCCTGCGTTAGTGTTACAACATACGATAACACCCTACAGCCATTTCAACACCTCGGGAGTGTGTGTGATATCACAACCCTCGTCTTTAGAATTATCGATATCGATATCATCTGTGCGACCACCCATCAGTACTAATACAAAGTTCCTTAATATAAAGGCAACTCTCCTCATTGAGAAACTGTGGTAGTTCGGGTCAATTCAACAAATATATTAGTTTATAATATCGAATATGCCAGTATTACTACTATGCCAGTAGACAAGTTCTTGCAAGGTTCAAGCAATGAGCACAGACCTAAGGTCTGGGCCACGAGGAATTGCTTCGCCAACCTCGGAGATGTTCGAGGATTCGATGATCGGGGGGCGCGGGGGTGATTTATGGGATGGAGTTAGCCAAAGGAGGCCTTTATCGGCGGCGGGCCGCCATAGAAAGTCATACAAGTGGGTTTGAACCCAATTGGGAGCTCAGGCTGGACCTAGCCATGCGCTATATAGATTTGCAAAGTCCGGCCGAGGGTGGTATTACAAAAGTGGTATGGCTAATGAACGCTGGCAGCATGTTTGTCGGCTATCGCCCGTCCGGCGCAGAGCCGACGACCCTCAATGGGCACGTTAATTCTTACTACCTGGGTCCGAAGGGAGTTAACGTTGCGAAGTTACAGGCTCAAACAACGGTTCCAAGAGACCTAGAAATCTTAAGAAAACCCCCAAGGGGTCCGTGATATATCTAGAAATTGAGACGGGCAGTATGCTCCCCAGCGCCCCGATCGAGATTTTGCCTGGGGTGTCAATCAAGTGGAAACGCCCCGAAATGACGGGTTTGGTTATAAAAATTGGGGAGGGGAAGGCAGACCTCTCAACGAATGTTAGCGATTTGGAAGCAAACGCGGTGTTTGAAAAAATATCCCTTGAATTTATATTCAGTGGATTGTCGTTTTACTTTAAACGGCTACTTTTTAGCCTGACCCCGGTAAGTGATCGCGTTATTGAGCACCTAATTAAACAGATAAAAAGTTCTGCATAAAGCTTTATATACCTGTTCTGCCTGTCTATGTATCCCACACTAGACGCGTCAGTTGATCGGCCTGTCGACCAGTCCTACCGCATTCAAGAGGTTGTCCGCCTGCGAAAATGTTTGGAGGACGAGAGAGATAAACGGACGTCCCTATACAAGAAATATCGGCGCGGTGCTAATAGTCTAGACGGTATTGATACGGCACTATTTACAGTCACAGCTGGATGGGCGTTGGCGGTATTGCGCTTCTTTCAACCGTTATCATGGCTCCTGTAGCTCTAGGACTAGAGATTGGGGCCCTAGCTTGTGGCACCTTCGGGGCAGTCAGTAAGCTGGTAGCTCGCCAGCTGAATCTGAAGGCTAAGAAGCACGATGAGATTCGTGTTCTGGCTGAAAGCAAACTAAACACCATCACGGCATCGTATCCACAGCCCTAGAAGACGGGAGTATCTCCGATGTGGAATTTAAAATGGTTCTTACAGAATTTGATAAGTATCGGGCTATGAAGGAAGAGATTCGGTCTAAAACCCGAGAGCTGGATGACGCAGCAAAAAAGAATGGATGGAGAGAGGGAAAGAGGAAGTAATTACAGAATTCGACAAATATCGTTGCGGTGCGCCGCAAAAATAACTTGTGCATGTGGAGACGCCTCTGAATGTCTTCCTCCCCCGTATACACCTTCGCTGCGCGAGGCCGTCTGGAGGACGCACCTAAAGTACAAGCGCTCCATCACAGTAAATAAATCTGTGCCCTACAATTAAAGCCGAGAAAGTTATTCCGGTATGGATAAACCGGTATGGATAAACCACTATATACTATGGATAGAATCCCAACAATCAAGGAGGTTAAAAGTGGTAAACGAATACGGATTCTTCTCCGCAGGGGCTATGATGTACTAGAACTTAAAAATCCGACGGGTCAGCTGTTGTGTTCAGACGACCAGCACCCTCTAACCGCCCACCTGAGTATCGAGTATTGGAGGTAGAGCCCTCCTGATTGTTTGTAATTCGCTGCGCGAGGCTTTTACCCGTCCGGAGGACGGGAAATCCCTCTTCACGTTCCGTGGCTAAGTGGGGACAGCCCATTCTAAAAATAAAAACCCGTCACGGGACTGATTTTTCGGTCACAGGACTGATTTTTCGGTCACAGGTCCGATAAAAAGCCGATGAGCTGTGTGACCAAAAAAGTTGGCCTGTGACAGCTTTTCTTGTCCTGTGACCGCTTTTCTTGTCCCGTGACAGGTTTTTATTTTTAGAATATCGGGAGTTCCCGAAATTAGATGTCGATGTTTACCGCTGGGAGTTGCCTCGTCCCTCTTCATCCTCATAATCATCATCACTATCATGAACCAAATAGAAACGCTCTTTAGCATCTCTTTCCCTACAATATCTAGATGTCACGCTCGGCCGTATACATTCATCAGAGTAAAATAGCTTCCTCCACTCATCTGTATTGTGCATGGCGTAAAATAACTCTTCCCTCACAGCATCAAAGCGTTCATTACACTCGCGTCTCAGAATTTCTTCCCTTAATACCCGTGGGAGATTATCCAAAGACAACCCCGTCCACCACCCCAGGGCCTTCAAGGCTTTGGTTAGTTCCAAATCTTGACGCTCGCACCTCCGGACTTCCATGATTTTTCTTATTGTTAATTCTTGAAGGGAGTCCACTGTCTCTCGCGCATATTCATCGGAGTATTCGTGCTCGCTCATGTTGAGTTTGGTATATTCATAGGTTCACATTTCTCTAATTGCCAATTTCAATCCTTGCTAGACGTTTAAACTCCTTCTGAAAGGCTCTCGCTCGTGCCATACTTTGTCTAACGATTATGCGCCGATACCCACATCCTCCACAGAGACTATGCTTGTTTGCGACGCCCACTCCGCACACCCTACATGGCTTTGTAACACCGCCTTTCCGCAATCTAGCGAGGTGTACCTTACAGTATTCGCCCATGCAGCTTTTACCGCATAGCTCTTTAGTGCTGAGAGTCAGCCACTGGCATGTGTTGTGTCCTCTAGGCATGGTTTCGATGGGTATATCCAATGGTGTACACATGTCTCTAATAGGGGTGGCGGGGGCTAGCAAAGTGGTACCCATGAGAGGGCGCCAGCGGGGTAGCTCTGGGGGGGCTTATTCGGCCGGGCGTGAGACAAAAGATACGCGCCCGTGGGCCAGTCAGCCGCGTGCGTTGGACCTCCCAGAGGCAACAGCAGCGGGTACCTCTGGGGGGGGGGGGGCTATTCGGCCGGGGCGTGCTCCCAGAGGCAACAGCAGACGCGCCCGTGGGCCAGTCAGCCGCGTGCGTTGGACCTCCCAGAGGCAACAGCAGACGCGCCCGTGGGCCAGTCAGCCGCGTGCGTTGGACCTCCCAGAGGCAACAGCAGCGGGTACCTCTGGGGGGGCTTATTCGGCCGGGGCGTGCGAAAAAAGATACCCACCCACAGTCGCCCGTGGGCCAGTCAGCCGCGTGCGTTGGACCTCCCAGAGGCAACAGCAGCGGGTACCTCTGGGGGGGGGGGGGCTTATTCGGGTCGGGCGTAACAAAAGATACGCGCCCGTGGGCCAGTCAGCCGCGCGCGTTGGACCTCCCAGAGGCAACAGCAGCGGGTACCTCTGGGGGGGCTTATTCGGGCGGGCGTGCGAAAAAGATACGCGCCCGTGGGCCGGTCAGCCGCGTGCGTTGGACCTCCCAGAGGCAACAGCGGGGTAGCTCTGGGGGGGCTTATTCGGGGCGGGGCGTGCGAAAAAAGATACCAGCGGGTAGCTTTGGCGGGGCTTATTCGGCCGGGGTGAGACAAAAGATACGCGCCCGTGGGCCAGTCAGCCGCCCGCGTTGGACCTCCCAGAGGCAACAGCCCCGTGGGCCAGTCAGCCGCGCGCGTTGGACCTCCCAGAGGCAACAGCAGCGGGTACCTCTGGGGGGGCTTATTCGGGCGGGCGTGCGAAAAAGATACGCGCCCGTGGGCCGGTCAGCCGCGTGCGTTGGACCTCCCAGAGGCAACAGCGGGGTAGCTCTGGGGGGGCTTATTCGGGGCGGGGCGTGCGAAAAAAGATACCAGCGGGTAGCTCTGGGGGGGCTTATTCGGCCGGGGTGAGACAAAAGATACGCGCCCGTGGGCCAGTCAGCCGCCCGCGTTGGACCTCCCAGAGGCAACAGCCCCGTGGGCCAGTCAGCCGCCCGCGTTGGACCTCCCAGAGGAAACAGCAGCGGCACCTCTGGGGGCTTATTCGGGGGCGGGGCGTGCGAAAAAGATATACCTCTGGGGGGGGGGGCTATTCGGCCGGGGCGTGCTCCCAGAGGAAAAGGATACGCGCCCGTGGGCCAGTCAGCGGGGTGTGGTGCGTGCAAAAAAGATAAAACACCCTTTTCTTCTGGGAGCACGCCCCGGCCGAATAGCCCAAAAAGATACGTGCCCGTGGGCCAGTCAGCGGGGTGTGTTGGGCCTCCCAGAGGCAACGTGCCCGTGGGCCAGTCAGCCGCCCGCGTTGGACCTCCCAGAGGAAACAGCAGACGCGCCCGTGGGGCAGTCAGCGGGGTGGGGCGCGTGCTAAAAAGATAAAACACACAAGTCCAGTCGTGTCCAGTGCTGCTGCTTCTCTGTTTCGTTCCATCACGGGGTGCTCTTTTTCCCTTCTCTTGTTCTTAGCTTCATTCCACAAACTGTTTTAGAGATGTTGGTTACTGTTTCCTTAAATTGTTTCCACTCTTCTTCTACTGTGCATACTTCGTTAGGGAGTTTCTTGAATTCCTCTGTTAGTTTTTTCTTCTAGGGTTTTCCTTGTTTCTTGATCTTTTAACTGTTTTATTTTTATTGTCTGTTCTTTTCGCTTCTTTTGTTTGTTTTCGTATATTCTCTTTATTTTTGGCTGTCTTAGTGTGATCATAACCATCTTGTGATCCGTGTCGTCTGTAATATTTGGGATTGCTCTACTGTCGGTTACTCTTTTCTTGTTCTGTTGTCTTGTTAGTATAAAATCTATCTGGCTTCTGCATGTTGTGTCATTCCATTTGTACCAGGTGTATACTTGCTACTCTCTGTGTTTGAAGAATGTGTTGGTGATAAATAAATCATTTTTATTGCATAGATCCAGCAGTCTGCTTCCATTTTCATTTATTTCAGCTGTTTTATCGCCAAAGGGTCCTAAGATATCACTGTTTTCACTGTTGCGTTTCCCAAGCCTTCCATTAAAATCTCCCATCACTAACATGTCGTCGCTTTCGTCAATATTGTTAATGATTTCACTCAGTGTGTGAATTCTTCGCTGTCTCTTTTATTGTTGTTGCATGGTGCATAGATTTAAATGTAATTTGTTTTTCGATCGTCTTCTAGTTGTTTAATTGTGATAATTCTTTCTGAATGGTATTTTATTTCTAGAATGTTTTTTACATGTTCTGTGTCGATGATAAAATCTACTCCATGTGCTGCTCTTTCTGTGTTATCGACTCCTGAGAATATTTTCGTGTAGTTCATGTGTGTTTTCTTTATCTGTTGCCCTTTCACTCTGGTGCCCGCTAATCTTAGTATTTTAATTTTCCTTTTTGTCATTTCTTCTATAAGTTTGACTTCTTTATTTTTTTATCCCGCATATAGTTATCGTTGCTACTTTAATCTCCATCTTCTGTGTATTTCTCTGAGCATAAAACATTTATCCCTTACCGACCTGCTGAGTCAGTCGTAAGTTAAGGGCTTAACTTAAGAAAAATACACGTTGGGGGTTTAGCCTGACTGTTTCCCCCCCCCCCCCCCCACGTGTTTGATCACTAAGGTCTCACATGCAATCATTTACGATCTAAATATAAAACTTTAGCTGATTACATTTTTTAAAAAGTACTTATCATTTCTTTTTCTTCTCCTTGGTAGAAAACTTTACACAACTTTTCGAAAATTAAAACATAGATATTTTAGGCATATCAGAGGCAAGATGGAAAGAATGTGGGTACATAGAGGACGAAAAAGTTACATTTACATATTCAGCCAACACAACAGAACATCAAAGAGGGTTAGGAGTACTAATAAAAAGAGAGCTACAAAAATACATAAATATCCACTGGATGTACAATAATAGGATTATACTACTCAAAATGAAATCAAAACCATTTGACATAGCAATAATACAGACATACTCACCTACTCAAGACTACACAGATGAACAAACAGAGGCATACTATGAAGATCTAAATAAAGTTATGAAGCAAGTGAAATCTTCAGACATCTTAATTGTAGTGAGTGATATGAATGCTAAAGTAGGAAAAGGTCAATATAAGACCATTATAGGAAATAATGGTTTAGGAAAAAGAAATGACAGAAGAGAAAGAATGATACAGTTATGTGAAGAAAACACGCCGCTTATAATATGTAACGCCTACTTTGAGGAAGAGAAAAGGAAACTATACACATGGAAAAGCCCTGGAGATAAAAAGATGAATCAAATAGACTACATAATGATAAAAGATAGGTTCCGTAACAGCGTCAAGAAAGCCACAACCTATCCAGGAGCAGATATTAACTCAGATCACAACCCTGTAATGATTAAAATGAAAATCAAATTAAAGAGAAACGAGCAAAAATCTAATTCATCAATATTACCACTAGATATAACAGTTTAACAATTTATACAATACAAGTAAAGAACACATATCAGAAGCTGCTAGAAAAGGGATTGAGTAGTACAGAATTGAAAATCCTGATGAAAAAGTTACAACCAAATGGCAATGCATAAAGAAAAGCATACAAGAAACTTGTGACATTTTACCCAAAAACGAAAAGAACAAAAAACAAAAATGGATAAATAACACCATCTTAGAAAAAATTGAAGAATGAAGACAAGCGAAGAACATTGCCCAATACAAGAAAATAGATAACGAAATACGCAAAATGTGCAAAAAGGCAAAAGAAGACTGGCTCTACCAAAGATGTCTAGAAATTGAAACTATGGAAAGTAAACAAGATTTAAGAGGGATGCACACAAAAATAAAGAGAATGACTAGTAAAAAAAAAAAAGCCACAGAAATTGGATGTACTGCAAACAATGAAGATATAATAGACAGATGGCAGGAATATATAACAGAACTATTTCATGGACAAGGGGACAAGAAACCAGTTATGAAATGTGCATCAGGCTATAACATCTTAAAATATGAACTGGAAAAAGCTATACAAACATTGAAAAGGGGAAAATCAGCAGGACTTGACAGCATACAGATAGAGATGATACAGGCACTAGAAGACTTTGGCATTGAAGTGATCACAGACATATGCAATGCCATATTTCGTACATGATACATACCAAATGAACTAAGAACATCAAATTTCATTGTATTGCCTAAAAAGAATGGTATAATTGAATGCTGTAACTAAAACAATAAGCCTAATGAGCCATGTAACAATATCTTGCTAAAAGTTATACAAGGAAGGATTCTGAATAAAATCAATATTGTATTAGATGAGCAGTAATTTGGATTTAGGAAAAACAGTGGGACATAAGAAGCCATATTTTACATGAGAACATTAATAAAAAAAAATACACAGAAGTAAACCAACCAATATATGCCTGCTTCATAGACTACACTAAAGCTTTTGATAGAATACACCATAAACAACTTATAGACTGTCTAAAAGATATACATCTAGATGACACAGACAAATGACTAATGTGTTATTTATACTGGGAGCAAACAGCAGTAGTAAAATATAACAAAGAGAATTCTACACTTATTGATATAAAAAGAGAAGTAAGACAGGGATACATCCTATCACCTCACCAAGCTTGTTCAATCTATACGCTAAGAAAATCTGTAAAAGTATCACAGAGAGGCCAGGCCTTAACATTAATGGAAAGATAATCAATAACTTAGGATATGCTGATGAAGCAGTAATACTATAAGAAAATCCTAAAGATATACAACAATTAATGAAAAAAACATGACAAGCAAAAAATATGGATTAAATATGAATATCAGAAAGACTAAAACTATGATCATAAACAAAGAAAATACTCAAAACCTAAAAGTGGACATCAAAATTGAAGGAATTAACCTGGAGACAGTTCAGAACTACAACTACCTTGGACATACCAGTGAAGGAAAAGGTAAAATTGAAATAAACAAAAGAATAGGAATGGCAAAAAGTAATTTAAATTCCATGTGAAATATACTAATATGAAAAAAAAAATAACAAAAACTAAGAATAGCAAAATGTTATATCGTCTCAACATTCCCGTATGGTGCAGTAACATGGACATTAGACAAGAAAACAGAACAGAAAATTGAAGCCTTTGAAATGTGGATATATAGAATAGGTAGAATTGGATGGAACGAAAAGAAAACAAACAATGAAGTCTTAAAACAACTAAAAATGAAAAGAGAAATACTAAACACAATTCAAACTAGACAAATGAGAATTTTGAGGCATGTTAAAAGACAAAGCAGCCTACTAAAAGCAATCTTGGAAGGAAAAATACCAGGTAAACGAGGCAAATCAAGATTAACATGGACGAGTAACATTAAAAGATGGACAAGTCAGCCTATGGCAACCTGCACCATCAAAGCAAGAGACAGAGTGAAATGGCATTCCATGGTAGCCAAACTTCGATGTGGAGATGGCACTCAATAATGATGAAGCACAAAAACAAAGCTCAGAATTTTCAAATAAAATGTATTATCAACCCTTACATATGCAAACGAGAGAAGGAAAACAACTAAAGAAATAAAAAATAAACTGGATGCATTTAAAATAAAATGTCATAGGAAAATACTTTGTATGCCGTCAAATGAGTTCAAGACTAGTACAGAAATAAGAAAAATGACAAAACATCTAAAAATACCAACTATAAACAAAAGCAGAAGGTGGTCATAAGATGGCCATGTGATGTGAAGAGACAAGAGAACCTCAAAGCAGGCCCTCAAATGGGAACCAAAGGGTAAAAGAAAAAGAGGCTGACCTAGAGAAACACTAAAAAGAACATTAATGTGAGAGGCAACATCTAAAGGCATAAGCTCCCTCTCTGAGATTGAGCAACTCACCCAGAACAGAGCCGTGTGGTGAAACACAATGCATGTCCTGTGCAAGATCTGAAAGCTGAAAAATCAACAGACACAAGAGTCTAGAATTTCTGCCCTTGGTGCCAACTTCAGTTGGAAAGGACAACAGATAGATAAATAGATTTTATATATCTTTTGTCCAGTAATGCTTTTGCTGTCTACTAGGTACAATTTGTTGTTTTTGTTACTACAGAAATATTGATCTATAGTTCGTTCAGAAATTCATGCCCACAGAGTTTATCTATTACCTCGGTAACTGTTTGATAAATTTTAGTAATTTTGTGCATGAAATCATATTTTTTCACTGACCTTCAGATTTTATAACATTTTAAGTACAAAGGTAGTTGGAATTTTGCACAAATAATTTTTTGTTGTATAATTCTAGGAATTACGTTAATTTTCTAATAAAGGCATATTCATATCACATTGAAGAGTGCAGAATTTTTTATTTGATTTTATATCGTTACTGAGTTGTGTTTCTTTATCTCAGACTGAGCGGCATTAGCAGGAAGATAAAAGAGAAGACTTGGACGCGTTGTGTCGGAGATAGCTCTTTGAACTCTTGAAGCGCGGTGTTGCGTCACTTCTATTCCAGCCACTGACTTCTATAGGAATGGGTTTAATTTAAAAAAAGCAGACACTCTCTCTCTCTCTCCCCACCCCTACCTTTCCGGACATCTCCCGCCAAAGTATCTTTCCTGGCTAATTTTCAAATCAGTCCAAGTGTAATAACAGTACAGTGCAGTCGTGTTTTCTATTTGTGAACAGTGGGCCCCTGTTGCATAAAAACAATGCTTTCCAAAAAATGTAAGTGTCATTTTAGTGATTCGCTGAAAGCTGAATTTCCATTTATTATACAAGCAACTTTAGAGGATGGAATACTAGTGAAATGTAATATCTATCTATCTATTGACCTTTCGAGCCGTAACCGGCCCATAGGGCGTAGACCAAGATACACCTTCTCCTATATGAATTTTTGTTCTAGCAGTTTTCTTTTAAAGATATTTTATCAAATCTCGCCATCTGTCTCTGTTCTGTGCAAGCAGTTCTATCTCATTGAGGGAGCCGATTCCTGCTGCTCTTGCCTCTCTCATCAATGTTCTTCTCAGTGTCTCCCTGGGTCTTCCTCTTTTTCTTTTACCTGTTGTTTCCCATATGAGGGCTTGCTTTGCTATTCGATTATTATCTCTTCTCATCACATGTCCAACGTATGACCATCGTCTTTTCTTTATTACTGAAGATATTAGTGGTTGATTGGCGATTTCTCTAATTTCCTCGTTTGTTTTGAATTCGTTCCATTCTATACCAAGTATTTTCCTTAGACATTTATTTTCGAATGCGTTCAACTTTGTTTCTATATCTCTTGTTGTTTTCCAGCTTTCACACGCATACGTAAGGGTTGATAGTACATTTGATTTGAATAGCCTAAGTTTTGTGTTTGTGCTAATGAGTTTTGATTTCCACAACTTTTCAAGGCTTCTGAAAGACATTGCTGCTTTAGCCAGTCTGGAAATGTAATATATGTAGTTCAAATTTTTCTATAGCAAGTGGTGGAAGGACATCAATAACTGATCATCTACAGGCAAAAAGCATAAGGATGCGCTGCTTTGTAAGTCTCAGTCTGGGTGTATGACAAATTATTTTTGTAAAACAGAACCCTTAAAAGATGAATACACTCTAGCTGTTCATGAAGTATATCATACTGTACTTCATAATCATAGTTTCCGCAGCATGGATTGTACAACAATTCTACAAAAGAAATTTTCAACGAAACAATTTTCCTGTGCAAGAACAAAGTGTGAATCCATAATTACCAATGTTTTTGCTCCTTGGGCTATTGATGAACTAAAAAAATGACCTCAAATATGTCAGCTTCGTAACATTGTCTTGCGATACATCTAATCATAAACATGTTAAGCTACTTCCTATTTTAGTTCGTTATTTTCAGGCTTATGAGCTGGAAATTCCAGTAAAGACCAAACTAATTGCTTTCATCCCAGGAGAAACGTCCGACATAATATCTGAACAATTGTTGAAAGCAATTGATAATTTTGACTTAAACAAAAAGATTGTTGGACTCTCAGCAGACAATACAAATACAAACTTTGGAGGCTCGTTGAGGAAAGGGAGAGATAATGTCATAACTAAAATAAAGTCCAAGTTAAACTGACACATAATGGGTCTTGGTTGCAATGCACATATAATTCACAATTGTGCAAAAATAGCGTTTGATTCCATACCTATGGATATGGAAGTGATTGTAACAAAAATATTTGGATACTTTCTCATTTACACGGTTCGTGTAGAATGCCTAAAGACTTCTGTGAATTTGCTGGACAGGAGTTTAAGCAATTATTAGGTTATTCGAATATAAGGTGGTTGTCATTACTGCCAGCCTTGTAAAGAATATTGAAACTGTATCAATCACTGAGCGAATGTTTCCCAATAGAAACTGGGGTTAAACAAGGATGTATTTTATCGCCCTTGTTATTTGGAATTGTTATGGACTTCATAATGAAGAAATGCTGCACTGGTAATAAAGGCATTGAATGGATACAAGGAGACCATTTGGAGGACCTCGACTTTGCTGATGACATAGTTCTCATCAGCAGTCAGATAAAAACGATGCAGGAAAACACAAATGAACTATTATCAATAGCCAGCAAAATTGGGCTTGAGGTCAATCATGAAAAGACTAAAGTCATGAAAAGTTTAATTCCAACAAGTGACAAAATATACATGGAAAACAAACCAGTAGAAGAGATCGATCACTTTATCTATCTTGGAAGTCACATTGATCGAGAAGGGGATACGAGCAAAGAAATTAGAATCAGTCTGGCTAAAGCAGCAATGTCTTTCAGAAGCCTTGAAAAGTTGTGGAAATCAAAACTCATTAGCACAAACACAAAACTTAGGCTATTCAAATCAAATGTACTATCAACCCTTACGTATGCGTGTGAAAGCTGGAAAACAACAAGAGATATAGAAACAAAGTTGAACGCATTCGAAAATAAATGTCTAAGGAAAATACTTGGTATAGAATGGAACGAATTCAAAGCAAACGAGGAAATTAGAGAAATCGCCAATCAACCACTAATATCTTCAGTAATAAAGAAAAGACGATGGTCATACGTTGGACATGTGATGAGAAGAGATAATAATCGAATAGCAAAGCAAGCCCTCATATGGGAAACAACAGGTAAAAGAAAAAGAGGAAGACCCAGGGAGACACTGAGAAGAACATTGATGAGAGAGGCAAGAGCAGCAGGAATCGGCTCCCTCAATGAGATAGAACTGCTTGCACAGAACAGAGACAGATGGCGAGATTTGATAAAATATCTTTAAAAGAAAACTGCTAGAACAAAAAAAAAAATTCATATAGGAGAAGGTGTATCTTGGTCTACGCCCTATGGGCCGGTTACGGCTCGAAAGGTCAATAGATAGATAGATCAATCACTGAGATCTTTCTTCTTGTTAGAAACACACTGTCCTAAAATATTGAAACAATTCTTTGAAAAAAGTGAATCAGAGCTTTGGCTCAGCTTTGCTCATTCTCACGCATCACTCTTCCTGTCAACAATTAAGTCGATTGAAGGCGACGACAAGAGTACAACAGAATCAGCACTAGCTGTGAACAATCTCATTATAAAATTAGAAACTCAATGCGATGAAAATTTCATTCCACACATGGTAAAGAGTTTGCTTACTAAGAGTTTACTTATTTGCGAGGCCATCTGTTGCAAAAAGAATATGAGTGGTTGAGTAACAAGCCCCCATGTAGAAAATGGAATGAAGTACTCAGGTACTTGAAAGAAAATAATGTACCACATGCTAATGTGAAGAGAATTCTTAAAATTTTTCGGTGCTTACCTGGCAGCAATGCATCTGTAGAAAGACTATTTTCTCAAATGAACTACGTCTGGTCCGAAGAGAAATCACGGATTAATGTGAGCACGGTGCAAGCCATGTTAACAGTAAAAACTAACATTAATTCTTGTGTGAAAGCTTCAGTGAAAAACTTGCTTCAAATCATGAGATCTTGAGAAAGATACACTCAAAAAAAACAAGTACCACGCCGAGGCAACAACCTCTTCAGTAGAAATAAGGTACTGTAAACATTACTTTAATATTGCAATTGATATCTATATGTTGTTTACATTTTTTTTATTTTAAATTTTTTTTTTTTAATTGAGAAACAAAACTAGCTATTGTAATTTCATTAAGTGCGTGTATCGCAATAGTACCATGAATATTAACAAAAATAAAATCAAACAGCAAATAAACACAGTTAATATGAAATTTAAAGTTATCTTTTTTTTGCATCTAGAAAATTTCTTGCACACAGTCACACACCCACCCATACATATTATAAATATATATAAATAAATATATATATATATGTGTACACACACACACACGCACGCACGCAAGCACACACACACACACACACACGTACATATTTATATATATATATTATCGTTCGTCCCCGATTTTGTGGGACAGTCTCAGAAATAAGCAAAAAAATCCTCTGAAATGTAAAAAATATGACAAATCTAGCTTTTTTCAATCCTTCTAAAGATATTTTATCAAATTTCACCATTTGTCTCTGTTCTGTGCAAGCAACTCTATCTCACTGAGGGAGCCGATTCCTACTGCTCTTGCCTCTCTGATCAATGTTCTTCGTTCTTCTCAGTGTCTCTCTGGGTTGGCCTCTTTTCCTCTTACCTGTTGTTTCTCACATGAGGGCTTGCTTTGTTATTCGGTTATTTTCTTGCCTCATCACATGTCCAACATATGACCATCGTCTTTTCTTGATTACTGAAGATGTTAGTGGTTGATCATCAATGGTGACATGAAACCTCTATTAATCACTTTAAAAGATTGTCCACTAGAATCAGTTCAGAAATTAACGTATCTTGGATCCACAATTATGCAAACCATTTCTCTTCATGATGAAATAAACAGCCAAATTGGTAAGGCAGCTAGGACCTTCGGCAAATTCACAGAAAGGGCCTGGAACAACACAAAACTAACACTGAAGACCAAACTCTTAATATATCGAACTTGTGTGCTTAGCACACTATTATATGGATCTGAAACCTGGACAACATACTCAAACCAGGAAAAAAGATTAAATGTCTTCCACATGCGATATCTCCACAGAATAATGCACATCAAATGGCAGGATAAAATAACCAACTTAACTGTCCTGCAACGTGCTAAGACCCCAACAATCATGTCGATGCTCAGATGTCAAAGACTAAGATGGCTGGTGCATGTCCAGTGAATGGAAGAAATATGGTGAACTAACACACAGAAAAGATAAATCGGCAGACATAAAACTACAATATAAAGATATCTGTAAATCATATCTGAATGACTTCTCCATATGTGAATATGACTGGGAACATCTGGCAAGTGATCACACATCATGGAGAGCATGTATAAGGAACGGTATAACATCATTTGAGACTGCTAAGGCAAAAATTAGAAGAGAAAAGACTCATGAAAAAGGATGGAAAACCCTGTGGACCAGTAGGCCTGACTTGTTCATTCTGTGACTGCGTTTTTTTGTCAAACATTGGTAGAATTAGACACGAGAGAAGCTGTTCAACAAAAAAACAAAACCTTAAAAAATACATAATAGCCTCCAGTAGACCATCTGACAAGATGAAAAGGGCCATACAGTGGTTGAATGGCGATTTCTCTAATTGTTTGCTTTGTTTTTAATTCATTCAATGCTATACCAAGTATTTTACTTATACATTTATTTTTGAATGCATTCAACTTTTTTTCAAGGTCTCTTGTTGTTTTCCAGCTCTCACATGCATACATAAGGGTTAGATAGTACTTTAATTTGAATAGTTTTGTGTTTGTGCTGAGTTTTGATTTTCTATATCAGTCCCGACATTATTGTAGTACACACATAACTTTATACCTATCGTAGTTTGTTCCAGAGTTTTATATATTTCTTCTTATTTATAGCTGTTTTAACAAAGTCTTGACATGTTCAGCAATCATAGACTAAGTAAATCAGGTTCATTCAAGTTTATTGAATCATTCTCTTGGCACGTGATGATTATATAGTGGAGTACATAAATCATGTTCGATCCAAACCGACAGCATCCAGGTTCACCCAGCCTTAAATGGGTACTGTATTTTTCTAGGAAAGTAAAGCGGCGCCGGCGTAATACCGACCACATTACCCCAAAAATCATGTGCCGAAGGTCTATAAAATTTATGGTCACTAACACCATATTCCCTATACACCACTTTGCGTGACAGGGGTACTTTACTTTTTTTTAAATTTTACATAAATCATAACTACTGTTCTTCATTGAGATTAACTCTCTAGGCTAATGCTAATCATGATGGAGCAATCTCTAGTGCTGATTGCCTGTGATGATTAATATTCTAACTTTTACATTCGCAACTGTCTTACATTACAATTCGATAGTAATTAACTTACTTATTATTTGTTCTCTGGAACACAAACTTCTGAATCTAACTAGGAGCACTTCACATAATATATTGGATTTGTTCTCTATGTTTCTAATTTTACTGGTTCTGTTCTTGTTCTATCTACTGCTCAACTAACTTCTCAACTAACTCTTGCTGACTGACTCCTGACTATTGACTTAACTGACTTTTCTAACTGACCTAACTTTTAGAGTCCATACTATTATTAAACTACCTTCAGCAATTTCAGCCAAAGCCGAACTAAGCTAATCTAGTTTACATTTCTGATTCTGGTTCTCATTTAAGATAACTAAAATCTTCTTGCGTATGAGGCTAAATACTCTAGTCTCATTTGCATAATTCATTGGCTTACTCTTTGTGCAGGCCATTAACAACCAATCAAAATCCATGAGGCCTAAATTGTATATTAACTTTGTGTAAAAATTGCTAAAACAAGTCGCCATCTTGACCTTTCGTTGACCTTACTAACTTGTTCCAAAACAACACTATCATGACTCTTGTGAGCAACATCTCTCTGGTCAACATGACCTGCGCTGAATTTGTTTGTCAACCTAATTTCTAACCATGTTGACGAGTCTAGTCATGTGATCATTCCCACCTTTTCCAGTAATAACTGGGAAAATTCCACTCTCCCAAAACTTGCTATTCATCTGTCTGAATTATAATTCTTACAATTCTGTTACAGCTACTCCATCCCAACACTATTTATAACAACAGCTAGGAAATTTCCATTACCTATATTACTTTGTCTGTGTCTGAAAATTTTTGGTATATTACATTTTAATCAGGAGCATACAACTCAAGCTATCCCTCTTTCTCCCATTATGTGACTCAATCTATCCCAGTGCATATACTATTACATTAGTCCAACATTATTGTAGCCCACACATAACATTATACCTATCTTACTCCCCACATTTTGTAGCTACAGATAACTTTAAACCCATCTTAGTCACTACATTTTGTAGTAGCACTTAACTTTATACCTATCTTAGTCCCAACATTTTGTAGCTACAGATAATTTTATGCCAATCTTAGTCCCCATATTATATTGAAGCCAGAGAAACCTTTATACCTAACATACCCACATTATTGTAGCCACACATACATTTATTCCTATCCAGTCTCTACATTAATGAAGCCACACAAAACGTTTTACTATCTTTGTGTCCACATTATTGTAGCTACATATAACTTTATGCTTATTCGAGTCCCCACATTATTGTAGCCACTCGTAACTTTATACTTATATGTTATACTTATATATTAGACTCTATATATTATTTTTGTCTTTAAAACCATTACTACAAAATATGTTCTGCAGTTACTATTCTTTGTATATAAATGTATTTCTGTTGGTGCTGCTTCACCTTCTTAATGGATTGACAGACTCTAAAAATGTGTTGTGTGTCACTGCCACTCATCTTTTCTATATTTCTCCATTTATTTTTTAACAGAAAATTGATGAGATTCCTCCTTTCATTCTTTCTATTTATTCCATTTTTAGTTATTACTTTTTATTGCAGCTGCTGGTCCATTACAACTGGCAAATGCTTGATGATAATGAGAGGTCACCAAGACACTGTCAATTGTATTACAGTAATGGGCCATGTTGTTGGCACTGGGTCTATGGACAAGAGTTGTAAAAGTTAGTTGAATATTTTTTTGTGTTAGAATGTTGGAGTAAACATAAAAAATACCTGCTGAGATAACAATAGGAAATTAACTTGCCTTACAGGAGTGTGTGAAGTGAAGTTTTTTTTTAGTGTTTCTCTGGGTCAGCCTCTTCAATGTCAATGACAATTCCAAATATCAAGGGAGATCAAATAAATCCTTGCTGCACTCTGGTATTAATCTGGAACCATCTACTTAGTCCTGCCTTTGTGTGAACTACACAAGAAGAAGAGAAGAGTGTCTATGTGTGCTGTCAAAAGCCATTTGTATAAATCAATTAAATTGAAAACAAATGGCTTCTGCTTTTCTATATGTTCTTCTAATATAATTCTTAGGGTGAAAATATGATCAAGGCAGCCTCTCCCTTTTCTAAATCCTGCTTGTTCTTCACACATTACAGTGCCAACACCATTTATTATCTTTTTTTCATGATTATTTTACAGAATGCTTCAGAGGCAACTGATAGAAAAGTCATGCATTTCCCAGTTTTTGCAATCAATGAGATTGCCCTTTTTTGCAATTTTGACAATTATACCTCTTTTCCACTGTAAGTGGGTACCTTTTCAGCTTTCCCTATTTAAATGAACATTTTCTGAAGGTATTTTTAGTTATGACTATCCATTGCTTTTAGCTTCTCAGATGTTATATCATCTTCACCTGCAGCCTTGTTATCTGTGAGCCTTACAGTTGTCTCTAATTCATTCAAGATAAAGTCATCTAAATTAATATCTAACTGTGAGGCATATCGAGTGTAAAATCTATTAAATACCTTGGTATTAGCCAGTCAAGGTTTTCCCTAGAGTGTTCAGCCCATCATGACTTTATGTCTTCACTTGATGTTAGTATGGTTCCATATTTTGTTTATAACATGTGTCCCACTAAATATAAAAGTGTTCATTAGCATCTTGGCTACATTATAAAGAGTTTTACTGTCTCCTATTAATACTGCTCTCTCCACTGTTATTGCCAGGTTATCTATCTAAGTTTTCTTGACTCTTCTGACAAAGCTTTTTACTTTGTTTAGTTTAGTTTAGTCAACAAGTCATCCTCATTAAACATTGGCCAAGTCCATAAGTGCCCAGATCTCTTCTGAAGTATATCCCTCAACATGTGTTAATGACACCAATGTTATGATGGTTGATAAGTCTTCTTTGGATTCCTACATAGCGCTCCCTTATGGCATCTCCCTTCTTGACATATTTGCTCAGTATGTTCATGGTTGCAGATTCAGGGTAATTCTTTTAGTTGTTTCTTCATCCAGTGTCCAAGAAGGCGTTCAAAATATGTGTGGTCCATAGCACTTTTGCACTCATCATAAGCCTTTCTTGCATGTGTTTCCATGTATTGTCAGGAATCCATGCCCCTCTTTCCATTTTCTTAAATCCAACACTTTATTCTGCCAATGACATTAGAGCTGTGCTGTGGAATTCCCACACTTCATCCATGTTCTTCTCATATCATTTGTGAAGTACTTCATCGCAGTTATTGAGCTCCAGGTTTAAATTTCCATTGATGTTTGAGACATATCTATCTTGCGAAGGGAGGCTGGGTAGTCTAGTGGTACAATGTCAGCCTTAGGACAGGAAGGGTACAAAGCCCACCAGAAACGGTGGTGATTTTTCAAAAATTGGAAATATTAATCCATGGCTTCTTTATGACATTACCTTCCCAGATCTCTTGGATAGTGAGATCTTATGTCTATCCTTCTCAGATAATGCCAATATACCTGTCCCATGTGTGCTTGCACACGTTAAAGAACACTTGGCAGTTAAAATTGAAAAGAGTAGGTCATAAATATTGCCACTGGCTGGGCAAAATTGTCAGCAGAAACCTACCCATATAATGGATCCCAGGGAGTTCATGCATGTGGGCCAGGATTCTCCTCTACTTTTCTCAAGCAGGATATCAGAGCATCTATGGATGAGTCTGGTGTGCAGTGATGATGATCCTAACAACGAAACAAGACAATATATATTGCGAAGCTTCAATTTTTGTGTGTTGTCTTTTCAGTTTTAATTTTATCTTTCCAATTGTGATCACTGTTAACACTAGCCCTATTATATGCTCCTATGTCTATCATAGCAAACAAATAGAACTCTACACCCATTGATATAAAAAGAGGAGTAGGACAAGGATGCATCCAATCACCAAGCTTGTTCAATCTATATACTGAGCAAATCTTTAAAAACATCACAGAGATGCCAGGCGTACAAATTAATGGAATGATAATCAATAACCTAAGATATGCTGATGATACTGTAATACTAGCAGAAAATCCTAAAAATCTACAACAATTACTTAATGAAATAAACATGACAAGTAAAAAATATGGACTAGATATGAATATCAAAAAGACTAAAACTATGATCATAAACAAAGAAAATACTCAAAACCCACAAGTTGATATCAAAATTTAAGGAATAGACCTGGAGACAGTTCAGAACTACAACTACCTTGGATATACTATAACCAGTGATGGAAAATGTACAACTGAAATAAACAAAAGAATAGGAATGGCAAAAAATAATTTTAATGTCATGAAGAAAATACTAACAACAAAACAAATAATACCAGGGCTAAAACTAAGAATAGCAAAATGTTACATCTTCTCAATATTCCTATATGGTGCAGAAACATGGACATTAGACAAGAAAACAGAACAGAGAATTGAAGCCTTTGAAATGTGGATATATAGAAGAATAGGTAGAATTGGATGGAAAGAAAAGAAAACAAACGATGAAGTCTTAAAACAACTAAAAATGAAAAGAGAACTACTAAACACAATTCGAACAAGACAAATGCGATTTTTGGGCTATGTTAAAAGACACAACAGCCTACTAAAAGTAATCCTGGAGTAGAAAATACAAGGTAAAAGAGGCAGAGGCAGACCAAGACTAACATGGACGGGTAACATCAAAAGATTGACAAATCAGCCTATGACAACCTGCACCATCATGAGAAAGAGCAGAATGGCGCTCTTTGGTAGCCAACCTTTGTTGCGGAGATGGCACTCGATGATGATGATGTCTATCAAAATGTCCTTCTAATATACAGATGGTCAATCTGGTTTTTGGTTCCTGATGAGAAAATAACCAAGTTGTTTTGTGTTATGTAGGTATAATGTTCGATCTATAATTGAACCTTCTGTTCAGCATAATTCAATTAATCTTTCTCCATTTTGGCTTGTTGTATCAATTCTTTGTTTCCCCATTACCTTCTGAACTCCCCTTTTTTTTCCTATTTTAGTATTAAAATCATGGCTGCGATCTCCGACTAGTACAGTCACTGCCAAGAAGGAAAGGAATGGCAAACTACCTTCTTATATTGCCTGGAATAATCATGACAAACCACAACTTTATATTTACAGCTAACGACGTTAATGGGGACTTCACAGCCACCTCGTCCGGTAGGGAGCGTCATGTGCTACAGGTGACACCTGACCGTCATCATGCTACTGTATGCAAGATTAAAAATAAAGAGACACTAGCAATGGGAACTTGGAACATTAGATCAGCATTCCAGGTTGGCAAACTAGAAAACATCAGTCAAGAAATGAAGAGAATGAAATTGAACATCTTGGGATTATGTGAAATGAGATGGAAAGGAGCAGGATTGTTACAATGTGACAGTGGAAATGTAATTTACTCTGGGGGAACCACACACAAAAGAGGAGTAGGCATCATGTTAGATAGAGAAAGAAGCAAAACAGTGAAAGGATTTTGGCCAGTATCAGACAGAATTCTGCTAGTAAAATTGAGAGGTAGACCAACGGATATTAACAAAATTCAAGTTTATGCACCAACAAGTAATAGCGAAGAAGACATTGACACTTTTTATGAAGAGCTAGAGGCAACCATGGAACAGTGTAAATCCCAAGAAATAACTATTATATCAGGGGATTTCAATGCAAAGGTAGGAACAGCTAAAGTGCAAAATGTGACCGGGGGGCATGGCCTTGGAGAGACGAATGATAGAGGGGATAGATTAATAGATTGGACAAAGACACAAGAAATGATTATTGGTAACACCTTGTTCAAACAACACCCTAGGCGACTATGGACATGGCAAAGCCCAGACAAAAAAGTACACAATCAAATTGATTTTATACTGGTACAGAGAAGATTCAGGAATGGGCTAACATCTGTTAAAACAAGGCCAGGAGCAGATTGCAATAGTGACCATGTACCAGTAGTGGAAAGATAAGAAAAAAACTGCAGAAGGCACAGAAATCACCAAGAAATATGAAATTAGAACTAGATATGCTAAGAGTAGATAAACAGATGAGTGATAAGTACAGCACAATAGTACAAAATAGATATAATGCTACTGAGAAAATACAAGACATCCAGGAACAGTGGGAAATGCTCAAACAATCAATTCAACAAACATCAAAAGAAGTAATACCAGTAACTAAATGAATCAACAAAAAGAAATGGATGACAGAAGAAATATTACAACTAATGGACTAAAGAAGAAAACATAAGAAAGAAGAACGGACATACAAAATATTGCACAAAGAGATCCAAAACAAATGCAGAGAAGCAAAGGAAGGATGGTTAAAACAGAAATGTGAAGAAATGGAAAAATGACAAAAGAAAGACTCAAAATTTATGCACAATCAGTTAAATGAATTAACAGGAAGAAAAGAAGTCAAAATTTCAGGATGTGTAAAATCAAAGGAAGGAAATATAATAATGGGACAGGAGAAGACAATGGAAAGATGGACAGAATATATCAGTCAACTCTATGATGATGAAAGACCAGAATTAAACAATTCAAATGAAGACACAGGACCACCAATAATACAGAGTGAAGTGGAGGACACAATTCAACACATGAAAAGAGGCAAAGCTCCAGGTCCTGACAATATAACAATCAAAGAGATAAATGCATTATGAGAGCTGGGAGTACAAGTTATAACAAAACTACTCAATGACATATATAACACTGGACACATACCTGAAGATCTACTAAAATCTATCTTTGTAGCCATATCGAAGAAGTCAGGCGCCACTGATTGTGAAGACCATCGCACTATTAGTCTCATGAGCCATATGACTAAAATAGTATTAAGAATCATCATGAGACGTGTAAGGAACAAAATAAAACCAGAAATAAGTGAGGAACAATGTGGATTTGTGGAAGGAAAGGGCACCAGTAATGCAATATACATCTTAAGAACATTGATAGAAAGATCTATAGAGGTAAAGAAAGATCTATATATGTGCTTTATAGACTACACAAAAGCATTTGACAAAGTAAAGCATGTGGAAATAATCAATATGCTGGAGAAATTAAACATTGATGGCAAGGATCTGCGAGTCATAAAAAACATGTACTGGCAACAAACAGCAGCTATACGAATTAACAGCCAAACAGGACAATTTTAATTTATAAAATAGGGAGTCAGACAAGGCTGTGTTCTGTCGCCAGATTTGTTTTCACTTTACAGCGAACATATTATGAGATCAACAGTAGACAAAAAAGGAATTGAAGTCAACGGTCACAACATAAATAATTTACGATGTGCGGATGACACAGTCTTAATAGCAGAGATAGAGAATGAGCTACAATAAATGATAGATATAATAGTAAAAGAAAGCAACAAGAAAGGTCTCAGTCTGAGTAGTAAGAAAACAGAAGTAATGGTTACATCGAAGAAACAATCATCACCATCATGCAGCATAAAAATAAACAAGACAAATCTGAAACAAGTGCAACATTTGAAATACTTGGGCACAGTGATAACATCAGATGGAAGATGCAACACAGAAATAAAAAGCAGAATAGCTCAGGCCAAAATAGCATTTCAGAAAATGAAAATATCTTATGCAACAAATCTATGTCAATAGAGATGAGAAAGAGAGTTCATCGATGCTATATAGAACCAATTCTGACCTATGGAAGCGAATCATGGACAATAGACAAACAAATGAAAAGACAATTAGAGGCCACAGAGATGGGATTTCTCAGAAGAATGTTGAAAGTTCCCTGGACAACTAAAAAGACCAATGAGAAAGCTCTCAAAGAGGCCAACACAAAAAGGGAGCTCTTAAAAAACATCAGAAAGAAGCAATCAACTTTTTTTGGGCACATCATGAGAAGAGGAAAGTTGGAATACTTGGTTAAAACTGGCAAAATAAAAGGAAAAAGAGATCGTGGACGACAAAGAGAAAAAATACTGGATAGCTTGGTGTCATGGCATGGAAAACAGTCAACAACAGAACTCATACGATGCACTGTGGATAGAAGATTGTGGAAGGACATGATTGCCAATGCCAACCGGTACGGCACATGATGATGATGATGAGTGTTAATGTCACCTATTACAATCATGTTTAGGCATTTTATTTATAAGTTCATCATCATCAAGTACCGGACCTACTGGCGTAGGTGATCATGTCTCTCCACAACTTTCTATCTCGGCAGCTATTTATCATTTCTGTTGTCGACCTCCTGCCAAGCCATTCTCTTAAGCTGTCTGTTATTTTTTCTCTTTGCTTCCCTCTATCTCTTCATCCCTCAATTTTTCCAGTTGTTACAATATATTCCAGTTGTTCTCTTCTCATTACATGGCCAAAAAATGGTGATTGTTTCTTCCTAATATTGGAAATTAACTCTCTTTTTGCTTTGACCTCTTTCAGAACATTTTCATTACTCTTCTTAGCTGTCCATGGTACTCTCAACATTCTTCTGTAAAACCACATTTCTACAGACTCCAGTGATTTTCTTGTCTGTTGTCCTATTGTCCATGATTCACATCCGTATGTTAAGACTGGCTCTACATAACATTTAAGAACTCTTTTTCTTGTTTCTTTTGTCAAAAATGGATTGCATGGTATCTTCCTTATTTTTTGGAAAGCTAATTATGCCTGAGCCATTCTGCATCTCACCTCTTTTGTACATCTTCCGTCTGAGGTTAACAAAGTTCCCAAATATTTAAATTCATTTGCCCGTTTTAATATTGTTCCACTTATCTTTATTTTGCACTGAGGTGATGTCTTTTTCTTTGTTGTTACCATTACCTCTGTCTTTTTGCTATTAAGGCTGAGTCCTTTATTTTTGCTTTCTTTCACTATAATGTCCAACATTTCTTGTATCTCATTTTCACTCTTAGCGATTAAGACTGTATCATCAGCATACCTTAGATTATTTATATTATAACCTCCAATTGTTATTTCAGGCATGTCTCTTATGGATCTTAATATAATCTCACTATAAATATTAAACAAATCTGGTGACAGTACACAACCTTATCTAACACCCTATTTATAAGTTACTGTAGTTGAAACTTATCTTTGATTTCATCTCCACCTCATTTGTAGGTGCATAACATTGTATAATCGTTAGTCTTCCATGCCTTTATTTGTAATGAGTTCTTATCAGATGGTTATTCACTGATTCATAATTTTTAATGCTTCTTGCAGATGCATTTATCATCATTATTCCTACCGCTTCTCTGTTTTCAATTTCTTCTTTCCTGCTTGAATAAACTATTAATTTATTGTTATCCACTGACTTTCTGCCTATTCCTGACCAACACATTTTGCTGATACCCAGTATTTAGAGCTGATACTTATCCATTTGCCTTGGCACCTGGGTCAGTTTTGTTGGTGCAGCCATTTCTCTGACATTCCAGAAACTGAAAAAATAATAGACCCTGCATGCTTTGGTGTGGTGTGGTTCTGTCATCCACATGTCATGAACATTGTGCATGTAGTATTAGCAAGGAAACAGTAGGAAGTTCTGCAACACACAGCCTACATCTGTCACCATGCAACTTTCATTTGTTTGGGCCCTTAAAAAAATCTCTAAAGGGCCAATGATTCAACTTTGATGCAAATGTCTTGGCCTAGGTGACAGAATGGTTCAATGAGCAACTAAAGTAATTTTTCTCAGAAAGTATCTACCCAAACAGTGGAGTGCATGTCTAAATGCCAACAACTTTTTGCTAAATAACCCTGGTGAGTGCTTGCTTCATAACAATTGCTTTATTATATTCTTAATTCTGCCACAACTGCTGATGTACATATGTTTATAATAAAGCTACTGGAACAGGTTTCATTTGAACACGCCTCATACTATAATTGACAGTTACTTTTAATGAGATAAATATTATAGCTTTATAATATTTCTCAGTCATTTCACACTACAGGATCTGCTGAGGAGATATGAGCACTTATGGACAGTTATTTGATCTGCGATAAAGATAATCTGGTGACTAACTAATTAACTCATGGTTTCGATGCTTGAAGCAACACTTTCCAGAAGTCTCCAAACACTTCTGGATAGGCGGACTTTCCAGAAGTCTCCAAACACTTCTGGATAGGCGGCCAAGCACATATGGGTGAAAACTTGCATACTAAGATGCCGATTCAAGTCTTTTACTTTACCTTTACCTTTTGATGTCAAATTAATTGACTAACTAATTGTGTTATTTTAACCCTAAATTATGTGTATTTACTGTTTAAGTTTATGAAAATGATTATTGTTTTAGGGTCTAAGAACAGATTAATTCATTTTCCATTATTCTAATGGAAAAAACTGATTAAGATTTTGAACTTTAGTTTAGCTTAGTTGGCAGGTCATCCTCATTACACACTGGACAAGTCCCTAAATGGTCAGATCTCCTCCAAAGTACTACTTAGATCTACTCAATCTGTAGCAGTTAACAACACCAGTATTGTGTTGGTTGATAAGTCTTCTTTGGATTCCTGTGTAGTGCTCACATCTGGCAACTCTCACCTTGTCATGATTTTTGTGCAGTCTTCATGGTTGCGGATACAGGGTAACTTTTTAAAGTCATTTTTTTTCATCCAGCATCCCTGAGGGCATTCAGAATGCCTGTGCTGTTTATTGCCCTTCCACATTCAACACCAACTTTCCATTAGAATACACACAAAAATCCCAGACACTCCAATCACCCCTTCTGACCGAGCCTATCAGTATAGATTCTTAGGTTGATGGAAAAAGGTGCAGGAGCCTACAAGATTGCTATCTCCAGCACATGCATGGAGATTGAGGCTGAGACAGAAGCTAAATGGGTGGCAGAGTGGCCATGCCCCCACTGTGGTGGTGCCAGCCCAAGCTAAAGACTCAACCAAATTAGCCAAACTGGTTAGACTGTTCAAGTTCTAAGTATGAGGCACCGCTCTTGATTCAAGATCAAAGTGAAAATTAAGATCAACTGAAAGATGAATATAGTAGACTGAGGAAAATCCAAACAATAAAAACTATATGGACCACTGCAAGAATTACAAAAGACAGTAAAATTTATACAGGAAACGACATTGCAAATATAGGCAATACTTCAGGCGAACGTAAGATAGATAAAATAGATAGATAGATGGATGGATGGATGGATGGATGGATGGATGGATGGATGGATGGATTGGATTGGATTGGATTGGATTGGATTGGATTGGATTGGATTATAGATTAGATTAGTATAGATAGATAGATAGATAGATAGATAGATAGATAGATAGATAGATAGATAGATAGATAGATAGATAGATAGATAGATAGATAGATAGATAGATAGATAGATAGATATATAGATAGATAGATAGATAGATAGATAGATAGATAGATAGTGGATTGGATTGGATTGGATTGGATTGGACTGGATTGGATTGGATTATAGATTGGATTGGATTGGATTAGATAGATAGATAGATAGATAGATAGATAGATAGATAGATAGATAGATAGATAGATAGATAGATAGATAGATAGATAGATAGATAGATAGATAGATAGATAGATGGATTGGATTGGATTGGATTGGATTGGGTTGGGTTGGATTGGATTGGATTAGATTAGATTATAATAGATTATAGATGATTGGATTGGATTGGATTGGATTGGATTAGATAGATAGATAGATAGATAGATAGATCATCATCATCATGTACCCTGCCGGTTGGCGTAGGCAATCATGTCCCTCCACAATCTTCTATCTACAGTGCATCATATCAGTTCTGTTGTTGACTGTTTTCCATGCCATGACACCAAGCCATCCAGTATTTTCTCTCTTTGTCGTCCGTGATCTCTCTTTCCTTTTATTTTGCCAGTTGTAACCAAGTATTCCAACTTTCCTCTTCTCATGAAGATAGATAGATAGATAGAACTAAAAGATGAATAAGCAAAATGTCAGAAGTCACAAATATTACTACATATAAGGCAAACAGAAGAGTTTTGTTAAGAGCACTCTGTTTTTTTTCATTTGGCATGGTAAACACAAGAAGATGAAATACAGAAGGTAATAGAGCACTTTATTCAAAACACACAGACAGAGGAAAAATTGTTCAAACTGGGGGACATGTGGGCTATCTTCCTACTCCAGGGTGAAGGTTTTGCAAAAATCCTCGCCTCAATTCCATCCATGGCATGTATTGTGTCTTTGTCTCTGCTGATATATCATCCATCCACGTGTTCACTTTCTAGGCCCTGTATTCAAGCAGGATTCACAACAGCCCATTCCACCGCCACCAACTGTCACTGGCACTTACTCCGTTCATTTAGGTGGACCAAATGGGGGCCAAATGTATCGACAGAGGATCGTCACATCCTGGGTCACTTGTGTCTATGCGATGTACTACATGACTGTTAAAAAGAAACATGATGGACTTCTAGTCAGTACTAGAGTCATTTGTCTTCAAGTATGCCAGTAGATGGTCTCAAGGCGGTTTCGCTGAAGCTCTCACCCTGTCCACAGGGGTTCCTATAGAAATAGTAATAAGATAGAAGACAAGACACTCACTCAAGGGAGAGTGAGGGTGATTAGATGAGAGCCATGGCATATACCACATGTCGGTGTGCTCTAGCCCTGCATCTGTAGGGGCTCACCTCCTCCTGGCCCAGTTATACTGCTGGGAGCTCGGTCGCACCCAAGACCAACTTTGCAATAACAGGGGGACCACGTGTAGGTGTGGCCTTGGACACAGTAGCCCAGTGGAGTTGAATTTAATCCATCAAAACCGGAGAGGATTTTGTTAAAACAGAGAAGTTTTGTCATCCGATATCCACTGAGCCTGGCAAATGAGAGGCTATGAATGATTCAAATACCTTTTGGTGATGTCAAGAACGGACATCACCCACCCCCCAAATGTTCGCTCTGTTTTGGATCATGGTAGCTCGCTCCTAGTGACATGCAGCAAAATAACTAACATGTCACTGGACAAGATACAAAATAATGCATTACGACTCATTAGTGGTGCAATGAGGTCCACTCCAGTTGCAGCCTGCGAAATTCACTGCAATGTGGAACCTTTAAAGTTGAGGAGAAACAAGGCCACTATGGTGCTCTATGAAAGACAAAAAAGAATGGAGAAGGACCACCCTAACAGAAAATTAGATACATGGACTCCAAAACAAAGAATTAAGCAGATGGCAGTATTACAACATGTTATAAATATACAAGAGAAATTCCATCTACCTGAAAAACGACTACAAACATCAAGAGTCATCAAAGAAATTCCACCAAGTATGAATTTTTAAAATCCTGAAATAAATGTAGAGATATGTGACACCCAGTATCAGTAACACTAGCAGCAAGGAAAACAATAGATACATATCCAGAGGATTGGATACATATATACACAGATGGTGCAGCCACTAACGCTACTTCAAAAGCTGGATATGGAATATTAATACATTATCCAGATGGAACAGCAGAAGAAATATGTAGACCTTGTGGTGAAGTCTGTAATAATTATGAAGCAGAAATAACAGCTATAGAAACAGCAATTTATCATTTAAATACGATTTTCGATACCACACCATCGAAGAAAACAAACACAGTCATATTTACGGATTCCAAATCGACTCTGCAAGTACTGGGAAACAACACGAACAAACCAGAACTCACACAGCTTATCATAGACACAGACAAACTCATTGAAACACATAACATAAGATTGGTAATGCAGTGGATCTCGGGACACTCAAATATACCAGGAAATTATAAGGCAGATACATTAGCTAAGAGAGGATCCAGACAAACACAGATACATACATCCATCACACTAGACACAGCCAAACAAGTCATAAAACTCTAACAGTAGAGAGGAGTGGTTGAATGGATGGGTCTTAGGGAAAACAGGGAGAGAGCTTTGTAAAATATATGGCAAGACCAAATCCACAAGACAACATCAACAATCTAACAAGAAGAGACCAAACCACCATCTTCAGACTGAGAACAGGACATGTTATGCTGAATAACTAAATTAATAGAATACAACAAAACCATACCCCCAGTATCTGGTATGTCCACTCTGTGATCACCCACAAGAAACTGTAGAACACCACCTGTTTCAATGTCCAAAGCTCACTGACATCAGAACAACACAACTTCCTCAAAGACCCTCCAAATGGAACACTCTGTACGGAACCACAGCAGAACTTAAAAATACCTGCAGATACTACTACATGGCATTGGGCCGAAGGGCATCAGCTCAAAGATCACTGGATCCATAACAACAACAACAACAGACAGAGGCAGACAGACAAAATAAACTAGTTTGGTCATCTCATGAGAATGTGTATAAAAAGCTACACATCACATCTACAACAGCTGCTGTTATGTTGTGTTAGGATTATCATCACTGTAATCTGAACACATCATAGGTGCTCTGATCTCTTCCTTAAATGTTAATCAGTATGACTAACTGAGCAAGTTCAGTGTTAGAACAAAAATGTAAAAAATAAGGGTATGATTACATATGCATTTTTTTTTTTTTATCTCTGTTATCACAGTGTTGGTTAACAATTCCTCTCATTTTTTCAGAGTATCATATTATTTTGAACACAATACAGGACCCCATCATCTACACAGATGGTTCTTTACCCTACGAACTGCACAGCAGTTGGGATTTTGTGGCATACCAACATGGCAGAGAAGTGGCTAGGGAATCTGGCAGTTATAGCAACACCCTGTCCAGCATAAGAATGGAGATAGAAGCAGCAATTATGGTGATAAAATGGCAGAAAACACAGAATATGGCCCATGCAGTCTCAGTGGAGCTGATATGGAAATGCCCCCGACTGCAATGAAACTGATTCCATGAATAGAATAGAATAGTTTATTAGACATGCAAACAATAAGCCCAGTCTTCTTTTCTTACTTAGTCTTCTTTTCTTACTTAAGCGTTTTGCAGCAGCATGTAGATACTTGGAATTTTTCCTTTCTTGAGGTATACTGTGTCTGGTACTTGTATCCAACTGCTTTATTCTAAGCAGTCTACTGTAACAACCTTACAGGAGCAATCAGTCTGCATACGCTTTGAGAAAAGCTGGGACAAACACCGAAGTGGGTATGGGCATACCCATCTGCAATTAAACTGATTCCTTGAGTAGAATAGAATAGTTAGTGAATGTTGATGATTTTACATCATGGCATGAGGAAGACCTGTAGGGAAATGGATACATAATTTTCTTTTTACAGAAATAGTTGCAGTGGTTTGTGTTAACAGGAGTCAATGTAACGTATTTGGCTTGGGAGAAAAAAAAAACTAGTTTTGCACACTTGTTGGAGAGGATATTTAAACTTTGCTTTGCAGTGTGACACAACACAAACACTTAAGGAAGAAAAAGCAATATCAGACCAATCCATTAAGTGGCAATTAAATTTGTTATCTATCAGGGCTGACAGGATTCTCCTACTAGTGTTTGCATAATTATAAACCTCTCTCCTAATAATTCACTTTGGAAACAGTCCAGGGTAAATGTTTGACTGAAACTGAAGACAGATTTGCTAGACCATATAAGATGTAAAATACAATGCAACTGTCTATATGCATGAGTATATATTTAAGAGAAGAAGAAAACAAAATATGTATCTTGGATCTACTGTTTTAAATTAGCTTCATATTTTTATTTAATTTTTAAAAATCCCTTTATGATTTACTTTGTAATTTTTGGATAATTACTTTTGTTTATAATTCATGTTTTGCATTATTTTTGGGAACTTGTCTGTATGCTTCTTTTGTGTCCAGGAGTACATCAGAGTGCTACTAATATTTGGTCATTATTTACTCAACTATTCAGTTTGGAGTCTTGAAACAGGGAAATGCCAGAAGACCTTTAAACATAAGTCTTCAATTTTAGCTGTTGCCCTTTCTGAGGTGATTTGTATATCAGGTTGTGAGTCAGGCAATGTCAAGGTCTGGGAGCTTGCATCTGGTAATCTTATCAAAGTAAGATTGTGAAAATTAAAAAAATAATTTTATTAAATATTGTGTTTCTATGAAAGTCAAACCAAAGAGAAACAAACAAAAGGCTAATTCATCAACAATACCACTAGATATAACAACTTTAAATCAAAAAGATATTAAAGATATGTATACAATACAAGTAAAGAAAACATATCAGAAGCTGCTAGAAGAAGGGACTGAGCAGTACACAAGAGAAAATCCTGATGAAAAAGTTACAACCAAATGGCGATGCATTAAGAAAAGCCTACAAGAAACTTGCAACATCTTACCCAAAAAGGAAAAGAACAAAAAACAAAAATGGATAACTAACACCATCTTGGAAAAAATAAAAGAAAGAAGACAAGTGAAAAAACACTACCCAATACAGCAATATAAATATTGAAATGATTTAAGAGGGATGCGCACAGAAATAAAGAGAATGACTGGTAAAAATAAAAAAGCCATAGAAAGTGGATGTAATGGAAACAAAAAAGGAAAAATGCCAACAGACAACAAAGATATAATCAACAGGTGGCAGGAACATATAACAGAATTATTTTATGATGAAAGAAACAAGCAAGCAATTATAAATTGTACTATAAAAATTTTTAATTGGAAGTGGAAAAAGCTATACAAACAAAGAAAAATGGAAAAGCAGCAGGACCTGACAACATACAAATAGAGATGATACAGACACCAAAAGATTTTGGCATTGAAGTTATCACAGACATATGTAACAACATATACCATACAGGTTACATACCAAATGAATTAAAAACATCAACTTTCATTACATTACCTAAAAAGAATGGTGCAGTTTAATGCAACGATTTTAGAACAATAAGCATAATGAGCCATGTAAAATAATCTTTTACTTATACAAGGAAGAATTCAGAATAAAAACAATATGGAATTAGTAGAACAACAATTTGAATTTAGGAAAAACAGTGGGACAAAAAAAAGCAATATTCTGCATGAGGACATTAATTGAAAAGTACATAGAATTAAACAAACCAATATATTCCTGCTTCATAGACTGCACCAAAGTTTTTGATAGAAAACACCATAAAAAAAAAAATTATCATCATCAAGTACCGAGTCTGCTGGTGTAGGTCATCATGTCTCTCCACAATTTTCAATCTCTACAGTTATTTATAATTTCTTTTGTTGCCTTTCTGCCAAGTCATTCGCTTAAGCTGTCTGGTATCTTTTCTGTTTGCTTCCCTCTATCTCTTCATCCCTCAATTTTTCAAGTTGTTACAATATATTCCAGCTGTTCCCTTCTCATTACATGGCCAAAAAATGATGATTGTTTCTTTTTAATATTGGAAATTAGCTGTCTTTTTGCTTTGGCGTCTTTCATAACGTTTTCATTACTCTTCTTAGCTGTCCATGGTATTCTCAACATTCTTCTGTAAAACCACATCTCCAGTGATTTTCTTGTCTGTTGTCCAAATGTCCATGATTCACATGTATGTTAAGACTGGCTCTACATAACATTTAAGAACTCTTTTTCTTGTTTCTATTGTCAAAAACGGATTGCACAGTATCTTCCTCATTTTTTGGAAAGCTGCTTTTATCTGAGCTATTCTGCATCTCACCTCTGTTATACATCTACCATCTGAGGTTAACAATGTTCCCTGATGTTTTTAATTTATTTACCTGTTTTAATATAAAAAACTTATAAATGCCTAAAAGATATACATCTAGATGACACAAACATATGACTCATATGTTAATATGTAATTTATACTGGGAGCAAACAGCGATAATAAAATATAACAAAGAGAACTCTACACTTGTTGATATAAAAAGCGGAGTAAGATAAGGATGCATCCTATCACAAGCTTGTTCAATCTATGCACTGAGCAAATCTTTAAAAACATCACAGAATACCAGGCCTAAACATTAATAAAAAGACAATCAATAACCTAAGATATGCTGATGACACTGTATTATTCTTCTCATTCTTTCCTCCCTCATTTGCTTTTCAGTGTCGAGGGGAGATATAATTTGCGGTCTTTAGCTCTGCTATTCGCCTCTGCTGCTGTTATGTTTCCTAGTGCTTCTAATATTCCATCGATCCATCTTTTTCATGGTCAACCTTGAGTCTGTTATTCTCGCAGTGTTTATTGAGGGCTCCTTATGTTGTGTTTTGAACACTTCTGCCTCGTCACATGGCCAAACCATTTTATCTGTTGTTTATATATATATTTTATGGTGGGGGCTATTCCCAGCTTTATTCTCAGTTTTTCATTGCTGATTTTGTCTCTCAGGCTGTTTCCTGTCATTCATCTAACACATTTAATCTTAGTAGAGATTATTTTCCTTTTTTTTCTTGCATCTAGGGTCCAGGACTGGCATTGGTAGCACGTTGGGATGAATACTGTATTGTACAGTGCTTGTTTTGCCTCTAGAGTTATTTCCTTGTTGGACAATAGTGGTGATAGCTGTCCAGTGATATGACACTGTATTACTAGCAGAAAATCATAAAGATCTACAACAATTACTTAATGAAATAAACATGTCAAACAAAAAATCTGGATTTGATATCAATATCAAAAAGACTAAAACTATGATCATAAACAAAGATAATACTCTAAATGTACAAGTGGATATCAAAGTTATAGGAATAGACCTGGAGACAGTTCAGAGTCACACCTACCTTGGACATACTATAACCAGTGATAGAAAATGTAAAACTAAAATAAACAAAAGAATAGGAATGGCAAAAAGTAATTTTAATGCCATGAAAATTATGCTAACATCAAAACAAATAACACCAGGGCTAAAACTAAGAATAGCAAAATGTTATATCTTCTCAACATTCCTGTATGGTGCAGAAACATGAAGATTAAACAAGAAAACAGATTACAAAATTGAAGCCTTTGAAATGTGGATTTATAGAAGAATTGGATGGAAAGAAAATAAAATAGATGATGAAGTCTTAAAAAAATTAAAAAGGAAAAGAGAACTACTAAACACAATTCAAACAAGACAAATGGAAGTTGTGGGGCATGTTAAAAGACACAGCAACCTACTAAAAGTAATCTTGGAAAGTAAAATAAAAGGTAAAAGAGGAAGAAGAAGACCAAGACTAACATGGATGAGTAACATCAAAAGATGGACAAGTCAGCTTATGACAACCTGCACCTTCAAAGCAAGAGACAGAATGGAATGGCACTCCATGGTAGCCAACCTTTGATGTAGAGACAGCACTCAGTGATGATGATGATGATTGTGTTTCTGCATCAGCTGACTTGGTATTTTTATAAACATAACCTTTAAAAATGAAAGTAAAAGTTCCATTAAAAATTGTTTGTAATAAAATAATTTTAGATGAAGATTTGCACTACAGTCCTTGGCAGTTCATTAGATTTTGCAACATAAGATCAGTTCATTGATAAATAAATATATATCTGGTAAATAAATATATATAACTCCAACACAAACATAAAAATGATATAGAAATGTATGCAAACAACTCTTGAAAAAAAAAAAAAACCTAGTGCTGCCGCTGTACTTTATTGTGTATTAATAAATGTATGTGGGAGCCGCAATAGCTCAGTGGTTAGTGAACTGGACTACAAAGGACAAGGGATAGGGTTCGATCCCAACCGACGGCTTCTGGGTTCACCCAGCCTTTAATGGGTACCAGATTTTTTTATGGGAAAGTGAAGCGGCACGGGCGTCATACCGACCACATTACCCCAAAAATCATGTGCCGAAGGTCTGTAAAATTTTTAGTCACTAACACCATATTCCCTATACGCCACTTGGTGTGACGGGGGTACTTTACTTTTTTAATAAATGTATGTATCACTGATTTTATTTTTATTCTATGATTGATAATCAGAAATTGAAAATATAAATGTGTATAGATTAATTCCTTGATTAGAATTCAAAGCTCATTCTGTATCATGTAGACTGTATAAACAACTTGCCAGTAAAATTACATTTTTTAAAGTGTAATGGGCAAGTAGTGCTAGATTGTATGTTTACTGTATGTCAGTGGAATTTACCAAAGGATACAAATTCAAATCCTGATTTCAGCTATTTGTTTCTGTATTTTATATTATTACTTGTAAATTTATCTTTAACTCTTTACGTCCGTGTGAGCTCTGTCATCGACGCTTGCTTAATCACATTTCTTCCACAAGAACGCTGACATAGTCGCTTTCATTTTGTTTCGTTACTATGAAAATTAAACATTTTAAACTGCTGCATCCGGAAGGGATATCTTTCTAATCGAATTTCCTGTCTTTTGACGAAGTTCTATTAATCCAGCGTGTTGTTTTCTTCACAATATCGTCGAAATTTGAGTTGGTTTTTTTTAAGTATTCAATCAGCTGATTTGTGTTTACAAGTTAAAAATGGCTAGCAGCAGTGAAGTATCGTTTGCTCCTAAACGCAAATTATTATTAATAGCAGATAAAGCTAGAGAATTATGTTATGAGGACTTTGAATATGATAGTGATCTCATTGATGTTAGTTTTAGTAGCTCTGACGAAGAAGCAAATATTCTTAGTAGTTCCAGCAGTTCTGAAGGGGAGCTACAGAAACCTGGACCCAGTGCCAAGCGTAGAAAAATATTGCCTAAAGTGTCTTCTAGTGGTACTAGGGGCAGCTCTTGTGAGTGGAATTTAGTACCAAACAGTAACACTACCAACAATAACAATGATGAAACTGTTACTGTAAACAATTTTAGATTTCATCCTAAAGAAGGGTGCAGTCCTGGAGTCAATGAAAAGTCTGGCCTCAGTAAACAGTCATCACCCTTTGACTGTTACAAGGTATTGCTTACTGACAATACTGTTGATTTTATTGTCAATTCCATAAATGAATATGCTAGACATAAAATAAGTATAACCAGAGATCTTGTTTCAATAATTGGAAGGAGTTTTCTGAGTTTTCATGGTATGAATTTTTTTAATTTATGCCATCGGACTAGATGTCAGGCCCTCTCTGCGCGACTATTTCTCGGCGGAGACTGAATGTTTCAGTACTCCTTTTTATTTTAAAAATTTCAAACGAGATAGATTTTTTAGCATTTTCCAAACAATGCTGCATGTTGGTGAGCCTGTATATGAAGGAAAAAACAAAATAAAGCCTTTTGTTGATCTGCTCACAGCCAATTTCAAAGCTGCTTTTACTCCCTTTCAAAATATTTCCATCGATGAAATGATTATTCGATTCAAAGTAAAGTGGAAGTACAAGCAGTTCAATGCGACAAAGCCAAGACAAAACATATGATTTCATACAGCGACAAGGAACGCAGATGTAAGGTTTGTAGCAAACCTAGTGCCCCAAGACAGAATAATTTTTTGTGTGAAGGATGTGATGATAGGCCGCATCTACATCCAAAACACTGTTTCAAACTGTGGCACACAAAGGCCACATTCAGACTTGTCAATAAATTAATTAAAATGCTGCGACGTATATTGTACATCAACTTTAAATTTAATCTATTTACCCATGTAATATATTTAGTTGACTGCCACACCCCCCTTCTTAAGTAAAAAAAAAATTTCACATAACAATGACATACCATGAAGAATTGTGTGTATAGTGCAAACTAGTTTCCGTAGGATAGTGAAACTTTCCTAATTTGTTCAGAAGTGGATATATTTACTTGGAAACACATATCCAGCACTGTTGGATTACCATATACACCCATTTTGGGTAGGTGAGTACCAATTTTTATATTTAAAAAAATTTTTTTTTTTTAATTTTAATTATTAATTGCTTAAATTTTTATCCTTAAATTTTTTTCCCAAAATATTGTTTCTGATTATGAATCTGTGTCCTTTTCCCTTCAATTTGATGCCTAATTTATATGTCTATGACTTTTTATAGTGAAAATATGAAAGATTTAGTGAAAGAAGTATTTTTCAGGAAAAATAACTGTGGCAAAACAGTAGTGACTGGGTAGAAAAACTACGGTCATTAAGAGTTAAAAAAGTAAGTAAAGTACCCCCGTCACACCAAGTGGCGTATAGGGAAATATGGTGTTAGTGACCATAAATTTGACAGACCTTCGGCACATGATTTTTTGGGTAATGTGGTCGGTATTACGCCCATGCCGCTTTACTTTCCCAGAAAAAAATCCGGTACCCATTAAAGGCTGGGTGAACCCGGAAGCTGTCGGTTGGGATCGAACCCTACCTCTTGTCCTTTGTAGTCCAGTTCACTAACCACTGAGATATCGCGGCTCCCAAATTTATCTTAGTCTGCTCAAAATACCCATTTTTCCTCTATCATATATGGCAGCTTGTGAGGGTTGTATTATTTGTTTAAAGTTTTCCACAGCTGTTAATATAGTGAAAGAATTTGTTAGCATCATTCTAAATAGTTGCTTTTTGTTCTACTTGTGTGACATCCAGTATTTGTGTGATATTTTTCTTTTCATATTTTAGATTTTAACTGGCCACCATGCTTCTGTGACGGGTATCAAGTTTGACCGTTGGCACATAATCACTGGAAGCAAAGATGGCTATGCATTAGTCTGGAGCACTGTAGGACAACATTCTCGATGTTTAACAGCTTTGAGACACCCAAAGTAAGTATCTAATTTGTTTTCAAACATGATAAAAAAAGTCCGCTGTTACAATTGTATGGTCCAACCCATGGCCTACAGACCACTTGTGGCCTGTGATTTTCATTTTGGTGGTCTGCGGCCCTCTTGTACAGTTTTCATAATAAACCAATACCATAATTTTTAAATTGTGAATATTGAACAAATAAGTCAATATTTTCTGCAGGTTCTATAGTTTCAGCAATACAAAATATTCTGGATTTGTGTTCATGTAATGTAAGAAGTGATAATACTTTAAATTAGATTCAAGAATAGAAAGATTTTTACAAAGACTTTAAACAAAAATGGTCTTTAGATCTGCCCAATAATGCCATTATCTTTGGGTGTTTTTCTACCATTTAAGCATTCAAGTCTTTTGATCATGTGAACCTGACTCTGTTCTGCACCTAATGGAACAACATGACACACGATGAGCTGATTGCCTTATCAGTACTCATATGTGTATGTGTGTCCTGATTTTTTCCCTAAACCAGCGTCATGGCTGACACACTCTGTATAAGGCAGGCTGGATCCCTATGTGTAGATATGTATCCAATTTTGGGGGTTGTACTTGTTATGAATCATTTCTTCACCAGGAGCAGCATATTTTTTAATACATAACGTGTAGACCTTAGTTTTAACTAATTTAGAAAAAATCATGACCCCCTTCACTACTTTTGTATTAATACGCCACACTCAGAAAGAACCTCTTTGAAAAATAGCTTAAAACAACGTTATAAATATTAATTTAAAAAATACATTGATGGGTTTTTAACTGCACCAAAGATGGACTGCATAGTTAGCATAATCAATTTTTCAGTGATCAATCAAATTTTATACACCACAGTGATTGCTTAGCTTTACAGGAAAGAAAATTATTGTGTCACCATTCAATATGTCATATCCATGAACTCTGACACATCTATTATAGTGTGATCAATCAGAGGAAGAATAAAAGAAGAATATGACGAAGGTTAGAGGAAGAATAAGTTGTGGTTGAAGTAGAATAACAAAGGAGACTTAAGAATTAACAAGCATAAATTAGTTCACCAAACTCAAAACGATGAGATGTACCAAGCTATGAGTTTAAGTGGAGAGAGACAACAGGTGCTCAATCTGAATGCCAGAACCCTCGACATATCTTCCACTAATTCAGGGACTGTTGTGTAAGATGGCAGAGAATAGCGATGGACTCTGTACGAATAGGTAATTAGGCGGATGTAGACTGTTGGCACACCTTTGACTAAGTGATCGCTGGATGGACTCTTTAAATTTTTGGAGATAACCAGCCTATATATTAACGTATTCAACCGCACAGAGGATTCCAGATGTCGAGACATCTTGTGATGTCTAGCAGTAGAAAATGCTCAGTTCTCTCTGAGTAGCAGATCAAAAGATAAGGGAGCCACAGAGTAGGAGATCAAAGTAAATTCTGAGGAAACTTAGGTTGGTCTAAGGGACCAATGGCAGCTTGTATACTTGTAGCTAATAGGAGTGATTGACAGATGTTGCCAAGGCTTAACGGTAATTGACAAACGATGGACAGACAAGCAGCAAATGGGTTGATAGTCTTAGCAGAGTTCCCAAGATAGACCACTCCTGTATCCCAATATCCCAAGGATAGGCATTGTCTTAACGGAAAACAAAAACCCAGAGAATGGACACTTTACACCGAGATTTGCCCTCGAAGCTCTGGGGATACATCAGATAGAATATAGTAGAAGAGATTAGAAGCCTGCCTCAAGGCAGAATGTAGGAGTTAGGAGACAGTTTTTAGAAGTTCATTCAGAGATTTTGGGATATACACATTTTGAAGTTAGGAATTACAATAGTTTTGAGAAATCACCAGTCGAACTGTAAAAACATCAGGATAGAAATTACTAGCTCTTAGATTGATCACAATCCTGTAATGATTAAAATGAAAATCAAACTAAAGAGAAACAAGCAAAAATCTAATTCATCAACAAATCCACTCGATATAACAGCTTTAAATCAAAAAGATATTAAAGATACCTATACAATACAAGTAAAGAACACATACCAGAAGCTGCTAGAGGAAGGAATTGAACAATACAGAAGAGAAAATCCTGATGAAAAAGTAACAACCAAATGGCAATGCATAAAGAAAAGCATACAAAAAGCCTGCGACACCTTACCCAAAAGAGAAAAGAACAAAAAACAAAAATGGATAACTAACACCATCTTAGAAAAAATGGAAGAAAGGAGACAAGCGAAAAGGCAAAAGAAGACTGGCTCAGCCAAAAATGTATAAAAATAGAAACTATGGAAAGCAAACAAGACCTAAGAGGAATGCACACAGAAATAAAGAGAATGACTAATAAAAATAAAAAAGCCACAGAAGGTGGATGCATTGCAGACAAAAAAGGAAAAATGCTAACAGACAATAAGGATATCATAGATAGATGGCAGGAATATATAACAGAACTATTTCATGATCAAAGGGACAAGAAACCAGTTATAAAATGTACATCAGGCTATAAAATCTTAAAATCTGAGGTGGGAGGTGGAAAAAGCTATAAAAACAATGAAAAGGGGAAAAGCAGCAGGACCTGAAAGCGTACAGATAGAGATGATACAGGCACTTGAAGATTTTGGCATTGAAGTGATTACAGACATATGCAACGACATATACCACACAGGATACATACCAAAACATCAACTAAAAACATCAACTTTCATTGCATTGCCTAAAAAGAATGGTGCAGTTGAATGCAGTGACTTTAGAACAATAAGCCTAATGAGCCATGTTACAAAAATCTTGCTAAAAGTTATACAAGGAAGGATTCAGAATAAAATCAATACTGAATTAGATGAGCAGCAATTTGGATTTAGGAAAAATAGCGGGACAAAAGAAGCCATATTCTGCATGAGAACATTAATCGAAAAATACACAGAAGTAAACAAACCAATATATGCATGCTTCATAGACTACACCAAAGCTTTTGATAGAGTACACCACAAACAACTTATAGAATGCCTACAAGAGATACATCTAGATGACATGGATATACGACTAATATGCAATCTATACTGGGAGCAAACAGCAATAATAAAATATAACAAAGAGTTCTCTACACCCATTGATATAAAAAGAGGAGTAAGACAAGGATGCATCCTATCACCAAGCTTGTTCAATCTATACACTGAGCAAATCTTTAAAAACATCATAGAGATGCCAGGCCTACAAATTAATGGAAAGATAATCAATAACCTAAGATATGCTGATGATACTGTACTACTAGCAGAAAATCCTAAAGACCTACAACAATTACTTAATGAAATAAACACGACAAGCAAAAATATGGACTAGATATGAACATCAAAAAGACTAAAACTATGATCATAAACAAAGAAAATACTCAAAACCCACAAGTGGATATCAAAATTGAAGGAATAGACCTTGAGACAGTTCAAAACTACAACTACCTTGGACATACTATAACCAGTGATGGAAAATGTACAACTGAAATAAACAAAAGAATAGGAATGGCAAAAAGTAATTTTAATGTTATGAAGGACATACTAACATCAAAACAAATAACACCAAAGCTAAAACTAAGAATAGCAAAATGTTACATCTTCTCAATATTCCTATATGGTGCTGAAACATGGACATTAGACAAGAAAACAGAACAGAGAATTGAAGCCTTCGAAATGTGGATTTATAGAAGAATAGGTAGAATTGGATGGAAGGAAAAGAAAACAAACGATGAAGTCTTAAAACAACTAAAAATGAAAAGAGAACTTCTGAACACAATTAGAACAAGACAAATGCGATTCTTGGGCCATGTTAAAAGACACAACAGCCTACTGAAAGTAATCCTGGAGGGGAAAATACAAGGTAAAAGAGGCAGAGGCAGACCAAGATTAACATGGACGAGTAACATCAAAAGATGGACAAATCAACTGATGACAACCTGCACCATCAAAGCAAGAGATAGAGCAGAATGGCGCTCCATGGTAGCCAACCTTCGTTGCGGAGACGGCACTCAATGATGATGATGAACTCTTAGAGATTGCTCAATGGAGTTATTACAAAATCCATATAAATGCAGAAGGTTAACAACATTACAACATTGCAATGTTGCAGAACTCAGTCTTGGTCAATGCGGAGGTCAACAGCCTCATCTGGGATAACACCAATGAGAAAGATGCAGTATTCTATACAGATAAAAAAGTAAAGTACCCTGTCACGCCAAGTGGCGTATAGGGAATATGGTGTTAGTGACCATAAATTTTACAGACCTTCGGCACATTATTTTTGGGGTAATGTCGGTAATACGCCCGTGCCGCTTTACTTTCCCAGAAAAAATCCGGTACCCATTAAAGGCTGGGTGAACCGGAAGCCGTCGGTTGGGATCGAACCCTACCTCTTGTCCTTTGTAGTCCAGTTCACTAACCACTGAGCTATTGTGGCTCCCCATCTATACAGATGGATCTGTAATATGATACAAAAGGAGTGCATGGGCATTTACAGCATGCTCAGCAGATAGAAGAATAGTCAAGGAAGACAGTGGTGCATATGTTATGACCATGAGTAGTAGGACGATGGAGTTGCTGGCAGTGACCAGGCCATTCATCTGGTTAGAGTCACAAAACTACACCCACGCCTGCTTGCTGAGTAACTTGATGAGCATAAGAAAAGTAGAGGTGGGCTCTATGTACATGCAATGGGCAGAGAAGTCAAAAATGCGTTTGGTCACCTTTGTCTACATCCCTGGACATGCGGGAGTACGGGGAAATGAAAGAAGGGGCAGGTTGGCTAGTTGCACTATAGTTGAAGACGGTCAACCAATAAATTGGACAGACATCAATGCCCTACGAGATATGGGAAGGGCACGTCACTCCTTCGGATGAAAGAGATGGGAGTTAAGATGGGCACAGCCAGAAACAAGAAACTTAGTGGGCATGTAAGAAGACATCAACCAACACAGAATTGGAGTTGTAAAGTGCAGGACATGCATGGAAAAAGACCAAGCGGAAGACCCAGAAGAAGATGGATAGATGCAGTGACAGAGACATGCAGCAACAAAGGAAAATCACCAATTCAGACAGTCGAGCAGCTCAAGAACGACAAATGATATAACCACGACACCTTTTAGGTATCAGTGAAAAGAGAAAAGAAGAAGAAGAAGAAGTGCTGGACAATGCGAGATTTGCTGACGAGGGGATCTGAGCACATATGGACATGTTCAGAGTACAATGATGATGACCCACCAACAACTCAATAACAACATTGTAATAAACAGAATCGCCCGGGGCCCAAAAGGGGAGTAAAGAATAGCGGCACTGTACCCTACCAGGCATGTTCGTAAGAGGCGAGAAAGGAGGGTTAGGCATGGGACTGGATATCCCATATTGTAAAAAAATAAGCCGAAAAAACTTCACAAACATGAACAAGTCAAAGAAAGATAAAGTTAATCCGTCAACCAGGAAAGAGAAGGGCTCTCTGTCTAAGAGACGTATGACGCAATCCGGAGAAAGCCATAAGGAGTCAGGGTTGCCGACTCACCCTTTGTCTACCAGGAAATCATCCAGAATTGGCACCTGGAATGTTCGTACCCTTAACGAACAGGGAAAAGCGGCACAAGTGGCAGCAGAAATGACCAACTACAAGATAGATATTCTGGGAATGTGTGAAACAAGATGGCTGGGAGCAGAGAGAATAAAATTGAATACTGGGGAGATGATTTTATCATCAGGACACCAGGAACCAGGAGCACAACATAGCGAAGGGGTAGCTATAATGCTATCAAAGAATGCACAGAAGACACTAATAGAATGGGAGGCAGTGGGACCAAGACTGGTGAGAGCAACATTTAGAACAACCAAAAACAAAATAAAATTACAAATTATACAATGCTATACACCAACCAACGATAAAGATAACTCAGTTAAAGATGATTTTTATAAACAGCTACAATGTCAGATGGATGCAAGACGAGCCAAGGATATTATAATCTTGATGGGAGACCTAAATGCTAAGGTAGGATCAGACAACAGAGGCTTCGAAGAGATTATGGGAAAACATGGACTTGGAGATATAAACAAGAATGGAGAGATATTTGTGAATTTCTGCGCCCTTAATCAAATGAGCCTAGGAGGAACAATATTGCAACATAAAAGAATACACAAAGCTACATGGGTGTCACCAGATCATAGAACGGAAAATAAAATTGATCACATATGTATTAATAATAAGTTTAAGTCATCCTTACAGGATGTAAAAGTATATAGAGGGGCAGATATAGCTTCTGATCATCATCTTCTGTTAGCCAAACTTAAAATTAAATTAAAAAGGTATACTACAACGAATAAGGGTAGAAAGTATTTCAATGTAGGGTTTCTTAAAGAACAAAGAATTAAAGATAAATTCACAGTCACAATATCAAACAAATACCAAGTCCTCCAACAACTAGAAAATACAATAAATATAGAAGATCATTGGAAACAGGTAAAAAATATATGGAAAGAGACATGCGAAGAAACACTGGGGAAAAGAGAACGCCAGGATAAGGCATGGATGACAGCAGAGACCCTGGATAAAATTAAAGAAAGAAATAACAAGAAAGCAGATATAATAAATAAAAGCAAAACAAGAAGTAATAAAGCCAAGACACAGGAAGCTTACACAGAGGTGAACAAAGAAGTGAGAAGATGCATTAAAAGGGATAAGAGGAAATATATAGATGAACTAGCTAAAGAGGCAGAAGAAGCAGCAAATAAAGGGAATATGAAAGAACTGTACAACAGCACAAAGAAATTAGGTGGAAAATACAAACAGATCAACGCCTTTATCAAAGATAAGAAAGGAAATCTGCTTAGTAATATAAGGGAACAAATGGAGAGATGGAAAGAGCACTTTGAAGAACTTTTGAACAGACCCGGCTCAAATAATCCTCCAGATATACTACCAGCAGAAGAAGAGTTACACGTTAACTGCGGAAAACCAAGCAAAGAAGAAATAATGAAAGCCATCAAACTATTAAAAGATGGTAAAGCCACAGGACCAGATGAAATTCCTTCGGAAGCCATCAAAGCAGATATTAACACCTCTACCAAGATGTTACATGATCTATTGGATAAAATTTGGGAGAGGGAAGAAATACCTAAAGACCGGAGAGAAGGTTATATGATCAAACTACCAAAGAAAGGAAGTTTACAGGAGTGCACAAATTATAGGGGAATTATGCTACTATCAGTGCCAGGAAAAATATTAGGCAGAATCATTCTGGAGAGACTAAAAGAGGCTATAGAGAAACACTTGAGAGATGAACAAGCAGGTTTTAGGAAGAACAGATCATGTGCTGATCAAATAACTACTCTACGTATAATAGTTGAACAAAGATTAGAACTAAAATCCCCACTTTATATTGGATTCATAGATTACGAAAAGGCATTTGATAGTTTAGACAGAAGAATGCTTTGGAAGTTGCTGAGTCATTACGGAATCCCCATAAAGTTTATTAACCTGATAAAAACAATGTATGAAGGAACAAAATGTAGTGTGGTGCATGAAGGACAGCTTACAGAAGCATTTGAAATAAGAACAGGAGTAAGGCAAGGATGCCTTCTGTCTCCATTTCTCTTTCTACTGGCCATAGATTGGATTATGAAAATAACTCAAAACAACAGAAATGGGATCCAGTGGTCACTGACCAAACAACTTGATGATTTAGACTTTGCTGATGACATAGCTCTCCTATCACACAGCCATCAACAGATGCAGGATAAAATGAGTATATTAGATGAGAGATCACAACAGCTAGGACTAAAGATTAATAGAGATAAGACCAACATTATGAGAATTAATGCAGTTGGCAATAACCAAATAAAACTAGGAGAAATACCTCTACTAGACGTACAATCATATATATCTGGGCAGTAATATAGATAAAGAGGGAGGAACAGAAAATGATACCAAAATAAGGTTATCAAAAGCAAGAGGAGCTTTCATTGCACTGGGAAACATATGGAAATCCAAAGAAATTAGGCTAAATACAAAAATAAAAATTTTCAACTCAAATGTTAAGTCGGTCCTATTATATGGCTGTGAAACATGGAGAATAACAAAATTGACAATCACGAAGGTACAGACTTTCATTAATGGATGCTTACGCAGAATAAAGGGATGGAAATGGCAGGACAAAGTCACTAACGTGGAATTATGGAAATGTACCGGTCAAATACCAGTGGATAAAGAGATACAGCGAAGACGATGGCGATGGATAGGACACACACTACGGAAGCCAACTGAGAGTATTACACAACAGGTCCTTTTTTGGAATCCCCAGGGGAAAAGACAAAGAGGAAGACCAAGGAATTCTTGGAGAAGACAGATTGAAGCAGAGATGAAGATGATGGGGAAGACATGGAATGATCTTAAAAGAATTGCAAAAAACAGAACGACTTGGAAAGTGTTTATTGAAGACCTATGCTCCACTGGGAGCTAAAAGGTAGAGGAAGAAGAATAAACAGAATATGTGCAAGAAGAGAAAAAAATACTATGAAACTAATTTAATTCATTTAATGTATATTTATTTTACCCCCCTGCAAGGATTTTGTTTATACCGTGTGCTCTGAAAATTGGATGAAATTCATTACAAGTTGTTTTGTTGTTTACAGCACCGACATAATTGTGATCTTTAATCTGATCCAGCCTTTTGAAATTTGGGGTTTATCTTTACTATCATTTTTCTTTGTACATAGGAATGGTTCTATATGAAATTAATGCAGGATTTAGTTTTAACATTATCAATATTTAGGTGAGGAAAGATGAAAAAGTAAAAAAAAATAGTAAGAAATATCAATAAGTATTATTATACAGGCTTGTATTGCTATGTTATATTAATTAAAGAAAAGGAATTATGAACTTTGTGTTTTCTTATCATTCTTATCATTCATGGTCCATGTCTAGAGGCATTGGATGTTATGTCAATTTTGTGAGCTGTAACAATTCCACTATTAATTTTTTCTCGTACTGCACCATTTTTCCTGTTATTAAGTATTTCAAACAACATCATCTTTATGCCCCACAAATCTGGACAGCCTTTTCTTAATTTGTTTTATTATCTTCCTCTCTTCATTTGGCTTTATGTGTACCTCCTTATTGGATTTGTGGGCTGTTCACAATATTTGTATTATCTTTTTAAAAAGCTATATTTTAACTTATTCTATCTGGCATTGTTTCTTTTTATTACTGTCCATGATTCACAACCCTAAAACAGCATTGGTTTGATGTAGCACAGTAAAACTCTATAACTTTCAATAAGAATAACTTGTTGCATAACATGTTTCTCATTTTAATATAGTATTAATATTCTTGGCCTGTGTGATTCTACCTTTACCACATCAAAACATATTCCATATGTTAACACTGTTCCTAGATATTTAAAACAATCTCACTGTTTGAGCTTTTTTACCACTAACTTATATATTGCACTTGGATTATTTTTTTTCTTTTAACCACCATTACTTCCAAGTCACTTTTCATCCTTTCTTAAATAAATATATCAATTAATGATTAATGATCTGCATATCTCAAGTTGTTAAAATTAAGTCCCTGCCTAACAAATAAAAGTAGTCAGTGACTCATAGCTGACTGTAACAATTTATTTTTTAAAATGTTTACTGGAACTCTGTCACCCCATTCCATGCAACAAGAAAGTTGTGACCAGGACTCTGAAGTTTCGACATACTTGCGAAAAGCGAAAGAACAAAAATGTCTTACGTCAACTTCAACAAAGACTGATGTAAAGACTAACAACAACAAATGAAATAAAAGTAACATATTTTGTTGTCAACAATTTTTTGTCCATAACATTTTTCTTTCTTTTTCAGCTCAATAGCAAAATATGTAAAAACACACATCTCAATCAAAACAATTAAAAAAAAAAAGCACATTTCAATCAAAACAATATAAGTTTGCTGTATGTTACAGTAGGATTAATAGTGATGAATTAATAACAAAATAATGCTTATTACAAATGTATTTAGTATGAAAGCAGATCTTTTTATGTACAAAACAGATTACATACACTTAGATAAGAAATGATGAAATATATGATAATTAGCTTAAATATTGATCCATTTTTATTGAATTATGACAATTTGGCATTTTAAATTGAAAATGAAAAATGCATATATAGTGCATTCACAAATGTTTGCCGTTGTTTAAAAATGTATATCTCAGCATTAGTGAAGTAAAAATTGTTGAAAATACATATTTATATAATCATCAACCTTATGTCAGAATTTGCTCCTTCCAATCACTTAATTAGGAAAGACATTTGCTTCTTTAAGATATATAAATTTATCATAATTCTTGCTTGATTACTATTTATGAGATTTTACAGAGCATATCATGGTGACCTCACCCGGCTGCTTAAGATAACTAAAATCACGTTTCTTTCAAGAAAATTCTGAACAAACTAGCACATAATGAACGTGAATTCACAAACACACTATAATTTGATGTCAGTGGTGTGTTTTCAGATTCTGCTTTGCAATATTCAGAGGCACTTCATAACTCCAAATTTGTGGTTTCATTGGAATGATGTTGAAACTTAGCATTATTACTTTCAAGAACATTACATTGAAATGATATAAATATTTTACATTGGAGGCTAAAAGTGGAAAGCTTTTTCAATGTATTTCAAACCCTGATTAAAGAACAAAACATGCTCAGTATTAGTGACTGAGCATTATTGAGATTTTTAGAAGCAATGATCTCTGCAATATGTACCACTTTGGCATGAAGGTTTCTGTTTTTGAGATTGTGGTTCTGCCCTATGTGCCGTCTTCGGCTCGAAAGGACAATAGATTGATAGATAGATTATTGAGATAGTTGAATCAAGATTGCAATGTTTCTATAGATACAAAAAGGCCAGCATGGAAATATAAATTGGATAACTTAAAAGATTTAACAAAATATTTATAGATGCTTGGATGGTATAGAATTATTGAGGCTAAAGAAATTAAAAATTTTACTTAGACAGAACCATGACATTGACATATGCAAAACCACTCTATGGAGAATTATAAGAGATTTTGTCATAACATTTTGCAAGCATACATGTGGTAGAAATGTCATTTATGAAAGGCCTCACCTAGTGGCTTTGGGAAGTACATATTTATGACAAATTAGGGAACTGCATAACAACAATTATTATATTGTTTATATTGATGAAACATAGATAAATGCACACCAAACTAATGCAAAGTAATGGCAAATTGTGGATGGAACTGTAAAGAGATATGTACCAAGTTTCAAAGATTAATGACTGATAATACTTCAAGTAGGTAGCAGATGAAATGAATTATTTGAAAAATGTGAACTCATGTTTGTTTCAAAATCTAAAGATATCATACTGAGATGAATGGTCAAATTTTTAGAAACTGGTTTGAGGGAACAGTAATTCCATTTTTGGATGGACCCTTGTGTTTAGTAATGAACAATGCTACCTACCATAATGCTGGTGCAATGGAAGACAAGATCCTGACATCATTATCTACTGAAGATGAGATTAAAATGTCAATAACAAATGAGCATATTTCATTTACACAAATGCACAAGAGGCCTGGATTGTTATCACATATATAAAATTCACACAGGATGAAAACTTTCTATATTGACAAAATAATACAGGAGAATGGTCATATGTGTTTACGATTACCACTGTACCATTCACATTTAAATCCAATTGAATTGGTTTGGGCAAGAGTTAAAGGTAAAGTGGCATGTGAAAACAACACTTTCAAACTTTCAGATGTACATCAGATTGCTTATACTGTCCTCTTGGACATTATAAGCAATCAATAAACTGACAAACAATACTGATCAAATGTGAGGGCTGTTATAAAAGAGGAAGAAGATTATTGATGGAAAGATGGTTTGCGCTTCATCCAACCGACAACATTGATCAACTTGTTCGACTCATCTGATTCTGAATAGTGTGAGTTAATTATATCTATATAAATACTTCAGACAGGGAAATGTCAATATTTCCTTAAAAGGATGGATGTCAAATGAAAAATACCACTGAATATGTAGGTTAAAAAAGTGAAGAGTCCCACGCCAAGTGGCGTATAGGGAATATGGTGTTAGTAACCATAAATTTTACAGACCTTCAGCACATGATTTTTAGGGTAATGTGGTTGGTATTATGACCGTGCTGCTTTACTTTCCCAGAAAAAAATCCGATACCCATTTTAGGCTGGGTGAACCCAGAAGCCGTCAGTTGGGATTGAACCCTACCCCTTGTCCTTTGTAGCCCAGTTCACTAACCACTGAGCTATCGCGGCTCCCTGAAAATGTAGGTAGGTAGAACAATTTAATGTCACAATTCATTTAGCTACTCCAAATGATTAAAGACAACTGCAGGTGATGATGTCAAGCAAAAAGAATAATTACATAAATGCGGTTTTCTACGGGAAAAGATTTATGAAACCAATGTATTGAAAAGAATTTAATACCCATTTATAATCAATTAAAATGATCTTGTTTTAAATTATTTGAATTGGTCCAGAGAGTAGTCATTCAGTGGATACCATCACACTGCAATATACACGGGAACGAACGCGCAGACAAATTAGCTAAAGAGGGAGGGAAATTTTCACAAGAGAACCATCCGCTCAGTTATGATGAAGCCAAATCCATCCTTAAGTGTCAGTTCCATGAAAAATGGAAACGTGAACACCCAAAGCATAACGAGAGTGACGGATACCACCAACTATCAAGGAGGGATCAAGTCATCATACTTCGCCTATGCACAGGCCACAATAGAATGAGAAATCACATGTTCACCAAATTCAAAATAGTTACAACCAGCCTATGCCACTGTACACTGGACAATATGACTACAAATCATGTTCTACAGGATTGCCCCCAGTACACGGACCTGAGAAGAGCAATGTGGTCCACGCCCACCTCCCTGGAGGAGAAACTATATGGGGCAATCGATTTACTTAAACAGACAGCTGACTTCATGAGAGAGTCTGGAATCCTACTCTGATTGAGTCTTGATCGTAGAGAGAGAGAGAGAGAGAAATTATTTGAATAATTATAAAATAATACAATAGCTATATTAAATAATTTGAATAAAATGGCCTCCCTAGGAATAATTGCATTTACACCTTTGATTTCTGAAATAGAACAAATATACCGCAATACTGTAAAATACAATTGTTGATACACCAATAATTAAGAAATGGATAAGAATAACAAAGAAAATAACTGCTTTGATAATTCTGTCATCATCATGTGTCATTCCGATTGGCATAGGCAATCATCTTTCTCCACATCACTGCCCTTTATACATCTCATAATTTCAAATGGTGATCCTTTGTTATGGCAACAAACAAAAGCTGTTCACTATTTTTTCCCTTGGTTTTCCTCTGATCTTCTTTCCATCCATTCTGCCTGTTATTATTGTATTCAATGCCTTCCTTTCACATGACAAATCTAATAAATGTAGATAATTCTGTGTGGTCTACATAACATTTGTGATTAAAATATTTGAGTTGTGACCGGGACAAAAATAGGACTGACTGCATACTAAAAAAAAAATTTTCTAGGATAGGTAATTGCTGAGAAATTAAATAATTGCAGCTGCAAACATTTGTGAGCCCACTATAGTTCTTAAGCATAGTATTATAGGTACTTCTGGCAATGATTTCCTATGAATGATCTGCAGTGATTAGATTGTGGTGTGAAGTGTCTATTTAAAATTGAGTCTGGAGACAAATAAACTGGACCTGACCTAGCACAAAATTCTTCAAACCCTAGTTGGGTCAGAGACTTTTTAACACTTTCCAGCTGGGTTGTTAAACTAATTTTGTTCCTCATATCTGTATTTCTCACTCTGCCTTCTTTTAATATCATAAAATCTTTGATAACTTTTCACACAAATAGTTTTAGGGTGTTGTGAAGAGTTGTTTTTATCTACCTTTATTTCACAAATATAAAGTAGTTCACGCTTGTAGGAACCACAACTCACTGGTCTCATATTTTTTACATTTCTGCTTTTTTACTCAGATTTCTGCTACCACACACTCTACAAAGATCTGATAAACATTTCAGATAATGAAAATAATTATAGGGAATTTTATAATAAATATAACAACATTTTATAATAACTATAACAACATTTTATAATAAATATAACAACAAACTGAACTGAAGCTGTTACAAGTGTAATATAGTATGGATGATGATTAGAAAGCTGATTTCTCCTACTGAAAGATACCACTTAGCCAGAAATACTGTGACAGACCTGTTGAATTAGAGATTTACATTACATGGTTACTTGGTTGATATATCAATACTGCATTGTCATAAAACTGACAAGAAGGAGAATGCATTAACAAAAAACAATTTTAATCAATCTGATTAATTTATTCCGGTTGAGTTTTTGTTACATTGACAATAATAAACTTTCTTATTAATTACCTTTGACAAATATGGTTTTAGGTTACAAATTATTTGTGCATACACAAACTATTCTATCTATCTATTGTCCTTTCGAGCCGAAGACGGCACATAGGGCAAAACCACAATCTCAAAAAACAGAAATCTTGCGTGCCAAAATGGCACACATTGCAGAGATCACTGCTTCCAAAACTTATAGCTCTGTTTCCATAACAATACTTTTTTACAATGACAGCTTGTCAAGCCATCGATCAACCTCCTTAGTCGCCTCTTACGACATGCCTGGAAGGTCACAGTGTCACTATTCTTTACAAACTATTAGAAACAAGTTATTAACAAAAACAACAAGAACCTAGAATGGAGTTATTATTCTTTGACAATAATATAATTTCATTTCTATACATCATAAAAAATGAGAGATTATAGGACTTAAAAAAAACACATTGTTAGAACTTCAGGGAGGGGCACTTGAATTGAGATTTAATTTCTATATAGCATGAAGTAGCCCATGGCCATCAAGGATTATCAAATGATTTGTAATAAGACTTTTCTACATAGATATTACACTCACCAAAATATTTTATTCTTGGAATGTGAAGATGTAGAAAGTTCAATTTCCAGCCAATCACTTTCACAAGTATGATATTGCTAGTTTTCGTCACTTGGTAGTACTTTATATTTCTGAAACATTGAGTTATAAGGAACTGTGTACTGTGTTAAGAAAACTGAATATAATCAACTGGCATCATCATAACATTATTTGAAGCAAATGAAGTTGCAGTATAACACTTATATTAAAATCTGAAATCCAAACATTAAGATTAATAATATTTACAGTTGGCATTATTGTTTATAATAATGGAAAAAAATAATTACATTTTAATGTTTAAGCTAATGTGCAGTAAAATGAAGACAATTAGAGGCCACAGAGATGGGATTTCTCAGAAGAATTTTGAAAGTTTCCTGGACAGCTAAAAAGACCAATAAGGAAATTCTCAAAGAGACCATCATAAAAAGGGAGCTCCTAAAAAACATCAGAAAGAAACAATCAAAATTTTTCAGGCACATCATAAGAAGAGGAAAGTTGGAATACTTGGTTACAACTGGCAAAATAAAAGGAAAGAGATCACGGACAATAAAGAGAGAAAATACTGGATAGCTTGGTGTCATGGCATGGAAAACAATCAACAACAGAACTGATGCGATGCACTGTAGATAGAAGATTGTGGAAGGACATGATCGCCTATGCCAACCGGTATGGCACATGATGATGATAATGGTGAATGTGCAGTAAATTTGATACATTTTATGTGCTTCCATAATCTTCTATCCACAGTGCATCCTATCAATTCTGTCGTTAACTATTTTCCATGCCATGACACCAAGCTATCTAGGATTTTCTTTTTTTGTCATCCACGATCTCTCTTTCCTTGTATTTTGTCAGTTGTAACCAAGTATTCCCGTGTGTTACCGGAGCCTCATTATGAGGGAAGTCAAGAATAGTGACACTGTGACCTTCCAGGCATGTCGTAAGAGGCGACTAAGGAGGTTGATCGATGGCTTGACAAGCTGTCATTGTAAAAAATGTTGTTATGGAAACAGAGCCATATATTTTAGAAGCAGTGATCTCTGCAATATGTGACATTTTGGCACGCAAGGTTTCTGTTTTTGAGATTGTGATTCTGCCCTATGTGCCGTCTTCGGCTCGAAAGGACAATAGATAGAACCAAGTATTCCACCTTTCCTCTTCTCATGATGTGCCCGAAAAATGTTGATTGTTTATTTCTGATGTTTTTTAGGAGCTCCCTTCTTGCGTTGGAGTTTTTGAGAATTTCCTCATTGGTCTTTTTAGCTGTCCAGGAAACTTTCAACATTCTTCTGAGAAATCCCATCTCTTTGGCTTCTAATCGTCTTTTCATTTGATTGTTAGTGTCCATGATTCGCTTCCATAGGTCAGAATTGGCTCTATATAGCACAGATGAACTCTCTCACTTATATTGACATAGATTTGTTGCATAAAACGTTTTTAATTTTATGAAATGCTATTTTGGCTTGAGCTATTCTGCTTTTTATTTCCGTGGTGCATCTTCCATCTGATGTTATTATTGTGCCCAGGTATTTGATGCATTGCAGATTTAAGATTTGTCCTGTTTATTTTTATGCTGGAGACGAAATAATAATAAATGAATATTATTATAGAGGGAAACTTTCAGGGCGATAATCAGTGAATCAATTCAGAGGAAGATGTATGTTTACAGCACTCAGAAAAAATGACAAATGATCAACAGAAAAAAACAAAGAACAATATATGGACCAAAGCAGGATCGAACCTGTACTTCGCTGTGTCACTGAGTACTGGTTCAATCCTGCTTCGGTCCAAATAATGTTCTTTGTTTTTTTCCTTTTGATTGTTTGTTATTTTTTCCGAGTGCTGTAAACATACCTCTATTTTTATGCTTCATGATGATGATGATTGTTTCTTCGATATGACAATTACTTCTGTTTTCTTACTTTTGAGACTGAGACCTTTAATTTCTCTTTCTTTTACTATTTTGTCTATCATTTCTTGCAGTTCATTCTCTGTCTCTGCTATTAAGAGTGTATCATCATCATATTATTTATGCTGTGACGGTTGACTTCAATTCCTTTTATATCTACTATTGATCTCATAATATTTTTGTTGTAAAGGAAAAGTGAAAAAAAATCCGGCGACAGAACACATCCTTGTCTGACTCCTTGTTTTATATATTGGAACTGTTCTGTTTGGTTGCTAATTCCAATGGCTGCTGTTTGTTGCCAGTACATGTTTTTTTATGATTCTCAGATCCTTGCCATCAATGTTTAATTTTTTCAGCATATTATTTCTTCATGCTTTACTTTGTCAAATGCTTTTGTGTAGTCTATAAAGCACATATCTTTCTTTACCTCTATGGATCTTTCTATCAATGTTCTCAGTGTGTATATTGCATTATTGGTGCCCTTTCCTTCCACAAAACCACATTGTTTTTCATTTATTTCTAGTTTTATTTTGTTCCTTACATGTCTCATGATGATTCTTAGTAATATTTCATCATATGACTCATGAGACTAATAGTGCGATGGTCTTCACAATCAGTGGCACCTGACTTCTTCTGTATGGCTACAAAGATAGATTTAAGTAGATCTTCAGGTATGTGTCCAGTATTATATATGTCATTGAGTAGTTTTGTTATGACTTGTACTTCTAGCTCTCCTAATGCATTAATCTCTTTGATTGTTATATTGTTGTGACCTGGAACTTTTGCCTTTTTTCATGTGTTGAACTTCCTTCTCCACTTCATTCTGCATTATTGGTGGTCTGTGTCTTTGAATTGTTTAGCTCTAGTTTCATCATCATAGAGTCAGTCGACTGGTATATTCTGTCCATCTTCCCATTATCTTCTCCTGTCCCGTTATTTTATTTCCTTCCTTTGATTTCACACATCCTGAAACTTTTACTTTTTTCTTCCTGTTAATTCATTTAACTGATTGTGCATAAATTTTGAGTCTTTCTTTTGTTGTTTTCCATTTCTTCCCATTTCTGCTTTAACCATAATTCCTTTGCTTCTCTGCATTTGTTTTGGATCTCTTTGTGCAATAATTTGTATGTCCGTTCTTCTTTCTTATGTTTTCTTCTTTAGTCCATTAGTTGTAATATTTCTTCTGTCATCCATTTCTTTTTGTTAATTCTTTTAATCACTGGTAATACTTCTTTTGATGTTTGTTGAATCAATTGTTTGAGCATTTCCCACTGCTCCTCAATGTCCTGTATTTTCTCAATAGCATTATATATATTTTGTATAGATACAGTACTGTCGTGCTGTACTTATCACTCATCTGTCTATCTACTCTAAGCATATCTAGTTCTAATTTCATATTTCTTGGGGATTTCTGTGTCTTTTACAGTTTTATTATAACTTTTTCAACTACTGGTACATGGTCAATATTACAATCTGCTCCTGGTCTTGTTTTAACAGATGCTAACCCATTCCTAATCTTCTCTGTTCCAGTATAAAATCACTTTGATTATGTACTTTGTGAACACTTAAAGGAAAGACAATTTAAAGTAAGTAAGTAAAGTACCCCCGTCACGCCAAGTGGCGTATAGGGAAATATGGTGTTAGTGACCATAAATTTTACAGACCTTCAGCACATGATTTTTGGGGTAATGTGGTTGGTATTACGCCCGTGCTGCTTTACTTTCCCAGAAAAAAAATCCAGTACCCATTTAAGGCTGGGTGAACCTGGAATAGTGACACTGTGACCTTCCAGGCATGTCGTAAGAGGCGACTAAGGAGGTTGATTGATGGCTTGACAAGCTGTCATTGTAAAAAGTATTGTTATGGAAACAGCGCCATAGATTTTAGAGCAGTGATCTCTGCAATATGTGCCACTTTGGCACGCAAGGTTTCTGTTTTTTTGAAATTGTGGTTCTGCTCTATGTGCCGTCTTCGGCTCGAAAGGATAATAGATAGATAGATAGAACCTGGAAGCCGTCGGTTGGGATCAAACGCTACCCATTGTCCTTTGTAGTCAAGTTCACTAACCACTGAGCTATCACGGCTCAAAGACAATTTAAAGTCCTAAATAATTTATCTCATATCTCACTTACTTATAGCATCTGTCTCTTGTTTAGGTCCTCATCCAAAGCAGATGTATTCTCCTTTGTTTTTTAATGGCATATCATTCCAGACTTTTGCATAAGAATTCTTCACTTGGAATCTCTTCTCCTTCAATAGAAATCCAGTGAACTATCTCCAAGCTGGTTTCTTATTCTGCTCATAGCACTAAAGGACCTTTTAACAGTGGCTATTGATATTGGTATAGCTAATACATTTACACTAGTATTTTTCAGTTCATCGTAGTCAATTGAAGAATATATTTAATGGTTATACATTGTTGTTCACATGTGAGCCCAAATATCTAAAAGACTTCAGATCTGCTTGCAAATAATCTTGATCTATATCATACAAATACTGACACAGAGTGTTAACATCTGACTCAATAAGATGAAATGATTTTAAAAATTAACGTGCTGAAATTAATTCCAAGGCTTGCTTACTAAACCTCTTGTCCGTTTCAGAGATTACAGGTTTCTGTTAATTTAGCAAGTGTCTGCAAACAAGTTTTGTCATAATTTGATAGAATTGCTAAATGACATTCCTGCTTCTACAAGCATTTGCTTAAATTAGAAACAAAACATCCAGTATCTCCACCAACAGGCAAAGTGTTAACATGAAAGTAGATTTTTTTCTATTTCAAGAAGTAAAACTCCAGCCATTGAAGTTAGATCTGTCCCATCCTTATGTAAATGCATACAAGTCATCATGATTGATCTATAACGTCATCATCATCAAGTTCATCATCAAGTCCCATACCTGATGACATAGGTGATCATGTCTCTCCACAAATTTTGATCTCAACAGTTAATTAACATTTCTGTTGTTGACCTTCTGCCAAGCCATTCACTTAAACTGTCTGGTATCTTTTCTCTTTGCTTCCCACTATCTCTTCGACCCTCAAGTTTCCCAGTTTTCACAATATTTTCCAGCTGTTCCTTTCTCATTGCATGACAAAAAAATGATGATTGTTTCTTCTTAATTTTGAAAATTACTTCTCTTTTTGCTTTGCCTCTTTCATAACATTTTCATTACTCTTCTTTGCTGTCCATGGTATTCACAGCATTTCTTCTGTAAAACCACATTTCTACAACCTCCAGTGATATTCTTGTCTGTTGTCTTATTGTGCATGACCCGCATCCCTATGTTAAGACTGGCTGTACATAACATTTAAGAACTCTTTTTCTTGTTTCTACTGCCAAAAATAGATTGCACAGTATCTTCCTAATTTTTTGCAAAGCTGCTTTTGCCTGTGCCAATCTGCATCTCACCTCTGTTGTACATCTATCATCTGAAGTTAACAATGTTCCCAGATATTTAAATTCATTTACCTGTTTTAATAATGTTCCACCTGTCTTTATTGTACATTGCAATGATGTCTTTTTCTTTGTTGCTACCATTACTTCTTTTTTTTGCTATTAAGGCTGAGTCCTTTATTTTTGATTTCCTTCACTATAATGTCTAACATTTCTTGTAACTTATTTTCACTTTTAACGATTAAGACTGTATCATCAGCATACCTCAGTTTATTTAAATTATGACCTCCAATTGTTATTCCCTTATGGACCCATAACAATTCTTAATAATGTGAATATAGTATAATAATGGTATAATGACTGGTACAATGGTCAGGACAAGTAATTTTACCTGCTACTGTATGCAGTAAACAGTACAACCAGTGGCTGCCCTGCTGCCTTGCAGGTAAGCTCGGGAGAGTAAAAGGCTAAGGGAGGTTACCCCAAAATAAAACAACCCTACTGCCTTGTGGGTGAGACTTTTTAGTCAAAGGCTAGCGGAGCCAACCGTAAACAAACCGACGGAAGGCAACAGAAAATCACCGTTGTAATTTCTTTGTACAATCATGAATCGCCACAACATTGGAAATAACGACAACAATGTTAAGGGGGATTCCAATAGAAAACCCTCATTCGGTAGGGGACATCATGTGCTACAGGCGATACCCGATCGTCATCAAGCTACTGTAAGCAAAATAAAGATAAAACAAACTCTAATGATAGGTACTTGGAATGTGAGAACACTCATGCAGAAGGGTAAACTAGAAAACATCATACAAGAAATGAAAACAATGGGTTTACAATTACTGGGACTTTGCGAAATGAGATACACCAGATCAGGGGAGATGTATTCTGATAAACATAAAATAATCTATTCTGGAGGTACTGAACACCAAAGAGGAGTAGGTATCATCTTGGATGCAGAAAGAGCAAGAACAGTGAAAGGCTTTTACCCAATATCTGACAGAGTCCTTTTAGTGAAATTGAATGGAAAGCCAATAGACATAAATCTTATACAAGTTTATGCACCAACAGCAGACAGTCTACAGGAAACAATTGATACATTTTACAACGAGTTAAATGAGGCACTTCATAAATGCAAACCACATGAAAACACCATAGTTCTAGGGGATTTTAACGCAAAAGTAGGAAAGGAAAGAGTTGAAGAAGTAGTTGGTCATTATGGCTTAGGTGAGAGGAATGAAAGAGGTGAGAAACTTATTGACTGGGCAAGAACACACAGCATGATGATAGGAAACACCTAGTTTAAGCAACATCCAAGACGTCTGTGGACATGGAAAAGCCCAGGGGACAACGCACGTAATAAAATTGATTATATAATGATAAGCAATAGATTAAGAAACAGTCTGGTGTGTGTGTGTGTGAAAACTAGACCAGGGGCAGATTGCAATAGTGACCATGTACCAGTTGTGGGAAAGCTTAAAAATTAAAACAACAAAACGAGCCTCAGTTAACATCAAGTTAAATTTAGATTTACTAAAATCAGACAAGAAGCTGCAAGACAAATATAAAATCACAATTCAGAACCGGTACAATGCAATAGAGAAGATACAAAGCATTGATGAACAGTGGGAAATGCTAAAAGAATCAATGCAACAAACATCAAAAGAGTTCATACCACCAGTGAGGACAATTTCAAGAAAGAAATGGATGATAGACGACATTTTGCAGCTAATGGATACAAGAAGAAGAAATAAAGTAAATAAAGATGAGTATAAGAGATTAAATAAAGAAATTGTAATAAAATGCAATGAAGCAAAAGAAGCATGGCTAAAAGAGAGATGCAAAGAGATTGAATTGCAACAAAAAGGAGATGCTAAAGATATATACAAACAAATTGAGGAATTAACAGGAAGAAAAACGCAATAAAAAAAATAGATGTCTAAGATCAAATGAAGGAGAACTGTTGATTGATCAAGAAAACATAAGGGAACGATGGACAGAATACATTAAAGATCTCTATAATGATGAACGAACGGAAGTAAATATTAAGGATAATGGAGAAGGGCCAGAAATACTCAGAGAAGAAGTGGAAGATGCCTTGCGCAATATGAAAGCAGGCAAAGCTCCTGGACCAGATAATATAAATAAAGAAGAGATTGAAGCCATGGGTGATTTTGGAATAGAAATAATAATAACAAAAATATTGAATGATATCTACAACAGCGGATATATACCAGACGACATGCTCAAATCAATATTCATAGCCCTACCAAAGAAATCGGGTGCGATTGAACGCGATGATCATCGCACAATAAGCCTTATGAGTCATATGACTAAGATATTACTAAGAATCATCATGCGAAGAGTGCGAAACAAAATCAGTCCAGAAATTAGCGATGAACAGTGTGGTTTTGTTAGAGATAAAGGAACAAGCAATGCCATTTATATCATAAGATCTTTAGTAGAAAGAGCCATAGAGGTGAAAACAGATCTATACCTATGTTTCATAGATTACACCAAGGCATTTGATAAAGCAAAGCACCAAGAAATAATCAAAATTTTAGAAAGCATAAATGTAGACAGCAAAGATCTAAGAATAATAAAGAACATGTACTGGCAACAAACAGCGGCCATAAGAACTGGAAACCAATTGGGAATGTTTCAACAAATAAAACATGGTGTTAGACAAAGTTGTGTGCTGTCACCAGATTTGTTTAATATTTATAGTGAGACTATTTTAAGATCAATAAGGGACATGCCTGGAATAACAATTGGAGGTCATAATATAAATAATCTAAGATACGCTGATGATACAGTCTTAATCGCTAAGAGTGAAAATGAGTTACAAGAAATGTTGGACATTATAGTGAAGGAAAGCAAAAATAAAGGACTCAGCCTTAATAGCAAAAAGACAGAGTTAATGGTAACAACAAAGAAAAAGACATCACCTCAGTGCAAAATAAAGACAAGTGCAACAATATTAAAACAGATAAATATATTTGGGAACTTTGTTAACGTCAGACGGAAGATGTACAAAAGAGGTGAGATGCAGAATGTCTCAGGCAAAATCAGCTTTCCAAAAAATGAGGAAGATACTATGCAATCCATTTTTGACAATAGAAACAAGAAAAGGAGTTCTTAAATGTTATATAGAGCCAGTCTTAACATATGGATGCGAATCATGGACAATTGGACAACAGACAAGAAAATCACTAGAGTCTGTAGAAATGTGGTTTTACAGAAGAATACCATGGACAGCTAAGAAGAGTAATGAAAGTGTTCTGAAAGAGGTCAAAGCAAAAAGAGAACTAATTTTCAATATTAGGAAGAGACAATCATCATTTTTTTGGACATGTAATAAAAAGAGAACAACTGGAATATATTGTAACAACTGGAAAAATGGAGGGACGAAGAGATATAGGGAAGCAAAGAGAAAAAATAACAGACAGCTTAAGAGAATGGCTTGGCAGAAGGTCAACAACAGAAATGATAAATAGCTGCCGAGATCGAAAGTTGTGGAGAGACATGATCACCTACGCCAGTAGTCCCGGTACTTGATGATGATGATAATGACTGAGCCAGCGCACATATGTCGCCTCTGGAATTCTCAGCTTAGGATCTTTTACCTTTAACATTTTTTTTATATCACAGAGAACATTTTCTCTTTCCATAGATTAGTGAAACAACTTATATATATATCTCTACATAAAAAAAAATTTCACATAGAGAAACACATCTCTTGCACTTGTCACTGCAAGTAACAATTCATAAGCCCTAAAAAATAATGTAGGAAATAGTCCTGCCTGATTTATCTGACATTTTGTGAACCCCAGAGCCTGAAAAATTGAACTTCCATCAAACCCACAAGTAAGAAGATTACCAAATGACATGCCTCGTGTATTTATTTAATTTTCAATGCAGTATGTGATGGTTTCAGCTAAGGTATTTTGAAGTGGAATTATGCACAAAAATAGCTCTCTTATTTCTCAACAAGTTTGTCACATATCTCACACATATAACAGTTAAGATTTGTTGGCAGTTTTTGTGGATTCATTAGCCATTAAAGGTAAAGGTTTCTCCTTAATTTAAATAGCAAGCTGATCATCAAGTACCTCTCCAATTGTAACATTTAACAAGCTGTGTTTTTACTGAAATATATAGCTTGTTCAGTCTGTTTCTGAAGCCAGTCACTTAAACTCCTCATACACGATACCATCAAATTTCTCATAATCTTTTCAAACTTTGTTGTGTGAGCTACCTCCTCTTAAGTAGGAAATATGAACTCCTCATCAAAATACTTAGGACTTAGGGCATACCTATTTTCTTTCTTTGCATTGCTGTTGTAGGATATAAGGAGTAAATAGATTTCTTTTAGTGCAATATCTGGAGATTTTCTTTCTCTGTTGCATTTTTATGATATTCAAAAGAGTAATGCTTTTTATTAGGGGATTCTGATAGTGTCATAGACCTTGCACTGGTGTCTTCCACCTTCGCACCCGTTTGCAAGCGGAGTGCACTGGGGTTCCACGGAAGTTATCACCATCCATGTGTCCTCCTAATTGAGAAAAGCAGAAATAGAATCCAGAAAAGAAAGCTGCACACATTCCACTACGAGAAAACAGACCAGGACGTCATTAGCAAAATCAGATATAGGAAACAGAGCGCCCCTCGTAGGAGGCAGGAGAGATGGGCGCAGCCATCCTGGTGGAACGTAGAAGTCGAGGAAGCTTGGCGAAGCAAGAGACAAACGGTCAAGACATGGCAGAAAGCCAGAAAGAATTGAAGAACACAACATGAGCTCTAGAAGCGTCTGAAAGTAGAAATCGACCAAAAAATTATGCACTTTAAACTATGTGCTAAGCAGGCTAAGGATGCCAAATGGGATGACTTCTGTAAAAAAGTGTGCTCAGAAAAATCGCTAGCCACATTCTGGCGCCTTCATCAGTGCATGAATGGCACAACACGACATAGAGGCATACCAGACTTTCAGAGCACAGGCCGGATATGGCACAAATCTGATGAGAGCAAAGGGAAGGCCCTGCTTGCCCGCTACATTGAGCAGACAGACCAAAGAAATGAGGCTGTAAGAATGAGGATACGGGGGTCGCTGTCAAAATTGCGTAAGGATGTAGTGCTGGAAGAAGATCTCCCAATCACAACCGATACTATTCGTACGACACTTAAAAGGTCAAACAACACTGCTCCTGGTCCAGATAGTGCTCGGTACGATGACATCGGCGATTTAGTTGACGACGACTTGACAAAACTGGCCAAAGAGTTTAATGCCATCATTCGGAGTAGCCAGATTAAGGAGGAGTGGCTACACAACTACTTACTACCGCTACCGAAGCCAAACAAGGACCATTCTCAGATCAGTGCCTACAGAATCATAACAATGCAGAACACTGCAGGCAAGCTGCTGGAGAAAATAGTTGCCCGTGTCCTCACCAGTCACCTTGAACAGAAACGTGCATTCCCACCTACACTCGGAGGTTATAGATATAACAAAGAGACATGGCTCAATGCGGCAGTCTTTGCTTATGACGTCTTCGAAGGCTTCCACAGAAGAGAGGAGACATGTGCTGCTGCTATAGATCTGGAGGATGCATACAACAGGGTACAATTTGAATATCTCATATATATACTCCTCAAACTGGCGGTGCACCCCTTCCTCATTAGATGGATCGCCGCGACACTGTTTCAGAGGAAGGTGATACTTAGAATCCACATCTAAGTCTTAGATGTGGAAGTTGGTCATCTGAACCAATATCCATTTGTCCAGGGCTGCCACAAGGTTCACTATTGTCACCAGTTCTATTTAACGTGTACACAATGACGATCACGGAACAACAGCTGGATGGGAGGGGAAGAACTATGACTTTTGCTGATGATATTCTGGTATATCGACAGGGAAGAGACAGACGGGGAATCGCCTCCACAATGCAAGACGAACTCGATCGCATTTCTTCCTGGTGTGGGGTTTCAGGTGCCTTGGTTAATCCTAATAAAGCATCAGTTTCATGGTTCTCCCTTAACAATCATATCGTTAATACGACCACACCTTAGTACGAATGGGAGCTGATGAGGTGACCAGGGACAAGTTGATGACATATCTCGGAGTTGAGTTAATTTTGTTCGCAGCCTGTATTTTCGGGACCACGTCGACCATGTGATAACAAAATCCCGCAAAGGATTAGCCGCCTTGAAGGTCATGGCAGCTGCGAACCATCGAGCAGAGGCTACTTACTCTTCTGTTCCAGGGATTAGTCCTCGCACCATTCGAGTATGCCCTGGCAATTCTTACTGTCGGTACGAGTCAAATTGATAGGCTGGAGAAAATACAAAATGAAGCCATGCGCATCATCTTAGGATGTACAAGGGGCACTCCCTGTGTAGCAATGAGGTATCTTCTTGACTTTCCAACCAAAAATGACAGAATCAAGATCTGGAGAGCACGAGCATACCTGAAGGTTAGTACAGGTAAAGAGCATCCATTGCACCACGTGCTCAACACAGGCAAAGGTGCCAGGCTAAAAAGAGGCAAATCATGGGTGGGCAGAGCAGAAAATGTCATCAAACAGGTCTGTGGGCTTACCAATATCAGCGTTGGTGAAGAGTGGATACCGGTGCCTACGTCGTTCAAAGGGACTTGATCGTGTATTGTCACACTCGACAGGAAAAGTAGGGAACAGAACCCGGTCGCGGTTAATGCTGAGGTCAACGGTCTCATCTGCGATAACACCAATGAGAAAGATGCAGTCATCTATACAGACGGATCTGTAAGACGACACCAAAGAAGTGCATGGGCATTTACAGCACGCTCGGCAGGCAGAATATTCAAAGAAGACAGTGGTGCATACGTCATGACCACGAGTAGCATGACAATGGAGGTGATGGCAGTGACTAAGGCATTCAAATGGTTAGAGTCACAAGCCTACACAACGCATGTATACTGAGTGATTCGATGAGCATGATAAAAAAGTGGAGGCGGGCTCTGTACGCATGCAATGGGTAGAGCCATTGCAGAAATCCAAAATACGTAAGGTCACCTTTGTCTATGTCCCTGGACATGCGGGAGTACGGGGAAATGAAAGAGCGGATAGATTGGCTAGCTGTGCTGTCGTTGAGGACGGGCAACCAATGGATCGGGCGGACATCATTAATGCCCTCCAAGATGTTGGAAGAGCACAGGACTTCGACAAACACAGATCCACGTCACTTCTTCGGATGATGGAAATGGGAGTTAAGATGGGCACAGCCAGAAATGAAAAACTCAGTGGCCGTATAAGAAGACTTATCAACCAACATAGAACTGGAGTCGTCAATCGCTGGACACGAAATTGCTGAGGCGGGGATCTGAGCACCTATGGACATGTTCGGAGTGCAATGATGATGACCCGCAAATAACTCAATGTTTTTTTTATTTTTTATTTTCTAGTAGTACCTGTTTAGATGTACAAAAGAGGTGAGATGCAGAATGGCTCAGGCAAAAGCAGCTTTCCAAAAAGTGAGGAAGATACTATGCAATCCATTTTTGACAATAGAAACAAGAAAAAGAGTTCTTAAATGTTACGTAGAGCCAGTCTTAACATATGGATGCGAATCATGGACAATAGGACAACAGACAAGAAAATCACTGGAGTCTGTAGAAATGTGGTTTTACAGAAGAATGTTGAGAGTACCATGGACAGCTAAGAAGAGTAATGAAGATTTTCTGAGAGAGGTCAAAGCAAAAAGAGAGCTAATTTCCAATATTAGGAAGAAACAATCATCATTTTTGGCCATGTAATGAGAAGAGATTCCTGTGTGTTACCGGGGCCTCATTATGAGGGAAGTAAAGAATAGTGACACTGTGACCTTCCAGGCATGTCGTAAGAGGCGACTAAGGAGGTTGATCGATGGCTTGACAAGCTGTCATTGTAAAAAATATGGTTATGGAAGAACAGCGCCATATATTTTAGAGCAGTGGTCTCTGCAATATGTGCCACATTGGCACGCAACGTTTCTGTTTCTGAGATTGTGGTTCTGCCCATTGTGCCGTCTTCGGCTCGAAAGGACAATAAATAGATAGGAATAAGAAGAGGACTGGAATATATTGTAACAACTGGACAAATTCAGACAGCATAAGAGAATGGCTTGGCGGAAGGTCAACAACAGAAATGATAAATGGCTGCCGAGATCGAAAGTTGTGGAGAGACTTGATCACAAAAGCCAGCAGGCCCGGTACTTGATGATGATGATGAGTAACTGTTGCTTTCTTATAATTAGTTAAAAATATATTGAGAAAGAGTATTCAGATAGTATCTAGAATAAACACAACAAAAAGCACCAACTCAATCTGTATGTTTCTCTCTCTGCGATCATGACTCAATCAGAGTAGGATTCCAGACTCTCTCATGAAGTCAGCTGGCTGTTTAAGTGAATCGATTGCCCCATATAGTTTTTCTTCCAGGGAGGTGGACGAGGACCACATTGCTCTTCTCAGGTCTGTGTACTGGGCGCAATCCTGTAGAACATGTTTTGCAGTCCCAGTGTACAGTGGCATATGCTAGTTGTACCTATTTTGAATTTGGTGAACATGTGATTTCTCATTCTATTGTGGCCAGTGCGTAGGCGAAGTATGATGACTTGATCCCTCCTTGGTAGTTGGTGGTATCCGTCACTCTCGTTATGCTTAGGGTTTTCTCGTTTCCATTTTTCATGGAACTGACCCTTGAGGATGGATTTGGCTTCATCTTAACTGAGCGGATGGTTCTTTTGTGGCAATCTCCCTCCCTCTTTAGCTAATTTGTCAGCGTGTTCGTTCCCGTGTATATTACAGTGTGAGAGTATCCACTGAATGACAGGATACTCTCTTGAAGTTATTGCATAGTTGGTCCAGGGTGTTTTCAAGTAATCTAGTTCATTGTTCTTGGGTTTTTTTAGAGCTGATAATACTGACAGTGCATCAGTCAGAATCACCAATTTATTGTGCATGTTATTTTTGTGTTGAGCAGCCGGTGTTGCAGCATCTCTGATGGCCTCAGTTTCTGCTTTAAAGTTGTTTGAGAATTTTTCAGTAGCTATTGACTTGATGATCTCGTCCTGATTATTCAGCGTCAAGAGCATACCTCCCCCTCCATTTCTGGTGGCATTTGTAGCAGAACCATCTGTGTATATGTGGGACTAACTAAGAGTCCTGTGGGTAGGTATCGTGTATGTGTTTTTCTGCTACGTGTTTTCTTTCTGTGTCTGATTGGGTGCCTTTTTTCATGATTCCTGTTATATTTTCCTTAAGTTCTGGTTCTCCGCTTGTTGCAATACTTTAGTGACCCGTCTGTCATGTAAGGGTTGTAAACCTGTTACTGTTTCTAGAGTCTTGATAGGTGTAGATTTCATAGCACCAGTGATGATATGGGCAGCTTGGTTCTGTGTTCTGTTAATTTTGCTAAGGTGTGATTTGGAAGCCATAGCCCAGACTGTGACTCCATACTCTATACGCTTTTTTCCTTGCTCTGTCTATCTGATTTTTCTAAGTCATTCTGCGATTCATGGTGACGCCAAGATATGTTGGGTTTTGGTCAATAGGGAGTGTATGGTCTTTTATCTTCAATTTTGCAGAGAGTGTGTTTCTTGATAGGCTGAAAATTGTATATGTAGTTTTTTTTTCGTTGATTGGTAAGAACCAGGTGTTCGTCCATATTTCAAGTTCACCTAAGGCATCTTGCATCTTGGGTCCAGCCACCGACATACTTTCCTCGCGAGCCCATAACGCCAGATCATCTGCGTATATTGCTGAGTGTGTTCTGGGTGGAATGTCCATTACTATCCTGGATGCCAAGTCTAAAAAGCTTGTTCTTTAAACCCTCTCGCCAAACCCTATCAAAAGCCTTCTCCATGTCGACCCACACTGCCAGTGTGTGTTTCTTTTCTTGTAGATCATCCTCTATTTCCTGTGCAATGTAGGTGACCAGGTCTTCAGTTGATCTGTGCTGACGAAAGCCACTTCGTTGTGGTACGAATTGTTGTTTTGTCTCTAAATGCCAATTAAGTCTTCTGTTAACCAGCCTTTCCATGAGTTTACTCAGGCAGCTCAGTAGGCTAATTGGTCTATAGCCACTTGGGTCTAGTGGGTCTTTTCCACACTTGAGGATGGGCACCATAATAGCTTCTTTCCACATTGCCGGCACATGACCTCTCTTCCAGCTAGCATTTATTATCCTTAGAAGCTGGCTCTTGGCTTTCTGTCCCAGATTTAGGAGCATTTCGTTGGAGATTCCATCTTTACCAGGGGAACTTTTGAGCTTCAATCCTCTGAGGGCAACATCTAATTCATTTGGGGTAAAGATGGTCGTCTGATGCTCCTCTGGTGCTGAAGGCATGTGTTTTGCATCTTGGTTTTCCCGTCTTGCAGCTTTCTGTTTGTCTATTGGAATGTTTATTCTACTAATGTTTTTGTAAGTCTCTATCAGTAGATTTGCTGCCCTTTTGCCTGTGAGGATGTTCTGATTGTGTGTTAATGATATTGAAGGTCGGCAGTTGTTTTCGTCGCTCAGAGCTTTCGCAAGTTTCCATAGTTTATGACCATTTTTGTCTAGATTAAGGGCTCTGTTTTGTCTATCCAGCTCTCTCTGGCTGATATCATGACCTCACGTCTGTATTTGGCCGAGGCTGCTTTGTAGGCAATGTTGCTTTCTGTGCTGTGTGATGTTTCAGCTAGTTCTCTGGCAGAGTCCAGTTCCTCTTCTAGTCTTTGTATTTCCTTGCTCCAGTATGGCTTGTAGTTTGTTCTTGCTCCTCTAGGGATGGATTCTTTAGCAGCTCTCAGGATTCCAATTGTTAACAGCTCTATCATATTATTGACCTTCTTTTTGTGGGTGTTGATAGGCGCAGTATATGCATCAGTGAGACTTGCAAACTTTGCCCAATCTGCTCTCTTATAGTTCCAGCGGGGAAGAGGTATTTGCAACTCCTGTTTGTGAGCAAGAGCCACTGAAAGTTTGACTGGTCTATGGTCACTATCTCCACGTCGGTTCAACACTTTTCTCGTTATTTTAATAGATATGTCTCCAGTTGAAAATGCTAGGTCGGGAGTGGAAGTTGTTTTCCATCTTCATGAGTAGAAGGTTGGGGTGGGGGGTCCTCCCTGGAGTTTATGAGGAATAGTTTGTTGTCTATTTCCCATTCTTCCACTTCTTCACCTCGAACATTGGACTCCTTATATCCCCATCTTTCAGAGTGTATGTTTAACAAGCCACTTATATTTATCTGTCCCAGAATAAATAAAATTTTATTCAGGCTTATAGCTGGCTTCTCATGGAGTATATCCAGATATGTTGATATGGCATGGGGACTGGATTGTGAGAATATTTTGCAAGCAGCAATGCTGAATTACAGTGAATTAGAGGACTGCCAGTTCGGGGGATAATTACACCCAAGGCTAAGCCCTGAAAGAAACCCTATCAAATTGTATGTATATTGTCAGTCGCCACATTATACTATATTAAGAACCTGGTAAATGTTTCCAAAACAAGGCAAAATTCCAGCTGTGATCACATGTTTTTGAATGATGGCGAATCTGCTCATCTGCTTGCTCAGTTATTGCCCACTTAAATATATTGGTTGTTAAAAAGTTGAAAGACAAATTTTGCAAAACAAAACAAACACCTTCATGAAACAAAACCATTAATGGCTTTGAAAAATATTTAACAACAAACTACTATTGCAAGAAATGTGAAACTAAGAGGAAAAAGTCTCCATTCTTTGCAAAATATTTAATTAAAATTATGTCATGCTTCCAAATAGTGTGTACTCAAATAAATTTTGTTGCTCAATGGCTATGATATGGAGTGACATCATTGCCACTGAGAAAATTGTAATTTTCTTTTTCCACAATTTCGTAACCGTTATAATTGATAATAAATAATAGAAAAACATTTCAAATAATGATTTACAGTAAATCAATACGTCACATATCTCTCTCTCTCTCTCTCTCTCTCTCTCTCTGCGATCAGGACTCAATCAGAGTAGGATTCCAGACTCCCACATGAAGTCAACTGTCAGGTTAAGTGTGTTGATCGCCCCCACAGACAGAACATCACATTTAGAGTCTGCCAGATCCACTCTGACTGAACACCCGTTAATACGTTGCACTGTGTTCTGCGCCAGTGGCCCAGTGCATCCGATTTCAGCCAGCATTTTATTCAGGTTCGCTTTCCTTAGCCTTTGATTGTCCCCAATCTTCCTGCAAGGCAGCAGATTGTCTTTTCTGTAGGGGGATTCTGCCCTTAGATGGTCTGCCCTCCCAGGTTTACGAGCACCATCTGCCCGAGTCACTAGAGGTGACTAACACAGACATGCACACACAAAGATATGAGATGTGAATAACACAGACATGTACACAGCGATACGAGACATGACTAACACCGACACACATCAAGATATATGACACATGAATAACATAGACATGCACATAAAGATATAAGATATGACTGACATAGACATGCACACACACAAATATGACACATACCTAACATAGACATACACACAAAGATATAAGATATGACTAACATAGGCGTGCACACACAAGGATATGAGATGTGTCAAACACAGACATGGGCACACAAAGATATAAGATATGACTAACATAAACATGCACACAAAGATATGAGATATCCCTAACCCAGACATGCACACACAAAGATATGACACATGACTAACACAGATACACACTAATTTATGAGATATTAATAAACTCAGACGCACATAAAGATATGAGACATGATTAACACGGACACACCAAGATATGAGATATGACACACACCTAGATATCAGCCATGGCTAGCACGCACACACACACACACAAGCTAAGATTTGAGCCATGGCTAGCACAGAAACACATCAAGAGATGAGTCATGGCTTCACGGAAAAACACCAAGAAATGAACCAAGTCTAGCACATAAACACATTGAGGTATCCATATGCTTGGGTATGTCTGCAGACTCTTCTTAACGTGTGAATCATCGACATACGAGATGCAGGCCCCGAATAACTGTTCACAGGTTTCGTTCAAACAGTTGTCCGGAGATTTGAGAGCAGTCTGACCCATAGAACGTTCCCTTGCATGCACAGTTCCCGGTTGACTGTTTACAGTACGTTTCCTTGCACGTACAGTCAGCACTTTCCGGGTCACATATGATGTCACAGCCATCAGAACACGTCTGTTCGCACTGTAGCCCAAAATTACCATCGGGACAAGTGTTATTCCAGGATGTTTACATTGTAGACATTTGCCGGATTTTTCTCACATAAAGGACAGACACTGAGACAAGACCTGGAGCAGTCGTGTCCATAGATCCCATGAGAACATTTGCCGTGACATGTACCGATGATGACGTCGCAGCTTTTGCAACACCCGCAACACACTGCACAAAACGACCAAGAATACCCGTTCAGACAATAGGTGTCTGTAAATGTTTGCACCTCACACACCGTCAGTGCACTGCCGGCCTACGAAATGGTCGGTGAGTACTCAATCTGAATGTGTGCCATTGGCGTTTGTGTGGTGACTACAATAGTGTTCATAGAAACATTAGGGTATGATATATCATTACACTGGAACACTACTCCGCCACTGTCAGAGAAAGCCTTTAGAGAGGCATTCTTTACCCGAATCATAGCGCTAGCTCGATGATAGATTCGAATGATGTGAATCTTCTGGGGCGTGGCAAAGTTCAGATACCAGTAAGCAGGACTGATTCCACTTCTCAGTTTTGTGTGTGTGTGTGCAGTCATTGTCATAGAGATTGGTCTTTGTTTTGCCATTTACTGCGGCCTCTGGTCCACATCCGTCTCCTATATAACAAGCATTAAATGTGTCGGCCTGGTTTGTGTTCTGTTTGAAAGCCACATTCCTACCCCCACCTATGTAGATGGAGCAGATATTTGCAAATATTGCCCCTGCAATCAATAACTTGTTGATCAGACCAGCCCCAGAGCAAAAGACATCAATCTCGTGCTGACTAACTACAAACCTTGAATCATTGCTACATGAGGCAGAACCATTTATTTTTACCGTGAAACTATCCGGAACTGTTAAGTCATTCACATAAATCCTAAACCAGGAGAACAGCAAAGATTGGTTGAGAGTTGCCTCAACTGATGAAGAATTTGTGTCTGAATTACATGTGGTGTCGTTGTTATCAAACAGCAAAGTAGGTTCCGATTTTTGGGCGTATTTGTACACGAGAACCAAGTACTGACACTGGGGTCCAAAATATTCGTGTTGATAACTTTTATTGTTTGGGCATATCCCTGTAGTTTTGTCACAAACTCTATGGCAGTGACATTGTAACGTACAATTTGCCCCAAACCAACCGTTTGCACAAGTTAGATCCGTAGCTTCCAAGGTCACGAACGAAGCCATCAAAATAGAGACCTTATCTACAGCGAAGGTTAACGAACTGTGTACAAACATTTAATTTCAAACCCTTAATTACATTTCTAAAAATCTGCCAACTCGATGTGATAGCAGATATGATGTTCAAAGTCAACATTGTTTAGACCATGGTTCGAATGTAAATAAGGTGCCATCTTCATACGTCACATATAAATTACGGACTGTTTGCTGAATTAAATTGATTCAGATAGGATTTTGCGTTCTGAACATTATAAATTAGCGCTAGGCTTAAAAAAGATATGTAAAGCTTTATTCAGGGTCATATATGTTGATTCCTTCCGGTGGGTCTTACCATCTTCATTGTTTTTTAGCATCTCCATTATTGTGGAAGTGCTAGGGAGGATGCTTTCAAACGTGTTGTGCAAGTGTTTGGAGAAATATTTTATTCTTTTTCTCTTTAGTCTTGTGATTGCATCTTGAAGTGAGCTAGATGGTTTGGCATATGGAGACATTTTCTTCTACACATCAGAACTGTCTCCTGTCTTCTATCATCCAAGGAAGGAATCTTTGTGCTGCTCTAGGGTCTGGATTGGTGTGGCTTCCTGTTATGAGTCTGAGGGCTGTATTTTGAGCTTTCACTAAGCAGTTGTTTTTTTTTTGCTCTTTGAGGCAGTGGACCATGCTGCCATGCAATATTCAAAAGCAAGCCTGAATGTGCTTGTGTAGGTGTTTTTGAGATTGCTGCTGTTTTGCTCCTCAGTTTGTTCCAGCCAGCTTCTTCGTTAGTGATAGCTTTCAGATTGCTTTTCTGATTGATTCCTTTAGGTGTGGTTTCCAGATAAGTCACACTTGGTGCCTATGTGGGGGTATGACTTTGGATTACAGCAGATGACAAGCGAGTCATTGTGATAGGTATGAAGCAATTTCCAGTATATGCTAATTTCTAGGCAATAAGTCCAAAGCTCTCACTGTGAAGCAATCTCCATATGACTGGATATTCTAGCACAGATAGGTCAGAAGGAATTTCACCTAACATACACATATTAGTAGCCTAAATCAATTATAGCTGACTATCAATTTTTCAGCGTCCCTAGAAATGTTATTTTTGTCTTTTCTCGCCTTTCGCCGTGCATTCTCTTTTTCTATAGAATCTGTCTGCTTTTTGTTTAAAGTTTACCTATATAGCGTGTTTCCAGAGATTGTGGTCTACAGCTATGTCTTCCCAGTCTGCAGGGTCCATGTTCTTCATGTCGCGTTTACACGTCTACAAAATGAAGTTTTGAGCGCCCCCTAGTTCTTTTACCATCTGCCAGTTGTCCGTAGAGTATATCTTTAGGTATGCGACCACCTTTCATATGGTGTATGTGGCTAAGCCAGCGTAACCTACGTTATTTGAGCATCATGTAGATATTCGGGAGGCTTGTGCAAGTCATTACCTCCACGTTTGTCAATTTATCCTTCCAGGTGATACCAAGAATACGGCGCAGACATGGCATTCGGAATGCCTTCTCTCCTGCTTTACATAGGTTGTCCAAGATTCGCTGCCATACAGGAGGATACTAATTATGCAAGCATTATACACTGCGGCCTTTGTTTTAATTGACAGTTTGCTGTTTTGCCAGATAGGCATGGAAAGATGAGCAAAGGTGGTAGCAGCTTTACCAATACGGGTGTCAATTTCTGCATCTAAAGATAGTTTGTCACTGATGATGGACCGTAGGTAGTTATACATCAAGTTTTTAGTTGTCGATAGAGATTGTATGTGTTGCTTCGACGTCCTAACCGAATATGTTAGTTTTCTGCAAACTTATTGTTAGACCGAAGTCTTTAGATGCATGGCAAAGGAAAGCGATGTACCATGCTCTGGAGTTCTTCCTGACTTTGCGTGACAAATGCAGCGTCGTCAGCAAATAACAGGTCTCTAATAGAGATATGCCTGATTTTAGACCTTGCCTTTTAGCCTTGCAAGATTGAACAACTGACCATCAGATCTAATATGAAGATAAGACTCCTTCGTTTGTATTTGAGAATGCATGTTTTAATAGAACAGCGAAGAAAATTCGAAATAGAGTCGGATCAAGAACACATCCCTGCTTGCCACAACTGCGTATGTTGAAGGGTTGTGGTGTGCTGCCGTCGTATTGGATGGTGCCCTTCATTTTCTCATGAAACGATTTGACTAGCGTCAGCAGAGTATATGGGCAGCCTATTTTGGAAAGTATTTTGAAAAGACCTTCCCTGCTGACAAGGTCAAATGCCTTTGCAAGGTCGATAAAGGCGATGAAGAGAGGCTTTTTTCTGCTCTGTAGATTTTTCTTGAAGCAGACGTAAAGAGAAAACCATGTCTGTAGTTGATCTTCCGAATCTAAAGCAACATTGCGATTCAGGATATACGCGTCCTGCTAGTTTTTGTAGCCTTCCTAAGATGACTCTGGTGAAGGTCTTGCCGATGATAATGAGTAAGGAGATGCCTCTGTAGTTCTTGCAGTTGCTTCTATCTCCTTTATTTTTGTAGAGAGTTACAATCACGGAGTCTCTCATATCTTGGGGAATGGTTTTCTCTTTTCAGCATTGATGTAGTACTTCAAACAGGGGATGTAGCAAAGCACTTTTGCAGAATTTGATCAGATCGGGAGGGATCCCGTCTTGTCCTGGCACCTTACCGGTGGCCAAGCTATCTGTGGCCCTGCTAATTTTATCTATAGTTGGTTCAATGTCAAACTCTTCCATGTGTGGGAGACGTTGTATGGCGTCGAGGGCGTTTGGTGTAACAGTGTTTTCTATTGAATAAAGTGATGAATAATGCTCCACCCATCTTTCTATCTGTTTGCCTCTATCTGTTATTTTCTCCCCAGTGGATGTCTTTAGTGGGGCAATAGTGTATTTTGTTGGTCCGAGGGCTTTTTTATTAATGCAATCATACATTACTTTTAGGTTCCCAGGTTGAGATGCAGTCTGAATGCTGTCGCTAAGCTGGAGCCAATACTCAATTGTGCAGTGTCGAGCTGTTTGCTGAACTTTGTTCTGGCTATTTTAATAGCCTGCAGAGTATTTGCATTAGGTGCGTGCTTGTGATCTAAGAATGCCGCGCGTTTAGTTTCGATTACGCGTGTCATAACATGGGAGTCACAGTCTGCACTGTGGTATGACCGTGGGAGAATTACAGATTTGAGGAAAGGGTGCCTGACAAGTATCGAGTCCAGCTGGTGCTAGAATATGAATCAAATTAATCGTGAGAGTTAAATGTTAGTTTTCCAAATATGCTAACCGCATTGTTGTAGATGACGTTACGGAGATGTTTCCATTTTTCCACAGCGCTATTGTCATGTTCATGGGTGCTTAGCGTCTCCTTGAAGGTCTTGTTGAACTGATTGACCAATCTAGAATGTGTTAGCTTGCTAGTGTCTATGCGTGGTTTCTTCTTTGGCTGTTTGGCATAGTTGAACCTCCTGGGCAGTAGCTTCTGTTTGCAGCAAACTAGTGAATGATCCGAGTCACAGTCTGCACTGTGGTATGACCGTGTGAGAATTACAGATTTGAGGAAAGGGTGCCTGACAAGTATCGAGTCCAGCTGGTGCTAGTGTTTCGATCGTGGGTGTCTCCAAGATACTTTATACTGAGGCTTGGTTTTGAAAAAAAGTATTTGTGGCGCACTGGTTATGGTAGGCGCAAAACTCTAGAAGTCGGTGGCCATTTTAATTTAATTTACAAACTCCATAGCAACCGTAAGTCTGTATTATTGCTATGTCGAATGGTTTTGCATTTATCTTGAGTAGTATAATCCTATCATTGTATGTCCGGTGGGTACTTATATATTTTAGCAGCTCTCGTTTTATTAGTATGCATACCCCTCTTTGATGTTCTATTGTGTTACCTGAATATATAAATGTATATTTATTGTCTTGTATGTATTCACTTTCTTTCCATCTTGTTTCTGATATGCCTAAAATATCTGTTTAATCGTTCTGCTTCTACCATAACATTTTCTAATTTTCCTTCTTGGTATAAAGTCCTAACATTTCATGTAGTTATTTTTAGTTCGTTCTTATGACAATAGTTAGAATTTCTCTCTATGGCTTTCTTTGGAATGTTACGTGATAAGGCTCCAATCTCTTTCACGGTGGTCTGCCATATTCGTCTTTCGTGTCCTGAATATGCCTCATGCATAGGCGGATCTAGCCTTAAAATTTTTTTTTTTTTTGGGGGGGGGGGGGCACTGCTATAGGCCTACTGTTTTGTTTCAGGTTTGCATAGACATCTTCGCGCTATCAGCAATAAGGGTGTGAGTCACTTGTGTATAATCGTCATTAGACCTTTGACGCAATTTGACTTTTCTAATAATAACGGGAATAAGTATACAGCATAAAATATGCATTTTATAAAAATTAAAACGGCACAAAAAAAAAAGAAAATCTGTACTCACCAATTACATCAGTTTAATTCGTCTAGGCTTTTCTGCAAATTTCTGCATAACTTCTTCACTCGTGATGGTGTTTTTAAGCAATGTTTTTTCTATGTGAAGCACCGCCAAATTACGAAGTCTATCTTGTGTCATTGATGACCTCAGCCAAGTCTTAATCCTGCTCATCGCAGAAAAACTTCTTTCACATGCTGATGAGCTTATTGGTATGGTTATAGCAGCCCTTAGAATTTTATGAAAATGTGGGTAAGTGTTCTTGTTTACTACCTCTTTTAAGTGGCTAAAGCTGAATTGTGAAACTTCCCCTTCTTTGCTCCTAATTAATGTTTTGACAATTGATATTTCTGCTTTCAGGATAGTAACATTCAGTCCTAAACACTCAGCATATTTCTTTACAAATGGAGTTGCCTTTTCATAATCCAAACAAAACAGCCCATCAACAGCACATGCGAGTTGTAAGGATTCTTCACTAAATCTTTCCTTTAACCTTGCTGCAAAGACATCAATAACTTCAAAATATACTTTCATCTTCCAGTATTCATTATTGCTCACACTTTCAGGGCCATCTAGGGGTTTTCCAACAGTTGAGAGAACAAAACTGTCTTTTAGCATCACACTTTCTTCATGTTTTCTTTTCTTACATACAGTAGGACTTTCTAAGCATATGCCGTGTTTCAGTGAAAATTCTTCAATATTCTTCCAAATCTTAGAAAATTCATCATCAGTTCTCTTGTCTACTATTGTCCGCATAGTATTTGTTATCAGTTCTGCAGCCTGTCCTAAAGTGACATTTGCATTCTGCATACATAGACTTAATACTTGGGTATAAGACAGGATTTCATGAAAAACAAACAGGTTGACAATGAAATTAAATGTTGATATTGATTTCAAAATTCCAATGGCTTCTATGGAGTCTTTGTCTTCATTTCTGTCAATTTCAAATTTTAAAGCTGCCACTACATTATCATAGTGTTTAATCAACAGATTACAATTCTGGTACCTGCATGTCCACCTAGTTGTACTTAATGAAATTATTTCAAAAGGCTTTGTCTGTAACAATCCTGACACCGTTCTTAAAGCATCATGATTTGACGGTTTTGAAAAATGTACATACAATGATTCCAAAGCATTGAATAAAAGTCTTGAAGATTCTATGTTTTTACAAATGTCTGTTACAATAAGTGCAACCTTATGTGCATAACAGTGGAAGTAAACAGCTTCAGGATAAAACTCTCTAATTTTAGCTTGCAGCCCTCCAACATCACCAGACATTACTGCGGCACCATCATAAGTTTGCGCTATTACTGATAATCCTTCAATACTAAACTTCCGAAGAACAGTCATTATCAAATCAGCTAAATCTATTGCTGTTCGTTTGCTTGAGCAATCATAGAAACCAAGGAATCTTTCATGTGGAGTGAGTTCATCGTCAACATACCGAACGCAGAGAGACAATTGTTGCTGTTTCTGACATCTTGCCTCATCAGCCATAATTGCAAAAAACTCGCATCTTTTAACCTCTTTAACTATTTTCTCAAAAAGAAGAGCTGAAGTTATGTCAATCATTTCATTCACAATAGTTTTGCTACAAAATGAAATGTTTTTTGTAAAATTTTGTTTAAATGTACTATCATACTTAGCAAACACCTCGCAGAACTCTAAGAAATTACCCCTACTATTAGATTATTTCTTTTCATCATGTCCTCTGAACGCAATGCCCTGTCTTCCAAGAAGTATAATAACATCAACAACTTTCGCCATGTACTCTTTGTTTTTTTCCACTTCGGTCTTATGTGATTTTGAAATCATTGACATGGCACTTCCTTTTTCATTACTATATTTATGCATTGCATATTTTTCCATGCATAACAAATGACTTTTACTTTTTCCATGTTTATCAAGTTTTTCTTTTAATTTTTTCCAGTTTCTAAAACCAGATTTAGTAAATGTTTCTTCACATGCAAAAGATTTGTCAAATACACGACAAACGTAACAAAATGCTGCATCTTTTCGTTTACTATATTCTAGCCAGTGATATTGTTCAAAATAAGCTTTAGAAAAAGAACGGTTGACTTTACCACACAGTGAAGGCGGGTAAGATCTTAAGACTGGCCTTACTGGACCAGAATTTAAATCGCCCAAGTCCATCTCACACTGACTATTAATATCCATACTGGGTCCTGCCACTGGTCCATAATTTAAATTGCCCAAGTCCGTCTCACACTGATTATTAATATCACTATTGAGTGGACCAGCTTCACTTTTTATAAATGTAATTGTACGAGTATTAGGCAGACTAGCGTTGGAAACGAGATCACTTTCAGAAACTGGCTCACTGTTAACTGTATTAGTAGTTGTTGATGTAATAATAATTTTTTTATCCTTCGTTTCACTAGGACTAATATCGACCCTAGATGTAGGTGTAAAATCAGGAAGCATAAAAGCAGATCGAGTTTCAGTTTCGTGTGATTTTGAAACTTTTTGAAAGAAATTTGTAATTCGTTTCATTTTTAAAATATATTAAAAACCTTTAGACATTAATAACAACTAAAATAAAACAGGTAGTCCGCAACTAAATGAAGTCCTTTTTACAGCATATATAACAAATATATGTACACCGGCAAACAACTCATTAAACATATCTACTCCCTTGTCCCTTGTGCTGTCATAAAATCAAATCAACACGGCAATTTTGGCACCGCCAGAGCGATAAATAATTAACATTTTCTTCACAGAAGAACAATCGTACACAAAAAATATCGTATTTTTTTAGTTGTTTTTCCGTGGACATGATTTCAATATCAAAAGATTGAATAAATAGACCTATATATTTGTGAATTTTCTTTTTATATTACCTCTTTTCTTCTTTAAAAATAATAATAATAAGTAAACAAACGTTGCTCTCACTTTATTAATGAATGTACTAAGAAGTACGTTTTGGGGGGGGGGGGGGGGGCAATGCCCCCCATGACCCCCCCTAGATCCGCCCATGGCCTCATGTGTACCAAGACAATACAGATGAACAAATAAAAGCATACTATGAAGATCTAAATAAAGTTATGAAGCAAGTTAAAGAAGCAAGTTAAATCTTCAGACATCTTGCTTGTAATGGGTGACATGAACGCTATAGTAGGAAAAGGTAGATATAAGACCATTATAGGAAATCATAGTTTAGGAAAAAGAAATGACGGAGGAGAAAGATTAATACAATTTTGTGAAGAAAACTAAGGTGACCATTCGTCCCGGATTGTCCGGGACAGTCCCGGAATTTGACATTTTTGTAACCTTTGTCCCGGATTAGCTGCCGTACCGGTTTTGTCCCGATTTTGGCATATTTTTTAGCTTTTGTCCCGGATTTGATAAAAAATAATTTGGGACACAAACGTTTACCAATTTTGCCTATTTTGGTATACGGCGTACATTTCTTCAATTAAAAAAAAATATTATTCCGTTGCTGTGTAGACAATTTTGTTTAATATCAAAACAGTAGAATGCGCTCCTAGTTTTAAATCTCGTATATATTCGTTGTGTTACTAACTTTCGCTTTCACTTTCGCAAAAAATGGCACCGAAGCGTAATTGTAGTTTTAATCAAGATTTACAAAAGGAATACCCTTTTATAAAAAAAAGTCTACATCGCCATCAGACTTCACTGTAAGATGTAATATATGTTCATCCGGGTTTACTATTAACCATAGTGGACGTGGTGATATTAAGAGCCACATAAATAGTGATAAACATAAGAGAGCCGTCGCTACTGCTGCATCAAGCTCGTCGTTGACAAATTTTTTTCGAGCTGAACAGGTTGGTGACAAAGAAGAACAGTTAGCTGCTACAGAAGGTGCCTTTGCATATCATACAGTGATGCACAATCACACGTTTAGATCTATGGACTGCACATCAAAATTGCTTCAGGTAACTTTAGAACCAAAATGTGCTTGTGCACGTACGAAAACAGAAGCTATTATTCGGAATGTGTTCACACCCCATGCTCTAAACGAGTTGAGATGTGACCTAGAAAACGTAACATTTATCTCCATACTGACAGATGCCTCCAGCCACAAAGAAATCAAGATTTTTCCTTTGCTTGTCAGATACTTTGATCGCAATAAGGGACTGAAAGTTAAAATATTAGAGTTGAAGTCATTGCCGGGTGAAACATCTGATAAAGTAAGTAGTTTTCTTATTGACAGTCTAACTGAAAATGGTTTAGAACTGAAAGTAGTTGGATTATGTGCAGACAACACAAATTCTAATTTTGGGGGCGCTGAAAGAAAAGGACAGAACAATGTTTTCACAAAACTGAAAGAAAACCTTGGACATAGTTTGATAGGTGTTGGGTGTGCTTGCCATATTTTCCACAACACTGTTCGAGCAGCTGCAGACGTACTGCCTGTTGAAGTTGAAATGACTATTGCAAAAATGTATATGTACTTCAAATCATACACAGTTAGAGTTGAAAGTCTCAAGGAGTTTTGTCAGTTTGTCGACACAGACTTCCAGATGATTTTAGGTTATGCACAAACTAGGTGGCTTGCGCTCTTGCCTGCTGTTGAAAGGGTTCTTTACATGTTCCTGCCTCTAAAATCATATTTTCAATCTCAAGACAGATGCCCAGTTTTTATACAGGAATTCTTTGAAAACCCATTGTCTGAGGCTTGGCTTATTTTGGTTCACCGTCAGGCATCCACTTTCCACGAAGCAGTGCAGAAAGTAGAGGGACAGATGGTCACTGTATTTGAAGTCATTGACAATATCAATAGGTTGAAAGCTATCTTGGAGTCCAAGCTGGAAGATGGCTTCTTGCCATCAAGAGTTCAGATAATCCTTAAAAAGCTGGAAATGGAAGGATTTCCACGTGATGATGTGAAAAAGTTTAACGCCAGTGTTTCTTCATTTTATGAAACAGCTTTAAGTTATTTGAAGAAATGGGCTGCAAATAATTTTCAAAACCTAGAGTCTTACAGCTGGGTAATGCTGAACAGAACACCAAATTGGGAAGATATTGAGAAGTCTTCATCATTAGTGAGTCAAACAGTGCCTTCAGTCGACTTTCCAGAAAATGAAATGTATGACAAATATGTCTACATGAAACAGTTCGTTACTTCACAAAAAATTAGTGAGTGGAGTCTTAATAAAACATTACCAGGGCAGCGTTGGGTTGAACTAGCTTCCCACTTCAGAAACAATCATGTGCCCGTTTCACATATTCTGAAGTTGGCAGAGTTCTTTTTGTGTCTACCTGGAACAAATGCTGTAACAGAACGAGTGTTTTCTCTGATGAACAGTTTGTGGACAAATGATAAAACACAACTAGGTGTTGAAACTTTAAAAGCCATGTTGATCACCAAAGTGAACTATGAGGGAACATGTGTCGAATTTTATAAGATGCTGCATACAAAGAAGGACATTTTACAGAAAATTCACTCATCTGAAAAGTACAGCATCTCTGTTTCACCTTCAATTTAAGTGAGTATCACTGTTTTTTTTTTATCTCCTGATTATCCTGATAGCGTATTGTAGGTCTATATTATTAGATGTTTTAAAATGTATGTATTATTCACTTGAAAATGACAGCAAGAAGAAATGTAATTTTATTGGTGGAAAATTGAAGTAAAATTATTCCGTCCCGGAATGGGATTTCAAAAATATGGTCACCTTAAGAAAACAGGATGTTAATATGTAACACCTTTACATGAAAAAGTCCTGGAGATAGGAAGAGGAATCAAATAGACTACATAATGATAAAAGACAGATTCAATAACAGCGTCAAGAATGCCAAAACCTATCCAGAAGCAGATATTAATTCAGATCACAATCCTGTAATGATTAAGATGAAAATCAAACTAAAGAGAAACAAACAAAAGACTTATTCATCAATACCAATAGATATAACAGCTTTAAGTCAAAAAGATGTTAAAGAAACTTATACAAGTAAAGAACACATATCAGAAGCTGCTAACAGAAGAGATTGAGCAGTACAGAAGAGAAAATCTTGAAGAAAAAGTTACAACCAAATGGCATTGCATAAAGAACAGCATACAAGAATCCTGTGACACCTTACCCAAAAAGGAAAGGAATAAAATAAAAAAATGGATAACTAACACAATCTTAGAAAAAAATGAAAAAAAGAAGACAAGCTAAGAACACTGCCAGATGCAAGGAAATTGATAATGAAATAAGCAAAATTTGCAAAAAGGCAAAAGAAAAGCAAAGATGTCTAGAAGTCAAAACTATGGAAAGTAAACAAAATTTAAGAGTGATGCACACAGAAATAAAGAGAATGATTAATAAAAACAGAAAAGCTGCAGGAAATGGATATATAGCAAACAAAGAAAGAAGAATGCTAACAGACAACAAAGATATCGTCGATAGATGGCAGGAATATATGACAAAATTATTTCATGACGAAAGGGACAAAAAACCATTTATAAAATGTACGTCCAGGTATAAAATCTTTAAATCGGAGGTGGAAAAAGCTATAAAAACAATGAAAAAGGGAAAAGCAGGAGGACCTGACAATATACAGATAGAGATGTGATAGAAGCACTAGAAGACTTTGATATTGAAGTGATCACAGACATATGCAATGACATATACCATACAGGATACATACCAAATGAACTAAAAACATCAACTTTCATTGCATTGCCTAAAAATAATGGTGCAGTTGAATGCAGTGATTTTAGAACAATAAGCCTAATAAGCCAGGTAACACAAACTTTACTAAAAGTTATACAAGGAAGGATTCATAATAAAATTAATACTGAATTTAGATGAGCAGCAAATTTGATTCAGGAAAAACAGTGGCACAAAAGAAGCTGTATTCAGCATGAGGAAATTGATTGAAAAGAAAATAGAAGTAAACAGACCAATATATGCCTGCTTCAAAGACTACACCAAAGAATTTGATAGAATACACCATAATCAACTTATCATCATCATCATCATCATGTACCGTACCGGCTGGCGTTGGCGATCATGTACTTCCACAATCTTCAATCCACAGTGCATCGTATCAGTTCTGTTGTTGACTGTTTTCCATGCCATGACACCAAGCTATCCAGTATTTTCTCTCTTTGTCGTCCGCGATCTCTCTTTCCTTTTATTTTGCCAGTTGTAACAAAGTATTCCAACTTTTCTCTTCTCATGATGTGCCCAAAAAATGTTGATTGCTTCTTTCTGATGTATTTTAAGAGCTCCCTTTTTGCGTTGGCCTCTTTGAGAACTTCCTCATTGGTCTTTTTAGCTGTCCAGGGAACTTTCAACATTCTTCTGAGAAATCCCATCTCTGTGGCCTCTAATCGTCTTTTCATTTGTTTGTCTACTGTCCATAATTCGCTTCCATAGGTCAGAATTGGTTCTATATAGCACCGATGAACTCTCTTTCTCATTTCTATTGACATAGATTTGTTGCATAAGATATTTTTCATTTTCTGAAATGCTATTTTGGCCTGAGCTATTCTGCTTTTATTTCTGTGTTGCATCTTCCATCTGATGTTATCACTGTGTCCAAGTATTTCAAACGTTGCACTTGTTTCAGATATGTCTTGTTTATTTTATGCTGCATGATGGTGATGATTGTTTCTTCGATATAACCATCACTTCTGTTTTCTTACTATACAGACTGAGACCTTTCTTGTTGCTTTCTTTCACTATTATGTCTATCATTTCTTGTAGCTCATTCTCTGTCTCTGCTATTAAGACTTTGTCATCCGCATATCGCAAATTATTTATGTTGTGACCGTTGACTTTAATTCCTTTTTTGTCTACTATTGATCTATACTACTATAATACGTAATGATATGTTCGCTGTAAAGTGAAAATAAATCCGGCGACAGAACACAGCCTTGTCTGACTCCTTGTTCTATAAATTGAAATTGTCCTGTTTGGTTGTTATTTCGTATAGCTGCTGTTTGTTGCCAGTACATGTTTTTTTATGATTCACAGATCCTCGCCATCAATGTTTAATTTCTCCAGCATATTTATTATTTCCACGTGCTTTACTTTGTCAAATGCTTTCGTGTAGTTTATAAAGCACATATATAGATCTTTCTTTACCTCTATGGATCTTTCTATCAATGTTCTTAAGATATATATTGCATTGCCCTTTCCCTCCACAAATCCACATTGTTCCTCACTTATTTCTGGTTTTATTTTGTTCCTTACTCGTCTCATGATGATTCTTAGAAATATTTTAGTCATATTGCTCATGAGACTAATAGTGCGATGGTCTTCACAATAATGGCGCCTGACTTCTTCAAGATGGCTACAAAGATAGATTTTAGTAGGTCTTCAGGTAAGTGTCCAGTGTTATATATGTCATTGAGTAGTTTTGTTATGACCTGTACTCCCAGCTCTCCTAATACATTAAGATTATCTTTAACTTATTTTAGATTATTAACTTATCTCTTCGATTGTTATATTGTTGGGACCTGGAACTTTGCCTCTTTTCATGTGTTGAATTGTGTCCTCCACTTCACTCTGTATTATTGGTGGTCCTGTGTCTTCATTTGAATTGTTTAATTCTGGTCTTTCATCATCATAGAGTTGACCGATATATTCTGTCCATCTTTCCATTGTCTTCTCCTGTCCCATTATTGTATTTCCTTCCATTGATTTCACACATCCTGAAACTTTGACTTCTTTTCTTCCTGTTAATTCATTTAATTGATTGTGCATAAATTTCAAGTCTTTCTTTGTTGTTTTTCCATTTCTTCATATTTCTGTTTTAACCATCCTTCCTTTGCTTCTCTGCATTTGTTTTGGATCTCTTTGTGCAATCTTTTGTATGTCCGTTCTTCTTTCTAATGTTTCTTCTTTCATCCATTAGTTGTAATATTTCTTCTGTCATCCATTTCATTTTGTTGATTCGTTTAGTCACTGGTATTACTTCTTTTGATGTTTGTTCAATCGATTGTTTGAGCATTTCCCACTGTACATGGATGTCCTGTATTTTCTCAGTAGCATTATATCTATTTTGTTCTATCGTGCTGTACTTATCACTCATCTGTTTATCTACTCTTAGCATATCTAGTTCTAATTTTATATTTCTTGGTGATTTCTGTGCCTTCTGCAGTTTTATTCTTATCTTTCCAACTACTGGTACATGGTCACTATTGTAATCTGCTCCTGGCCTTGTTTTAACAGATGTTAGCCCATTCCTGAATCTTCTCTGTACCAGTATAAAATCAATTTGATTGTGTACTTTTTTGTCTGGGCTTTGCCATGTCCATAGTCACCTAGGGTGTTGTTTGAACAAGGTGTTACCTATAATCATTTCATGTGTCTTTGCCCAATCTATCAATCTATCCCCTCTATCATTCGTCTCTCCAAGGCCATGCCCCCCAGTCACATTTTGCACTTTAGCTGTTCCCACCTTTGCATTGAAATCCCCTGATATAATAGTTATTTCTTGGGATTTACACTGTTCCATGGTCGCCTCTAGCTCTTCATAAACAGTGTCAATGTCTTCTTCTTCACTATTACTTGTTGGTGCATGAACATGAATTATGTTGATATCCGTTGGTCTACTTCTCAATTTTACTAGCAGAATTCTGTCTGATACTGGCCAAAATCCTTTCACTGTTTTGCTTCTTTCTCTATCTAACATGATGTCTACTCCTTTTTTCGTGTGTGGTTCCCCCAGAGTAAATTATATTTCCACAGTCGCGTAATCAACTTATAGACTGCCTAAAAGATATAAATCTAGACGACACAGACATACGACTAATATGTAATTTTTACTGGGAGCAAACAGAAATAATAAAATATAACAAAGAAAACTCTACACCCGTTGATATAAAAAGAGGAGTAAGACAAGGATGCATCCTCTCACCAAGCTTGTTCAATCTACACACTGAGCAAATCTTTAAAAAACATCACAGAGATGCCAGGCTTAAAAATTAATGGAAAGGTAATGGATAACCTAAGATATGCTAATGATACTGTATTACTAGCAAACAATCCTAAAGATCTACAACAGTTACTTAATGAAATAAACATGACAAGCAAAAAATATGGATTAGATATGAATATAAAAAAGACTAAAACTATGACCATAAGGAAAGAAAATAGACCTACAAATAAATATCAAAGTTGAAGGAATACACCTGGAGACAGTTCAGAGCTACAACTACATATGACATACTGTAACCTGTGATGGAAAATTTACAACTTAAATAAACAAAAGAATAGGTATGGCAAAAAGTAATTTTAATGCCATAAGTGTGGTGGAGATGCAGGAATATGTGTTTAATAAATCTGATGGACATGTTGGAGTGATGTGTGGAGATGCAGGAATATGTGTTTAATAAATCTGATGGACATGTTGGAGTGATATGTGGAGATGCAAGAATATGTGTTTAGTAAATCTGATGGACATGTTGGAGTGATGTGTGGAGATGCAAGAATATGTGTTTAGTAAATCTGATGGTTCCTGTGTGTTACCGGGGATTCATTATGAGGGAGGTAAAGAATAGTGACACTGTGACCTTCCAGGCATGTCGTAAGAGGCGACTAAGGAGGTTGATTGATGGCTTGACAAGCTGTCATTGTAAAAAGTATTGTTATGGAAACAGCACCATATATTTTAGAGCAGTGATCTCTGCAATATGTGCCATTTTGGAAGCAAGGTTTCTGTTTTTGAGATTGTGGTTCTGCCCTATGTGCCGTCTTTGGCTCGAAAGGACAATAGATAGATAGACAAATTATGCTAACATCAAAACAAAGAACACGAGGGCTAAAACTAAGAATAGCAAAATGTTACATCTTCTCAATATTCCTGTATGGTGCAGAAATATGGACATTAGACAAGAAAACAGAAAGGAAAATTTAAGCTTTTGAAATGTGGATTTATAGAAGAATAGGTAGAATAGGATAGAAAGAAATGAAAACAAACTATGAAATTTTAAAACAACCAAAAATGAAAAGAGAACTAATAAGCACAATTAGAAGAAGACAAATAACATTTTTGGGGCATGTTAAAAGACACAACAGCTTATTAAAAGTAATATTGGAAGGGAAAATACAAGGTAAATGAGGCAGACCAAGACTAACATGGACGAGTGACATCAAAAAATGAACAAGTCAACCTATGACAATCTGCACCATCAAAGCAAGAGACAGAGTGAGATGGCGCTCCATGGTAGACAACCTTCGATGCAGAGACGGCACTCAATGAAGATGAAAGCGACCAAGGCAGGTTAGCCACAAACTGTGGTCTGCGCCAGTTCTAGCATTGAAATCCCCCAGTAGAATAGTGTGATCTTGTCCTGGTATACTTTTTATGATTTCTATCAAATTTTGATAGAAATTTTCCTTAGTTTCTGATGAAGAGCACAGGGTCGGAGAGTATATACTTATACGGCAGTGGCGTATACTGGTTTTGGGATCTGGGCTACCGCTGACATAATAAATAAAGACATACATTATATTCAGTAGGCTAACATGAAGTAATATTTGCTAATGACATCACATTTTAAATTACTTACTTATTTATATGTAAACTCTATCCGTCTTGTTTGGGACGAAAATGTCTCCATGACTTTGTCATTGAAAGTACTGTTGGGTTGGTTTCTAAGTTTCTGAAGGAATGATTTCTCAATGGACATTATTGCCAAACCAGATAAGCGTTCTTGTGTCTGAGTTGAGCGACAATAAGATTTGATTCTCTTGAGAGCAGAAAAAGTTCTTTCTACAGATGCTGATGCGCATAACTTATTTATAAATAGGTTAGGAAGTTCCGGTAATCAGACATAGTTTCACTTTCACTTTGTGGTGATTCTGATTGGCTATAGCTAAAAATAACCCATGAAACCGCATTCCTCTAGCGGTAACTATCGCCGTATTATTTTGACGAGAATTTTTGAATTTCAAGGTCATTAATTCTAAGTCGGAGAAAAGAGAACTGTACCGCTGTTTACTAGCGGTTTCTTTATGTACTATCTTCTTAGAGTAGTTTCGGTTTCATTCACAAACATTATAGTGGCCATAGGAAAACCTGCTTTAATAAATGTAAATCAAAGCAAATAAATCATATTGACCTACGAAATGTGTAATAGCACATTCGAAAATGTGTAATATAATTATGAAAAACATATAATAAATTATCATTTTCTTTTGTATTTCGTTAATATGTTCAGGCTACCGGCGGCGGCTGTGGTAGCATAGAGAATACGCCACTGTTATAAGAGTAACTGGTCCTGCTGTTGTATTGAGGCGAAGTGTTATTATCTGCTCTGATGCATTCCGACCGAGTGTAACCAGACCTTTTAGAGAGTTTTTTCACAGCAAATCCTACACCGTGTTCTCTGATATCGTCGCTGCTCTTTCCTTGCCAATAGAACACATAGTCCGACTCGTCCAGCATACCTGATCCTGCCAAGCGGGTCTCCTGAAGTGCCGCTATATCTACCTGGAGTCTTTTCAGTTCATTATTGATTATGGATGTCTTTCTGGCGTCCTTTATGTTGTGCAAATTGTCAGATATGCCAGTTTGCATTGTGCGGACGTTCCAGCAACCCAAGCGCAGGTTGAGTTTCTTGATTATTGATTTCACTTGTGTGAATGGTAACCTGTTGACACCAAAATAGCGATTCTGAAGTGTCCTCTCCAGGGTGCGAGCTTGGGCAGAAAAAGAAAGAGACAAGTTGTTGCCCATGCAGCCAACCAACGTAGCAAAAGGTCTAGCAGGGCAAAAACAGTTTGGTGCCAGCTGCACCACAGGAGTTGCCAGAGCAATGTTGAAATCAATACTGAACCGCCTTAGGGACTCCATCTCCAGATTTTTCCTCAGGGTTTACTCCCGAAGTCTATTCCATGAATGGGTACCTCCTAGACAGCAGGGTTTGTAATCGGAGTTGACCTTGTACTAGATGCGTTGCCATTTTTAGGCTCATCATCATCAACGAGTGCCAACTCCGCAACGAAGGTTGGCTACCATGGAGCGCCATTCTGCTGTCTCTTGCTTTGATGGTGCAGGTTGTCATTGGCTGGTTTGTCCATCTTTTGATGTTACTCGTCCATGTTAGTCTTGGTCTGCCTCTGCCTCTTTTAGTTTGTATTTTCCCCTCCAGGATTACTTTTAGTTGGCTGTTGTGTCTTTTAACATGGCCCAAAAATCGCATTTGTCTTGTTTGAATTATGTTTAGTAGTTCTCTTTTCATTTTTAGTTGTTTTAAGACTTCATCGATTGTTTTCTTTTCCTTCCATCCAATTCTACCTATTCTTCTAAAAATCCACATTTCAAAGGCTACAATTCTCTGTTCTGTTTTCTTGTCTAATGTCCATGTTTCTGCACCATATAGGAATGTTGAGAAAACATAACATTTTGCTATTAGTATGTTCTTCATGACATTAAAATTCCTATTCTTTTGTTTATTTCAGTTGTACATTTTCCATCACTGGTTATAGTATGTCCAAGGTAGTTGTAGTTCTGAACTGTCTCCAGGTCTATTCCTTCTATTTTGATATCCACTTGTCGGTTTTGAGTATTTTCTTTGTTTATGATTATAGTTTTAGTCTTTTTGATATTCATATCTAGTCCATATTTTTTGCTTGTCATGTTTATTTCATTAAGTAATTGTTATAAATAAAAATAAAAAAAGGTAAAGTAAAGGTAAAGGTAAGGTTTGACGAGAGCCACAGAAGGTGGATGCATTGCAGACAAAAAAGGAAAAATGCTAACAGACAATAAGGATATTATAGACAGATGGCAAAATTATATAACAGAACTATTTCAGGATCAAAGGGACAAGAAACCAGTTATAAAATGTACATCAGGCTATAAAATCTTAAAATCTGAGGTGGAAAAAGCTATAAAAACAATGAAAAAGGGAAAAGGAGCAGGACCTGAAAGCATACAGATAGTGGTAATACTGGCACTAGAAGATTTTGGCACTGAAGTGATTACAGACATATGCAACGACATATACCACACAGGATACATACCAAATGTACTAAAAACATCAACTTTCATTACATTGCCTAAAAAGAATGGTGCAGTTGAATGCAGTGACTTTAGAACAAAAAAACCTAATGAGCCATGTTACAAAAATCTTGCTAAAAGTTATACAAGGAAGGATTCAGAATAAAATCAATACTGAATTAGATGAGCTGCAATTTGGATTTAGGAAAAATAGCGGGACAAAAGAAGCCATATTCTGCATGAGAACATTAATAGAAAAATACATAGAAGTAAACAAACCAATATGTGCCTGCTTCATAGACTACACCAAAGCTTTTGATAGAGTACACCACAAACAAACTTATAGAATGCCTAAAAGGGATACATCTAGATGACATGGACATACGACTAATATGAAATCTATCTTCTTTTTTTCTCTTTTCACTGATACCTAAAAGGTGTCGTGGTTTATATCATTTGTCGTTCTTAAGACATACATACCAATAGAAATAATACATACCAATAGAAATAATAGCAGCAGCAGGAGAAACAGGAATGCAATGGCTGCACAGAATATTTAATGCAGAATGGCACCAACAACAAGCCCCAGAAGACTGGCAACAGGCAATCATCATACCAATATGGAAAAAGAAAGGTAACAAAAGAGACTGCAATCAATATAGAGGTATATCTCTTCTCAGCCATGTAGGAAAGCAATACGCCAAAATCTTGGAAAAAAGGCTGAGACCAATAATAGAACTACAGTTAAGCGATTCTCAAATGGGGTTCTGAAAAAACAAAGGATGTACCGACGCACTATTCACACTAAAACAGCTTGCAGAAAAAAACGACAGAACACAATCAAAACTTATACATAGCCTTCATTGACCAGGAAAAAGCATTCGACAGAGTAAACAGAGAACAACTGTGGGAGATACTAACAACATACGGAGTAAGCCAACATCTAACCAACCTTATTAAAAGCCTCTACGTCAACAGCAGCTGCAGGGTCAGAACAGCAGCAGGCTACACAGACCACTTCGAAGTTAGATCAGGCGTAAGACAGGGATGCTTACTATCCCCACTACTGCTTATTACATACATGGACCATATATGCAAGCTAGCCAACCCATCAGAGACAGAGGAGATCAACGAGCTTATATTTGCATACGATCAAGCACTAATACATGAAAAATACATGTAACAATAGAAGACCTACAAGAACACTTAAACAAACTCAACATCTCAGGCACAAAATACTACACGAAAATCAACATCAACAAAACAGAAGTCATGAATGTCGCCAAAAATAAACAGAACATCAACATAACTATGGAAGGCTGACAACTAAAACAAGTAGAGGAATTCAAATACCTAGGAAGTCTAATGACAAACGATAATTCTCAAACAGCAGAGATAGAATCAAGATGCAACAAAGCTTGTCAAATCATCGAACAGTTATCACCACTATTTTCCAACAAGGAAATGCAAAACGGGCACTATACAATACAATCTTCATCCCAACGTTGTGCTACCAATGCCAGACCTGGACCCTAGATGCAAGAACAATAAGAAAAATAACCTCTACAGAGATGAAATGTGTTAGACGAATGACAGGAAACAGTCTGAGAGATAAGATCAGAAATGAAGAACTGAGAAAAAAGCTAGGAATAGCCCCTGCCATAGAATATATAAGGAAACAACAGATAAATGGTTTGGCCACGTGACAAGGCAGAAAGATCAAAACAACACAACAAGCCTTCAACAAATGTTGTGAGAACACCAGACCCAAGGGTCGACCACGAAAAAGATGGATTGATGGAATATTAGAAGCACTAGGAAACATAACAGCAGCAGGGGCGAACAGAAGAGCAAAAGGCCGCAAATTATATCTCCCCTAGATGCTGAAAGGCAGATGAGGAAGGAAAGAAGAAGCAGAAGTCGTTCTTAAGCTGCTCGAACTGTCTGAATTAGTGACTTTCCTTTGTTGTTACATGTCTCTGTCACTGCATCTATCTATCTTCTTCTGGGTCTTCCTCTTGGTCTTTTTCTATGCATTCTCGAGAAGAACGCCCTTGATGGTGATTGGTAAGGATTCATTCTGACCAGGTGGCCAAACCATTTAAGTTGTTGATGTTCTATATATTCTTGGCAGGGTTTAGTTCCTACCATTTTTCTTATGGTTTCATTTGGTATTCTATCTCTTCTTGTGTTGTTTGTTACTGTTCTCAAACATCGCATCTCACATGTATTGATCTTTCTTAAATGTGATTTAGAAAGGGTCCATGTTTGACTTTCATAGCACAAAGTTGGTATGAAAATGCTATTTATCATTTGTTGTTTAGCTGGCATAGAAATGTTTGGATGTCTTAGCAATGGTGAAAGCTGGTATGTGACAACATTTGCTTTTTGTATTCTCATGTCAATTTCTCTGTCTAGTTTTCCATCTTCTGTGAACATTGTGCTTAAATACTTGAATTCCTCTACTTGTTTTATTTCTTTATCTTTGATATTAATGTTTAATGGGTGTCTTAATTTGCTTATTCTTATAGCCTCTGTTTTTGCTGTGTTAATTTTCATACTGTAGTTTGTGCAGCTTTTATCTAGAGATGTTAAATGCTGTTGTAGCAGGTTTTCATCCTCATATATTAGGCATTGGTCATTTGCGAAGAGTAGCTCGTTGATGTTGGAGTTTTCTATCTTTATGTTATTATTTGATGTTTCCTTATTGTTAATTGTTTCCTGATTTATTTTGTCCATATATATGATGAAGAGGAGTGGTGAGAGGACGCATCCTTGTCTTACACCTGTTGTAACCTGAAACTATTCTGACAGACCTTCCGATGTTCTAGCGGCTCTTTGACTGCTTTTATATAATGCCATTATATTATCTAGTAGTTGTCCTGCTACCCCGTAGGTTTCTAAAGTTTGCCAAAGTTTGTTCCTGTCCGCATGATCAAACGCTTTTTCCTGATCTATAAACACTATATTTAGGTTTCTGTCATATTCTATTGTTTTTTCACATAGTTGTCTCAATGTAAATATAGCATCAGTACAGCTTTTGCCTTTTCTGAATCCGAATTGATTATTACTTAATTGAGGTTCTATTATGTATCTTACTCTCCTCTCCAATATTTTAGCATACATTTTACCAACTTGACTCAATAGGGATATTCCTCTGTACATTTCACACTCCCTTTTGCTTCCTTTATTCTTCCAAAATGGGACAATGATAGCTTTTTGCCAATTGTCTGGGACTTTTCTTTCTTCCCAAGCAATATTGAATATTATATTAAGCCAATCTATAGCTGTTTCCTTACAGGCTAGTAGCATTTCTGTTGTTATTCCATCTATACCAGCTGCTTTGTTCTTTTTATTCTGTTTCAATGCCCATTCTACTTCTGCTTTAAGTATATTCGGTTCCTGTTCATCATACTGCTTATGTTTAAACTCTGTATTTCCGTTTGTATTTCACTGATTTAATAGTTCCTTAAAGTATTCTCTCCATCTGATTATTATGTTTTTCCTGCTGCTGATTGGTCTACCGTTCTTGTCGTTTATTATAGTGGTTGGGTTATAATCATTTTTCTTACTCTCATTGCTTTTACACTTTTGAAAAATTCTCTTGGTTCTTCTCTACATGTTTAATGTAATCTGTACTGGGAGCAAACAGCAATAATAAAATATAACAAAGACAACTCTACACCCATTGATATAAAAAGAGGAGTAAGACAGGGATGCATCCTATCACGAAGCTTGTTCAATCTATACACTGAGCAAATTTTTAAAAACATCATAGAGATGCCAGGCCTACAAATTAATGGAAAGATAATCAATAATCTAAGATATGCTGACTATACTGTACTACTAGCAGCAAATCCTATAGATCTACAATAATTACTTAATGAAATAAACATGACAAGCAAAAAATATGGACTAGATATGAACAATGAATATCAAAAAGACAAACTATGATCATAAACAAAAAAGATACTCAAAACCCACAAGTGGATATCAAAATAGAAGGAATAGACCTGGAGACAGTTCAGAATTACAACTACCTTGGACATACTATAACCAGTGATGGAAAATGTACAACCGAAATAAACAAAAGAATAGGAATGGCAAAAAGTAATTTTAATGTCATGAAGAACATACTAACATCAAAACAAATAACACCAGGGCTAAAACTAAGAATGGCAAAATGTTACATCTTCTCAATATTTCTATATGGTGCAGAAACATGGACATTAGACAAGAAAACAGAACAGAGAATTGAAACCTTTGAAATGTGGATATATAGAAGAATAGGTAGAGTTGGATGGAAGGAAAAGAAAACAAATGATGAAGTCTTAAAACAACTAAAAATGAAAAGAGAACTACTAAACACAATTCAAACAAGACAAATGCGATTTTTGGGCCATGTTAAAAGACACAACAGCCTACTAAAAGTAATCCTGGAGGGGAAAATACGAGGTAAAAGAGGCAGAGGCAGACCAAGACTAACATTGACGAGTAACATCAAAAGATGGACAAATCAGTCTATGACAACCTGCACCATCAAAGCAAGAGACAGAGCAGAATGGCGCTCCATGGTAGCCAACCTTCGTTGTGGAGAAGGCACTCGATGATGATGATGATTATTTTTGCTGTTTGATAGAAGTGCATTAAATGTTTCATTAAATTATAATTCCACAGAGAAGTTCTTTGTTTAGAATTTGCCTACCTCAGAGTTGTCACTGGTTCTGCAGATGGGCGAATTAGAATATGGAACATTTTGACTGGCCAGTGTTGTCGCATCATGAGAGGGAACAGCCAAAGTGATCCAATACTTTCCATCATTGCCACTGGGGATAGGTAAGTGCTTAGAACACATTAGAATAGAACATCAATATTGTCACTCCTAATGGCTCAACAGCTGAACCTATGTGTTTGTAAACCACTCCAAATGATTCTCCTTTCATATACATTATTAGATCTGTTAGGAAAATTATTACAAAGACATATCACACACACACTCATTACATACATTAATTACACAATTCATCACAAACACTCATTACAAGCCACACTCACCACACCAACTAACCATACAAGCATGTTACACACAGTTCATAACAAGAGTAAGATAAGAATAAGAAAATAAAGAAATAAAATAATCTAGATAAAATAATTATACTCATTTTTTATATTTTAAAGATACAAGCACATTGCTTGAAACTATAAAAAAAGTAAAGTAAAGTACCCCCCGTCACGCCAAGTGGCGTATAGGGAAATATGGTGTTAGTGACCCTATATTTTACAGACCTTCAGCACATGATTTTTGGGGTAATGTGGTCGGTATTACGCCCGTGCTGCTTTTACTTTCCCAGAAAAAATCCGGTACCCATTTAAGGCTGGGTGAACCCGGAGCCGTCGGTTGGGATCGAACCCTACCCCTTGTCCGTAGTAGTCCAGTTCACTAACCACTGAGCTATCGCGGCTCCTACTAATTTTTAGGGAATTAGTAAAACCCAGGTGTCCTCGCCAGGATTACGAACCCCGGCTGTTGCCGTGGTAAGCCAACCGCCTATCGATTGCGCTAACCGGACACCCTTCTTGAAACTATAGTTTAAAGAAAAGTTACAGTATACTCCCTTATAATAGGAGTGGTTTAAATTGGAGTGAGGAAAAATGTTTAATAATTTGCATGTAGAACAGGGGTGCTTCTGTTGAAGATGAAGACTATTTATTTTCTGTCGGCAACCCCTAAGCGGAGAAACCACCATAGTTTTAGAATCTTGTGGTGTTACAATGAGTCGTGCCGATAAACCTACTCAAGAAGTTAGTAGTATGGCGAATATCATTAGCCCAAAAGTGCTAATGTGAAAAGGCTACTGGAATGTTCCAAATTTTAAAAACATGGACAAAAGATGGAAATAAAAAATACTAAGCAAGAAAACCAAACTTAGAATATTCAACTCAAATGTATTATCAACACTTACCTATGTATGTCAAAGCTGGAAAACATCAAAAAAGATTGAGAAAAAACGAAACACTTTTGAAGACAAATGCCTAAAAAAATCTGTGTATAATGGCATGAATTCAGAACTAATATTGAAATCAGAGAAATGGCCATGCAACTAAAGGTCTCATCTACAATTAAGGAAAGAAGATGGTCATATGTCGGACATGTGATGAAAAGAGACAACAAGTGAATTCCAAAACAGGCTTTTCTATGGGAAACATCAGGATACAGAAAAAGAGGAAGGCCTAATGAGACACTAAAAAGAACACTTATAAGAAGAGGAAAGTTGGCAGGCATAGACTCATTAGATATGATCAAACATCTTGCTCAGAATTTTGATAAATGACAAAAAACACTACAAGCCCTATGCTGTGTCTAATAGCACAGGAAGGATCAAGAACAGTGGTAGCTCTAGAACTTTTATGAAAAAAATTATATGTCCTTTGTGTTTGACACACCTTACTTTATTTTATCCCTATCCAGAAGAAATGCAGATGTACATTATGCAGTTTTTTTTTATGTTATACGTTAACTTTATTTTTATTTATTTTGTTGTAGAATCACAGTGAACACTTTGAGTAGCCTTCTGGTAATGAACTTTGAGAAAATAAACTGGGACTATACTCTGGAGACAGACAAAATCTCACCTTTGGTACAGTATGTGTCATACAGTGAAGCACCTTTCAGGTCACAGCCATACTCTTATGTCCGTGCTCAACGTATGCGTAAAGCTGGGGCTTCCAATTGCAAAATTATCCATCACACCTCACCACTTTCTGAGGGCAAAAATAAGCATGTTCTCCTTCAGAATGAACACCATATTGGCCAGATTCCTCACAGTGCAAAGAGCTTGAGTAGCAGAAGTCTTTTGAATGCTAAACATGTGCAAAGTAGCCTGAGATCACTAGATACATCTTTAAATTTAGCAGATTCTTCATCACATATTTCCCTGAGTCCTGAGAAGTCGAGTGTAATGGATCAGTCTGTAGAATCATTAGGAAAGAAATGTTCAAACTTTAACTCTGCACAATCTGCAAAAAAATCAAGATCTAGAAACAAATCTGCATCATCCCAAGTTAATACTGTAGTACAAAAACAATCTGATGATGATGAATACGAGGGTGAAGTCAGTAATACCTCTCATATCAGCAGGAGAATATCATGGGCATTTGAAAAGCCAATAGTTTCCAAGGGCAAAGATATTTCTTTGTTAGAAATGAAAGCTTTGCTCAAGTCTCAGATAAGGATGAAGCCAGCAAACATTGTTGCACCTGAATTTATTTCTTTGACAGTCAGCACAATAGAGAATTCTATGGCCAAGTCTGTGAAAAACTGTGATACCAAAATGAACATGTTAGATTGGAAGCCAAATTCTTTTAAAATTAAAAAACGTCCCTCATCGTCACCAAGCCGCATTGATCCTAGGACTAAAGTGCTTGCTGAGAAATTTGACCTTGAGGCATTTCACAATGAGGGCAGGACAGCTTCACCTCAATTAAACACCAACCCTCTTCAATCACAGATAGCAAGGGAAGCGTGTAAATCATTATCTTATTTTAATAAACACTGTTTTACTACAGACTGTACTGCTGCCCCTTTCATTACTTCCTTACAATCAAGTCTTTATCCTGATACAGTAAAAACAACCATTCCACAAGGACTGATTATTCGGCCTGTTTCTGTTGGACCAATAGCACTTGAATGCAGACTAACTTCACTTAAGACTCCCAGGCCATTAACTTCACCAGCTAAGCCAGACACTGGTAGATGGAAATTTGTTCCAATCAGCATAACCTCATCACTTCCTGGTGCCGGCAGTCCAACACCCAAGTCCAAATCTGATCGTCTGTCATCTGCAAAAGAGGAAGCCAGTCATGTGCCAATGATCACATACACAAAAGAAGCTAAAGAAAAGATTGCACAATTGAAGTTGGAGAGAAGATGTCAACAGGTTGAGCAGAAAAGAATCTTTGACAGACAACTGCCAACTCAGACCAATATGTACAATAATCTCCTGAGAAAACATGTCAAATTTGAGTTGTTAACTCATCAGCAGGAACAAGAATACTTGCAGCAGTCAGAACTATTTTATGCTGACCAGAAGAAAAAAGAGAATGAAGAACTACAGCAGAAAAAGAAACATGTCTGGCTTAAACTGGCGAGAGGTTTAAGCCAAACAGACTAAGCCAACTGATCAATGTTATCTGGAAATAAGTTTAGCAGAGAGAAATATTTTAGGCTAAACAAATTGTCATTTCAGTTCTTGTCTTCAATTTTAGATTTTGCTTGCAAGTAATTTTAAGTTTACTTCTGTCATGGAATGAATTGTTTGTATACGGTTATACACAAGTAATTAATTATTGGCAAAAAAAAACAAAGAGAAAGACAATTCATTGATTAAAATAATGGTTATTTTTTAGATTTCTTCTTTTCATTTGCTTATTAACAGATTATGCTGCATTGTATTTTGCACCTTGCAGTCCAGTTATCCATCCTCAAGATGCATTTGTTTGATACTCCTTCCTTACTCTATTGCTGTCGTTGACCTAGGTTGTTGCTATTAACTGGTTTATACAAAATTAAAACTAAGCATTTAAAGTGTGTGGTATCATGGTTTTCAGAATCGTGGTATCCTTACTCAGAATGTTGAAAGTTCCCTGGACAGCTAAAAAGATCAATGAGGAAGTTCTCAAAGAGGCCAACACAAAAAGGCAGCTCTTAAAAAACATCAGAAAGAAACAATCAACATTTTTCAGGCACATCGTGAGAAGAGGAAAGTTGGAATACTTGGTTACAACTGGCAAAATAGAAGGAAAGCGACGACAAAGAGAGAAAATACTGGATAGCTTGGTGTCATGGCATGGAAAACAGTCAACAACAGAACTGATACGAGGCACTGTAGATAGAAGATTGTGGAAGGATAATGATCGCCTACGCCATCCGGTATGGCACATGATGATGATGATGATGATGGTATCATGGTTTCTGGTTATCCTTCTGGCCTGGTATCGCCAACTTCAGCATCTTTTTTAAGACTGAGTATGCTCATGCCTCACTGTCTGGCCGGGGGTTCTGACTGTGCCTCTGAAGACAGGCAACACAGATAGACAGACACATGCTATAGCACTGCTGCATATTCAAGCAGTTGAGGAAAGAATACTGGCCAACAGAAACACCCATCCAACACATGCTGTTTGGTAGTTTCAAGGAATTCTCAAATACAGCAACATGCATTTAAAAAAAAACAGACTATTTTTGTAGACATTATGAAACAGTGATAAAAAAAGGGTTACAAATTGAAGCATACACTTTTGTCTTGGTGACCACATTGTTTTGATATATTTAAAAAAGAAATCAGAATGCTTAAGCAAATTTAGCAGTAATTTACTTGATTAAAAAAATTATTTATAAATGATTTTTCATCTCACACAAACCTGTGATGAATGATTTTTTGTTATATTATCTTGGTAGATATAAAGTTTACTATAAATCTTCTTTGCAAACATTTAATATTCTAGAGATTTACTGTACTTCTGCTTTTCTTGTGCTTAGTATTTCTAAGTCTTTCAGAAACTTGACTAAATACTGCTATTATTATTCTGCATTTCTTTTGTTCTTTCAGACCAAAGATAGCATATAGGGCAGAAATTAAAAACTCTTCATGTCTAATGATCTTTGTTGTTATTATCAGACTTTTACTTTGCATAGTGTGTCAAGCCACATGTTCCTGTTCTAAGCTAACCTTTTAATCTCTGCAGGAAACCAGATGTATGCTGTCATTTTTTTTTCACTTATCCATGTTTTTCTATGTTGGCCTCTTTTTGTCAAGCTTTTTTTCTTGATTACTTGTAGATGTTATTGTTGGCTATTTCTTTTACTTCTGCAATAGTTTTGAGCTCATTCCATGGTATACAAAGTAATTTCTTGAGACATTTGTTTTCAAATGCATATAATTTATTTTCTATTTCTTTAATTATTTCCTAGATCTCACATGCAAAAGTAAGTTTAGAAAATCCTAAGAACTGTGTTTAGTAATTTTTATTTCCATATTTTCTCTAGTTTTCTGAAAATCCTTGCTGCCTTTGCTATTCTGATTTTAATTTATTCATTGTGTCTTAATCTGTGCAACTTCTGAGATAAATACAAAGTTCTTCTTAGTTTAGATTCTGTTTCCTTCACCTGCAGTTTTCTATTTGAGGACTTGTCTTGAAATTCTCTTTCTATCACTTCTCCTCAGATCTTTGCATTAATTGTGGTTCATATTAATTGTATGGATTACAAATTAATTATTAAACTAAGTCTTTGTATTTTATTATTGATAATATGACCCTGGGTACACAAAAAGTTCATAATAACAAAGTGTAGATAAGTACATAATTGTGAATGGTCTACCACTTAACAAATTCATGAAAATGAGTAAAATGGTGTTTATTTATTTATCTCATATCTATGGTGACCTCCATCTTCCTTGATTATATTGCTGTGGTTTTAGCTTGTGTACTTGTCTGATCTTGTTGAAATTCCAGTCCATGGTAAGATAGATTCAAATTGAGACTCATATTCTACTGTTTAGGATATGAAGAGCCAGAGTAATGAAAGTGTTTTAGCTTCCAAGACACCACTTTCTAACACTCACTAAATAAAAAAAGTAAGTAAATGAACAGAAAAGTTTAAATGATTGCCATTTTGATGTGAATACAACAAATGATGACTACGCTACAGCCATGAGACTGAATTGAAAGCAAGTATGGTATGAATAACACAGGATGATGACAGAGATAAACAGTGAGCTGTTGGAACCATCATCATATGTACTCTAACACCTGCTGAAGGAAATCTAGCACCTTTAAGGGAATGCCCTGAGTTCAGTTGTGCTAACAAACTAATCGTGTCATATCATATATACATTTTATTGCTGTTATATGATAGTAGAGCTTGCATATTTATTGAAAAAAAAATTAAAATATTCATTTAATATCAATACTTATTTCTTGTATTTACCAATAGTTGATGAGAAAACAATTGTTCGCTTATATACTATTCTTTCAATAAATTCAGTTAGAATTATCACCTGTGCAACTGAAATTGGCTTTCACAAAATGTAACCTAAATGTAAATGTAACTGCATAAACTGACAAAGGCTTCCAATATCACCAGGTTATGGTTATGGAAGGCCCCGGTATCACTGCAAATGAATTAAAATACATAATTGCTCAACCGCCAATGCCAGTGGAATCATCCGAATTACTATTTCAACTCCCAAACAAAGAAAGGTAGCTGTAGTCCACATCATAGCAGTCTCAGCACATGCCAAAAGGCATAAGGCGAAACCGCACAGAAAGTGAACACAGCCATCTGTTCTCCATCATACGATATCATCATTCATTGTAAACAATCGGAATATCGAAACATGATCAAAACAGATGAAACGCACAGCTCACAGTGTGCACAGAGCACTTAACTCAGTAGCTCCTGCAACAAGCTAGACTTTTTAATGAGCTGTAACATGTAAATACATATCAAAGAATTCCAACGATGGCCTTGAAACAGCACTCAATCACCAGGTCTTTGCATAGAGTTAGTCACTTAAGCTATTTTGGTTGATTTATTTATGTGTGTCTGTGTTGTTGTTTTTTTTTAAAAGGAACTTGACATAGCCGCTTGTCACTGTTATTTTAATTGTTTTGCTTATCTGTCTAAAATAAAATGTATTGGTTTGTTATCTGTTACTTTCAAGTTGATCATAATAAGTTATATCTTAAACTTTGAAGATGTTTGTGGTTAAAAATTCAAAATTGCACATCTGAAAGTGACAACTCTGTCGGTTTTTTTAAATTGCTTTTGATTATACGCATTATTCTACTAAAATATACTTATACATTAGTTATATTTGCGTAATGTCACAAATTAAAATCACTTCCTTAAAATATCAATTTAAAATGTGAGTAAAATATTATAGATTCAGGACAAGTTCACCCACATTTGCAGCAAAAAGTTCAACATTTTAACTAAAATGCCTCTTTAAGATTAAAGACTTAAAAATAATAGTGCAGTTGAATGCAGTGACTTTAGAACAATAAGCCTAATGAGCCATGTTACAAAAATCTTGCTAAACGTTATACAAGGAAGGATTCAGAATAAAATTAATACTGAATTAGATGAGCAGCAATTTAAATTTAGGAAAAATAATGGGACAAAAGAAGGCATATTCTGCATGAGAACATTAATCGAAAAGTACACAGAAGTAAACAAACCAATATATGCCTGCTTCATAGGCTACACCAAAGCTTTTGATAGAGTACACCACAAACAACTTATAGAATGCCTAAAAGGGATACATCTAGATGACATGGACATACGACTAATATGTAATCTATACTGGGAGCAAACAGCAATAATAAAATATAACAAAGACAACTCTACACCCATTGATATAAAAAGAGGAGTAAGACAGGGATGCATCCATCACCTAGCTTGTTCAATCTATACACTGAGCAAATCTTTAAAAACATCATAGAGATGCCAGGCCTACAAATTAATGGAAAGATAATCAATAACCTAAGATATGCTGATGATACTGTAATACTAGCAGAAAATCCTAAAGATTTACAACAATTACTTAATGAAATAGACATGACAAGCAAAAAATATGGACTAGATATGAAATGAATATAAAAAAGACTAAAACTATGATCATAAACAAAGAAGATACTCAAAACCCACAAGTGGATATCAAAATAGAAGGAATAGACCTGGAGACAGTTCAGAACTACAACTACCTTGGACATACTATAACCAGTGATGGAAAATGTACAACTGAAATAAACAAAAGAATAGGAATGGCAAAAAGTAATTTTAATGTCATGAAGAACATACTAACATTAAAACAAATAACACCAGAGCTAAAACTAAGAATAGCAAAATGTTACATCTTCTCAATATTCCTATATGGTGCAGAAACATGGACAAGAAAACAGAATTGAAGCCTTTGCAATGTGGATATATAGAAGAATAGGTAGAATTGGATGGAAGGAAAAGAAAACAATCGATGAAGTCTTAAAACAACTAAAAATGAAAAGAGAACTACTAAACACAATTCAAACAAGACAAATGCGATTTTTGGGCCATGTTAAAAGACACAATAGCCTACTAAAAAAAAGTAATACTGGAAGGGAAAATACAAGGTAAAAGAGGCAGAGGCAGACCAAGACTAACATAGACATCAAAAGATAGATAAACCAGCCTATGACAACCTGCACATCAAAGCAAGAGACAGAGCAGAATGGCGCTCCATGGTAGCCAACCTTCGTTGCGGAGATCGCACTCGATGATGATGAAGATTAAAGCAAACTGTGTGGAGTGAATAAGTGACCATGGATATTTTCCATGTACGTTGTTAAGTTGAGCGCATTCGAAAATAAATGTCTAAGGAAAGTACTTGGTATAGCATGGAATGAATTAAAAACAAACGAAGAAATTAGAGAAATCGCCAATCAACCAACCACTAATATGTCCTAACATCATCAAGCGCTATACATTTTTTAAAACATGACGATCATCATTTTCAGGAGAACGTGAACTTCTGGTCAATATGGTGGATAGGCGGCAGGAACCATTGAAGGCTATGTATGAAAAGTGTTTCTTGTTGCAGTTTCCTCATATTTTAAGTGCAGCTTGTTGCAGGAGCTATTGAGTTAAGTGCTCTGTGCACACCATGAACTGTGTTTCATCTGTTTTGATCATGTTTCAATATTCCAATTGTTTACAATGAACAATGATATCGTATGACAAGGAACAGTTGGCTGTGTTCACTTTCTGTGCGGTTTTGCTTTATGTCTTTTGGCGTGTACTGAGACTGCTATAATGGGGACTACAGCTACCTTTCTCTGTTTAGGAGATGAGTTAGTAATTCGGATGATTCCACTGGCACGGGCAGTTGAGCAATTATGGATTTTAATTTGTTTACAGTGATACCGGGGCCTTTCATAACCATAACTTTCTTGATCACATAGAAAAGTCTGAGTGCAGTGAACAAACTCAGTAGCACCAGCAAAGGGTCTCTTTGCATACCCACTGCCTTCTGTTAAAAGAGACTAAGCAATTACAAGGAATGCTTGAGATTAGTTATTGTAACTATTAACCTGCTAACTAAGGTTCTCTCAAGGGCATCTACCACATACCATGAATGGTTAAGAAAATAAATATGGAAATAGGACAGATAATACAACTAGAGTGTAGTAAAGATAAGAATAAAAAGAATACAGATGCCGTTTATTGAACATTTTATTTTAATTATGGTTTGGTTTAGTTGACATATCATTCTTATTTTCCACATGAGACAAGTACATTAGTGCTCAGATCTCCTAAGTGTACCCCTAAACAAATGAGACAAGTACATTAGTGCTCAGATCTCCTAAGTGTACCCCTAAACATGCAGTGACTAACAACACTAGTATTGTGTTGGTTGACCAGTCTTCTTTGGTTTTCTGTGTAGCACTCCCTGCTGGTATCTCTCACCTTGACAATATTCATGCAGTCTGTTCAAGGTTGCAGATTGAGGATCATTTTTGGAGTTGGTCTTTCTTCCAGTATGCCAAAGGGTCTTCCACAAACAAGCTGATCAGGTGATATGAAAAGAAAGTTTTTGATGAGGGTCATGGCTGCAGAAAATTGTGAGCAACATCATCTCATTCTCTTATACAGGGTCTGGTCCTATCAGTGATTGAGCAGACACTGATGATCCTCTCTCAGCAATCATCATCATCATGTACCGGACCTGCTGGCTTTTGTGATCCTGTCTTTCCACAACTTTTGATCTCTACTGTTCTTTATCATTTCTGTTGTTGACCTTCTTCCAAGCCATTCTCTTAAGCTGTCTGCTATCTTTTCTCTTTGCTTCCCTCTATCTCTTTGTCTCTCAATTTTCCCAGTTGTTACAATATATTCCAGCTGTTCTCTTCTCATTACATGGCCAAAAAGTGATGATTGTTTCTTCCTAATATTGGAAATTAGCTCTCTTTTTGCTTTGGCCTCTTTTAGAACGTTTTCATTACTCTTCTTAGCTGTCCATGGTATTCTCAACATTCTTCTGTAAAACCGCATTTCTACAGACTCCAGTGATTTTCTTGTCTGTTGTTATATTGTCCATGATTCACATCCATATGTTAAGACTGGTTCTACATAACATTTAAGAACTCTTTTTCTTGTTTCAATTGTCAAAATTGGATTGTATTGTATCTTCCTCGTTTTTTTGGAAAACTGCTTTTGCATAAACCATTCTGCATCTCACCTCTGTTGTACATCTTCCGTCTGAGGTTAACAAAGTTCTAAAATATTTAAATTAATTTGCCCGTTTTAATATTGTTCCACTTATCTTTATTTTGCACTGAGGTGGTGTCTTTTTTATTGTTGTTACTATTACTTCTGTCTTTTTCCTATTAAGGTTGAGTCCTTTATTTTTGCTTTCTTTCACTATAATGTCTAACATTTCTTTTAACTCATTTTCACTCTTAGCGATTAAGACTATCATCAGCATACCTTAGATTATTTATATTATGCCTCCAATTGTTATTCCAGGCATGCCCCTTATGGATATTAAAATGATCTCACTATAAATATTAAACAAATCTGGTGACAGCACACACCCTGTTTTATTTGTTGAAACATTCCCAATTGATTTCCAGTTCTTATGACCGCTGTTTGTTGCCAGTACATGTTCTTTATTATTCTTAGATCTTTGCTGTCTACGTTTATGCTTTCTAAAATTTTGATTATTTCTTTGTGCTTTACTTTGTCAAATGCTTTGTTATAATCTCTGAAACCATAGGTATAGATCTGTTTTCACCTCTATGGCTCTTTCTACTAAAGATCTTATGATGCATATGTCATTGCTGGTTCATTTACCTCTAACAAAACCACACTGTTCATCACTAATTTCTGGACTGATTTTGTTTTGCACTCTTTGCATGATGATTCTTAGTAATATCTTTGTCATGTGACTCATAAGGCTTTTTGTGCGATGATAATCGCATTCAATCGCACCAGATTTCTTTAATAGGGCTATGAATATTGATTTGAGCAGGCCGTCTGGTATATATCTGCTTTTGTAGATATCAGTAGTATTATCGTGGCCAGAAGAATTAGTTTTCATGAGTAGAGCTATATGAGAATTAATATGGCTATTTACAAAAAAATATAAAAATTAATCATGTTTCAGGAGGCGGCTAGTTTCCAGGGTAGTGGTCTGGTTGTTAGCAGACTTCATAGTTGTAGTAATATGACGTAGGTTGTTGAGTTGGTTTATTAGTCCAGGGTGTTAGATGACCACCTAAGGTCCATTCATCAATAGTAGATTTGAACTGGGTATGACCCAACTATCTAGTGGTTAGTATAACACTGATAACAACAATTACACATCGATAACAACAATTAATGAAAACATAAGAAAGAATGACTAGTCACATAGCTTTTAATGACAAATATAAATTACAATGAATACAAAATTAAATAAAAAAGAGTAGTAACTAATCAATATGGTAATAGTATTAGATATCTAGGGGAGATGTCGTGACACCGTCGTCGTGTACCCATCGCTTGTTGTAGAAATAGGATAGAGAATTTCTGTGTACGTGTAGATGGCTCCCTTGTGTGCTTTAAAACCAACATTTTTACCTCCGCTAGATTATTTTTAATTAAGAACGTCTAGGAAAAGTTGTGTGTCTAACACGTTGTGTTGTTTGCTGAGCCCTTTTGTACTAGTTTTTGAGTAGTCTCCAAAACAGTGGTAGGTTTTACTACATAGGGAAATCATACCAGCCCCCTCATACTCAAGCTTAAACAATACGGGCGTCCTCTTATCGAATAACTTTCTCTTTCGGCACTTCTGACAATCAGTAGAAAAAGTACCCAGGGGCCTCAAAACCCTGATAAATAAAAAAGCTCTCTACGCGGATGATCTGGTCATGTGGAGTACAAACGAAAATATTAGAACAGCTGAAGCACAACTAAACAAAGACCTGAGGCACCTAGAGGAATACTGTATTACCTGGAAAATAAAAATAAATGTACAGAAAACAGTATATACAGTATTTACTAGAAGTAACAAAATAGCTAAGGCAAACATCAAACTCAATCTCCAACACAATAGTCTTCAAAAAGAGGAACACCCTACATACTTAGGAATATAACTAGGTCGACAACTGGACCTGAAGAAACATGTAGAGAATCTCACTAAGAAAGCAACACAAAGACTTCAACTAATGAAAAGGCTTTCCAGCACCTTATGGGGAGCAAATAAAGAAACACTTAGAAATCTCTATCTGGGTTATGTTAACACTGTTTTGGACCATGTTAGCTCGCTACTATAGTCCGTTCAGATTCGTTTGCCGAGATGTTATGATTTATAATTCAAAAAGTTCTTGATGATTTCACATGATTTTTGGCATACGGTGTTAAAATGTCCATGTCACGAGAACATATGTGTTACTCGATGTCTAGCTCTTTTGGTTTTCTTAAAGCGGTGAATTCCTTTGATCTTTGCCCATGTAACTTATTTTGACCCTAATCAAAATGTTTTACAGTAATCTAGTGCAACGATGACCCATAGGCGTGTCCATAAAATTTTACTTGGTGGCAAGTATACAAATTTTAAATTATATATAGAACTTTTGTTCGTAGAGTCAATTTGATATAGTTCCATGCTCTTGGTGTGAGTTTCCCAAATGTTGTCGCTGCCTTTCAAATATGTACATTTAGTTCCTCATCTAAGGAAAGTGTGGCTGTAATAGTGGATCCAAGATAGCTGAACTTCTGTACTGACTCAAGCAGGCTTCCATTCAAAGTAATGGTTGTTGGTTTGCTTATAACATATTTTTGATTGCTTGGGTGGTCTTGAACAATAAACTGTTTAACAAATCAACTAGGAAATTTTGCAAATCAAACTATTTATCTGTAGACTTAATCAGAGTAATGATCATTCAGAATCAGACGAGTCAAATAGGTCGATTACTGCTTTCGGCTGAACAAACAACAAACCATCCTTTTTCCAATATTCCTCTTCTTGTCGTAACACATGATCCTCACATTTCACCCAGTAGTCTTTATTTATATTTGATAGAGCCTGATTTGTAAGTGTCTCAACATCGCATAATTTGAAAGTTTTATTTGTATATGCTACGTGTCCTTTAACTTTTGCCCAAACTAGTTCTATAGGATTTAAGTGTGCATGATATGGAGGTAGTCTCAAACATCTATGGCCATGTTCTTGAATTAACTTGTCTATTTTAAATATCTTTGTACGTTGTGTCTGTTTTACAAGGCTAAGCAATTCGGGTTTCAAGTAGCTGTCGTTAACTTGTATGTGTTCTTTTATGAGCCACGTTTTGATTGCATCTTTTGTACTTGATGATGTTGGGATTCTATCTTCTACGTTAACTACGTTATGGTATGAAGCATTGTCCATTATCAGACAAGAAGGTCGATCTAATATTGGAAGGATACTTTTCTCGATCCAGTCTTTAAATATGTGCCCATTCATTTCGGAGTGGTAGTCTCTATTGTCTATGGATTTTGAAATGAAAACGAGATGAGCATTCTGCAACAACCCATTATGTCTGCTACCTGCATGTGCAACTATCAAACGTTGCCCTTTACTGCTTGGTACTGATCTTTTAATACTTCCATCTGCTAACTGCCATTCCTTTTCATTTGTATGATGAGCGTTGATCCAAGTTTCATCTAAATAAACAATATCATAATCATTTTCGCGCATTTCCTTCACTTCACGTAAATACTTGCTTCTAAGAGCTACTAGATGTGGCTTCTCACAAATAATGTTTTTTCCACCAGCATACTTTCTAAAGGTGAAGCCTGCACTTCTTAATATTTTCCATAATGAAGTTTTTGATATTTCAATGTCGTTGTTAGTTTTCAGCCAAAGCTTCAACTTTCTAAGTGTCACTTCTTCGTTTATATCAAACATTCGACAGATTTCTCTTTTTACTAGGTCCTTATCAAAACTGTCTAACGTTTCTTTCCTTCCTTGCTTTCTTGCATTTGTTGGCAATAAATATCCGCTTCCTTTAACTATTCGATCAAATGAACGTTTACACAAACCTAAAATATGCATTGTTCTCTTCTCAGGGTTTGATAAAGAACAATAAAGATGTCCCTTTTTACGCTCTCTGCAGAAGTATTGATAAATCTTTATAGCAATGTTATGCTCAGTAAAATATTTTGCCTTTATATTCATTCTCACATAGACTTGCAGAAGATAATATGGATAGTGCCGCCTCCTTTCTGTAAATATTGAGATTTGCCTCTGAATTATGACTCGAACTCGAGTCTACGGCCGTGATTTTGACGTCACACAATTTCCGGTTTCGGCTAAAATGTCATTTTGTGCTAAACTGGAAATTTCATATGTAACATTTCTTTATAAAAATTTATAGTGGAAACATAACTATTTTAGGACGGTGCGCATTCAGCCGTGAAGGTCATGCCTATATGTTAAAGAATCAGCTGTGAGATGTAAGCATCTACATAATCCCGCCGGTGTTTATAATATCGATTAACTTTTTTTTAATATAGGTTAAATAAGGCATCTTTGAAACTGGATCACATTTCTTTGATAAAAAAATATTTTTATAGCGACATTAGTATTCTAAACCTAACTTCAAAAGATCAATGCAAATGAACAATAAGTTTTTGAAAAAAATAAATTAATGTCTAGGCAAACGAATCTGAACGGACTATAGTGACATGCAGCAGAACAACTAACGAGGCACCGGACAAGATACAAAATAATGCATTACGACTCATCAGCGGTGCAATGAGGTCCACTCCAGTTGCAGCCTGTGAAATCCACTGCAATGTGGAACCTTTAGAGTTGAGGATAAACAAGGCCGCTTTGGTTCTCCATGAAAGACAAAAAAGAATGGAGAAGGACCACCCTAACAGAAAATTAGTAGATACATGGACTCCAAAACAAAGAATTAAGCAGATGTCAGTATTACAACATGTTAGAAATATACAAAAGAAATTCCATCTACCTGAAAAACGACTACAAACATCAAGTCATCAAAGAAATGCCACCAAGTACGAATTATAAAAAATCCTGAAATAAATGTATAGATATGTAACAGAACAGGTAAAAAAGCAGACCCAGTATCAGTAACACTAGCAGCAAGTAAAACAATAGATACATATCCAGAGGATTGGATACATATATACACAGATGGTGCAGCCACTAACGCTACTTCAAAAGCTGGATATGGAATATTAATACATTATCCAGATGGAACAGCAGAAGAATTTTGTGGCCCTTGTGGTGAAGTCTGTAACAATTATGAAGCAGAAATAACAGCTATAGAAACAGCAATTTATCATTTAAATACGATTTTCGATACCACACCATTGAAGAAAACAAACAGTTATATTTACAGATGCCAAATCGGATCTGCAAGCACTGGAAAACAACACGAACAAAACAGAACTCACCCAGCTTATCATAGACACAGACAAACTCATTGAAACACATAACATAAGATTGGTAATGCAATGGATCCCGGGACACTCAAATATACCAGGAAATGATAAGGCAGATACATTAGCTAAGAGAGGATCCAGAGACACAGATACATACACCCATCAACTAGACGCAGTCAAACAAGTCATAAACTCCAACAGTAGGTAGGAGTGGCTGAATGGATGGGCCTTAGGGAAAACAGGGAGAGAGCTTTTTAAATACATGGCAAGACCAAATCCACAAGACAACATCAACAACCTAACAAGAAGAGACCAAACCACCATCTTCAGACTTAGAACATGACGTGTTATGCTAAATAACCACATTAATAGAATACAACAAAACCATACCCCAGTATGTCCACTCTGTAATCACCCACAAGAAAATGTAGAACACCACCTGTTCAATGTCCAGAGCTCACTGACATCAGAACAACACTATTTCCCAAAAGACCCTCCAAATGGAATACTCTGTACGGAACAACAGCAGAACTTAAAAATACCTGCAGATACTACTACATGGCATTGGGCCGAAGGGCATCAGCTCAAAGGTCGCTGGATCAATAACAACAACACCCAGGGACCTAACGAAACATCAGAACAACACTATTTCCCCAAAGACCCTCCAAATGCAATACTCTGTACGGAACAACAGCAGAACTTAAAAATACCTGCAGATACTACTACATACAATGGGCCGAAGGGCATCAGCTCAAAGGTCGCTGGATCAATAACAACAACACCCTGGGACCTAACGAAATCTGGGCGATGGATATCGCAGGATTCTGACGGGAACCACTGGTCGTACTTGTTATAAAAATGTGGCGCATGTCGGGTCTGATAACGGCGTAAAGATTAGTCTAGCTGAGGGCCAAATATAGACTATCCGTGTCCATCTCGCAGAGTTGAAAATCTGACCTTTCAATAAATTTATCTAGAAAATTATAATAAAACTGCAGCATTCTTAGTTTTGCGTACGGGTACACGAATTATCCTATTTGTAGGGGAAGGTCCAAAACTGTCTTCTTTTTTAACATTTCTACCTCGTATACGTCGTCGTTTATTTTAGTCATATTTTTAAAAAGAGGACTATTGATACAAGATGTAATGTGACTCCCTCGCATGTACCTCACGTCCGCGTGATTCTTATTGGTCAAAGTCTTCCCGTACGCGGCGTTTCCCAGCAGTTTCATCGTCTCCCCCGTAATAGAGAAGTTGTCATCTATATCAGCCTGTTTTCGGGCGTCCGAAACGCTGTCTCCAAAACGTTTAAAACAAGACGCTGGTTGATATTCTAAAACCTGATAAATATTCGTCCATTTCAGGCCGTGGTCTATATACCATTTTAATGTGGGGTAGCCAAAAGAATTTTTTCGCCTCTGTAACTAACTATAAGTGTTCGCCGTGAGCTACTCAATAATTTATTCTTCTCGGCGTAATTTTTCATCAAGGAACCATTATCGGTTCTACCCACGTCTACGTTTTTAAATGTGGGTGTCATTTCGTTAAAATAGCCCTTGGGAGAGTCGGGAACGCTAAAATAGCATTCTACCAGACCAAACAACGTTTCGTCTTTAACAGATTTAAGAATTTGATGGTCAGTCAGGGGATATCCAGAATGGGTAAACGATGGTGTGGTTCGGGGGAACGTTTCGGTCAGAAATCTACTGATGGTTCTAACTACTCTCTTCAGGCGTTGCCACTGACATTCCCACATATCAACAAGAATAACGCGGCACTCGGATCGTAGGTACTCGCTAATTTCCAACGTCTTTGCATATAAATCTTTAAAGGGTATGTTATTGACAGGGTTAACAGCTTTGTGCTTTTTAGCGAGGGGATAGACATGACCATGAAACAGACAACCGTGGAACTGATAGACCTTAACCTTAACCCACCCACCTTAACCCAGCCGCCCACGCGGATCTTTCGAGTACCCAAAGCCATTTCTCGGCTATTGAACTGGGTCTGTAATTGAATGTTATTCCGATGAGCCATCCAAATCAACCATTCCCTACTCTGGAGGATGTATTTGTTGCCCTTATAGGGTCTGAACCCATCTTCAGGTCGTCTGAATGTAGGAAAACCTGAAGGCATTTCCAATCGTGAGAGCCCACAAATACAACGCGTTAGCGTCATAACCTTTAATACCCTCTACTGCTTTTTCAGGATTACCTCTAATAAACATTTGTCCCTTCTCATGGTGGCGATGAATGTTTATACTCGGACCACCAACAATATTATATTATATTTAACAAGGTATTGTGCAGCTCCTCCTCTCTCTTGGAACATAAGGAAAAGAACACGTTGGAGGGGAGGGTTTTAAATAAATATTTAAAGGTTACTACTGGGACAGAAAAAGGTGTTCTTACACATGTCTACACCCAAACCTGCGTAAAAATCAATCTGTTTTTTTTTCAAAGCGAGTAGGAAGTGCACGACATCCTTATTGTTATACCAAACAAGAAAAGCCCCGAGAGTGGACATGTTATTGTCCACCCATATCTTTTCACAATACTCGTAATCTGCGTCCTAAATATTGCAAATTTTAAGCATAGAAAAGGAAGCTTCATGCGGGGGGAAATGTCTTATCGTCCTACTTTTTAAGGTTTGTAATATATTCGTAACAAAAAGCTGAGCAAAGAGATATGCGCCCACATGTAGGACACTCGTATCGTTGAACAGACATTGTTTTTTTTCCGACTACCTCTGCAAAAGAGAGAAAAAAAAATTATATATACATACATATATATATATATATAAAGAAACTAACTAGAATAAGTCAAAATAATACGCTAACGGGGAAGAGCGCTATGGACATTAGTGACCCGATTATTTTACAAAAAACCGATAGCAAGGCTAGTAAGTCTTTTCTTCTTCTCTCTAGTGCTTATTTTTTGGGATATCGTTAAGATACTCTAACTTTTAAAAATGTAATAAAACTTTAGGTGACGTTTGCCGAAAAGTTGGTGACAGTCCATCATTTGGATGATATTACAGAGGATAGACATTCAACGTGGATGCAGTTTGCCTGTGACAGGCACATATTTGCGAGAAGAATAGCAGCCTTGGTTCTAGTTATAGATATAGATTATAGAGACTGTTCTTTCACCGTTGCACCGCGCAAAAAGTTTCACACGCATCACCGTGCTAACGTCAAAATGAGGAAAGTTTATAAGTCGCGTATCTTCAAGAAATCGAAAACGAAACGAGCGCCATACGTAGAGATGTAATATTTAAAACGAACAACACCGCAATTTTTAAAACTATGAAACGTTCGATAGACCTAATATCCACCAATCAATTTCATGCTATAATTGACAAACTACTCGTCATACCTACTGGCGATGACCATTTTCGACATACAATAGAGGAAATATTTGCAGATGATTTTTACAACTGTGGTAGAAAAATCGCCATGCATGCCCTAGTTTTTAGCCTAACGAAAAACCTACGAGACTCCCTGTATGATTCTGACGTGGACTTTAGACCCATGATAGAACAATTTGCATCCGAGGCTACCAACAGCATCGTAGAAAAAACTGCACCATGGATAGTCTCGCAGGGCGGATATTGTTCTTTTAAAATATTTGCAAAACATATATAACGAAAATATAATAAAACGTGCATTTTTAAAAATGAAAAGTATCTATTTTTTATGTATATATACATTTTAAATAGATTTTGTGACGTGTCAAAATAATAACAATACCATACAATGGCGAGATGAAGCACCACATAAAATAAAATAAGAAAACGCGTTAGTTTTTTTTAAGGTTTTATTATTTAATACACCGAAAATACGACATCCGCGCTGACAACAATAAATATTAGCGACCGTTAAAGTTACAAGTGGTCCGCTATAATAAACGCGCGTATAATTCTTATATCTCGACATTAGCAGTCTAATACATGCCTGGTATTTTATTTTACACAAATGTCAAAACTCGGCGGTTGTGAACGTAGCCTCCGGAAAATATTAATCGAAATAACCGTCACGCAGATTGCTATCTATCGATGGCCAATGTGTGAATTGGCTTGGTCCTCGAAGCGCGTCTGCCGGTCGCATTTCCAGATTCGTGGCTTGCACTCTGTCATATTCCGCTAGCACCTCACCGGCCATAGCTACCAAGTTTTTAAACGCGCGTCGGTTTAACGTGATACCAGTTTTGGTGGGAAATTTCTTGGTCGAAACCCCGAAAAATCTACGAATGTGTATTAAATGTGTTCCGTTATACGCTGAAAGAGAAATGGCTTTCTCGCCGTCGTCTAAGGGTTTAATAAACTCCCCCTGACGAATTGTGTACACGATGTTAGTAGCAGAAGACATTCCGAAACTTGATTGGCGTAGAAACCACAAATGACTGTTACATTGACATGACTGTTACATTGACATGACTGTTACAATGACATGACATACGTGTCTACTACATCGACATGACTGATACAACGACATGTCTGTTACAACGACATACCATACGTGTCTGATAAAACGACATGACATACGTGTCTGTTACAACGAGATGACTATTACAACGAAATGACTGTTACATTGACATGACTGTTACAATGACATGACATACGTGTCTACTACATCGACATGCCTGATACAACGACATGTCTGTTACAACGACATACCATACGTCTCTGATAAAACGACATGACATACGTGACTGTTACAACGAGATGACTATTACAACGAAATGACTGTTACATTGACATGACTGTTACATTGACATGACTGTTACAATGACATGACATACGTGTCTACTACATCGACATGACTGATACAACGACATGTCTGTTACAACGATATACCATACATGTCTGATAAAACAACATGACATACGTGACTGTTACAACGAGATGACTATTACAACGAAATGACTGTTACATTGTCATGACTGTTACATTGACATGACTGTTACAATGACATGTCATACGTGTCTACTACATCGACATGCCTGATACAACGACATGTCTGTTACAACGACATACCATACGTGTCTGTTACAACGACATGACATACGTGTCTACTACATCGACCTGACTGATACAACGACATGTCTGTTACAACGACATACCATACGTTTCTGATAAAACGACATGACATACGTGACTGTTACAACGAGCTGACTATTACAATGAAATTACTGTTACATTGACATGACTGTTACAATGACATGACATACGTGTCTGTTACATCGAGATGACTATTACAACGAAATGACTGTTACATTGACATGACTGTTACAATGACATGACATACGTGTCTACTACATCGACATGACTGATACAACGACATGTCCGTTACAACGACATACCATACGTCTCTGGTAAAACGACATGACATACGTGACTGTTACAACGAGATGACTATTACAACGAAATGACTGTTACATTGACATGACTGTTACATTGACATGCCTGTTACAATGACATGCCATACGTGTCTACTACATCGACATGACTGCTACAACGACATGTCTGTTACAACGACATACCATACGTGTCTGATAAAACGACATGACATACGTGACTGTTACAACGAGATGACTATTACAACGAAATGACTTTTACATTGACATGACTGTTACATTGACATGACTGTTACAATGACATGACATACGTGTCTACTACATCGACATGACTGATACAACGACATGTCTGTTACAACGACATACCATACGTGTCTGATAAAACGACATGACATACGTGTCTGTTACAACGAGATGACTATTACAACGAAATGACTGTTACATTGACATGACTGTTACAATGACATGACATACGTGTCTACTGCATCGACATGACTGATACAACGACATGTCTGTTACAACGACATACCATACGTCTCTGATAAAACGACATGGCATACGTGCCTGTTACAACGAGATGACTATTACAACGAAATGACTGTTACATTGACATGACTGTTACATTGACATGCCTGTTACAATGACATGACATACGTGTCTACTACATCGACATACCTGATACAACGACAGGTCTGTTACAACGACATACCATACGTCTCTGATAAAACGACATGACATACGTGACTGTTACAACGAGATGACTATTACAACGAAATGACTGTTACATTGACATGCCTGTTACAATGACATGACATACGTGTCTACTACATCGACATACCTGATACAACGACATGTCTGTTACAACGACATACCATACGTGTCTGATAAAACGACATGACATACGTGTCTGTTACAACGAGATGACTATTACAACGAAATGACTGTTACATTGACATGCCTGTTACAATGACATGACATACGTGTCTACTACATCGACATGACTGATACAACGACATGTCTGTTACAACGACATACCATACGTCTCTGATAAAACGACATGACATACGTGACTGTTACAACGAGATGACTATTACAACGAAATGACTGTTACATTGACATGACTGTTACATTGCCATGACTGTTACAATGACATGACATACGTGTCTACTACATCGACATGACTGATACAACGACATGTCTGTTACAACGACATACCATACGTGTCTGATAAAACGACATGACATACGTGACTGTTACAACGAGATGACTATTACAACGAAATGACTGTTACATTGACATGACTGTTACATTGACATGACTGTTACAATGACATGCCATACGTGTCTACTACATCGATATGACTGATACAACGACATGTCTGTTACAACGACATACCATACGTGTCTGATAAAACGACATGACATACGTGACTGTTACAACGAGATGACTATTACAACGAAATGACTGTTACATTGACATGACTGTTACAATGACATGACATACGTGTCTACTACATCGACATGACTGATGCAACGACATGTCTGTTACAACGACATACCATACGTGTCTGATAAAACGACATGACATCTGTGACTGTTACAACGAGATGACTATTACAACGAAATGACTGTTACATTGACATGACTGTTACATTGACATGTCTGTTACAATGACATGACATACGTGTCTACTACATCGACATGACTGATACAACGACATGTCTGTTACAACGACATACCATACGTGTCTGATAGAACGACATGACATACGTGACTGTTACAACGAGATGACTATTACAACGAAATGACTGTTACATTGACATGACTGTTACATTGACATGACTGTTACAATGACATGACATACGTGTCTACTACATCGACATGACTGATACAACAACATGTCTGTTACAACGACATACCATACGTCTCTGATAAAACGACATGACATACGTGACTGTTACAACGAGATGCCTATTACAACGAAATGACTGTTACATTGACGTGACTGTTACATTGACATGACTGTTACAATGACATGACATATGTGTCTACTACATCGACATGACTGATACAACGACATGTCTGTTACAACGACATACCATACGTGTCTGATAAAACGACATGACATACGTGACTGTTACAACGAGATCACTATTACAACGAAATGACTGTTACATTGACATGACTGTTACAATGACATGACATACGTGTCTACTACATCGACATGACATACATGACTGCTACAATGACATAGCATGTAAACAGTCATTGAAAGCTGTCATCTGCTAATACAAAAGTTGTCAGCTACTATTTCAAAAGATGTCGACTAAAACAAAACCCACGGGATCTTTGATTGTGTACCCGTTAAAGCCATCATCGCTGTCGTATCCGTGTTATGAACCAGCGGTCAATTTGGACATTAATAAGTCTCATGATGCTGATGTTTCCACGGGTTAAATATATTAGCAAGACCGTTGCTGTTAGTTGGCCAAGCCCTAAGTAAGTTGTATGTTTCCATTAATTTCAAAATGAGTTTTATAGATACATTAAAGTTGTCATGCATAAAAATAACTATAAGACTCTACCGTCTCTCTACTATACATGAAAAATAAGGGCATAGCCCCCACTTGTCTGTTATAACTCTACAAAATACAAGTCACACTAGTTGTACAACTTCAATAACGACTTTAACTACTACTATTACTACAACCACTACAAAAAATACAACAGTAATAGAATATCAAAAGTACATTAATTTACTGTCTCTCTGTTAGACGGCTAGACCAGCTTAAGTTACCCAAGTTAGAAATTTCACAGAGAAATAGGGTCTTTGATCATAACAGGTTCCCCACTGCGAGAGCTCACCACGACCATGGCGCCGAAAGGTTGAGAGGTCAACGAGAGGTCACCAGGCATCCCGACACGAAATGTCACGGTTAACTCCCCCCTGCGCCGCACGCGTTATGCGCGCCGCGCTCCGCCCTATATATCTTTGTTAATTTAGCGCCTAAATGCGGGTCAATCTTTCTCTACCACTAGATAGCTGTCGAGCACCAACAAAAGCGTCACGACTCACCTGTCTCATTCAGCCTCTAATTCTGTGATCGCCTGTAGCATAGTGGTAAGTGTCTGGCCTGGCACGCCGTAGACCCGTGTTCGAAATCCGATGGAGACTGTTTTTTTTTAAATAATTCGGAATTTTTAAAATACGGAGCGCCGAGGTCACGCCGACAGACGGGGACCGCTCACCCACTTGAGATAAACCCCGCTGACCACTTGACACCCCACGAGATAAGCGGTCACCCGGCCACTGGTCACCCGACCCCACCACGAGAGGTTGAGAGGTCAACGAGAGGTCACCGGGCATTCCGACACGAAATGTCACGGTTAACTCTCCCTGTCTCGCGTGTACATGTGGTGCGCTGCGCACCACACTATATATCTTTGTTAATTTACGGGCCAAATGATAATCAAATGGACCCTGCTATACTACTTGTACCCTCCAAATACCAGTTGATAAAGAGATACAGCGTAGACGATGGCGCTGGACAGGACACACACTACGGAAGCCAACTGAAAGTATAACACAACAGGTCCTTTTTGGGATCCCCAGGGGAAAAGATAAAGAGGAAGACCAGGGGATTCTTGGAGAAGACAGATAGAAGCAGAGATGAAGATGATGGGGAAGACGTGGAATGATCTTAAAAGAATAGCAAAAAAACAGAATGACTTGGAGAATGTTTGTTGAAGACCTATGCTCCACTGAGGGAGCCGCGATAGCTCAGTGGTTAGTTGGACTACAGAGGACAAGGGGTAGGGTTCGATTCCAACCAACGGCTTCAGGGTTCACCCAACCTTAAATGGGTAGCGGATTTTTTTCTGGGAAAGTAAAGCAGCACGGTCGTAATACCGACCACATTACCCCAAAAATCATGTGCTGAACGTCTGTTAAATATAGGGTCACTAACACCATATTTCCCTATACGCCACTTGGCTTGACGGGGGTACTTTACTTTACTCCACTGGGAGCTAAAACAAAAAGGTAGAAGAATATAGATTTTGAGCTTGGGCCAGTAAATTTATTATTTTTTTAATTTGAAGGGCCATCTAACTAAATTTATATTAATAACTATGAATATGAGTATAAAGTATGTATATGAGTATATGCATATTAGTAAAATATTCAGGTAAGTGCAGGGTTGTAGACCAATATATAAAGCATAATGTTTTAAAAGTAATCCAGTTATTCATATAATAAATCATATAATTTATTTTCTACATAAACAAGAAATTATCATAAAAGGAAACATATTAAATTATTACATAAACACTCGTATATTAGTCTTACAGTTTTGAAGACCTGTAATGTTAATTTAATGTGATTTTGAACTTGCTTTTTATTTAACAATATCTCAATATTAGGTCTAATTTTTTATGTGCATAGTACAATTATATAGGTTAGATGTGCAATTGTAGTATTTTAACGTAATTTATTCTTAATAACATTCATGGAAGAAAAAGTTAGCTCACAAATGTTATGGTTATGGAAGGCCCCGGTATCACTGCAAACGAATTAAAATCCAAAATTGCTCAACCACCCGTGCCAGTGGAATCATCGTAATTACTAACTCATGTCCCAAACAAAGAAAGGTAACTGTAGTCCCCATTATAGTAGTCTCAGTACACGCAAAAGACATAAGGCGAAACCGCGCAGAAAGTGAACACAACCAACTGTTCCTTGTCATACGATATCATCATTCATCGTAAACAATTGGAATATTGAAACATCATCAAAACGGATGAGACACACAGCTCACGGTGTGCACAGAGCACTTAACTCAGTAGCTCCTGCAACAAGCCGGACTTGAAAATGAGGAAACTGCAACAAGGAACACTTTTCAGACATAGCCTTAAATGGTTCCTGCCGCCTTTCCGCCATATTGACCGGAAGTTCACGTGCTTCTGAAAATGATGATCGTCATATTTGTTAAAATGTTTAGCGTGATGATGTTAGGACATCGTTTTTGACTCAAATTATGAACATATAATACACAGTTAGTCATCGGATTATCCCCATCGCACATCAAACAACAGATCGTAAGATTAGTGTATGGCCGGTCTAGGGATATGAGCCATTATGATGACTTACCATACACAACAATGGCTGCGCCCATAGATTCCCGATTACTCTAGTGAATGCAGCCTACAACAAACGAAACACGGTGCAAATTCCTTAAAGAGAAAAAAACTTCGGTTGACTTGACGGAACAGTCCACATTAATGTGTTGTAACCATTGGCGTATTCTCTATGCTACTGCAGTTACCGCTGGTAGCCTGAACATATTAACGAAATACAAAAGGAAATGATAATTTATTATATTTTTTTCATAATTATATAAATTTTTTTCAAAATATTTTCAAATATTCTATTACACATTTCGTAGGCCAATTTTTTTTTTTATTATTTGCATTTATTAAAGCAAAGTTTTCCTATGGCCACTTTAACGTTTGTGAATGAAACAGAAACTACTATTTAAAAAAATAGTACATGAAACCGCTAATAAGCAACGGTACATCTCTCTTCTCTCCGACTTCGAATTAATGACCTTGACATTCAAAAATTCCTTTCAAAATAATAAGGCTAAGCTACCTCTACACTAATGCGGTTTCATGTGTTATTTTTAGCTCTAGCCAATCAGAATCGTCACAAAGTGAAAGTGAAACTATGTCTCATTACCGGAACTTCCTAACCTATTTATAAATAAGTTATGCGCATCAGCATCTGTAGAAAGAACTTTTTCTGCTCTCAAGAGAATCAAATCTTATTGTCGCTCAACTCAGACACAAGAACGCTTATCTGGTTTGGCAATAATGTCCATTGAGAAATCATTCCTTCAGAAACTTAGAAACCAACCCAACAGTACTTTCATTGACAAATTCATCGAGACATTTTCGTCCCAAAAAAACGGAATGGAAATGTCATAGGGGGTAGTGGACAAATCTAAGGAAGGAAAGGTAGAATAGTACTGGACATGATAAGTTTGGAGAATGGAAATTTTTCAGGTTCGTTGTGGAAATGGGGATAAATAAGCGCATGCATGGCTCTAACGCATGGCTTTGACCGTCCGATAAATAGGTTGACAAACACTTTCCGGGATAGGTCAAAGTCATGAAGTAATCATTATTTTGAAACTCAGGAGAGGTCATACTGGCCAGAGGTTATACAGAAGTCACGGAGGGAGCGATCAAGTTAGAGATTGTTCACGGAGTCATAAACAACTTGTTTGGTCAATTCTGAGATGGGAATTGGCGGTGGAATCATGGTTGTGAGATTAGATTGGCTCAAAGGGTTGCAAGTTGTCACTTTGCGACAATTTCATTGGCCACAGATATTGCACGCGAAGAGTTGTAGTTGAGTATATAACCTTCGACACAATAGGTTTCAAGGAAGTTAAGTCAAAAATGTAGACTAAGTTAGGACCAGGATAGAAAGTTAGTTAGGAATGCCATTCATTGAGTTAGTTGAGTAGTCAGACTCGCAATGTAGTCAGAAAAAAGAGGTTAGGACCACAAGTCAGGAAGTTTAGTCAGGAAGAGTAGTTATGAAGAAGTAGAACTAGGAAAAAAGTTTAAGTCAGGAATTTATAGTCAGAAAGGTAGACTAGTTAGGACCGCAATTTAGGACATAGAAGTAGTTAGTAATCTTCATGTTTGTAGTTTTAAGTTAGTTGAGAAGTTATGAAAGAACAGACTAGAGAGTAATACAGATATGTGACTTGAAATTAGTCAAGAAGTAGACAGTATACAGAACAAGTGAAGAAGAACATATGAACATTTAGTTGCTGTGAAAGTGTTTGAGAGTGTTTCCAAGTTGTGCTTCATATTTCTTATAATCGTAAGTAAGTTGATGGAGAGATTGAATGTTACATGTTGCACAAAGATATGCACTTATGGACAGTTATGGACATCAAGATAATATAAAGATAAAATATTAATCACCGACTATAACAACTCTATGTGTTGACGTAAACCGCAGATCAACTCTAGGCGGTGGAAGGTCGCATTCACAACACTTGACTTGTCAAAAAGGAATATTGCCGTGTGTACGACTACGCCTCATAGGCGCAGATTTGTAAGTAGAACATCATTTTGATTTTAACGCAGAAAATTGCATTGGAGAGCCGAAATTAATCAGTCCCCAAATGTATTTTCTGCAGCGATCGAGAGAACATGAACCTCGTTCCACCATCTTGGAAACGGAATCTTACGAGATTCTCACAAATGTATGTGAAGACAATAATGTATCAACAAACGAACATAAATTCACTACAAATTACAAAATAAAATTCATAGATGGTGAAGGATTATCATTTTTTTGTTATATCTCCATAATAACTAGACCTAGACATGTCCTGCATGGCTCAAACGGAAGATCAACATTAGATGTATTTCCAGGTCAGTTCAAACCGAGGCTAGGTCTATCAATTGATGCATTTTACGGACGATTTTGGAGACCAGTTACGACAACAAACTAACGGCGGCAAACGGCGCCTTGACAGAAGGAAGATTGCACTTGAAAATCAGCTTCTATGAATCGCACAGTCTGATAGTGATAAACAGGTTCGCATCAGATCTTGAGCTATCAGTAGGCCAATCAAATGTCTTGACGGGACATTACTTGGCCAGCTGGCCTAGGTTTGGCCACCCCTGTCTTATAGTACCAGTGAGCTGGTTACTTCTCTGTATAGAGCCATAACGATGACAGGTAGGCGAGACATCCATCATTTGACTCGACCCTATTGCAAGTTGCATCTCCTGTACGTTAGTTGGTTTCCCTTGAACGAAATTGCAGGTGATATGACAGTCTTTGAATAGCGGTCGATGTTATTGAATTATTTGCGGGTTATCATCATTGCACTCCGAACATGTCCGTAGGTGCTCAGATCCCCTCCTCGGCAAGTCCCGCAGTGCCCAGCGACTGACGACTCCAGCTCTGTGTTGGATAATAAGTCTTCTTACACGGCCACTAAGTTTCTCATTTCTGGCTATGCCCATCTTAACTTCCATCTCTTTCATCCAAAAGAGTGACGTGAACTCATGGTTGTTGAAGTCCTGTGCTCTTCCCACATCACGGAGGCATTGCTGATGTTCGCTCGATCCATTGGTTGACCGTCCTCAACGACAGCGAAGCTAACCAACCTGTCCGCTCTTTCATTTCCCCGTACTCCCGCATGTCCAGGGACAAAGACAAAGGTGACCTTACGAGACCTTTTACCTCAGCATTAGCCATTACTGAGTTCTGTTCCCTACTTTTCCTGTTGAGTGTGACAATACACGAGAAAGTCCCCCTGAATGACGTAGGCATCGGTATCCACTCCTCGCCAACGTTGATATTGGTAAGCTCACAGACCTTTTTGATGACATTTTCTGCCCCGCCCACCCATGATTTGCCTCTTTTTAGCCTGGCATCTTTCCTGTGTTGAACTCATGGTGCAATGGATGCTCTTTATCTGCACTAATCTTCAGGTATGCTCGTGCTCTCCAGATCTTGATTCTGTCATCCATGGTTGGAAAGTCAAGAAGACACCTCATTGCTACGCAGGAAGTGTCCCTTGTACACCCCATTTAAATAGCTGAAATTTCTCCAAGTGCGAGTTCGTGTGTGATATTTTAAAGCTACTGTCCAATCGTCCTGTTTTAAACAGATGAGGCAAAGCAATTTTTATCGCTTGAACAGGACCCTAGCTTTGCAGCTATGTGTGGTATAGACACTCTGAGATGTGTAAAGTACACTTTCAGTACTGGATAATCGTCTATTTTGTCTGGTCATTTTGTGTAAAGGTTATAGACAGTCATTTATGTGGGTAGTAACGAACACATGTGATAGTGCTAGAGTTTCACCATGTCTGTTGTTTGAGGGCAGTAAGGCAGTGATATGATGTGAAAAAATTAATAAGACAGACAATGTGCACCTCCAAGTGTGCAGAAAAATGCTTGTATTCAACATTTCATATGGCGACTTGAATTTAGTCACCTCTTCTTACATTTCACAAACTCATCTGAATAAATGTCTTGCCTCACACAAACTCATCTTAATAAATGTCTTGCCTACACATAAAAGTCTCTCATTACACAGAAATACTGGTTATTGACGTAATTCGTTAAATGACTTAATTATAGCTCGTTTCAAATCACGTGCCCAAATTCAAAACGCTATTACTCAGTAACCGTTTGTTAAAAACTGTTGAAATTTTCCAAATGTTATTAGAATGCAAAAGACCCTTTAAATGTTTATTTAACAAATATCTTGCAGCTGCAGTTTTCTTAAAGCGGCGAATTTCTTTGATGTTTGTCAAAATTGTAAATTGTGAACCCCTAAATAATAGAAATTACCTAGTTGCTGGTCTATGATTAATTTTCACTAGGTAAAGGCGTGGCCGTAATGGGGAAATAACCTAATAAGACAAAACACCAGGAGAATTATTGTCTTATCAGTTCGAGGACGGACGATAATATCAAGGTATACCTGTATGTCAAATTTTCATAGTTGTGTGGTCCTGATAAGGACCGTTTGTTGAACTAATTTAAGGTAATATAGGGGCCAACATTGTGGGGGCTATATACTTTCATTCTGAATCAGACGAGTCTAAAAGATTAATAACTGTTTGGGGTTGAACATTCCACAAACCATCATTTTTCCAATATTCATCTTCCTGTTTTAAGACGTGGTCTTCACATTTAGCCCAATAATCTTTGTCTATATTTAATCAAGCGAGATTAGCAAGAGTCTTTACATCGCATATTTTGAATGTTGTATTTTCATCTGCCACTTGTCCTTTTAATTTTGCCCAGATTAGTTCTATTGGATTTAAATGAGCATGGTAAGGTGGCAGCCTCAAACTTATATGACCGTGCTCTTGGATAATCTTATCTATTTGAAAAATCTTTGTCCTTTGTTTTTGCTTTACTAGAGATAGTAATTCAGGTTTTAAGTACATGTTATTAAATTGTATGTGCTCCTTTGTGAGCCATATCTTAATAGCATCTTTTGTACTGGATGACGTCGGGACTTTATCTTCAAGTGCAACAATGTTGTGGTACGCTGCATTGTCCATTATTAGGCAAGATGGTCGATCTAGTGAAGGGAGAACAGAATTTTCAATCCAATGTCTAAATATGTGACCATTCATCTCAGAGTGATAATCCCGATTGTCTATGGATTTTGAAAGAAAAATGAGCTCTGCATTCTGTATTAGTCCATGTTGTCGACTACCTGCATGAGCAATTATCAAGCGCTGTCCTTTGCTGCTAGGTATTAATCTCTTAATCTTTCCATCTGATGACTGCCATTCCCTTTGGTTAGTGTGGTGAGCATTGATCCATGTTTCATCCAAGTACACAATATCATAACCTTGCTTGCGCACCTCTTTTACTTCACGTAAGTACTTGCTTCTCATGACTACTATATGTGGCTTCTCACAGATGATGTTTCGTCCATTGGAATACTTTCTGAATGTAAAGCCTGCAGCTCTCTCATTCCTCCATAATGTAGACTGATATTTCAATACTGTTGTTCTTTTTCAGCGATACTTTTAATTTTCTTATTGTAACAGTTTCATTCATACCCAACATTTTGCGAATTTCACTTCTAATAAGTTCACTGTCGAAATTATCCAACATTTTTGCTCTTCCTTGTGATTTTGTATATTTTGAACATTGACGGGTCACGTGCTTGAATCCAGCGATTAAATGACCGTTTAGATAAATCCAAAATGTGTCTTGTCCTATTCTCAGGGTTTTCTAAAGAATGAAATAATCTTCCTCGTTTAGCCTCTTTGCAAAAATAGTCATACATTTTTATTGCGATGTTTTGTAAACTGCAGAATTTCATTTTAAGACTCATGATAAATGTTATCGTTCCACGTCTCCACTTATGAATGAATGGAAATAGAACACACAATTTCTCGTGTTTTTTACAAGTGTCTAATTGTGTCAAAAAACGAACGGTGAAAGCGTGCAAACACGTCAATTTTACCATATATGGATTTTTACTCGCTATTTTTAACTTAAAATACTGTAAACATTAAGTTTTGACTACATCAATGGGTCGTTATAAATTTATATAAATCAAATAAGCAACAATAAAAACCAAATGTTTTTTTAAAATGAAATTAATTCCCTGTTTGGTTCTAATCATTATAACTTTACATGCAAATTTTGAATAACTTACAACAAGCGGTTAAAAAGCTATTGATTTTAAATTTGGGCACGAGTTATGAAACAAGCTATAGTAATAGTATTGTGTCTGGTGACAACTGCCGGTGGTACGAAACTGTCCGCGTTCTGTAAAATCAACGCTTCTTTGGCTAAAAGGAAAAAAAGTACACCATAATATAACTTCTGTGCCTAACCTGTAACCAGCAACTCTTTCTTCTATGAAATCTCTATAAATATCTCTATAATATATAAATCTCTAAATCTTACCCTGAAAAATTATGCCCTCCACCACCTCACTCCAATAAAAAAAAAAGTCATACTTATCGCATGTTTTTAAAACAGTAAATCGAGCTCAGCCTATCCCTTTATTAATGGTAACTCACACTTGCAAATATTTTATTCTACGCTCTCGTAATCAAAACCTTATGAGTTTTTACAGGTATATTTTACAGGAATCTCTTCATATTTTTTCCCTCCGTCACTGGACATTACAACAACCAAATGTCAACATTATGCAGAGCGATTGCTCACTGAGCCCAGCAGTACTGCCAGGGATTACAGAGGAGTGTTTTTCTATTACCACATTCACTCTTATATCGTCAGAGGGGCTCTTATCGGGAATACTGGTTGCTTCTCCATTCAGAGCCATAACGATGTCAGACAGGAACAAACAGTAGGATATAATGTTAATTAATATAGAAATTTGTCCGCTCTTTCTGCAATTTTAGAGGACAAAAGTGGGAATTAACGGCCAATTTTGAGTGGCAATAGTGTTCTCAAGATGGCGGATTTTTTGTACGAGTGTAAACGGGAAATTTTATGTGTAGCCGAATGTCAACAGTCACACCCAATAATGTAAAAGAGGCGACTGGTTGGCTCTTCGCCTGCTTGCTGATATTGTAAACAGGACAGGAATGTAAACATACACACGTCGTCGCATGTCTGGTCTACTACCGTGACTGTCGCCCTCTGGCGACAACCTGGTTCGTGCTGTAAATAGTGAATCAATTCAGAGGAGGAGGTATGTTTACAGCACTCGGAAAAAATGACAAATGATCAACAACAGAAAAAAATATGGACCAAGGCAGGATCGAACCCGTACTCAGGGGCACAGCGCCTTGCCACGAAAAGCCAAACTCTAGGGAACACTGCCACTCAGCTAACTTAAATACGTGTCTGCTTCACACTGACCGGACAATTATTAGTACTTCGCGCTGATTTGTTGACTTGCGGGTCTCGTTTAATCTGCTGGCTGACCAGATTTTCTGCCTTCCCCAGTTTCGTTCGCCACTAGTCCAAAACACCTGCTGTGCCACTGATGGAAGAATATAGCTCAAAGCAATACCACATGAAAAACTGTACTTACTGTTTATTTCACACAACTTCTGCCGTCAACACCAGGCAGTATCTAGTTCATTCAGCCACATTAACTAGATTTAAATGATCGATAACATCAGCCACAACCTGCACGCACAATAACAATTCTGCATAATCATGACTCTGACTGTTCATATCTCTAGCACAAATACAGTACTGTTTAAAATATCTCACTTCTAATTTCCGTCCAGAGAAATGTTCTCGGTCTCACGGACCACAGCACTAGCTAGCTAAATGGTTCAGCTCTAACTAAGCTCTAAGTAACGTTTCTTGTCCAACGGACTACAGAAACTACAACTTGACGGCTCCACCTGTACTCCGTTTTGTCTAATGTCTTCTCTAAATTGGACTTATTACACGTTAGTGGCTCAACATGATTTCTGTCTTGAATAAAGTCTTCGACTATACATATGAACGAATTTCGAATTACTGGCTTAACACGATCTCTGTCTTGAAGACTGTCTTCTCTTCTAAATTGTGAACAAATTGCTAGTTAGTGGCTTAACACGATCTCCGTCTTGAATAATGTCTTCTCTAAAGAATGCCAGTTAGTGGCTTAACACGAGCTCAGTCCATGTTCACATTTCCTGCTCAACTGACTAAGTATTTGTCTCCTTTTGCGTATGTCTTTTTCCGTCAGCCAATCACATAATTTTTCACATTAATTGTCCTTTTGTAAGAGTACTAACGCTCATTCATACACGAGACTCATATTTCTGTCTAGAGTTCACTATTCTCATTGTCTCGTGATTTTCCTTTCGTTCACTCCTCATTCCATAATCCTGACCCACTGCTAGACGAGGAAAGGTAAAAAAAAAAAAAAGAGCCGATTATTGTTTGTAACATGATGGTGTATTGTTTGCAGGAATTTGATTGTTTATTTTTAGTTTTTAGTAGCAGTGTAGAGCAGGCGTGGCCTACCCTAGCCCCTCGGGCCAAATAATGCCTTTCAAGACATTTTGATTGGCACATTGATAGTTCAAGATCCAGTGCGAACCTGTTTATCACTATCAGATTGTGTGATTCATAGAAGTCAATTTTCAAGTACAACCTTCCCTCTGTCAAGGCGCCATTTGCCGCCGTTACTGGTCTCCAAAATCTTCAGTAAAATGCATCAATTGATAGACCTAGCCTCGGTTTGAATCGACCTGGAAATATATCTAATGTCGATCTTCCGTTTGAGCCATGCAGGACATTTCTAGGTCTCACACTGCAAGAACTGGACAAAGTACAAAACCAGGCACTTAGGGTCATTACAGGAGCAATTAAATCAACACCAATATTGGAGATGGATAAATTGTGGAGGATACCAGCACTGAGAGAACGAAGGGACACAGAGCTACTGATACAGGCAGAAAAATTTGCTTGTATGCCGACTCATCCAATGAAGGACCGATTCCAAAATCTTGCATTGGGACGACTTAAGAGAAGCAGTTTTATCCACCAAGCCAAGCGTATTAGTAGACAAACACCAGACATGCCAAGAATTGTTAACCCCCTCACAGAATAGTCTACAGCGAAAAACAATAACTATCAGTTTCCTGGATGAAGAATACCCACAAGACCTATGGATTCGTGTGTACACAGATGGATCAGCACAGAATGCAGTAAAGAATGGGGAGCAGGTGCATGCATAGAGTACCCAAATAACACTAGGGATATGAATAAAATAGCAACAGGGAAATATTGTCACACTTATGATGCAGAAATACAAGCAATAAAGTTGGCAATAGAAAAACTGCTGAACAGTAATCTTAGCCCACAGCCTGTAGTGTTTTTGATAGATGCAAGATCAGTACTCCAGGCACTACAATCTAGAAAATTACCACATCTGCAGACCTTATTGACTGAACTCTGCAAGCACCACAGGGTTGTCATGCAGTGGATTCCATCTCACTGTGGAATACCAGGAAATGAGAAAGCAGATCAGTTGGCAAAGGAAGGTTTAACAGGCACACAACTAGATACACCGGTTACATACCATCATAAGAAACAGATAATCAAATCAATCAGAGGACCACAAGCCCCAAATCAGGATGCCTTTCATAATATGAATAGATATGAACAAGTAATCATTATACGCCTCAGAACAGGACATAATCGACTCCATAGTCACATGTATACAAAATTCAAGATCGGCACCTCAACTACTTGTACATGTGGACAGGCGCCCCAGACTGCTGAACACATACTTCAAGACTGCACTGAATATAGTAAACTGAGGAAAATCCATTGGCCCATAGATACAACACTACAGACAAAACTATATGGGCCACTGCAAGAATTACAAAAGACAGTAACATTTATACAGGAAACGACATTGCAGATATAGACAATAATTCAGGCGAACGAAAGATAGATAGATTTCTAGGTCTAGTCATTGTGGAGATATAACAATTAAAACATTTATAATTCTTCACCATCTGTGAGTTTTAGATCGAATAAGTCAAAATGGAGTTTATTATTAATCTTTATATTTCTTATTTTGTAATTTGCAGTGAATTTGTGGTGCAGTTTGTTAGTATTAATATTTCTTGCAACAGATGTCTCAGTCTTACTTATTCTTGATTCTATCTCTGTTTGTGAACTGTCGTTTGTCACTAAACTTCCTAGGTATTTGAATTCCTCTACTTGTTTTAGTTGCCTGCCTTCTATAGTTATGTTGATGTTCTGTTAATTTTTGGCGAAATTCATGACTTCTGTTTTGTTGATGTTGATTTTCATATATAAGTATATTTTATATTATAAAACAGTTTATTTTCATATATATTTTCATATATATATATTTGTCAGAATCTTGCAAAACTCGAGGGTTTACATTGTGTGCGTTTATTTCATCGGGCCATCCACCAGCTGTCACACAACATACTTTGCTGGGTGCATTCTTTCAATACTGGTACCATTTCTTGAAAAGCAAAGAACTAGCTGGTATGTTGCCTCCTATTGTCAAGTTGATAACAAAGACACCCTTTTTCAGGTAGAATGTCATCTGTCTTTTGAACTAGAAAATGAAACAAAGGCTGCACTTGTAAACAATGTTGACTTTGCTTGTCTCCAACGGTTTGTCTCATTCTATTAGAGAACATCACGCTATCTGTTATCACAGCGAGTTGGCAGGTTTTTAGAAATGTAATCACGGGTTTGATAATAAATGTTTGTACACAGTTCGTTAACCATCGCTGTAGATGAAGTCTTTATTGTGCTGGCTTCGTTCGCGACCTTGGAAGTTAATGACCTAATTTGTGCAGCCGGTTGGTTTGGGGCAAATTGTACGTTACAATGTCACTGCTATAATGACTCAGTTTGTGACAAAACTACAGGGACATGCCCAAACAATGACAGTCGTCAGCACGAATATTTCGGACCCCAATGTCAGTACTTGGATCTCGTTTACAAATACGCCAACAAATCTGAACCTACTTTCCTGTTTGATAACAACGACACCACATGTAATCCGGACACCGATTCTACATCAGTTGAGGCAACTCTCAATAAATCTTTGCCGTTCTCCTGGTTTAGGATTTATGTGAATGACTTAACATATCCGGACAGTTTCACGGTAAAACTAAATGGTTCTGCCTCATGTAACAATGAATTACTGTTTGTAATTAGTTCGCACGAGATTGATGTATTTTGCTCTGGAGCTGGTCTGATCAACAAGTTACGGATTGACGGGGCGATAGTTGCAAATATCTGTTCCATCTACATTGACGGGGGTAGGAATGTGGTTCTTAAACAAAACACAAACCAGACCGACACATTTAATGCTTGTTATACAGGAGACGGATGTGGACCAGAGGCTGCAGTTAATGGCAAAACAAAGACCAATCTCTATGACAATGACTGCACACACACACAATTGAGAAGTGGAACCAATTCTGTTTACTGGTATCTGAACTTTACCACGCCCCAGAAGACTCACACCATTCGAATTTATCATCGAACTGGCACTATGATTGGTAAAGAATGCCACTCTAAAGGCTTTCTCTGACAGTGGCTGTGTAGTGTTCCAGTATAATGATATATCATACCCAAACATTCATGTGAACACTATTGTAGTTAACACACAAGCAACAATGGCACACATTAAGATTGAGTTCTCACCGACCATTTCTCAGGCCGACAGTGCACTGACGGTGTGTGCGGTGCAAACATTTACAGACACCTATTGTCTGGACGGGCATTCTTGGTCGTTTTGTGCAGTGTGTAGTGGGTGCTGTAAAGGCTACAACGTCATCATCGGTACGTGTCACTGCAACTGTTCACATGGGATTTATGGGCACGACTGCTCTGGATCTTGTCTTAGTGTATGTCCTTTATGTGAGGAAAAATCCGGAAAATGCCTACAATGTAAACGTCCTGGCTACACCTGTAATGACACTTGTCCCGATGGTAATTTTGGGCTACAGTGCAAACAGACGTGTTCTGATGGCTGTGACATCATATGTGACCCGGAAAGTACAGACTGTACGTGCAAGGAAACGTACTACGGATCAGACTGCACTCTCAAATGTCCGGACAACTGTTTCAACGACACCTGTGAACAGTCAAACTGGAATTGTACATGGAAGGGAATGTTCTACGGGTCAGACTGCACTCTCAAATCTCCGGACAACTGTTTGAACGAAACATGTGAACAGTTAATCGGGGCTTGCGTCTCGTATGTCGATGATTCCCACGTTAAGAAGAGTCTGCCGACTACAACAAACCCAAAAATATGGATACCTTAATGTGTTTTCTGTGCTGGACATGGTTCATTTCTTGGTGTTTTTCCGTGACGCCATGGCTCATATCTTGATGTGTTTCTGTGCTAGCCATGGCTCGTATCTAGATGTTTTTCTGTGCTAGCCACGGCCCATATCTTAGCTTGTGTGTGTGCTGGCCATGGCTCATATCTTGGTGTGTGTCATGTTAGTCATATCTCATATCTTGGTGTGTCCGTGTTAATCATGTCTCATATCTTTATGTGTGTATGTGTTTAGTCATATCTCATATCTGAGTGTGTATCTGTGTTAGTCATGTGTCATATCTTTGTGTGTGCATGTTTGGGTTAGTGATATCTCATATCTTTGTGTGCATGGCTATGTTAGTAACATCTCATATCTTTGTGTGTGCATGACTATGTTAGTCACATCTCATATCCCTGTGTGTGCATGGCTATGTCGGTCATATCTCATATCTTTGTGTGCATGTCTATGTTAGGCATGTGTCATATCTTTGTGTGTGCAGGTCTATGTCAGTCATATCTCATATCTTTATGTGCATGTTTATGTTAGTCATGTGTCATATATCTTGATGTGTGTCGGTGTTAGTCATGCCTCGTATCGCTGTGTGCGTGTCTGTGTTGGTCACATCTCATATCTTTGTGTGTGCATGTCAGTGTTAGTCACCACTAGTGACTCGGGCAGATGGTGCTCGTAAACCTGGGAGGGCCGACCATCTAAGGGCAGAATCCTCCTACAGAAAAGATCATCTGCTGCCTTGCAGGAAGATTGGGGACAATCAAAGGCTAAGGAATGCAAACCTGAATAAAATGCTGGCTGAAATCGGATGCACTGGGTCACTGGCGCAGAACACAGTGCAGAGTTTTAACAGGTCTGAGAAGAGCAAATAGTCCACACCCACCTCCCTGGAAGAGAAACTATATGGGGCAATCGAATCACTTAGACAGCTGACTTCATGAGAGAGTCTGGAATCGTAGTATGATTGAGTCTTGATCGCAGAGAAAGAGAGAGAGAGAGAGAGAGAGAGAGAGAGAGAGAGAGAGAGAGAGAGAGAGATAGATAGATAGATCACCTTTTGAGCCTATGAAATCCTACCTGCCCTATTGTCCATTAATCACGTAACCCACAGTCACGTAAAATCCTGGCCACAGTTTGCTTTCACCATTCACCAATCGCCATTATTAGCATATAAGTCATATCATATAGTCATAGTCATAGAACTGGAGTCGTCTGTCGATGGACACTGCGGGAATTGCTGAGGAGGGGATCTGTGTGTAAGGACATGTTCGGAGTGCAATGATGATGACCCGCAAATAACTGATAACTCAATAACGCCATTAGCAATTTTGAGCTTGATGGTAGTGTGATTTGACTATACTATCGTGTTTAAATTTTTAATTTTAAATAGTTGTGTTGGAGGCAATGGTGCCAAAGAAAACTTAGCTCAATATATATCAATATATGAATGCTGTTATTTTATTAAGTATGTTATGTAACAGTTATTATCTGGGGAAATTAGTTAATTACATCATCAGGGTGTGTACTAGTAGTATGTAACTAGGTGATCAGAATAATTAATAATTCATCGCTACCTCTCCATTCTAAATCTGGTAATTTCCTAGTTTGATCAGATATGTTATTTCAGTTTGGAAGAGTGATGTCCCCTAAAATATGTCTGCCAAAATACAGTGGTTCTACGCATTCTTGGCGTTGGGGTCATTACGCTGGCATGTAATCATTTCGGAGTATCTGTTGATTGGGCGTTGGGTCCAGGGTTAGGTTTAGCTTTAGTGTTAAATATTTATAAATATATTATAACGCGTGACAAAAACGACGCCACTCGGCCTAATTATGATCTTCTGATCGAAGGGAATTGTGCGGTTGATTACCAATCGCCGTAATTTACTGCCAAATGTTGGAAGATTGTCAAACTCAGAACTGCTTAGCTGGTTTTTAAATATTAGACAAACTAGCCTATATATATAGGCGGATAATTAGTAAGAAGAAGCATAAGAAAGGATAGGGGTTCAGCCAATTATTAATTAACATCTCGATTTGGACGCAGACGCTGACCCGAACGCCACGCTGACCCAAACGCCAGTGTGAGTGACACATGCCAGCGTAATGACCCCAACGCCAAGAATGCGTAGAACCACTGTATTTTGGCAGACATATTTTAGGGGACATCACTCTTCCAAACTGAAATACTATATCTGATCAAACTAGGAAATTACCCTAAATCTTACACCACGATTCTTCGCTCCAACTCCACTACATTAACATCATTCTACTCTTCCCTGACCCGGTCAGTTCAGTGACCGGGACTCTTCATTAACTAAGTTCAAGTTGTCTTTGTCATTGCAACTTTCGCGACATGAAATGAATAATCATGTCTTGTCAGGAGCAGAGTCGCCTTCCCGTCCCTCCTCCCCCACAGCCATTGGGGCACTATAAGTTGCAATCACAATCAATGTAAGACTAAGACTTGCAACCACGTCCTCTGGACACGATGATGCTGTAGTTCTAAACTGTGTTCAACTATTACGTAGAGTAGTTAATTAGTACAACAGACATCTACTTGCTGGGAGCTTAAAAAGGATCTTGTTTCAGTTAAGTTTAGTCTTGGTTTAATATTTAAATGTTTTATTTCATCATCACCATTGAGTGCCTTCTCTGCAATGAAGGTTGGCTACCATGGATCGCCATTCTACTCTCTTGCTTTGATGGTGCAGGCTGTCATAGATTGACTTGTCCATCTTTTGATGTTACTCGTCCATGTTAGTCTTGGTCTGCCTCTGCCTCTTTTACCTTGTATTTTTCCTTCCAATATTACTTTTATTAGGCTGTTGTGTCTTTTAACATGCCCCAAAAATTTCATTTGTCTTGTCTTAATTGTATTTAGTAGTTCTCTTTTTATTTTCAGTTGTTTTTAAAACTTCATTTGTTATCGTTATCTTTTCTTTCCATCCAATTCTACCTATGCTTCTATAAATCCACATTTCAAAGGCTTCAATTTTCTGTTCTTTTTTCTTGTCTAATGTCCATGTTTCTGCACCATGCAGGAATATTGAGAAGATGTAACATTTTGCCATTCTTAGTTTCAGCCCTGTTGATATTTGTTTTGTTATTAGTATATTTTTCATGGCATTAAAATTACTTTTTGCCATACCTATTCTTTTGTTATTTCAATTTTACATTTTCCATCATTGGTTATAGTATGTCCCAGGTAGTTGTAGCTCTGGACTGTCTCAACTATGTATTCCCTCAACTTTGATATTTAATTGTAGGTCTTGAGAATTTTCTGTTTTAGTCTTTTAAATATTCATCATTTAGCTTACTAATTTTTACATATTATCAATTTTTATCTTCCTATATGCAGTACATCTCGACTTTGTTTTATCATTTCATGTTATCCCTCTTTTTATTTCTCCTTGATTTACCTGTTCTTTACATTCTAGATGTAGAGTTTATTTTTGTTCCATCTGGGAACAATGTTAATTTCAGATGGTAGATGTACAACAGAAGTGAGATGCAGAATGGCTCAGGCATAAACAACTTTCCAAAGAAATGAAGAAAAAAACAGTCCAATCCATTTTTGATAATAGGAACAAGAAAAAGAGTTCTTAAATGTTATGAAGAGCCAGTCTTAACATATGGATGTGAATCATGGACAATAGGACAACAGATAAGAAAATCATTGGATGCTGTAGAAATGTGGTTTTACAGAAGAATGTTGAGAATACCATGGACAGATAAGAAGAGAAATGAAAATGTTCTGAAAGAGACCAAAGCAAAGAGAGATCTAATTTCCAATATTAGGAAGAAACAATCATCATTTTTTGGCCATGTGATGAGAAAGGAACAGCTGGAGTATATTGTAATAACTGGAAAAATTGAGGGAAATTGTCCATATAGGGAAGCAAAGAGAAAAGATACCAGGCAGCTTAAGAGAATGGCTTAGAACAGAAGTGATAAATAGCTGTAGAGATTAAAAGTTGTGGAGAGACATGATCACCAACGCCAGCAGGCATATTACTTGATGATGATGAACATTTTTGGAGAACTGAGACACTTTCACAACTTAAAGCACTTTAATGCTTTTTTGTTCTATGTTCTACAATAAAGTTTTTACTGCTGCTCTCTGCACCAAATGTTGTTTAACATAGGGACAAAAGGCAACAGACTCATTTACACTTTGATGTAGAAAAAAAAGAACTCTTGTTTTGAAAGAGAACAATAGGTACAGGAGTAAACCAACACACACCAAGAAGAAACCATAAATGCATACTCTTTATTTAAAAGAAAAGACAAGTTTAATAGTTATGGAATGCTATTGTTGACCTAAAACCATACTAATAATGAACACAGAAAATCCGGGCCCATTTTTTTTTCAAGGACAAGAAGCTAAATCTGGGTATGGTCCCCGGAAACCAGGGATGTCAGCTGGTAATCTTAACTTAAAGATTACACTAACTCTTCTGAAATGTTGTAACTTAATGTAATTTGAAAGAGAAGAGATACACATACAAAGACATAAAACTCATATGTAAATTGTTGGGATCAAACTGTAGTGATAAATTTTAATAAATTCTGCACCTTTTGAAATGATAAGGTGTCAGACATTATAGTTCTTTCTGCACGAGAGAAGATAAATGATTAAACTTAGTTATAATATCAAAAGAAATATAACAGTCAAAAACATGCAGACAACTGCAACAATTCTTTACTGTAGTGTTGTCAGAACCTGTCATTACCAGAGGGCCAAAAAGAACATAGCATAATGAACTGCGATTTCAGGAACAGATGGTGGCTAGGTCAACGGCATATTCAGAAAGCTCATTGCATAGTGCTGATTTTCAGTGATCTTCTTTGTTTTAATTCCAAGAGGACATATAATCGTAAGTTCTTTCTATCCAATTGATGTCACTCAGAATTGTTGCCTGTGCTGCAGAATTTTGCATGCATGCACTGTCCCCAGCAATGACACCCATCCTTGATAGAAATGTGAACATGATGGCTGTGCGCAAAGAAGAAAGTGAAGTGGGCAACAAAAACATGATTCAAAAGTTGAAAGGCTATCCCATCTTCAGTTACTGAAACTGCACCAGTGCTTGATAAAGAAGACCAGCTCTTGACCACTAGGTTAACAATTACGACATACTGCTTCTACATGAGACTCAGGCCTACAAAATGATCTTCTGCAGGTACTGCTGATACACAAATCCAGTGCGAGACAGCTACAATGGTCAGGCCAGTATAATCATCGATTCGATTCATCACATAGTCTTAGATTTAGAAGCAGTAGATAAGAACAAGGAGTTGCAAGAGCTTTAAATCACTGAATGAGAAAAAGTGGAGTATCTTCAATGTGTATGTCCAACTAGCATCACCTAAGGCGGTTGAGGACTGCAGTTTTTTTTTTTTGCATGATCTAGAGGGACTGCCAGGTGACAATTTACTATTGTGTGGCGATTTCAATGCACAGTGTGCTCTGGGGTGGAGCCTTAGCTTCTGTGCTTGCAGATACAGACCTGGCTGTTGTAATCAGTGAGCTGATGACACGACTTAACCTACAAGTCAACAGATTCAGACTAAACATTGACCTTGCCTTGATTTTGACCCATACTGAATTGAATATCCGCTGGGATTGCTTAAATTATAATGGCAGCGATCATCTACTCTTGCTGTTGGCATCCATAAGGGAGCGCCGATGAAACCCAGGTGGAGAATGCATCCTTTCAGGTATAATCGATTGAAATCATCTGTGAAGGGGCAACTAAGTCAACAGGCAGGGGGACCTAGGGAAAGATGGATCTTGGCTTTTAGACCCACTTGGCGGACACAGGAGATAGAGTTGGTCTGGCTCAAGAAGAGCTCATGCTGAAGCTATGGCAATCTTGCTGAAAATTTAACCCTTGCGACCCTTGTCAACTGACGGATCTTGAGCTAGGCATGAAAAAGGTTCCAGTAATTTACAACAGCTGTCAGTAGAGGTTAAGAAAGAGCAATGGATTCAGTTCACGGAGGAGGTTGCAGCAGACAAAGCATAAATTTTGTCCCTTTATGCTCGCAAGAAGATGAAACCATGCCAGAGAGCTAACAGCGTCATCAAGGACAATGAGGGCAGAAAGCCTTGCTGAGAGGTACATTACAGAAACAGATCATGATACATGGATTCACGTTAGATGATTAGAAGCACACTTTCAAAGTCCTTGGGACAAGTACTTCTTAATAAAATTCATGGAAGAAAAAGTTAGCTCACAAATGTTATGGTTATGGTTATGGAAGGCCCCCGGTATCACTGCAAACAAATTAAAGACCATAATTGCTCAACCGCCCGTGCCAGTGGAATCATCGTAATTACTAACTCATGTCCCAAACAAAGAAAGGTAACTGTAGTCCCCATTATAGTAGTCTCAGCACATGCCAAAAAACAAGACAAAACCGCACACAAAGTGAACACAGCCAACTGTTCCCTGTCATATGATATCATCATTCATCGTAAACAATTGGAATATCGAAGCATGATAACAACGGATGAAACACACAGCTCATGGTGTGCACAGAGCACCTAACTCAGTAGCTCCTGCAACAAGCCGGACATGGAATATGAGGAAACTGCAACCAGGTACACTTTTCATACATAGCCTTCAATGGTTCCTGCCACCTATCCACCATAGTGACCACAAATTCACGTCCTCCTGAAAATTATGATCGTCATATTTTTAAAATGTATAGCGCTTGATGATGTTAGGACGTCGTGTTTGACTCCAATTTCGAACATATAAAACACAGCTAGTCATCAGATTATTCCCGTCGCACATCAAACAACAGACCGTAAGATTAGCGTAAGGTCAGTCTAGGCATCATATACGATGAGCCATTATGATGACATAGCACACACACAGTGGCTGCGACCATGGATTCATGATTACTCTAGTGAATGCAGCCTACAACGAACGAAACACTGCAAATTCCCTAATGAGATAAAACTTTGGCTGACTTGACGGAGCCCACCACATTAATGTGTTGTAACATGTAAATAACTTGCGTCAAACAATTCCAACAACGGTCATTGAACAGCACTCAATGTGACGTAAAACGCAGATCAACACTAGACAGTGGAAGGTGGCATTCGCAACACTTGATTTGTCAAAACGGAATATTGCAATGCGTACAACACCACTTCATTGGCGCAGATGTGTTAAGTAGAACATCATTTCGACTTGAATGCAGAAAATTGCAATGGAGAGCCGAAGGTGTTGAATTATGTGATTTAAATGCAAATACAGTCATAAGGTGCAGCCATCACTAAAAAATTAAAAAATAATGTTTTGTGCTGCTGTCTATTTGAAATTATAGAACTTGTAGAAAAATTGACCTATTGTCCCAATATTGTTGACCAATCCTACAATTTTAAAACTATGCTATTAATCTTTTTTTTAATGAATATATAGGGAGCCGCAATAGCTCAGTGGTTAGTGAACTGGACTACAAAGGACAAGAGGTAGGGTTCGTTCCCAACCGACGGCTTCCGGGTTCACCCAGCCTTTAATGTGTACCAGATTTTTTTCTGGGAAAGTAAAGCGGCATGGGCGTAATACTGACCTCATTACCCCAAAAATCATGTGCCGAAGGTCTGTAAAATTTATGGTCACTAACATCATATTACCTATACGCCACTTGGCGTGACGGGGGTACTTTACTTTTTTTTTAATAAGGAATATATAAAAGAGGACACCCAAATAAGTACAAGGACCACAGATTGGACTATGCTGATTACATTTACAGTAATTTAATATTTATATATAATATATAGTTTGGTTGACAGGTCTTTACACATCAGATCATGTTCAGATCTCTTCTGAAGTGTATCCCTCAATGTATTGTGTCAACCAATGACGCTGATGTTGTGTTGGTTGATAAGTTTTCTTTGAATTCCTGCCTAGTACTCGCGTAACGTATTCAGAACGTTAGTATGATCTATTGCCCTTCTGTACTCAACTTCAGCCAAATTGTCAAGTCTCTCAGCACTCATCACCTCTTACACCCATGTGCCTTGGCATATAACTGAAACATACTTTTATTAGACTAGGTCTCCCCAGAGACTCCTTCTAACCACTGCTGTTGATCTCAGCTAGTTGTAATCTTTCTGAGCATGCTCATTGAGTCACTGAGGACTGAGGCTATAGTCTGTGTCTTAAGCCATGTTAATTCTGTAATAACAGCTATAATTTCTATGGTCAAACTTCTTGTGGTAATGTGAAAGCACCACTGTCTACCTTTACAGTTCTACCCACAACATGAGCTATGAAAGACCACAAGCTCTATATGTGCAAATAATATCATATATTCTCAATATAAGTGAGAAAGGGTTCATTTGTACTATATAGAGCCACTTCTAACCTATGGAAACAAATCATGGACAGTAGACCAACAGATGAAAAGACAATTAGAGGCCACAGAAATGGGATTTCTCAGTTTTGTGGACAGTTAAAAAAAAACCAATGAGGAAATTCTCATAGAGGTCAACACAAAAAGGGGGCTATAAAACATCAGAAAGCAACCATCAATGTTTTTGGGTACTTCATAAGAGGAGGAAAGTTGGAATACTTGGTTACAATTGGCAAAATAGAGGGAAAGAGAAATAGTGGACGACAAAAGAGAGAAGAAACTAGATAGCTTGGTGTCATGGCATGGAAACGGTCAACAACATAATTGATACAATTCACTGTGGATAAAAGATTGTGGAAGGACATGATCGCCTATGCTAACCAGTATGGCACATGAAGATGATACTTTGAACTGAGACAGGCACTGTAGAAGGAATTCTCACCCTTTTCCAATTTCCTTCCATCAAGGTGGTTGAAATATAGGTTTTCTGGCATGCTCTGCATCCCTGTAAGTTATCTATGTTTATCACCAGAACTTTAGTCTTTTAAATATTTATTTCAAGTCCAGATTTTCTACTGTTATTATACCAGACAGATCACCATGGGGAAGATTCAGAGTATAACTATATGATAGCACCCAGTGAAAGTGACAATTAGGCACTGTTCAATTACAGAAGACCTATTCTTGATTTTAGGATTAATATGACAAATGTGTATGATGATCAAAACAATTATATTTTGTAAATTAAAATGAGCTGCAACATTTTGATATGTATAGCACCAATATAGCAGCCTCCGTTCTATGCAAATGCATAGCTTAAAGGGATATAATTTTATTATATAATAGATGCACAAATGATACTGAGTGTAGGGTGATGATAACCTTTTTGATTTTCCTACCATGGCAGACAGAATAAGACTTTGCTGAGTACATTCAAATCTGCGCAGAACCACATCATCTACTCTAAATTTGACAAAAGGCAGTAGGCTAAAAATATGAAAATCATGGATGGGGCAGTCTATGGATATTGTTCATCAGTTGTGTTCAATCAAGGTCATTAATGCAGAAGTGCAGACCTTGACTTTCCAGAACTCTCTTGCAGTCATTTACACAGATGGGTCTTTAAAAAAATTGAAAACTGCTAGAACAAAAATTCAGATAAGAGGAGTATCTTGGTCTACGCGCTATGGGCCAGCTACGGCTTGAAAGGTCAATAGATAGATAGATAAAGCACACATATAAATCAGTCTTTACCTTTATAGCTCTTTTTATCAATGTTCTCAGGATGTATATTGCATTATTGGTGCCCTCTCCTTCCACAAATCCACATTGTCCTCACTTATTTCTAGTTTTATTTTGTTCCTTACACGTCTCATGATAATTCTAGAGCAATATTTTGGTCATATGGCTCATGAGACTAATTGTGTGATGGTCTTCGCAGTCAGTGGCGCCTGACTTCGGTATGTCTACAAAGATAAATTTTAGTAGATTTTCGCATATGTGTCCACTGTTATATATGTAATTGAGTCGTCTTGTTATGACTTGTATTCCCATGTATGCCCTACTTTAATGTCATATTTGCCATCAGTTTTTAATTAGTGGTCATATTATACCATCTCAGTCGCACTATATGTAAGGACAAATTTAAGAAAATGTGTGTTTTCCTCATTGTCATACCTTATTTTATACAGTTATTCTTGAATTTTATAGGTTTCACTTGTACATTAAAGCAAGTTTATGACAAAGCTGCCTGGCGAGGGAAAAAAGAAATACAAAATTGTTGCTTCTTGTAAGAACTGTAAAAACTTGTCATATGTAATACAACATTTGACAAAATGCTCGTGTCTCAAAGACATATTGTGCACTTCAGTACTATTTTTCTGCTGTGGTTAGTACTGAATACATTTATCACAGACTCAATGAGCGTATCTCTGACTTTGCTTGTAATTATTATTGGCACTCTGCTCTATTTACGAGTGCCTCCAATGCCTACAGAAAGGATGAGCCCAGCAATTCTAAACTTGTTCAATATTGACTATAATAATACAAAAAGAAATCTAATTTTTCATAAGGGAGGTGGATTTCATGCACCTGAAAACACATTGGAAGCAGTTCATCAGGTAAGAGTTTAAATTTTAATTAATATAAATTGTTCTTGAAGCTAAAAAAACATATGTATAGAACAGATCTTGTGGACAAAATTGCAAACAAATTATCCCTATATCAGAATTATATCATAATGTATATCACATGTACTTCCTAAAATTTCTGGTGTCCAGTTCTTTTGTGTGTGGTAAGATTGAATTTGACGTCTATGTCATTGAAGTCTAAGATATCTTTGGATGAGAGACCTTTCAGTTCTCCCAAAAGTTCAACTGATTATGAATTTTATTCTTTAAAGGTCATTGGAATAATTCAATCATTGAAAGCATATAGAATGGTAAAATGATATGGCCATTTTAGATAGAGATCAATATACGATATAGCAAGCTTTCAATAAACACCATGATCCAAAGCCTGACCATGAAAAATATGAAATGGTGGAATATTGAAAACACTAGAAAATATAAGCAGAGGGAGAGGCCTCCCCATCACTGAAAAGCAGTGTAAGCAGTGATGAAGGAAAGGTCATATGGTCTTCATTTTTGATAATTCCAGACTTGTTTAAGCAAAAAAAAAAGGGGGGGACAATTGAAATTGGAAGATTATTTACAGTGAACATTCTTTAAGGGGTTACCATTATTGTCAGTTTATTAATTTTTTATTTTTTTATTTTTTTATTTAAGGACTCCATTGGAACTACTAGAGTTATGATTTCAAACATTTTATTTATACAGTGGTGCTTCACACTTCAAACTTAATTAATTCCAGGAGGCCGTTAAAAGTCAAAATTAATTTTCTTCAATTAGAAATAGTGGAAAATGAATTATCTGTTCCCAGATCCTAAATAGTGACCATTTTGATGAACATTAAACATCAAATACACATTTTTAAAGTCCAATTGATGGTCATTCACAGATTGGCTATGATGAACAAAACTAGCGGGTACATTCTGGGTAGCAAATAAAAATATTCTAAAACAAGTCTGTGTCATTATATGCTTCAAGCTCCTGTGCAACCATTGCCAAGACAACCTGGGTGTATTGGACAAAGTTCACAACATGAGATTCAGAACAACCTTGAGAGCAATGAAAAGCATCCTCATTATTAAAATGGAGAAAACAGCAGACCCTGAGACTATCGCACTCTGCAGAAAGTACTAAATCATCATCCAGTTCAAAAAGCGCAAAAGGCTATCAGATTACTCACTGGACCAAAAATTCCAAGACAAAAAGCTTGCTTTTAAGGAGCCCAAATCATTTGGTAAGGGAAACCTTTAGACAAATAATAGAGCCCAATAAAGACCATCTGTGAAGCCCTTCAGAAGTAACATCCCTTCAGAAGTAACATCTTCATTTTCTAGGAGCTCTAACATTTATAAAATTGATCCAAACAGGCACCTTTTGATAGCCAATGAATGTCCATATAAAGAAGTAATAAAGAAACAAACGATTGAATTCTTCATCATTGTTAAAATAAAGTTGTTTAAACAACCTAGCTTTTAATGGATCACTTGATTATGTTGATTGTTTTAATAACATAAAATAATTACCTATATAAATATTCACTCAGATTTTTGGCAATTGAATTTGACGATGAAAGACACATTGTACGGCAAATATTTTTGGAACTTTTTTTAATATATAAGAAAACCCCTGTAGCATCCTACCACTGCTGGGAGCACCATCAGTTGCAATGGAAAATATATTATTCATGGGGGGTTTCTTTTCTTTAAAAGACGCTTCCAAAGCATGAATATAAATTCTCCTCTAGTACCAATCAGTAAGAAAATTTGTAGCAAAATATCATTCTTGTCAAATTGTTTCTACTTCTTTTATGAATTGCACATGTGCTAAAAGTATTTCTCATTTCCTGACAATTTGACTCATTAAGGTGTAGAGAGAAATGGTATGTTTTTAAATACTTACGTAATGAATCTTTAACATCTTGAGCCATTCCATCATTTTTTTATTGCTCAAGGAAAGTTTATGGAATATCAAATGCTCATGTGTGTTGCATAGTGTGTATTACCTCACTTACAGCTAGTACAGTTTTTCGCCAATAATATTCAGTTTTCCAGATTTAACAATCGGTAACAAAATGTTGTAAGAAGCATGCAACCCATCGTCATATTGTTTGGGTGGATACTACTGAAAAGAGTTTTGCCAATGGTGGCTCTCACGAAATTTTCTTTTAGTGCCTAAAAATAAGATAAATCCTTATTTTTCTTATCAGCATGAACTTTTGTCAAATGTTCTTGAAGGCTTCATTTCATAACACTTTTTTTTTTTTTTCTTTTTTACAAATTATTAACATTTATAATTAATTAACAATTTAATATTTATAGACAACTTTATAAAGCCATATTTCAAATATTCAATATTATGTCAACATTTTCTCTTAGACTCAGCTATATTATCTGTGAAAAAAACCCCCAGTAAAATTGTTTAAATTCATTAAATGAGAATACAGTTGTTGTCTTGTGGGTCTTGCTTACTTCTTGATCAGGCATGATCTGTTTAACCTCAGACTGGCTTTTCTTAGGTTTATATTAGACCACAGTTGCCATCCAAAAATCAGAGTATTTATACAGTAATCAGAGGATAAACAATTTAAAGTTGAAACGTGCATTTATGTATAAGATATTCAATTGTCAAATATCAAATTAAATTTTAAAAAATAATTATATTTTAAAAATAAATTTACAATTAAAAATTATTCGATATATTTAACTTACTTTCCATTGTTTTTAAAATTTAAAGAATTGTTTTCTTGTTAACATGTGTCTTATTTACCTATTAACATCTGTCTTGTTTACCAATTAACACAGATAGATAATATAAATAAAATAAAGGTTACTGGCTAAGTTAAAGAAATTGTATAAAAGTACTCGCATATAGTCTGCTGTTCTATTGAAATAACAATAATACTATTCACTTTGTATATGATCTGTAAAGATAGAAGGTGTCAAGTATGAATTAAAATTTATAAATATTTTTTGCTCTCAACTGCTTGTTACACAGTTCAGAAACAATCTAAAATACATTTAAACACATCAAATATTTATAGCATCACATTGTAAACACATGGCAATACATGCTTGTTAATCTGAGGTGTCAAAGAATCCTCAGATTACTGGGGATTTCCCCAACAGTTTCTCAGAAAAATAAACATTGTCTTGCTTAATTTGATCCCACTTATTAGAACAAATAGATGCAACTAGACAGATAAGGATATTTAATATGTTTTTGCCAGGCTTAAAAGACAAGGTCTGGGTGCATGCTAATCAGATAAATGTTCATGGTGTTTGTGTTGAATTGTTATTGATTACATCTATGCATTAACTATATGATTTTAAATATTCGATTATATTAGGATCGCATTGATTTACTGAACATAAAAAAAAAATCAATTTCACTGATTTCATTTGTCTAGTGAACACAAATCACTGGAGTCTGTAGAAATGTGGTTTTACAGAAGAATGTTGAGAGTACCATGGACAGCTAAGAAGAGTAATGAAAATGTTCTGAGAGAGGTCAAAGCGAAAAGAGAGCTAATTTCCAATATTAGGAAGAAACAATCAGAATTTTTTTGCCATGTAATGAGAAGAGAACAACTGGAATATATTGTAACAACTGGAAAAATTGAGGGACGAAGAGATAGAGGGAAGCAAAGAGAAAAAATAACAGACAGCTTAAGAGAATGGCTTAGCAGAAGGTCAACAACGGAAATGATAAATAGCTGCCGAGATCGAAGGTTGTGGAGAGACATGATCACCTACGCCAGAAGGCCCGGTACTTGATGATGATGATGATGATGATTGGACATAAAGTTAATCTCAGTTCATCATCACAGCAATGCACTTTTTTTTCAAAATTGTCCTTTCTTCTCCTTTTTTTAAATGTTTTCTCTGCCCCTTTATTTGTATTAACTGTTCCCCAGTTGTACCTGAGGCTGCTAACGACCCAAGGAGCGGTAGTCCCCACTTTGGGAAATGCTAATCTTCACCAACAAATATAAATGTCTTTAATACATACTAATACAAAGTACAACTCTAACATTCACATACAGCTTGTAACATATATATGGCATGTGCAATTCTAAATATAGGTAACTCTCACATGACCATTCTGGTGACATGTGTGATATCATACGCTAGCTATGTACTTGATCCTGCACAAATCAGTTGTTTTTTTTTTAAAATAGTTACTATTTCCTTTTGGTAAACATATGTAAGGATTATCTCCCCTTCATAGAGCTGGGTGGAACTCATGAACATATAAAATATTCAGGGTCATCAATATTTATAATTCTAGCTCTCAGCATAACATATCAAAATAATCTATATGGAACAGAAACATCAGGCCAACTGGAAATCATCACTTAACAGTTATTAAGCATACAATTAAATATAAACATGAATGAAACTTTCATAAAGTTAAAAGTAATAATCATCAGCATCAATTCCAAGTGAAAATAACAATTAGGCCCTTATTAGTAATGCAACACATAGTTGAATTATACAGGTAGAATTCTCAATTAGTGTTCTAATGCTTTTGAAGACCTATGTTTGTCCCTAACATGTCATATTGACACTATACAGCTGTAGTGTATAAATAACTAAAACAAGTTATTTATATAAATTCTATTCAAACATCAATACAGAATTCAAGTACAAATTCTACCTACACCCAGATAAATTCAAGTTTGCTATTTGATCTGTATGAACACATGTTACAACTTCAGGTTCACTTCTCAAATTGTTTCTTTTTATTCTCAAATGGGGTTCTGAAAAACTGAGGATGTACTGACACACTATTCACATTAAAACAGATAGCAGAAAAAAAACAGAACACAATCAAAACTTATAAATAGCCTTCATTGACCAGGAAAAAGCATTCAACAGAGTAAACAGAGAACAACTGTGGGAGATACTAACAACATACAGAGTAAGCCAACATCTAACCAACCTAATTAAAAGCCTCTACATCAAAAGCAGCTGCAGGGTCAGACCAGTAGCAGGCTACACAGACCACTTCGAAGTTAGATCAGGTGTAAGACAGGGGTGCATACTATCCCCCCTACTGTTTATTACATACATGGACTATATATCAACATCAATAAAACAGAAGTCATGAATGTCGCCAAAAATAAACAGGACATCAACATAACTATTGAAGGCAAGCAAGTAAAACAAGTAGAGGAATTCAGATACCTAGGAAGTTTAGTGACCTTAAGACAATTCACAAACAGCAGAGATAGACTCAAGATGCAACAAAGCTTGTCAAATCATTGGAGTTATCACCACTATTGTCCAACAAGGAATAACACTGGAGGCAAAATGAGCACTATACAATACAATCTTCATCCCAACGTTGTGCTACCAATGCCAGACCTGGACCCTAGATGCAAGAACAATAAGAAAAATAACCTCCAGAGTTGAAATGTGTTAGATGAATGACAGGAAACAGTCTGAGAGATAAGATCAGAAATGAAGAACTGAGAAAAAAGCTAGGAATAGCCCCCCGCCATAGAATATATAAGGAAACAACAGATAAAATGGTTTGGCCACGTGACAAGGCAGAAAGATCAAAGGAACCAGTGGTGGGGAGTGTAAACACTCCAAGGTATTAAGACAGCTTTACAAGGGAGGAACACAACACAATACTGACGTTTCGGCCTAAGGCCTTCTTCAGAGTACAAGGACAACGAAAACAAACGATGAAACACAATTATCTATAACTACATGATCATAAGAAAGAAGAGGTGGACAGAAAAGAGGGAAGTAGGATGTAGAGAAATGAAAAAAGAAGAAAGCTACATGAGGGGAGGTAGGATGAGTAAATGGAAAGAATAGGAGAATATATAAATATAAAAAAATAGGAGCACTTAGCTGGAATGCCTGGTCTGTCAGCCGGGAACGGAAAAATGACCACATAGACCAGAAACTACATGTATCGGAAGGAGGGGTAACAAGAAATCGCGGGGAAACAAAAGAGACAGGGGGGGGGGGTTGTTGCGCGCCAGACCAGAGACCAAACATAGGTCGAGAAGAAAAGAGATACAAATAAAAGCCTCGTAATGGGCGGGACACAATGGAGATAATAGGTATCATAAAACTACAGGAGCCTAACACAGGGGTAGGGGGGGCCAATCCCCTGGAGGGGGTAAAACTGATACGAGGAAGATAGATGAAGAGGAAGAGTAATAATGGAAAGTATCAGGAGTAGGAAGTAAGGATCGGAGGAGAGATAGAGGGTCAGGAGAGAATAGATAAGAGAGGGAGTCAGAAAAAAGAGAATAAAAGAGGGATAGTGGGAGAGAAGTCCAGCGAGGTAGAGAGGAAGGGAACGGAGAGACTGAGGGGATACTAGGAATGTATATATAAAGAGGAGTAGGAGTTATACATAGGAGGAAAATAGGGGAGACACGCAGGCAGTAGTGCCTAAAGAGGTAAGGAGGTGGGAAATATGAAGAAGAGGAATATAGGGATGGAAGAAGGAACACGGAGAGACTAAGGGGATACAAAGAGAATTATACACAGGCAGTAGTGCCTCAAGAGGAAATGAAGTAGGGAAACAGAGAGACCAAGGGGATACATAGAGAAGTTGAGTGTGAACAGACACGTACAGTCCTAGAACCGAGTGAAAAGGGGGGAGGGGGGGGGGGAGAAGGAGGGGTTTTTAGAAAAAGTGGGGTAGGGAAGTAGTGATAGCAGGAGAATAGAGAATCCAGGGAGTAGATGAATAAAGGGGAATGGGAAGTATCCATCAGAGGAGGAGAGGTAATAAAGCATAAGGAGGAGATGGATATAAAGGTAGTTCGCAGAAAGGAGGGGGGGGAGTAAAGGGTAGAGGAAGAGGAGAAGATGGATAGATCCAAGGGGATAGGGATAAAGAAAGGGGATAGATGAGGAGCAGATGAGCATAAAAGTTAGATAAGAAGAAGAGTACAGGGGTGGGAGGAGGGTACAGAGGAAGAGGGGTCCTCAGAGGGACCGGGATACATTGATGCCGCGGGGAGAGAGGCAACCCCAACGGGCGATCAGACGGTGCTCAAGAGTAAGACAACTGAGGTGATCGGAAGAGCACGATACTAAGCCAGTGACCAGGACATCAGCTTTCCCCTGATGACCCCTCGAGTGGGCTGCTACCGGAGTGCCAGCCTCTCGGGTGATGTCGTGTAAATGTTCACGGCACCCATCGCCGATCCTTCCGATACACGTGGTTTCCGGTCTATGTGGTCATTTTTCCGTTCCCGGCTGACAGACCAGGCATTCCAGCTAAGTGCTCCTATTTTTTTTATATTTATATTTATTTATATATTCTCCTATTCTTTCCATTTACTCATCCTACCTCCCCTCATGTAGCTTTCTTCTTCTTTTTTCATTTCTCTACATCCTACTTCCCTCTTTTCTGCCCACCTCTTCTTTCTTATGATCATGTAGTTATAGATAATTGTTTTTCATCGTTTGTTTTCGTTGTCCTTGTACTCAGAAGAAGGCCTCAGGCCGAAACGTCAGTATTGTGTTGTGTTCCTCCCTTGTAAAGCGGTCTTAATACCTTGGAGTGTTTACACTCCCCACCACTGGTTCCTTGCTTCCAGCTTTACCGCAGCATCGCAATTATTTGCCTATTCCCCAGAAAGATCAAAACAACACAAGGAGCCTTCAACAAAAGTTGTGAGACCACCAGACCCAAGGATCGACCACGAAAAAGATGGGTCGATGGGATATTAGAAGCACTAGGAAACATAACAGCAGCAGAGGTGAACAGAAGAGCAAAAGACCGCAAATTATATCTCCCCTTGACACTGAAAGGCAGATGGGGAAGGAAAGAAGAAGAAGGTTCACTTCAAATTTTTATCTAAACTCAATGTGAATGAGGGCATTTACACATTTTTTTGGTTTCTTACTTCATTTAATCAGGTCCTTGAAGTTCTACCTTTAAAAATTATCACTTCAATAACAACAACATCTATCTTAGTTCTTAGTCCTGTTTCATACTCCAGAAATTGTATCAAAATATATAATTTTTCCTCAGTTTCAGTTTCATACTCAGTTCACACCTGTTTATTTTCATACAAAGTGGCATTTTAGTTCCAATCTTGAAAATGTTGCTTTGTTTATGGATGAAGATGCCTTGAGCTTATTGCATTCCCTTCATTCTTAAAATTTATATTTTATGCAAATGGTTTCAATTTGTGACACCACACACAAAATGTGCCATTTTTAGCTAAAGTAAATATTTACGTGTGAATTATACGAGGGGAGGTCAAAAAGTAATGCACACCAATTTTTTTCTCAGCTAATAATAAAGATAGGAATATGAAATTTTGCACACTTGGAATATGACATGTTCCAATTATGTGCACCAAATTGCACAGCATTCTGATAAATCTTACGCAATCTATGAACCGTTAAAATGGAGCTTGTCAACAATGTCCGTTACAAACAGCGAATTGTCATAGAATTTCTGGTTGCGGAAAAAGAAACTGGCAAACATTCATAAACGACTGTGTGCAGTGTACAAATGTTCTGCAGTTGATAGTAACACAGTTAGTCGCTGGGTTCAGAGAATTAAAGCTGCAGAAAGTGTACGAGTGGAGCTGCATGATTTACCGTGTTCTGGACGTGTTGCCTCGGCTAACAGCACAGACATGTTAAACCGGGCTGATGCCATTATTCGTAAGGATAGGCGTATCACTAGTCAGCAATTGGCATTGCAGCTTACAGTCAGCAAGGGAAGTGCAATCGCAATTTTTAAAACTCTCGGATATTCAAAGATTTGCGCTCGATGGGTTCCTCGGTGCCTAACAAATGATCACAGAGTTCAAAGGAAAACATTCTGTTCTGAATTGTTGGAGCGTTTCGGTGTTGAAGGAGAAATGTTTTTGTCAAAAATTGTTACCGGTGACGAAACGTGGGCACATTATTATGAGCCTGAAACAAAAATGCAGTCAATGGAATGGCATCATCCGCAGTCACCAAAAAGAAAAAAATTCAAAACATCTCCATCAGCCGGAAAGGTGATGATCACTGTCTTCTGGGACATTGATGGTGTGATTCTTGTTGATGTAATGACAAGAGGTGAGACAATCAACTCGACAGCTTACATCAATACACTGACAAAACTCAAAAATCGGTTCCACAGAGTTCGGCCTAATAAGCCATCTGCAGATTTGTTGCTTCAACATGACAATGCACGCCCTCACACAAGTCTGGTAACACGGGAAGCAATCAACAAATTTGGTTGGACTGTACTGCCCCATCCTATTTACAGCCCTGATCTGGCTCCCTCAGATTTCCATCTGTTTGGACCACTAAAAAAACTCCTGCGTGGGACACACTTTGACAATGATGAGGATGTGATCCGTGCAGTTAAAAAATGGCTACGCGAGCAGGACAAAACTTGGTACAAACGAGGCATTCATGACCTAGTTTCGCGTTGGCGTAAAGCAATACGCTTGGACGGAGATTATGTTGACAAATAGGTAGTGTCAAGGGGATGTTCAGCTACAATCTGTGAAAATTTCACACATTTTGCCCGAATAGTTTCCGAGAAAAAAATTGGTGTGCATTACTTTTTGACCTCCCCTCGTATTTTAGTATAATAACGTTTGTATCAAAAAGATAAAGAGAAAAAGTTTTTTTTTTTTGGGGGGGGGGGGTGCGTACTGCAGCTTCTAATCACTTTCAATGTTTAATGGAAGCAATGTGTGTATCTTATCTTCATCTGTCTATCTATTGACCTTTCGAGCCGTAGCCGGCCCATAGGGTGTAGACCAAGATACTCCTTCTCTTATATAAATTTTTCTTCTCATCATCATCATTGTGTGCCTTCTCCGCAACAAAGGTTGGCTACCATGGATCGCCATTCTACTCTGTTTCTTGCTTTGATGGTGCAGGCTGTCATAGATTGACTTGACCATCTTTTGATGTTACTCGTCCATGTTAGTCTTGGTCTGCCTCTGCTTCTTTTACCTTGTATTTTTCCTTCCAATATTACTTTTAGTAGGCTGTTGTGTCTTTTAACATGCCCAAAAATTTCATTTGTCTTGTCTTAATTGTATTTGGTAGTTCTCTTTTTATTTTAAGTTTTAAAATTTTATCGTTTGTTATCTTTTGTTTCCATCCAATTCTACCTATTCTTTTTATTCTAATTTTTCTTCTAGCAGTTTTCAATTCTTTTAAAGATATTTTATCAAATCTCGCCATTTGTTTCTGTTCTGTGCAAGCAGCTCTATCTCATTGAGGGAGTCAATTCCTGCTGCTCTTGCCTCTCTCATCAATGTTCTTCTCAGTGTCTCTCTGGGTCTTCCTCTTTTTCTCCCATATGTGGGCCTGCTTTGCTATTCGGTTATTATCCCTTCTCATCACATTTCCAACATATGACCATAGTCTTTTCTTTATTACTGAAGATATTAGTGGTTGATTGGTGATTTCTCTAATTTCCTTGTTTGTTTGAATTTGTTCCACGCTATACCAAGTATTTTCCTTAGACATTTATTTTCGAATGCGCTCAACTTTGTTTTATCTTCATGGAAAGACACAAATGAGCAAATCTAAAATATCAATGATAAACAATTGTTGAGTCATATCATATATCCTCTGAATCCAGTTTCGTACCTAGGCATCCTCAACCATCCACTTTTACTTCACTTTTCTGAATGAAATTATATTGTTTATTTTAGTCAACTCAACAATGTGTGGCTGTTACCTCTAACACCAAATTCTTCTCTCCAAGAACTTCTGTCTTATTAGTCTTATTCGCCACTTCACTCCATTTCATTTATCACCCCTCTCCCTCATCATATACAGTTCTCTTTTGCTGTCATTCCTCCTCCATGGAAAACTCTAATCTCCACATTTGCGCAAAGGGCTTCTTATTATCTTCTTTTCCGTCTGGCGACTCTTCACTATATACCTTATTATCTTCTGTATGAGAACATCTTAGTTCACCCTTTTATTCTTGAGCTAATCTCTGTTCTTTCCTTTAGTCAAAGTCTTCTCTAGTAGAGGTTTGTTGCTTTCATTGGAGGAATTGTAGCTAATCCTTCTCAATCTCGTAATTTCTCATTCTGTGGTTTTCTTTAATCTCTACTTGGAGGTTGCGCAGGTGCACCTCTTCATGTTCTCTTTTAGCTCCTATTCTTTTTGTTTTTTATTCGTTCACCTCTGACGAAGTCCCTAGAGACTAGGAACTGAATTTTGCATGTTAATCCATTTTTCCCTGGCAGCCGTGTGCACAGGGGTCCCTCGTCGCACAGGCAGATAACTCTGTCATGGGAGGTGCTCATATTTTTTCCCTCTGAGTAATTGACATTTCAAGCCAAGCCTCGCTGCCAGCAACCGGTGGTTGCTGCAGAGAGAAATCATAAATAAAAATCCCAACTGGTGCAGCCCGGATTTGAGCCCACAACCTCTCTGTCTCGAGGCCGGCGTCTTGCCTCGAGACCAACCAGTCCCCTAGCTCCTGTTCTAAGAGAGAAAGTCTTTTGTGTAGTGTCCCCTCACTGCTTTTTGATGACGGTGCCCATTTCCTGTGTTCCACAAAGGTTGTTTGCCTCTCTGACCTGCTGGTGACACTTCTTTCTTCTGTAGAGTGCCATTGGCATGTAGCTGTTCTATATGAGTCCTTATTGTGCCGTTGCTCATTTGGTGTTTGATTATGTAAATGACTGTCCCTGTCTTCCGGAATACTATATACCTTCTTCTCATTTGTGATTCAAACTGGACTTTATGTTATTGTTTAAAACAAGAGAGTACTTGTCCCATGGATGCTGATAGTGTGTTTTTAAATTACCTGGTGCAAACCATGTCACCATGATCTGTTTGTGTAATGTTCTTTTCCAGCAAGGCTTCTTGTTTGGAATATGAAAATAACTTACTTTTTGTCCGTTCTTTTCATTACAGTGAGTAAGAGTATGTTTAGTAGGTTCTATTGTGTGTGTAGCTTACACAGTTAAATAATTAAATATTTCTGATTTTCATATGTAGTTTCTACTACTTGTAATAGTATTTTATTCTTGTTATCTGATATTTTTAAAAACTTTATAGCATTCACTTTTCTTACCAAACATTCACCTCCCTTATTTCCTTCATTATCCTAGTATGATAAGTGTTAGACACAAAGTTGGTACCTTGAGACTAGCCGTACATGTTTTAGGTTATTAGGAAAAAAGTTTTGGATAATGAGAACAAAAGATATAAAGATAGGATGAGTGAATAAGTATGAGTGGTAATGCTTTTGAATAGGTGCAAACAGATGCAGTTCGTACAGAGCAAGGACTGAGCAAATGTTTTCCAATAGAAACTGGTGTTAAATAAGGATGTATTTTATCGCCCTTGTTATTTGGAATCTAATATCTTCAGTAATAAAGAAAAGACGATGGTCATATGTTGGACATGTGATGAGAAGAGATAATAACCGAATAGCAAAGCAAGCCCTCATATGGGAAACAACAGGTAAGAGAAAAAGAGGAAGACCCAGGGAGACACTGAGAAGAACATTGATGCGAGAGGCAAGAGCAGCAGGATTCGGCTCCCTCAATGAGATAGAGCTGCTTGCACAGAACAGAGACAGATGGCGAGATTTGATAAAATATCTTTAAAAGAAAACTGCTAGAACAAAAATTCAGATAGGAGAAGGTGTATTTTGGTCTACGGCCTAAGGGCCGGCTACGGCTCGAAAGGTCAATAGATAGATAGTTATTTGGAATTGTTATGGACTTCATAGTAAAATGTTACATCTTCTCAATATTCCTGTATGGTGCAGAAACTTGGACATTAGACAAGAAAACAGAACAGAGAATTGAAGCCTTTGAAATGTGGATATATAGAAGAATAGGTAGAATTGTATGGAAGGAAAAGAAAACAAACTATGAAGTCTTAAAACAACTAAAAATGAAAAGAGGACTACTAAGCACAATTCAAACAAGACAAATGCGATTTTTAGGCCATGTTAAAAGACACAACAGCCTATTAAAGTAATCCTGGAGGGGAAAATACAAGGTAAAAGAGGCAGAGGCAGGTCAAGACTAACATAGACGAGTAACATCAAAAGATGGACAAATCAGCCTCTGACAACCTGCACCATCAAAGCAAGAAATAGAGGAAAATGGCACTCCATGGTAGCCAACCTTCGTTGCGGAGATGGCACTCGATGATGATGATGGACTTCATAATGAAGAAATGCTGCACTGGTAACAAAGGCATCGAATGTACACAAGGAGACTATTTGGAGGACCTCGACTTTGCGGATGACATAGTCCTCATCAGCAGTCTGATAAAAACAATGCAGGAAAACACAAATGAACTATCATCAATTGGCAGCAAAATTGGGCTGGAGATCAATCATGAAAAGCTTCATTCCAACAGATGACAGAATATACAAGGAAAACAAACCAGTGGAAGAGATCGATCACTTTATCTATTGTGGAAGTCACATTAATTGGGAAAGGCATACGAGTAAAGAAATTAGAATCAGAATTGCTAAGGAGCAATGTCTTTCAGAAGCCCTGTAAAGTTGTGGAAATCAAAACTCATCAGCACAAACATGAAATATAGACTATTCAATCAAAAGTACTATCAACCTTTACGTATGCATGTGAGAGCTGGAAAACAACCAGAGACATAGAAACAAAGTTGAGCGCATTCGAAAATAAATGTCTAAGGAAAATACTTGGTATAGTGTGGAACGAATTCAAAACAAATGAGGAAATTAGAGAAATCTCCAATCAACCACTCATCATCATCGAGTGCCATCTCTGCAACGAAGGTTGGTTACCATGGAGCGCCATTTTGCTTGTCTCTTGCTTTGATGGTGCACATTGTCATAGGCTGATTTGTCCATCTTTTGATGTCCATGTTAGTATATAACAATACATGCGTACAAGCATACATCCGTATATGTATATATATATATATCCACAAAGCACACAAAAGAAAACCCAAAATATGCCAATACATATGCAGACAAATATATATACATGTATAGGTTCGGTAGTGCATGGGGGTAAGAAATGTTTAGTAGGTGTCCATGTGTATGAAAGCGATATGTTTATACCTTGGGGGGACAACGAACCCAAACGGGCAATGAGGCGATTCTCAAGGGCGAACTGGCTGCGATTGCTGGAGTGACACGAGACAATGCCAGGGACTTGCATGTCAGGTTTACCATTATGGCCAGGGGATTTGAAATGGACAGACACTGGGCTGCCAGTCTTGGGCAGACACTGGGCTGCCAGTCTTTTGCTCAACATCACGGAGATGTTCACAAAATCTGTCACTCAAGCGTCGTCCAGACTCGCCCACATACATCATCTGGCAATGCTTACATATTATGGCGTTGATGATATTCTGTGACACACAATTAAATCCCTCCTTGATGTCGAATCGCTTATTAGGGAACAAGACCCAATTGGTGCAAAGCACGTAGTCACAAGTTCTGCAAACTCGACGTCCACAACGAACAGTACCAAGGTGTTTGTGGTTTGTGCGGGGGAGGCGGCTCGTGACAATATTGTCTCTCAGACTCCTGTGGCGTTTGAAGGCCACCAGAGGAGGATCACTGAAAAAGTAGGCGGGTAGTGGGATCTGAGTGGAGAATGGAGTGATACCGGTTAAGGATCCTCACTGCAGCCAAGTTGTGAGGGTGGTAGGTGAGGGTAAATATGGTACTATCAGGAACGGTGGGTGGATGGGGTGAGTGCCACAGGACGGGAAATATAGAGAGCTCGCTGGAAGGCAGATTAGAGAACCGAATCAGGATAGAGACTAAAGAAACTTAACATCAGGTGGGCCTGTTGGAGAAAATCTTGATCATCCTGGCAGATACGACAAAGTCGTAATAATTGAGAATGTGGAATGGAATCTCTGCAGTGAGATGGATGAGATGAGGTGTAGAGAAGACAACAGTGGGCGTCATATACTATCTGAGGGCCCTTTTCTCATTTCCAGTGGTTGTATTCCTGTGCTTTCAACGGGTATTTTTTCTGCCAGCTAGAAAATGCATGTCTAAATATTTAAGTCAGTTTTCATTTAATAAACGAGTTCCTTAATCCCACTTACAGCATTAAAACATTCAACGTCTATACTTGCTTGCTTACATTCACCCGATGACTAAAGTATTCTAGAGTATTCGTAGACTGTAGAATTCCTCTTCGTCATCTGCCCTTAAAAGGACGTTAAGTGGACGTGTCTGTGTTGTGTTGTGGTTTCCAGTATAACTGTTATATTTGCGCCTTTCGGCCCAACACATCTGACTTCAGCACAACATTTTTGAGTACCGGGTTGTCTTCCCTCTTTGATCCCTGCTCGCTTGGCCAGACTAGACAGTTTAGTCTGTTGCTGGAGGCACCACGGAGAGGTGGAGCAGGGTCTGGATGATTTTGGTTCACCGATCCTGGTGCAAGCCATCAGCTGTGGGTCGCTAACAACTTCCAGCTCTGGTGCTGGGAGGCGCGCCTTCACCTCCTCAAAGACGATGTGGACATCAGGTGGGCCTGTTGGAGAAAATCTTGTAACCTGATGTTAAAAGTGTTTCTATACTTGATGGTGACTTAAAATTATTTGAAGTTTGCACATTTAAAAATAATATACTTTTGTGCAATATTTAGCTATACTAGTGATATCTGTTTATTGTTTCTTAGTTAATTATTTGTTTTAACCAGGGACTTAGAGGTAAACAAAAAATGTCACAATATCTTGCCATTTGTTCCCTTTTGAATTAAATCTTTGTCTAATTTGTTGCTTCTCTTATTTTCATGATGCAAAATATAGTTATGGTTATGAAATGCCCCGGTATCACTGCAAACGAATTAAAATACATAACTGCTTAACCGCCCGTGCCAGTGGAATCATCCAAATTAATATCTCATCTCCCAAACAAAGAAAATTAGTTGCAGTCCCCATCATAGTAGTCTCAGCACGCCAAAAGACATAAGGCGAAACTGCACAGAAAGTGAACACAGCCATCTGTTCCCCGTTATATGATATCATCATTCATTGTAAGCAATCAGATTATCGAAACACAATCAAAACGGATGAAATGCACAGAGCACTTAAATCAGTAGCTCCTGCAGCAAGCCAGACTTGGAATATTAGGAAACTGCAACAAGGAACATTTTTCAATACACTCTCACTGTGTGCACAGAGCACTTAAATAAGTAGCTCCTGCAGCAAGCCAGACTTGGAATATGAGGAAACTGCAACAAGGAACATTTTTCAATACACTCTCACTGTGTGCACAGAGCACTTAAATCAGTAGCTCCTGCAGTAAGCCAGATTTGGAATATGAGGAAACTGCAACAAGGAACATTTTTCAGATACAGCCTTTACCCTTTCTTACCGCCTATCCGCCACAGTGATCGGAAGTTCACATCCTCCTGAAAATGTTGATCATCATATTTTTAAAAATGTATAGTGCTTGATGATGTTAGGAATTATTTTTGTTTCCAAATCCAAACATTTGTATTAGTAAAAAACAAAGTAAAGAGTCCCCGTCACGCCAAGTGGCGTATAGGGAATATGGTGTTAGTGAACATTAATTTTACAAACCTTCAGCACATGATTTTTGGGATAATGTGGTCAGTATTACGCCCATGCCGCTTTACTTTCCCAGAAAAAATCTGGTACCCATTTAAAGCTGAATCCGAACATATGAAAAACAGTTATTCTTCGGATTATCCTCATCGCACATTGAACAGTCCGTAAGCACTCACATCTCCCCTGCAATGTGAATTTGTAAAATGATAAACCTGTTCACACCGGGGCTGCAAAGTCATGAACAAAACTCTGTCATTTTGCCCTTCATTATAAGCGTACGGCCGGTTTAGGGATATGCGATCAGCCATCATGACATACAACACCACAAATGACTGATTAATTTAGTAAATGCAGCCAACAACACATGAAATGCCATAATGATGGTGTAAATATCCCTAAAGTGATACCTTCAGTTGTATCCGTGGGGTGTATATTATATTCTTCGTGATGTTTTCTCTTCGCTATGTTGCTTTATTTGATAATTTATGTTGATCGTTAACCTCGGTCAGCTGTTAGCCTGTGACAACACGTCCTTCCAGCCCTTGTCAGTTCTGTCCCCGTGACCTTCTCCGGAATGTGGCCCTCGTGTTTACATTGAGGCTAACTCCTGTCTGGGCTCACTGGACGCCGATCGCCAACCTCGTGTTACAATGACTTACTCATGTTGTGTTTTGCCGCAACAACTTGTTGGTTATTCTAGTTCGTGCCCAGAAGAGTGACGCAAGGCAAGATGTTTACACTGGAAATACATAGACAAATGCTTTAATATAAAAGTTAGTCCGACTTTTATTCCGTCACCATGTATTATGGTTACACATTAGATTGCCACTTACATACTTGGAGTGCACTCCTCTATCTCTGGGGATCCACCCGCATTCATACTAATTAATTACCTGTGAACTGACCCATTGTCGGTCCACCCCTAACCTAACCTAACACTAATTTGTGTGGCAGTCTTCAGTCCACATCGTCTCACTGTATCTCAAGTCGACTACTCCTATCGTGTGTCTCTTCCAGACTGTCCGTAAGTCGTCTCTGCAACCGTCCCCTTCGAGTATTCACTTCCAGTGCTTCTCTCCAGTGTTTCTCAAAAATCCCTTAACTTCATAACTATTTAGTTAACTTGCGTTCTGTTCTAATGCTACTAGGTTCTGATAAACCTGGCTACGGGTCGACCACTTGGTTGCCCGGCGGTTACTAGCGCATATGCGCTGTCTCCAAGTGTTTCACTCCAAAGTGCTTTCTGAAGTGTTCCTCTCAAACTCTAGTGTTCACCTCTTAAATTTGGCTCTTGCCAGCCAATCAGAATCTTACTTCTCACGCATGTCTGACCACTCACTTCCTAGGCACGGCCGTCACCATTTTCCACGTGAATCCGAATCCCTTGTTTCTTTTTTCTCCTGACCTTGTCTTAATGTCTGATTTCCTTGACCTTGTTCTATCATCTGTTTATTTCTCCACGGCCTTCACTTTGCACGTTTTCCTGGATCATCCTCTATTTTTCTGTGACTTCTCTTTAGGTGTTTTTTCCTTGTTTACCCTGGTTCTTTCGTCTCCTTTCTTCCCCCTTCACTTCTAAACTGTTCTCTATTTTCTCCTTCACTCTCTCCATCCTTTTCTTCCTCCTCTTCTACACAGTTGACTTGACAGATTAGTCCATATTTGCAGTTTGACTACATCCTAAAGAAAAGGCCAGTGAGGAAATTCTTGAAGACACCAACACAAAATAAAGAAACAATAACATTTTTATAGACACATTATGAGAAGAGTAAAGTTGAAACACTTAGTTTCGGCTAGCAAAATCCAGTAAAAGAAAGATTGCAGATGGCAGAGACAGAAGATACTAGATAGCCTGGTATTGTGGCACTGTGAATAGTCATCAACAGAATTGACACTATGCACTGTGGATAGAGAAGTGTAGAACATGATTGCCTATGCCAATGGTATGGCATCTGATGATGATGATCTACATGCTAAACTATGACTGCAAGCATTTTTATTAAAACTGACTGTTTAGAATAATTCTTACTTCTTGTATGTTGTTTCTTGTGGTTTGAATATTCTTTGGATTTATTGAGTGTTCTTTTTAATTGACTTTCTTTTATCGTGACTTGATATTTTAGTATGATTACTTTGCGTTGTGTTTATTCATACTGTTAATTTTATTAGGCAACTCTTAGTCCTTTCTTAAACATTCTTTGAATTAATTCTCATCCTTGTAACTTATATAATTGACAAGGCTAGGGTGTACCATAACACCAACATCTGTTTATTTACACAATATTTACATTTGTATGGTTTCACAATGAATACATAATTCTTGAATACTCTGAATATAGTCTTATTATAGGTTACAGTCCTGTTAATTATACTTGGGGGTGTAGATAACCGCTTAATCACTCAATCATAGAAAGTCTATAATACCACACAAATCCTAGAAAGTCTATAATACCACACAAATCCTTGAAATTGTATAATATTCCACAGGTTATGTTTTGGCTAACTCTACTCAGGTCCAAGAGGACTACAATCTGTCTGTCAAGCTTTTCACTTGTTCTTGTAAGGCTATTGCTCGAATATTTTCATATAGCTGACAAGTAATCAGTCTTTCTCTCAGTGTGATTTTGAGTGCATGCCTTTCTCAGCTTATTTCTATCTAAGCGTTCCACTTCTAAATGCCTCTCTTAGCTTTTTGTCTGGCCTTCTGTTTTAGCGGTCTGTCCAGCTTTCTCTTTGGCCTTCTTCTGTCTCTATGTTAGATTCGTATTCAATGTGTGGGTTTCCCTCGCTAAGCGTTTCGCTTCTATATAAGTATCTCTCTTAACTTTGTGCCCTATCAGCGTCTATCCCTGCTATCTCTTTAAGAGTTCCTCTTCTCTGAGTGTTCTTTCTAAGTGTTCTAGCTTAGTGCCCTAATCTCTGTCTGTTCATCTCTCTGAGCATTCTGCTTCTTCTGAGTGTTCTCTTGGCTTAGTGCCCTTCCGACCAGTATGCTGTTAGCTTTCTCTCTGTCTGTGTCCTAGGAGGAGGATTCCTTTTTTATATCCCTCTGACTTCCGGCCTTTGTTATTTGTCTATCCTTCCACGCATATTTTTCTCCGTTGACAGTGTGTCTAACTTCTACGCTGTCTGACTCATTAAATATTTTCACACTTATGCAAGACCTTGACCGTCTCTGCCTCTGCGCTGTCTGGAGGTATTTTTAAACATATTGCTCACTTCCAAATCAATCTTTAAAAACATTTTTACACCCACTCATGGCGTTGACTTCATATCTCTGCTCCACACGTTTATAGCTGTACCAATTCTATCTTAAAGACCACAGATAGTATGATGTCAGTTTTTCTTTTAGACTTTTGCCAATGTTATGCACTTTATGTTGAACATATTGATTTTTGATGCTAAAGACTCATTTGCAAAACAATTCTCAACATAAACAAACCATAAGTTTATGATAATATGTGCCTTACTAATGCAACTTTAGGAAAATCTGTATTTAAATTTGAGCACCTCCTCAATCTCACATACCCCATCATTGCATTTTAGGTATAAACTTAATTTAAATACAATTTCATATCTGAAACATTTGTTCTGTTACTTCTGTCTGTACCAGATATTAGGTGACAATCAGATGATGTTCCTTGTTTTACAATAACACAATCTCACATCCTTCCACGCATATTTTTCTCTGTTGACAGTGTGTCTGACTTCTACGCTGTCTGACTCATTAAATATTTTCACACTTATGCAAGACCTGTCCCTGCCTACGCACTGTCTGGAGGTATTTTTAAACATACTGCTCACTTCCAAATAAATCTTTAAAAACATTTTACACCCACTCATGGCCTTGACTTCATATCTCTGCTCCACACGTTTATAGCTGTACCAATTCTATCTTAAAGACCACAGATAGTATGATGTCAGTTTTTCTTTTAGGCTTTTGCCAATGTTATGTACTTTATGTTGAGCATATTGATTTGTGATGCTAAAGACGCATTTGCAAAACAATTCTCAACATAAACAAACCATATGTTTATGATATGTGCCTTACTAATGCAACTTTAGGAAAATCTGTATTTAAAATTGAGCACCTCCTCAATCTCACATGCCCCATCATTGCATTTTAGGTATAAACTTAATTTAAATACAATTTCATATCTGAAACATTTGTTCTGTTATTTCTGCCTGAACCAGATATTAGGTATTTCATACAGCGTAGAGAATACTTCATGGTAGCTGTTATGGGAAATCCAAGGACAATCAGATGTTGTTCCTTGTTTCACAATAACACAATTCTTTAATAGCACTGTTTCTTCTTCTTTTTCTTTTCTCTTTTCACTGATACCTAAAAGGTGTCGTGGTTTATATCATTTGTCGTTCTTGAGCTGCTCGAACTGCCTGAATTAGAATAGCACTGTTTAGAGAGTTAAAAATTACCTTAAATTTATATTTTTAATAAGTTAGTATACATCTTAATTTTATTGTATTTGTTTTATCATGCAGGCTATTGGTTTGGAAATACCAGCAGTAGAGATAGACCTGGATTTCACTAAAGATGGTGTTGGTGTTTTAATACATGGCCCTAAAGTGGATAGCACAACTGATGGTCAGGGCTTTGTTTCAGATTACACTTATGAACAGATTCAGGCCCTTAATGCAGCTTTTAATGATGTTAATAAGTATGTTGTGAATGCATCACATTGAAATGTTAATTATATTTAAGTTACATTAATAAATAAAAAAAATTAAGGGAAACTAAGGCTATAGATATAAATTACCTAGGAGTACAAATATTGTATCATCATCATGTGCCATACTGGTTGGCCTAGGCAATCATGTCCTTCCACAATCTTCTATCTACAGTGCATCGTATCAGTTCTGTTGTTGACTGTTTTCCATGCCATGACACCAGGCTATTCAGTATTTTTTCTCTTTGTCGTCTGCGATCTCTCTTTCTTTTTATTTTGCCAGTTGTAACCAAGTATTCCAACTTTCCTCTTCTCATGATGTGCCTGAAAAATGTTGAGTGGTACTTTCTGATGTTTTTTTAGGAGTTCCCTTTTTGTGTTGGCCTCTTTGAGAATTTTCTCACTGGTCCTTTTAGCTGTCCAGGGAACTTCCAACATTCTTCTGAGAAATCCCATCTCTGTGGCCTCTAATCGTCTATTCATTTGTTTGTCTACTGTCCATGATTCGCTTCCATAGGTCAGAATTGGTTCTATATAGCACCGATGAACTCTCTTTCTCACTTCTATTGACATAGATTTGTTGCTTAAGATATTTTTCATTTTCTGAAATGCTATTTTGGCCTGAGCTGTTCTGCTTTTTATTTCTGTGTTGCATCTTCCATCTGATGTTATCACTGTGCCCAAGTATTTCAAACATTGCACTTGTTTCAGATTTGTCCTGTTTATTTTTATGCTGCGTGATAATGATGATTGTTTCTTTGATATGACAATTACTTCTGTTTTCTTATTATTCAGACTAAGACCTTTTTTGTTGCTTTCTTTTACTATTTTGTCTATCATTTCTTGTAGTTCATTCTCTGTCTCTGCTATTAAGACTGTGCCATCTGCATATCACAAATTTTTTATGTTGTGACCATTGACATCAATTCCATTTTTGTTTTACTATTGATATCATAACATGTTCACTGTAAAATGAAAACAAATCTGGCGACAGAACACAGCCTTGTCTGACTCCTTGTTTTATATATTGAAAGTGTCCTGTTTGGTTGCTAATTTGTATAGCTGCTGTTTGTTGCCAGTACATGTTTTTTATGATTCTCAGATCCTTGCCATCAATGTTTAATTTCTCCAGCATATTTATTATTTCCACATGCTTTACTTTGTCAGATGCTTTTGTTTAGTCTATAAAGCACATATATAGATCTTTCTTTGCCTCTATAGATCTTTCTATCAATGTTCTTAAGATGTATATTGCATTATTGGTGCCCTTTCCTTCCACAAATCCACATTGTTCCTCACTTATTTCTGGTTTTATTTTGTTCCTTACATGTCTCATGATGATTTTCAGTAATATTTTTGTCATATGGCTCATGTGACTAATAGTACGATGGTCTTCGCATTCAGTGGCACCTGACTTCTTCGGTATGGCTACAATGATAGATTTTAGTAGATCTTTGGGTATGTGTCCGGTGTTATATATGTCATTGAGTAGTTTTGTTATGATTTGTACTCCCTGCTCTCCTAATGCATTGAAATATTCGAATATTATATTGTCAGGACCTGGAGTTTTGCCTCTTTTCATGTGTTTAATTGCCTCCTCCACTTCACTCTGCATTATTGGTGGTCCTGTGTCTTTGTTTGAATTGTTTAGCTCTGGTCTTTCTCATCATCATATCTTAACTGATATATTCTGTCCATCTTTCCATTGTCTTCTCCTGTCCCATTATTATGTTTCCTTCCTTTGATTTCACACATCCTGAAACCATAACCAACTTATAGGCTGCCTAAAGGATATAAATCTAGACGACGCAGACATATGACTAATATGTAATTTGTACTGGGAGCAAACAGCAATAATAAGATATAACAAGGAGAACTCTACACCCATGGACATAAAAAGAGGAGTAAGACAAGGATGCATGCTATCACCAAGCTTGTTCAATCTATACACTGAGCAAATCTTTAAAAACATCTCAGAGATGCCAGGCCTAAACATTAATGGAAAGATAATCAATAACCTAAGATATGCTGATGATACTGTTCTACTAGCAGAAAATCCTAAAAACCTATAACAATTGCTTAATATGATAAACATAATAAGCAAAAAATATGGACTAGAAATGAATATCAAAAAGACTAAAACTATGATCATAAACAAAGAAAATTCTCAAGACCTACAATTAAATATCACAGTTGAGGGAATACATAGTTGAGGGAGACAGTCCAGAGCTACAACTACCTGGGACATACTATAACCAATGATGGAAAATGTAAAATTGAAATAAACAAAAGAATAGGTATGGCAAAAAGTAATTTTAATGCCATGAAAAATATACTAACAACAAAACAAATATCAACAGTGCTGAAACTAAGAATGGCAAAATGTTACATCTTCTTAATATTCCTGTATGGTGCAGAAACATGGACATTAGACAAGAAAACAGAACAGAAAATTGAAGCCTTTGAAATGTGGATTTATAGAAGAATAGGTAGAATTGGATGGAAAGAAAAGACAACAAGCAATGAAGTTTTAAAACAACTGAAAATAAAAAGAGAACTACTAAATACAATTAAGACAAGACAAATGAAATTTTTGGGGCATGTTAAAAGACGCAACAGCCTACTAAAAGTAATATTGGAAGGGAAAATACAAGGTAAAAGAGGCAGACCAAGACTAACATGGACGAGTAACATGAAAAGATGGACAAGTCAATCTATGACAGCCTGCACCATCAAAGCAAGAAACAGTAGAATGGTGATCCATGGTAGCCAACCTTCATTGCGGAGAAGGTACTCAATGAATGAATGAATGAAACTTTGACTTCTTTTCTTCCTATTAATTCATTTAATTGATTGTGCATAAATTTGAGTCTTTCTTTTGGTATTTTTCCATCTCTTCACATTTCTAATTTAACCATCCTTTGCTTCTCTGCATTTATTTTGGATCTGTGCAATATTTTGTATGTCCTAAGCATCTATGGACATGTTCAGAGTGCAATGATGATAACCTAGAAATAATTTAATTAATTATACTTTCTTGTGGAGAAGACACAGAATCAAATCAACCATTTGTAAAAGACTTTAATTATGGAGGTCCTGTTATTGACATGTAATAATCTTGCCCCTTGTTTAATTTTAATTCTATTATACAAGAATTTTGTGTCTAATGGCACACCTTTCTCTACGCTCTATGTATGGTATGCTCTGCTCTTCCCTTCCTCATTATATCCATAATAAAAAGGGACCTGTTAGTAGTGAGGAAGGGGATTTTGAACATTGCATGGAATGTGTTTTTTGCATGGTGCATTTTGCACGATGCAATCTCGGGTGACCGCATGCACGATGCAATCTCGGGTGACCGCTTATCTCTGACCTCGCTTATCGCGGGTGGTCGGGTGGCCTCGTGGGGGGTTATCTCAAGTGGGTGAGCGGGTCTTATCTCAAGTGGGTGAGTGTCTATTGCTCGCTGGCTATGGTCACCAGTGGTTCTAAAACTTGTGTGTCAGCGGTTCTAAAACTTGCGACGCCGGTTACCTCAGGTGAGGGTGCCTTTATGGGTCGAGTGTTATTAATATCATCATGTGCCAGGATAGGGGTGGGGAAAGGGTGCCATTATTGATAGAGTGTTAGTATCATCATGTGCCAGGATAGGGGGGAAAAAGGGGTGCCTTTATTGGTCGAGTGTTAGTATCAGGTACCCGGATAGGGGGTGGGGAAAGGGGGGTGCCTTTATTGGTCGAGTGTGTATCGTTAGCATCATGTTTGAGGTGGGTAACAGGAGGCGACATGTACAAAAAAAAATGCTGACAAAGCAATGACGTTGAAGGGGGGTATTGTTAAGGTAAATACAACTATCTCGCGGGCGTTGGTCGGCACAGGGTGTGTTATTGTAGTATCAGCATATACCAGGTGTTAGCGATTTTTTAGTGACACATCATCAGCATGCGCCACCTCGGTCATCATTATGCGCCACCTCGGTCATCATCATGTGCCACCTCGGTCATCATCATGTGCCACCTCTGTCATCATCATGTGCCACCTCGGTCATCAGCATGGGCCACCTCAGCACGGGGGTCATCGCGGGTCGGCTCGGGCAACATCATCATGTGTAGTGTGCTAACATTAAATAGTGATGCTCTCTATCTCTCTCTTTCACATTCATGGTAAAGCAAAACAAAAAGTCGCTCTATATTTCACATATATTTATTAATACAACAAATATACAACACATATGAGAAAATATATATTACTGTCCGATTGTTGATAATTTTAAGCGTCCGTGGGCCCCTCAAAGCCGAATTATCCACGGGGCGAGCAAACGATAAATGATACGGTCGTTTAGGTGCTGTCTCGATGAAAAAGGCATGAGAATTCTGTTAAGTTTCGCGCCTCGACACTTAAGAAGTATATAATAAGCACAATATAGACCGCACGTGTTGGTAAACAAATCTTGCAACACCCGCGGGTTGTAGACGAATGGAGCGTGTGAGTTTTGCTCTATAAAGTTTAAAATATCCACATGTCTGGGAGGCAAACCGTAGGAATCGAAATACTCACATTCGCCGAGCCCGTTGTAAAAGAGGGCCACCCAATGCTCACCCGGTTCGGGTGCCGGGTCGGTGTTTATGACAAAGGCTGCGGTCGCCGTTGGGTCGATGCTGAGGGGTAAGTGGTTTCGTGGAATGACACTAACAAGGGAACAACGTCGAACGAAAATATCCGACATCTAAAGGTTGTAAATCTCCATCGTGTTCATCTTCTCTCTCTCTCGCTCAAACGGCGAAGTCTGTTAGAATCTGCCTTGTCTTGGACACCTCGAGCACTGAGTCCAACTCGGTGTAGACGATGACTTGTAGGGGAGTAGTTGTGGGAGCGGCAAACTTGAGTTCTATCGACAAGGGTCCGCTTGTGGCTAGCTCAAAATGGGAGCCGTCCAGTAGACTTAGACGAGAGGTCAAAACCAAATAGACAATATCCGTCCTTGAACTCTCTATAATCAACGTTATTCCCAGCGTCTTTACCAATCAGACCCATGGCCAGATTTGTACCGAAAAAAGCTCTCGCGTATTGATTTCGTTCAAAGTCCATAGTTAGAGGCTTTCCCGAGATACATTTCCCGTCGACCGTCAGGTTCATATAAATCAGACCAAAATGTTGAAAATTGAACGGGTTAGCTGTATAAACACCATTAAACGCACTGACCGTAATCAGACCTATCACTATACGGGTCGGTGTTTGAGACAAAAATAAATTGTCTTGACTGTGGGAGAAAATCCCGCTAGCGATGGAAAATGTCTTGATGGTAACCCTCTTGATCGGGTACCGAGCATTCCCGCTTAAGAGAGCCTTTTCGTGAGCCAGAGAAATCGCGGAGTTTAGCTTAACTTTCCTGACCACGAGCGCGGCGTAGGTGATAACACTCTTATAACCCACAGACCTATCACGAGCCACGAGGCTGAACACATCCTTAGAGGGCGTGAGTTTTATCTTTACATCGACTCTGTTTAACATGTAACGATCCTGCACAAAGACATCAGAGTGCAAACGACCCATCATTTCAACCTCTTTACTACCCGAAGTCAAATCGCGCCATGTTTTAAAACCCTCATTTTCTTTCAAATCATCATGGTGGCCAGCTGTGTCTTTGTAGAACAGAGCGGCCGTCAAGTATCCAGTTTTCGCATCCTCCCCGTAGTTTAGCGTAGCCTCAAACACCGCTATATAAGGGTAGGTATTCTCCGACGGCGTAACCAACGTGTCGTTTAGCGATACGTCGACTTGTGAAAATAGACTGTGAAGATAATTGTTAACTGGTCCTATCTCAGCATCGGGTGGTACACTATCACCATTCGGGAGGGTGATCTTAACCCGCAGCTGCAAAAACGTGTTGAAAAGATCTAGATACTCCTCGCTGTTTCCAGAAATGAAAAACTCTATCGGTGCGCTATGCGACAAGGCTGCGATCGGACGAATTTCAATAAACTGGCCAGAGTCTAGAGATGTCTGTGTGGGTGGAACGCTAAATAAATCCAAACCAGAGTGAAGACATTCGCACGATTTGGGGTGAACGAGGGACATTATTAGTCGAAAATATCCTTTGCCACCCTCGTCTTCGTCTTCTTCTTGCTGTACACCGAATGAAAGGGAAACTGTCTAGCTGTCGGTTTTATCCTCTTCGTAACCGGTTCTCCTGGTGGGGGTAACTTCATAACTCGCTTTCTGTCGTAAACCACTTCCTGATTGGTTGTTATCACACAGGTGGTCTACGGTCCCGTGTAGCAACTGCTGACCGGCCTCCTTAGCTCGGTCTTTGAAAGCTTCACCGACATTTTTCCCGGCTAATGCATCCTGTGCGACCTGCAGGCCGGTCCCCAAACCTTCTCTGAGCAAGGCCTTACCGCCGGTTTTTAACCAGGGTAAAATAGCCCTCCCGATTCCACCAAAGAAACTACCGATTCCTCGACCGCTCTGACTTCGACCTCCTATAAACACGGGCATCCCATCACCCGCCTGACAACAGTAAAAGTCTTCGTATAACTCAACATCTCGACGAAGGGGGGTGTGTCTCACCATTATACCATCTCGAGATGTTTCTTCAATCGAAAGTGTACCGTTAGCACCGACGTTCCGCTGGTGAATGGAATGGTTTTTCCGTGTTCGTTGGCTAAAAGGATCTCGACGGTATCGAAGGAAAATCTACTCAGGGGTAGGTAGTGAGGCTTATCGTAGATCTGAAACACCGAGGTGTGATTTCGATTGAGAACAGGCACGCTCCTGAGGAGAGGCACCATCACATCCCCGACCGGTCTGGGGGAAACGAGATCGCAGTAGACGTAGACATTCTTCGCAACACTTTCCAAGCCCATTACGCCCACGCTGAAGATATCGGGAGCCGTGTCTGATGTAGAGGTCGTGGGGAAGGCTAACATGTTTTTCAAAGTGTCGCGTATGGTAACACTGACTCCTTTTTCGTAAAGTTTCAAGATGGCTTTATTCACCTCTTTGGCGTAAATGAATCTCATTTTTTCCCTTTCACATCCCCGTTCGACTCATCCTCCGCTTTTATGATCGACGCATTCAACGCGCCGATGAACGCATCGGGTTTCGTGTATAACCCAGGTTCCAATGTCACTTTGAAATAAAATCTAGCGTCGCAAATATCGTCGTTAGCGAGAGATTCGTACCGAATCCAGACATCACCCTCTATTACATTGAAATAATTTAGCGGAAACTGTATCTCCACCAGTGTGATCTCATACTGCGCCGAAATGTCAATGGTCTGAGAGAGTTTAACGAAAAAGTGGCCGGGGTTATTATCCTTAAAAAGTTCCATAGATGCATTGCTGGGTAGGGTGACATAAAAACTTTTTTTTTTTTTTAACTCGTTTCACCGTCGCCTCTCCAAGTTTGGATTCGGTAGCATGTAACCCAAACAGCTGGTCAGTAGGGCTATCACAGTTTTCCCTCCTTGGCATCTGGCTTTTCGGTGGTCAGATTGAACAGCGAAACCGCGACAACAGTATATATAACTACCACTTGACAAATAAAGACAAGTTCTAAGTAGGGGGATCGTTTCCCAAACACCGATCCCCTGCGTGGTTCGCTCTCTAGCCTCACTCCCGAGTTTACGGTTCGCAAATCGGGCTCTCCGCCGAAAGTTTCCACTTCTTCGTCTTCTTCTCTCATCTCTAGTTTTTGTATCTGACAATGTCCTTGGACGGTATCCAAGTGTTAAATGAGGAATCGTACCCAAACCATTTGACTAAACTCTCTTTCGCCCAAATGATGTGCGACGCTCGGTTATGATACTCTCGATTCTGTACTCGTGCTTGTCTCCAACTTTTTGAATTTCCGGTGTGTAGAATGACCCCTCTATCTCATCACCCTTATCGTCTTTCAACACATATGTAACGGGGTTTGTTTCATTTACTCGACTGATGGAGAACAGTTCCTCCGTCCAAGCCGGGGCATAACCCTTTTTAAAATTGGCTCTGCCCAGGACCAGTCTAACTCGATCACCGAGCTTATACAGGGGTCTTTGAAAGTTAAAGTTGCGTTTGCTATTATACAACGTGTTCCATACCTGTTCTTGATTGTCTGCGTTGACGTCGACCGGTGCCATTTTTATACTTCTGTGATACGAATGGTTATAACTTCGAAGTAGGGCGGGTAGGACTCGGACATAAGACAGCTTATTGGATTTCGTGAAATATCGCCACATCCGTTGTTTGAGAGTCCTATTAAAGCGTTCTACCACGGCGGCCTTAATATCTTCGTTCTGCGTAGTGAAAAAGTGAACGTTGTTGTCAGCGAGGAATTTCTGAAATGTTCTGTTCAGAAACTCTGACCCCTTATCCGTTTGAAAACTCGCGGGTTTCCCATCGCGAAATATCTTACCGATGGCTTCCACTAAGGATTTCCCCGTTTTCGTTCATATCGGTAAAGACCACGCGAATTTACTGAAAACGTCCACGCAAGAAACCAAATAGGAATAGCCGTTGTTGTGGTTTTTCAAATGTCTCAAATCAATTAGGTCTGCCTGATATTGCTGTTGGGGGCCACTCGTTATAATGGGACGCCTTTCAAATCTGCGACGAATTGGTTTATGAAGGGTATAGGTATCCTGATGACTCAACCATTGTTTGATCTTTGCGAGTCCCAGTTTGGTGTTACGTTGTAGGGCCGTTGCACCACTATAAGCCCCTGGTTGACTAGGGTCAAAGTAACGACATCTCAATATTTTCTCCACCGTTCCCATTTTGGTGTTGGGATTCCGCTCTTTCTTTTTTTAGGTCTCAGTTTATATGTGGTTACGGGCGGAGTGGTTTCATTACCTAGCTTTGGGGTTTCCACTGCTGGTGGTGGTGGTGGTGTCTTGGTCTGCGCTGGTGATACTTCGATTGGTGGTGGTGGTGAATGTGTTTTTTCTGTTGCCGTGTTGTGTTGAATGAGATCGACCGACCCCAATGAGCGTCGTTTATACTGCTCCAATCTAGTTAAATATTGATGCAGGGCACATTGGTACACTCTGGCCTTATCGGCGGGTGCTAAATCATCTCGGAATAGGATACGTTGCATTTCATCATCTAAATCTCTCAAGTTCTCACTGATCGCTTCGGGTGGGCTATACGACGTGCTAATAGTCTGTTTAAGACCCTCGAGGAATCGAGGATCCATCAATTTCATTTTTTTGGCCATTGTTACGCACCTAGTACGCCCCCGAGAATACTTAATATAGGACGGAGCAAAGCACCTATGAACCCACCGGTTTGTAGAATCTCTTTCCGCCGCTTAAGATTCGGTTTCTTTTTAGTGAGAAGTCTCAACTTGTTCTTGTGTCGACGTAGCTCGCACTTCTGTCGCTGAGTGAGTCTAACATTACCTTTTAAAATGTTATGACAACACTCGCACAAAAAGTTAATGAGTGTGGGAGAGGCTGTTTTTAATATGGCTCTTAAACCGCTCTGCGAGGCGGCGCGCATACATTTCAACATTTCACCGTGCCGTCTAAGTGATTCATCACACATGATTCTCTACTTTGGCACGTAGACGATTTGTCTCTCCCCTGGGAATATTTTTGTTCTCAACCTAAGATTATCAGGTGTGTCCTGACGAAGATCGACCAGCAAGTAGCCGTGAGGAGACGCTGTCGCGTCCTTAAAAATATCTTGGAGGTACCCCACCTGTCCTGGGTACATTTGTTTAGCCAGATTTATAATTTGACTCCCGTCTCTCGGGTTCTTGAAAAGAACTAAATTGTGCGTATTGAGACTTATGGTTCGATGTTCTTTATTTTTTCCAAATAGATTTTGAACAATGTACATCACACTAATATCTCTGTGATGACTACCTTTGGTGAATAATTTTGTTACCCTCTCGTCCGTCTCAGACATCAAGTCATCGATGACGATCAGTCTTCTCTTCTTACCACCTTCCAATTTATCGACGTCTGGTAGACCCTCGATAAATCTCACTGACCTCATAGTCTCGTATATCGGTTGCCATTCCGCATAACACCATATAACTTCTTCCGGTACGGGGACAGCTAACTCGTGAAGGTTCTGTATAAACTTTTGTACAAATACCGTTTTCCCACACCCGGTAGGACCGGCTATCAGAGCTGTGAAAGGGTGATTCCATTGGGGATCCATCCTCACAAGTGCTACCAACTTTAGTGATTATATCACCGACAAAAATAACAATGAGTGATTTTAGATCAGCACGCCAGGTTTCCCCTCTTCAATTAACAATTATTTAAAAAAAAAACCACATCCTATATAAACACTACAGGGGGCGTTTCCTAGTCTCAAGCCGCAATACCTGAGACCGAGTTGTTACACGCACATACATACACAATTATTTCACACACATCATATTTCCCACATATCACCCTGTTTGGACTCTTCCTGAAGTCACTGAACATGTCGCAACACGACTGATAACGTATTACCTTGCCTGATAACGTATTACCTCGCCTGCTAACATATTGCGTTAGCTACTATAAATAGACGGTCCTCGACCCGATAAACGTAACGTGTATAAAAACCCCCAGTCGATCAGTGTACACGCACACACACACACACACACATAGATAACCATCGTCTATTACCAGGTGGCTTGTGTTGGTTTTCTTTGAATATGGAGTCGTGTAGCTTGAATACGCCAATTTCGTTGGATGTCAGTGATCGGCGCATATTTATGTCAAGCGGTAATGAGACTGTAGTTCCATTGTCTAAAGATGGCGTTAAGGCCGTCTCGGTTTGTGTTTTTCGTAACAGACCATTGATAAATATAAGGACATATAGCGGTGAGAGTTTTTTGAAGTTTCCTACCAGCACTGGAATAACACTATCGAGATAGGAATTTATCGTGTTAGTTGATATGCGAGAGGACATTTTAACCGCTTATGCTAACCTCAACTACACGCCACCTCTCGTTAACCAGATCAACTACACGCGGCCTGTTGTTATCCAGATCAACTACACGCCGCCTGTTGATAACCACCATAACTACACACCACCTCTCCTTAGCCAGATCAACTACACACCATCTCTCGTTAACCATCAGAACTACATACCATCTCTTGTTAACCCGAATCTCATCAACTACACGCCCCTCCTTTTGTTAACCAAGTGAACCTCGCTCTTGTTAATCAGACGACAGATCCGGCAGCCACTATGGATGTTCCGGGTATTTCAGCTGAGTCACCAATTACCTATTCCAGCTTTGATCAAGGTTTTGTCAAAATGGAGGGCGGTTGTGTTGTGAAGGCTAATGAAACTTCCTATGCACCTGTGTTTGATAGACATTTAACACAAACAGACAGTACCGCCAAAACAGGAGGGAGGAAACCCAGACGCTTAAAATTATCAACAATCGGACAGTAATATATATATTTTCTCATATGTGTTGTATTAATAAATATATGTGAAATATAGAGCGACTTTTTGTTTTGCTTTACCGTGAATGTGAGAGAGAGAGAGAGCGTCACTATTTAATGTTAGCACACTACACATGATGATGTTGCCCGCGACGACCCCCGCCGCGCCGACCAGCAACGACCCCCGCGCCGACCCGCGATGACCCCCGCGCTGAGGTGATACATGATGATGACCGAGGTGGCCATGATGATGATGATGTGTCACTAAAATCGCTATAATAACACCTGGTATATGATGATACTACAATAACACACCCTGTGCCGACCAACCCGCAACGCCCCGCGAGATAGTTGTATTTACCTTAACAATACCCCCCTTCAACGTCATTGCTTTGTCAGCATTTTTTTTTGTACATGTCGCCTCCTGTTACCCACCTCACACATGATGCTAACGCTACTAATAATACACACTCGACCAATAAAGGCACCCCCCTTTCACCACCCCTATCCGGGCACATGATACTAACACTCGACCAATAAAGGCACCCCTTTTTCCCCCTATCCTGGCACATGATACTAACACTCGATCAATAAAGGCACCCTTTCCCCACCCCTATCCTGGCACATGATGATATTAATAACACTCGACCCATAAAGGCACCCCCACCCGAGGTAACCGGCGTCGCAAGTTTTAGAACCGCTGACACACAAGTTTTAGAACCACTGGTGACCATAGCCAGCGAGCAATAGACACTCACCCACTTGAGATAAGACCCGCTCACCCACTTGAGATAAGCCCCCACGAGGCCACCCGACCACCCGCGATAAGCGAGGTCAGAGATAAGCGGTCACCCGAGATTGCATCGTGCAAAATGCACCATGCAAAAAAACATGTTCGATGCAATGTTCAAAACCCCCTTCCCCACTACTCCTGTTGTTTCTATATGTTAACCTATCTCAGAGTATCATTATTGTTTTATAACTCTACATTTTAAACAGGCAGATTGCCCATTTATTTTAAAATGACATATATTATTAAATATATGTGGAGATATACTCTACTTTTCATCTGATCACATGGCCTGGTCTCTCTCTCCGCCTCCTTCTCTCACATCTCCCACATTCCATTTTTCTACAGGACATGTGAAGCTTCAACTAAGTGACTCATTTTTATGCTCTCTCTACTATACATATAATAAAGTATATTCTCCTTATGTATATTTTTATCGTTTTATCTCTTCCTTCTTTGTAGTATTAGTTTTGTTTACTTCAACACATGTAGTAAAGTGTATCTTCATTTTGTTGTCTGTTTGTGTTGTCCCTGTTTTCTGAAGAAGGCTTCATGAAGGCTGAGACGTTCAATATTTTGTATTGTCCTTTTTTGTAAAGCTGTCACTATACTCTGTAGAAGTGTATGTTACACCCACCACTTGTTCCCTGCTACCAGCTTCACCGCAGCATTACATTTATTTGCCTGTTCCCTTCAATGTGGAGACAGTACCCAATGAATAAATGAATTATTGTTCCTGTAATGTGTTAACTGTAGAACTGTAGATATATCTGCTTTTCCCACTAAGCACTCCTTATTGGTTAGTTACATTTTTCCACATTTAGTCATATGTCTCTGAATATATACATTCTTGTCCTCTTTAAGAAATGAATAACAAACTTGGTGATGTCCTCTTTGTTCAGAATCAGGCCACACTCAATTTCAGCTGCCAGCTAGTTTAATGACTTTTTAATTGTAGTACACACCAGCATGCCCTGGACAGTACAGCTGGGTTAAACCATAAGAAACCTGTGGTAGATTACACTACCCAACGCATTGTGTTGAAGAGTATGGGTTTCATCCTGCTTCAGGCTATCTATTGTTCTTTGTTTTTTTTTCTGTTGTTGATTATTTGTTGATTTTTCAGAGTATTTTAGACATACCTCATCCCCTGAAATGATTAATTGATGTGTCACCTTGGAAAGTTTCCGCTCATAATAATATTAATTTATTATTATTTGTCTCCAGTCTAAATTGCTAAAAACTACTATTTATGCTGTTTTGTCCTATAACTGTTTGCAAATATTCAACCCTAATCTATCCAGGAGTATCGCTTGTCTTAATAGGAAAATGTAGATGTACAATTTATTCCCAAGTTGTGTTCATAACCCTTATGCTATAGTCACGATTACACATGCGTGCAAGACATTGTAAGTGATAGCAACTTTTTAGCTGCATAGCTAGCAGTGTGCTCTAGTGCAGGTTTCTCATGGCAAAACATTGTGTTTAGGAGTATGAATTATATCCTGCTTCGAACTGTCTGTTCCAGCATCTTGGAATCCACAGGATATGAGAAAGCAAGTAGATTTCAATAATATATGGTCATTGACATCTTGACAGAGAGTTAGTAGCAAGCAATCATGATAAGTCAGTGGTGTGGTAAAAATATTTGTGTCTCATGCTGGATGCTGCTTTGCTGAACAGCTTCTCTCATGGCTGAATCTGCCAATACTGGATATACAGCTTCATCTGCAGAACGAACAAGATGTATTCGTGGTGCCTGACCTCATCTCCTTTCTCCTGTGCCTTTTGTCTTCTGAATTTGATTTCAGCACTGCCTCAAAAGATGCTGTGCCATTTTTTTATTTTTGTTGCCCATGTGCTACAATCTGCCGCCAGATTTTCCCCATTTCTTTCACTGATAGAGAATTCCCTCAAGAAAGCCCTGCAAACATCTTTATATCTCAGCACTGGTCTGCCCTTCGATCTCTTTCCATCCTTAAGTTCGCCATACAGTATTTGTTTGGGAATATGAATGTTTGCCATTCAGCTTACATGATCCAGCCACCTTAGTCTATGACTCTTAATTGTTGCCATGATTGATGGGAGTTTGACTCGTTGTAAGACATTAGAGTTGGTTACTTTGTCTTGCCATTTGATGTTCATAATCTTTCGAAAGCAACACACATGAAAGCTGATTAACCTTTTCTCCTGTCCTGCATAGGTAGTCCAAGTTTCTGATCCATATAGTAGTGTACTAAGCAGACAAATTTGGTAAATTTGAATTTTAGAACTGAGTGTTAATTTGGTGTTGGCCAATACTTTATCTTTATGTTCTCCAGTCACACTTTACACTTTAGCTGTTCCTACCTTTGCATTGTAGTCCCTAACATAATAGTTGATTGGGATTTACAGTTTCAATGTCATCTCTAGCTCGTTGTATAAAGTTTCAATGTCTTCTTCTTCACTATTTCTTGTTGGTACATGCTTGTACAAGCTTGAATTACGTAGATATCCATTGGTCTATCTCTCAATTTTACTAGCATTTTGTATCTGATACTGGTCAAAATCCTTTCACTGTTTTGCTTCTTTCTTTATCTAACATGATGCCTACTCCTTTTTCAAGTGTTGTTCCCCCAGAGTAAATTACATTTCCTTTTCACGTTGTAATAATCCTGCCCCTTTCCATCTCATTTCATATAGTCCCAATATGTTCAATTTCATTCTCTTTATTTCTTGGCTGATGTTTTCTAGCTTGGCAACCTGGAATACTGAAGTAATGTTCCTAAATTCCTATTGATAGTGTCTTTTTATCTTTGATCATGCATGCAGTGGCTTGTTGATCGGTCTGTGGAGTCCCCATTAAATTCATTAGCTATAGATATTCGGCTCCCTCAATGAGATAGAGCTGCTTGCACAGCACAGAGACAGATGGCGAGATTTGATAAAATATCTTTAAAAGAAAACTGCTAGAACAAAAATTCAGATAGGAGAAGGTGTATCTTGGTCTACGCCCTATGGGCAGGCTACGGCTCGACAGGTCAATAGATAGATAGATACAGTAGCTTGTTGATCGGTCTGTGGAGTCCCCATTAACATCATTAGCTATAGGTATTAAATTGTATTTGGACAGAATTTTACTTGGCAATATAAGAAGATAGTTTGCCATTCCTTTCCTTCTTGGCAGTGACTGTACTAGTCGGAGATCGCAGCCATTGTCTCTAGAATTGAGATCCTCTGCTTGCCATCACGGAGTGGAGATCATAACTGGCACTACTTGTCGGCTGCGGCAAAAACAACATCCACCACCTGCTCCAATGGCTTCCCATAACCCTGATAAGAGGGCTAAACTGTAGCTCCATCTTGACCAAGGGTCTCCCAAGGACTAGAAGAGGAAAGGTGACCTCTTACTCCTCCTTTGGTAGGGGATAACTCTACCATTGGAGAGCTACAAAAATATATAAATGCCCACTGGACGTACAATGATAGGATTACACTATTAAAAATTAAGGCAAAACCATTTGACATAGCAATAATACAGACATACGCACATACTCAAGACTATCTATTGTCCTTTCGAGCCGAAGACGGCACATAGGGCAGAACCACAATCTCAAAAACAGAAACCCTGAGTGCCAAAATGGAACGTATTGCAGAAATCACTGTTTCTAAAATCTGTGGCTCTGTTTCCATAACAATACTTTTTACAATGACAGCTTGTCAAGCCATCGATCAACCTCCTTAGTCGCCTCTTACGACATATCTGGAAGGTCACAGTGTCACTATTCTTTACTTCCCTCATAATGAGGCCCCGGTAACACACGGGAAACTCAAGACTATACAGATGAACAAATAGAGGCATACTATGATGATCTAAACACAGTTATGAAGCAAGTGAAATCATCAGACATCTTGATTATAATGGGTGATATGAACGCTAAAGTAGGAAAAGGTAAATATAAGACCATTCTAGGAAAAAGGAATAACAGAGGAGAAAGATTAATACAATTTTGTGAAGAAAACAGACTGATAATATGCAACACCTTCTTTGAGCAAGAGAAAAGGAAATTATACACATGGAAAAGCCCTGGAGACAGGAAGAAGAATCAAATAGATTACATAATGATAAAAGACAGATTCAGGAACAGCGCCAAGAAAGCCAAAACCTACCCAGGAGCAGATATTAATTCAGACCACAATCTTGTAATGATAAAAATGAAAATCAAATTAAAGAGAAACAAACAAAAAAACTAATAATCCAGCAACACTAATAGATATAACAGCGTTAAACCAGAAAGATGTACAAGAAACTTATACTGTACAAATAAAGAACACATATCAGAAGCTACTAGAAGAGGGGATTGAGCAGTACAGAAGAGAAAATCCTGAGGAAAAAGTCACAACAAAATGGCAATGCATAAAAAACAGTATGCAAGAATCCTGCAACACCTTGCCCAAAAAGGAAAGTAATAAAAAACAAAAATGGATAACTGACAAAATCTTAGAAAAAATGGAAGAAAGAAGACAAGCGAAAAACACTGCCAAATACAAGGATATTGACAATGAAATACAGAGAATGCGCAAAAAGGCAAAAGAAGACTGGCTCAACCAAAGGTGCCTAGAAGTCAAAACTATGGAAAGTAAACAAAACTTAAGAGAGATGCACACAGAAATAAAGAGAATGACTAATAAAGACATAAAAGCTGCAGGAAATGGATGTATTGCAAATAAAGAGGGAAGAATGCTAACAGACAACAAAGATATAATAGATAGATGGCAAGAATATATAACAGAATTATTTCATGATGAAAGGGACAAAAAGCCAGACATAAAATGTACATACAACTATAAAATCCTGAAATCTGAAGTAGAAAAAGCTATAAAAACAATGAAAAAGGGAAAGGCAGCAGGACCTGACAATATACAGATAGAGATGACACAGGCTCTAGAAGAGTTTGGCATCGAAGTGATCACAGACATATGCAATGACATATACCATACAGGATACATACCAAACGATCTAAAAACATCAACTTTCATTGGCTCAAAAAGAATGGTGCAGACGAATGCAGTGATTTCAGAACAATAAGCCTAATGGGCCAGGTAACAAAAATGTTACTAAAAGTTATACAGGGAAGGATTCAGAATAAAATCAATACTGAATTAGATGAGCAACAATTTGGATTCAGGAAAAACAGTGGGACAAAAGAAGCCATATTTAGCATGAGAACATTGATTGAAAAGTACACAGAAGTAAACAAACCAGTATATGCCTGCTTTATAGACTACACCAAAGCTTTCGATAGAATACACCATAACCAACTTATAGACTGCCTAAAGGATATAAATCTAGAATCTAGACGACACAGACATATGACCAATATGTAATTTGTACTGGGAGCAAACAGCAATAATAAAATATAACAAGGAGAACTCTACACCCATGGACATAAAAAGAGGAGTAAGACAAGGATGCATCCTATCACCAAGCTTGTTCAATCTATACACTGAGCAAATCTTTAAAAACATCTCAGAGATGCCAGGCCTAAACATTAATGGAAAGATAATCAATAACCTAAGGTATGCTGATGATACTGTTCTACTAGCAGAAAATCCTAAAGACCTACAACAATTGTTTAATGTGATAAACACAACAAGCAAAAAATATGGACTAGAAATGAATATCAAAAAGACTAAAACTATGATCATAAACAAAGAAAATTCTCAAGACCTACAATTAAATATCACAGTTGAGGGAATACATCTGGAGACAGTCCAGAGCTACAACTACCTGGGACATACTATAACCAATGATGGAAAATGTAAAATTGAAATAAACAAAAGAATAGGCACGGCAAACAGTAATTTTAATGCCATGAGAAATATACTAACAACAAAACAAATATCAACAGTGCTGAAACTAAGAATGGCAAAATGTTACATCTTCTCAATATTCCTATATGGTGCAGAAACATGGACATTAGACAAGAAAACAGAACAGAAAATTGAAGCCTTTGAAATGTGGATTTATAGAAGAATAGGTAGAATTGGATGGAAAGAAAAGATAACAAACAATGAAGTTTTAAAACAACTGAAAATAAAAAAGAGAACTGCTAAATACAATTAAGACAAGACAAATGAAATTTTTGGGGCATGTTAAAAGACACAACAGCCTACTAAAAGTAATATTGGAAGGGAAAATACAAGGTAAAAGAGGCAGAGGCAGACCAAGACTAACATGGACGAGTAACATCAAAAGATGGACATGTCAATCTGTGACAGCCTGCACCATCAAAGCAAGTAACAGAGTAGAATAGCGATCCATGGTAGCCAACCTTCGTTGTGGAGAAGGCACTTGATGATGATGATGAACTCTACCCCGCTGACCAAACTGAACATACCAGTATAAATATTGTCATTCTAAGGTTGTTAGTTTGATGATTATAATTCTTTTTTCGTGTATATTTTGTATACTATAACTGTTTTTGCTAAAAATTAGTGATAAATTCTCACCATGTTACCTTTTGATGTTCATTTTGTTTACTGCATTTTTTTTTGCTTCCGATTTTGGTGGCTTTCTTGATATGTGGACTGACCATAATTTTTTTTGTCATTGACAAGTTTTACATTGTTGCATTCAAACTTTGGTTGTGGATGGGCAAATTTTTCTTGGTCTCAAAATTTGTTTGCTGTTGACAGTTAACTTTTCTTAATTGATTTGTTTCAGTTTAGTTTTTAATTAGTCAAACAATCCTGATGGATTTTAAACATGTTGGTTGATTTTCAGTTGGTGATAAATTGTTGATTGATGCAATTGACCAGATGCAAGTTCTATACATAGTCAAAAAGATATGTATATTTAACTGTGTTGAAATAAATCTTTAACAGTTTTATACAACAGGTCTGATGTTCGTTCATTCAACTGTTCAGAGCGATAGTTCAGTGAACTTTTTTAATGTATTGTTTTTATTTTTTATTCATTTGACTAAGGCAGTGGTTCATATGATAGCTGAGGGATTTGGACATTTCGTTTTTAAGACATTGTTTCATTTGTATGATTAGTGTTGTTTTATTCAGTGTGTCAGTACTGAATCATTTAATCTACCAAGTTTTGATTTATTATAATGGGTTAAGAACCGGAGCCTTTATTATTTAGTGCATTGGTTCATTCAATTATATAGGTATTGATTTACTTTAGGGATACCATTTTTTCATTGAGACAATGGACAAGTTGTTAGTTTTTAAAATAATTCTTTTAACACTAATGATCCATTCAACTATTCTTCAACATTGAGAAGCTTGAACAAGGTATTATTCTAAACGATATATAGAAGCAGAAACACATAAGATTTCTTCTAAGATATCAATGAGTAAGTGAAAAAAAAGAGTAAAGAATGCTCTCTATGTATTTTGGCATATCAAGAATATGGTGTTAGCATCCATATTTTTCAGTGATCAATAACACATTATTTGGTGATATGGTCAATATCATGCAAGGCTGCTCTACTTTCCCAGAAATATCTGATACCCCTTAAAGCTAGGTAAACATAGGAATCAATGATCAGGACTGAACTCGACTTCTTGTTCTCAATAGTCCAGTTCATTAACTACTGAGCAAAAATTGAAGTTTTCCCCTAATATTGTGTTGTATATTTCAGGGAGAAATATCCTGTTGTGCGTGTCCCAACTTTGGAAGCATGTGTGGAGCTGTGTATAAAAAATAATATTGTTATCTTTATTGATTGCAAGAGCAGCCCTACTCAAGTAAGCATAAAGATGGCTATTAAAAAAAATGATATAATATAATACATTAGGTTATTAGTTGGTCTATTTTATAATAATACTTCTAGTATTGATAATGATTGCTCTAGATTTTTGGACAGCCCCAGAAATGTAATACTGCCCAACATATGGGGGATCTGTTGAAGGGGATGGTTGAAGTAAAGGAGTAAATGCATCAAGATGCACCAGGAAGCATTGAGATGTGAAGCTGCTGTAAAGCTGATGATAATGACAATTTAAAAAAAATAATAAAAAGTGGTATGGTAACAGCATTACGTAGGTAAGTAATAAAACAAAAGTCGACGTTTCGGCCAAGTAGGCCTTTAGCTGGAACAACAAACAGCACAAAAATATATGTAAGTATAAATACACAAATCTAACAAATGGCGATAATATGCAAGATACTCAAGAGAGGAAATAAAAAGTAAAAGGTCACTTCCCTGTGGTCCAGAGCTTGGTCAGCTTCTGACTTGAGCTAAAATAAGTAGATGGACTGACCATCTATATATCTCACTGACCAGGCAGTCAGGTGAGAAATAAAACGGGATGGTTCTAAAAATATGGGGAGGTGGGTACAAGGTATGTATAAACTGTGTATATCTAACTCTGCTTGTGCGCACAACGAACAGATATGCCAAAAAGCTTGTGTACATAACCATGCATGCGTACAAGCATATGTGTTATATATTACCACAAAGCACAACAAAAGAAAACCAGAAGGTGTCCAGTGTACCAACACATATGCAGACAAATATACAAACGTGTATAGGTTCAGTAGCGCATGGGGGTAAGAAATGTGTGGTAGGTGTCCAATGTATATGAGAACGATATGTTCATGCCTTATGAAGACAGCGAACCCAACTGGGCAATGAAACGATTCTCAAGGGCGAACCGGCTGCGATTGCTGGAGTGACATGAGACAATGTTAGAAACTTGCATGTCAGTTTTACCATTATGGCTAGGGGAGTTGAAATGGGCAGAGACTGTGCTGCCAAAGCAAATTCACTATAATATAGCCATATCTGAGAATGAAGTTATTTAGGTTTTTGCTTTTCACCATGCTCCATCAATTTAATTCCTAGAGTGAAAATTTGATCAAGATAGTGTCTCCTTTTTCTAAATCCAGCATGCTCTTCCTACATATGTGCTGTGTCTACCACATCATTTATTCTATGATTCAACAGTATACACGCTTTTTGGAATATCTTGAGGTAGTATGAAAGATCACACAAATCATAACATTATATATTTGTGTGCTGTTATGTTATTTGTTTTCCTGTTCACAAGGAAAAAGTACTGACTGAATGGTTCCAAATTGAAATGGGATTGGAACAAGAATGTATTTTTATCTCTTGTTATTTGGAATTGCTATTTACTTAATAGTGAAGAAATACTATAAGGTAACACTGGCATTGAGTGGATACATTGGACTTAATTAGAAAACTTTGATTTACAGATTACATATTTCTTATGAGTGGCAATGTGAATATGAGGAAAAAGCAGATACTTAGTGTCCAATCATCATCATCATCAAGTACCGGGGCGTAGGTGATCATGTCTCTCCACAACTTTCGATCTCGGCAGCTGTTTATCATTTCTGTTGTTGACTTTCTGCCAAGCCATTCTCTTAAGCTGTCTATTATTTTTTCTCTTTGCTTCCCTCTATCTCTTCGTCCCTCAATTTTTCCAGTTGTTACAATATATTCAAGTTCTCTTCTCATTACATGGCCAAAAAATGATGATTGTCTCTTCCTAACATTGGAAATTAGCTCTCTTTTTGCTTTGACCTCTCTCTCAGAACCTCTTCATTACTCTTCTTAGCTGTCCATGGTATTCTCAACATTTCTCTGTAAAACCACATTTCTACAGACTCCAGTGATTTTCTTGTCTGTTGTCCTATTGTCCATGACTCGCATCCATATGTTAAGACTGGCCCTACGTAACATTTAACATTCTGTTGTCAAAAATGGATTGCATAGTATCTTCCTCATTTTTTGGAAAGCTGCTTTTGCCTGAGCCATTCTGCATCTCACCTCTTTTGTACATCTTCCATCAGAGGTTAACAAAGTTCCCAAATATTTAAATTCATTTACCTGTTTTAACATTGTTCCACTTGTCTTTATTTTGCACTGAGGTGATGTATTTTTCTTTGTTGTTACCAATAGTGTCCAATAGCTAACAAAATTAGACTTAAGATCAACTAAGAAAAGATGAGAGTAATGAAAAATCTAATTACATAAGAAGAAAAAGGGCAGTCTTATCTAATGAAATGCTTTTTGATCATGAAGAAAAGATGGGACTATACTGGATGATGAGGATAAACAACCAGAAATCATTAGAAAAAAACCCTTAAAATTTAAAACCACTAGAAAACAAAAGAACGTGTGCCTGTGTGACATTTGATAGCAGTGGAAGAAAGTAAGATACCTGTTAATAACTTGTTATATTTCACAGAGACCTATAAAATCTTATGCCTTAGATCATGGCTAAATTAGACTACTGTAAGATTTGAATAAAAACAATTTTGTAATTTATGTTGTTCTGTTAAATTGTATTAATGACAGTACTCATATTAAGTAACAGGTTTATTTTCAACATTGTCAGTGTGAGTCTTTCATTCTACAAACTGTAGACGTTTTTAAAAAATGAAAATGAAATGTTAACTGTGAACACGTTTGAAATTATGCTTTAATAATATAGCATACGAACAAAAATAATTTCTGCTTTAATTTGTTTTGATGATATTTGCAGTTTATTTCAAATCTCTTAATTTGCTTTCCTATTAATCTTGTTTTTAAAGACACAATTCCTGATTACCAACACTCACTTTGTACATATCAATCTATCTATTGACCTTTCGATCCGTAGCTGACCCATAGGGCATAGACCAAGATACTACTTCTCTTATCTGAATTTCTGTTCTAGCAGTTTTCAATTCTTTTAAAGATATTTTATCAAATCTTGCCATTTGTCTCTGTTCTGTGCAAGCAGCTCTATCTCATTGAGGGAGCAGAATCCTGCTGCTCTTGCCTCTCTCATCAATGTTCTTCTCAGTGTCTCTCTGGGTCTTCCTCTTTTCTTCTTACCTGTTGTTTCCCACATGAGGGCTTGCTTTGCTATTCGGTTATTATCTCTTCTCATCACATGTCCAACATATGACCATCGTCTTTTCTTTATTACTGAAGATAGTGGTTAGTGGTTGATTGGTGATTTCTCTAATTACCTCGTTTGTTTTGAATTCGTTGAACACTATACCAAGTATTTTCCTTAGACATTTATTTTCGAATGCGTTCAACTTTGTTTCTATATCTCTTGTTGTTTTCCAGCTTTCACACACTTACGTATGGGTTAATAGTACATTTGATTTGAATAGTGTAAGTTTTGTGTTTGTGCTGATGAGTTTTGATTTCCACTTTTCAAGGCTTCTGAAAGACATTGCTGCTTTAGCTATTCTGATTCTAATTTCTTTGCTTGTATCCCCTTCTCGATCAATGTTGACTTCCAAGATAGATAAAGTGATCGATCTCTTCCACTGGTTTGTTTTCCATGTATATTTTGTCATCTGTTGGAATTAAACTTTTCATGACTTTCGTCTTTTCATGATTGATCTCAAGCCCAATTTTGCTGGCTATTGATGATAGTTCATTTGTGTTTTCCTGCATCGTTTTTATCTGGCTGCTGATGAGAACTATGTCATCAGCAAAGTCGAGGTCCTCCAAATGGTCTCCTTGTATCCATTCGATGCCTTTATTACCAATGCAGCATTTCTTCATTATGAAGTCCATAACAATTCCAAATAACAAGGGCGAAAAAATACATCCTTGTTTAACCCCAGTTTCTATTGGGAAACATTTGCTTAGTCCTTCCTCTGTTCGAACTGCACATGTGTAACCATCATACATATATCAGGTCTACGTTTCATTAACAACATCGTTTTTACGATCAATAGTTGAGTGTATATTGTGTGTAAGTTTGTTGTTTACAAATTTTGTCATCGTTTTCATAACTGTAAAGTAAATCTACTTAATTAAAAAAATAATGTAATATTTTATAATAGACAATTTGCATTGCATATAAGTATTTATGTGAAAACATGTTTGCACATTTTAAAAGAAAATAATTCATTCTGCTGTACTTTTAACAACATCATGCAGTCCAGCAATATTTCATTATCTGATTACTATTTTCATCTCTAAAAAATATAATTTACTGATGTTCTAATGAGACTACCTTTATCCTTAATGTTCAAATGTAAAATCATCATCAAGTACCGGGCCTGTTGGCATAGGTGATCATGTCTCTCCACAATTTTCAATCTCGGCAGCTATTTATCATTTCTGTTGACCTTCTGCCAAGCCATTCTCTTAAGCTGTCTGTTATTTTTTCTCTTTGCTTCCCTCTATCTCATCGTCGCTCAATTTTTCCAGTTGTTACAATATATTCCAGTTGTTCTCTTCTCATTACATGGCCAAAAAATTATGATTGTTTCTTCCCAATATTGGAAATTAGCTTTCTTTTTGCTTTTATCTCTCTCAGAACATCTTCATTACTCTTCTTAGCTGTCTGTGGTACCTCAACATTCTTCTGTAAAACCACGTTTCTACAGAATCCAGTGATTTTCTTGTCTGTTGTCCTATTGTCCATGATTCGCATCCATATGTTAAGACTGGCTCTACGTAACATTTAAGAACTCTTTTTCTTGTTTCTGTTGTCAAAAATGGATTGCATAGTATCTTCCTCAGTTTTTGGAAAGCTGCTTTTGCCTGAACCATTCTGCATCTCACCTCTTTTGTACATCTTCCATCAGAGGTTAACAAAGTTCCCAAATATTTAAATTCATTTACCTGTTTTAATATTGTTCCACTTGTCTTTATTTTGCACTGAAGTGATGTATTTTTCTTTGTTGTTACCATTACCTCTGTCTTTTTGCTATTAAGGCTGAGTCCTTTATTTTTGCTTTCTTTCACTATAATGTCCAACATTTCTTGTAATTCATTTTCACTCTTAGTGATTAAGACTGTATCATCAGCATACCTTAGATTATTTATATTGTTATTGTTATTGGCTATGGAAGGCCTCGGTCTCACAGCAAACGAATTAAAATCCATAATTGCTCAACCGCCCGTGCCAGTGGAATCATCCGAAATAACTAACTCATCTCCCAAACAAAGAAAGGTAACTGTAGTCCCCATCGTAGCAGTCTCAGCACATGCCAAAAGACATAAGGCGAAACCGCGCAGAAAGTGAACACAGCCAACTGTTCCCCGTCATACGATATCATCATTCATCGTAAACAAGCGGGATATCGAAGCAGGATCAAAACGGATGAGACACACAGCTCACGGTGTGCACATAGCACTTAACTCAGTAGCTCCTGCAACAAGCTGGGCCTGGAATATGAGGAAACTGCAAGAAGGAACACTTTTCAGACATATTTATATTATGAACTCCAATTGTTATTCCCAGGCATGCCCCTTATGGATCTTTATATAAACTCACTATAAATATTAAAATCACCACCATCATGCAGCATAAAAATAAACGAGATAAATCTGAAACAAGTGCAATGTTTCAAATGCTATATATGGCATGGAAAACAGTCAACAACAGAACTGATACGATGCACTGTAGATAGAAGATTGTGGAGGGACATGATCACCTATGCCAACCGGTATGGCACATGATGATGATAAATATTAAACAAATCTGGTGACAGCACACAACCTTGTCTAACACCCTGTTTTATTTGTTGAAACATTCCCAATTGGTTTACAGTTCTCATGGCCACTGTTTGTTGCCAGTACATGTTCTTTATTATTCTTAAATCTTTGCTGTCTACATTTATGCTTTCTAAAATGTTGATTATTTCTTGGTGCTTTACTTTGTCAAATGCCTTGGTGTAATCTATGAAACATAGGTATAGATCTGTTTTCACCTCTATGGCTCTTTCTACTAAAGATCTTATGATATAAATGGCATTGCTTGTTCCTTTATCTCTAACAAAACCACACTGTTTATCGCTAATTTCTGGACTGATTTTGTTTCGCACTCTTCACATGATGATTCTTAGTAATATCTTAGTCATATGACTCATAAGGCCTAATGTGCGATTGTGGTGAGTTTATTGTGTGCGATTGTCATTATATTGAGGACTTGACGTCATGGGACGCACCAAAATGGCAGCTTATTTATATTTGAGCCATGGACTAAGTAATGTTTAATTCGAACACCACGATATCTGTTATTGCAGCGAGTTGGCAGATTTTTGAAAATGTATTCAAGGGTTTGAACATAAATGTTTGTTCACAGTTCGTTAACCTTCGCTGGAGATAAAGTCTTTAATTTGATGGCTTTGTATGTGACCTTGGTAGCTAAGGACCTAACTTGTGCAAACGGATGGCATTGGCAAGGATCATTTTGAATCTTTGAAGTGGGCTCATTTTGTGTTTAACTCAAAAGCATGTGCTTTTTAACCAAAGACCTTTTTTGGGGGGGACTCAAGGAAGATATCCCCGATGGAAGAATAAATTGTATTATTAGTCCCATAAATGATTCGCTTCCAGAGGTTTATGATGTAAACAAAGCAGTTTTGTCATTGCAAGTGAATAATGTCCACACCTATAATTGGTCAGGATTGTGTAGCAGCAGCAGCTTTATAGCGAACACAGAAGACATAATAGGATTGTGCTATTCTGAAACAGCTAAGCCATGCTACCCTAGAATTGCCTTTAATGGGATTACTGTGACCACAAACCACTCTCCATGTGTGTGCCACATATTTACACCCCAGAAAGAAATACTGAATATAACAACATCATATGCCGTCTGTGATATTAATGACCACAAACCAGGATCCTCCTGTATGATTGATACAACTGTTGCACCAAGCACTTCATCAGCAGAGCCAGATCTATGGAATGTTAATCTGACATTGTTCTTGAATGATGTCCAAGTTAATGAGACATCAGAATCGTGTGGCGGCAGCTACAAGAAGGGAGCGGAGAACATCAAGTTCTGCTGCTATAAAGGAGACTTGCCTTGCTATCACAGAATTGCCTTAAATGGGATCACTGTAGTTGAAAACTTCTCTTGTGTAAACTACACATTCACATCCAAGAGTGAATCAGTGAAGGTCACAAAATCATATTCTCTCTGTGGTTTTACTAACTACAGGTCAGGTGGCTTCTGTTGGATTGGAAATGATAACTTACCACCACTGTGTGTCTATGTGTTTGGAATTGGAGTCATCAGCAATGGCCTAACATCATCGAGTGCTACGACGATCATCGTTTTCAGGAGGATGTGAACTTCCATGGTATATGGTGGATAGGCTGCGGGAACCATTGAAGGCTATGACTGAAAAGTGTTCCTTCTTGCAGTTTCCTCATATTCCAAGTCCGGCTTGTTGCAGGAGCTACTGAGTTAAGTGCTCTGTGCACACCGTGAGCTGTGTGTCTCATCCATTTTGATCCTGTTTCGATATCCCGCTTGTTTACGATGAATGATATCGTATGACAGGGAACAGTTGGCTGTGTTCACTTTCTGTGCGGTTTCGCCTAATGTCTTTTGGCATGTGCTGAGACTGCTACGATGGGGACTACAGTTACCCTTCTTTGTTTGGGAGATGTGTTATTAATTCGGATGATTCCACTGGCACGGGCGGTTGAGCAATTATGGATTTTAATTCGTTTGCAGTGATGCCGAGGCCTTCCATAACCAATAATAATAATAATAATAATTTTTTTTATTATTGCTATTCCAAAATCACCCATGGCTTCAATCTCATCTTTAGTTATATTATCTGGTCCAGGAGCTTTGTCTGCTTTCATATTGTGCAAGGCATCTCCACTTCTTCTCTGAGTATTTCTGGTCCTTCTCCATTATCCTTAATATTTACTTCCGTTCGTTCATCATTATAAAGATCTTTAATGTTTTCTGTCCATCGTTCCCTTGTGATTTCTTGATCAATCAACGGTTCTCCTTCCTTTGATCCTAAACATCCAGTTTTTGATTGCGTTTTTCTTCCTGTTAATTCCTCAATTTGTTTGTATATAGCTTTAGCATCTCCTTTTTGTTGCATTTCAATCTCTTTGCATCTCTCTTTTAGCCATGCTTCTTCTGCTTCATTGCATTTTACTACAATTTCTTTATTTAATCTCTTATACTCGTCTTTATTTACTTTATTTCTTCTTCTTGTATCCATTAGCTGCAAAATGTCATCTGTCATCCATTTCTTTCTTGAATTTGTCCTCACTGGTGGTATGAACTCTTTTGATGTTTGTTGCATTGATTCTTTTAGCATTTCCCACTGTTCATCAATGCTTTGTATCTTTTCTATTGCATGTACCGGTTCTGAATTGTGATTTTATATTTGTCTTGCAGCTTCTTGTCTGATTTTAGTAAATCTAAATTTAACTTGATGTTAACTGAGGCTCGTTTTGTTGTTTTTAATTTTACTCTAAGCTTTCCCACAACTGGTACATGATCACTATTGCAATCTGCCACTGGTCTAGTTTTCACACACACCAGACTGTTTCTAAATCTATTGCTTATCATTATATAATCAATTTGATTATGTGCATTGTCCCCTGGGCTTTTCCATGTCCACAGACGTCTTGGATGTTGCTTTAAACCAGGTGTTTCATATCATCATGTTGTGTGTTCTTGCCCAGTCAATAAGTTTCTCACCTCTTTCATTCCTCCATAATGACCAACAACTTCCTCAACTCTTTCCTTTCCTACTTTTGCGTTAAAATCCCCTAGAACTATGGTGTTTTCATGTAGTTTGCATTTATGAAGTGCATCATTTAACTTGTCGTAAAATTTATCAATTGTTTCCTCCAGACTGTCTGCTGTTGGTGCATAAACTTGTATAAGATTTATGTCTATTGACTTTCCATTCAATTTCACTAAAAGGACTCTGTCAGATATTGGGTAAAAGCCTTTCACTGTTCTTGCTCTTTCTGCATCCAAGATGATACCTACTCCTCTTTGGTGTTCAGTACCTCCAGAATAGATTATTTTATGTTTATCAGAATACATCTCCTCTGATCCGGTGTATCTCATTTCGCAAAGTCCCAGTAATTGTAAACCCATTGTTTTCATTTATTGTATGATGTTTTCTAGTTTACCCTTCTGCATGAGTGTTCTCACATTCCAAGTATCTATCTTTAGGGTTTGTTTTATCTTTATTTTGCTTACAGTAGCTTGATGACGATCGGGTATCACCTGTAGCACATGATGTCCCCTACCGAACGAGGGTTTTCCATTGGAATCCCCCTTAATATTGTTGTCGTTATTTATATTGTTGTGGCGATTCATGATTGTACAAAGAAGTTACGACGGTGGTTTTCTGTTGCCTTCCATCGGTTTGTTTCTTTTTCACTTATTATTGCACTAAGCAGGCACTAAATTGCAAATTTTCTGTTATTTAACTTAGTTTTGTGTGTTAATGTGTTATGTCCTACAAACATATTTTTCTGTTAATTAACTTAGTTTTGTGTGTTAATGTGCTATGCCCTACCAACATACACCACATAAAAAAAAAAAATAAGCAAATTCATCAGTGTTCTATACTAAAATAGTATTTATATAGTGCACTAGTCCACTTCTGTGTAACAACTTATCTAAGTTGCATCATGATCATTCTGATATATCTTTTGCCATGACTTTGTTGTGAAATTTTCATAACCTTTTTTCAAAGTTATTGAAGAGCTAAATGGAAGTTTTTCAGGTACAATATAGACTATTGTGTCGATTCATGATTGTATAAAGAAATTACGATAGTGGTTTTTTGTTGCCCTCCGTCGGTTTGTTTACTGTTGGCTCCGCTAGCCTTTGACTAAAAAGTCTCACCCACAAGGCAGTGGGGTTGTTTTACTTCGGGGTACCTTAGCCTTTTACTCTCCTGAGCATACCTGAAAAAGAGCAGGACAGCCGCAGGTTGTACTGTTTACTGCATACTTTCTATCTATCTATTGACATTTCGAGCCGTAGCCGGCCCATAGGGCGTAGACCATCTCTTCTCATCATATGACCATCGTCTTTTCTTTATTACTGAAGATATTAGTGGTTGATTGGCGATTTCTCTAATTTCCTCGTTTGTTTTGAATTCGTTCCACGCTATACCAAGTATTTTCCTTAGACATTTATTTTTGAATGCGTTCAACTTTGTTTCTATATCTCTTGTTGTTTTCCAGCTTTCACATGCATATGTAAGGGTTGATAGTACATTTGATTTGAATAGTCTAAGTTTTGTGTTTGTGCTGATGAGTTTTAATTTCCACAACTTTTCAAGGCTTCTGAAAGACATTGCTGCTTTAGCTATTCTGATTCTAATTTCTTTGCTTGTATCCCCTTCTCGATCAATGTGACTTCCAAGATAGATTAAGTGGTCGATCTCTTCTACTGGTTTGGTTTCCATGTATATTTTGTCATCTGTTGGAATTAAACTTTTCATGACTTTAGTCTTTTTATGATTGATCTCAAGCCCAATTTTGCTGGCTATTGATGATAGTTCATTTGTGTTTTCCTGCATCGTTTTTATCTGACTGCTAATGAGAACTATGTCATCAGCAAAGTCGAGGTCCTCTAAATGGTCTCCTCGTATTCATTCAAAGCCTTTATTACCAGTGCAGCATTTCTTCAATATGAAGTTCATAACAACTCCAAATAACAAGGGCGATAAAATACATCCTTGTTTAACCCCAGTTTCTATTGGGAAACATTCGCTCAGTCCTTCCTCTGTTCGAACTGCACATGTGTAACCATCATACATGTCTTTGATAAAATTTATGATTTTTGATGGTAAGCCATATTGCTTCAGAATTTTCCACAAAGAATCTCTATGAATACTATCAAATGCTTTTTTGAAGTCAATGTAGTTAAGTACAAAAGGTTTTTGCTTTTCGATGTGTTCCTCCAATATAAGTCGTAGAGTGAAAATGTGGTCAAGGCAGCTTCTCCCTTTTCTAAACCCAACCTGTTCTTCACGCATTACTGTATCTATTGAATCCTTTATTCTATTTAGGATGATTTTGCAGAATAACTTTGAGGCAACTGACAAAATTGTCACGCCTCTCCAGTTGTTACAATCTCTGAGATTGCCCCTTTTGGGAATCTTAACAATGATTCCTATCTTCCATTTATGAGGCGTCTTCTCTGTTTTCCAAATGATGTTGAACACTTTCTGGAGATGTATTAAATTATGGCTATCAATTGCCTTGAGGATCTCAGCTGTTAACTTATCCTCTCCAGCAGCCTTGTTATTGGTCATAAGCTTTAAGGTGGTTTCTATTTCGCTCAAGGTGAAGTCATCTAAATTTATATCTAATTCTGCTGCTGGTGTTTCAGCTTCAAAATCTATTAAACTATGGGGTAGTGGACGGTTAAGAATCTCTTTGAAGTGTTCCCCCCAACGGGCTTTTATATCTGCGCTTGTTGTTAGCATTAATCCAGATTTGTCTAGAATTGGTGTTCCACTGGATGTATAGGCGTTTGTCAGCATCTTTTGTACAATATAAAGAGTTCTGCTGTCTCCTGTAATAGCAGCTGTCTCTGCTTTCTCTACCAAATTGTCTATATAAGCTCTTGTGTCTCTTCTTGCTGAACGTTTCACTTTGTTGTCTAATTCTTTGTATGTTGCTTTTGCCAGAACCTTTCCAAGATCTGTCTTTACTTAGTCATGGCTCTCTTTGCTTCTCTTCTTTCTTTGATGTATTTCCATGTGGTGTCTGAGAGCTAAGCCCGTTTTTCCATTTTCTTCATTCCGGCACTTGCTTCTGCTGCTGTCATTAGTATTTTGCTCTGTGTGTCCCACATTTCATTGATATCTAAGTCTATTTCACCGAGTGCTGTATAACAATTACTTAGCTCTATGTTAAACTTTTCCTTTATGGCTTCATCTTTCAATTTATGACTATCAATTTTATGTGTAGTTGACCTCTTCTGTTGGCTTCTAAATTTTAATCTTATTTTCCCAATGCACAGGTTGTGGTCACTATTAACATCAGCACCTTTGTATGCTCTTACATCTACTAATGAATATCTGAATTGTTGTTTAATACATAGGTGGTAAATTTGATTTGAGGTTCTATCATCAGGAGATATCCATGTTGTTTTGTGAATATTTTTGTGTGGAAATAATGTCCCACCTATAACTAAATTTTCTATTAAACATAATTCTATTAATCTTTCTCCATTCTGACTTGTAGTATCACAGCCTTCTCTCCCCATCACATGTTCCACTCCAGCGTACAGTACTTACTGCATACAGTAGCTGGTAAAATTACCCGACCTGACACTATTTTTTGGCCATGTAATGAGAAGAGAACAACTGAAATATATTGTAACAACTGGGAAAATTGAGCGATGAAGAGCCAGAGGGAAGCAAATAGAAAAGATACCATCAGCTTAAGAGAATGGCTTGGTAGAAGGTCAACAAGAGAAATGATAAATAACTGTCAAGATTGAAAGTTGTGGAGAGACATGATCACTTACGCCAGCAGGCATGGTACTTGATGATTGTGACTAATGAATAGGCACATCACTTTTTTCTTGCAAAAAAGTTTGGTATAAGTCAATGAGTAATAAGGGAGCCGCGATAGTTCAGTGGTTAGAGAACTGGACTACGACGGACAAGGGGTAGGGTTCGATCCCAACCGACGGCTTCCGGGTTCACCCAGCCTTAAGTGGGTACCGGATTTTTTCTGGGAAAGTAAAGCAGCACGGGCGTAATACCGACCACATTACCCCAAAAATCATGTGCTGAAGGTCTGTAAATTATAGGATCACTAACACCATATTTCCCTATACGCCACTTGGCGTGACGGGGGTACTTTACTTTTTTACTTTACAGTGAGTAATATGTTTTTTGTAAAACTGACTCTATTTAATAAAAGTTCAATTTCTTTTGAAATGCATTTGTATTTTTCCTTTTCTGCAATATCTAGAACTTGATGTGTAATCCAATGATCATATAGTGCTTTCACCACATCAGAGGTTCGCAACCACTTCGCCTTGTTTTGTGCCTTGATGGTGCAATCTGTAATAAGTTCTCCTGTCCATCTCTTGATGTTGTCAGTCCACTTTAGTGTTTGTCTGCTTCATCTACTATGTATTGGTTTCTCTCTTCTCCCTCCACCTCCAAGATGTCTTTCAGTAGGTTTTTATGGTGTGTTTTCACATGTCCTAATAATTTCATTTGTACTGTTTGAGTTTTGTTAAAAAGTTCTTCATTTTCACTGTTTAAAAATATCTTTATTTGTTTTTTTCTCTGTTTATCAAATCCTATAAATCCACATATAAATTTTCTTCTGTCTTTTTTTTTATTTTGTGTCCATGTTTTTGATCCATTCAGTACCCATGTTTCTGATCCAATGTAGATATAGCAATTTTATTATTCTCCACTTTAGTTTTGATTTTATTTGTTTTAATATGAATATTTCTTTATGTTGTTGAAAATTTTTTTTTTTATTCCTATTCTTTTGTTTCATTAACTAGTGGAAGATATCGATCACTTTATCTATCTTGGAAGTCAACATTGATCGAGAAGGGGATACAAGCAAAGAAATTAGAATCAGAATAGCTAAATCAGCAGTCTTTCAAGAAGCCTTGAAAAGTTATGGAAATCAAACTCATCAGCACAAACACAAAACTTACACTATTCAAATCAAATGTACTATTAACCCATACGTATGCGTGTGAAAACTGGAAAACAACAAGAGATATAGAAACAAAGTTGAACACATTCAAAAATAAATGTCTAAGGAAAATACTTGGTATAGCATGGAACGAATTCAAAACAAACGAGGAAATTAGAGAAATCGCCAATCAACCACTAATATCTTCAGTAATAAAGAAAAGATGATGGTCATATGTTGGACATGTGATGAAAAAAGATAATAACCGAATAGCAAAGCAAGCCCTCATGTGGGAAACAACAGATAAGAGAAAAAGAGGAAGACCCAGAGAGACACTGAGAAGAACATTGATGAGAGAGGCAACAGCAGCAGGAATCGGCTCCATCAATGAGATACAGCTGCTTGCACAGAACAGAGACAAATGGCGAGATTTGATAAAATATCTTTAAAAGAAAACTGCTAGAACAAAAATTCAGATAGGAGAAGGTGTATCTTGGTCCACGCTTTATGGGCTGGCTACTGCTCGAAAGGTCAATAGATAAGATAGATTTTTTTGCTTATTTCTGTTTCGCATGACTCGTTATGAATTATATTTTTGAACTCTCTGAAGGACCTTCCACTTTTCCATCAACCTTGATATTTACCTGTAGGTTTTATGTGTTGTCTCTTTTTATTGTCATAGTTTTGTAGTCTTCTTAATATTTATTCTTAACTTAAGGAATAGAAAATAAACGGGATGCATTTGAAAACAAATGCCTGAGGAAAATATTTTGTACACCATGGAATGAGTTCAAGACCAATACAGAAAAAAGAGATATGACAAAGCATGAAACAAAATCAACTGTAATCAAGAGAAAAAGATGGTCATATGTTGGCCATGTGAAAAGAGACAACAAAAGAATCTCAAAGCAAGCCCTCAAATGGGAACCAGAGGGTAAAAGAAATGGAGGCGACCTAGAAGAACGCTAAAAAGAACATTAAATTGAGAGGCCACAACAGCTCCCTTGCCGAGATTGAACAACTTGCCCAGAACAGTCACATGGCGAGACATAATGCAGGTCCTGTGCTAGGTCTGAGTTGAAAGATCGTCAGACAAGTCTAGAATTTCTGTACTATGTGCCGTCTTCAGCTCAAAAGGACAATAGATAGAATATTTATATTCAATCCATATTCTCTGCTTGTCTTGTTTATTTTTTAAACTGGTTGTTGTACTTCTTCTAGGCTTTCTGCCAGTAATACAGTACCATTAGCTTTCTTATATTATTACCCTAGTTTATGATTCCTACCTGTGACTCAGGTTGTTAAATTTCATTGTAAAAATTACTACCACTTAAATTTAATGTTTTGAGTTTTGAAAATCAAACTTTCTTTGTACTTTTACACACTGTGTTTTCCCTGGTATAGACATAAGAATCAGATGCAGTAATCATTTTCTGGCTAATGTTCGATTTATGACCTGAAATTGACCCCATTTCACCGTGGCCACCAGGGGGTCTTATTTTTGTCTATTCACACGGCTGCCGTAAGCTGTCAGTTCAGCCAGTATGTTCGATGCTCTCTTTGTGTTGTTCGCCGACTCTCCCATGTTACAAAGGTTTTTTTGATGTCATGCTGACGACCTAGGATATTTCCCTCTTCATGAGAAGAAAAAAAGGATTTTTAGAAAATTGGCTGATTTTTTTGTAACTGTTGCGTGTTTGCTATACAGTTGTACTTTTTACTACATGAATGAAAAAAAATCCAACATCAGAGGAAAGAACTTGAACACTCAGTGGTCAATGGAAGTGATAATTAGGAAGTTAAGGGAGAGGGGGGAATGTTTGTCCATGGCAAACTGTCAAATAATTTTTAAAAAATGTATTTTGAAGTGGTGATTTTTCCTGCTGAATTTAAATCTAGGGTTATTTATGCATCCATTATGTTTAAGCCTGGCACTTCCATGATGACGTTAAAGATATGCACTGTGTAATTCAATAGGCTGTAACTGAAAATGAATGTACCAAATTTTGAACAAGATTATAGAAAGCAACTCTCATTTCTCAGAGGATAATGATTCAGTCATAGCTATCTTTGAAAAACAATCCTATTATTATCATAATTATTGATGCTAGTTTGTCAGCCAAGTGACAGTATATTTGACTTCAATGAGTTTGTGTGCATAAGGTTTGACTTCCAGCTTAACATTGACCAGTAAAGTGTTTTCTTGGACATCCAGGCAGCTGGACCTGACAAAGGCATATCTTTAGATATCACTCTGGGTAGATGAGACTTGTAAACCTTGGCCGGCAACTAGTCTAGAAGAATGGAAACTTCAATCTCAAAACCATCCTACCTTGTGGACTAGATTCTATTTAGATTCCAAGGTTATGGGAGTACACCAAGAGTAAAATCCGGAGGGAGGGACCCTAAAGCAGTAGACGGCACTAAACCGTTTTTCTGACATCCCCTGCACCTTCTTTCAATTCTAAACGTATGGAAAGTATATAGGAATATATAGATTAATCGTCTGTGATTCTGCCTGCATTAAGACATTGTTTTAAAACGTTGTGTTATTTTATATGTGTTATCTGTGTCTGATCAAAACAATTAGAAGTAGTCATATCTATCTATCGACCTTTCGAGCCGTAGACGGCCCATAGGGCGTAGACCAAAATACACCTTCTCCTTTCTGAATTTTTGTTCTAGCAGTTTTCTTTTAAAGTTATTTTATGAAGTTATATGAAGAGATATAAATAAGAAGCAAACTATGCAACCCTGGCATATCATACATTTAATTTGGTGTTGTGACTATAAAAATTAAGTATATTGTGCATCTCTCTCTCTCTCTCTCTCTCTCTCTCTCTCTCTCTTTCTCTCTCTCTCTCTCTCTGCGATCAACTCAATCAGAGTAGGATTCTAGACTCTCTCATGAAATCAGCTGTCTGATTGATTACTTGTTAAAACGTTGCATTTGAACAATATGCATCAAGACCTTTATTACATGCAAAAATATTAACAGGTTGTTGTTCTTCTTTCAAATAACCATGTTCACAACATTACTGAGCATTAATTAATGGATCATGTCAAAGGGCGCTGAATATCATGTTTCTTCATAACCTTTGATCTTGTGTGCTGTGCAACAGTTCCACTGTTGATCTTTCCTGTGCCATGCAGTCAGATCATCCAGCATATTTTCCCTGAATGGATATCTATCTTTCTTACCTATTTTATTCCTGTTATTAAGTATTCTAACCTGCCTCTTCTCCACACATGCCTCACAAATCTGCATTGCCGTTTCCCAATATGTGTTATAATCTTCCTCTTTATCTGTGACTTTTAGTACCTCCTCAGTGGATGTTTTTGGCTGTACATTGTATCTTTATTATCCTTCTAAAAAAACATATCATCTGATTCTATCCAATATTGTATCTCTTTATTTACTGTCCATGATTCACATTCATAAAAGGGTACCATTTTGACTTAGCGCTGTAAAGAGCCTCTTTCCAACTCTCATTAAGAGTGACTTGTTGCATAACATATTTCTCACGTTAATAAAATTTTTTATCCCAGTAAGACAACTTCCTCCTATATGTTAACACTGGTGCAGGTTTTTAAAATTGTCTAATTGAGCTCTTTGTCATTATCATATATATATATATATATATATATATATATATATATATATATATATATATATATATATATATATATATATATATATATTGATTGCATTTGCATTTAGGTAAAATCTTTTGAGACCACCATTACTTCTGCTCTCTTTGCATTCAAACTGAGTCCCTTTTTCTCACTTTCTTTAAAAACTGCTTAGAGTAATCTTATCTTTCGTTCGCCTGAAGTATTGTCTATATCCGCAATGTCATTTGTAATTCTTGCAGTGGTCCATATATTTTTGTCTCTATTGTTGTATCTATGAGCCAATGGATTTTCCTCAGTCTACTAAATTCAGTGCAGTCTGGAAGTATGTGTTCAGCAGTCTGGGGCGCCTGTCTACAAGTACCAAGTAGTTGAGGTGCTGATCTTGAATTTTGTATACAGGTGATTGTGGAGTCGATTGTGTCCTGTTCTGAGGCATATAATACCTTGTTCACATCTATTCATATTATGAAAGGCATCCTGATTTGGGGCTTGTGGTCTTCTGATTGATTTGATTATCTGTTTCTTCAGATGGTATGTAACCAGTGCATCTGGTTGTATGCCAGTTGCACCTTCCTTTGCCAGCTGATCCGCTTTTTCATTTCCTGGTATTCCACATTGAGATGGGATCCACTGCAGGGCAACCTTGTGGTGCTTGCAGAGTTCAGTCAATAAGGTCTGTAGATGTGGCAATTTTCTGGATTGCAGTGCCTGGAGTATTGATCTTGCAACTGTCAAAAACACTACAGGCTGTGGGCTAAGATTACTGTTCAGCAGTTTTTCTATTGCCAACTTTATTGCTTGAATTTCTGCATTGTAATTGGTAAAATATTTCCCTGTTGCTATTTTATTCAGACTTCTAGTGTTATTTGGGTACTCTATGTATGCACCTGCTCCCCTATTCTTTACTGCATTCTGTGCTGATCCATGTACACATGAATCCTTGTGGGTATTCTTCATCCAAGAAACTGAGAGTTATTGTTTTACGCTGTATACTATTTTGTTCCTCCATATCAAGTATTCCTTTCACTTCTGTCCATATTTGTATTGATAATCCTGATTCCTCTTTCCAGGGAGTCTTTTCTGGTATGGGCAGTTGGAGGCTGACAGCTCTTGGTATGTCTGGTGTTTGTCTAAAAATTCGCTTGGCTTGGTGGATGTTGTTATGGATCCAGCGACCTTTGAGCTGATGCCCTTCGGCCCAATGCCACGTAGTAGTATCTGCAGGTATTTTTAAGTTCTGCTGTGGTTCCGTACAGAGTGTTCCATTTGGAGGGTCTTTGAGAAGTTGTGTTGTTCTGATGTTAATGAGCTTTGGACATTGAAACAGGTGGTGTTCTACAGTTTCTTGTAGGTGATTACAGAGTGGACGTACTCAGATACTGGAGGTATGGTTTTGTTGTATTCTATTAATTTGGTTATTCAGCATAACATGTCCTGTTCTCAGTCTGAAGATGGTGGTTTGGTCTCTTCTTGTTAGATTGTTGATGTTGTCTTGTGGATTTGGTCTTGCCATATATTTTAGAAAGCTCCCTCCCTGTTTTCCCTAAGACCCATCCATTCAACCACTCCTCTCTACTGTTGGAGTTTATGACTTGTTTGGCTGTGTCTAGTGTGATGGATGTATGTATCTGTGTTTGTCTGGATCCACTCTTAACTAATGTATCTGTCTTATCATTTCCTGGTATATTTGAGTGTCCCGGGATCCATTGCATTACCAATCTTATGTTATGTGTTTCAATGAGTTTTTCTGTATCTATGATAAGCTGTGTGAGTTCTGGTTTGTTCGTATTGTTTCCCAGTGCTTGCAGAGCCAATTTGTAATCCATAAATATGACTGTGTTTTTCTTTGATGGTGTGGTATCAAAAATGGTATTTAAATGATAAATTGGTGTCCGGTTAGCGCAGTCGATAGGCGGTTGGCTTACCATGGCAACAGCCAGGGTTCGTACCCTGGCGAGGACACCTGGGTTTTACTAATTCCCTAAAAATTAGTACCTCTGAAGTCGGAGTAAATCTGCCTGCATGGCGAGGGGCATCCTGTAATGGGATAAAACAGACTTTACACACAAAATTCAGTCCCACAAAATTGAGTGGGTGGGACTTCGTCAGAGGTCATAAGCTGACGAAAGCGAACGAACGAACGAAATGATAAATTGCTGTTTCTATAGCTGTTATTTCTGCTTTATAATTGTTACAGACTTCACCACAAGGGCCATATTTCTTCTGCTGTTCCATCCGAATAATATATTAATAATTATACCCAGTTTTAAAGTAGCATTGGTGGCTGCACCATCTGTGTATATATGTATCCAATCTTTGGTATAGCTTCCAGTCAGCTTTCTTAAAATTCCATCTCGTTCTCTGTTTTGTTTGAATTTTTGTTTTTTGGTGTCTATTATGGTTACTATGGGTCTGTGATCACTGCCTATGTCATCAATAACTTCAATGTGGCAGTAGCTTATGAGATCAGAACAAGTGGTCAAATCAGGTCTACTAAGGGAGAGATGGGCTCTATGTAGGAGAGTTGGTGTTGATTCTGCGTCCTGCATGACAGTAAGATTAGTTGATTGACAAAGATCTTTTATGTATTTTCCTGTGGGATTGGTGTTAGAATATCCCCATTGTTTTGAATGTCCATTAAAATCTCCAGCCAAGATAGTTCTATGGTAGTTAACTCAGTCAAGTTCTGTTATGTTACAATTTATGCCTGGTGGATTGTAAACAATATAAATATTATATTTGCTGGATGCAAACCAAATCATGGCGCTCTATACATCTGTTGGTTCATTTTTAGTGACACATCTCCCTGTAAATTATTCATGTCACTCAGGCAGCTTGCAGTAATAATTTTAAAATTAATTTTTAAAATGTATAAATGCATACAAGTGTCATTCAGTCGGAATCTGGATAATTTGTATTAAAAATTGCATGTACGACCGTGTGTTTTTGGTGTGCAGGGGTGGTGATCTAGAACTACTAATAGATGGTCTGTGACATACCTAAGAACCAGGGAAACGGTTTGACAAGATGGTGGCACCTCTGCAACAGAGCACCAAGAGGAGCAAAGTATTGTGAGATTTTTTGTTTGTAATGAATATATGAAACCTATGGAGGCATCTTCAGATGAGAATTCATTACGGTGACAGGTATATGTGTCGTACACAAGTGTGTGAATTGACTGAGAAGTTTAAGAACGGAATCACTAGTGTGGTGGATTCTTCCTGCCGGGTCCAGCATTCATGGCAGAAGGAAGACGGCGAAAGACAACATTGCAGCTGTAGAGAACATATATGGGAAAAATAGTGTGATGTGGTAAAGGAGTTAGTATTACTATAGGACATTTGTGATGAATTAGTCCAACACATCATTCAAGATAAGCTGAAGTTCTGAAAAGTGTGCAAGATTTGTACCCAAGCGGTAGTGCAAGAGTGGTCCGCTGTATCCAAAACAACTTTTTTCCCCTTGGTATCTAATGCATTGAACTGGAGAACTATGTTGGACAGTGATTATTTGAATGTTTGCAATAAACACTCAGTAAACAAACAAATCTGATTTTTTTTATGAACATACCTTGTGTGTGTGTGTAAATATATATATACACTTTATTTTGTTTACACTTATTTTTCAAATATTTTATCAATCCATCTTTTTCGTCGACTACCCTTTGGTCTGGTGTTCTTGCATCACAGGCTTCTTATGCTGTGTTTTGATCTTTCTGTTCTATTACATGGCCAAAACATCTATCTGTTGTTTCTGTATATATTCAGTGGTGGGAATTATTCCTAACTTTTTTTCTTAGTTCTTCATCTTATCTCTCAGACTGTTTCCTGTCATGCATCTAACACATTTAATTTCTGCAGTAGTTATTTTTCTTATTTGTCCTTGAGTCTGACATTCAGTATGAGCACTTGCTCTTGTTAAAGAACCCTTTGCAAATAAAAGTAAAAAATGAGTTGAGCAAAAATAGCTGCTGCCCAGGCAAAAAATTGTTATGCTATCTACCTATACCACAAATGAATGTATCAGTCCTAAAAGGTGGTAATATCATGGTTTTGATGTAAATTAACAAAACAACACATCCACACCCAGTTTACCAGTGAATGCTAAGAAGAAGACAGTGTTTGTTTTTAAAACCCCGTTCATCACTTTGGTCACGCCACCTTCACAGATTTGTTCCTTACTTTTTGAGTCAGTTGCTAAATAATTGCTTTCAAGAACTAGCAGTTATCATGCCTAGGCATCAGGAATCCAAAGAAGACTCATCAACCAGTGTCAATAGTCACTCCACATTGAGGGATGTCCTTTGGAGGAGATATGAGCACCTATGGACTTGTCCTGTGTTCAATGAGGATGACCTGTTGACTAAACTAGACTAAAACTATATCTATCTATCTATTGACCTTTAGCCATAGCCGGCCCATAGGGCGTAGACCAAAATACACCTTCTCCTATCTGAATTTTTGTTCTAGCAGTTTTCTTTTAAAGATATTTTATCAAATCTCACCATCTGTCTCTGTTCTGTGCAAGCAGCTCTATCTCATTGAGGGAGCCGAATCCTGCTCTCGCATCAATGTTCTTCTGTGTCTCCCTGGGTCTTCCTCTTTTTCTCTTACCTGTTGTTTCCCATATGAGGGCTTGCTTTGCTATATAGGTGTATATTATATTTTTATATATGTGTGTGTGTGTGTGCGTGCGTGCGTGCGTGCGTGTGAGAGAGAGAGAGAGAGAGAGAGATTACTTTAACAATTTTATATGAATTTATATAATATTTCAATGCTTTTTTCAATTCAGACTGCCAAGCTAGTAACAAGCCTTTACAGAAAGTACCCAGAGCTTTATGGACTTGGAATAGTCTGTTCATTCTACCCTACCATTATATATTCTGTGAGTAACTGTGAATAGATCAGGTTTATGGTGCAATATAGCAGGTGTAGTTGGAGTTTTTGCAATAATCTACTCTCTTTGAGAATTCTGATGTTATTTTGCATTGTTTCTCAAGTCTACTCCTCAGTGTAGTTAAAATAGAATCTCAATGGGAGATATGTTTTTTTTTTCTTTCAAGTTCACATATCTTAGCATGAAATATAAACACTAAAATGAAATATAAAAAATAGAATGAAGAAATCACAAGTATAACTCTGCCTGTTCATTTTGAAAAAAGTTGTTATGGTTGTGGGAAGTTTTTTTTTTTTTTTGGGGGGGGGGTTTAAAAGTATGCTTTCAAAGCTGGATACCTTTCTTTAATTAAAATAGCAGTAAAGAGAGTCATCCATCTCATTTTAATTCTAGATTATGTTACATATAAGTAGACTCCTTTATACAGTACAGTAGTAACATTTCTATCTATCTATCTATTGTCCTTTCGAGCCGAAGACGGCACATAGGGCAGAACCACAATCTGAAAAACAGAAACCTTGCGTGCCAAAGTGGCACATATTGCAGAGATCACTGCTCTAAAATATATGGCACTGTTTCCATAACAATACTTTTTACAATGACAGCTTGTCAAGCCATCGATCAATCTCCTTAGTCGCCTCTTATGACATGCCTGGAAGGTCACTATTCTTTACTTCCCTCACAATGAGGCCTCAGGAACACAGGTTTATTTTTATGCTGCGTGATGGTGATGATTGTTTCGTCGATATGACCATTACTTCAATGGAAAAATGGATTAACACGCAAAATTCAGTTCCTAGTCTCTAGGGACTTCGTCAGAGGTCAAAGCTGGTGAACATAAAAAAAAAAAATATTGTCTATTCATACAGCCACCATAAGTCCTTCAGAATGTTTGGCTACTTCATGGTGTTATTCGCTGCGTTTCCTGAGTTATAAAGGGTCTTTGATGTCAGCTGACGACCATGGAGGTTTCCCTGGTCAAAAAAAAAAAAATTATATTGAAAATTTGCACATTTTTTGTCACATTATACATACAAGATCTTATTTCACACAATGAAAAAAAATATTCAGCATCAATGAAAACAAATCCAACATTCAGGGGTCATCGGAAGTACTAATTAGGAAGGTAAATGGGGGAAGCTCAGCAAACTGTCAAATTTTTAAGAATTTGTATGTTGATGTGGTAAATTTGTACTACTCTATTGTAATTTTGTGGTTAATGTGATTTTAAAAATCCTCATATGTTATTTTAACAAAAGTCACAAAGTTCCTTTCAACTATTCTGTTCTCACTGCACAAATACGGTATATCAGTATGTCTTTGAAAATCTCCTGTGCCCGTGTGTTCAAAATCTTTAGAACAATCACAAATAATACACTTAGTTTCACTTTTTTTTCCATTAACAGAAAGAACCGGAAATAGATTGATCGATAATCAAGATATATTTTATATATTTCTTGATTGAAACCAATGCATGCTAAAGTTATTTTAACTTTAGATTATGACACCTATTTGTGAGTCATGATTTTATGGCACCTTCATAAAGATTACAATCATCCTTTTTAGTTTGGAGAAAAAATATTTTCTGTTAACTTTTGTTACAAAACTTTGCATATACCTAAGAAGATCCGCAGGAATCAGATATGATAATCATTTGCTGGCTTAGGTCCAATTTTATGGTTTGGAATTCAAACGCATAGCGCTATTGGTTAGTGCTTTGTTTATTGACAAGTCGGCTGGAACTTTTGCTACAAAACTTTGCATTTACCCAAGAAGAGCCGTGAGAATTGTATCCTGCCTTAAGTTCAATTTACAGCCTGGAAATTTTAACACATAGCACTATCGAGCGGTGCTTTGTTTATTGACACGTCAGTCTGAGATTTTGCTTTTACCTAAGAAGAGCCAGGGAAATCAGACGCAGTAATCATTTCCCAGCTTAGGTTCGATTTATGGCCCAAAATTAGAACACATAGTGCTGTTGCTATCGGACCGGGTTATTTGTTTATTGACTGGTTGGCCATCAGTCCAGCCCGTACATTTGCTTTTATCTTAGTGTTGTTTATTGCTGATTCTGTGATTACAAAAGTTTATTTCACGTCTCACCATCAACCGAAGAGATTTCTGCAGACAGAAGTAAAAAAAAAAAGAAATGTATTCAGCTTATGGCCAAATGTATAAAAAGCAGCACTTTTACTATATTTTATTTAGACTTTTTGGTTAAGTGCGTGTGGTGTTCAAAAAAAAAAAAAAAAATTCCACTATAGCTTGTTTCATAACTCGTGCCCAACTTTTAAAATCGATAGCTTTTTAACCGCTTGTTGTAAGTTGTTCAAAATTTGCATGTAAAGTTATAATGATTAGAACCCAACAGGGAATTAAATTCATTTTAAAAAAAATTTTTTATTATTGTTGCTTATTTGATTTATATAAATTTATAACGACCCATTGATGTAGTCAAAACTTAATGTTTACAGTATTTTAAGTTAAAAATAGCGAGTAAAAATCCATACATGGTAAAATTGACGTGTTTGCACGCTTTTACCGTGGTTTTTTGACACAATTAGACACTTGTAAAAAACACGAGAAATTGTGTGTTCCATTTCCGTTCATTCATAGGTGGAGATGTGGAACGATAACATTTATCATGAGTCTTAAAATGAAATTCTGCAGTTTACAAAACATCGCAATAAAAATGTATGACTATTTTTGCAAAGAGGCTAAACGAGGAAGATTATTTCATTCTTTAGAAAACCCTGAGAATAGGACAAGACACATTTTGGATTTATCTAAACGGTCATTTAATCGCTGGATTCAAGCACGTGACTGTCAATGTTCAAAATATACAAAATCACAAGGAAGAGCAAAAATGTTGGATAATTTCGACAGTGAACTTATTAGAAGTGAAATTCGCAAAATGTTGGGTATGAATGAAACTGTTACAATAAGAAAATTAAAAGTATCGCTGAAAAAGAACAACAGTATTGAAATATCAAGGTCTACATTATGGAGGAATGTGAGAGCTGCAGGCTTTACATTCAGAAAGTATTCCAATGGACGAAACATCATCTGTGAGAAGCCAGTACTTACGTGAAGTAAAAGAGGTGCACAAGCAAGGTTATGATATTGTGTACTTGGATGAAACATGGATCAATGCTCACCACACTAACCAAAGGGAATGGCAGTCATCAGATGGAAAGATTAAGAGATTAATACCTAGCAGCAAAGAACAGCGCTTGATAATTGCTCATGCAGGTAGTCGACAACATGGACTTATACAGAATGCAGAGCTAATTTTTCTTTCAAAATCCATAGACAATCGGGATTATCACTCTGAGATGAATGGTCACATATTTAGACATTGGATTGAAAATTCTGTTCTCCCATCACTAGATCGACCATCTTGCCTAATAATGGACAATGCAGCGTACCACAACATTGTTGCACTTGAAGATAAAGTCCCGACGTCATCCAGTACAAAATATGCTATTAAGATATGGCTCACACTGGAGCACATACAATTTAATAACATGTACTTAAAACCTGAATTACTATCTCTAGTAAAGCAAAAACAAAGGACAAAGATTTTTCAAATAGATAAGATTATCCAAGAGCACGGTCATATAAGTTTGAGGCTGCCACCTTACCATGCTCATTTAAATCCAATAGAACTAATCTGGGCAAAATTAAAAGGACAAGTGGCAGATGTAAATACAACATTCAAAATATGTGGGGAACAGAGCCCGGTCGTGGTTGGTGCTGAGGTCGACGGTCTCGTCTGCGATAACACCGATGAGAAAGATGCAGTCATCTATACAGACGGATCTGTAAGACGACACGAAAGAAGTGCATGGGCATTTGCAGCACGTTCGGCGGGCAGAATGGCCGGGGAGGACAGTGGTGCGTGCGCCATGACCACGAGTGGCGTGACGGTGGAGGTGATGGCAGTGACCAGGCGTTCAAATGGTTGGAGTCACGGGACTACATCCACGCATGTATACTGAGTGATTCGGTGGGCGTGGTGAAAGAGGTGGAGGCGGGCTTTGTGCGCATGCAGTGGGTGGAGTCGTTGCAGAAATCCAAAATACGAAATGTCACCTTTGTCTATGTCCCTGGACATGCGGGAGTGCGGGGAAATGAGAGAGCGGACAGGTTGGCTAGCTGCGCTGTCGTTGAGGACGGGCAACCGATGGATCGGGCGGACATCATCATGCACTCCGAGATGTGGGAAGAGCACGGGACTTCGACAAACACAGATCAACGTCGCTTCTTCGGATGATGGAAATGGAGTTAAGATGGGCACAGCCAGAAATGAGAAACTTGGTGGCCGTGTAAGAAGACTTATCAACCAACATAGAACTGGAGTCGTCAGTCGCTGGACACTGAGGGAATTGCTGAGGAGGGGATCTGAGCACCTATGGACATGTTCGGAGTGCAATGATGATGACCCGCATATAACTCAATATAACTCAATAACTCAAAATATGTGATGTAAAGACTCTTGCTAATCTCGCTTTATTAAATATAGACAAAGATTATTGGGCTAAATGTGAAGACCACGTCTTAAAACAGGAAGAGGAATATTGGAAAAATGATGGTTTGTGGAATGTTCAACCCCAAACAGTTATTAATCTTTTAGACTCGTCTGATTCAGAATGAAAGTATATAGCCCCCACAATGTTGGCCCCTATATTACCTTAAATTAGTTCAACAAACGGTCCTTATCAGGACCACACAACTATGAAAATTTGACATAAAGGTATACCTTGATATTATCATCCGTCCTCGAACTGAGAAGACAATAATTCTCCTGGTGTTTTGTCTTATTAGGTTATGTCCCCATTACGGCCACGCCTTTACCTAGTGAAAATTAATCATAGACCAGCAACTACGGTAATTTCTATTATTTAGGGGTTCACAATTTACAATTTTGACAAACATCAAAGAAATTCGCCGCTTTAAGAAAACTGCAGCTGCAAGATATTTGTTAAATATACATTTAAAGGGTCTTTTGCATTCTAATAACATTTGGAAAATTTCAACAGTTTTTAACAAACGGTTACTGAGTAATAGCGTTTTGAATTTGGGCACGTGATTTGAAACGAGCTATAGCAGTGACTTGTCAGGGGCTAACAGGGGGAATAATTGGGAAGGTACACAAAGGGGGGAAATTTTTGCCTGCAGCAAACTGTTGGAAAAAACTGTTGATTTTGCTTTCATCATTTTTATGAAGGTATCTTAGTCTAGGGCTAACTTGATTTGACCAAGTATTTGAACTTTGTAGGCTCATTTCACTACTCTATTTGGATTTCGTACTCTCTCTCTCTGCCACCTCAGTTTACCTTTTTAGACATCTGTCTCTCTACACCCTTCAAGTTTATACACCTCCATATTTTATAAACCTACTGATGCCCAGTCCTCCATCTCCTCTATTCCTCTTCACACCCTCGCACTTGTCATGATTCTATACCTTTTTCTTAACTCCTATGCCTCTGCGACTAAGACGACTTTCTTCATCTGGTCCACCTTATTTGGGAATTCTTTCATTGCTGTCTTTACCTTAAATTTGTCCTGCAATCTGCTCTCCAAAAAGTTACCTGCACCCTAGCACTTACCCCCACTACCCACGCTTCTAATAGAACTGTCCTCTCTCTAACCCATCACCTTAACGCTTGCCCGCCTTCCTAACTGAATTTTTCTCTCTCTTTCCCATCACCCTCACAATCTGGCTGCACTCCGGATCCGAAAATGACACCTACCTATCCTCCACTCTGACCCTACTCGCTTTCTATTCTCTGATCCACCATTGGTGACTTTTTAATGTGATAAGAACCTTCATGACATTTTGATTAGGAGCCGCCTCTGCAATCCTGACCAGAACCTGCTGGGTATGACCCGCTACAATAGATCATGTAGTACGGACCCTTTCATACTACAGACTTACTACAGGCCCTTTTGATATCCAGGAAGGCTTTATATGTATTTCTCGGAATCTCATATACACCATAATCTACCAACTTTGTCTTAAAATAATATATATTGGCCAAACAGGCCGACGACTATGAGACAGAATTTGTGAACACTTATATAACATCAAACATGATTCTTGCACTCCTGTTTTCTCCCATTTCAGGTTCCAGGCCATAATACCTCTGATGACTTCCATGTTACTGGCATCATTCTTGTTCCTCTGATACCCACAGCCGGTTCGTGTTAGAGAATCAACTCATAGCCCATTTTAGTACTCCCCAACTGGGAGGATTAAACTCTTTTCACCCCTTTCTTTAATCACAGGTTTCTGCTCCATTTTTTTCCTGGGAGCTATTCCTCCCTGCATTATCTTTATTATCTCTCTTGCTCTTATTCCCCCTTGCCACCCGTATCCTCTCTCTCTTTCACTCTTCTTCTTATTTTCTTCATACCATACGAGACATCATATCTTACCAAGGCAAGAGCAGCAGGAATTGGCTCCCTCAATGAGATAGAGCTGCTTGCACAGGCTGAAAAGAGATGAATGGTGAGATCTGATAAAAGATCTTTACAAGAATTGAAAACTGCTAAAATAAACATTTAGATAAGAGAAGGAGTATCTGGGTCTATGCCTTATGGGCTGGCTACAGCTCAAAAGGTCAATAGATAGATAGATATGAGACACCTCCTTTCATTTTTCCAATTTTCCTTTGTTTGGTTTCTTTGATCTAATTAGATCCTACCTGCCCTATTGTCTATTAATCTTTTAACCAGACTCTACATAATCTTTGGCTACTGTCTTTTTCTGCAATTGTTTTCCACCATTTTTTTAATAGCTGTGTCATCGTGTACTCTGACTTGGATTTTTAGTGTTTAATGTGTATAGTTTGTTTGCTAACCCTGATGAAGGCTTTTGCCGAAATGTTGTCTTGTCTATTTTATAAAGTGATCCCGTATTTCAGTGGATGGTGAACCAATGTAGTCAAATAGACTATTTTATCATGATGTGGATTCAAACAACTACATGAGCATACAATGTTATCATCTTTGAGTGCCATCTCCGTATCTAAGATATCGAAAGTTGGTTACCATGGAGCGCCATTCCACTCTGTCTCTTGCTTTGGTGGTGCAGATTGTCATAGGTAGACTTGTCCATCTTTTGATGTTACTCATCCATGTTGGTCTTGGTCTGCCTCTGCCTATTTTGCCTTGTATTTTCCTTTCTAATTTTACTTTTATTAGGCTCTCATGTTTTAACATGCCCTAAAAATGTCATTTGTCTTGTTCTAATTGTGTTTAGTAGTTCTCTTTTCATTTTTAGTTGTTTTAAAACTTCGTTTGTTTTTTTTTCTTTCCATCCAATTCTACCTATTCTATAAATCCACATTTCAAAGGCTTCAGTTTTCTGTTCTGTTTTCTTGTCTAATGTCCATATTTCTGCACCATACAGGAATATTGAGATGATGTAACATTTTGCTATTCTTAGTTTTAGCCCTGGTGTAATTTGTTTTGATGTTAGTATATTTTTCATGGCATTAAAATTACTTTTTGCCATACCTATTCTTTTGTTTATTTCAGTTATACAGTCTCCATCACAATGTTGTAGTCAAATCAAAACTTCAAGGCAGTGCGCAAAGATTGCATGCAAAAATGGTATATTTATGCCCGACAGTATTACAAAAAAATACAATTTCTGATTTTTTACAACACCTGGTTGGACAAGCACCTAAAAAGAAGAGCATGTCCTTCAAAATCCAGATGTCTGGTAACCCTACTAATTTTATTTTTTAAACGGTTGGACAAAATTGTACCGAAATAACACAATATATTTTTTGCGGTCTTAGGTGAGGTATGCTGATCCAAATATTCTAACAGCACTAACTCACCGTGACTTTATACTAACTTTACTTGGAGATAGAAGTGAAAGGAACAAGGAGGCATGGAAGAGACTGATCTCACCAGTCCTTGATGCAGTGCTCACTTGGTCACACTGGTCAATCCTGTGGTTCATCTGTGGTAACTCATTTTTTCTGTGCAACAAAGACAAGATTTGTCTGTAAGTTTCAGTTTAATTTCCTTTGTTACACACCCAAAAAAAAAAATTAATGACACATTGCTTTCTGACTCTCTCTTTGATTGCAAAATCAGTAAGTTATCACATTTTTCTTTTTACTTCTAATATTTATTATCCTAAAGTTGATAGCTTTTTTTCCCTACTGTTGACTAATATTAATTTATTCTGCCAGTTACGATTCAGAACAAGTGTAATGCAATAATGCATATACAGGGCATGTATGAACAGTTAGAAATGCAGAAGATTCAACACAGAAAATATTACAAAAGACAATACCACTTGTGTTAAAAACTTTAAGAAAAAAATATATGAAATATAGTATTTTAGAATTGGTAGACACAAGAAAAAGGAACAAGACAGAGGTTCAAGAGGTGGCAAACAAGTACAATGAGGCAAAATAGATTGGGATGCAACACAGGAGAGGTGCAGGTGCTGTCCATAAACAGATTCATGAAATTACATGACCAGGCACTGGCTGTTTAAAATCAAAGGAGAAAGAATTATTGATGGAATGTGTGGCATAGAGGAAGAGTGGACAGAGAGCATTAGGGAGGTCTCTACAGGTGTGAACGACCAGAGATGGACATTCAGTACAATGGGGAGGGGCTAAAGGCCCTCATGGACAATGTTGAGGATACTTTGTACAGCATGAAACTAGGAAAGATGGCTGGATCCAATAAATCCACATTGTTCGTCACTTATCTTTTGTTTAATTTTGCTTTTTTACTCTTCACAAGTTGACTCCAAGCAATATTTTAGGCATGTGGTTCATGAAACAATAGAAGACCTACAAGAACACTTAAACAAACTCAACATCTCAGGCACAAAATACAACATGAAAATCAACATCAACAACGTGCTGAAGTCGGATGTGTTGGGCCGAAAGACGCAAATATAACAGCTATACTGCAAACCACAACACAACGCAGACACGTCCACTTAACGTCCTTTTAAGGGCGGATGACGAAGAGGAATTCTACAGTCTACGAATACTCTAGAATACTTTAGTCATCGGGCGAATGCAAGCAAGCAAGCAACATCAACAAAACAGAAGTCATGAACGTCGCCAAAAATAAACAGAAGATCAACATAATTATAGAAGGCAGACAACTAAAACAAGTAGAGGAATTCAAATACCTAGGAAGTCTAATGACAAACAATAATTCTCAAACAGCAGAGATAGAATCAAGATGCAACAAAGCTTGTCAAATCATCAGACAGTTATCACCACTATTGTCCAACAAAGAAATAACTCTGGAGGCAAAACGAGCACTATACAATACAATCTTCATCCCAACGTTGTACTACCAAGCCAGACCTGGACCCTAGATGCAAGAACAATAAGAAAAATAACATCTACAGAGATGAAATGTGTTAGACGAATGACAGGAAACAGTCTGAGAGATAAGATCAGAAATGAAGAACTGAGAAAAAAGCTAGGAATAGCCCCCGCCATAGAATATATAAGGAAACAACAGATAAAATGGTTGGGCCACGTGACAAGGCAGAAAGAACAAAACACAACACAACGAGCTTTCAACAAACGTTGTGAGAACACCAGACCCAAGGGTCGACCACGGGAAAGATGGGTCGATGGAATATTAGAAGCACTAGGAAACATAACAGCAGCAGAGGCGAACAGAAGAGCAAAATACCGCAAATTATATCTCCCCTTGACGCTGAAAGGCAAATGAGAAAGGAAAGAAGAAGATGGTTCATGAAACTTATGTGTGATGATCCTCACATTCTAATCTGCTGCAGCAGATATGCAAAGTGTAATCTAATGAGATCTATATTCATGGTTCTGTCGTGAAAACCTGGTACCAAAGAATTACTCATAGATGGAAAAAATATGAGTACCTCTGACACAGTGATACCTGCCTGTGCAGCGAGTGACCCCTGTGCACATGGCTGCCAGGGAAAAATGGATTAACATGCAAATTTCAGTTTTCAGAGGTAATAGCTGGTGAATGTAAAAAAAAAAAAAAAAAAAAAAAAAAAAGCTACATTTAGGTTCCATAAATATAATTTGCTTTGAACTTTTGCTAGACAACTGTGTGTTTACCCAAGCAGACACACAGGAATCGGATGCTGTGATAAATTCCTGGGTTATGTTAGATTTATGGCCAGAAAGTTGAATGCATTGTGCCGTGGCTACCTGAGGTGTTAGGTTGTCTATTCATATGGTCGGCGTAAGTCCGTCAATTGTGCCATATGTTCGGCTCCCTCAAAACAGCATTCGCTGGCTATCCCATGTTACAAAGGTTTCTTTGATGTCTCGCTGATTAGATTTCCCCCATCTTGATAAAAAAGGGGGGGGGGGAAATAAATTTCGGAGGGAGTAGATGTTTGCCCACAGCAAACTATCAATTTTAAATAATTTGTATTTTGAGGTGGTAATTTTTATTACTCATGATCCGGGGTTACTGACTTATTTGCTGGTCATCATCATTGCGCTCTGAACATGTCCCACAGTGTCCAGTGACTGATAACTCCAGTTCTGTATTGTTGATAAGTCTTCTTACACACACACTAAGTTTCTCATTTCTGGCTGTGCCCATCTTAACTCCTGTCTCTTTTATCCAAAAGAATAACGTAGTCTCATGGTTGTCGAAGTTCTTTACCCTTCCCACATCTGAAAGGGCATTGATGATGTCCGCTCAAACCATTGGTTGACTGTCTTCAATGACAGTGCAGCTAGCCAACCAGTCCGCTCTTTCAGGAATTTCTGTAATTTTTCGCTCGTTCTGTAATTATTAAATTGAAAGTCAAACTGAGGAGAAACAAACAAAAGACTAATTCACCAACAATAGCACCAAACATAACATCTTTAAACTAAAAAGGTGTTTTGTAAAGATACTTATATAATACAAGTAAAGACACATATCAGAAGCTGCTAGAAGAGGGAATTGAGCAGTACAAAAGAGAAAATCCAGATAAAAAAGTTACAATCAAATGGCAATGCATAAAGAAAAGCATTCAAGAAACTTGCGACATCTTATCTAAAAAGGAAAAGAAAAAAAATACAGAAATGGATAACTAACCCCGTCTTGGAAAAAATGAAATAAAGAAGACAAGCGAAGAATACTACCCAATACAACAAAATAGATAATGAAATATGCAAAATGTGCAAAAAAGGCAAAAGAAGACTGGCTCAGTCAAAAATGTCTAGAAATCAAAACTGAAAAATAATCAAGATTTAAGAGGGATGCACACAGAAATAAAGAGAATGACTTGTAAAAATAAAAAATTTTTATTTTCAGAAAGTGGATTGCAAACAAAAAATGAAAAATGCTAATAATCATAATGGTTTGTTTACTTCTGTGTAATTTTAGATTAATGTCTTCATGCAGAATATGGCTTCTTCTGTCCCACTGGTTTTCCTAAATCCATATTTTTGAAATAAATGAAAAAATAGGAATGGCAAATGGTAATCTCATGCCATGAAAAATATCATCAAGTACGGGCCTGCTGGCATAAGGTGATCATGTCTCACCACAGCTTTCGATCTCAACTGTTATTTATCATTTCTGTTGTTGACCTTCTGCCAAGCCATTCTCTTAAGCTGTCTGGTATTTTTTTTTCTTTGTTTCCCTCTATCTCTTCGTCTCTCAATTATTCCAGTTGTTACAATATATTCCAGTTGTTCTCTACTCATTACATGGCCAAAAAATGATTGTTTCTTCCTAATATTGAAAATTAGCGCTCTTTTTGCTTTGACCTCTTTCAGAACATTTTCATTACTCTTCTTAGCTGTCCTTGGTATTCTCAACATTCCTCTGTAAAACCACATTTCTACAGACTCCAGTGATTTTCTTGTCTGTTGTTCTATTGTCCATGATTCACATCCATATGTCAAGACTGGCTCAACATTACATTTAAGAACTCTTTTTCATGTTTCTGTTGTCAAAAATGGATTGCATAGTATCTTCCTCATTTTTTGGAAAGCTGCTTTTGGCTGAGCCATTCTGCATCTCACCTCTTTTTTACATCTTCTGTCTGTTTATGGAATGGTTCATCGTTTATCTGTAGACGGGGAGAGGTGAGGAGAGTAAAGAAGAGAGGAAGAGAGTAAAGGAGAGAACAAAAGATTAAAAGAACAATCTAAAAGTGAGAGAGCAGAATCGAGGCGGAAGATGCAGGTCAAGGGGAGAAAAGGGAAAAAAATAGATAAAGACGTAGTCACAGTAATAATAAGGAGGATAGGCGAGGAAAAGCGTGCAGAGCGTGGAAGGTCATTGACAAACATTGACTGAACAAAGGTGTACAGAAGTAAAGGGAAAAAAATAAAGAAATAAACAGATAATAGACAAGGTCAAGGGAACGAGACATTATGGGAGAATAGAGATTCACGTGCAGGCCAGGCCTAGAAATGGACAGACTTGCGTGGGAAGAGGAAAAATTCTGATTGGCTGGGGAAAGCTGAATATAAGGAAAAAACACTGAAGAATAGACACACGAGTGAGACACACAGGGAATGAGACACATTCTCAGTGACATTCTGATTCGGAATCTCGAGGGAAGTACTCCGACAGAACACTCGAGGCCCTGTAGCCACCAGCACACAGGGGGCGGCCTGGAGAGAGGCAAGATCGCCTTGTGGAGTTAGAAGAGATCATAAGTTATCAAGTAAGCACGCAATCGTTAGAACACGAGTAGAGCAGCGCTCAGCGGAGAATAAGGAGAAATTACTCAAAGAACCTGAGATCGAGAAGGAGCGCACGATCGTACAAGTAGCAGAAGTAGAGTAGTTTAGCTGTTGTAGATAGTAGATTGACAGACAGATAGACTAGTGATAGGGTGTGGGCCGACAGTGGGGCCGGTCCACATGTAATACCATGCAAATAAGTGGATTTTAAGAGATGAGTGCAAGTGCCATATAAGTGGAAAATATGACGTGTGCATACTGTGTGTGTAAGTGCAAACCATCCTGTGTAAACAGAGTCCATGATGAAGATAATAAAGACTGGACTACTGTGATATAATTGCGTTTGTTTGTATTACCCAGTTGTTAATATCTAGCCTTGCGACGCCCTGTCGGGCGCGAACCTGGAGCTTTAAGCAGTTGTCGCGGTAAACACAGCGGGAGTTAGTTATCACAACACGAACTTAAGTACAAGGTACAAGGGGGTAGACAAGGTCACGGCTAAGATCGGTGTCCAGTGAGCCTGAACGCGTGTTGGCCGGAAGATAAACACAAAGGCTATATTCCACAACAGGTCACACCGACCAGTAGGTGAAGGCTGGACGAGTAAGACCAGCTGAGTGTTATCAGCTGACGATTGACGACCGATGTCAACACGAAATGTCAACAACACCAAAAGATAGATGATAGAAAGTGTTATACGAAAGAACACGGATGAAAAGAAAGAACGACGAAAAGGAGTCGTTAGGTTGTCCGGTTACATATCCCTAGACCGGCTGTACGCTAATCTTACGGTCTGTTGTTTGATGTGCGACAGGGATAATCTGACGACTGAGTGTCTGTAAGTTCGGAATTGGAGTCAACAACGATGGCCTAACATCATCAAGAGCTATACATTAAAAAAAATATGACGATCATAATTTTCAAGAGGATGTGAACTTCCGGTATATGGTGGAAAGGCGGCATGAACAATTGAAGGCTATGCACGAAAAGTATTCCTTGTTGCAGTTTCCTCATATATTCCAAGTCCAGCTTGTTGCAGGAACTACTGAGTTAAGTGCTCTGTGCACACCGCAAGCTGTGTGTCTCATCTGTTTTGATCATGTTTCGATATTCCAATTGTTTACGATGAATGATGATATCGTATGACAGGGAACAGTTGACTGTGTTCACTTTCTGCGTGGTTTGCCTTATGTCTTTTGGCGTGTTCTGAGACTGCTACGATGGGGACTACAGTTACCTTTCTTTGTTTGGGAGATGAGATATTAATTTGGATGATTATGCTGGCATGAGCGGTTGAGCAATTATGGATTTTAATTCATTTGCAGTGATACCGGGTCCTTCCATAACCAATCTTCCGTTGGAGGTTAACAAAGTTCACAAATATTTAAATTCATTCACCTGTTTTAATATTGTTCCACTTGTCTTTTTGCACTAGAGTGATATCTTTTTCTTTGTTGTTACCATTACTTCTGTCTTTTTGCTATTAAGGCTGAGTCCTTTATTTTTGCTCTATTTCACTATAATGTCCAACATTTCTTATAACTCATTTTCACTCTTAGTGATTAAGACTGTGTTACCTGGGCCTCATTATGAGGGAGTAAAGAATATTGACACTTTGACCTTCCAGGCATGTCATAAGAGGCGACTAAGGAGATTGATCGATGGCTTGACAAGCTGTCAATGTAAAAAGTATTGTTATGGAAACACAGCCATAGATTCTAGAGCAGTGATTTCTGTAATATGTACCATTTTGGCACGCAAGGTTTCTGTTTTTTAGATTGTGGTTCTGCCCTATGTGTCGTCTTTGGCTTGAAAGGACAATAGATAGATAGATAGATTAAGACTGTATCATCAGCATACCTTTGATTATTCATATTATGACCTCCAATTGTTATTCCAGGCATGACCCTTATGGATCTTAAAATAATCTCACTATAAATATTAAATAAATCTGGTGACAGCACACAACCTTGTCTAACACCCTGTTTTATGTGTTGAAACATTCCCAATTGGTTTCCAGTTCTTATGGCCGCTGTTTGTTGCCAGTACATGTTCTTTATTATTCTTAGATCTTTGCTGTCTACGTTTATGCTTTCTAAAATTTGAAATATGAAAAATATACTAGCATCAAAACATATAACAACAGGGCTAAAACTAAGAATAGCAAGATGTTAAATCTTCTGAACATTCCTGTTTGGTGGAAATATGGTCATTAGACAAGAAAACAGAACAGAAAGTTGAAGCCTTTTGTAATGTGGATTTATAGAAGAATATGAACAATTGGATGGAAAGAAAAGAAAACAAACAATGAAGTCTTAAAACAACTAAAAATGAAAAGAGAACTACTAAACACAATTCAAACAAGACAAATGAGGTGTTTTGGACATGTTAAAAGACACAACAGCCTACTAAATGTAATATTGGAAGGAAAAATACAAGGTAAGAGAGGCAGACCAAGACTAAATTGGATGAGTAACATCAAAAGATGGACAAGTCAGCTTATGACAACCTGCACCATCAAAACAAGAGACAGTGGAATGGCGTTCCATGGTAGCCAACCTTCAATGTGGAGGCGGCACCCAATGATGATGAATTTGCAAAAGGTAATATTTATTTGGACAGTTTTTTTAACAAAAATATGGAACAATGACACTTTGGAAGGACAAAATTAAGATCACATAAAGCACTAACAATGAAATAATTATCTTCAACTTACAATATTTCTTTTGGTAAGTATCCTCTGTATTCAGAAGCAAGATAAATCCTAATGTGTAATATCTTTTTCATTTTCCTTCGTTGATAGTAATTCTTTGCTATTTAATCATTTAATTCTTCATATGTTAACCTTCACATCTTGTTACCATTCTTTCACTTGTTCTGACAATCATGGCTAAGAAGATTAACATTAACCTCCTTGGCGCTCTGGATTACACCTTCATTCTTGAATTACGCCACAGACCACTTGCTGTGTCAACTGGGTATGAACTTGACAACCCATCTGTTGAACCGCCGCCTCTGCCATTTTGACCTGGACTCACTCACTGAGCTCAGCCATGCCTGGGTTGGCTAGCCTCCCATTGATTTTCTGCCTTGCTGATGAGTGACAGGTAGAGGACCAACGACAATTAGTCTCCCACCAGACCAAAGACAGCCTTGCCGCCTTGTTACTGCTCTTTGAGCCAGCTGAGTGCAGATCCAGCGTGTGAAGATCTTATTGATGGCCGGAGTGCCCTTATTCAGCACTCATCTATCTGCTTATGTGAAAACCCGCAATGGCCCGAGCCCTCACCAGTTGGCCTTCATGAAGGATTGATAGTCAGATTCCTTGCACGTGATCGATTCTTCACTGACTTCACATTGTGATATCTTTATTGCACCGCGACCCCTGCATTCGTTCCTCGCTAGGGCTATCCAGACAGCTAACATTCTGCAATTCACTCTCAACACCTATGAGTTGCACACAGAACAGTTTAATTGTCATATGAAACATTTCCAGCTCATCCATCACCGTTTAAAAATACACAGTATAAGAACTAACATATTTATCTCCTGCCTTGCTCCTTTAACTTCAGAGCTGAAGGCAGCGTTGTCTTCCTCTCGCACCTATGTCAGATACAGCCGACACACAGTTTCATGTCAGCACCACACAACTTGCTAGTCTACTTGCTTTGTACTAGTTTCCACTATAATAGCTCTATGAATGTCTATCCAGACTTACACTAAGTCTCCATCTGTGTACGATCCCACTATATCTAAATACTGTTTCTACACATGTGGTGAGCTCTACAAGCTCTGCTAATGTCTCTGTGGAACGACTTATATTAAGTCTTCTGATATAGACGGTCACACAGGATCAGAATAACATCTCTACACATGGTGTGAGCTATCCAAGCTCTGTGGAACGACTTATATTAAGTCTTCTGATGTAGGCGATCACACATGATCTCCTAAATCTCATAATGCTGTACCCACCTGATTCACAATCAAGTCCTTGCAAATATTTGTAACATGAACATTTATCTACCATTCATAATACAGCTCTACTGTGCCTAGCTTAACCTAGTATCACAACTAACCACATCTAACTGTCACGTCTCCAGGAAATTCACACAACTAACTTGAGTGGCTGTCGCCCTCCAACTAAATTAACTACTAACTTTCTAACTAACCTCTCTAGTTCACGATACTGACTGTATTTCTACAGACGCCCGCATCGAACCACTGCCCGGTTGCTACTGAATTGTTCTCCCCCTTTGTTTCTCATCCGATCCTTTGTTTCCCATTTCTCCTGCCTTCCTTCTATTTCTTGTGTTCTTTTGCTTCGTTCACCTATTTCACGCACACCTGAACACCTATCGCTCACCCCTCTTTATCTCCCCCTTTGTTTACCACCTAGCTCCCATCAAACTCACTTAACTTATCACTGCTATACCCTGTTTCAAACTTATTACTGCTATACCCTGTTTCAAACTTATCACTGCTATACCCTGTTTCAAACTTATTACTGCTATACCCTGTTTCAAACTTATTACTGCTATACCTTGTTTCAAATGAAGGTTCACAAGTGACTAGCACAAACAATTAGGATTTAGAATTTTACCTGTAGGTATACGCAACTGCCAATGTCCGCATCGGCTGCGGTAAATATTTATCAGTTTCAATCAGATTGCCTGTGGAATGCATTACGCTTTGGCTTTCTGATGCGTACTTTGTCCGTTGACACATTCTGCCTGTTCGTCCAGCCTGGACATTACTGGTATGGCTGCCCATTCGTTGTCGATAATTTTCACAGTAAGTTGGCTGACACTCACTGACATTCACTGTTATCTTACAGTTAGAGTTTGTTTTATGTCTCACCAACAGCCAGCCAAAGAGATTTTTCACAGACAGCTTAAGATTTCCCCTGGTCAATTAAAAAAAGAAAACTAAATTCTTGAAAACTGAGAATGCGTAATAGAGTATATCTTCTTTTTTCATTGTCTGTTTCTGTTATCTCTGTTTTCTGATGTAGGCCAAAATGTAAAATATTTTGTTTTGTCCTTTTTTTTTTTATGTAAAAGTTATCACCATATTTTGTAGCAGTGTATGTTACACTCCACTACTTCCTCCCTGCTACCAGCTTTACCATAATATTGCATTTATTTTTCATGTTCCCTTGAAAATCTGCTGAAATTATTTTTTAAAAATCAGCAAAGTTTTTAAGATACCATAGTGTTTTTTTTACTATGGTGTATGGGAAAATTCTCAAGACCTACAATTAAATATCACAGTTGAGGGAATACATCTGGAGACAGTCCAGAGCTACAACTACCTGGGACATACTATAACCAATGATGGAAAATGCAAAACTGAAATAAACAAAAGAATAGGTATGGCAAAAAGTAATTTTAATGCCATGAAAAATATACTAATAACAAAACAAATATCAGCAGGGCTGAAACTAAGAATGGCAAAATGTTATGTCTTCTCAATATTCCTGTATGGTGCAGAAACATGGACATTAGACAAGAAAACAGAATAGAAAATTGAAGCCTTTGAAATGTGGATTTATAGAAGAATAGGTAGAATTGGATGGAAACAAAAGATAACAAACGAAAAAGTTTTAAAACAACTGAAAATAAAAGAGAACTACTAAATTAACTTCATCGACTTCAAAAAAGCATGTGGAAGGACATGATCGCCAACCGGTGCGGCACATGATGATGATTATATATTTTTTTATTAAACATGCCCGTGTGTTACCGGGGCCTCATGAGGAAGGTAAAGAATAGTGACACTGTGACCTTCCAGGCATGTAAGAGGCGACTAAGGCGGTTGATCGATGGCTTGACAAGCTGTCATTGTAAAAAGTATTGTTATGGAAACAGAGCCATAGATTTTAGAGCAGTGATCTCTGCAATATGTGCCATTTTGGCATGCAAGGTTTCTGCTTTTGAGATTGTGGTTCTGCCCTATGTGCCGTCTTCGGCTCGAAAGGACAATAGATAGATAAATTTTATCGGCCTTGTTATTTGGAATGTTATGGACTTCATAATGAAGAAATGCTGCACTGGTAATAAAGGCATCGAATGGATGGATACAAGGAGACCATTTGGAGGACCTCGATTTTGCTGATGACATAGTTCTCATCAGCAGTCAGATAAAAACGATGCAGGAAAACACAAATGAACTATCATCAATAGCCAGCAAAATTGGGCTTGAGATCAATCATGAAAAGACTAAAGTCATGAAAAGTTTATTCCAACAGATGACAAAATATACATGGAAAACAAACCAGTGGAAGAGATCGATCACTTTATCTATCTTGGAAGTCACATTGATCGAGAAGGGGATACAAGTAAAGAAATTAGAATCAGAATAGCTAAAGCAGCAATGTCTTTCAGATGCCTTGAAAAGTTGTGGAAATCGAAACTCATCAGCGCAAACACAAAACTTAGACTATTCAAATCAAATGTGCTATCAACCCTTACGTATGCGCGTGAAAGCTGGAAAACAACAAGAGATATAGAAACAAAGTTGAACGCATTCGAAAATAAATGTCTAAGGAAAATACTTGGTATAGCGTGGAACAAATTCAAAACAAACGAGGAAATTAGAGAAATCGCCAATCAACCACTAATATCTTCAGTAATAAAGAAAAGACGATGGTCATATGTTGGACATGTGATGAGAAGACATAATAACCGAAAAGCAAAGCAAGCCCTCATGTGGGAAACAACAGGTAAGAGAAAAAGAGGAAGACCCAGAGAGACACTGAGAAGTAACATTGATGAGAGAGGCAAGAGCAGCAGGATTCGGCTCCCTCAATGAGATAGAGCAGCTTGCACAGAACAGAGACAAATGACGAGATTTGATAAAATATCTTTAAAAGAAAACTGCTAGAACAAAAATTCAGATAGGAGAAGGAGTATCTTGGTCTACGCCCTATGGGCCGGCTATGGCTCGAAAGGTCAATAGATAGATAGATAGACTAAATACAATTAAGACAAGACAAATGAAATTTTTGGGGCATGTGAAAAGACACAACAGCCTACTAAAAGTAATATTGGAAGGAAAAATACAAGGTAAAAGAGGTAGAGACAGACCAAGACTAGCATGGATGAGTAACATCAAAAGATGGACAAGTCAATCTATGCCAGCCTGCACCATGAAAGCAAGAAACAGAGTAGAATGGCGATCGATGGTAGCCAACCTTCGTTGCGGAGAAGGCACACGATGATAATGATGATGGTGTATGGGAAAAGAAAAATCCAACATGAAAAAAAAATCAAACATTAAGGAGTCACTTCTTCTTTCCTTCCTCCTTTGTCTTTCAGTGTTGAGGGGAGATATAATTTGCAGTCTTTTGCTCTTTTGTTCGCCTCTACTGCTGTTATGTTTCCTAGTGCTTCTAATATTCCATACATCCATCTTTTTCGTGGTCGACCATTGGGCCTGGTATTCTCACAAAGTTTGCTGAAGGCTCGTTGTGTTGTGTTTTGATCTTTCTATCTTGTCACGTGGCCAGACCATTTTATCTGTTGTTTCTTTATATATTCTATGGCGGGGACTATTCCTAGCTTTTTTCTCAGTTCTTCATTTCTGATCTTATCTCTCAGACTGTTTCCTGTCATTTGTCTTACACATTTTAACAGGGGCCACTGTTAGTGATAATTAAGGTTTATGGAGGGGAGAAATGTTTGGCCAGCAAAGTCAGCTTAGAATTCCAAACTGTGGAATTCCTTAAAAAATGTATTTTGAGGCGGTAATTTTTATGACAATATTGTAATCTATGGTAAATGCAATTGTCAGAGTTTCTAAAAGAGTCATGGTTAATAATAATCTGCTTCAGTTTTGTGCCGGAACCAGGATGTAAGGAAGAGACAAGCTTACAGACTTACTGGCATATCAGTTGGGGAGAGTAGACAAGCAATGGGGCAGGCCTGGCATTCTAAATGTTCTAAGGGAAACAGGACAAATGAATATGAATCTGCAAGAACCTCAAGTGAAAAGGAGTGATATCGGACAAGAGTGTTCTTTGGGAAGTCAGGAATGACTGGTAAACCAACAAAGAACTCAGAATATACTGAAAAAATATACTGATGAGGGATAAGAGCTTTTATGAAATTGTTCGATGTGCAGTGACGATGATCTGTTAATAAACTACCTTCATCCTTATAATCAACATTTATGCAGCTTAGTAGTGACCCATGATGATAAACTTATGAACCCACCACGAAATTACACTGCTTCTTCTCATAGTTGATTGTTTGAAAGTAAGCTTGTATGGGATTATAAATGTGTGCAAATTTATTTTCTAGTGCTAGTAAATGAATTCAATAAACTGTTTTCCAATGTTCTTACAGAGAGAGCAAGATATTTTGGGAAAGCCTAGGTGTTCGCTTAATTGCCTGGACAGTCAATGATCCACTGGAAATAGATTTTCTCTTGAAACATTTGAAAATACCAGTCATCACTGATGGTCTGCAAAATCCCCTGTCTTGCATATAAAATCCCCCGTCTTACATAAAAAATGTAACTTTTTACTGTATTGATTGATTTTTAACGGAATATTCAGTATTTAATATTTCTCTGTTTAATTTTGGTCCCTTAGAATATCTAAATTCGAAATAATTTTAAACAGAAAATATAAAACATCATATACTTAATATACAGTCGAACCTGGTCTTAGGACCACCTGTTTAAAGCGTTTCCCTGGTTATAGGACCGGGTCTACAATTTCCCCGAGTTTTTTACTATATGCTAACACTGATTACGGCGCTCACCGTATGACGCGACCAGAGACCAGGCTAATTAACCGCCGCCAATGTTATTTATCCCGTTTACGACACGCGGGTAATAGACCGAGATAACGATACACTGACCAGCCAGTCCTCCTCCGTCTCGCTGGGAGCCATAAACGATCGACACAGGTGTCTACAGGTGTCGAAGTTTTCCCGTATTTAGTGAGTCCCAGATTACAGTGGGACGTGTTACGTTTATCAGTCAATACTGGTGTGAGAAACACGGCAGACGCAGATCTATGATTCGTGAAGTGACATCACTTCGCGGTTCCGTCTAGACCAGAGTAGACCATTGCGTGGCCCGTATAAATTACAGGAATTAACTAAAGAATTAGTCATTGCCCGCTTAGAGTGTATTCACGTACATGTACAGTATCTCAGTGAATTATTTTTGTGGATTTTAAAAGTGTTACACACAATATAGGAAATGGCCAGTGTCAAAAGTGTAAAACCAAAAGCATTAACGCTGGAAGAACGAATATCAGTGATTCGACAAAATCAGCAAGGAAAAAGTTCGCGATTATTGGCAGAACAGTTTGGAGTGGGAAAGACACAGATTTTACGTACGTTAAAGAGAAAAGCCGAGTATATGAATGACTTTGAAAATAATGCACCAAGTATGAAAAGAAGGAATAGCAGGAAAACGGGAAATGAAGACATAAATACACTTTGTTGGAAATGGTGTCAATCAGCACTTGCACGAAAAATTCCGTTATCTGGGCCGATGATCAAAGAACGAGCTTTACAGTTTGCAAAAGAATTGGAAAACTCAGTCTTTAAAGCATCGAACGGCTGGTTAGAGGCCTTCATTAAAAGACACAATCTTGTGTTTGGTAAGCAATGTGGCGAAGTCGGTGATTCAGATATGAGTGCTGCGACTGACTGGACTTCTAAATTATCCGAGATATGCTATGGTTACGCTGCTCAAGACATTTTTAATTTAGATGAAACCGGGTTATTTTTCAAAGCGACTACGGACAAAACATTTTTTGTCAAAGGAGAAAAATGCGCTGGGGGTAAAAAAACCAAAGAGCGAATAACAGTGATGCTATGCACTAACATGTTGGGGAACGAGAACCGGCTTTAGTGATTGGGAAAGCAGCTAACCCTAGGATTTTTAAAAACATCAACATAAACACACTGCCAGTGATTTACAGAAACAACAAAAAGGCATGGATGACTGCAGCTATATTTGAAGATTGGCTGAAAAGTTTTGACCGTAAGATGCAGAAAAAAAAGCGCCACATTATTTTATTTGTTGACAACGCTACCTGTCATCCCAAGATCGAACTACAGAATGTTAAGCTGCAGTTTCTGCCACCCAACACAACTGCATTAGTTCAACCCCTAGACCAGGGTGTCATTCAGACATTTAAATTAAAGTTTAGACAAAAACAGCTTCTACATCTTATCACAGTCATGGAATCAAACAAGGATGCTTCCGGAACCGAACTCATGAAACAGGTCAATTTACTGGACGTAGTCTACTGGATTGCTGCAGCATGGAAAGAAGTGGACAACTCAACCATCCTTAAGTGTTTCTGTAAAGCATGTTTTCATTGTCCTGCTGAAACACACGCATATTCTCTGACGCACATGGAATCTGCATCAAAGACCGACGTGCAAATTGTTTCTACTGCAATTTCTACTGCTTTGGATAACCTTTCAAAAGAATTGTTTGGATACCAATTGACAGACATCTCCATGATTGATTCAGGGCTCCAAACTTGCAACACAATAGAAACAAACTGGGATCTTCCTGCCACTGCAATTTTAGCTGCTGAGGATGTGAATAGTGAATCAGACAACGAACAAGATTCTACTGACATTGAGAAAACATACACTATCGCAGATGCACATAATGCTTTGGAGCTTCTGCACACCTATTCAATAACAAACGGGAGATCTGACATACTAGACGTTATCATGGACTTGAGAGAAAAATTGAACTTATCGTTTATTTCATCTGTCAAACAACAGACTACCATATTGGATTTTTTTTCAAGTCAAAAGTGATACATGTACAGTATAAGTGGAATCTGTGTATGTGTGTTTTATTTTTGTGTGTTTAACTATCGTGTTTTATGAAAAGTGTCCAACCAGTGGCTATTGTAGACCGACATGTGCACTATGTTCTACTCATGGATTACGCTGATTTGCAGGTTAGTTTTCATAGTGCTTAGGATAAAAATTTTTTTATCGCTCTATTTATTATGTGAAACCTGTGAGGCAGGACCACCTGTCCTATGGGACCAGTTTTTGAAAGTCCCGTGAATGGTCGCCTTAGACAGGTTCGACTGTACAATTAAATTATTTTTAAAAATTGTATTTACTGTTAAATTTTCTGTATCAAAATATTTGTGAAACTTTCTACATTTTTTTTCTTTTTTTTATAATATATCTACATATATGATTTTATGAAAATTAGAGTTTATTGCAAATTGAAGCATTTGTTTTGCTTAAATGTGTGCTAATAATTTCCAGCTAAGCAGTGTTGATCGTTTGAGTGTGATGATAATACATATTATTGTCATGTCAGCATTATTTAAAAAGTGTTATTTACTGTTGAAAAGTGATATGAGTAGTAGTGGTTGTTATTATAAAATGTTTTGTGACCTTTGTTAAATTTCTTTTGACATTATCTCTGATTCAATCTGGTCCGAGTCTGGTGTGAGTTTAAGTTGGCAAGCCATAATGCTGAAGTGTATACAATGATATACAGTCACCTTTGTCTATGTCTCCAGACATGTGAGAGTACAGGGAAATGAAAGAGCAGCAGGCTTGCTGGCTATGCTGTCGTAGAAGACAGTCAACCAATGGATCTGGCAGACGTCATTAATCAACTATTTCGTCAAGGTCAATAACATTTTATGAAGACAGAACAGCACACTGGAAACTTCATATTGATGATACTGAACTTGTTTATACTCAGTAAAATATTTTTATCGGGTTAATTTCCAGGTGATGCATATATTTATGGTCAATAATAATCTATCCATTTCTTTAACAACTCATAATATAAACGATGAGCATGATTAAAAAAGTGGAGGCGGGCTCTGTACGCATGCAATGGATCGAGTCGTTGCAGAAATCCAAAATACGTAAGATCACCTTTGTCTTTGTCCCTGGACATGCGGGTGTACGGGGAAATGAAAGAGCGGACAGGTTGGCTAGCTGCGCTGTCGTTGAGGACAGGCAACCAATGGAACGGGCGGACATCATCAATGCCCTCAGAGATGTGGGAAGAGCACAGGACTTCGACAAACACAGATCCACGTCACTTCTTCGGATGATGGAAATGGGAGTTAAGATGGACACAGCCAGAAATGAGAAACTTAGTGGCCGTTTAAGAAGACTTATCAACCGATAGAACTGGAGTTGTCAGTCGCTGGACACTGAGAGAATTGCTGAGGAGGGGATCTGAGCACCTATGGACATGTTCGGAGTGCAATGATGATGACCCGCAAATAACTCAATATAAACATCTTTATTGAACTTTACTGTGCTCAATCATTTAATTGTAAAATTATAGCATCAGTGACATTGTACCACCTGCATAGGCTGTAGTTTATCATTCTTGATTTCAGGCATGATACATAGTTATCTATTCACATGACCTACATCTGTAACAGTGGGAGGGTGAGAATGTGTAACAATAATATGAGTGAGTGAGTCAGGAAAACATGGACATTTCACGGGGAGTGAGTGAGGGAATCAGCTCAATTAGAATAACATTAAATTCTCTGTATTTTGAGAGGGTTCAGTTAGAGGGGAAGAGGATGTAAGAAGGTCGGGGATTGGGTGAAGATGAAAGATATAGTCAAATCACAAGGTTAGGTGGAGAGTTTTACCTATACGGTAGGCCTGAGAGCAGGATCGCCAGAAGGCGGTAGCCATTATGGCTTACCAACCTTCAAATGTATCGTGTTAAATATCCATGTTAATTATGTGTGAGCTAGGAGTTCAGCCATTGATTAGTAGTTAGTTGGACAGTTGAATTCTTAAGATAAGGATGTGCGAGCAAGGAGCTCACTAACTAATTCAGCTTTAGTTGAAAAGCTGAGTATTTTTAATATTCATTACGTGTGAGCAAGGAGATCGCTAACTGATTCAGCTTTAGTTGAAAAGCTGAGTATTTTTCATATTCAAACTGTGAGAGCAAGGAGATCGCTAACTGTTTCAGCTTTATTGGAAGAGCTGAATATTCCATGTTAATTATGTGTGAGCAGTCAGGGCTGAGTACGTCACTGGTTTTGTCTACTTTGTGGTGTTACTGATCAGATGAACTGTGAATAAACTCAGTCCTATTTTATGAGTGAACAGTTTTGGTCAGTGTTTGTGGGTATGATCGTTATGGTAAAGAACAAACAGTAGGGTTGCGGAGAAGTCTGGGGTCTGAACGTCTGCATGGCCGCCCATCAGTGAAACCGTGCGAAGTACCACTATACGGAGATCACAAGGGGAAGCTCAGCATTAGTTTCCTACCAGTTTTGAGCAGATGTTCCATCAAGTAAGAAACAGTCAGGCAGTGAGGCACATCAGGGTTGCCAGATGGAAATTTTGATATAAGGCCAGGAAATAGCCAAACAATACTTTAAAAAGCCAAACATTTTTGACATAATCACATATTTAATGCTCCAAATCCATTTTGACACAAGGAACAAGTAATTTTAAGGAACTTATTATATTCTGTTAACAATTTTACTTCAAAATCAACTTTATCAACATTTTTAAAATGTCTGTTTGCATGATATAGTCTGCTTTGAAGACTTGACTTATGTAAATGTAGTTCGTGATAGAGTTCATGCGGATCAACTTTAGTTTGTTGAAAAAGGCTGTTCATCCTTTCAAACTCCTGAACTATGGGTGTTGCAAACACAAAGAACAAGTAATTTTTGTGGTCTAGCACCATTTCCTTCAACAATCTTGCTTTAGACTTTGTGTCTAATTTTGAGTGAGCTAATTCAGCATTAGTAAAGTAAGCCTTCAGCTCTTCCCAGTTCATCAAAATAGTAAACATAACTTTTCCATGTACAAGCCAGCGAGTAGAGGAAGTCTTTTCGAATGGAACTGGGCAGTTCGGCTTGTTTCATAAGCTGTAGGTGTATTCATGACTTTAAACACTTCGCTGTATGCTTCTCGTCGTAAATCACTGTGGCTAAACCATTGAGGTATCTCTGGAAGCATAAATCCAATGTTTGAGGGCAGTTTGGCTATTGCATAATATATGCAAAGTGCCAGTGAATGACAAACACATCTTAGTTGCACAGATGAAGGAGATATATCTTTCAATCTAGACCACACAGTTGTTGCACCCAACCATGTTTGATGCACCATCTGATGCAAACCCAATGCAGTTTGTAAGGCTCTGACCACATAAACGTCAGTATTGTGTTGTGTTCCTCCCTTGTAAAGCTGTCTTCATACCTTGGAGTGTTTAACACTCCCCACCACTGGCTCTTGCTTCTTTCTATATACTGCCCAAGATACATAAACCTGATTCTTCTGGACGACCTATTGTCTCGTCCATCGCGTTCATCGTCCATCCCACAGTTCTCATTTCCGACTTCCTTGACAGTATCTTTCAACCCATAGTTATGGGCCTCCCTTCTTATGTCTAAGACACGAACGACGCCCTCAACACATCATCTCCTCTATCACCCTCCTTCCTGATCGCCAGTACCGCCTCTTCGTCATGGATGTCTGTTCCCTTTATACTTCCATTCCCCACTCCGACGGTCTTTTAGCTCATCAGTTTTTCCTGGACTGTAGGATCCAACCTTCCATCGCCACTGGCGTCCTCCTCCGTCTAGCGGAATTAGTCTTCAACCTCAACTCTTTTGAGTTCAATGGCGATTTCTTCACCCAGATAAGCAGTGTGGCGATGGGCCCTAGCTATGCTTGTCTCTTCATGGGTTATCTAGAGCACCAAATCATCCAAACCTACCAGGGCCCTATCCATCTTATGTATCGTAGGTATATCGATGATTGCATCGGTCTGACTGACCTTCCAGAGGATGAGATCTCTCGTTTCATCGATTATGTCGGACATTTCCACGCCTCTATCCACATCACCTACCTCATCTCCACCTCCTCCGTATCTTTTCTAGATATCTCAGTCTCCTTGAGCACCTCTAATCTTCTCACCTCGGTCTTCTACAAGACCACAGATTCCCACAGTTTCCTCCGCTACGACTCCTCTCATCCTACATCCTGCAAGAACTCTCTTCCATATTCTCAGCTTCTCAGACTTCGCCGTCTTTGCCAAGATGATGAAGATTTCCTTCACAATGCCCACCTCATGCTTGATTTCTTCCGCCGACGTCTCTATCCAGAATCAGATCTCCTCCTGCCCTGCGTCGAGTTCTCCACACTTCTCGTCAATCTGCTCTTACCCCCTCTACTCATCCCCCCTTGGATAGAGTAGTGCCGCCCTTACCCTCATCACTACACTGTAATTAGGACGATTCACCGCTACCTCCCTATTCTCCGATCTGACCCTACTACTCGTCTGCTTTTCCCCAACCCAGCACTGGTGGCCTTTAGACGTGACCAGAACCTCCGTGACTTTCTTGTCAGGGGTCGTCTTCCAGCTGCCCTCCCTAGCCATCGAGGTACTATCCGCTGCAACCGCAGAGTGTGCAATACTTGTGATCATGTTCTCCAGACTGATACTGTCCTCTTTCCTAATGGTCCTTTCGAGATCAGAGAGGGATTCACTTGCACATCGCGTAACATAATTTATGCCATCATCTGTAAGCAATGCAAGTTAACCTACATCGGTCAGTCTGGTCGAAGGATTGGCGATAGATGTAGTGAACATTTACACGACATCACTCGAGAAGCTGGCACTCCTGTAGCAGCCCACTTTAACTCGAGGGGCCATCAGGGGAAGGCTGATGTCCTGGTCACTGGCTTAGTATCGTGCTCTTCGGATCACCTCAGTCGTCTCACTCTTGAGCACCGTCTGATCGCTCGTTGGGGTTGCCTCCCCCCCCCCCTGTGGCATCAATGTATCCCGGTCCCTCTGAGGACCCCTCTTCCTCTGTACCCTCCTACCAGCGCTGTACTCTTCTTCTTATCTCACATGTATGTTCATCTGCTCCTATTATATCCCATATCCTCTTGGATCTATCCATCTTCTCCCCTTCTTCTTCTTCTTTATCATCATTCCCCCCACCCCCCACCTTTCTGCGGACTACCTTTATATCCAACTCCTCCTTGTCGCTTTATTGCCTCTCCTCCTCTGACTTCCCATTCCCCTTTATTCATCTACTCCCTGGATTCTCTATCTCTTGTCACCACTTCTCTACCCTACTTTTCCTACATAATCCCCCCCCCCCCCCCTCTTTACTCGGTTCTAGGACTGTATGTGTCTGTTCACTAGCCACTCTCACTCCACTTCTCTCTATCCCCTTAGTCTCGCCGTTTCCCTACTTCCTTTCCTCTTTAGGCACTACTGCCTGCGTATAATTATCTTTTATTTTTTTTTATTAGTCTCTCCGTTTCCCTTCTTCCCTTCCTCCTTAGACACCACTGCCTGCGTACCATCCCTCTATTCCTCCACTTTTCATTCCCCTCCTCTGTAGGCACTACTGCCTGCGTACCATCCCTCTTTTCCTCTGATGTATACTTCCCACTCCTCTTTATATATGCATTCCTAGTACCCCCCCCCCAGTCCCTCTGTTCCCTACCTCTCTACCTCGCTGGGCCCCACTTCTTTCGTACCATCCCTCTATTACTCTCTTCTTTCTGACTCCCTCTCTTATCTATTCTCTCCTGACCCTCTACCTCTCCCCCGATCCTATTTTCCCTCCTGATTCTTTCCTTTCTTATTCGTCCTTTTCTTTTCTCTTCCTCGTATCAGTATTTCCTCTCCTCTCCCTACCTGTCTACCTCTCCGATTCCTCTTTTTGGATTAGCCCCTTCCCCCTCTGTTAGGCTCCTGTAGTTTTATGATACCTATTATCTTCTCCGTCTCCCGCCCTTTTCCTAGGCCCTTCCTATGCTTTTGTTTGAGTTTCTTTTCTTCCTGTCCCGTGTTTGGTCTCTAGTCTGTCAACCCCCCCCCCCCCCCCCCCCCCCTTTTTTTTTGTCTCATTCGTTTCCCACGATTCTCGTCACCCTTCTGCCTGCACATGGAGTACTATCTTTGTGGTCATCCGTTCATTTCGTTCCCGGCTGACAGACAAGTTATTTGAGCTAAGTGATACTATTATATATATATATATATATATATATATATATATATATATATATATATATATATATTCTCCTATTCTTCTTATTTATACATCTACACACTCATCCTACCTCCCCTCATGTAGCTTTCTTCTTTATTCATTTTTTTCTACATCCTACTTCCTTTTTTTTCTGTCCACCTCTCCATTCTTCTGATCAGGTAGTTATAGATAATTGTGTTTCACCGTTTGTTTTCGTTGTCCTTGTACTCTGAAGAAGGCCACAGGCCGAAACGTCAGTATTGTGTTGTGTTTCTCCCTTGTAAGCTGTCTTCATACCTTGGAGTGTTTAACACTCCCCACCACTGGCTCCTTCTGACCACATTGTTTGATTTTCTCTTCAATCAGATGAAATATGTTTTCTTCTGTACACTCTTGCACAGGAATTAATCCAAGAAATGCAGTTAAAATAGTGATTCCTCCCACTAAAATAGCGAACATTGGTGCTTTTGAGTGGATATGTCAGTTGATTCATCCACAATTAGAGTATTATTTTTGGTTGAAAGTCACGAACTAGATCGTTTCTCAATTCAGGTGCTATTATATTTTTTTATATTTACAGAACTCATATGATGCACTGTGGATAGAAGATTGTGGAAGGACATGATCGCCAACCGGTGCAGCACATGATGATGATGATTATATTTTTTTTTTTAATTAAACATGCCCGTGTGTTACCGGGGCCTCATGAGGGAGGTAAAGAATAGTGACACTGTGACCTTCCAGGCATGTAAGAGGCGACTAAGGCGGTTGATCGATGGCTTGACAAGCTTTCATTGTAAAAAGTATTGTTATGGAAACAGAGCCATAGATTTTAGAGCAGTGATCTTTGCAATATGTGCCATTTTGGCACGCAAGTTTCTGTTTTTAAGATTGTGGTTCTGCCCTATGTGCTGTCTTCGGCTCGAAAGGACAATAGATAGATAGATGAACATTTAGTTCGATGTAACTTTATATGTTCCCGCGTGCTTCCCTGACCATGCGATGTCATGATTTCACTAAGACGATCTATTGTACGTATTGCACAATGGCAGGTTGGCTATTTTAACTTTGTCACTATTTTGCCTAGGGCGCTGGGATATATTAAGTTGAGTCTGGCTATTTGATGGAATTCTCATCATATGTTTAGAGGACTTTTCATGATTAGAGATGTTGCTCTTTTTTGGCACAACACTGCAATAACAAAGCTTCCTCTGTTCCACCAGAAGCTTTTTTGAGCCATGGGTACGTTTTTTCCCTACTATTGTACAGGGTGTTTCTAAAGTCGCAGTGCAGTGAATTTCTACTCTCTGAAGAAAAACGTCACCAGAAATGCGGTTAACTAATGCGTCACAACTTGACTGCTATCAGCGAGTTTATAATGGGTAATGTTGGTATTAACACAATAAAGTGCCTAAAGCATATGTTGAAAATGTTCACCACGGGCCTCAAGACATGTCGTGATTCGTCTTTCCATATTTGCAAAAACCTTCAGAATAATGTCTGGTGATATTTGTTTAATCTTGTCTACTATTTCAGTCTTTAGGTCATTAATTGTCTGCGGATTATTTTCATAAACTTTCCCCTTCAATGCCCCCCACAGATAATAATCTGGGGGTGTTAGATCTGGTGAACGAGCAGGCCAGATTCCACGTGAAATAATGCGATTTGCAAATATGCTTTCTAAATAATTGAGTGTTGTTGTGGCTGTGTGTGCTGTTGCCCCATCCTGCTGAAACCAGGATTCCATAATTTCCCGTTCTGTAAGGTGTGCTATGAACGGTTCCAGAATTAAAGTACGGTAACGTTCTGCATTTATTGTTTCATTAAAAAATATAGGTCCTATTATCCGCATACGACTTATAGCGCACCACACTCCGACTTTTTGATCGTAAAGCGGCACTTGATGAAATTCATGGGGGTTTTCACTGCTCCACAGCCGATTGTTCTGACTGTTCACATAACCGGATAAATGAAACCAGGCCTCATCAGTGAAAAAAGTGACGTCAAGGATGGCAGCGCCATGTTCATAAATAAAATTCTGAAACCACATGCAGTAGTTTAAACGGGATTCATAATCTCTTTCTTGGAGTTGAGACACTTCAGTTAATTTGTATGGACGATAGTGTAGTTCACTTCTTAAAACCTTGTGAACAGAACTCTTAGATATTTGCACCTGTTGAGACAAGTGGTTTAAAGATGCATTTGGACTCATTGTAATTCTGTCTTGGAGTTCCATAATTTCTATCTATCTATCTATTGACCTTTCGAGCCGTAACCGGCCCATAGGGCGTAGACCAAGATACACCTTCTCCTATATGAATTTTTGTTCTAGCAGTTTTCTTTTAAAGATATTTTATTAAATCTCGCCATCTGTCTCTGTTCTGTGCAAGCAGTTCTATCTCATTGAGGGAGCCGATTCCTGCTGCTCTTGCCTCTCTCATCAATGTTCTTCTCAGTGTCTCCCTGGGTCTTCCTCTTTTTCTTTTACCTGTTGTTTCCCATATGAGGGCTTGCTTTGCTATTCGATTATTATCTCTTCTCATCACATGTCCAACGTATGACCATCGTCTTTTCTTTATTACTGAAGATATTAGTGGTTGATTGGCGATTTCTCTAATTTCCTCGTTTGTTTTGAATTCGTTCCATTCTATACCAAGTATTTTCCTTAGACATTTATTTTCGAATGCGTTCAACTTTGTTTCTATATCTCTTGTTGTTTTCCAGCTTTCACACGCATACGTAAGGGTTGATAGTACATTTGATTTGAATAGCCTAAGTTTTGTGTTTGTGCTAATGAGTTTTGATTTCCACAACTTTTCAAGGCTTCTGAAAGACATTGCTGCTTTAGCCAGTCTGATTCTAATTTCTTTGCTCGTATCCCCTTCTCGATCAATGTGACTTCCAAGATAGATAAAGTGATCGATCTCTTCTACTGGTTTGTTTTCCATGTATATTTTGTCACTTGTTGGAATTAAACTTTTCATGACTTTAGTCTTTTCATGATTGACCTCAAGCCCAATTTTGCTGGCTATTGATGATAGTTCATTTGTGTTTTCCTGCATCGTTTTTATCTGACTGCTGATGAGAACTATGTCATCAGCAAAGTCGAGGTCCTCCAAATGGTCTCCTTGTATCCATTCGATGCCTTTATTACCAGTGCAGCATTTCTTCATTATGAAGTCCATAACAATTCCAAATAACAAGGGCGATAAAATACATCCTTGTTTAACCCCAGTTTCTATTGGGAAACATTCGCTCAGTCCTTCCTCTGTTCGAACTGCACATGTGTAACCATCATACATGTCTTTGATAATATTTATGATTTTTGATGGTAAACCATATTGCTTCAGAATTTTCCACAAAGAATCTCTATGAATACTATCAAATGCTTTTTTGAAGTCGATGAAGTTAAGTACAAAAGGTTTTTGCTTTTCAATATGTTCCTCCAATATAAGTCGTAGAGTGAAAATGTGGTCAAGACAGCTTCTCCCTTTTCTAAACCCAGCCTGTTCTTCACGCATTACTGTATCTATTGAATCCTTTATTCTATTTAGGATGATTTTACAGAATAACTTTGAGGCAACTGACAAAAGTGTCACGCCTCTCCAGTTGTTACAATCTCTAAGATTGCCCTTTTTTGGGATCTTAACAATGATTCCTTTTTTCCATTTATGAGGCGTCTTCTCTGTTTTCCAAATGATGTTGAACATTTTTTGGAGATGTATTAAATTATGGCTATCAATTGCCTTGAGGATCTCAGCTGTTAACTTATCCTCTCCAGCAGCCTTGTTATTGGTCATTAGCTTTAAGGTGGTTTCTATTTCACTCAAGGTGAAGTCATCTAAATTTACATCTAATTCTGCTGCTGGTGTTTCAGCTTCAAAATCTATTAAACTGTGAGGTAGTGGACGGTTAAGAATTTCTTTGAAGTGTTCTGCCCAACGGGCTTTTATGTCTGCGCTTGTTGTTAGCATTAATCCAGATTTGTCTAGAATTGGTGTTCCACTGGATGTATAGGTGTTTGTCAGCATCTTTTGTACTGTATGGAGAGTTCTGCTGTCTCCTGTAATTGCAGCTGTCTCTGCTTTCTCTGCCAAGTTGTCTATATAAGCTCTTGTATCTCTTCTTGCCGAACTTTTCACTTTGTTGTCTAATTCTTTGTATGTTGCTTTTGCCAGAACCTTTCCAAGATCTGTCTTTACATTAGTCACGGCTCTCTTTGCTTCTCTTCTTTCTTTGATGTATTTCCATGTGGTGTCTGAGATCCAAGCTCGTTTTTCCATTTTCTTCAGTCCGGCACTTGCTTCTGCTGCTGTCATTAGTATTTTGCTCTGTGAGTCCCACATTTCATTGATATCTAAGTCTATTTCACCGAGTGCTGAATAACAATTACTTAGCTCTATGTTAAACTTTTCCTTTATGGCTTCATCTTTCAGTTTATGACTATCAATTTTATGTGTAATTGACCTCTTCTGTTGGTTTCTAAATTTTAATCTTATTTTCCCAATGCACAGGTTGTGGTCACTATTAACATCAGCACCTCTGTAAGCTCTTACATCTATTAATGATGATCTGAATTGTTGTTTAATACATAGGTGGTCAATTTGATTTGATGTTCTATCGTCAGGAGATATCCATGTTGTTTTGTGAATATTTTTGTGTGGAAATAATGTCCCACCTATAACTAAATTTTCTATTAAACATAATTCTATTAATCTTTCTCCATTCTGACTTGTTGTATTACAGCCTTCTCTCCCCATCACATGTTCCACTCCTGCGTTATCTTGTCCTACTTTGGCGTTGAAGTCTCCCATTACAATTAAAAGATCGTGTTTTGGTATTTTGTTTATAAGTTGTTGCAGTTGGTTATAAAAAACGTCCTTAACTTCATCATCAGCTTCGTTAGTAGGCGCATAACATTGAATAATTGAAAGTCTTCCATGTTTTGTTTTGTATCGTGTTCGTATCAGACGGCTATTTACCGGTTCCCATTCTAATAAACTTCTTGCAGCTTTGTCTGTCATCATTATGCCTACTCCTTCACGGTGTTTTCCATCTTCCCTTCCAGAAAAAACTACTATTTTATTATCAATAGATCTCCTACCTGTTCCAAGCCAGCGCATTTCGCTTAATCCTAAAATATCTAGATCGTATCTGTCCATCTCGCTCGCGACCTGTGCATGTTTCGTCGGAGCGGCCATTGTTCGCACATTCCAGAATCCTATTTTTTGTTGTTGTTTTGGGGCCGAAAAAACTATCATTATTATCTACTGCTAATTTACACATTCTGTATCAGGTCTACGTTTCATTAACAACATCGTTTTTACGATAGCGGCTTGTTAAACCTCTGATCAACGGTTCAATACCAAGCCGGAGAAAAATAATTCCTCCATTTTGGAAACAACCGGAAATGATAATTTGGTCTTGTGAAATTGAAGGTCTTCCAGATCAATGGGTGTTTCTTTAATGACTGTGCATTATTTGAAAATCTAGTTGTTCCAATTTATTTATGTAAATCACGCATCATGTACTGCTGTAGCTTGTTCCTTTTTCTGTAAAGTTAAACATATAACATCACTATTCACAAAAGGTATTTGAAATATCCACCACGTTTTAGTTGGCAAATATTGATACGTTTTTTCATATTGTCAAAAACCTTACGCAGTATGGGCTGTGTAACATTATTAATGTTGTTGGCGATTGAAACCTGCAGCTCATCGAGTGTGTGGGGATTGTTTTCGTACACTTTTCCTTTCAGTTCACCCCAGAGATAGTAGTCCATGGGAGTAAGATCAGGAGACCGTGCAGGCCAAATTCCGCGAGAGATTATACGATTAGCAAAAATTTCATATAAAAATTCCAGTGATTTTACAGCAGTGTGAGCAGTTGCGCCATCTTGTTGAAACCAAGCTTTTTCAATTTCTGGCTCAGAAAGTTGGGTTACGAATCGCGCCAGTATGTTAATCCTGTATCTTTCTGAATTTATTGTGTCATAGAAGAAATTGGGCCGATTATCCGCTGACGACTCATTGCACACCACACTCCTACTTTCTGATCGTGGAGAGGCACTGGGTGCAATGCATGTGGATTTTCATCACTCCAAAGACGATCATTCTGCCTATTCACGTACCCAGACAAATGGAACCATGCTTCATCTGTGAAGAAAGTGAAATCAAGGATTTCCTCACCTTCTTGGGCTAGAAAATTCTCAAACCACATACAATAATTAATTCTGGATTGGTGATCTAATTCTTTTAATTGAGGAACGACGGAAAATTTGTACGGATGTAACTTTAATTTTTTTTTCAGAACTCTATGAACAGTACTGCTTGATTTGTGTACTTGTTGAGCCAGCTTTCTTATTGATTTGCCAGGACTCATTAGAATGCTGTCCTGGATGTTGAGAGATGTTACTTCAAGAACAGTTGGTCTACCAGGACGGCTAACATCATGTACACTACCGGTGTTTTGAAATTTGATTATTAAATTACTCACAGTATTTCCATGAGGCACTGGTGTATCAGGAAATCTATTCACAAATTGTTCAACAACCCATTCGAATACTTGCCGCCGTTACGGAACACATGCTCCACTATAAATACTCTTTCTTCAATCGTTAACACCATTGTAAGCCAGATCTATCATGTAGCAGTGACGTTTAAATGAACACGTAAATGGTGCTTGAACTATTACGTCATATATAGATAAAATTTAGGTGCGTAATTATTTCAACAACAAAAATGCACAGTCATTAAAGAGACACCCTATACTTACAACCGCTTTCGCAAGGAGCTTCCCATTTCTTTGATGACATTATTTTGTGTAAAGCCAGTAATGACACAAATACTTGATAATACTCTATATACTTGCCAGGAACAAGCGTCCAGGCATAAAAAGACATTCAATTAAATTTTCACTATAAAATCACAGCGGAATCTCATAAGAAGCAAAAAAAAAAAAAAACTTCAAACCGCTAAACTAAACTTGAAACTCAAGAATCCTTAACTCCGAAAACTCTTACTGTGACAAGTTCACCAAAAAGTGTTCCCCAAGCAAACAGTTGATCATCTCTTACTTCGTGTTTATAGCCACATCTTTTATGGTAGTGACAGTAGTCAGTCCTTTAAAAACTTCGACTTCGACATCACAAGATTCACCCACCAGTCTCATGACACACTGCAAATCTAATATCAGACAAGCCTTGAAGGGTAGGATCCCGCCCGCATACTCAGATTACAATATTTACAATATCATTTGAAACCCCTAGATCGCACGGTTCCGACTGAAGCTTGACGCCCTCGCCGACGATTTAAAGGCTAATCGCTTCCAGTGAGATATCATTAACCGATATCAATCAACAAGTCGTCACCTTTCGTTGATTTCTATTACGCAATATGCCCTGGTAAGCGGATTTAGTTTCATCATCAGTTCGGACAGATGGACACGTAGAACATGCAGTCTGAAAAGTTTGAAGTTGAAAAATTTCAGATTAGGGCGAATTTAGTTTCCACGGATTTCCGTTTGTTTGGCAAAAAAAAGCCATAAAGTCTCCCCTCCCCCCAAGTACATCACGAGTCCGTCCTTCTAGCAAGGCTGTCATGTGCAGCAGGCGTCCAGCGTCAACGCCGACTTTTATCCGTGTTCAGTGGGGAGCATGGTTCGTCACTGACAAGGTTATCATTAGTTTATGACATCAGTTGGTGTTGACAATTAAAAAATGCAGTGGCAGCTGGATAGACATCTGAATTCCATTATAAATGTCTTTGCATATTAATAGTTTGATTTATCTTCATAGAGCGTCATTTTTGAATCGAAGTTTGGCTATCATGGAGCGCCATTCCACTCTGTCTCATGCTATGATAGTGTAGGTTGGTTGTATTAAGCTGACTTGTCAATCTTTGATTTTACTCGACCATATTGGTTGGGATTTTTATTTATGATTTCTCTCTGCGGCAACCACCCGTGGTCTCAGCAGCGAGGCCCGGCTTGAAACGTCAGTCATCGACGGACTCCGAAGTCGACTTTATCTGCCTGTGCGGCGAGGTGCCCCTGTGCACACAGCTGCCAGGGAAAAATGGATTAACACGCAGAATTCAGTTCCTAGTCTCTAGGGACTTCGTCAGAGATGAAAGCTGGCGAACGCAACAACTCGTCCATATTAGTCTTGGTCTGTTTCTGCCTCTTTTACCTTGTATTTTCCCTTCCAAGATTACTTTTAGTAAGCTGCGGGTCTTTTAAACATGCCCCAACAATCTCATTTATCTTGTTTGAATTGTGTTTAGTAGTTCTCTTTTCATTTTTAGTTCTTTTAAGACTTCAATGTTTGTTTTCTTTTCTTTCCATCCAATTCTTCTATAAATCCACATTTCAAAGGCTTCAATTTTCTCGTATATTTTCTTGTCTAACATCCATATTTCTGGACCATATAGGAATGTTGAGAAGATTTAACAATTTGCTATTCATAGTTTTAGTCCTGGTGTTATTTGTTTCACTGTTAGTATATATAACGTGGTATTAAATACTATTTTGCCATTCCTTTTCTTTTGTTTATTTCCGTTTTACATTTTTCATCACTGCTTATAGTATGTCCAAGGTAGTTCGTAGCTCTGAACTGTCTTCGGGTCTGTTCCTTCAATTTTATATCCACTTGTAGGTTTTGAGTGTTATCTTTGATTATGATCAGAGTTGTAGTCTCTTTGATATTCATAGCTAATCCATTTTTTTTTTTTTTTGCTTGTCATGTTTATTACATTAAATAATTATTGTAGATCTTTAGGATTTCCTGCTAGCAATACAGTATCTGGTTAGCGGGGTAGAGTTCTGCCCTACCAAAGGAGGAGTAAGGCGTTTCCTTTCCTCCGCTAGTCTTCGGGACACCCCTGGGCAAGGTGGAGATCCCGTTTAGCCCCCTATCAGACTTGCGTGAAGCCATTGGAGCAGGTGGTGGATGGTGTTATGGGAACAGCCGACAAGTAGTGCCGGTTATGGTCCCCATTCCGTGATGGCGGACAGAGGATCTCATATATAGAGACAATGGCTGCGATATCTGACTAGTACAGTCATTGCCAAGATGGAAAGGAATGTAATTACCTTCTTATATTGCTTAGTATAATTATACCAAAATACAACTTAATATTTCGCCGTTTCTTCTGTTCATTGCCTACGTATGAAGAGATGAAAGCTGGCGCACGCAACAACATATCTACAGCTGACGACGTTCATGGGAACTCCACAGCCTCCTCGTCCGGTAGGGAGCGCCATCAAGTAACTATCTATCTATCGACCTTTCGAGCCGAAGACGGCACATAGGGCAGAACCACAATCTCAAAAACAGAAACCTTGCATGCCAGAATGGCACTTATTGCAAAGATCACTGCATCCAAACTTATGGCCAAGTAACTATGCAAGATCAAAAATAAAGATTCGCTAGCAATAGGAGCTTGTAATATTAGATCAGCATTCCAATTTGGCAAACTAGAAAACACTAGCCAAGAAGTGAAATTGAACATCTTGGGACTATATGAAATGTGATGGATAGGAGCAGGATTATTACAACGCGATAGTGGAAATGTAATTTACTCTGGGGGAACCACACACACACAAGAAGAGTAGGCATCATGTTAGATAGAGAAAGAAACAAAACAGTGAAAGGATTTTGGCCAGTATCGGATAGAATTCTGCTAGTAAAATTGAGAGGTAGACCAATGGATATCAACATAAATCAAAATTATGCACCAACAAGTAATAATGAAGAAGAAGACATTTAAACTTTTAACAACGAGATAGAGATGACCAGGGAACAGTGTAAATCCCAAGAAAATAACTATTATATTAGGAGTTATTGAGTTATTACAGGGGTCATCATCATTGTACTCCGAACATGTCCGTAGGTGCTCAGATCCTCTCCTCAGCAAGTCTTGAAGTGTTCAGCGACTGACGACTCCAGTTCTGTATTGGTTGATTAGTCTTCTTACACGCCCATTAAGTTTCTCGTTTCTGGCTGTGCCCATCTTAACTCCCATCTCGTTCATCCGAAGGAGTGACGTGGACTCATGGTTATCGAAGTCCTGTGTCCTTCCAACTTCCCGGAGAACAATGATTATGTCCGCCCGATCCATTGGTTGACCGTCCTCAACAATAGAGATGCTCGCCAACTTGTCCGCTCTTTCATTTCCCCGTACTCCAGTATGTCCTGGGACGTAGACAAGGGTGACATTACGTATTTTTGACTTCTGCAATTACTCTACCCATTGCCTACGTACAGATCCCGCCTCAACTTTTCGTACCATACTCATCGGAATCACTCAGTATCCAGGCGTGGATGTAGCCTGTGACTCTAGCCCGATGAATGCCTTGGTCACTGCCATCACCTCCATCGTCATGCTACTCGTGGTCATAACGTATGCACCACTGTCTTCCTTGACTATTCTGCCTGTCGAGCGTGCACTTGCACGCACTTCTTTGGTGTCGTCTCGTCTTACAGAACAGTCTGTATAGATGACTGCATCTTTCTCATCGGTGTTTTCCCAGATGATATTGTTGACCTCCGCATTGTCCACGACTGAGTTCTGTTCCCTACATTTCCTGTCGAGTGTGACAATACACGAGAATGTCCCCTTGAATGACGTAGGCACCGATATCAACTCCTCGCCAACGATGATATTGGTAGGCCCACAGACCTGTTTGATGACATCTGCTGCTCATATAATTTGCCTCTTTTTAGCCTGACACCCTTCACTGTTTCGAGCTCATGACGCAATGGATGCTCTTTATGTGCACTAATCTTCAGGTATGCTCGTGCCCTCCAGATCTTGATCCTGTCATCCATGGTTGGAAAGTCTAGAAGATACCTCATTGCTACACAGGGAGTGTCCCTCGTACACCCCAAGACAATGCGCATAGCTTCATTCTGTATTTCCTCCAGCTTGTCAATTTGGGTCTTATTGACTGTAAGAACTGCCAGGGCATACTCGATTGGTGCAAGGACTAGTCCCTGGAACAGAAGAGTAAGTAGCCTCTGCTCGATGTTGGCAGCATCCATGACCTTCAAGACTGTTAATCCTTTGCGGGATTTTGTTATCACATGGTCAACGTGGTCTCGAAAACACAGGCTGCGATCAAATTTAACTCCGAGGTACATCATCACCCTGTTCCAGGTCACCTCATCAGCTCCCATTCGTACCACCGGTGTTTCCGTGTTAAAGATATGATTAGTAAGTGAGGACCATGCAACTGATGCTTTATTAGGATTAACCAATGCACCTGATACTCCACACCACAAAGAGATGCGATCGAGTTCGTCTTGCATTGTGGAGGCGATTTGACCTCTGTCTCTTCCCTGTCGATATACCAGAATATCATTAGCAAAAGATATAGTTCTTCCCCTACCATCCAGCTGTTGTTCCGTGATCGTTATTGTGTACATATTAAATAGAACTGGTAACAATAGTGAGGAATAATAGAACAAAGAAGTATGTGTTAGCACTCGGAAAATTGACAGACAAACAACAATAGAAAAAAACGAAGAACAATATATGGTCCGAAGTGGGATCGAACCCGTACTCAGTGGCACCGCGCCTTGCCACGAGAAGCCGAACGCTTGGCACACTACCACGCAGCCAACTAAAAAATTGGCTATTGCAGTAGTGTCTTACACGATGACGTTCTCAATGACTATAGCATAGGGTAACGATCACAGACCGGAAATAAATTGTATATTTGTACTTTCCTATTAATGCAAGTATCTCCCAGTAGGGCTGAATACTTGTGTTGTAGACAAACATTTATTGGATGAAACAGCACGAATAGTAGTTCCCAGTGATTATATACTGGGTACAAATAATAATACATAAATATTATTATATGGGGAACTTCCGAGGCGATAATAGGGAATAATAGAACAAAGAAGTATGTGTTAGCACTCGGAAAAATTGACAGACAAACAACAATAGAAAAAAAAAAACGAAGAACAATATATGGTCCGAAGTGGGATCGAACCCGTACTCAGTGGCACCGCGCCTTGCCACGAGAAGCCGAACGCTTGGCACACTACCACGCAGCCAACTAAAAAATTGGCTATTGCAGTAGTGTCTTACACGATGACGTTCTCAATGACTATAGCATAGGGTAACGATCACAGACCGGAAATAAATTGTATATTTGTACTTTCCTATTAATGCAAGTATCTCCCAGTAGGGCTGAATACTTGTGTTGTAGACAAACATTTATTGGACGAAACAGCACGAATAGTAGTTCCCAGTGATTATATACTGGGTACAAATAATAATACATAAATATTATTATATGGGGAACTTCCGAGGCGATAATAGGGAATAATAGAACAAAGAAGTATGTGTTAGCACTCGGAAAAATTGACAGACAAACAACAATAGAAAAAAACGAAGAACAATATATGGTCCGAAGTGGGATCGACCCGTACTCAGTGGCACCACGCCTTGCCACGAGAAGCCGAACGCTTGGCACACTACCACGCAGCCAACTAAAAATTGGCTATTGCAGTAGTGTCTTACACGATGACGTTCTCAATGACTATAGCATAGGGTAACGATCACAGACCGGAAATAAATTGTATATTTGTACTTTCCTATTAATGCAAGTATCTCCCAGTAGGGCTGAATACTTGTGTTGTAGACAAACATTTATTGGACGAAACAGCACGAATAGTAGTTCCCAGTGATTATATACTGGGTACAAATAATAATACATAAATATTATTATATGGGGAACTTCCGAGGCGATAATAGGGAATAATAGAACAAAGAAGTATGTGTTAGCACTCGGAAAAATTGACAGACAAACAACAATAGAAAAAAAAAAAACGAAGAACAATATATGGTCCGAAGTGGGATCGAACCCGTACTCAGTGGCACCGCGCCTTGCCACGAGAAGCCGAACGCTTGGCACACTACCACGCAGCCAACTAAAAAATTGGCTATTGCAGTAGTGTCTTACACGATGACGTTCTCAATGACTATAGCATAGGGTAACGATCACAGACCGGAAATAAATTGTATATTTGTACTTTCCTATTAATGCAAGTATCTCCCAGTAGGGCTGAATACTTGTGTTGTAGACAAACATTTATTGGACGAAACAGCACGAATAGTAGTTCCCAGTGATTATATACTGGTACAAATAATAATACATAAATATTATTATATGGGGAACTTCCGAGGCGATAATAGGGAATAATAGAACAAAGAAGTATGTGTTAGCACTCGGAAAAATTGACAGACAAACAACAATAGAAAAAAAAAAACGAAGAACAATATATGGTCCGAAGTGGGATCGAACCCGTACTCAGTGGCACCGCGCCTTGCCACGAGAAGCCGAACGCTTGGCACACTACCACGCAGCCAACTAAAAAATTGGCTATTGCAGTAGTGTCTTACACGATGACGTTCTCAATGACTATAGCATAGGGTAACGATCACAGACCGGAAATAAATTGTATATTTGTACTTTCCTATTAATGCAAGTATCTCCCAGTAGGGCTGAATACTTGTGTTGTAGACAAACATTTATTGGACGAAACAGCACGAATAGTAGTTCCCAGTGATTATATACTGGGTACAAATAATAATACATAAATATTATTATATGGGAAAGTACAAATATACAATTTATTTCCGGTCTGTGATCGTTACCCTATGCTATAGTCATTGAGAACGTCATCGTGTAAGACACTACTGCAATAGCCAATTTTTTAGTTGGCTGCGTGGTAGTGTGCCAAGCGTTCGGCTTCTCGTGGCTAGGCGCGGTGCCACTGAGTACGGGTTCGATCCCACTTCGGACCATATATTGTTCTTCGTTTTTTTCTATTGTTGTTTGTCTGTCAATTTTTCCGAGTGCTAACACATACTTCTTTGTTCTATTATTCCCTATTATCGCCTCGGAAGTTCCCCATATAATAATATTTATGTATTATTATTTGTACCCAGTATATAATCACTGGGAACTACTATTCGTGCTGTTTCGTCCAATAAATGTTTGTCTACAACACAAGTATTCAGCCCTACTGGGAGATACTTGCATTAATAGGAAAGTACAAATATACAATTTATTTCCGGTCTGTGATCGTTACCCTATGCTATAGTCATTGAGAACGTCATCGTGTAAGACACTACTGCAATAGCCAATTTTTTAGTTGGCTGCGTGGTAGTGTGCCAAGCGTTCGGCTTCTCGTGGCAAGGCGCGGTGCCACTGAGTACGGGTTCGATCCCACTTCGGACCATATATTGTTCTTCGTTTTTTTCTATTGTTGTTTGTCTGTCAATTTTTCCGAGTGCTAACACATACTTCTTTGTTCTATTATTCCCTATTATCGCCTCGGAAGTTCCCCATATAATAATATTTATGTATTATTATTTGTACCCAGTATATAATCACTGGGAACTACTATTCGTGCTGTTTCGTCCAATAAATGTTTGTCTACAACACAAGTATTCAGCCCTACTGGGAGATACTTGCATTAATAGGAAAGTACAAATATACAATTTATTTCCGGTCTGTGATCGTTACCCTATGCTATAGTCATTGAGAACGTCATCGTGTAAGACACTACTGCAATAGCCAATTTTTTAGTTGGCTGCGTGGTAGTGTGCCAAGCGTTCGGCTTCTCGTGGCTAGGCGCGGTGCCACTGAGTACGGGTTCGATCCCACTTCGGACCATATATTGTTCTTCGTTTTTTTCTATTGTTGTTTGTCTGTCAATTTTTCCGAGTGCTAACACATACTTCTTTGTTCTATTATTCCCTATTATCGCCTCGGAAGTTCCCCATATAATAATATTTATGTATTATTATTTGTACCCAGTATATAATCACTGGGAACTACTATTCGTGCTGTTTCGTCCAATAAATGTTTGTCTACAACACAAGTATTCAGCCCTACTGGGAGATACTTGCATTAATAGGAAAGTACAAATATACAATTTATTTCCGGTCTGTGATCGTTACCCTATGCTATAGTCATTGAGAACGTCATCGTGTAAGACACTACTGCAATAGCCAATTTTTTAGTTGGCTGCGTGGTAGTGTGCCAAGCGTTCGGCTTCTCGTGGCAAGGCGCGGTGCCACTGAGTACGGGTTCGATCCCACTTCGGACCATATATTGTTCTTCGTTTTTTTCTATTGTTGTTTGTCTGTCAATTTTTCCGAGTGCTAACACATACTTCTTTGTTCTATTATTCCCTATTATCGCCTCGGAAGTTCCCCATATAATAATATTTATGTATTATTATTTGTACCCAGTATATAATCACTGGGAACTACTATTCGTGCTGTTTCGTCCAATAAATGTTTGTCTACAACACAAGTATTCAGCCCTACTGGGAGATACTTGCATTAATAGGAAAGTACAAATATACAATTTATTTCCGGTCTGTGATCGTTACCCTATGCTATAGTCATTGAGAACGTCATCGTGTAAGACACTACTGCAATAGCCAATTTTTTAGTTGGCTGCGTGGTAGTGTGCCAAGCGTTCGGCTTCTCGTGGCAAGGCGCGGTGCCACTGAGTACGGGTTCGATCCCACTTCGGACCATATATTGTTCTTCGTTTTTTTCTATTGTTGTTTGTCTGTCAATTTTTCCGAGTGCTAACACATACTTCTTTGTTCTATTATTCCCTAACAATAGTGAGCCATGTGGCAGCCCTGGAAAAATGGATATTGGCTAGACGAATGATAGAGGGGATAGATTGATAGATTGGGCAAAGACACATGAAATGATTATTGGTACACCTGTAATCAGGCCCACTGATTCGCAGGGTTTTCCTTCCTTTTTCATGAGTCTTTTCTCTTCTAAGTTTTGCCTTAGCACAGTCTCAAATGATGTTATATCATTCCTTATACATGCTCTCCATGATGTGAGATCACTTGCCAGATGTTCCCAGTCATTTTCACAGATGGAGAAGTCATTCAGAGATGATTTACAGATATCTCTATATTGTAGTTTAGGTCTGTCGATTTGTCTTTTTCCGTGTATTAGTTCACCATATAGTATTCGCCTGGGGTTGCGTTTTTCTTCCATTCGCTGGACGTGACCCATCCATCTTAGTCTTCGACATCTGAGCACCGACATGATTGTTAGAGTCTTAGCACGTTGCAGGACAGTTAAGTTGGTTATTTTGTCCTGCCATTTGATGTGCATTATTCTGCGGAGACATCGCATGTGGAAGACATTTAGTCTTTTTTTCGTGATTTGAGTATGTTGTCCAGGTTTCAGATCCATATAAAAGTGGACTAAGCACACAAGTTTAATATATTATGAGTTTGATCTTCAGTGTTAGTTTCGTGTTGCTCCATGCCCTTTTTGTGAGTTTGCCGAAAGTCGTAGCTGCCTTACCAATTCGGCTGTTTATTTCATCATCAAGAGAAGTGGTTTGCGTAATTATGGATCCAAGATGCATACATTTGTTAACTGACTCTAGTGGACAATCTTTTAGAGTGATTAATAGAGGTTTGATGTCGCCTCGACTTAGTATTACTGTTTTCTGAACATTAATTGACAGTGAAAAAATGTCGCATGCTTTGCCCAGGTTGTTGATCAGCGATTGTAGAGTAGGCTGACCATTTTTTTCCCATTGTATTCGGGGACATTTGTCACATTTTTTACATTACAGAGGATTTTTTTGCTTTTTTTCTGAGAATGTCCCACAAAATCGGGGACGAACGATATATATATGTATGTATGTGTGTGTGCGTGCGTGCGGTGCGTGCGTGTGTGTGTGTGTAAAAAAATATAAATATATTTATTTATATATATTTATATGTGTGGGTGCGTGTGTGCGCAAGAAATTTTGTAGATGCAAAATAAAGATAACTTTAAATTTCATAATAACTGTGTTTATTTATAATAACTGTTTGATTTTATTTTTGTTACCATTCACGGTACTTATGCGATACACGCACTTACAACAAATTATACAAATTACAATAGCTAGTTTTGTTTCTCAATAACAAAAAAAAGGTTAAAAAAAAATGTAGCTTCAATTATATATCATCATACAATATGTATCAATTGCAATATTAAAGTAATGTTTACAGTACTTTATTTCTACTGAAGAGGTTGTTGCCTCGGCGTGGTACTTGTTTTTTTTTAGTGTATCTTTCTCAAGATCTCATGATTTGAAGCAAATTTTTCACTGAAGCTATCACACGAAAAATTAATGTTAGTTTTTTACTGTTAACATGGCTTGCACCGTGCTCACATTAATCCATGATTTCTCTTCGGACCAGACGTAGTTCATTTGAGAAAATAGTCTTTCTACGGATGCATTGCTGCCAGGTAAGCACATAAAAAGTTCAAGAATTCTCTTCACATTAGCATGTGGTACATTATTTTTTTTCAAGTACCTGAGTACTTCATTCCATTTTCTACATGGGGGCTTGTTACTGAACCACTCACATTCTTTTTGCAACAGATGGCCTCGCAAATACGTAAATTCATCAAAGAGCTCATCACAATTGGCGTTTACAACTTCATGACACTTTGAAGATATCTGTTCTACTGCATTATCAAAATGTTTCCTTTCAGGCACATTATCAAAGAGAAGGCAGCTCAGTTTTGACAAGTCCTCATTGTGCTTGTTCCAAGACTGCAATTAATGTAGTATTATAGTATATATATATATATATATATATATATATATATATATATATATATATATATATATATATAATGCAATATTATAGAATTCTTTACTTATTTGGAAATACCTTTCCATTTGGATGTCACCACTTTCTTTCTACTAAATCAATTAACAAACTCTTTACCATGTGTGGGATGAAATATTCATCGCGTCGAGTTTCTAATTTTATAATGAGATTGTTCACAGCTAGTGCTGATTCTGTTGCACTCTTGTCGTCGCCTTCAATCGCCTTAATTGTTTCACGGAAGAGTGATGCGTGAGAATGAGCAAAGCTGAGCCAAAGCTCTGATTCACTGTTTTCAAAGAATTGTTTCAATATTGTAGGACAGTGTGTTTCTGACAAGAAGAAAGATCTCAGTGATTGATACAGTTTCAATATTCTTTCCAAGGCTGGAAGTAATGACAACCACCTTATATTCGAATAACCTAATAATTGCTTACTTAAACTCCTGTCCAGCAAATTCACAGAAGTCTTTTAGGCGTTCTACACGAACTGTGTAAATGTGAAAGTATACAAATATTTTTGTTACAATCACTTCCATATCCATAATCAAACGCTGTTTTTGCACAATTGTGAATTATGTGTGCTTTGTAGCCAAGACCCCATTATGTGTCTGTTTAACTTGGACATTATTCTAGTTATGACATTATCTCTCTCTTTCCTCAACAAGCCTCCAAAGTTTGTATTTGTATTGTCTGCTGAGAGTCCAACAATCTTTTTGTTTAAGTCAAAATTATCAATTGCTTTCAATAATTGTTCAGATAAGTCGGACGTTTCTCCTGTGATATCTATGAAAGCAATCAGTTTGGTCTTTACTGGAGTTTCCAGCTCATAAGCCTGAAAATAACGAACTAAAATAGGAAGTACCTTAACATGTTTATGATTAGATATACATCTAAACGCCTGTCTGTACATTGAATTTTCATTGTCTGTACGCAAGACAATGTAACGAAGCTGACATATTTGAGGTCATTTTTTAGTTCATCAATAACCCAAGGAGCAAAAACATTGGTAATTATGAATTCACACTTTGTTCTTGCACAGGAAAATTGTTTCGTTGAAAATTTCTTTTGTAGAATTGTTGTACAATCCATACTGCGGAAACTATGATTATGAAGTACTGTATGATATGCGAAAGTTCCTCCATGAACAACTAGAGTGTATTAATCTTTTGAGGGTTCTGTTTTACAAAAATAATTTGTCATACACCCAGACTGAGACTTACAAAGCAGCGCATCCTTATGCTTTTTTGCCTGTAGATGATCAGTTATTGATGTCCTTCCACCACTTGCTATAGAAAAATTTGAACTACATATATTACATTTCACTAGCGTTCCATCCTCTAAAATTGCTTGTATCCAGAAATGGAAATTCAGCTTTCAGCGAATCACTAAAATGACATTCAGCGAATCACTAAAATGACACTTACGTTTTTTGGAAAGCATTGTTTTTATGCAACAGACGTCCACTGATCACAAATATAAAACACGACTGCCCTGTACTGTCATTACACTCGGACTGATTTGAAAATAAGCCAGGAAAGATACTTTGGCGGGAGATGTCCGGAAAGGCAGGGGTGGGAGGCGAGAGAGAGTGTGTCTGCTTTTTAAAAAATTAAACCCATCCCAATAGCAGTAAGTGGCTGAAATAGAAGTAACGTAGCACCGCGCTTCAAGAGTTTAAAGAGCTATCTCCGACACAACGCGTCCAAGTCTTCTCTTTTATCTTCCTGCTAATGCCGCTCCGTCTGGGATAAAAAAACACAACTTAGTAACGTCCTGAGTCAAAGTGATTATTTTAAAGGAGGGCCAATTCCGTGTATGAACATTTATTTATTCACTGAAATCGGGGGAAAATTTATTTCGGGGACAACTTCTACACTTCGGGGACTGTCCCCAAAAATCGGGGACGAATGGTCACCCTATTGTAGAGTGGCTTCACTATGATCGACTAGGGCTGCATCGTCAGCAAATAAAAGTTCTTTAAGTAGGGCAGCATTTGTTTTTGCTCTTAGTCGTGCTAAGTTGAAGTGAGCCATGTGATATTGTTCGAATATAAATATCTCCTGAGCTGGTTTCGTAATTATGTCTGAGCTGGACGCTGAGCCTCCTATGAACGAACATGCTGACGCCATAAATGCCCTCTCAAGAGGAAAAGCTGCAGGGAATGACAACATTCCCACAGAGATACTAAAGGATTACTTAAACGTATTACTTCCACATCTATACAAACTGTTAATCAAATGCTGGAGACAAGGAGAAATATAACATGATATGAGAAATGCTAAGATCATAACACTATACACAAACAAAGGAGACAGGGGTGATTGCAATAACTACAGAGGCATCTCTCTCCTTAGCACAGCCGGCAAGGCTTTTGCGAGAGTAATACTAAAATGCCTGCATAGACTTGCAGAACGTATTCTTCCCGAGTCTCAATGCGGCTTCAGAGCCGGGACATCAACCATAGACATGATTTTCACACCTAGACAATTACAAGAAAAATGCCGGGAATAAAATATGCTGCTCTATATTGCCTTTGTGGATCTCACAAAGGCCTTCGACTCAGTAAATAGAGATGGGCTCTCAGGGTGTTAGAAAGCATAGGCAGCCCACCTAAATTCATTAAGCTGATTATGTCCTTTCATTTAAAAATTAATGCTAAAATCCACTTTGATGGGAGTTCATCAGAGTTTTAAAGTCAGCAACGAAGTGAAACAGGGATGTGTCCTCGCCCCCACCCTTTTTGGTATATTATCTGCGGCCCTTCTAAATTACGCCTTAGAAAACAGCTCAGGAGATATTTACATTCGCACAAGATCAGATGGCTCACTGTTCAACTTTGCACGACTAAGAGCAAAAACAAATGTTGCCCTACTTTTAAGGAACTTTTATTTGCTGACGATGCAGCCCTAGTCGCTCATAGTGACGTCCCCTCTACAATCGCTGATCAACAACCTGGACAAAGCATGCGACATTTTTTAATCATCATCATTGAGTGCCGTCTCCGCAACGAAGGTTGGCTACCATGGAGCGCCATTCTGCTCTATCTCTTGCTTTGATGGTGCAGGTTGTCATCGGTTGATTTGTCCATCTTTTGATGTTACTCGTCCATGTTAATCTTGGTCTGCCTCTGCCTCTTTTACCTTGTATTTTCCCCTCCAGGATTACTTTCAGTAGGCTGTTGTGTCTTTCAACATGGCCCAAGAATCGCATTTGTCTTGTTCTAATTGTGTTCAGAAGTTCTCTTTTCATTTTTAGTTGTTTTAAGACTTCATCGTTTGTTTTCTTTTCCTTCCATCCAATTCTACCTATTCTACTATAAATCTACATTTCAAAGGCTTCAATTCTCTGTTCTGTTTTCTTGTCTAATGTCCATGTTTCAGCACCATATAGGAATATTGAGAAGATGTAACATTTCGCTATTCTTAGTTTTAGCTCTGGTGTTATTTGTTTTGATGTTAGTATGTCCTTCATGACATTAAAATTACTTTTTGCCATTCCTATTCTTTTGTTTATTTCAGTTGTACATTTTCCATCACTGGTTATAGTATGTCCAAGGTAGTTATAGTTCTGAACTGTCTCAAGGTCTATTCCTTCAATTTTGATATCCACTTGTGGGTTTTGAGTATTTTCTTTGTTTATGATCATAGTTTTAGTCTTTTTGATATTCATATCTAGTCCATATTTTTTGCTTGTCATGTTTATTTCATTAAGTAATTGTTGTAGGTCTTTAGGATTTTCTGCTAGTAGTACAGTATCGTCAGCATATCTTAGGTTATTGATTATCTTTCCATTAATTTGTAGGCCTGGCATCTCTATGTTTTTAAAGATTTGCTCAGCGTATAGATTGAACAAGCTTGGTGATAGGATGCATCCTTGTCTTACTCCTCTTTTTATATCAATGGGTGTATAGAACTCTTTGTTATATTTTATTATTGCTGTTTGCTCCCAGTATAGATTGCATATTAGTCGTATATCCATGTCATCTAGATGTATCTCTTTTAGGCATTCTATAAGTTGTTCGTGGTGTACTCTATCAAAAGCTTTGGTGTAGTCTATGAAGCAGGCATATATTGGTGGTTTTTTCACTGTCAATTAATGTTCAGAAAACAATAATACTAAGTCAAGGCGACATCAAACCTCTATTAATCACTCTAAAAGATTGTCCACTAGAATCAGTTCAAAAATTTATGCATCTTAGATCCACAATTACGCAAACCACTTCTCTTGATGATGAAATAAACAGCCGAATTGGTAAGGCAGCTACGACTTTCGGCAAACTCACAAAAAGGGCCTGGAACAACACGAAACTAACACTGAAGACCAAACTCATAATATATTAAACTTGTGTGCTTAGTCCACTTTTATATGGATCTGAAACCTGGACACAAATCACGAAAAAAGACTAAATGTCTTCCACATGCGATGTCTCCGCAGAATAATGCACATCAAATGGCAGGACAAAATAACCAACTTAACTGTCCTGCAACGTGCTAAGACTCCAACAATCATGTCGGTGCTCAGATGTCGAAGACTAAGATGGATGGGTCACGTCCAGCGAATGGAAGAAAAACGCAACCCCAGGCGAATACTATATGGTGAACTAATACACGGAAAAAGACAAATCGACAGACCTAAACTACAATATAGAGATATCTGTAAATCATCTCTGAATGACTTCTCCATCTGTGAAAATGACTGGGAACATCTGGCAAGTGATCGCACATCATGGAGAGCATGTATAAGGAATGATATAACATCATTTGAGACTGTGCTAAGGCAAAACTTAGAAGAGAAAAGACTCATGAAAAAGGATGGAAAACCCTGCGGATCAGTGGGCCTGACTTGTTCATTCTGTGGCCGTGAGTGTTTGTCAAACATTGGTAGAATTAGCCACGAGAGAAGCTGTTCGACAAAAAACAAATCCTCAAAAAAAAAAAAAAAAAAAAAAAAAAAAATACACAATAGCCTTCACAAGACCGTCTGACAAGACGAAAAGTGCCATATATATATAAGTGTGTTGTGATTTTTATATATACACTTAGTATTATTTTTACTATAATCATTGAAACAAGTATATATTTTGTTACACAGTGTGCTAGTATTTCTATACATTTCTTGACATTCTACAAAAGCACGTTAGATTGATAATCTTGAGAATATGATGTAAACATGCTGAAATGAACTTGGACACATACAACTCTGTATTGTGGTAACTGGTAACATGATTACAACTGTCTTTATTCATCCAAATTCTACATTAACTTTCTATCTATCTATTGTCCTTTCGAGCCGAAGACGGCACATAGGGCAGAACTACAATCTCAAAAACAGAAACCTTGCGTGCCAAAATGGCACATATTGCAGAGATCACTGCTTCTAAAATCTATGGTTCAGTTTCCATAACAATGCTTTTTACAATGACAGCTTACAATAACTTTAGCATGTTAAAAATACTAGCCTACCGGCGAAATTGAAGTATTATAAGCGTGGTCGTTAGCAGTCTTTCTTTATAATCTAATTAGGCAACTAGTAGTAATTTCTGTAATTATACTAATAGCTATTATCCACTGCTCTCAAAACTGTTTCTTAATTGTACTTGCTTACTCACCTGTATTTTTATGACTCAATTCACACAATCTCTTATGTCCTTTGGAGATTCTGTTTCTAACTGTAATGTTCTCCCGTTCTGTTAACTATTTCTAATAACCTTCTAGCTCTCTAACTCTTAGCTGGTCCAAGATCCTCGAGAATTGTATATAATATAACTATCGAACTAATTCACTCGTCACTCTCTGCCTTGAGGCAGGTCTCTGACAGTCTTAATTCTACATCTTGTCTGGTATGTCCAAAGTCTTTATGACTGAATGTAAAATCTAACTAACTACTAACCTTTTGCCTTAAGGCAGGTTTCTAAATACACCTACTACATTTTTGCTGGTACGCCCAAAAGCTTCGAGGGCGAATCTCAATCTCTTCTACTCTTCTCTCCACAAGTGTTTCCGGGTTTTGTTGCTATGTCAGCCACTTCCATCTGGCTAAGGATTCTGGAAAAACATGGCTATGGTCATCCTACCATTCGCCAGGAGCTAATTACTACCTCTAACTCCTCTGCCTTAAAATTGTGTCACTAATCCTCATTTCTTGAGGAGTCTTGACAACATCTGTCAATCATTCTTATTACTTAGGCTTCTAGCAAAACAAAGCTATCATTTGGTCTCTTGACCAACGTGGGCGCCCTCTCTCAGAACTCTTTTTTTTTTTATCTCCACTGCCGCTGTATATTTATGAGAATTCTGCGTCTCTTATCGTTTGACATCAACGAGTCCAAACCGTCTTCTTTTTCACTATTTCGACCAGAAAAAGATCAGAGCTAATTTGAGTCAGCCTTTTAAAAAGCGGACAAGCATTCTAATATCCTTTACACGACAATATTTTATATTAAAGTAAAGTTACAGAATACAAAACCAGGCTACTCATATATAGTATTATATATATTATATATATACATAATATATATAGTATATATATACTAGTGCTATAAAATCCACACCTTTAGAGAGACTGGAAACTGTAACAGGCCTCCAACCTAAGGGAGAGTTGATGCAACAAGCGGAGAAATACAAAAGACTCCAGAACGACCCCATGTACCACATAATTACCCACTTCGCAAGAGGGAGATTAAAGAGGAGTAACTTCTTGACAATCTCCAAAGAATCGACAAGTGACCAAATACCATTCCAAACAAAACCAAAAACCATATGCACATCCAGTATGACTTTCCACGGCAAATATAAAATACCAGAACTAAAGGAAGACATAACAGGAATCAAGAAAAAGGTACCCAAACAGATTCAGAGAGAAAGCTCATAGCAAAAATAAAAACACACAAACGATAATTGATAATTAACCGTGTGACTTCTGGTCCTAAATATATACGGATGGATCTGCCGCAAATGCTATCAGAAACAGAGGTGTAACTGAGGCTACCTACGTCAGAAATGCACGTAAAATGGCTTCCATAAAATAAAATTAATAACCTGTTATTATATTGTTACATCCTCTAAAGTATAGAAAAATTACCAGGTTGTCATATCCAAAGTCGATATTAATCCTAAGAGTCTAATTGTGGGTGCTATTGTAAAGTCACACTTGGAAAGTCATCAACTAAAGTTAGACCATGATGTGACTGCATTTCTCTCAGAATCTGGCGAGTGTTCATGTAAAGATGATCAACTTTTCCCCATTGGAACAAAGCCAGACATCTAAAAAAACATAAATTATCCGTATAAGGTTTTGAAGTAGTGACATTCACAACTGCTCGTGGCATGCTCTTTAGATGAGAGTATATAGAAATAGTGTTTCTAACCTACATTCAGAACTGCTGTCTACCCCACCTTCATTAACTTTTCTCTCGTTTGTGGAGTTGTCGCTATCAAAACAGTTACTGTTTATATGACGTCAGGTAATCTTAACTGTTACACACTTTCCGTGTGTTACCGGGGCCTCATTATGAGGGAAGTAAAGAATAGTGACACTGTGACCTTCCAGGCATGTCGTAAGAGGCGACTAAGGAGGTTGATCGATGGCTTGACAAGCTGTCATTGTAAAAAGTATTGTTATGGAAACAGCGCCATATATTTTAGAGCAGTGATCTCTGCAATATGTGCCATTTTGGCATGCAAGGTTTCTGTTTTTGAGATTGTGGTTCTGCCCTATGTGCCGTCTTCGGCTCGAAAGGACAATAGATAGATAGAATCTTAACTAGTCATTTATATTTGATTCCAATCTATTGTTTGTATTTCAGTCATTGTTGTTTTAGTTCTCGTCGCAATTTTGCTAAAATAATAATGAATAACATGTTTAGTCGACTAGCCCAGTGTACATTTTATCGCCGGCGAGCAAACATATTTAAGGTATAAATATCTCACAAACAAAACCCATGACAAATATTCAGGTTTTCACTTTTTACTCCCAAAATGATTAAACTCTATTTATATTATGCATCTCATTATAATAGCAGAGATTATATGTGGAGAAATATTTTGATCTCAATAGACTATTTTCTATAAGTAAAAGAAACTGGGAAAATGTGGCTGCGGATCGTAGCACATGGAGAATAACAACATAAAAAATGGCACAGCAACTTTCGAGACATATCAAATGTGTTCATATCAAATTCAGAAGACAAAAGGAACAAGAGAAATAAAAGAAGGTCAGGTACAGCAAATACACATTGCTCGTTCTGTGGATGGATCTGTCTGTCCAGGATTGGCAAATTCAGCCACGAGAAAAGATGTTCAGTAAAGCAGCACCCAGTATGAGACACTATTGCTTTACCAAACCACTGACTTATCATGATTGCTTGCTACCAACCATCTGTCAAGACGCCAAAGACCATATAAAATAGATTATGTTTTGTTGTGTTGTGTTACCAGCGAGCCAAAAAAAAAAAAGACCTTCTTAAACTACAAATATTTCACAAACGGTTCCATGACAAAAATTCAGATTTTCACTTTTTACTAACATAATTATTAAACTGTGCTATTGTTTTAACACATACTTTATATCGCTGTTAGTACTAATAGGGGTATAAAGTATTTGTTAAAACAATGACACAGTTTAATAATTCTGTAAGTAAAAAGTGAGTCAGAATTTTTCTCTTGGAATCGTTTGAGATATTTGTACTTTAATTAAGTAGGTATTTCAATGTCCGTAGAAATTCAAGTGTTCTTTTGTGTAATTCGAACGGATTAATTTGTGATTTACAAATACAAAAAGCAAATTCTGTCACATACCAGCTTTCACCATTGCTAAGACATCCAAACATTTCTATGCCAGCTAAACTTCTTCTTCTTCTTCTTCTTTTTTTCTCTTTCACTGATACCTAAAAGGTGTCGTGATTTATATCATTTGTCGTTCTTGTGCTGCTCGAATTGTCTGAATTAGTGATTTTCCTTTGTTGTTACATGTCTCTGTCACTGCATCTATCCATCTTCTTCTGGGTCTTCCTCTTGGTCTTTTCCCATGCATTCTCGAGAAGAACGCCCTTGATGGTGATTGGTGAGGATTCATTCTGACCAGGTGGCCAAACCATTTAAGTTGTTGTTGTTCTATATATTCTTGGCAGGGTTTTGTTCCTACCATTTTTCTTATGGTTTCATTTGGTATTCTATCTCTTCTTGTGTTGTTTGTTACTTTTCTCAAGCAACGCATCTCACATGTATTGATCTTTCTTAAATGGGATTTAGAAAGGGTCCATGTTTGACTTTCATAGCACAAAGTTGGTATGAAGATGCTATTTATCATTTGTTGTTTAGCTGGCATAGAAATGTTTGGATGTCTTAACAATGGTGAAAGCTGGTATGTGACAGCATTTGCTTTTTGTATTCTCATGTCAATTTCTCTGTCTAGTTTTCCATCTTCTGTGAACATTGCGCCTAAATACTTGAATTCCTCTACTTGTTTTATTTCTTTGTCTTTGATCTTGATGTTTAATGGGTGTCTCAATTTGCTTATTCTTATAGCCTCTGTTTTTGCTGTGTTAATTTTCATACTGTAGTTTGTGCAGCTTTTATCTAGAGATGTTAAATGCTGTTGTAGCAGGTTTTCATCCTCATATATTAGGCATTGGTCATCTGCGAAGAGTAGCTCATTGATGTTGGAGTTTTCTACCTCTATGTTATTATTTGATTTGTCCTTATTGTTGGTTGTTTCCTGATTTATTTTGTCCATATATATGATGAAGAGGAGTGGTGAGAGGACACATCCTTGTCTTACTCCTGTTGTAACCTGAAACCATTCTGACAGACCTTCCGATGTTCTGACGGCACTTTGACTGTTTTTATGTAGTGCTATTATATTTTCTAGTAGTTGTCCTGCTACCCCGTATGTTTCTAAAGTTTGCCAAAGTTTGTTCCTGTCCACATGGTCAAACGCTTTTTCCTGATCTATAAACACTATATTTAGGTTTCTGTCATATTCTATTGTTTTTTCACATAGTTGTCTCAATGTAAATGGGATTTAGAAAGGCCAGCTAAACAACAAATGATAAATAGCATTTTCATACCAACTTTGTACTATGAAAGTCAAACATGGACCCTTTCTAAATCCCATTTAACGAAAGATCAATACATGTGAGATGCGATGCTTGAGAAAAGTAACAAACAACACAAGAAGAGATAGAATACCAAATGAAACCATAAGAAAAATGGCAGGAACAAAACCCTGCCAGGAATATATAGAACAACAACAACTTAAATGGTTATGCCACCTGGTCAGAATGAACCCTCACCAATCACCATCAAGGGCGTTCTTCTCAAGAATGCATGGAAAAAGACCAAGAGGAAGACCCAGAAAAATATAGATGGATAGATGCAGTGACAGAGACATGTAACAACAAAGGAAAATCACTAATTCAGACAGTTCGAGCAGCTCAAGAACGACAAAGGATATAACCACGACACCTTTTAAGTATCAGTGAAAAGAGAAAAGAAGAAGAATTAAGTAGGTCTATTTTGTTTATGCTTGATTAAACGTCGCGAAATAAGTGGATCTTTATATAAATTAGATAATCCCAATATAATTTATTTGGAAGTGGTGGGTGAGACACAAATTTTGGTCAGAACTTGTGGCTGAGGAAAGGGGAGGGGGGAGATTCCGTTTTTGACGTCACAACTGCATATTGATGTTCTTATTTGTGGTAATATGAGGCTGTAAATCCTTGTCTAAAAATTAACATAACGGAAAATCTGGAATATGGAAAATATAGAAATTAGTAGATGGAATGTAGTATCTAGTCTATTATGCAATCAGAATTGTAATGGGTCGACCATCCTCGGATAATATGGTTAGTATTCTATACTCTGGTCAAGAAGAGATAGAATACCAAATGAAACCATAAGAAAAATGGCAGGAACAAAATGACCAGAGACCAGAGGTCTGGTCGTATCTAGATATTTTGGTGGAAGGTTGTCTTCTCCACCCAATGACTAGTTTTTAAATTATGGAATCTAGAGAGTTGAGGATGGGGATGAAGATTATGTTGGTGGTGCTGCGAGTGAAGTTGTCGATGATGAAGACCCTGTTTGATTATGCTGCGAGTGGTGTTGTTATAGTTGTTTGGTGTATGTGTTTATTTAAGTATGTTGATATGATGTATGTCCGATCACAATGATATACCACGCTTCCCAAGACGAATGTTCTAAATGTTTTTCATTAGATCATGGCGTCTGGCAAATGTTGTCTGGTACATTGAACACGGGTGGAATCTATGTGATCCACAGTTGCTATTGGCAGTGGCGTATACTGGTTTTGGGGTCTGGGCTACCGCTGACATAAAAATAAAAACATACATTATATTCAGTAGGCTAGCATAAAGTAATATTTTTTAATGGCATCACTACATTTTAAATTACTTACTTATTTATATGTTAATTATATCCGTCTTGTTTGGGACGAAAATATCTTGATGATTTTGTCATTGAAAGTGCTGTTGGGTTGGTTTCTAAGTTTCTGAGGGAATGATTTCTCAATGGACATTAATGCCAAACCAGATAAGTGTTCTTGTGTCTGAGTTGAGTGACAATTATTTTGATTCTCTTGAGAGCAGAAAAAGTTCTTTCTAAAGATGATGATGCGCATAACGTAGTTATAAATAGCTAAGGAAGTTCTGGCAATCAGACATAGTTTCACTTTCACTTATAATGCTTCTAATTGGCTAGAGCTAAAAATAACCCATGAAACTGCATTCTTCTAGCGGTAGCTCCCGCTATATAATTTTGACTCCCATTTTTTAATGTCAATGTGGCTAATACTAGGTCTGGATAGAGGAAAAATGTACCTCTAGCTACTAGAGGTTTCAATGTAGAGTGGTTTAGATTTCATCCACAAATGTTATAGTGGTCAGAAGAAAACCTTGCTTTAATAAATGCAAATAAATCATATTGGCCTACGAAATTTGCAATAGAATATTAGAAAATTTGTAACATAATTATAAAAAAATAAAATAAAATAAATTATCATTTCTTTTTGTAATTCGTTAATATGTTCAAGGCTACCGGCAATAGCTGCGGCAACATAGAGAATACGTCACAGGCTATTGGTAGAAGTATTTGCTGTAATTGTAATTTGTTGTACATTACGATATCTGTGATATAAAATAAACTAACAAAATTACACACAAGAAAATGACGCATAAATATTCATATACAAACACCAACAACAAACAGGCCGACTTGATTTAATCCCTTTTAGATGTAAGCTAACTGGTCTTTACGGCATGTTGCTTGTCACATATAGTCACATGTCTTTTTGAACTGTTGTCCAAAACAAAAACAAAACAAAAAACAAGAACATTCTTCTTCAGCACTGAAATGTTGCTATACGACTAGACCAGCAGGGACCATAAACTAGACAGTCTGCTTGAGGTTTTCTCCCATTCCTCAGTATGCTAACGACACTTCAGTATTGGAGCAAAATAATGTTTGTTTTTCTAGTATTCATCATCATCATCATTGAGTGCTGTCTTCGCATCAAGGTTAGCTACCATGGAGCACCATTCTGTTCTGTCTCTTGCTTTGATGGTGCAGGTTGTCATAGGCTGACTTGTCCATCTTTTGATGTTACTCGTCCATGTTAGTCTTGGTCTGCCACTTCCTCTTTTACCTTGTATTTTATCTTCCAAGATTACTTTTAGTAGGCTGCTTCCTAGTGGTACAACTCAAAAAGTGTTGATCTATTTCCCATTGGTCCAGTCAATCCAGTTTTGCAGTGAATATCTTATTCACGGAGATAATTAGGTAAGGTAATAAATGCAAAGATAACCATTACCGCATCATCTCTAAATGAGATTAAAACTCTTCACACTTCTGTAACATAATATCTTCTTTGATTGTTTGTCCTGATCAATTTCATACAGAAAGTATTAAACATAGCTGAACATCTTGTCAGTCTGGAAAATAAAATTGCATTGAAAAACTTAGTGTAAAAAGTTACCATTATAAGTCTTTAACAACAGTTAATTTGGCTTCACAGCATAAAATTATTAGTAGAATATGGATAAGCAGGTTCAGCAAATTTTTGTGGAAGCATGATCAAGCTCTAGTGATAAAAAAAAAAATTTTACAGAAAAAAATTTATCACCATTACATTTTAAAATCACATGTTGAAAGATATACTAAAGTGAAAAATAATAATTAACAGCAATTAGCAATAAGAAAAAAAAAAAACAGAAATACAATACATGAATCAGCTATATAATTCAGGTATCTTTTAAGCCTTTTGGTAAATATTCCATTTATAATAATATTTAACAATAAATATTATTATATATAGGGCCTTTTTTTTAAAAATAAAAAGTTTACTGGAGCTCAATCAGCACATTCCATGAAATGATAAAATTGTGATATATGAGACTTCTGAAGCACTGATGTACATATATTTGCTAAATGGATATTATAAAAATAAAATATATTTATATTGTTGCATTTGTTGAGTGATAAAAAATAGACAGAAAGTCAGTTATGAGGTTCAATGATTTTGATAATTAAAAACTAAAGAAAAAATGTTTAAAAATCAAATTAATACCTTTAATAAAAAGGTTTCTAAATTGGTTGATCAAATTGGTTGATCTAAATCACATTGATTGATCACACCATCTTCACAAGTTTGTCCTGGGTTCTTTGAGCTGGTTGCTTTCAGGAACTAGGAATTAAAGTACTATAAATGGCAGAAAAACAATGAAGTTGTTAAAAATCATTATACACATGGTCTTCATTTGTTAAGAAGCTCTTGTTGGTGTGAGAAATAGGTTAATCAAGAAGAAGTTACACTCACATTGAGCAATAGAAATGATGATACTATTGATAGTGTTTATTAGCTGCAATAGTGCAGTAAGACATTTTCTTCTGTCAGGAATTCATGAACACGTTTTACAACTTGTCTTTCTGGAATTCTAAACCTCTAAGACAAAATGTCACCAAAAGAAACATTGTCTTTTCTGACATTTGAGTCTCATTTTTAGAAAGAAGGCAAGTTTCCATTTGTCATTTCAAGTTGTAAGTAAAACATTCTTGGTTAAAGAAAATTTAATTTAATGACAATTAATGATTGGATTAAGCCCTTAACTTACATCTGACTCAGCAGGTTGGTATGGGATAAGAAAGAAATGCTCAAAGAAATCACAGAAAAATAAAGATAGACCACAAATATAAAGTAGTAATCATCAATAAATGCAGAATAAAAAACAAAGAAGTTGAACTTATAGAAGAAATGACAAAGAAGAAAATTAAAATACTAGCCGACACCAGATTAAAAGGACAACAGATAAAGAAAACACACATGAACTACAAGATAATATTCTCAGGAGTTGACAATACAGAATGAGCAACACATGGAGTAGGCTTTATCATCAACCCAGAACATACAAAGAATATTCTAGAAATAAAATACTACTCAAAAAGAACAATCACAACCAGACTACTAGAAGACAGTCGAAAAACAACATACATATAGATTAATGCTCCATGTAACAACAATGAAAAAGACAGCGAAGAATTCTATGACACGCTAAATGAAATTGGCGACAAGATTGATGAAAGCTATGACATGTTAGTGATGGGAGATTTTAATGGAAGGCCTGGGAAATGCAACAGTGAGGACAGATATTGTATGTATATATCCTGGGACCCTTTGGCGATAAGAGAGCTGAAATTAATAAATTGGAAGCGGACTGTTGGAATTATGTAATCAAAATGATTTGTTTTTCACCAGCAAATTCATCAAACACAGACAGTTGCAATTATACACCTGGTACAAGTGGAAACACAACATGCAGATGCCAGATAGATTTTATAATAACAAGAAAACAGAACAAGAAAAGAGTAACTGATTTATACCTAATATCACAGACATCGCGGACCATAATATGGTTTTGATTACACTCACTCAGTCAGAACAAGTACAGAGAGGCAAAACAGACATTCTACAATACAATCTTCATCCCAACGTTGTGATACCAATGCCAGCTCTGGACCCTACATGCAAGAACAATGCGACTCCAGTTCTGTGTTGGTTGATTAGTCTTCTTACACACCCACTAAATTTCACATTTCTGTTTATGCCTATCTTAACTCCCATCTATTTCATCCGAAGGAGTGACATGGATTTGTGGTTGTCGAAGTCCTGTGCTCTTCCCACTTCCCGGAGGGCATTGATGATATACATGTGTATATATATATATATATATATAAACAAAAAGAACTATACAAATTTAATTTATTTAAAAAAAAAAAACTATACATAGTAAAACTCACCAAATTATGGTTAGATTATCCCCATACCTGCTGTTACCTGTTTCATTTACTTGCAGTGGAAAAAAAAATGTAATATAAAATTTCTGAAATACATTAAACAATAATCTAACCCTATATTAAGACACCTTCATAAGATTTAGGAAAGCAAAATAAATACTCTTGGAATTTGACGATTTGCCGCGAGCAAACATTTTTTCCCTCTGTATATCTTCCTAGTTATTCTCGCTAGCGATCAATAAAAAGTCACTGCTGGCGGATTTTTTTATTCAAACAACACGTATGTTTAGTAAAACTACTAATTTAATGTAAAAGTTGTGACTTTTTAGAAAAAAATGTCTTTTACTTCTTTGTCCTTCAGCATCAAAAGGAGATATAATTTGCAGTCTTTTGCTCTTCTATACTGCTGCTGTTATGCTTTCTAGTGTTTCTAATATTCCATCAATCTTCTAATATTCCATCATCATCTTTTTCGTGTTATGCCATTGGGTCTGGTGTTCTCACAATGTTTATTGAAGGCTCGTGTTGAGTTTTGATCTTTCTGCCTTATCACGAGGCCAAACCATTCTATCTATTGTTTCTTTATGTACTCTATGGCAGGAAATATTCCTAGCTTTCTTCTGTTCTCAATTTCTAATCTTATCTCTCATGCTATTTCCTGTTATTTGTCTAATACATTTAACCTCGGTAGTGGTTATTTTTCTTATTGTTTTGGCATCTAGGGTCCAGGTTTATCATTGGTAGCACAACGTGGACTCTTTTACTTCTGACAGCAAAAATCTCTTTAGTTGTTATCTATGAGACATCAAACAAACCTTTGTAAACACAGGATAGGCAACGAAGAACACTAAGATAAAAGCGAACGTACAGGACAGGCTGGACTTTGGTCGACATGTCAATAAACAAAGCACGCATCTCTGATAGCCAAAGTGCAGTGTGTTCAAATTTTGTGCAGTAAATCAGACCTGACAGTTTGGTGTGGCATGGGCGGTTGCTTTTACCTGTTTTGTACAGGTAAATCCTAAATGTTTGCGATAGTCACTTGTGAACCTTCAATTGCGATCAGATGTCGTTTTAGATACACAGGATACTTTTTCAAAAGTATTGTAATTTTGGACTCAGTAATCTTACATTGCTGATATAGTTCAACCTCAGGCTGGTCCTGCATGAAAATGCTGTTATGTATGTCCCTCACAAGACAGAAGAATGACAAAAAAACTTGTGTTTTATGTAAAAGGGTAATTTATCATGCAAATGTTATGTTTGTTCTGTTTGTGCACCTTAATTTGTTCAATTATTTTAAAACTATTGTCCTTCATAAGTATCATTGTTCAATGTGTTTGTACCAAAATGTCCAAATAAATATTTTTGCAAACTACACAATGTTTTATGTAAGTAGTAATTTTTATGAAGGTGTCATAACAATGTGATTTACAGATAGGAGTTGTAATTTAAGGTTAAATTCTGAACCATTTTGCTAAACTTTTTTGAAATCTTTTATGATATTCCTCTCAAAAAATGGAATCATCCAGCATATCCACACCACACTGCATACATTATCTATAGGTTTGTCACTTTAGCCACCTCAATCATCAGATCAACCTCCACTCTATCACTATAAGTAAAAGTTACATCTACACCATAAGATATACAGGATATATAGTGTTAATGCCCACATTTTTCAATGACACATTTTATGGGTGATGTGATTAGTATCATACAAGGCTATTTTCTTATTTTCCAAAAAAAAAAAAAAAAAAAAAACTTTTGTTTCCAGTTTCAGAGGCTGGGTGAACCTTGAAAAATGTGTCAAACCAAAAAAGTGTGCCACTCCTGGGAAGTAAACTTAGACATGTACAAATTTTGATTGTGTTCTGTTGTCTCTTCTGCTAGCTGTTTTAGGGTGAATAGTGTGTCATTGCATCCTCTATTTAAATTTTATTTTTTTGGCAATCTAGAAGTATTTATAGAGTAAATTTGTAAATTTTAATGGGTTCACTGAATTCGGTGGAAGAGTTATAAAATTAGTTGATATAGCAACACACAGTAAAAAAAGGATTTTCTAAAATATATTTGATGATGAAGTGAAAGAAAATTTTGAAGGCCCCTGTGAAATGTTAATAAATTTAAAATTGGAAGAATGTGGAAGAAAAAAAGAAAGGTGAGTTAAATACATTATTTGAGAGAAAGAGCCATTTGCATAAATGTTGTTTTAATATTATTCTATTTTATTGTTAGCTACTGTTATTAATGTTTTATTATGCATAAATTATAAATGAAAATTTATCTCACATATGTACAATATATAGTGATCACAATTATTCAATTTCATGCACAGACCTACCCATCATGGATTTGGAGGATCCAAATGTATTACAGTTTAAACAAAATATTAACACACACATTTTATAAATATATGTATTTTACACACACTCCTTTGTTGCATGAAAAAAATGTTTCATCTTTGACAAAAAATCTGCTTATTTTAGAATTTAGCAGCATTAGTTGCTGTGCCAGTGACGGCGATATCCCCTTTTCTGTACCGGGGGATTGTGGGTAGGACTCTGGAGATCTTCTTCTCAATATATTGTGGAGTACTGACTCCTGAGTTGTCTGAATAATGAACTGCTACAGGAACTTGTGAGTAGGCTGTAAAGAAAACTGTTAAAATCTTACTTCTGTTAGGTGGAACAAACAGTAAATTCTCTTAAGGAACCAAGATGTAAATGAATCAAATGCAGTTTTATGTATACAATAATTTAACAATTCTTTTTATCTGTATATGGGTTTATGATCCTTGTGCTTGAATAGTGTCCATTAGTACAATTTTACCAGTGTAAAAAATGTATACACTCTTTTGACTCATATTCTCTTTTGACTGCAGAATGAACATATGACTGCATGAAAATAACAAGGTATATTTCTGTATTTACAATTTTAGATTTTATATCTCTTCGTACTCATTCACTTTCAAATGTCTAGTGACAATTATAAGAAAGGCAATAATCAATCTAATTTTCTTGAAATCTAATCTAACTTATAACATTCTTTCAATGGCATCAGAAATCACACATTGTTCATAAGAGTACCTCATGATGAATCCCTGTTCTTGGCAAGCTTTTCAGTCTCAGTGAGAAAATCAATGTCTGCTTCCTATGCATCTCAGGCCAAAGTATCTCAGAGGTCAGCATCTTTTTCTTATTTAAGTGCTTGCTTAGTGATTCTCTAATTACTTCTTCTAATTATATGGCCATAATATGTCTACATTCTTTTCCTGATTATTGATGATGTTGGTTGCATGACCATTTATTTTATTTCTGCATAAATCATTTTATACTGTATACAAACAATTTTCCTTAAATATTTGTTTTCAAATGTATCTAGTTTATTCTCTATTTCACATGCATAAATAGGAGTGGATAGTGTAAATGAGTTGTAAATCCTCAGCTTTGTTTTTATACTTAGGATTTAAAAAATGTAAATACTTTCTCAAAGTTTTATGAAAACCAATGAAGTTTTTGCTATTCTGGTTATTACTTTCTTTTTAACCTCTCCTTCTTGGAGGTTTTTTGCCTCCTCACAGACAGTAAAAAATAGGCAGATGATCTTTACTTATAATTGCTTGACACTGTTTTACAAAGCAGCTTCTCTCATGGCTGATCGTGCCAATACTGATTCCAGAAGCGGGTCCAGCTGCAGAATCAACATGAGTTTTTATGTCCAGGGGTCTCACTACTTTTCTTTTGTCTCTTTCCTCATCTAGCTTTGACTCCATTTCATTTATATTTTACTTTCATCTATATAACTTCCAAGATATACAAGTATACTCTTTCTTCTTGAATAACAAGATTGTTCATTACTTTTGTCTTTTCTTAATTAATCTCAAGTCCTATGCAAACTACTTCAGACAGAGCATCTATTTTCTCTCGCATCACATTCACATTACCACAAATAAAAATCAGTGTCATATGTAAACAAGTATCTGTTCCCCAATCTGTTATTTGTTGTGGCATGTCATAACAGCAAAGTTATAATTTTATGCTAGCTTTCTTTAATTTGTGATATAATTCATTAAAAAAGTGAACTTTTTTTTCCGTACAAGGAAAAAGTAAACACAAAGTAAGTCATATATATATATATATACGAGGGGAGGTCAAAAAGTAATGCACACCAATTTTTTTCTCGGCTAATAATAAAGATAGGAATATGAAATTTTGCACACTTGGAATATGACATGCACAGCATTATGATAAATATTACGCAATCTATGAACCGTTAAAATGGAGCTTGTCAACAATGTCCGTTACAAACAGCGAATTGTCATAGAATTTCTGGTTGCGGAAAAAGAAACTGTGGCAAACATTCATAAACGACTGTGTGCAGTGTACAAATGTTCTGCAGTCGATAGGAGCACAGTTAGTCGCTGGGTTCAGAGAATTAAAGCTGCAGAAAGTGTACGAGTGGAGCTGCATGATTTACCGCATTCTGGACGTGTTGCCTCGGCTACCAGCACAGACATATTAAACCGGGCTGATGCCATTATTCGTAAGGATAGGTGTATCACTAGTCAGCAATTGGCATTGCAGCTTACAGTCAGCAAGTGAAGTGCAATCGCAATTTTTAAAACTCTCGGATATTCAAAGATTTGCGCTCGATGGGTTCCTCGGTGCCTAACAAATGATCACAGAGTTCAAAGGAAAACATTCTGTTCTGAATTGTTGGAGCGTTTCGGTGTTGAAGGAGAAATGTTTTTGTCAAAAATTGTTACCGGTGACGAAACGTGGGCACATTATTATGAGCCTGAAACAAAAATGCAGTCAATGGAATGGCATCATCCGCAGTCACCAAAAAGAAAAAAATTCAAAACATCTCCATCAGCCGGAAAGGTGATGATCACTGTCTTCTGGGACATTGATGGTGTGATTCTTGTTGATGTAATGACAAGAGGTGAGACAATCAACTCGACAGCTTACATCAATACACTGACAAAACTCAAAAATTGGTTCCACAGTGTTCGGCCTAATAAGCCATCTGCAGATTTGTTGCTTCAACATGACAATGCACGCCCTCACACAAGTCTGGTAACACGGGAAGCAATCAACAAATTTGGTTGGACTATACTGCCCCATCCTCCTTACAGCCCTGATCTGGCTCCCTCAGATTTCCATCTGTTTGGACCACTCAAAAAATTCCTGCGTGGGACACACTTTGACAATGATGAGGATGTGATCTGTGCAGTTAAAAAATGGCTACGCGAGCAGGACAAAACTTGGTACAAACGAGGCATTCATGACCTAGTTTCGCGTTGGCGTAAGGCAATATGCTTGGACGGAGATTATGTTGAAAAATAGGTAGTGTAAAGGGGATGTTCATCTACAATCTGTGAAAATTTCACACATTTTGCCCGAATAGTTTCCGAGAAAAAAATTGGTGTGCCCCTCGTATATATATATATATATATATATATATATTGAATATATATCAATGGAACAGATAATCTTTGTTCTTCAATCATCTATTGATCTAAAACACATTGATAAAACAAGTAAAATTACTCTTACTTACATTTTCTATTTTTCCGACCTTTGGAGGCATTACTAATATATTTGTTCTTCTCTGATGTAACAGTGTTTGGTGTATTAGATCTGACAGTAGATGCATCATCAGCTGGAACATTCAAATATTATTTTTGGGTACTTGTTTTTGTATTATCAATGCTAAACACATCTTACTATCTTTTATGTTTTGTTTCTTACTTTAGTTGTTCTGTAATTTTTTAAACTGCATTTCACTACACAAATATAAATAACAGGGAGGTAGATTCATTTAATTCATAACTCAAAATGGGTATGAATTGTAAGAAACACTCAAATCAACTAAGTTGTAAAAATGGGTACCTGGTCAACAGATAGAGAAATTTAAGGAAACTATTAATAGCACTTTAATTTCTAAAAACTGTTTAATACATCAGATAACCATGGAGCTCAATAACCACTAAGCTTGTGAACTAGATGAGAAGACCATAGGTAAAATGTGGGAATCTCTAATCTCATCGGCAGAGTCAAATGCTGGATTTAAGAAAATAGAAAGAAGGGGAATTCTGACATTATATGACTTTCAAGAATAAATATGGAACCATTGAGTTGTTATTGAGTTATTTGCTGGTCATCATCATTGCACTCCGAACATGGCCATAGGTGCTCAGATCCGCTCCTCACCTAGTCTTGAAGTGTTCAGCGACTGACGACTCCAGTTCTGTGTTGGTTGATTAGTCTTCTTACACGCCCACTAAGTTTCTCATTTCTGGCTGTGCCTATCTTAACTCCCATCTCTTTCATCCGAAGGAGTGACGTGGATTCATGGTTGTTAAAGTCCTGTGTCCTTCCTACTTCCTGAAGGGCATTGATGATGTCTGCCCGATCCATTGGTTGACCATCCTCAACAATAGCGCAGCTAGCCAACCTGTCCACTGTTTAATTTCTCCATACTCCTGCATGTCCTGGAACATAGAAAAAGGTGACATTACGTATTTTTTATTTCTGCAATGACTTTACCCAGCTTACAGAAGCATTTGAAATAAGAACAGGAGTAAGACAGGGATGCCTTCTGCCTCCATTTCTCATTCTACTGGCCATAGATTGGATTATGAAAATAACTCAAAACAACAGAAATGGAATCCAGTGGTCACTGACCAAACAACTTGATGATTTAGACTTTGCTGATGACATAGCTCTCCTATCACACAGCCATCAACAGATGCAGGATAAAATGAGCATACTTGATGAGAGATCACAACAGCTAGGACTGAAGATTAATAGAGATAAGACCAACATTATGAGAATTAATACAGTTGGCAATAACCAAATAAAACTAGGAGAAATACCTCTATTAGATGTACAATCTTACATATATCTGAGCAGTAATATAGATAAAGAGGGAAGAACAGAAAATGATACCAAATAAGGATATCAAAAGCAAGAGGAGCTTTCATTGCACTGGAAAACATATGGAAAATCAAAGAAATTAGGTTAAATACAAAAATAAAAATTTTCAACTCAAATGTTAAGGCGGTCCTATTATACGGCTGTAAAACATGGAGAACAACAAAATTGACAATCACGAAGATACAGACTTTCATTAATGGATGCTTATGCAGAATAAAAGGATGGAATGGCAGGACAAAATCACTAACATAGAATTATGGAAAGGTACCAGTCAAACACCAGTGAATAAAGAGATACAGCGAAGACGATGACTCTGGATAGGACACACACTACGGAAGCCAACTGAGAGTATTACACAACAGGCCCTATTTTGGAATCCTCAGGGGAAAAGACAAAGAGGAAGACCAAGGACTTCTTGGAGAAGGAAGATAGAAGCAAAGATGAAGATGATGGGGAAGACATGGAATGATCTTAAAAGAATGGCAAAAGACAGAACAACTTGGAAAGTGTTTGTTGAAGACCTATGCTCCACTGGGAGCTAAAAAGGTAGAAGAAGAAGAATGACTTTACCCATTGCATACGTACAGAGCCCACCTCAACTTAGAACCATATTAACATCAAGTGAAGAAATAAAGCCACAATAGGATGAACACTTTGAGGAAATCCTAAATTGTCCAATACCAAGACATTTAATAGATTTTACAGCCAACACACTAACCTCACAGTTAGATATTAATTTAGATGACTTCAACTTGAATGAAGTAGAGATGGCTGTAAGGCTCATGGCTAACAACAATGCTGCAAGTGAAGACTATAACATCCAATGTTAAAAGCAATGGATATCCATAACTTAAAACACTCTCAGAAAATGTCAAACAAGCAAAAAAAGGTACCACAGTAGAAAAGAGGTATAATTGTTAAATTTCCAAAAAGGGCAATCTCAAGGATTGCAACAACTGGAGAGGAGTGACTCTTCTATCAGTTGCCTCTAAAGTATTCTGTAAGATCATCATGAACAGAATCTAAGATGCCGTAGACACTGTTATACGTGATGAACAAGCAGGATTTAGAAAAGAAGCTGTGATTTCAAAAAGGCTTTCTACTTCATGCATAGAGACTCATTATGGAACGTACTCAGACAATATAGAATACCACCAAAAATTATTAACATCGACAAAGTGTATTGGGAATGGGGAAAAAATGTTTAACCCAATTGAGATAAATTGTACATATATATGCAGCTACAAAATAATTCTTCACTGTGTACCATCTCCACATTGAAGGTTGGCTGCCATAGAGTGCCATTTGACTCTGTCTCTTGCTTTGATAGTGTATGCTGTCATAGGTTCACCTGTTCACCTTTTGATATATTAGCATGTTTTCTTAAAAAAATTGAATTAACCTTTCTCCTCTATTTTTTTTCCCTAGGCTATGATTTTCTGTTATGCTCTTATATTTTCCTTTTTCTATTTTAGCATTCATGTCACCTATTACAATTAAAAGACTAATACAAATTCTACAATAAATTCTACAATAGATTGTAATAGGATTCTAAAGTAATAACATTTTACAAATAAAACAATGTTAGAAATTCCCAAAAAAGACACACTTTTGATTATACTAGCATGCGACAAATCAAGGGTTGTATCTATCATAATTGATTCTAACAATCTATCTATCGATCTATTGACCTTTCGAGCTGTAGCCGGCCCATAGGGCATAGACCAAGATACACCTTCTCCTATCTGAATTTTTGTTCTAGCAGTTTTCTTTTAAAGATATTTTATCAAATCTCGCCATCTGTCTCTGTTCTGTGCAAGCAGCTCTATCTCATTGAGGGAGCCAAATCCTGCTGCTCTTGCCTCTCTCATCAATGTTCTTCTTAGTGTCTCTCTGGGTCTTCTTCTTTTTCTCTTACCTGTTGTTTCCCACATGAGGGCTTGCTTTGCTATTCGGTTATTATCTCTTCTCATCACATGTCCAATATATGACCATCGTCTTTTCTTTATTACTGAAGATATTAGTGGTTGATTGGCGATTTCTCTAATTTCCTCGTTTGTTTTGAATTCGTTCCACGCTATACCAAGTATTTTCCTTAGACATTTATTTTCGAATGCGTTCAACTTTGATTCTAACAATGCTATGATATTAAACACAATACACAGCAACTGTGAAGGGACTGACAAAAGCTTAGTTCTTTAATGCGCAGATTGGCACACTTGTATATCTAATTTATACTCCTTTGAAGCTCATCTACACGACTTGCATATATGACTAAAGAGAAGAGGACAGCTAGGTTTGGCAGCAGTTAAGCAGGGAGTGGAGAAGTAGGAAAGGAAAACAATGTTGCTGCAGAGATCAATGGCCCATCCATCATAGATGGTTGCTTTTGAAATCTTCTAAATACTTCTGATGTGCACTTGTATTATATGCCCTGCTAATGAAACAGTTCAATGAGTGGGAAAAAAGTGAGTGTTGCCTTCAATAAACATCTGTATCCCTAAGCTTGGCCCCCTAGTTTCGTATCATCCAATTCCCCATTTATGCCATTTTTACCTATGGTACCCAGGGGTCCATATAGCTAAGAATTTAGAAACACTGTTTAATCAGGCAATAGATAAAACTTGTGGCCTTGTTTTCTATATAACAATGAGTGAAGAGGGCGCTGTGTTTTCACCAGTCTGTTGTCAAAGAAGCATAATGTCATTTCTGTGAGCTTCTAAATGATGAAAATCAAACGCTCACGATGCCTCCACGTGCCATAGATCTAATTGACTGGAGTTGGCCAGTTTATAATGTGAAAACGGGTTCTGGACCGTGCGACTGAGTGAGTGCACATGAGTCTAGACCATCCGCAGCATCAACTTTCAGCTACAAAATCAACTATGATGACAATAAGTATTCAGATGAAGCCCAAAAGACAACAACGAAGGAGGAAAACTAAAAAAGGTAAGCGTGGTGGTATGAAATTGTTGAAGTGTGAGAGGCTAGGCCTAGAGTATGTGCGCTTTACATATTGAAATTATGCATCTATAAATCAACGATGTCCCAATCTTGATAAGCTACTGTGCGGCGCCGATATAATGATTTTGCAAGAAACACTTCTTGGTGACAGGACAGTTAAGTCCGTGAATTTAATTGTTTCTACAATAGACACCTTGGACAGGCCATCCTTGTGCGAAACAACATGATAGCAGCTGAGGTTGATATGTCTGTGTGGAACAATGCAGAATTGCAGGGTTCAGACTCTAGTTCCTTTCGTGGTTGTAACTGTGTATGCCTGTAATGGAAAGGTGGACACACAACAATGACAAAAATCTCTTCGCATTCGAGGAGGAGAACGTCAGTTTCTGCTGAAACTTTAATGCTAGAGAAAACCAGTGGGGTAATGTCATAGCCAAAAAGCATGGAAAAGACCTAGAGAACACACTGGTGTCAGACAATTTAGTTTCCTTGAATGATGGAAGGGCAACCAGAATGGCCACTCGAACAGGGGACTCTGATAGTGTCATAGACCTGGCATTGGTGTCTTCTGCCTTCATACTGGTTTGCAGGTGGAGTGTACTGGGATTCCACGGAAGTGATCACTATCCATGTGTCCTGCTAACTGAGAAAGGCAGAAATAAAAGCCAAAAAAGCAAGCGTCACACATTTCACTATGAGAACACAGACAAGGACATCATTAGCAAAATCAGACATATGAAACAGGGCGCCCCTCGTAGAAGGCAGGAGAGATGAATGCAGCCGCCCTGGTGGAACAAAGAAGTTGAGGAAGCCTTGCGGAACAAAAGACAAATGGCCAAGACATGGCAGAAAGTCAGAAGGAATGGAAGAACACAACCTATGCTCTTGAAGCGCCTGAAAGAAGAAGTCAACCAAAAAATGATGCACTTTAAACTAAGTGCTAAGCAGGCTAAGTATGCCACATGGGATGATTTCTAAAAAAAAAATTGTGCTCAGAAAAAAAGCTAGCCACATTCTTGCGTCTTCATCAGAGCAGATTGGCACAACATGACACAGAGGCACACCAGACTTCCAGAGCACAGGTCAAATATGGCATAAATCTGATGACAGCCAAGGTAAGGCTTGCCAGCTACATTGAGCAGACTGACCAAAGAAACGAGCTGTAAGAATGATACAGGGGTCCCTTTCAGAGGATGTAGTGCTGGGAGAAGATCTCACATTCACAACCAATATCATTTGCACAACACTTTAAAGGTCACACAATAATGCTCCTAGTACAGATAGTGCTCGGTACAACGACATAGATGATTTAGCCAATGACGTCTTGAAAAAAACTAGCCAAAGAGTTTAATGTCAGCATTCAGAGTGGCCAGATTAAGGAGGAGTGGCCACACAGCTACTTGCTACTGCTACCAAAGCCAAACAAGGACAATTCTCAGATCAGTGCCTACAGATTCATCACGATGCAGAACACTGCGGGCAAGCTACTGGAGAAAATAATTGCCCTTGTCCTCACCTGCCACCTTGAATAGAAACACACATTCCCACCCACACTCAGAAATCATAAATATAACAAAGAGGTATAGCTTAATGCAGCAGTCTTCGCCAATGATGTCTCTGAAGGCTTCCACAGACGAGAGGAAACGTGCTGCTGCTATAGATCTGGAGGATGAATACAACAGAGTACCATTTGAATATTATTATATTTGAATATTATTATATTTGAATATAACATATGCTGTTATATCTATTGGTGTTGCTGAATTAGTTTTTTGTTTGCTTCTCAAAAAAATGAAAATCAAATTAAAGAGAAGCAAACAAAAAACTAATTAAGCAACACAAATAGATATAACAGCGTTAAACCAGAAAGATGTACAAGAAACTTATACTGTACAAGTAAAGAACACATATCAGAAGCTACTAGAAGAGGGGATTGAGCAGTACAGAAGAGAAAATCCTGAGGAAAAAGTCACAACAAAATGGCAATGCATAAAAAACAGCATGCAAGAATCCTGCAACACCTTGCCCAAAAAGGAAAGTAACAATAAACAAAAATGAATAACTGACAAAATCTTAGAAAAAATGGAAGAAAGAAGACAAGCGAAAAACACTGCCAGATACAAGGATATAAACAATGAAATACGGAGAATGTGCAAAAAGGCAAAAGAAGACTGGCTCAACCAAAGATGTCTAGAAGTCGAAACTATGGAAAGTAAACAAAACTTAAGAGAGATGCACACAGAAATAAAGAGGATGACGAATAAAGACAAAAAAGCTACAGGAAACGGATGTATTGCAAACAAAGAGGGAAGAATGCTAACAGACAACAACGATATAATAGATAGATGGCAAGAATATATAACAGAATTATTTCATGATGAAAGGGACAAAAAGCCAGACATAAAATGTACATACAACTATAAAATCCTGAAATCTGAAGTAGAAAAAGATATAAAATATCTTGAAAAAGGGAAAAGCAGCAGGGGCTGACAATATACAGATAGAGATGATAGAGGCTCTAGAAGAGTTTGGCGTCGAAGTGATCACAGGCATATGCAATGACATATACCATACAGGATACATACCAAACGATCTAAAAACATCAACTTTCATTGCATTGCCTAAAAAGAAGGGTGCAGTTGAATGCAGTGACTTCAGAACAATAAGCCTAATGAGCCAGGTAACAAACATTTTACTAAAAGTTATACAGGGAAGGATTCAGAATAAAATCAATACTGAATTAGATGAGCAACAATTTGGATTCAGGAAAAACAGTGGGACAAAAGAATCCATATTCAGCATGAGAACATTGATTGAAAAGTACACAGAAGTTAACAAACCAATATATGCATGCTTTATAGACTACACCAAAGCTTTCGATAGAATACACCATAACCAATTTACAGACTGCCTAAAGGATATAAATCTAGACGACACAGACATACGACCAATATGTAATTTGTACTGGGAGCAAACAGCAATAATAAGATATAACAAGGAGAACTCTACACCCATGGACATAAAAAGAGGAGTAAGACAAGGATGCATCCTATCACCAAGCTTGTTCAATCTATACACTGAGCAAATCTTTAAAAACATCTCAGAGATACCAGGCCTAAACATTAATGGAAAGATAATCAATAACCTGAGATATGCTGATGATACTGTTCTACTAGCAGAAAATCCTAAAGACCTACAACAATTGCTTAATGTGATAAACATAACAAGCAAAAAATATGGACTAGAAATGAATATCAAAAAGACTAAAACTATGATCCTAAACAAAGAAAATTCTCAAGACCTACAATTAAATATCACAGTTGAGGGAATACATCTGGAGAAAGTCCAGAGTTACAACTACCTTGGACATACTATAACCAATGATGGAAAATGCAAAACTGAAATAAACAAAAGAATAGGTATGGCAAAAAGTAATTTTAATGCCATCATGAAAAATATACTAACAACAAAACAAATATCAACAGGGCTGAAACTAAGAATGGCAAAATGTTACATCTTCTCAATATTCCTGTATGGTGCAGAAACATGGATATTAGACAAGAAAACAGAACAGAAAATTGAAGCCTTTGAAATGTGGATTTATAGAATAGGTAGAATTGGATGGAAACAAAAGATAACAAACAATAAAGTTTTAAAACAACTGAAAATAAAAAGAGAACTACTAAATACAATTAAGACAAGACAAATGAAATTTTTGGGGCATGTTAAAAGACACAACAGCCTACTAAAAGTAATATTGGAAGGAAAAATACAAGGTAAAAGAGGCAGAGGCAGACCAAGACTAACATGGACGAGTAACATCAAAAGATAGTCAAGTCATTCTATGACAGCCTGCACCATCAAAGCAAGAAACAGAGTAGAATGGCGATCCATGGTAGCCAACCTTCATTGCGGAGAAGGCACATGATGATGACCATTTGAATACCTCAAGCATATGCTCCTCAAACTAGAGGTGTACCCCTTCCTCATTAGATGGATCGCTGCTGCACTGTTTCAGAGGAAGGTGATACTTAGATGTGAAAGTTGGTCATCCGAGTCAACATCCATTTGTCCAGGGCTGCAACAAGGCTCACCATTGTCACCAGTTCTATTTAATGTGTACACAATAACGATCATGGAATAACAGCTAGATGGAAGGGGAAGAACTATGACTTTTGCTGATGACATTCTGGTATATTGACAGGGAAGAGACAAAAGTGGAATCGCCTCCACAATGCAAAACGAACTCGATCGCATCTCTTCCTGGTGTGGAGTATCAGGTACATTGGTTAATCTTAATAAAACATCAGTTGCATGGTTCTCACTTAACAATAATATCATTAACACAGAAACACCGGTGGTACGAATGTGAGCTAATGAGGTGACCAGGGACAGGGTGATGACATACTTTGGAGTTAAGTTTGATCACAGCCTGTGTTTTCAGGACCATGTGACATGTCAACCATGTGATAACAAAATCCTGCAAAAGGTTAGCCACCTTGAAGGTCTTGGCAACTGCCAACGTCAAGCAGAGGCTACTTCCCCCTCTGTTCCAGGGACTAGCCTCACACCAATCAAGTATTCCTTTTACAATTCTTACTGTCAGTAAGACGCAAATTGACAAGCTGGAGAAAATACAGAATGAAGCTATGCACATTATCTTAGGGTGTACAAGGGTCACTCCCTGTGTAGCAATGAGATATCTTCTTGACTTTCCAACCATGGATGACAGGATCAAGATCTGGAGGGCATGAGCATACCTGAAGATAAGTACAGATAAAGAGCATCCATTGCATCATGAGCTCAACACAGGGAAGGGTATAAGGCTAAAAAGAGGCAAATCATGGGTGGGCCGAGGAGAAAATGTCATCAAACTGGTCTGTAGACTTACCAATATCAATGCTAACGAGGAGTGGATACCGTTGCCTACATCATTTAGGAGGACATTCCCATGTATTGTCACACTCTAAAGGAAATGTAGGGAACAGAAATCAGTTGTGGTCAATAATTTCATCTGGGATAACACCGATAAGAAAGATGCAGTCATCTGGACAGGCGGATATGTAATACAACATCAAAGGAGTGCATGGGCATTTACAGCATGCTTGGCAGGCAAATAGTCAAGGAAGACAGTGGTGCATATGTTATGACCACAAGTAGCATAAGAATGGAGGTGATGGCAGTGACCAAGGCATTCATGGATGGTCAACCAATGGATCGGGTGAACAGCATCAGTGCCCTTCAGGAAGTGGGAAGGACACAGGACTTTAATAATCATGAATCCACATCACTCCTTCGTTTGAAGAGATGGGAGTTAAGATGGGCACAGCCAGAAATGAGAAACTTAGTAGGCATGTAAGAAGACTAATCAACCAACACAGAACTGGAGTCGACAGTCTCTGGACACTGCGAGACTTGATGAAGAGGGGATCTGAGCGCCTATGGACATGTTCGGGGTGTAATGATGATGACCAGCAAATAACTCAATAACAATGACTACTTTAGTTCTGCCTTTGAGGATAACTGCACTAGTACTTTGCGATGCAGATTATTACGCGATGAGTGGCGATGGGGGGTTGGGTGGGTGTTTCCCAAATTGTTGTTAAAATATGACATAAAAATTCCCTGTTACTATTGCATGTTTTGCTTTTCTGAGAAGAAAAGAACTATCTAATAATAATAATTTAATATATCCTTCACTATTCTGTGAAGTTTCCACCACTGACAATGTTCATTTAGGTTAAGAAACATTTTTTTTTAAACAAGTCACCATCGATTGTGACCGTTGCAGGTAAAGGTCAGAGTGACCTACATATTATGAGAAAACTACATCGCAGCGAGATTAAAAGAATAGAATCTGCAATAACTGATGTACGTGACAATTCATTTACATTTTAAATGGTCTGGCTGCTGCGTAGTTTTTTTTTTCAAGCTTAAAGTCTTCTTTTTCCAATAACACAGTATAGGAATACTAAGACTACATACAAATCAGTTGCTCTCTAAAAATGCCATTATAATAAATTATTACTAATTTATTTTATATGCTATAAAAGAGAATATTTAAGAGAATAACATAAAGTTGTCAAATATTATAATTCAGTTGTGCTTTAATTTCTGTGCTTGCAGAAGATGTATTTAAAAAACGTTTAGGAACTATATTTTACCGAGGTATAACAATCTTTGATCATATGTGCACTGCACTAAAACAAGAAGCTCTGCGTTGGGTAAATATTTTGTATTTATGACATTTGCTCATGCAAATTTGATATACTATCCTATTGTCATGATACTAATGATACTTAAATGTAGAATTCAACAAGGAGCTTGAAGATGATTATAGAAATGTTGTTAATTAATTATTATTATTTCAGCTCATTTGCAAGCAAATACATTTTACTACACATCTAATTTGAATGTACACTGACCTCCGTTGGTGACAAGGCAGAGGAGAAAGATGGAGTAACAAAGTGGCTTGGTAAAAAATAAAGACCATTTGGTACTTTTCATAGCTCATATTGCAAATGGTTGTGGAATTTACTTGCATATAGAAACATCATCATTGTTGTTGTTGGAAAATGTTCATTAGCACTCTTATCTATTGCCTAATCACACTAGAAGATCTCAAGAAGATCTCAGTAGAGTACTAAACTCCATAGCATCTTTATCATCAGGTACCATGCTAGTTTGCGTAGGCGATCATCTATCTCCACATCACTTGGTCCTTCATAGATGTCATAATTTCAGTCAGTGATCTTTTGTTATACCATTTGGATAAACTGTTCAATATTTTTTTTCTTGGTTTTCCTCTGCTCTTCTTTCCATTCATTCTGCCTGTTGTTATAGTATTCTCAATTAATCTTTTCTCATGAAATGTCAAATAAATGTATATTTTCTCTTCCTTATGAGTTTGATATTCCTGGTTTTTCCAACTCATTTTTAAACATTCTTCATTGTTAAGCCCACCCTGCCCATCATGTCATTAAGAAATATATTTTATAAAATTTTCAAGGTCTTTTTGGTATTTGTTTTGTAATGAAACAGAGTATGCTCAAACCTTCTAAGTTGTTTCTTATGACATACTTTAAGATGTTTCATTCTTTTTGCTCATTGGCTTTGAAAAACATGGAAAGAAATAATCGTTATGATCGTAACCATCCTCTTCTTCTCAGTGTCAAACATGCCACATAGGTCAGAAATCAATGCTTGCCATGAGAACATTGTACTGCTGTTACAGGTCTGTTCCCACCAAGTGTCCATATGAGTTTCTGCAGAAGATTCTATTTTCTTCATTCTGAGTACATGTCCAATTTTATTGCATTTTCACTTCTTTATAAAGATTAAGATATATTTTTTATCACTACTAATAAAAAATGATAAAACAAAGATTAAGTAGGACATTGTTATTAATGAAGAACAAAGTACAAAGAACAAACAGATATAAAATGAATGATGAATAATGATTTGGAAGGCCTTGACAATGCTGATAACTTTGTCCTTCTGAGCTCACACTGAAGTCCACAAAATGAAAGATAAACTTTACTATTTTAAAAGGCCAAACAGAACATCATATCAATATGACCAAAACAAAAGTAATGGATTTCACAAACAAAAACAGTGAAATATGACTTAAAGGACAGCTAGCACAAAAAGTTAAAAATTTAGAAGCAAAATCAAATTGAATGATGATGTAACAAAAGAAAAAAAAACAACCTACATCACTATGTCTTTTTCAGATGATCAAGATTCTAAAAATTAAAAAAATACTAAAGAAACATACAAAATCAAGTTGTTCAACTTCTATGTAATACCAATAAAGTATAAGCATGAGGATATGAAAGCTGGAAGTAGTCAGCTCAAACGTGTTGGTTGTTTTTATAATTCAGCTCTTGTTGATATATTTAAATGATTTACACGACAGTCTAGTTGTGAAATAATGTGTTGCTATTCCCCATTTTGATGTATGTTTTACTTCTAACGAGTGAATGGACTGTAAATGTTACCAATATTTAAGTGGAATATAATTTATTCTTCTTTGTGTCGTGTGGTCGGGGTTCAACCGGCTAACACATAGTTCGACAACAATGGCGCTGGGCGGCTATGTCCAAACCGAATGTAAAAAGTCTGTGACGGTGGATGAGGCGGAAGAATCAGAAATGATCAATGGCCCAGAAAGCGAAAACAGCAAAGTGTGTGGTACACATGAGGCATATTCAGGACATGAAAGGCGAATATGGCAGACCACCGTGAAAGAGATTGGAGCCTCATCATGCAATATTCCAAAGAAAGCCATGGAGAGAAATTCTAACTATTGTTTTAAGAACGAGTAAAAATAACTACATGAAATGTTAGGACCTTATACTAACTAACAAGGAAAAATAGAAAATCTTATGGTAGAAGGAGAACGATTAAACATAGATATTTTAGGCATATCAGAAACAAGATGGAAAGAAAGTGGATACATACAAGATGATAAATATACATTTATATATTCAGGTAACACAACAGAACATCAAAGAGGGCTAGGCATTCTAATAAAACGAGAGTTACATAAATATATAAATACCCACTGGACATACAATGATAGGATTATACTATTAAAAATGAAGGGAAAACCATATGACATAGCAATAATACAGACATACTCAAGACTAAACAGATGAACAAACAGAAGCATACTATGAAGATCTAAATACAGTTATGAAGCAAGTGAAATTTTCAGACATCTTGATTGTAATGGGTGACATGAACGCTAAAGTAGGAAAAGGTAGATATAATACAATTATAGGAAATCATGGTTTAGGAAAAAGAAATGACAAGAGGAGAAAGATTAATACAATTTTGTGAAGAAAACAGGCTGATAATATGTAACAACGTCTTTGAGAAAAGAAAATTATACACAAGGAAAAGCTCTGGAGATAGGAAGAGGAATCAAATAGACTCATCATCATCATCATGTGCCATACCGGTTGGCGTAGGTGATCATGTCCCTCCACAATCTTCTATCTACAGTGCATCATATCAGTTCTGTTGTTGACTGTTTTCCATGCCATGACACCAAGCTATCCAGTATTTTCTCTCTTTGTCGTCCGCGATCTCTCTTTCCTTTTATTTTGCCAGTTGTAACCAAGTATTCCAACTTTCCTCTTCTCATGATGTGCCCAAAAAATGTTGATTGTTTCTTTCTGATGTTTTTTAAGAGCTGCCTTTTTGTTGTTGGCCTCTTTGAGAACTTCCTCATTGGTCTTTTTCGCTGTCCAGGGAACTTTCAACATTCTTCTGAGAAATCCCATCTCTGTGGCCTCTAATCATCTTTTCATTTGTTTGTCTACTGTCCATGATTCGCTTCCATAGGTCAGAATTGGTTCTATATAGCACCGATGAACTCTCTTTCTCATTTTTATTGACATAGATTTGTTGCATAAGATATTTTTCATTTTCTGAAATGCTATTTTGGCCTGAGCTATTCTGCTTTTTATTTCTGTGGTGCATCTCCCATCTGATGATATTATTGTGCCCAAGTATTTTGAAACGTTGCACTTCAAATAGACTACATAATGATAAAAATAACAGCATCAAGAAAGCCAAAGCCTATCCAGGAGCATATATTAATTCAGATCACAATCCTGTAATGATTAAGATGAAAATCAAACTAAAGAGAAACAAACAAAAGACTTATTCATCAATACCAATAGATATAACAGCTTTAAAACAGAAAGATGTTAAAATAACTTATACAGTACAAGTAAAGAACACATATCAGAAGCTGCCAGAAGAAGGCATTGAGCAGTATAGAAGAGAAAATCCTGAAGAAAAAGTCACAACCAAATGGCAAAGCATAAAAAACAGCATACAAGAAACTTGTTGTCATCATCAAGTACCGGGCCTACTGGCGTAGGTGATCATGTCTCTCCACAACTTTCGATCTCGGCAGCTATTTATCATTTCTGTTGTTGACCTTCTGCCAAGCCATTCTCTTAAGATGTCTGTTATTTTTTCTCTTTGCTTCCCTCTATCTCTTCGTCCCTCAATTTTTCTAGTTGTTACACTATATTCCAGTTTTCTCTTCTCATTAAAAGGCCAAAAAGTGATGATTGTTTCTTCCTAATATTGGAAATTAGCTCTCTTTTTGCTTTGACCTCTTTCAGAACATTTTCATTACTCTTCTTAGCTGTCCATGGTACTCTCAACATTCTTCTGTAAAACCACATTTCTACAGACTCCAGTGATTTTCTTGTCTGTTGTCTTATTGTCCATGATTCACATCCATATGTTAAGACTGGCTCTACATAACATTTAAGAACTCTTTTTTTTGTTTCTATTGTTAAAATTGGATTGCACAGTATCTTCCTCATTTTTTGGAAAGCTGCTTTTGCCTGAGCCATTCTGCATCTCACCTCTTATGTACATCTTCCGTCTGAGGTTAACAAAGTTCCCAAATATTTAAATTCATTTACCAGTTTTAATATTGTTCCACTTGTCTTTATTTTGCACTGAGGTGATGTCTTTTTCTTTGTTGTTACCATTACCTCTGTCTTTTTGCTATTAAGGCTGAGTCCTTTATTTTTGCTTTCTTTCACTATAATATCCAACATTTCTTGTAACTCATTTTCACTCTTAGCAGTGATTAAGACTGTATCATCAGCATACCTTAGATTATTTATATTATGATCTCCAATTGTTATTCCAGGCATGTCCCTTATGGATCTTAAAATAATCTCACTATAAATATTAAACTAATCTGGTGACAGCACACAACCTTGTCTAACACCCTGTTTTATTTGTTGAAACATTCCCAATTGGTTTCCAGTTCTTATGGCCGCTGTTTGTTGCCAGTACATGTTCTTTATTATTCTTAGATCTTTGCTGTCTACAGTTTATGCTTTCTAAAATTTTGATTATTTCTTGGTGCTTTACTTTGTCAAATGCCTTGGTGTAATCTATGAAACATAGGTATAGATCTGTTTTCACCTCTATGGCTCTTTCTACTAAAGATCTTATGATATAAATGGCATTGCTTGTTCCTTTATCTCTAACAAAACCACACTGTTCATCGCTAATTTCTGGACTGATTTTGTTTCGCACTCTTCGCATGATGATTCTTAATAATATCTTAGTCATATGAATCATAAGGCTTATTGTGCGATGATCATCACATTCAATCGCACCTGATTTCTTTGGTAGGGCTATGAATATTGATTAGAGCATATCGTCTGGTATATATCCGCTGTTGTAGATATCATTCAATATTTTTGTTAATATTTCTATTCCAAAATCACCCATGGCTTCAATCTCTTCTTTAGTTATCTATCTGGTCCAGGAGCTTTGTCTGCTTTCATATTGTTCAAGGCATCTTCCACATCTTCTCTGAGTATTTCTGGTCCTTCTCCTTTATCCTTAATATTTACTTCTGTTCGTTCATCATTATAAAGATCTTTAATGTATTCTGTCCATCATTCCCTTATGTTTTCTTATCAATCAACAGTTCTCCTTCCTTTGATCTTAAACATCCATTTTTTGATTGCGTTTTTCTTCCTGTTAATTCCTCAATTTGTTTGTATATAGCTTTAGCATCTCCTTTTTGCTGCATTTCAATCTCTTTGCATCTCTCTTTTAGCCACACTTCTTTTGCTTCATTGCATTTTACTACAATTTCTTTATTTAATCTCTTATTCTCATTTTTATTTTCTTTATTTCTTCTCCTTGTATCCATTAGCTGCAAAATGTCGTCTGTCATCCATTTCTTTCTTGAAATTGTCCTCACTTGTGGTATGAACTCTTTTGATGTTTGTTGCATTGATTCTTTTAGCATTTCCCACTGTTCATCAATGCTTTGTATCTTCTCTGTTGCATTGTACTGGTTCTGAATTGTGATTTTATATTTGTCTTGCAGCTTCTTATCTGATTTTAGTAAATCTAAATTTAACTTGATGTTAACTGAGGCTCGTTTTGTTGTTTTTAATTTTACTCTAAGCTTTCCCACAACTGGTACATGATCACTATTGCAATCTGCCACTGGTCTAGTTTTCACACACACCAGACTGTTTCTAAATCTATTGCTTATCATTATATAATCAATTTGATTACATGCGTTGTCCCCTGGGCTTTTCCATGTCCACAGACGTCTTGGATGTTGCTTAAACCAGGTGTTTCCTATCATCATGTTGTGTGTTCTTGCCCAGTCAATAAGTTTCTCACCTCTTTCATTCCTCTTGCCTATGCCATAATGACCAACTACTTCCTCAACTCTTTCCTTTCCTACTTTTGCGTTAAAATTCCCTAGAACTATGGTGTTTTCATGTGGTTTGCATTTATGAAGTGCCTCATTTAACTCGTTGTAAAATTTATCAATTGTTTCCTCTAGATTGTCTGCTGTTGGTGCATAAACTTGTATAAGATTTATGTCTATTGACTTTCCATTCAATTTCACTAAAAGGACTCTGTCAGATATTGGGTAAAAGCCTTTCACTGTTCTTGCTCTTTCTGCATCCAAGATGATACCTACTCCTCTTTGGTGTTCAGTACCTCCAGAATAGATTATTTTATGTTTATCAGAATACATCTCCCCTGATCCGGTGTATCTCATTTCGCAAAGTCCCAGTAATTGTAAACCCATTCTTTTCATTTTTTGTATGATGTTTTCTAGTTTATCCTTCTGCATGAGTGTTCTCACATTCCAAGCACCTATCTTTTGAGTTTGTTTTATCTTTATGTTGGTCAGGTCAGGTAATTTTACCTGCTACTGTATGCAGTAAACAGTACAACCTGTGGCTGCCCTGCTGTCTTGCAGGTAAGCTCGGGAGAGTAAAAGGCTAAGGGAGAGTACCCTGAAGTAAAACAATCCCACTGCCTTGGGGTGAGACTTTTTAGTCGAAGGCTAGCGGAGCCAATCGTAAACAAACTGACGGAAGGCAACAGAAAACCACCATCGTAATTTCTTTGTACAATCATAAATCGCCACAATCTTGTGATACCTTACCCAAAAAGGAAAATAACAAAAACAAAAATGGATAATTGACAACATCTTAGAAAAAATAGAAGAATGAAGACAAGCGAAGAACACTGCCAGATACAATGAAATTGATAATGAAATACGCAAAATGTGCAAATAGGCAAAAGAAGACTGGCTCAACCAAAGATGTCTAGTAGTCAAAAATATGGAAAGTAAACAAAATTTAAGAAGGGATGCACACAAAAATAAAGAGAATGATTAATAAAGACAAAAAAGCTACAGGAGGCGGTTGTATTGCAAACAAAGAGGGAAGAATGCTAACAGACAACAAAGTTATGATCAATAGATGGCAGGAATATATAAAAGAATTATTTCATAATGAAAGGGACAACAAACCATTTATAAAATGAACAACAAGCTATAAAATCCTGAAATCTGAAGTAGAAAAAGCTATAAAAGCAATGAAAAAGGGAAAAGCAGCAGGACCTGACAATATACAGACAGAAATGATAAAGGCACTAGAAGATTTTGGCATTGAAGTGATCACAGACATATGCAATGACATATACCATACAGGATACATACCAAATGAATTAAAAACATCAACTTTCATTGCATTACCTAAGAAGAATGGTGCAGTTGAATGCAGTGATTTTAGAACAATAAGCCTAATGAACATGGTAACAAAAATTGTACTAGAAGTTATACAGGGAAGGATTCAGAATTAAATCAGTACTGAATTAGATGAGAAGCAATTTGGATTCACGAAAAACAGTGGGACAAATGAAGCCATATTCAGCATGAGGACATTGATTGAAAAGTACATAAAAGTAAACAAACCAATATATATGCCTGCTTCATAGACTACACCAAACCTTTTGACAGAATACACCATAATCAACTTATAGACTGCCTAAAAGATATAAATCTGGACGATACAGACATACCACTAATATGTAATTTGTACTGGGAACAAACAGCAATAGTAAAATATAACAAAGAGAAATCTACACCCATTGATATAAAAAGAGGAATAATACAAGAATGCATTCTATCACCAAGCTTGTTCTATCTTTACACTGAGCAAATCTTTAAAAACATTACAGAAATGCCAGGCCAAAACATCAATGGAAAGATAATCAATAATCTAGATATGCTGATGATACTGTACTACTAGCAGAAAATCCTAAAGATCTACAACAATTGCTAAATGTGCTAAACATAACAAGCAAAATATATGGACTAGATATGAATATCAAAATGACTAAAACTATGATCATAAGGAAAGAAAATTCTCAAGACCTACAAATAAATATCAAAGTTGAAGGAATACATCTGGAGGCAGTTCAGAGCTACAACTACCTGAGACAGGGAAAATTGAAAAAAATAGAAAAAAGGTATGGTAAAAGCTTTACGTGCTTAGTAGACTACACAGATTTGAACGACGTTTCGGCTCAATAGGCCTTCAGCAGGAACAGACAAACAACAACACACACAGATATGTAAGTAAATATAACTAATTCTACATAGCTAACTAGTAATGAAATATCCAAAACAAAATGATCAAAAAATGTTAAAGAAAAGCAAATTGACTTCCCTTGTGCCGTGGATGCTGGTCAGGACGGGAAAAGGGCGCGTAACGCGGGTCTGGCTGTAATATACCCTCTGGACAGGGGTGGAGGGTACTAAAAATACACGAGTGGGGGGAACGCTGTCTAGGTTACGCCGGCTAGCAAAGACGCCGACAATGCCTGGTAGTATCTAAGGCTCGTAAATACAGGTATACACACACTCACAGATGCGTGTATCGATGCGCTTATACATATGTGCACGTACAAGTAGACGTGCACATACTAATATGTATCAACACACATATATATAAATGTGCATACAAGCAAGTACACACATACACGAGTACACATATACATACATATATATATATATATATATAGAATCATTGTTAAGATCCCAAAAAAGGGCAATCTTAGAGATTGTAACAATTGGAGAGGCGTGACACTTTTGTCAGTTGCCTCAAAATTATTCTGTAAAATCATCCTAAATAGAATAAAGGATTCAATAGATACAGTAATGCGTGAAGAACAGGCTGGGTTTAGAAAAGGGAGAAGCTGTCTTGACCACATTTTCACTCTACGACTTATATTGGAGGAACACATTGAAAAGCAAAAACCTTTTGTACTTAACTTCATCGACTTCAAAAAAGCATTTGATAGTATTCATAGAGATTCTTTGTGGAAAATTCTGAAGCAATATGGCTTACCATCAAAAATCATAAATATTATCAAAGACATGTATGATGGTTACACATGTGCAGTTCGAACAGAGGAAGGACTGAGCGAATGTTTCCCAATAGAAACTGGGGTTAAACAAGGATGTATTTTATCGCCCTTGTTATTTGGAATTGTTATGGACTTCATAATGAAGAAATGCTGCACTGGTAATAAAGGCATCGAATGGATACAAGGAGACCATTTGGAGGACCTGGACTTTGCTGATGACATAGTTCTCATCAGCAATCAGATAAAAACGATACAGGAAAACACAAATGAACTATCATCAATAGCCAGCAAAATTGGGCTTGAGGTCAATCATGAAAAGACTAAAGTCATGAAAAGTTTAATTCCAACAAGTGACAAAATATACATGGAAAACAAACCAGTAGAAGAGATCGATCACTTCATCTATCTTGGAAGTCACATTGATCGAGAAGGGGATACGAGCAAAGAAATTAGAATCAGACTGGCTAAAGCAGCAATGTCTTTCAGAAGCCTTGAAAAGTTGTGGAAATCAAAACTCATTAGCACAAACACAAAACTTAGGCTATTCAAATCAAATGTACTATCAACCCTTACGTATGCGTGTGAAAGCTGGAAAACAACAAGAGATATAGAAACAAAGTTGAACGCATTCGAAAATAAATGTCTAAGGAAAATACTTGGTATAGAATGGAACGAATTCAAAACAAACGAGGAAATTAGAGAAATCGCCAATCAACCACTAATATCTTCAGTAATAAAGAAAAGACGATGGTCATACGTTGGACATGTGATGAGAAGAGATAATAATCGAATAGCAAAGCAAGCCCTCATATGGGAAACAACAGGTAAAAGAAAAAGAGGAAGACCCAGGGAGACACTGAGAAGAACATTGATGAGAGAGGCAAGAGCAGCAGGAATCGGCTCCCTCAATGAGATAGAACTGCTTGCACAGAACAGAGACAGATGGCGAGATTTGATAAAATATCTTTAAAAGAAAACTGCTAGAACAAAAATTCATATAGGAGAAGGTGTATCTTGGTCTACGCCCTATGGGCCGGTTACGGCTCGAAAGGTCAATAGATAGATATATATATATATATATATATATACCAATACCCGTACATATGAACAACTATACATGCATGTGCACATCCATACGGGGACAATCAAATGTGTAGAAATGTTCGCATAATGCACTACTGACCAGAGGAGTACACACCGGAGTAAGTGTGCAAGCTAGAAGGAGAAAGAATATAATAACAGGTCCTCAAAAGGCGGAAAGAGTAAGAAGTCTGAGAGTAGGGTGCAATAAAAACATATGAGTGGTACGTGGCCCAGGAAGAAAGGAGTATATGGGAACACCGAAGTGTCTCAAAAGGGGACTAGTGGAGGAGAACTATGAGTAGCATGGCATAGTAGATGGACTAAAGAGCCAAAACATGGACAGTTGAGTTGAGAGGGCTATGTAAAAGGGAAGGAGTAGCCGAAAGGTAACTATGTGTACGAGTGTGATACATTCATGCCTCTTGGGGTCAGCGAACCATACTTAACTATGAGGCGATTCTCCAAAGTAAATCGGCTGCGGTCGCCGGAGCGACAAAGGACAATACCAGTAATACGGATGTCGTCTTTGCCCTTGTGGTCTGGGGAGTTAGACCTGAGACAAACTATAACCAGTGATGGAAAATGTATAACTGAAATAAACAAAAGAATACATATGGCAAAAAGTAATTTTAATGCCATGAAAAATATACTAACTCAAAACAAATAACACCAGGGCTAAATCTAAGAATAGCAAAATGTTACAGCTCAATATTCCTGTATGGTGCAGAAACATGGACATTAGAAAGAAAACAGAACAGAAAATTGGAGCCTTTGAAAAGGGGATTTATAGAAGAATAGGTAGAATTGGATGGAAAGAAAAGAAAACAAATGATGAAGTTTTAAAACAACTAAAAATGAAAAGAGAACTACTAAACACAATTAGAACAAGACAAATGACATTTTTGGGGCATGTTAGGTAAAAGACACAAGAGCCTAATAAAAGTAATATTGGAAGGGAAAATACAAGGTAAAATAGGCAGAGGCAGACCAAAACTAACATGGACGAGTAACATCAAAAGATGGACAAGTCAACCCATGACAACCTGCACCATCAAAGCAAGAGACAAAGTGGAATGGCGCTCCATGGTAGCCAACCTTCGATGCAGAGACAGCACTCAATGATGCTTATAAAGACACCAAGTGAAAAGATACATGAGGAGAGTAACAAGGAATGTATTTCAAACTTCAGGAGGAAAATGTGATAAGCTAACAGTGGGCATGAATGAATTAAAATATGGGTCCACTGCAGACATCCAGATGGACATTATTTAGATCATCATCATCATCATCATCAAGTACTATGATTGGTAGAGTAGGTGATTGTATTTCTCTCCAAATTTATATCGTTGACTTCCTATCAAATCATTTTCTTAAAACTGTCAGGTAGCTTTTCTTCCTGTTTCCCTCAGTCCTTTAGTCCCTCAATTTTTGCAGCTGTTCCTTTCTTATGGTTATGGTTTTCTCCTGATGTTTTTAATATGCTTCATTTCCACTTTCGTCTATTTTTTATCATCCTTGTTGTTATTTATAACCAACATTCTATCAAACCATATTTCTGTGGATTCGAGAGATTTTCTTGACTGTAATCCAAATGTCCATGATTGACTTTCATTTATTAAGATCGGCTCTACAAAGCAATGAAGTACTATTTTCCTAATTTCAATGTCATGGGGACATTAAGTGTAAAAAAAGAAGACCTAAAGCAGGGGGTGGGCAACCTTTCATATTTTAAGGGTCAGATCTGAAAATTATGAGGAAGGGGAGAGCTGTATACTTTCATCTAATGAAAGAAAGCCTTATAAAAATTATCTCATTTGCATGCACAAAGCTATTGTAATATAGAAATCTTACTATAGATGGAAAATGTAAAACAGGAAGGAAAGTGGAATCAAGCAAAGAGTGGTTGGAAGGAAGGGGGAAAGTAAGGAAGGAAGGGAAGAGGGAGAAATGAAGTAAACAGAAAACTGAACAATAAAAGTGGAGTTTATTGGTTTAATGAGAAGGTTGTGCTTGAACTTCCTGTACAAGTCTGTCCAAATTTGGTGGTGTTTGGATAACTAAAATGTGAAGAATGTTTTCCAAACATTTGTCAGTTAATCAATTTCTAGGCTGTGATTTAGTCCACTTAGCTTAATTAAACTTCAAGAAAAATTGTTCACAGGCATAAATACTATAGTCCGTTCAGAAATTCATAACCACACTTGAATTAGCTTTACGTGATAACCGTTTGTTATTTTGCTTTCAACTTTTGCATGTAATCTTATAATATTGATGTCGTTATAGAAATATTTTTTGCTCTGAGAAATTTGATCTAGTTTAAAAGTTTTCTTCTTTAGGCTATATTAAATTCACCCTGTTCGAATTTGACACCATTTTAGGATATATACATTAATTTGGTGCGGTCGTTCACGTAAAATAGTTTGGCTATTGCAGAAACACTAAGTTCAGGAAAATCCCGTGCACAAAACTGAATTGTTATTGAACGACATGACGCACCACGGCCTGGGCATTAATTACCGAAGGGAAGGCGTATCTTTATTAATTTTGTGAAGACTCAGTAGACAATTTGTTGACTTTAAATACCAACATTTATATCTAAATTACAATGAGTTTGAAATGCAAATTTATAACTATGCAAAAGGTTACTGTTTTACTATATCAGCACTTCCTTAGGGAATTCAAGATGGGACAAAGTGCCTACTGCATCAAATACAAAAGAGCAAATTAGGACATGGCTTGCGAATGAAAATGTCAAATTTGACGACACATATTTAAAACCCGAATTGTTCCAACTTGTGAAGAATACGAATAAGAAAAAGGTGTACCATGTTGACAAAATCATTGAGAAATACGGCCACACTAATTGTAACCAATTGAATTCATGTTTGCAAATACACATAACGAACAACACCCACAATTAAGCACTATGTAGATACGCTTCTATAGTCCGTTCAGATTCGTTTGCCTAGACATTAATTTATTTTTTTCAAAAACTCATTGTTCATTTGCATTGATCTTTTGAAGTTAGGTTTAGAATACTAATGTCGCTATAAAAATATTTTTTATCAAAGAAATGTGATCCAGTTTCAAAGATGCCTTATTTAACCTATATTAAAAAAAAGTTAATCGATATTATAAACACCGGCGGGATTATGTAGATGCTTACATCTCACAGCTGATTCTTTAACATATAGGCATGACCTTCATGGCTGAATGCGCACCGTCCTAAAATAGTTATGTTTCCACTATAAATTTTTATAAAGAAATGTTACATATGAAATTTCCCGTTTAGCACAAAATGACATTTTAGCCGAAACCGGAAATTATGTGACGTCAAAATCACGGCCGTAGACTCGAGTTCGAGTCATAATTCAGAGGCAAATCTCAATATTTACAGAAAGGAGGCGGCACTATCCATATTATCTTCTGCAAGTCTATGTGAGAATGAATATAAAGGCAAAATATTTTACTGAGCATAACATTGCTATAAAGATTTATCAATACTTCTGCAGAGAGCGTAAAAAGGGACATCTTTATTGTTCTTTATCAAACCCTGAGAAGAGAACAATGCATATTTTAGGTTTGTGTAAACATTCATTTGATCGAATAGTTAAAGGAAGCGGATATTTATTGCCAACAAATGCAAGAAAGCAAGGAAGGAAAGAAACGTTAGACAGTTTTGATAAGGACCTAGTAAAAAGAGAAATCTGTCGAATGTTTGATATAAACGAAGAAGTGACACTTAGAAAGTTGAAGCTTTGGCTGAAAACTAACAACGACATTGAAATATCAAAAACTTCATTATGGAAAATATTAAGAAGTGCAGGCTTCACCTTTAGAAAGTATGCTGGTGGAAAAAACATTATTTGTGAGAAGCCACATCTAGTAGCTCTTAGAAGCAAGTATTTACGTGAAGTGAAGGAAATGCGCGAAAATGATTATGATATTGTTTATTTAGATGAAACTTGGATCAACGCTCATCATACAAATGAAAAGGAATGGCAGTTAGCAGATGGAAGTATTAAAAGATCAGTACCAAGCAGTAAAGGGCAACGTTTGATAGTTGCACATGCAGGTAGCAGACATAATGGGTTGTTGCAGAATGCTCATCTCGTTTTCATTTCAAAATCCATAGACAATAGAGACTACCACTCCGAAATGAATGGGCACATATTTAAAGACTGGATCGAGAAAAGTATCCTTCCAATATTAGATCGACCTTCTTGTCTGATAATGGACAATGCTTCATACCATAACGTAGTTAACGTAGAAGATAGAATCCCAACATCATCAAGTACAAAAGATGCAATCAAAACGTGGCTCATAAAAGAACACATACAAGTTAACGACAGCTACTTGAAACCCGAATTGCTTAGCCTTGTAAAACAGACACAACGTACAAAGATATTTAAAATAGACAAGTTAATTCAAGAACATGGCCATAGATGTTTGAGACTACCTCCATATCATGCACACTTAAATCCTATAGAACTAGTTTGGGCAAAAGTTAAAGGACACGTAGCATATACAAATAAAACTTTCAAATTATGCGATGTTGAGACACTTACAAATCAGGCTCTATCAAATATAAATAAAGACTACTGGGTAAAATGTGAGGATCATGTGTTACGACAAGAAGAGGAATATTGGAAAAAGGATGGTTTGTTGTTTGTTCAGCCGAAAGCAGTAATCGACCTATTTGACTCGTCTGATTCTGAATGATCATTACTCTGATTAAGTCTACAGATAAATAGTTTGATTTGCAAAATTTCCTAGTTGATTTGTTAAACAGTTTATTGTTCAAGACCACCCAAGCAATCAAAAATATGTTATAAGCAAACCAACAACCATTACTTTGAATGGAAGCCTGCTTGAGTCAGTACAGAAGTTCAGCTATCTTGGATCCACTATTACAGCCACACTTTCCTTAGATGAGGAACTAAATGTACGTATTTGAAAGGCAGCGACAACATTTGGGAAACTCACACCAAGAGAATGGAACTATATCAAATTGACTCTACGAACAAAAGTTCTATATATAATTTAAAATTTGTATACTTGCCACCCAGTAAAATTTTATGGACACGCCTATGGGTCATCGTTGCACTAGATTACTGTAAAACATTTTGATTAGGGTCAAAATAATAGTTACATGGGCAAAGATCAAAGGAATTCGCCGCTTTAAGAAAACCGTTATAGCTAGACATCGAGTAACACATATGTTCTCGTGACATGGACATTTTAACACCGTATGCCAAAAATCATGTGAAATCATCAAGAACTTTTTGAATTATAAATCATAACATCTCGGCAAACGATTCTGAACGGACTATACTAAACAGTGACACAGCTTTTAGGGCATTTGGATATTCTTCAACTGGAAATTAAGTTGTACCGAAATTCAGCATTTAAAGTCTATCAGCTTTTTCAATTTCATTTTAGAATATTGTTCTCTTGCAGGTTGATAATTTCCACTTACATCTCTGCTGAAGTAGTTTTGGCATCAATATATCAAAAGGTGTTGAGAAATATGTTGACCTTGTTCATGTTACAAAATTTTTGAAGCACTCTACAAACTAGCAGTGATTATTATTAACTGCATCTGCATAGCTAGTGAAAATTAACAAGACATATCTTCTGCTTTTCAAATAAATTAGTATTTTCATCATGCAGATTACTTTCCCACAGTTTAATTTTATTATGGAAAGCTTTGATATGCCCAAAATTTTGTGTATCTGTTGTCCTTGTGTCTATAACTTGAGCTTAATTAAGATCATTCAAATGTTGAGTCATATCAATTAAAAATGCTAGCTGGCAGATTCACTGAGTGTCTGATAATTCTTTGGCCAGGCTACCCTTCATATTAATAAAAAAAAAACTTGATTTAAGCCCATAGCCATAAAATCGTTTCAGCATTTCGCCTAGATTTAACCAATATACTTGATGGCAGTGTAGAAGATTGCCATACCCAGAATTTATACCTTGAAATGCTGGGGTGGGTGGTGTAGTGGATATGGAAATGTCCAGACTGCAATGAAACTGATTCCATGAATAGAATAGAACAGAACAGAATAGAATAAAATCCAATGCAATGGATTGTGATGCAATACAATACAATACCTTGAAGAAATTCTTAAAACTATCAGTGATTGAGTCCACTTTATTTTGTAAAGTTCACAAATGATACCACAATGTCAGCAACATTAAATACTTTGGCACACAAATTTTCTTAGTGACAGGGACATCAAGGTGACTTAAATTAAAAATCTAACAGGTGAGATCTTATTTTGGCAACCAGTCTTGATTTTTGATCAATGAGCTTATTTGCTGAAATAATTAACTCTTATCAAGACAAAGCACCTAAACAGATTCTTTGAAACACTCTTTCATAAATTCTCCATTGGAAAATAGTTTCAAACTCTTGGGTAAATTTTTTCACTAATGAGATAGTTCCCATGAACATCATTCTGTGAACATTTATTTGCATTTTAAAACACACACTGTTGACCTTCTAAAGATTTCTCCTAATGAACAATTTTGTCCTGGCCTTCCTTGACCCTCCAGTAAACTGTAACTTTCATGTTTGAATTGGAAATGGCATTCTGGGTTTTCTTCCTTAAGAACATAAATATTTTCATTACATATTAAACATGCAGGGTTATAGCAATAAAGAATAACAAAATAATCTGTCCATATAATTTGGAAAGTAAGAAACTCTTTATTTGCTTTTCTATTTTTCAGTTGATAGTGTCATTGTGTAAATAACTGACAACAACTGGTTACTACATACCAATAACTTCCTTTTAAAAATGTTCACATTATCCACCTACACAACTATGATACCTTGCTACTGATACTAAAGACAAAGTTGTGTAATAGTAACTCACTGACCGCATTGTTGGTTACGTCAGACTTAATGCTATTGCCAGACATTGTTTAAAAGTAAACATACACTCAGACGTTTCTCGTGCTCAAGCTGCCTTTATGGTTGTGACAATAACAAATGAAATGTTTGATATTGATATGAGTTACTGATAATGCTGAAAGCAAAAAACAAGTAAACAGATAAGATAATCTCTCTGTGGTGAGGTTAGATAAAGGATATGTAACTTATAACGAATCATAGGAGGAAGAGGTATTTATTAAAATTAAACATAATTTTTTCTGAGTGCTGTAAAACATACCTTTTCCTCCAATGATTTGCTGAATTATCGCCTCAGAAGTTTCCCTCTATAATAATATTCATTTATTATTATTTGTCTCCCATATGTAACATATATACTAGCCACCAAATTATGGCTAGCTTGTCTCCAAAGCAGATAAAGGGAATTTGGTAAGAAACATTGTGGGAGCCAATATTTGGTGCTAGGCTAATTAAAGAAGGGTAGTTAGCTTACAATAGTGACACTGTGACCTTCCAGGCATGTCGTAAGAGGCGACTAAGGAGGTTGATCGATGGCTTGACAAGCTGTCATTGTAAAAAGTATTGTTATGGAAACAGAACCATAGATTTTAAAAGCAGTGATCTCTGCAATCTGTGCCATTTTGACACGCAAGGTTTCTGTTTTTGAGATTGTAATTCTGCCCTATGTGCCGTCTTCGGCTCGAAAGGACAATAGATAGTTAGCTTACAATGAGCTAGAGATGACCATGGAACAGTGTAAATCCCAAGAAATAACTATTATATTAGGGGATTTCAATGCAAAGGTAGGAACAGCTAAAGTGCAAAATGTGACTGGGGGGCATGGCCTTGGAGAGACGAATGACAGAAGGGATAGATTGATAGATTGGGCAAAGACACATGAAATGATGATAGGTAACACCTGGTTCAAACAACACCCTAGGCGATACAGGACAGAAGAAATATCACAACTAATGGATGAAAGAAGAAAACATAAGAAAAAAGAATGGACATACAAAATATTGCACAAAGAAATCCAGAACAAATGCAGAGAAGCAAAGGAAGGATGGTTAAAACAGAAATGTGAAGAAATGGAAAAACTACAAAAGAAAGACTCAAAATTGATGCACAATCAGTTAAATGAATTAACAGGAAGAAAAGAAGTCAAAGTTTCAGGATGTGTTAAGTCAAAGGAAGGAAATATAATAATGGGACAGGAGAAGACAATAGAAAGATGGACAGAATATATCAGTCAACTCTATGACGATGAAAGACCAGAGTTAAACAATTCAAACAAAGACACAGGACCACCAATTATGCAGAGTGGAGTGGAGGACACAATTTAACACATGAAAAGTGGCAAAGCTCCAGGTCCCGACAATATAACTATCGAAGAGATAAATGCATTAGGAGAGCTGGGAGTACAAGTCATAACAAAACTACTCAATGACATATATAACACTGGACACATACCCGAAGATCTACTAAAGTCTATCTTTGCAGCCATACTGAAGAAGTCAGGCGCTGCTGATTGTGAAGACCATCACACTATTAGTCTCATGAGCCATATGACAAAAATATTACTAAGAATCATCATGAGACATGTAAGAAACAAAATAAAAGCAGAAGTAAGTGAGGAACAATGTGGATTTGTGGAAGGAAAGAGCACCAATAATGCAATATACATCTTAAGAACATTGATAGAAAGATCTATAGAGGTAAAGAAAGATCTATATATGTGCTATATAGACTACACAAAAGCATTTGACAAAGTAAAGTATGTGGAAATAATCAATATGCTGGAGAAATTAAACATTGATGGCAAGGATCTGCGAATCATAAAAAACATGTACTGGTGACAAACAGCAGCTATACGAATTAACAGCCAAATAGGACAATTTCAACTTATAAAACAAAAAGTCAGACAAGACTGTGTTCTGTCACCGGATTTGTTTTCACTTTACAGCGAACAGATTATGAGATCAATAGTAGACAAAAAAGGAATTTAAGTCAATGGTCACAACATAAATAATTTGCTATATAAGCGGATGACACAGTCTTAATAGTAGAGATAGAGAATGAACTACAAGAAATGATAGACATAATTGTAAAAGAAAGCAACAAGAAAGGTCTCAGTCTAAATAGTAAGAAAACAGAAGTAATGGTCATATTGAAGAAACAATTATCACGAGCATGCAGCATAAAAGTAAACAGGACAAATTTGAAACAAGTGCAACGTGTCAAATATTTGGGCACCATAATAACATCAGATGCAAGATGCACCATGGAAATAAAAAGTAGAATAGCTCAGGCCAAAATAGCATTTCAGAAAATGAAAAATATCTTATGCAACAAATCTATGTCAATAGAAATGAGAAAGAGAGTTCATCGGTGCTATATAGAACCAATTATGACCTATGGAAGCGAATCATGGACAGTAGACAAACAAATGAAAAGACGATTAGAGGCCACAGAGATGGAATTTCTCAGAAGAATGTTGAAAGTTCAAGCTAAAAAGACCAATGAGGAAGTTCTCAAAGAGGCCAACATAAAAAGACAGCTCCTAAAAAACATCAGAAAGAAAGAATAAACATTTTTCGGGCACATCATGAGAAGAGGAAAGTTGGAATATTTGGTTATAACTGGCAAAATAAAAAGGAAAGAGAGATCACGGATGACAATGAGAGAAAATACTGGATAGCTTGGTGTCATGGCATGGAAAACAGTCAACAACAGAACTGACACGATGCACTGTAGAAAGAAGATTGTGGAAGGACATGATCACCTACGTCAACCGGTATGGCACATGATGATGAGTTAACTTTTGAGAGAGGAGATTCTAGAGAGACATTCGAGGAAGAACATTCTTGAATGAGAGTTGAGTACATTCTCAAAAGGATTGATTCAGTGAGATTATTTAAAGGATTATCCAGGAAGGTTTGTTTCAAAGGAAGATGTTTAGATATTTGTAGATATATCAGGTCTCTAAAGAGATCAGTGCTTATTACGGAAATCAGGGCTAGGAATATATAGATTGATACAGAAATCATACTATAGCGCACATGATTTTATGCTAAATGAAAGAAGTTAAATTAATGACAGAATTAATTACAGGACCTGGGGAGTGTCATATAACATCAGTTATAGCATGGACACACATTTACAGAATTTCTACTAATGGATGTTTATGTCTGATGGATGTTTAGACAGCCATAGTCAACTTCATGTCTAATGAGTGACATATATATATATATATATATATATATATATATATATATATATATATAGTAAAAAAGTAAAGAGCCCCCCCCCCCTGAATCCCGTCGGTCAGAATACAAGAGTCCTTTGTAGTCCAATTCACTAACTGCTGAGCTATTGTGGCTCTCTCTCTCTCTCTCTCTCTCTATATATATATATATATATATATATATAAAACTTGTGTGCTTAGCACACTATTATATGGATCTGTAACCTGGACAACATATTCAAATCACGAAAAAAGACTACATGTCTTCCCCATGTGATGTCTACGCAGAATAATGCACATCAAATGGCTGGACAAAATAACCAACTTAACTGTCCTGCAATATGCTAAGATCCCAACAATCATGCCAATGCTCAGATGTCGAAGGCTAAGATGGCTGGGGCACGTCCAGTGAATGGAACAAAAATGCATCCCCAAGCAAATACTATATGGTAAACTAATATACGGAAAAAGACAAATCGGCAGACCTAAACTACGATATAGAGATATCTGCAAATCGTCTCTGAAAGACTTCTCCATCTGTGAAAACGACTGACAACATCTGGCAAGTGATCGCACATCATGGAGAGCATGTATAAGGAACGGTATAACAACATTTGAGACTGTGCTAAGACAGGACTTAGAAGAGAAGAGACTCATGAAAAAGGATGGTAAACCCTGTGGACCAGCGAGCCTGACCTGTTCATTATGTGACCGCGTGTGTTTGTCAAACATTGGTAGAATTAGCCACGAGAGAAGCTGTTCGGAAAAAACAATACCTCAAAAAAATACGCAATAGCCTCCACTAGACCGTCTGACAAGACGAAAAGGGCCATATATATATATATGTATAAGATATATACGGCCATATGCTAATCTTACGGCCTGTTGTTTGATGTACGGCAGGGATAATCTGACGACTAACTGTGTGTTTATATGTTCGGAATTGGAGTAAAAAAAGATAGCCTAACATCATCACATGCTATAGATTTTAAAAAAAATATGACGATCATCATTTTCTGGAGGACGTGAACTTCCGGTATATGGTGGATAGGTGGCACGAATCATTGAAGGCTATGTATGAGAAGTTTTCCTTGTTTGAGTTTCCTCATATTCCTAGTCTGGCTTTTTGCAGGAGCTACTGAGTTAAGTGCTCTGTGCATACCGTGAGCTGTGTGTCTCATCCATTTTGATCATGTTTCGATATTCCAATTGTTTACGATGAATGATGATATCGTATGACAGGGAACAGTTGACTGTGTTCACTTTCTGCATGGTTTCGTCTTATGTCTTTTGGCGTGTGCTGAGACTGCTACGATGGGGACTACAGTTACCTTTCTTTGTTTGGGAGATGAGATTCGGATGATTACGCTGGCATGGGCGGTTGAGCAATTATGGACTTTAATTCGTTTGCAGTGATACTGGGGCCTTCCATAAACAAACAAATAGAGATATCTGTAAATCATTTCTGTATGACTTCTCCAAATGCTAAAAAAATCAATGCAACAAACATCAAAAGAGTTCATATCACCAGTCAGGACAAATTCAAGAAAGAAATGGATGACAGATGACATTTTGCAGCTAATGAATACAAGAAGAAGAAATAAAGAAAATAAAGATGAGTATAAAAGATTAAATAAAAAAATTATAATAACATTTCTATTTCTATTGACCTTTCCAGCCATAGCCGGCCCATAGGGCATAGACCAAGATACTCCTTCTCTTATCTGAATTTTTGTTCTAGCAGTTTTCAATTCTTTTAAAGATATTTTATCAAATCTTGCCATTTGTCTCTGTTCTGTGCAAGCAGCTTTATCTCATTGAGGGAGCCGAATCCTGCTGCTCTTGCCTCTCTCATCAATGTTCTTCTCAGCGTCTCTCTGGGTCTTCCTCTTACCTGTTGTTTCCCATATAAGGGCTTGCTTTGCTATTCGGTTATTATCTCTTCTCGTCATATGTCCAACATATGACCATCGTCTTTTCTTTATTTCTGAAGATATTAGTGGTTGATTGGCGATTTCTCTAATTTCCTCGTTTGTTTTGAATTTGTTCCACGCTATACCAAGTATTTTCCTTAGACATTTATTTTCGAATGCGTTCAACTTTGTTTCTATATCTCTTGTTGTTTTCCAGCTTTCACACACATACGTAAGGGTTGATAGTACATTTGATTTGAATAGCCTAAGTTTTGTGTTTGTGCTGATGAGTTTTGATTTCCACAACTTTTCAAGGCTTCTGAAAGACATTGCTGCTTTAGCTATTCTGATTCTAATTTCTTTGCTTGTATCCCCTTCTCGATCAATGTGACTTCCAAGGTAGGTAAAGTAATCAATCTCTTCTACTGGTTTGTTTTCCATGTATAATTTGTCGTCTGTTGGAATTAAACTTTTCATGACTTTAGTCTTTTCATGATTGATCTCAAGCCCAATTTTGCTGGCTATTGATGATAGTTCATTTGTGTTTTCCTGCATCGTTTTTTATCTGATTGCTGATGAGAACTATGTCATCAGCAAAGTTGAGGTCCTCCGAATGATCTCCTTGTATCCATTCGATGCCTTTGTTACCAGTGCAGTATTTCTTCATTATGAAGTCCATAACAATTCCAAATAACAAGGGCGATAAAATAAATCCTTGTTTAACCCCAGTTCCTATTGGGAAACATTCGCTCAGTCCTTCCTCTGTTCAAATTGCACATGTGTAACCATCATACATGTCTTTGATAATATTTATGATTTTTGATGGTAAGCCATATTGCTTCAGAATTTTCCACAAAGAATCTCTATGAATATTGTCAAATGCTTTTTTGAAGTCGATGAAGTTAAGTACAAAAGGTTTTTGCTTTTCAATGTGTTCCTCCAATATAAGTCGTAGAGTGAAAATGCATATAATAATATGCAATGAGGCAAAAGAAGTATGGCTAAAAGAGAGATGCAAAGAGATTGAAATGCAACAAAAAGGAGATGCTAAAGCTATATACAAACAAATTGAAGAATTAACAGGAAGAAGAACGCAATAAAAAAACTGGATGTTTAAGATCAAAGGTAGGAGAACTGTTGATTGAACAAGAAAGCATAAGGGAACGATGGACAGAATACATTAAAGATCTTCATAATGATGAACGAACAGAAGTAAGTATTAAGAATAATGGAGAAGGATCAGAAATACTCAGAGAATAAGTGGAAGATGCCTTGCGCAATATGAAAGCAGGAAAAGCTCCTGGACCAGATAATATAACTAAAGAAGAGATTGAAGCTATGGGTGATTTTGGAATAGAAATAATAACAAAAATATTGAATTATATCTACAACAACAGATATATACCAGATGACCTGCTCAAATCAATATTCATAGCCCTACCAAAGAAATCTGGTGCGACTGAATGTGATGATAAAGAATATATACTGGCAACAAACAGCGGCCATAAGAACTGGAAACCAATTGGGAATGTTTCAACAAATAAAAAAGGGTGTTAGACAAGGTTGTGTGCTGTCACCAGATTTGTTTAATATTTATAGTGAGATTATTTAAGACCCATAAGGGGCATGCCTGGATTAATAATTGGAGGTCATAATATAAATATAATTGGAGGTCATAATATAAATAATCTCAGGTATGCTTATGATAGAGTCTTAATCACTAAGAGTGAAAATGAGTTACAAGAAATATCAGACATCGTAAAGAAATGACCATGCTAAGCAAAATTAAAGAACTCAACCTTAATAGCAAAAAGACAGAAATAATGGTAATAACAAAGAAAAAGATATCACAGCAATGCACAATAAAAACAAGTGGAAGAATATTAAAACAGGTAAATGAATTTAAATATCTGGAAATATTGTTAACCTCAGATAGTAGATGTACAACAGAGGTGAGATGCAGAATGGCTCAAACAAAAGCAGCTTTCCAAAAAATGAAGAAGATAGTGTGAATCCATTTTTTAAAATAGAAACAAGAAAAAGAATTCTTAAATGTTATGTATAGCCAATCTTAACATATGGATGTCAATAAGGGACAATACAATAACAGACAAGAAAATAACTGGAGGCTGTAGAAATGTGGTTTTACAGAAGAATGTTGATAATACCATAGACAGTTAAGAAGAGTAAAGAAAACGTTCTAAAAAAGGTCAAAACAAAAAAAGAGCTAATATCCAATATTAGGAAGAAACAATAATAATTTTTGGCCATATAATGAGAAGGGGACAGCTGGAATATATTGTAACAACTGGGGGATGAAGAGATAGAGGGAAGCAAAGAGAAAAGATACCAAACAGCTTAAGAGATGGCTTGGCAGAAAGTCAACAGAAATGATAAATAACTTTGAGATCGAATGTTGTGAACATGATCACCTACACCAGCAAGCTTGGTGTTTGATGATAATAAAAATGTGCTATTATAATATCAATACATTAAACTTGAATTAAAACAAACCAACTTTTCTTACTTAGAAGTTTTTATATCCAAATATTTGACACGAAAGAGCTCAGTAAATATGCTATCAATGATTACACTACTGCAACGTTCATTGTGCTGAGACGTTAAAGATGTCATCAGCTGCTCTACAAATTCTATCATTTCTATTTCATTTTATTTGCTATAAAAGAGATTATTTAAAGTAATAACTAACCTAAGATTGTCAACTTAAAATAATCTAACTATGTTCTAAGTAGTTACAGATGATATATTTTAAAAACCTATTGGAACTATATTTTTTTGACTGTATAATGATGATGATGTCATTGCTTTTCAAAGGTTGCGCTATGGCCTCAGGCAAAAAAACAAGGGAAACAACAAAAAGATTGGTAACAAGGCGCCATAAGTAAAAAAAAAAAGTAAAGTACCCACGTCATACCAAGTGGTGTACAGGGAATATGGTGTCAGTGACCATAAATTTTACAGGCCTTTGGCACCTAATTTTTGGGGTAATGTGGTTGGTATTACGCCCATGCCACTTTACTTTCCCAGAAAAAAATCCAGTACCCATTAAAGGCTGGGTGAACCAAAAGCCGTCGGTTGGGATCAAACCCTACCTCTTGTCCTTTGTTTCCAGTTCACTAACCACTAAGCTATATCGGCTCCAAACAAGGCACCATGCTTTGTGTATAATAATCATCTTGTGTTTTGCAATGGCACAATTGCATCACTGTTTTGATCTTGCCATATTGTTGGCAGTGGACACAGACAGATGTCTTCTAAGCATCTCATTATCATAAAATCTTGACAGTCTTAGTTTGCTTGGAATACACCCTTTCAATTTGTAAGGATTTTACAAAATAATTTCCCTTTTGGCAACACTATTAAGGAAATAATTAAATATGTTTTGATGATTTAATAAAATATTGTGCATATGTGTGTTACTTTCTAGTTCAAATTTTTTTCAGCTCAGAGGCTGGTGTGTATAATAATTTTCAATCAACCTCAAGGGTTGGTAAAAATGGCTTGGTGGATCATAAGTTGCCAACAAAAAAAGACCCTACTATTATTGGTTTCAACAGCAATACAACATTCAAGATGGACAGCAGTGTCTTATGTAATATATTTAGTTTTTTGGGAACAAACATAAAAGAAAATGATTTTGAAATTGGTAGAAACTGGCAGCATTAACAGTAATGAAGATGTTAGTGATTTAATAATCAGGAATCGAAATCCTTGTGATAAAAAAACAACTGTTCAAAACTGGACAAGACAATAATTAAGTAGTGCTATAAAAACAAATTGCAAAACAATTAAAATTGGCAAGAAATACAGAAAATAAAAATGAGCATTACCCTTGGGTCTAACACCACTATTAGTAGACAGTTTTCTCCTTTGTCTGTTTCGCTCTTGTTTTGAGGGATTTTTTGTCTGATTTTGTGATTTCTGTAAGTAACATGTAAGAGGTTTTTGCTATAATTAAATTTATTAATCAAGAAAATTATTACATAATGTTATACAACATTTAACCTCTATCTCGCTAGAATAACATGCACGAAATAAAATCTTTGAAGGTGAAAACCTTTCATATAAGAAATTTAAAAACATTTCACAATGACATTTTAAAAAATATGTAACGTCTGAGCTTATTTGATGCAGAAAAATGAGTTGGAGGGTCATAAATGGATACAATTATAGATGGTGTTAAAGAGAAAGAAATGGTAGTAATTATACGTGGTGTTAATTCTCCATTTGAAAGCAGAATCAAACTGACCATATATGTATTAATAACAAGTTTAAGTTATCCTTACATGATGTAAAAGTATATAGAAGAGCAGATGTGGCTTCAGATCATCTTCTGCTAGCCAAACATAAACTGAAAAGATATATTACAACACTTAAGGGTAGTCAGTATTTCAATGTAGGATTTCTTAAAGAGAAAGGAATTAAAGATAAATTTTCAGTCACAGTATCAAACAAATACTATGTCCTCCAAAAACTAGAAGATACAATAAATATAGAAGATCATTGGAAACAAGTATATATGGAAGGAAACATATGAAGAAACCCTGGGAAAAAGAGAATGCCAAAATAAGGCATGGATGACAGCAGAGACCCTGGAGAAAATTAAAGAAAGAAAGAATAAGAAAGCAGACAAAAATAAAAGCAAAACCAGAAGTATGAAAGCCAAGACACAGGAAACTTACACAGAGATGAACAAAGAAGTGATAAGATGCATTAAGAGGGATATGAGAAGCTGCATTAAAAGGGATATGAGGAAATATATAGATGTACTAGCTAAAGAGGCAGAGGAATCATCAAATAAAGGAAATATGAAAGAACTGTACAACAGCACAAAGAAATTAAGCAGAACATACAAACAGATCAATGCCTTTATTAAAGGTAAGGAAGGAAATCTGCTTAGTAATATAAGGAAACAACTAAAGAGATGGAAGGAGCATTTTGAAGAACTTTTGAACAGACCGTGTACAAATAACCAACCCTCCAGAAATGACCAGTAGACGAAGATTTACACGTTAACTGTAGAAATCCAAGCAAGGAAGAAATAATTAAAGCCATCAAGCTATTAAAAAATGGTAAAGCCACGGGACCATAGACAGATGAAATTCCTTCAGAAGCCACCAAAGAAGATAGTAAAACCACTACCAAGATATTACATAATCTATTAGATGAAATATGGGAAGGGGAAGAAATACCTAAAGACTGGAAAGAAGGTTTAAACTCCAAAGAAAGGAAGTTTACAGGAGTGCACAAACTTATAGGGGAATTATGCTACTATCAGTGCCAGGAAAAAAACTAAGGAGAATCATTTTGGAGAGACTAAAAGATACCATAGAGACACATTTGAGAGATGAACAAGCAGGTTTTAGGAAAAACAGATCATGTGCTGATCAAATAACTACTTTATGTATATTAGTTGAACAAAGCTTAGAATTATAGTCCCCACTTTATATTGGATTCATAGATTACGAAAAGGCATTTGATAGTTTAGACAGAGGAATACTCTGGAAGTTACTGAGTCATTACGGAATCCCCATAAAATTTATTAACCTCATAAGAACAATGTATGAAGGAATGAAATGTAGTGTGGTGCATGAAGGGCAGATTACAGAAGCATTTGAAATAAGAACGGGAGTAAGGCATTGATGTCTTCTATCTTCATTTCTCTTTCTACTGGCCATAGATTGGATTATGAAAATATCTCAGAACAACAGAAATTTAATCCAGTGGTCACTGACCAAGCAACTTAATGACTTAGACTTTCCTGATAACATAGCTCTCCTATCACATAATCATCAACAGATGCAAGATAAAATGAGCATATTTAATGAGCGAGCACAACAGCTGGGACTGAAAATAGATAGAGACAAGACCAAAATTATGAGAATTAATGCAGTTGACAATAACCAAATAATAATAGGAGAAATACTTCTATTATATGTACAATCTTATATCTGGGCAGTAATATAGACAAAGAGGGAGGAACAGAGAATGATACCAAAATAAGGATATCAAAAGCAAGAGGGACATTCATTGCACTGGAAACGAATAAAAACCCAAAGAAATTAGGTTAAATACAAAAATAACAATGTTTAACTCCAATGTCAAATCAATCCTATTACATGGCTGTGAAACATGGAGAACAACAATAATGACAATCATGAAGATACAGACCTGCCTTGATGGATGCTTGGTCAGAATAAAAGGATGGAAATGGCAGGACAAAATCACTAACATAGAATTATGGAAAAGCACCAGTCAAATACCAGTGGATTGAGTTATTTGCAGGTCATCATCATTGCACTCCGAACATGTCCATAGGGTGCTCAGATCCCCTCCTCAGTAATTCCCTCAGTGTCCAGTGACTGACGACTCCAGTTCTATGTTGGTTAATAAGTTTTCTTACACGGCCACTAAGTTTCTCATTTCTGGCTGTTACAATCTTAACTCCCATTCCTATCATCCAAAGAAGTGACGTGGATCTGTGTTTGTCGAAGTCATGTGCTCTTCCCACATCTCGGAGGGTATTGATGATGTCCGCCCGATCCATTGGTTGCCCGTCCTCAACGACAGCGCAGCTAGCCAACCTGTCCGCTCTTTCATTTCCCCGCACTCCCGCATGTCCAGGGACATAGACAAAGGTGACCTTATGTATTTTGGATTTCTGCAACGACTCTACCCATTGCATGCGTACAGAGCCCGACTCCACTTTTGATATCACAACCGGTACCATTCGCACAACACTTAAAAAGACACACAACACTGCTCCTAGTCCAGATGGTGTTCAGTGCGATGACATAGGCGATTTAGCTGATGACGACTTGACAAAACTGGCCAATGAGTTTAATGCCAGTATTCGTTGTGGCCAGATTAAGGAGGAGTGGCTACACAGCTACTTACTACCACTACCGAAGCCAAACAAGGACCATTCTCAGATCAGTGCCTACAGAATCATCACAATGCAGAACACTGCGGGCAAGCTGCTGGAGAAAATAGTTTCCCGTGTCCTCACCTGTCATCTTGAACAGAAACGCGTATTCCCACCCACACTCAGAGGTTATAGATATAATAAAGAGACATGGCTCAATGCGGCAGTCTTTGCCTATGACGTCTTCGAAGGCTTCCACAGACGAGAGGAGACATGTGCTGCTGCTATAGATCTGGAGGATGCATACAACAGGGTACCATTTGAATATCTCATGCATATGCTCCTCAAACTGGCGGTGCACCCCTTCCTCATTAGATGGATCGCCGCGGCACTGTTTCAGAGAAGGTGATACTCAGATGTGGCAGTTGGTCTTCCGAGCCAACATCCATTTGTCCAGGGCTGCCACAAGGCTCACCATTGTCACCAGTTTAACGTGTACACAATAACGATCACAAAACAACAGCTGGATGGGAGGGGAAGAACTATGACTTTTGCTGATGATATTCTGGTATATCGACAGGGAAGAAACAGACTGGGAATCGCCTCCACAATGCAAGACGAATTCGATCGCATTTCTTCCTGGTGTGGGGTTTCAGGTGCCTTGGTTAATCCTAATAAAGCATCAGTTTCATGGTTCTCCCTTAACAATCATATCGTTAATACGACCACACCGGTAGTACGAATGGGACCTGATGAGGTGACCAGGGACAAGTTGATGACATACCTCGGAGTTAAGTTTGATCGCAGCCTGTGTTTTTGGGACCACGTCGACCATGTGATAACAAAATCCTGCAAAGGATTAGCCGCCTTGAAGGTCATGGCAGCTGCCAACATCGAGCAGAGGCTACTTACTCTTCTGTTCCAGGGATTAGTCCTCGCACCAATCGAGTATGCCCTGGCAATTCTTACTGTCAGTACGACTCAAATTGATAGGCTGGAGAAAAAACAAAATGAAGCCAAGCGCATTATCCTGGGATGTACGAGGGACACTCCCTGTGTAGCAATGAGGTATCTTCTTAACTTTCCAACCATGGATGACAGAATCAAGATCTGGAGAGCACGAGCATACTTGAAGATTAGTACAGATACAGAGCATCCATTGCACCACGTGCTCTAACACAGAGAAAGGTGCCAGGCTAAAAAGAGGCAAATCATGGGTGGGCCGAGCAGATGTCATCAAACAGGTCTGTGGGCTTACCAATATCAGCGTTGGTGAGGAGTGGATACTGGTGCCTGCGTCATTCAAGGGGACTTTCTCGTGTATTGTCACACTTGACAGGAAAAGTAGGGAACAGAACCCGGTCGTGGTTAATGCTGAGGTCAACGGTTTCATCTGCGATAACACCGATGAGAAAGATGCATTCATCTATACAGATGGATCTGTAAGACGACACCAAAGAAGTGCATGGGCATTTACAGCACGCTCGGCAGGCAGAATAGTCAAGGAAGACAGTGGTGCATACGTCACGACCACGAATAGCATGACAATGGAGGTGATGGCAGTGACTAAGGCATTCAAATGGTTAGAGTCACAAGACTACACCGACGCATGTATACTGAGTGATTTGATGAGCATGATACCAGTGGATAAAGAGATGCAGTGAAAAAGTGGAGGTGGGCTTTGTACACATGCAATGGGTAGAGTCATTGCAGAAGTAAAAAATAGGTAAGGTTACCTTTGTCAACATTCATACATGTGGGAAATGAAAGAACGGACAGGTTGGCTAACTGTGCTGTTGTTGAAGGCAGTCAACCAATGGATAGAGCGGACATCAACAATGCCCTCCGAGATATGGGAAGGGCTCATGACTTCAACAACCATGAGTCCACGTCACTCCTTTGGATGAAAGAGATGGGAGTTAAGATTGTAACAGCCAGAAATGAGAAACTTAGTGGGCATATATGATGACTTATCAACCAACACAGAACTGGAGTCATCAGTCACAGGACTCTGCAGAACGTGCTAAGGAGGAGATCTAAGCATCTATGGATATGTTTGGAGTGCAATGATGATGATCTGCAAATAACTCAATTATAGAATCATAGTTGGTTTTGGAGAGAAATAAATGGAAACAATTTATAAGTGGTGTTGGTGAGGAAAAGGAGACAGAATTAATAATAAGTGGTCCTGGAGAGTCATAAAATTAGCAATTAGGTCTATATAAAGTGTTGGAGAGAAAGAAGTGGAAGAAATTATAGATGGTTTTGGAGAGAAAGAAATTGAATCAATTATAGATGGTGTTGGAGAGAAACAATTGAAAAAATTACAGATCGTATTGGAGAGAAATAAATGAAAGCAATTGTAGATGATAATGGAGAGAAAGAAATGGAAGCAATGATGGATAATGGTATTAGAGAGTCAGAAATGGAAGCAATTATATATGGTGTTTGAGAGAAAGAAATGAAAACAATTATAGTTATGGTATGGTAGAGAGTAAAAAATGGGAGCAAATATAGGTAGTGTTGGAGAGGAAGAGACAGAATTAATTATAGGTGGTGTAAGTGAGTCATAATGGAAGAAATTATAGACGGTGTAGAAGAAACATAAAAGGAAACAATTATAAATTGTGTTGGTGAGTCATAAAAAAAAAGCAAATATAGATGGTGTTTGAAAGTTAAAAATAGAAGCAAATATAAATGTTGGAGAATCATAAATGTAAGCAATTATATATGGTGCTGGGGAGAAATAAATGTAAGCAATTATATATGGTGTTGGATAGAAATAAATGTAAGCAATTATATATGGTGCTGGAGGGAAATATATGTAAGTAACTATAGATGATGTTGGAGTGAATGAAATGGAAGCAATTACACATGATATTGGAGAATCAGATATGGAAGAAATGATGTGTTGGAGAGTCAGAAATGGAAGCAATTATGTGGTGTTGGAAAGCTAGAAAAGGAACAAATTACAGGTGGTAATGCAGAGAGAAAAAAAGCAATTATAGATGATGATGGAGAAAATGAGATGGAATAAAATGTAAGTGGTGTCATTATCATCATGTGCCATACCAATTGGCGTTGGTGATCATGTCCTTCCACAATCTTCTATCCACTGTGCATCATATCAATTCTGTTGTTGACTGTTTTCCATGCCATGACACCAAGCTATTCAGTATTTTCTCTTTTTATCGTCCACAATATCTCTTTCCCTCTACTTTGCCAGTTGTAACCAAGTATTCCAACTTTTCTCTTCTCATTATGTGCTCAAAATATGTTGATTGTTTCTCTCTGATGATTTTAGGAGCTCCCTTTCTTAGTTGGCCTCTGTGAGAATTTCCTCGTTGGTCTTTTTAGCTGTCCAGGGAACTTTCAACATTCTTCTGAGAAATCTCTAATTGTCTTTTCATTTGTTTTTTTACAGTCCATGATTCGCTTCCATAGGTCAGAATTGGTTCTATATAGCACCGATGAACTCTTTATCTCACTTCTATCAGCATAGAAATATTGCATAAGATGTTTTTCATTTTCTGAACTGCTATTTTGGCCTGAGCTATTCTGCTTTTTATTTCTGTGGTGCATCTTCTATCTTTTATTATTATTGTGCCCAAGTATTTGAAATGTTGCACTTGTTTCAGATTTGTCCTGTTTATTTTTTATACTGCATGATGATGATGATTGTTTCTTCGATATGACCATTACTCCTGTTTTCTTACTATTCAGACTGAAACCTTTCTTGTTACTTTCTTTAACAATTATGTCTATCATTTCTTATAGTTCATTCTCTGTCCCTGCTATTAAGACTGTGTCATCCACTTATATAGCAAATTGTTTATGTTGTGACCGTTGACTTCAATTCCTTTTATATCTACTATTGATCTCATAATATTTTCCTATGGCTATGTTATAATATGGTTATGTTAGTCCCATCTCATATCTTTTTGTGTGCATATGTATGTTAGGCATGTGTCATATCTTTGTGTGTGCATGTCAATGTCAGTTATATCTCATATCTTTATGTGCATGTTAGTCATGTGTCATATATCTTGATGTGTGTCAGTGTTAGTCATGCCTCGTATCGCTGTGTGCATGTCTGTATTAGTCACATCTCACATCTTTGTGTGTGTATGTCTATGTTAGTCACATCTCACATCTTTGTGTGTCCGTGTCTGTGTTAGTCACATCTCACATCTTTGTGTGTGCATGTCTGTGTTAGTCATCTCTAGTGACTCGGGCAGATGGTGCTCGTAAACCTGGTAGGGCCTACCATCTAAGGGCAGAATCCCCCTTCAGAAAAGACAATCTGCTGCCTTGCAGGAAGATTGGGGACAATCAAAGGCTAGGGAAAGCAAACCCGAATAAAATGCTGGCTGAAATAGGATGCACTGGGCCACTGGCGCAGAACACAGTGCAACGTATTAACGGGTGTTCAGTCAGAGTGGATCTGACAGACTCTAATTGTGATGTTCTGTCTGTGGGGGCGATCAACACACTTAGCCTGACAGTTGACTTCATGTGGGAGTCTGGAATCCTTACTCTGATTGAGTCCTGAATGCAGAGAGAGAGAGAGAGATAATATTTTCGCTGTAAAGTGAAAACAAATCCAGTGACAGAACACAGCCTTGTCTGGCTCCTTGTTTTATATATTGGAACTGTTCTGTTTGGTTGGCTCATTCTTATAGCTGCTCTTGTTGCCAGTAAATGTTTTTTGATTAGCAGATCCTTGCCATCAATGTTTAATTTCTTCAGCATATTATTTCTTCATGCTTTACTTTGTCAAATGCTTTCATATATAGAGCACTTGTATAAATATTTCTTTACCCCTATCGTTCTTCGTTCAATATTCTCAGGAAGTATATTGCTTTATTGCTACCTTTTCCTTCCATAAATCCACATTGTTCTTCGCTTATTATTAGTTTTATTTTGTTCCTTACACATCTCATGATGATTCTTAGTAATATTTTAGACATGTAGTATTTAGCACATTAAATTAACAGATTTTTCTCTCCCGTCTCTTTCTCTCTTTTTTTTTATGATTCGCAGATCCTTGCCATCAATGTTTAATTTCTCTAGAAAATTGATTATTCCCACATGCTTTACTTTCTCAAATGCTTTTGTGTAGTCTATAAAGCACATATATAGATCTTTCTTTAATTCTATAGCTCTTTCTATCAATGTTCTCAGGATGTATATTGTGTGTAATAGAGTAATAAATGGATGCAATTATAGAAGGTGTTGAAGAGAAAGAAATGGAAACAATTATAGTTGGTGTTGGATGAGAAATTAATTGAATAAATAATAAATAGAGTTGCAGAGAAAGATGTGGAATAAATTATAGATGGTGTTACAAGTGTCATAAATAGAAGCAATGATAGGTTGGTGTTGGAGAGCCATAAATAGAAGGAAATATAGATGGTGTGGGAGAGAATGATATGGAAGCAATTATAGGTGGTACTGAAGAATCTGAATAAGAAGCAATTATAGGCAGTGCTGGAGAGAAAGAAATGAAGGAAAAACAGGTGCTGGTTGAAGGTCAGAAATAGAGGCAATTATAGATAGTATAGGAGAGTTGTAAATTAAAGCAAGTATACATGGTGGTAGAAAGAAATGGAAACAATTATAGGTGGTGTTGGTGAGGAAGAAATAGAAGCAATTATAGGTAGTGTTGGAGAGTCAGAACTGGGAACAATTATAGATGTTGTTGGAGACCTAGAAATGGAAGAAATTATAAATATTGTTGGAGAGTCAAAAATTGAAGCAACTCTAGTTGGTGTTAAAGCGAGTAAAATGAAAGGAAATATAAATGGTATTGGAGAGAAAGAAGTGGAATTGATGGAGCAAAATATAGGTGGTGGTTGAGAGTCAGAAATGGAAGCAATTATAGATAGTGTAAAGAGTCACAAAATTAAGCAAGTATATATGATGTTGGCGAATCAGAAATGAAAGCAAATATAGATGGTGTTCCTTTCTGTTCCCTGTGGAGCATAGGTCTTAAACAAACACTTTCCAAGCTGTTCTGTTTCCTGCCATCCTTTTAAGATCATTCCATGTCTTCCTCCACATTCTTCATCTCTGCTTCCCCTTGTCTTCTCCAATAATATTTTGGTATTCCTCTTTGTCTTCCCTTGGGGATTCCAGAAAAGGGTATGTTGTATAATAATCTCAGTTGCCTTCCACAGCGTATGTCCTATCCAGCACCATTGTCTTCATTGCATCTCTTTGTCCACTGGTATTTGATTGGCACTTTCCCATATATCTAAATTGGTGATTTTGTCCTGCCAACGCTATCTTTTTATTCTGAGCAGGCATCCGTTAATGAAGGTCTGTATCTTCATGATTGTCATTTTTGTTGTTCTCCATGTTTCATAGCCATATAATAGAATTGATTTAACATTGGAGTTACAAATTTTTATTTTTGTATTTAACCTAATTTCTGTGGATTTTCATGTTTCCAGTGCAATAAATGCTCCTCTTGCTTTTTGTATCCTTATTTTGGTATCATTGTTATTTGGCTGTTGCCTCTTGCATTAATTCTCATGATTTTGGTCTTATCTCTATGTATTTTCAGTTCAGCAATTGTGATCTTTCATTAAGTATGCTCATTTTACCTTGTATCTGTTGATGATTATGTGATAGGAGAGCTATGTTATCAGCAAAGTCTAAATCATCAAATTGCTTGGTCAGTGACCACTGGATTCCGTTTATGTTTGTTGTTCTGTGTTATTATCATAATTCAATCTATGGTCAACAGAAAGAGAAATGGAGATAGAAGGCATACCTGCCTTACTCCTGTTCTTATTTCAAATGCTTCTGTAAGCTGTCCTTCAAGCACCACACTACATTTCATTCCTTCAGACATTGTTTTTATCAAGGTTAATAAACTTTATGGGGATTCTGTAATGATTCAGCAACTTCCAAAGCATTCCTCTGTCTAAACTATCAAATGCCTTTTCGCAATCTATGAATTCGATATAAAGTGGGGACTGTAGTTCCAAAGTTTTTTTCAACTATTATACGTAAGGTGGTTATTTAATTAGTACATGATCAAATACATTTCCTAAAACCCACTTGTTATCTCTCAAATGTTTCTCTATGGCCTCTTTTAGTCTCTCCAGAATGATTCTGCTCAATATTTTTCCTGGTACTGATAGCAGCATAACTCCCCTGTAATTTTTGCACTCCTGTAAACTTCCTTTCTTAGGTAGTTTGATCTTCCAGTCTTTAGGTATGTCTTTCCTCTCCCATATTTTATCTAGTAGATTATGTAACATCTCAGTAGAGGTGTTATTATCTGCTTTGATGGCTTCTGAAGAAATTTTATCTGGTCCTGTGGCTTCCATTATTATTTTTCTTTGCTTAGATTTCCACAGTTAACTTGCACTCTTCATTTTTTCTCTTATATTACTAAGCAGGTTACCTTTCTTATATTTAATAAAGGCATTGAACTGTTGGTATGTTCGGCTTAATTTCTTTGTGCTGTTGTACAGTTCTTTCACAGTTCCGTTGTTTGCTGCCTTCTCTGCCTCTTTAACTGGTTCATCTAAATATTTCCTCTTATCTCTTTTAATGTCTCACTTCTTAGTTCACCTCTGTAAATTTCCAGTGCCTTGACCTTAGTACTTCATGTTTTACTTGTATTTATGTCTACTTTCTTGTTCTTTCTTTCTTTAATTTAATTATAACAATTATAGATGGTATTGGATGGATTGAAATAGAAGCTTTTATAGATGGTGTTGGGGAGTCAGAAATGGAAGTAAATATACATGGTGTTGAAAAGAAGGAAATAAAAGTAATTATTATGTGGTGTGGAGTGTCAGAAATAGAAGAAATTATAGGTGGTAATGGAGAGAGCAAAATTGGAGCAATTATAGGTAGTGTTGGAGATTCACAAATGGAATGAATTATAGATGGTGCTGAAGAGAAAGATTTGGAAATAATTAAAGGTGTTGGAGAATCATAAATGGAAGAAATTTTTAATGGTAGCTGAGAGAGTTATAAATGGATGCAAGTCAAGATGATGCTGGAGAGAAAGAAATCAAAACAAATATATATTTTGATGGAGTAAAAGAAATGGAAATAATTACAAATGGTGTTGGAGATGGAATAAAATTCAGGTGATGTAGGAGAGTCATAAATGGAAGAAATTATAGAAGGTACTGAAGAGAAAGTAATGGAAGTGATTGTAGATGGTGTTGGATGAAAAAGAAATGGAAGAAATAATAAATAGCACTGGAGAGAAAGAAATGGAAAGAATTAATGATGTTAATAGTGAGTCATAAATGGAAGCAATTATAGGTTGGCGTTGCAGAGCCATAAATAGAAGCAAATATAGATGGCTTGGGAGAGAAAGTAATGGAGGAAAATATAGGTGGTGGCTGAAAGTCAGAAATGGAAGTAATTATAGATAGTTTTAGAAAATCATAAATTGAAGATGATGGCAGAGAGAAAGAAATCAACCCATATATTGTCCTTTCAAGCTGAAGATTCTAGATTCTTGTGACCAACAATCTTTCATGTGTCAGACCTTGCACTGGACCTGTATTGTGTTTTGCCACTCGGTTCTGTTCTAGACAAGTTGCTCAATCTTGGCAAGGGAGCTGATGCCTGTTATGGTTGTCTCTTGCCTCAGTGTTCTTTTTAGTGTTTCTCTAGTTTGTCTCTTTTTCTTTAACCCTCTGGTTCCCATTTGAGGGCCTGCTTTAAGATTCTTTTGTTGTCTCTTATCATCACATAGCCAACATATGACCACCTTTCTCTATTGATTATAATTGATATTTTTGGATGCTTTGTCATTTCTCTTATTTCTGCACTAGTCTTGAATTTATTTGCTCATGACAAACTGTCAAATTAAAAAAAAGATATATTTTGAGGTGGTAATTTTTATGATTATCATATTCTGGGGTTTAAAAAATCCAGAGTTTTTAAGTGCATTACTGTTAAAGCATTACATTAATAAAATAATTCTAATAAATGTATCTAACATATAATAATGTTTGCTACACAGAGAACAATTTGTTTGTGAGAGGCCAGTGCCAGCCTGTGGTTGAATTATGTCAGCCACTGTTGGTTCATATTGCAGAATTTCTAGGATGTTTTCTTTGACATTGCATTGTAAACTTATGATGTCATATCTCTCAATTTCTCATATCCCTGTGTGTGCCTGGCTATGTTAGTCACATCTCATATCTTAGTGTGTGCATGCCTATGTTAGTCATATCTTATATCTTTGTGTGTATGTCTATGTTAGGTATGTGTCATATCTTTGTATGTGCATGTCTATGTTAGTCATATCTTATATCTTTATGTGCATGTCTATGTTATCTTGATGTGTGTTGGTGTTAGTCATGTCTCGTATCACTATGTACATGCCTGTGTTATTCACATCTCATATCTTTGTGTGTGCATGTCTGTGTTAGTCATCTCTAGTGACTCGGGCAGATGGTGCTCGTAAACCTGGGAAGGCAGACCATCTAAGGGCAGAATCCCCCTACAGAAAAGACAATCTGCTGCCTTGCAGGAAGATTGGGGACAATTAAAGGCTAAGGAAAGCAAACCTGAATAAAATGCTGGCTGAAATCGGATGCACTGGGCCACTGGCGCAGAACACAGTGCAACGTTTTAACAGATGTTCAATCAGAGTGGATCTGGCAGACTCTAAATGTGTTGTTCTGTCTGTGGGGGCGATCAACACACTTAGCCTGACAGCTGACTTCATGTGGGAGTCTGGAATCCTACTCTGATTGAGTCCTTATCACAGAGAGAGAGAGAGAGAGAGATATCTCTCAATCAAATGTGCATTCATGAGTACTTGTTGAAAAGTTTTTTTTAAAAAATAAATTATTTATATATGTATTTATAAAAGCAATTAACGAAAAGAAGAAACTGTTTAAAAATTGGAGGGAGAACAAATGAAAAATATGCCTTAGTTTGGAAAAAGTTACAATTTTGATCAAAGAATCTAAGCAAAACACATGGACAGAATCCAGACAAAATATGAGCAGGAACTTTAAGACAGCCACAAAACAGTAAAACAAACAAGAGCAAGAAAAGAAAACCATGATCCTACCGAGCTGATAAATGACAAAGACAGACAGCCAATATCAAATAACCAACATATGCTACAGAGACGGAAAGAATATTTTAAAGACCTATTAAACATGGTAGCAACTACCAATAACACAACAAAAACCACACAAAAATGCACAAACAAAAAACCCAACAGCATGAAAAAGGAAATTGAAGAGGTATTCAAATATGCACAGAGAAATAAAGCACAGGGGATAGATAACGTACCAGTAGAAATAATAGCAGCAGCAGGAGAACAGGTGTTACATGGTTGCACAGAAAATTCAACGCAGCATGGCACCAACAAAAAAGCCCCAGAAGAGTGGCAACAGGCAATCATCATACCAATATGGAAAAATAAAGATAGCAAGAGAGACTGCAATCAATACGTGGAAAAAAAACAGACCAATAATAGAACTACAGTTAAGCGATTTTCAAATGGGGTTCTGAAAAAACAGAGGATGTACTGACACTCTATGCACCTTAAAACAGCTAGCAGAAAAGATGACAGAACACAATCAAAATTTGTACATAACTTTCATTAACCAGGAAAAAACATTTGACTGAGTAAACAGAGAACATCCCTGGGAGATATTAACAATATACAGAGTAAGTGGTCCATGTACAGATTTATTTAGAAAATTATGACAGGTACGTTTCATTACATTAATGTAAACATTCTCTTTATTTTATAATGAATTAAATGGTAGTTATATTTTAAGATTGAATTAATATGAAATTAGAATATAGAAGTTGACATCTATTGGAGTTGAAAATCTGAGTCAATTGTTCTTTTTAATTACTTGCCTCAAGGTAGCTTCCTATACCATTGTTTGTTCCACTGTAGCGTACAGCTTGTTTTCTAGCTTCCTCCTGCTCCACTATGTGCTTACTGCCTATTCCTCCAATAGTTTGAAGAGGAGGCAAGCTCTGATCTGTGAAAACACTAATCTTCTCAAGTGCTTCATCACCTATGCCAAAACTGAAATGACCATCCTCCATGTTGAGATTATGCTGGGCCAGCCGGCTTGGTGTCAAGACACTGCCAAAATCATCAAAATTACTGTCATTAATATGAGGCTTTGGACGGTACAGTGGACGGGGCACAAATCTTTCACTGGCTCCACCAACCGTACTAGCCTGATGTCGTTTTTTAGCGGCCAAAGCCACAATACTGCGTGTATTTGCATTAATGACAGTACGGTCTTCATATGAAATTCTTGAAGGGTTTAAGGGTAATGCAAAAGAGCCCATAAAACCAGGCTCATTTTTATAAAACTGTCCTGTTTCTGTCATCCTCTGGATTTGTTTAGCTTTGGCACTTTGTGTAAAAATCTTAATGCTGTCTTCTTCTCGGTCACTGAAAGAGAAAGAGAAAAATAAAACACAATGATGATTAACCCTTACACTGCTATGCATATATATATATATATATTTCCAGGGCCTAGTCCTCGCACATATCGAGTATGCCCTGGAATTCTTACGGTAAGACGCAAATTGACAAGATGGAGTAAATATGAAGCTATGTGCATTATCTTGGGGTGTACGAGGGACACTCCCTATGTAGCAATGAGGTATCATCTCGACTTTCCAACCATGGATGACAGGATCAAGATCTGGAGGGCACGAGCATACCTGAAGATAAGTGCAGATAAAGAACATCCATTGCATCATGAGCTCAACACAGGGAAGGTGTCAGGCTAAAAAGAGACAAATCATGGGTGGGCAGAGGAGAAAATGTCATCAAACAGGCATGTGGGCTTACCAATATCAATGCTGGCAAGGAGTGGATACCGGTGCCTACATCATTCAGGTGCACTTTCTCATGTATTGTCAGTCATCTATACAGATGGATCTGCAATATGACACCAAAGGAGTGCATGGGCATTTATGGCATGCTCAGCTGACAGAATAGTCAAGGAAGACAGTGGTGCATACGTTATGACCACGAGTAGCATGACAATGGAGGTGATGGCAGTGACCATGGCATTCATCTGGTTAGAGTCACAAGACTACACCCACGCCTGTATGCTGAGTTATTTGAAGAGCCTGATAGGAAAAGTGGAGGCGGGGTCTGTATGTATGCAATGGGTAGAGTCATTGCAGAAGTAAAAAATACGTAAGGCCACCTTTGTCTACGTCCCAGGACATGCGAGAGTACGGGAAAATTATTATCTCTCTTCATCACATGTCCAACATATGACCATCGTCTTTTCTTGATTACTGAAGATATTAGTGGTTGATTGGCGATTTCACTAATTTCTTCGTTTATATATATGTATATATACGTTCGTCCCCTAAGTCTACTTCTTCTCTTCAGCTATAAAGGGGAACAAAGGATAGTGACATTACTAAAGCTGGGAAAGAACATAACGCATATTTAAAAGATGGATGAATGACTGATTTGTTTAAAAATATAGACAGACAGACCAAAGGTCAATGTCGCAAGAAAAGTAGGGTGATCGAGAAACTTCAAAGTGTGGGGAGAGTGAGCGATGATGTGTTGGGTGAGATAAGGGCCAAAGATTAAATCAATATCGTGAAATTGGATTGGTTACAAGAAGGGGTATTTAACTTATGCACAGACAAAACAGAGGGAGCCTCAATAGCTCAGTGGTTAGTGAACTGGACTACAATGGACAAGAGGTAGGGTTCGATCCCAACCGACGGCTTCCGGTTCACCCATCCTTTAATGGGTACCAGATTTTTTTTCTGGGAAAATAAAGCGGCACGGGTGTAATACCGACCACATTACCCCAAAAATCAGGTGCCGAAGGTCTGTAAAATTTATGGTCGCTAACACCATATTCCCTATATGCCACTTGGTGTGACGGGGGTACTTTACTTTTTTTTAACAGACAAAACAGAGGAGGGGGAAGGTCTAGGACTATTGCCCATAGTAGAGGACTGCCACGATTAATCCTACTACTACCACCACTATTTTGACAGCTACAAGAACTAAGAGAGAACTAGACATTAGAATGAGCGGAATGGACAGGCAGTAAGCAGTCAATCAAGTCAATCAGAGGAGTCATAGAGAGAAGGGCGTTTAGCCCGGACCTTAGAAGGCACAGAATGCTCAGAAGCTTAGATAGATGCCTGAAGAGTACTAAACTAAAAAAGAAACACTCAGAAGGAGGTTCAGAAGAATATCCGGAAGGGAATAATCAGTGCGACATTATATACTTTGCTGGCAGGCAAAAAAGTACATAAGTTTTAGAATTGTGACATTAGAATTGCATGTGAATTGTGACATTAGCTAAAAATTCTGGTGAACTGGGGCATTAGATATGCATGTGATTTACGACATTAGAGATTTTGGTGAATTGTAACGTTAGAAATGCTCGCGAGTTGTGACATTATAAATTCTTGTAAATTGTGACATTATATGCTTATAATAATAAAACATTTCTATGCCAGCTAAGCAACAAATGATAAATAGCATTTTCATACCAACTTTGTGCTATGAAAGTCAAACATGGGCCCCTTTCTAAATCACATTTAAGAAAGATCAATACATGTGAGATGTGGTGCTTGAGAAAAGTAACAAACAACACAAGAAGAGATAAAATATCAAATGAAACCATAAGAAAAATGGTAGGAACAAAACCCAGCCAAGAATATATAGAACAACAACAACTTAAATGGTTTGGCCACCTGGTCAGAATGAATCCTCACCAATCACCATCAAGGGCGTTCTTCTCGAGAATGCATGGAAAAAGACCATGAGGAAGACCCAGAAGAAGATGGATAGATGCAGTGACAGAGACATGTAACAACAAAGGAAAATCACTAATTCAGACAGTTTGAGCAGCTTAAGAATGACAAATGATATAAACCATGACACCTTTTAGGTATCAGTGAAAAGAGAAAAGAAGAAGAAAGAAGAAGAAAATATGCTTATATGAAATGTGAAACTATTTACCAGCACAAGAGTTGTGAGAAAAGATGCTTTGGGAGGATTGTGGCAGTTTTTAATCTTTTATTAATATTGTGAGAATAAAGTGAACAGTACATATCATAAGAGAAGAGGTTAAAAGTTTTTACATTTGTGCAGTAGTGTTTGACAATGTAAACAATGTTTTTATATGATGGACACAGTTTTGCAATTGGGCTGCTCAGTTAAACGAAAGCCCTAATTCTATAAAGCTCTAAGTGTACCTAAGTATACAAGAAAACCCTAATTGACGAGAAAGTTAACTCTACAAAGACAAAGGCTTCTCAGCATTTTACATTCTTTTTTTTACACAGCTCCTTGAAGAGTACATTTCTTCAACAAACACTTTATAGTTCTTCAACAAATACTTTCCAAACCATTTTGTTTCTTGCCATTCTTTTATCATCATTCCCTGTCTTCCCCGTCCTTCTCATCTCTGCTTTCACCTGTCTTCTCCAAGTATATTCTGGTCTTCCTCTTTGTCTCCTCCCTGGGGATTCCAAAAAAGGGATTGCTGTGTAATACTCTCAGTTGGCTTCCACAGTGCGTGTTCTATCCAGCACCATTGTCTTCAATGTATCTCTTTGTCTACCGGTATTTGACTGGCCATCATCATCATCAATTGCCGTCTCCGCAACGGAGGTTGGCTACCATGGAGCACCATTCTGCTATGTCTCTTGCTTTGATGGTGTAGGTTGTCATAGGCTGGTTTGTTCATCTTTTGATATTACTCGCCCATGTTAGTCTTGGTCTGCCTCTGCCACCTTGTATTTTCCCCTCCAGGATTACTTTTAGTAGACTGTTGTGTCTTTTAACATGGCCTAAAAATCACATTTGTCTTGTTTGAATTGTGCTTAGTAGTTCTCTTTTTATTTTTAGTTGTTTTAAGACTTCGTCGTTTGTTTTCTTTTCCTTCCATCCAATTCTACCTATTCTTCTATATATCCACATTTCAAAGGCTGGTACTTTCCCATAATTCTATGTTTGTGATTTTGTCCTGCCATCTTGATCCTTTTATTCTGTGCAAATATTTATTAATGAGGTCTGTATCTTAGTGATTGTCATTTTTGTTGTTGTCCATGTTTCACAGTCATATAATAGGACTGATTTAACATTGGAGTTGACAATTTTTTTTTGGTATTTAACCTAATTTATTTGGATTCTTATCAGTCTTGGTCTTAAAGATAAATTCTATTAGTGCTTAATGTGGTCCCATTGATAACATTATAGCCACCCCTCTACTATGTTATACTCCAGGTTCCTCGTGTCCTGATGATGAAATCAATTCTGGAGGATTTTCTGGTAGACAAAAGGTGAGTTGGTGACCCTCTTCGCGTTTTTGATTTAAATTACTGTTTCTGTCCAACATGGTGGGAAGATGAAGCTATTTTTAGATGTTTTGATCAAATTAGTATTGATGAAGAACTAATAGGGTTTATATCAAAGAATTATTGTGAAAATGAACTTGAATTATGTAATTCTGTGAGTAAACAAAATGATTGAGACAACCAAAACATTGACTGGAAAGGCAGGTGCATGTATGAAACTGTTATTTGAGTGTCTATCATCACCATCAGAATATGTGTTGAATAGTGATAGTGAAATAAAACTAACAATGTAGAAGTTTGAACCAATATCATAGTCTTCTAATGATTTCAAACCAATTGTTAAATCTTTTGACAACTCCAGTTCTGGCTGTCATGCTGATGTGAATGAAAACAATTCAGTACTTTATTTTTGTGTGCTGTTTTTGACAGAATCATTGGTGACATTTATATACAGAAGAATGTAACAGATTTTACAAGGACATTGTTCAGAATGCTCGGACACTATAAATGCTCATCTTTCTCTTTGAACAGACACTAATTTTGACAAATTATTTTGTTTCCTGGCTAGTGACAAGAGTAAAAAAAAAATGAAGATTAATAAATACTGGCTGAAAGACACTTTACTGTGTTTGTTGAAATAATGTCTTAGGACAGATTTTTTTTTACTTTTGAGAATGTTGCACTTTTCAAAACAAGAGTGTTCATAGTGTTGATTGAAGAAGTATGACTGCATGTTTCATTTCAAAATGTGTTGTTCATACCATACCAAAATGTGTGTACTAATGAGTCACTCCTTTTCACAAGGAGGATCATCATTTAAACAAAACATTCCATCAAAACCTTTGCTAGGTTAAATAAAAAAATTACAATTTTTAACTCCAAAGTTAAGTCAGTATTATTATATGGCTATGAAACATGGAGAACAACTAAAATGACAATCACGAAGATACAGACCTTCATTATGGATGCTTACGTAGGATAAAAGGATGGAACTGGCAGGACAAAGTCACTAACATAGAATTATAGAAATGTACCAGTCAAATACCAGTGGATAAAGAGATACAGCAAAGATGATGGCACTGGATAGGACACACACTGTGGAAGCCAACTGAGAGTATTATACAAAAGGCCCTTTTTTGGAACCCCCAAGGAAAAAGACAAAGAGGAAGACCAAGATATTCTTGGACAAGACAGATGGAGGCATAGATGAAGATGCTGAGGAAGACATGGAATGATCTTAAAAGAATGGCAAGAAAGAGAACAGCTTGCAAAGTGTTTGTTGAAGACCTATGCTCCACAGCTGAAAAAGGTAGAAGAAAACATTTGCTATGTGTGGCTGCAAAACTGGTTACATAATAGATTTTATAGCCTAAACTGGAGCAAGCAGTGGCACTAAGGTGTCAGGTTTGCGTAAGGCAGCTGATATTGTAATAACTTTGTTAACACCATATCTCCAAAAGGGTCATTCACTTTTTATAGATATCAGGTACTGTAACCCAGAATTATTCATCTAGTTGCATGATCATGCTACAAGCACATGTGGTACTGTTAGAAAAAAAACTGAAAGAATATACCCAGAATGGAGCACAAGCTGAACAAAGGAGATGTTTGTTATAAATCTGGAAGAAATTTTTTTTTAGATTTCAAATAGTGTGATGAGCAAGAAGTTTGGATGCTGACAACATGTCAAACTTTAGAAATTGTAGGAACAGATAAAGCAAACTGGAAAATTAGAGGTACGGTTAAAAAACTCAAGTGCATTGTTCACTATAATAAATTCATAGGCTCAGTTGATGGAGATGATGTGCCTCTCAATTCCACTAAGTCAGAAAGAAAAACAGTGATGTTGTACAAAATGCGTGCGGAGACGGCACTCAACGATGACAGTACAAAATAATTTTTCCTGTATTAGATTTGTCCGTTTTAAATGCACCCTCTCTGTATAAAGTAGTTACAAGAAAAGAAATTTCTATTGCTGAATTCCACTTTGCTCTAATATGAGAAATCCTCCAAAAATATTGCAAGGAAAGAAGAAATGGTAGTGGAGGTTGACGAAGCAAAGAAGATATGCCATTTGACTAATGCAAATGCATTTTCCATCAACAATATAGTAAACAACATCTAAAAAGAATGGCCTTGTGAGAAAATGTGTTGTATGTTCAAAAAACAAAATATGACAAGAATTGAGATACATAAAGGTAAAGGTAAAGTACGAGACTTGAACCGGCGTCTTAGCACGCGAGTTTCCACCCATATGTGCTCGGCCGCCTATCCAGAAATGTTCGGATATTTCTGTATAGTGTAGCCTCAAGCATCGAAACTCAGATGCGAAGCGACATTCCTCACCTTCCCAGGATAATATCCTGGTACCCATTTCTGCCAACGGCTGGGTCGACCGTGGGGGTATATATTTTTTTTTTTTCCAACCACGAGTACAACTCACACTGCTCCCAGCGGGAATCGAACACGGGTTGTCCGAACGTCGGTAGTCCAGTCGGATGGTTTTCCCAACTAGGCTACCGAGGCCCCCCATTGAGATACATATGTAAAGACTGTGATGTTGTATTCTGTGTTTCTCCATGTTTTAAAGTATTTCATACACACAAAAAATTATTGATAAAAAAAATTAAATTACTTTTCTTCTATTTGATTACCTGTTTATTATTTGTGAAGAAATGTTATTGTCAACCATATAAATATTTCTAAGTCCATGGTAATGTAGGATAAATTATGAGTTACAAATATATATTTTTGGGTGAAAAAAAACAGCTGTTGGCACTACTAGTGAACTACTGAGCCTTTGATGAGCAGACAAAAGAAATGCTTAGCATTGGGGCCACATTTTTCACAGAAGTCATAGTAGTGAAAGGGTTAACATAACTTTTGTTAGGAACATGAGGACTAATTCAAACAAGTCAGCATATTGTAGTACACTTTTGTTCAATAATAAACAAGGAATAAGTTAGTACAGTATCTTCTTCTTCAGCATTCACCTATTATATGGATCAAATCGTTGTGTCACTGGTTTATGGCATGCTACAATATCTGCTTCCGGTGTGTAACTGTGCTGACAACACAACACAATTTTCGATGGGAGTCTAATTTAAGTTATAAGTGAATTTCAATGCCCGTAGAAAAAGAAATTCAAGCGTTCTTGTGCTATTTCAAATGGATTTTTGTGTGTGATTTATTCTTAAGAAACCTAAATATAGTGTTTATAGATCAGGAAAAAGCGTTTGATCGTGTGTACAGGAACAAACTTTGGCAACTTTAGAAACCTACGGGGTAGCAGGACAACTACTAGAAAATATAATGGCATTATATAAAAACAGTCAAAGTGCCGTCAGAACATCGGAAGGTCTGTCGGAATGGAAATCAGGAAACAACCAACAATAAGGACAAATCAAATAACAACACAGAGGTAGAAAACTACAATATCAACGAGCTACTCTTCGCAGATGACCAATGCCTAATATATGAGGATGAAAACCTGCTACAACAACATTTAACATCTCTTGATAAAAGCTGCACAAACTACAGTATGAAAATTAACGCAGCAAAAACAGAGGCTATAAGAATAAGCAAATTAAGACACCCATTAAACATCAAGATCAAAAATAAAGAAATAAAACAAGTAGAGGAATTCAAGTATTTAGGCACAATGTTCACAGAAGATGGAAAACTAGACAGAGAAATTCACATGAGAATACAAAAAGCAAATGCTGTCACATACCAGCTTTCACCATTGCTAAGACATCCAGACATTTCTATGCCAACTAAACTACACATGATAAATAGCATCTTCATACCAACTTTGTGCTATGAAAGTCAAACATGGACCCTTTCTAAATCACATTTAAGAAAGATCAATACATGTGAGATGTGGTGCTTGAGAAAAGTAACAAACAAATGAAGAAGAGATAGAACACTAAATGAAATCATAAGAAAAATAGTAGGAAAAAACCCTGCCAAGAATATATAGAACAACAACAATTTAAATGGTTTGGCCACCTGGTCAGAATGAATCCTCACCAATCACCATCAAGGGCGTTCTTCTCGAGAATGCATGGAAAAAGGCCAAGAGGAAACCCAGAAGAAGATGGATAGATGCAGTGACAGAGACATGTAACAACAATGGGAAATCACTAATTCAGACAATTCGAGCAGCACAAGAACGACAAATGATATAAACCATGACACCTTTTAGGTATCAGTGAAAGAGAAAAGAAGAAGAAAAAGACAATATCTGCACCTTTCAGCCAGCATTTGTCCTCAGCAAGGGTCAATTCTTGCCCAGACAGTGGCCAAATTTTTTTTTGTTTAAACAGCCAAGAGTTCTTTATAGAACTGTGTGTGTAGTGCACAGGTTATCCTTCTATTATTCCTGTTCTTAATAAGTATTCCAACCCATATTCTCAACACATGCCACACCTTCACTTCCTTCATTTCACCATTATTTCAGAATGATAAACATTGGATCTCACTACTCAGAGAACTGGGGAGGGTAAAATCATGAAGAAACAACAGATTCAAAGTAAAAAATTCCCTCCACTTAAAATTTGAACTCAGGATCTTCTTTAGAAGATGGAATGGCTTCACTGTAGGCGAAGCATATCCATATCTGTTACAGCAACCAACAGTGTTCATCCTGATCATTTAGACTGTTCTACTTCTAGTGAACATGTTGCATTCTGAAAAAAAAAGTTGCTCATGATGCACACTTCTGGGTTGCAGTAACAATTATTATGGGCAGCATGACCTTCATGTGTCTGTGTCAAATCTGTGTAGACTTTATGGTCAGTGAATGTGCCCCAAGAATTGCTGTCCAAACAAGTGAAGTCAGGTCTCCACTTAGGTGAAACACTTGATCTGACTATTTCAATCAATGCAGTATGAATCTCCATGTGCTGGTGCCAAAACCATGTTAACTTTGTGGTCAAGTGAATGACCAGTGGCTGAAGTCTTACTTCCAGACCACACAAACCCTATGTTTAGAAAAAAAACCTTCTGTTTTTTTCACATATTTTCAAAACCTTCATGCACAAGGACTAGCTTAAATAAGCCAGTAGTCAGTACTCTTCTATTAATTATGCTATGCAGGAAATAACTAGCTTAAGTAATTAGTATTCTATCAAACATGTTTTGTAGAAAATGAGAACTAATAAGTGTATATCCTCTTCACTAGGTTTAATAGCAAAAAAAAAAGTTCACCAATTTTCAACAAATTTGTTATTTTTCCTTTTTTTTTATTTTTTGCTGTGACCAGGTAAATTTCCACGGCCTTCAGCTGACATCAAACAACCCTTTGTAACTCGGGGAAATGCATTCAAATTCCGTGAGTTAGCCAAATATACTGATGAACTAATGGTGGCCATATGAATAGACAGTGTAATACGTCCAGTCCATGTGGTTAAATTTCATGTTATAAAACAACGAGAGCAAGGAAATCTCAGTTCCCGTACCTCTCCTTATGTAAACACTTAGCTGTGTGTAAAAAGTTCAAAGAAAATACTATTTTTAGAGCTCCTAAAGTTACTATTAAGTGGTAATAATTTTTACTACTGTGTCATAAACACATGAGTCACAGATAGGTATCATAATTTAGGGTTAAAGTAATTATTTCAGTCATATTTGTTAAGTGATGTGTGTACATAATGACTGATATTAAAGTTTATGCAGTGACAAAGTTCTTGAGATAATCAGTAATAGGCTTCAGCATTTTCAGGTAAAATTATCAGTTTTATTGCACATTACCCTATCTTCCTGAATGATCTTCAATGCGCTTTGTGAAATAACGTTAAAATATTTTCAGGTATCATTCTACATCAACCTATCATACAAAATAAAATAACATACCATGTAATAAAACAAGTGTGGATAAGAGGACATAATGGTATCTGCAAAACCACAGCAAAGATTGTATTGGTTTTCACCCAGCTACAGTAGATGACTATAATTTGGAAATTAAGACACTGCCACAACTTTAATGTCAATAGCTTATATTTGACTAGAATGAAGTAATGTGAAATGCCATGGATTTGTATAAGATATATTCCAAATTCAGCAGTGAGATATATTATATAGTCCTTTCATAAATTTGTGAACAGTCTAAATTAATTTTCTTGAAAACTGGCACATTACTGTGAAATTTTGTATACTTCTTAGTTTCTTTCCTACCTTAATACAATATCTTTGTCTATTATAAGAGTGAACAAGCGTATAATTTTGCTTATATCTATCTATTGACCTTTTGAGCCGTAGCCAGACCATAGGGCGTAGACCAAGATACTCCTCTTATCTGCATTTTTGTTCTAGCAGTTTTCAATTCTTTTAAAGATATTTTATCAAATCTTGCCATTTGTCTCTGTTCTGTGTAAGCAGCTCTATCTCATTGAGAGAGCCGATTCCTGCTGCTTTTGTCTCTCTCATCAATGTTCTTCTCAGTGTCTCTCTGGGTCTTCTTCTTTTTCTCTTACCTGTTGTTTCCCACATGAGGGCTTGCTTTGCTATTCAGTTATTATCTCTTCTCATCACATGTCCAACATATGACCATCGTCTTTTCTTTATTACTGAAGATATTAGTAGTTGATTGGCGATTTATCTAATTTCCTCATTTTGTTTTGAATTCGTTCCACGCTATACCAAGTATTTTCCTTAGACATTTATTTTCGAATGCATTCAACTTTGTTTCTATATCTCTTGTTGTTTTCCAGCTTTCACACGCATACGTAAGGGTTGATAGTACATTTGATTTGAATAGTCTAAGTTTTGTGTTTGTGCTTATATAACCTATGTAAAAAAATATAAGAGGCTTTAAGGGCAGAAATATAAAGGTTTTACAGTTAATCAGACCTCCCATTCAATAAATAACATTTTCAAATTCTAAGTGAAAAAAAAAAAAATTGTGAAAAATTTTCAAGCACACACAATTTTCCAGGTTGAGGATGTTCAGTGACATTAATATATATGTATATATGGCCTTTGGTATCTTGACAGACGGTTGGTAGCAAGTAATCATGATAAGTCAGTAGCTTGGTAAAAGTATTAGTGTCTTATGCTGGATGCCGCTCGTTGAACAGCTTCTCTCATGGCTAAATCTGCCAATACTGGATAGACAGATCCATTCACAGAATGAACAAGATGTATTCGTGGTGCCAGGTCTCACCTCCTTTATCCTGCCCCTTTCGTCTTCTGAATTTGATAACAGCACCGCCTTTAAAGATGCTATGTCATTTTCTATTTAGTTCTCCAGGTGCTGCGATCTGCAGCCAGATTTTCCATCCTTTTTTTAACTGATAGAGAATTCCCTCATAGAAGACCTGCAAACATCTTTATATCTCAGCACTGGTCTGCCCTTTGGTCTCCTTTCATCCTTAAGTTCGCTATACAATATTTGTTTGGGAATATGAATGTTTGCTATTCTTCTTACATGACCCAGCCACCTTTATCTACGACTCCTAAGTGTTGCTATGATAAATGGAAGTTTGGCTCAATGTTAAGGGAACAAAATTTTAGAAGTCTTTGACTATTATCATTCTTCTTCTTCTTCTTTCCTTCCTCATCTGCCTTTCAGCATCAAGGGGAGATATAATTTGAGGTCTTTTGCTCTTCTGTTCCCCTCTGATGCTGTTATGTTTCCTAGTGCTTCTAATATTCCATCCATCCAGCTTTTTCGTGGTCGACCCTTGGGTCTGGTGTTCTCACAATGTTTGTTGAAGGCTCCTTGTGTTGTGTTTTGATCTTTCTGACTTGTCACGTGGCCAAACCATTTTATCTGTTGTTTCCTTATATATTCTATGGCGGGGGCTATTCCTAGCTTTTTTCTCAGTTCTTCATTTCTGATCTTATCTCTCAGACTGTTTCCTGTCATTCGTCTAACACATTTAATCTCTTAGAGGTTATTTTTCTTATTGTTCTTGCATCTAGGGTCCAGGTCTGACACAACGGTAGCATTGGTAGCACAACGTTGGAATGAAGATTGTATTGTATAGTGCTTGTTTTGCCTCCAGATTTATTTCCTTGTTGGACAATAGTGGTGATAACTGTCCATTGATTTGACAAGCTTTGTTGCATCTTGATTCTATCTCTGCTGTTTGAGAATTATCGTTTGTCGTCAAACTTCCTAGGTATTTGAATTCCTCTACTTGTTTTAGTTGCCTGCCTTCTATAGTTATGCTGATGTTCTGTTTATTTTTGGTGACATTCATGACTTCTGTTTTGTTGATGTTGATTTTCTTGTTGTCATTATCATTCATTTTGCCAATACCATGATGACCTAGGCATGATGGCCATGAATGTTGATCAGATCCAATGCATGCATTTAGATTGCCCAGCACTTAAAGTTTTTTTACTTTGGGGATTAAATCTAAGAAAACTTAGAGCATCTCGTAAAATTTATCTTTATCTTCTGTGGTTGCAGCCATTGTTGGTGCATGGGTGCTGATAATGTTGATTGGTCCAGCTTTTGATAGATTTTTAGTGTTATTATGCATTCTAATGAACCTATTATTATATATTATATAATATTATATTATTATATGTAAAACCTTTATATGTCTGTCCTTAAAGCCTCTTATATAATAGGTTATATAATTTTGTTCGGAGTGCAATGATGATGACCCGCAAATAACTCAATAACTCTAATGAACCATTTGGGGTGTTTATAGAACTTGATTTTATTATTATATATTACTAAGAATCAACATGAGACGTGTAAGGAACAAAATAAAACCAGAAATAAGTAAAGAACAATGTGGATTTGTGGAAGGAAAGGGCACCAGTAATGCAATATACGTCCTGAGAACATTGACAGAAAGAGCTATAAAGGTAAATAAAGATATATATGCTTTATAGGCTACACAAAAGCATTTGACAAAATAAAGCATGTGGAATATACTGAAGAAATTAAACATTGATGGCAAGGATCTGCGAATCATAAAAAACATGTACTGGCAACAAATAGCAGACATAAGAATTTGCAACCAAACAGGACAGTTCCAATATATAAAACAAGGCTGTGTTCTGCCGCCGGTTTTTTTTTTCACTTTACAGCGAAAATATTATGAGATCAATAGTAGATGTAGATAAAGAGATACAATGTACAAGATGGTGCTGGATAGGACACACACTGAGAGTATTACACAACAGGCCCTTTTTTGGAATCCCCAGGGGAAAAGACAAAGAGGAAGACCAAGGAATTCTTGAAGAAGACAGATAGAAGCAGTGATGAAGATGATGAGGAAGACATGGAATGATCTTAAAAGAATGGCAAGAAACAGAATGACTTGGAAAGTGTTGGTTGAAGACCTATGCTCCACAGGGAGCTGAAAGGTAGTAGAAGAAGAAGAAGAATAGTAGATGTGAAAGGAATTAAAGTTAATGGTCACAACATAAACAATTTGCGATATGTGGATGACATAGTTTTAATAGCAGAGACAGAGAATGAACTACAAGAAATGATAGACATAATAGTGAGAGAAAGCAACAATAGAGGTCTCAGTCAGAATAGTAAAAAAACAGAAGTAATGGTCAAATATAAGAAACAATCATCACCACCATGCAGCATAAAAATAAACAGGACCAATCCGAAACAAGTGCAACGCGTCAAATACTTGGGCACAAAAATAACATCATATTACTGCACCACAGAAATAAAAGGCAGAGTAGCTCAAGCCAAAATAACGTTTCAGAAAATTGAAAAACATCTTATGCAACAAATCTGTCAATAGAAGTCTCTCTCTCTCTCTCTCTCTGTGATCAAGACTCAATCATAGTAGGATTCTAGACTCTCTCATGAAGTCAGCTGTCTGTTTAAGCGAATCGATTGCCCCATATAGTTTTTCTTCCAGGGAGGTGGGTGTGGACCACATTGCTCTTCTCAGGTCTGTGTACTGGGGGCAATCCTGTAGAACATGTTTTGTAGTCATATTGTCCAGTGTACAGTGGCATAGGCTGGTTGTACCTATTTTTAATTTGGTGAACATGTGATTTCTCATTCTATTGTGGCCAGTGCGTAGGCGAAGTATGATGACTTGATCTCTCCTTGATAGTTGGTGGTATCCGTCACTCTCATTATGCTTTGGGTGTTCTCGTTTCCATTTTTCATGGTACTGACCCTTGAGGATGGATTTGGCTTCATCATAACTGAGCGGATGGTTCTCTTGTAGTAATCTCCCTCCCTCTTTAGCTAATTTGTCTGCGTGCTTGTTCCCGTGTATATTACAGTGTGGTGATATCCATTGAATGACTACTCTCTGGAAGTTATTGCATAGTTGGTCTAGTGTTGTTCTCAAGTCATCTAGTTCATTCTTCTTAGGGCCTTTCAGAGCTGATAATACTGACAGTGCATCAGTCAGAATCACCAATTTATTGTGCATGTTATTTTTGTGTTGAGTAGTCAGTGTCGCAGCATCTCTGATGGAAGTTTCTGCTTTAAAGTTGTTTGAGAATTTTCCAGTAGCTATTGACTTGGTGATCTCGTCCTGATTATTCAGTGTCAAGAACACACCTCCCCCTCCATTTCTGGTGGCATTTGTAGCAGAACCATCTGTGTATATGTGGGACCAAGAGTCCTGTGGGTAGGTATCGTGTATGTGTTTTTCTGCTACGTGTTTTCTTTCTGTGTCTGATTGGGTGCCTTTTTTCATGATTCCTGGTATATTTTCCTTAAGTTCTGGCATTTTATGCTTTCCATGAGGAGATATATCAGATGGGCCCAAGGGTTTCGATATTGTTTGGGAAAGTACTGGGTCTCCAGTAGTTAGTTCATTGGCAATTGCAGCAAAGTTGCTCCTCTTTAGTTGTACAATTCCGGAACCAGATATTCTTTGGTGCATGGGGTGGCTAAAGAGCCCACTATATTTCTCCGCTTGTTGCAATACTTTAGTGACCCGTCTGTCATCTAAGGGTTGTAAACCTGTTACTGTTTCTAGAGTCTTGATAGGTGTAGATTTCATAGCACCAGTGATGATATGGGCAGCTTGGTTCTGTGTAAGAGAGTTCATTGGTGCTATTTAGAATCAATTCTGATCAATGGAAGCCAATCATGGATGGTAAACAAATGAAAAGATGATTAGAGGCCACAGAGATGGGATTTCTCAAAAGAATGTTGAAAGTTCCCTGGACAGTTAAAAAGACCAATGAGGAAATTCTCAAAGAGGCCAACACAAAAAGGGAGCTTCTAAGAAACATTAGAAAGAAACAATCAACATTTTTCAGGCACATCATGAGAAGAAATAAGTTGGAATACTTGGTTACAACTGGCAAAATACAGGGAAAGAGAGATTGCAGACGAAAAAGAGAAAATACTAGATAACCAGGTAATGCTAGATGTCATGGCATGGAAAGCAGTAGACAACATAACTGATACAATGCACGGTGGATAGAAGTTAGTGGAAGGAAATGATCACTTATGCCAACCAGTGTGGTACATGATGATGATGAGCTTATTATGCACAGCAAAACCCACTCCATGTAGGCGAGGCTGCTCAGATTTTAGCCCCAGACAGAAAAAGGTATAATTTTTTTCCCTGACTGAACCACAATCCACAAGCATTGTTTCCTGAAGGGCTGTAATATCAACATGTAGTCTTTGCAGCTCCATGTGTATCAGGAGGAAGATATTTGATCGTCAGTAGGACTTTATCATCTGGAGGAAGTATTTGTTCAGGGGGAAGAAAATTTCTTGACGTTACTTCGACGCAGACCGCTGACAGCTGGTACGCTAATTTTGGATGGCTACAGCTGGTCAATCATTCATGGATCAGCTGCTGTACTCAGCTGATTGCTGCCCTGGTCTCTGGCTGTTCAATATGACAAGCGACACACTAGCCTCCTGGATCTTGGTCAAGCACGAGATTCTCTCGCTTGGGAAACCCCAACATGTTATAACATGTCCCGTGTTAGAGTATATTGTTTTGTACTTCGACTTGTGTTGTGTCCATGACTTTTTGTTTCTTTCCTCTAACGTTCCCAAGTCTTTCTTCACCAGGCGTGATCTGCTAACTGTTGGACACACCAAACTAGAACACTTCTATGCAAACAGTCTTTATTTCACAGCCCAATCCATGGGCGACATGGTTAACATGTTTACATGACCATTGTTAGAAATAAGGTCATTCACACGCTGACCAGTAGCAATGTCACTCGCAACTGGGCCCTAGGCTTCTACAGACTTCTCTACTCACTTAAGCGGAGACCGTTACCCATTGAGCAACCTCCTCAGGTCTATGTCTAATATACTTATTCTATTCGTTTCGTGGACTTTAATTCTCTGGAAACTCCTAACCTAATCCTTGAGGTTTCATCTATGACTGTTCAGAACTCTATACATCTAACAGTTCCTCCCTCTTTATCTACATTACTGCCCAGATATATGTAAGATTGTACATCTAATAGAGGTAATTCTCCTAGTTTTATTTGGTTATTGCCAACTGTATTAATTCTCATAATGTTGGTCTTATCTCTATTAATCTTCAGTCCTAGCTGTTGTGATCTCTCATCAAGTATGTTCATTTTATCCTGCATCTGTTGATGGCTGTGTGATAGGAGAGCTATGTCATCAGCAAAGTCTAAATCATCAAGTTGTTTGGTCAGTGACCACTGGATTCCATTTCTGTTGTTTTGAGTTATTTTCATAATCCAATCTATGGCCAGTAGAAAGAGAAATGGAGACAGAAGGCATCCTTGCCTTACTCCCGTTCTTATTTCAAATGCTTCTGTAATCTGTCCTTCATGCACCACACTACATTTCGTTCCTTCAAACATTGTTTTTATCAGGTTAATAAACTTTATGGGGATTCCGTAATGACTCAGCAACTTCCAAAGCATTCTTCTGTCTAAACTATCAAATGCCTTTTCGTAATCTATGAATCCAATATAAAGTGGGGATTTTAGTTCTAAACTTTGTACAACTATTATACGTAGAGTAGTTATTTGATCAGCACATGATCTGTTCTTCCTAAAACCTGCTTGTTCATCTTTCAAATGTTTCTCTATGGTATCTTTAGTCTCTCCAGAATGATTCTGCTTAATATTTTTCCTGGCACTGATAGTAACATAATTCCCCTATAATTTGTGCACTCCTGTAAACTTCCTTTCTTTGGTAGTTTGATCATATAACCTTCTTTCCAGTCTTTAGGTATTTCTTCCCTCTCCCAAATTTTATCTAATAGATTATGTAGCATCTTGGTAGAGGTGTTAATATCTTTTTTGATGGCTTCCGAAGGAATTTCATCTGGTCCTGTGGCTTTACCATTTTTTAATAGATTGATGGCTTTCATTATTTCTTCTATGCTTGGTTTTCCACAGTTAACGTGTAACTCTTCATCTGCTGGTAGTATATCTGGAGGATTATTTGAGCCGGGTCTATTCAAAAGTTCTTCAAAGTGCTCTTTCCATCTCTCCATTTGTTCCCTTATATTACTAAGCAGATTTCCTTTCTTATCTTTAATAAAGGCATTGATCTGTTTGTATTTTCCACTTAATTTCTTTGTGCTGTTCTACAGTTCTTTCATTATTCCCTTTATTTGCTGCTTCTTCTGCCTCTTTAGCTAGTTCATCTATATATTTCCTCTTATCCCTTTTAATGCATCTTCTCACTTCTTTGTTCACCTCTGTGTAAGCTTCCTGTGTCTTGGCTTTATTACTTCTCGCTTTGCTTTTATTTATGTCTGCTTTCTTGTTCTTTCTTTCTTTAACTTTGTCCAGGGTCTCTGCTGTCATCCATGCCTTATTCTGGCGTTCTCTTTTCCCCAGTGTTTCTTCGCATGTCTCTTTCCATATATCATTTACCTGTTTCCAATGATCTTCTATATTTATTGTATTTTCTAGTTGTTGGAGGACTTGGTATTTGTTTGATATTGTGACTGCGAATATATCTTTAATTCGCTTGTTCTTTAAGGAACTCTACATTGAAATACTTTCTACCCTTATTCGTTGTAGTATACCTTTTTCGTTTAATTTTAAGTTTAGCTATCAGAAGATGATGATCAGAAGCTATATCTGCCCCTCTATATACTTTTACATCCTGTAAGGATGACTTAAACTTATTATTAATACATATGTGATCAATTTGATTTTCCGTTCTATGATTTGGTGACACCCATGTAGCTTTGTGTATTCTTTTGTGTTAGAATATCATTCCTCCTAGGCTCACTTGATTAAGGGTGCAGAAACTCACAAATATCTCTCCATTGTCGTTTATATCTCCAAGTCCATGTTTTCCCATAATCTCTTCGAAGCCTCTGTTGTCTGATCCTACTTCAGCATTTAGGTCTCCCATCAAGATTATAATATCCTTGGCTCATCTTGCATCCATCTGACATTGTAGCTGTTTATAGAAATCATCTTTAACTAAATCTTCTTTATCGTTGGTTGGTGCATAGCATTGGATAATGTGTAATTTTATTTTGTTTTTGGTTGTTTTAAATGTTGCTCTCATTAGTCTCGGTCCTACTGCTTCCCATTCTATCAGTGTCTTCTGTGCATTCCTTGATAGCATTATAGCTACCCCTTCACTATGTTGTGCTCCAGGTTCCTGGTGTCCTGATGATAAAATCATCTCTCTTGTGTTTAGTTTTATTTTACCCGTTCCTAGCCATCTTGTTTCACACATTCCCAGAATATCTATCTTGTTGTTTGACATTTCTGCTGCTACCTGTGCAGCTTTTCCTTGTTCGTTTAGAGTACGAACATTCCAGGTGCCAATTCTGGAGGATTTCCTGGTAGATAAAGGGTGAGTCGGCAACCCGGACTCCTTGCGGCTTTCTCCGGCTTGAGTCATATGTCTCTTAGACAGAGATCCCTTCTCTTTCCTGGATGGCAGATTAACTTTTTCTTTCATTGACTTGTCCATGTTTGTGAAGTTTTTTTTTTTTTTTTGGCTAATTTTTTTTACAGTATGGGATAGCCAGTCCCATGACCAACCATCCTTTCTCGCCTCTTACGAACATGCCTGGTAGGGTGCAGCACCACTATTCTTTACTCCCCTTTCGGGCCCCGGTAGCGCACGGGCGAATGCTAATACACCCCCACAAATCTTGAGATAGACTGTTTCATATTTTTCTTTAATTACATAACTTTTTTCATGGACTCCATCATTTCCGGTTGTTTGTCGGCTATTTCAGAACCCACGCTATACACCCCCGCACCCCGAGATGTTTGTTTTATATTTTTCTTCACTTTTTCGTGGGCTATTATCATTTCCCGTTGCTTGTCATTCACCTCGGACAATCCCGCTTTCTCCCTTCCTCTCCTTTCTCGTGGTATCTCAACCTCCATATCTACACATCACACATGTCGATGAGGGTTGTTTTCCTTATATTTTCTGCATTTTTGAGGTTGGTGTTATTAAATCCAGGACACATGGTCCTAATGTTCCATGTGCCAAGTACAAGAGAAAGTGTTTTCCTTCTGCTATAACCTAACGATGATGGAACTGACATTTTTGTTTGTTTGCTATGCCTTGGACAATAATATGGAGATAATGCTTTGCTCAAAACACACTACCCCCACTCTCGTCTCCTTTTTGAAGCATTATGAAAGAGGGACAAAGTCTTTATATTCAGAACCAAAGTGGCATTGATAATACTCATAGAAAGGCATATATAAAAACATAGTTTATTTTTCTGATGTGCCAAAATAGTGAGTATTTTTTAAATTTTCTAATTCAATTTAATTTTCTAATTCAATTTTCTAAATCATAATGAATTTAAAATGTAAATTCAGCACTATGCAAAAAATAACTCTAATATTGCACTGATACTTCTGCATGGAAGATAAATGGGATCAATTACATTACAATATCCAAGAACCAGAGAAGACAATACAGCATGCTCTATGTGTAGATAGAAAAACTTTTATCCGGTGGATAAGGCAGGACTTTAAACATAAAAAAAAATAATAACTGTCAATCAAGGAAGAAAAAGAAAAGTGGGAATATTTTAACAAAGATGTTACTAGATATGAGGTTTTGAAAATGCTTCCAGTAAATTAACTTGTTACTATCAGAAAGTTTAGAGATAAGTTATAATAGAAATGAGATCTTAAACTTTCAAAAACTACAGTGTGCAAAATTGTAAAAAGTGTCTGTTTTACTTTTAGAAAATCTGCAGATGGCAGGAACATTGTTTGTAAAGAGCCATGATTGATTACTTCTCAGAATAAATACCTGAGGCCAATCCGAGAGAAAAAGAGGGAAGGCTATTACATCACAAATCTGAATGTTGAATTCATCGGTTAATGCTCATTATACATGTGAGAAAGAATGGCAATCAGTTGACAGACAAAAATAATATAAATAAAATTTTCATCACATTCCTAGCACATTCTGGCAGCAGATAGGATGGGTTGTCAATAGCGGACAACTTATCTTTCAAGCAAAGTCTACAGATGGAAAATACTATTACACTGAAATGACTGGACACATTTTTAGAGTTAGGAGAAAAAACACACACCTTCCCACTCTGGATAGACCATTCTGCCTGATAATGAACAATGATAAAGCTGTTGCATGGGCCTTAATTCATCAAGCAAAAAAGACAAAATCATCAAATGGCTTTGAAAGAAATATGTCTCCCTTCATGATGCCCACTTGAAACCAGAATTGTTGCAATTTGTGAGACTCATTAAGAAGACAAAGGTGTATCAGATTGACTAAATCAATGTAAAGCATAGTCATACTTTAATTCACCTCTCACCTTACCATTCACACCTTAACCCAACAGAGCTTGTGTGGGCTACAGTAAAAGGACAAGTAGCCACACAGAACACCATGTTTAAAATGTGTGATGATAAGAACTTAACATTTGATGCCCTCTCAAAGATAGACATCGAATATTGGAAGAAACATGAAGAGCATATACACTGGGAAGAAGCAGAATATTGGCTCCGAGATGAATTGCAGTTTGTCCAGCTGATAACAATTGTTAACCTCTTAAGAGTGTCAGATTTGGAATGTTAACCCATATGTAAATTTTTGCTGGTGATGCTCCTACCCCTCCCTCCCCTATAAACAGCAGATTATTATTCTCCAGTGTTTCTCCAAACCTAATTACAAGTCTCTACATCAACAGCAGCTGCACAATCTGAAAGCAGCAGGCTACACAGATCACTTTGAAATTAGATCAGGAGTAAGACAGAGCTGCATCCATACTGTTTATTACTTACATGGACTATATATATGTTAGCCAAGACAGATGTGCTTCTACTTGCAGATTGTAGGGCACTAATACACAGAAAAATAGAAAACCTATAAGAACATTTCAATAGATTTGACAGCACAAGCGCTCAATACAACATGAAAATCAACATCAACAAAACAGAAGTCATGAATATCACAAAAAAGAAACAGAAAATCAACAGAATGATGGACGACAAACACCTAAAACAAGTGGAGGAATTAAAATATCTAGGAAGCCAAGTGACGAACAACAATTCCCAAGCAGAAATTGACTCAAGATGCAACAAAGCTAATCAAATCATTGGACAGCTATCACCACTATTGTCCAACAAGGAAATAACTCTGTAAGCAAAACAGGCATGTTACAATACAATCTTCATTCCAATGTTTTGGTACCAATGCCAGGCTTGGACCCTAGATGCAAGAACAATGAGGAAAATAATCACTACCAAGATGAAATGTGTTAGATGAATGACAGAAAACAGCCTGAGAGATAATTTCATAAGAGAAGAACTGAGAAGAAAAGCTAGGAATAATTTCCTGCATACAGTATATAAAAAAAACAACAGATAAAATGGTTTGGCCACGTGATAAGGTAAAAAAGATCAAAACACTACAAAAAAAAGCCTTGAATAAACATTGCAAGAGCACAAGACCCAAGGGCCAAACATGAAAAAGATGGACTGATGGAATATTAGAAACACTAAGAAACATAACAGCAGCAGAGGCCACAGAAGAGTGAAAAGACCACAAAAATTATCTCCTCTTAACGCTGTAAGGAAAATGAGGAAGGTAAAGAAGAAGAAGATGAAAAAGTGTTTCTGCTTTGCTTACCTATCTCTGTGTTGATGACATCACATATGAAATAGAGAAATTTCATTCTTATTAATGTGATAAGGATATCCCTCTGATTCACCCATTTAAAAAATAGTAATTTATTGCTAAAATCTCATATTTAGAGCATCCTTCTTGTAATTTTCCTGAAATTATATAACAAAAATTATTATGCGTGCATAACCCAAGCTTCCTTTGGACTTAAATGTTATAAAATTGTAAAGTTTATGAAAATTTAAGATTGCATGCAAAAATTCACTGAACTTCATCTAATAGTTTCCAAGAAAATTTAAGAACATTGTGTTCATGAATTTATGAATGAACTATAGAATGGATTTCAATAAAAATGAAGACAAATATAAGCCAGAAATTACATGAGAGTTATGAATGGCACAAAATATTTATTTCACAGCAACACTAATAACATCAAAGTTTCAAGAATCATGAGAGACATGTAACTAATCCCATTAATGAAAGAAACAATAAAGCACATGACCAATGTTGATGCTATAATAACAGAAAAATAACGAACAAACACGCACAGAAAATTATAGTTTAACATAAAGACATTATAATTTTAAAGGCAGAAAATTGTGGATGATATAGCCAGCATACAAAATAAATATGTCATAACTGAGGAAGATAATGCTGTTAAATTGACTGATTGATTTGTGATGTATTAAGTGCGATAAAGGTGGGAGGTTCTTACCTAGAGTAAAAAGGAAGATCAAAGATGAGCAGACTATCATTCCAAAGTGGTTATATAGTCTTATTACAATAGAGTGACGGGGTAAGACAACCTTTGAAAGATTCAAAATGGATGGCGGAAACAGAAGTGAATACCTGCAATCTGTGTGTCATGACTATCAAGGGGACTGTCAAGTGTTTTACTGGGAGATTATTTTAAAAATATTTTTTGCAGGTAATCTCATGAAAAATTTTGTCAAAGGTGTCATTTAACTATTATAAAAGGAAGCCACAAACTATTTGGCTGTTATAAAAGGGGTTACAGGTTACTTTGCTGTTATAAATGATAGATGCATGTTACTTAATTGTCATTAAAGGGTGCCTCAGACTATTTATGTTTTGAAAGGGGTCAAGGGGGAACAGGTGAGAGGATATCAGAAATTGGACAGGATTAACCCTTGCTGCATTCCAGAAAGCAACCCTAAATTATGAAGGTTGGAAACAAATTGTGAAAAGATCATTAGAAATGCACCAAGGATAAGTGAGCAATGAATGAAAATAACAATTGAGGTGGCATATTTTAAAAATATATTTAATTAACCAGCAAGTCATTAAAACGCAAACATGTATATTCTTCACAATGTGCTCTAAATTGAGATTTTTTCTGCAATTCCAGCCCTACCATGCATTGCTCTTAATAAACATTCAATTAAGCAACTAAAAAACAACTTACTCTACAAGCCTGGGTACTATATCAGAATGAAGATTGCTGGTAGAAGTCACCTGGAAATATAAAAAATTATTTTAAAATATATGAAATTTAAAACTATTTTGATACAATTTAGAACTGAACAAGGGTGATGCTAACATTTTAATCAATACAAGATCAATAATGAAATCCTGTTTTAAAAATATGATTCTTCTTCTATCTTTCAGCTCCCTGTGGAGCATAGGTCTTCAACAAATACTTTCGAAGCTGTTCTGTTTCTTGCCATTCTTTTAAGATCGTTCCATGACTGTCCCATCATTTTCATCTCTGCTTCTATCTGTCTTCTCCAAGAATTCCTCTTTGTCTTTTTCCCTGGGGATTCCAAAAAAGGGCCTATTGTGTAATACTCTCAATTGGCTTCTGCAATGTGTGTCCTATCCAGTGCCATCGTCTTCGCTGTATCTCTTTATCCACAGGTATTTGACTGGTACATTTCCAAAATTCTATGTTAGTGATTTTGTCCTGCCATTTCCATCCTTTTATTCTGCGTAAGCATCCATTAATGAAAATCTGTATCTTCATGATTGTCAAATTTGTTATTCTCATGTTTCACAGCCATATAATAGGACTGACTTAACATTGGAGTTGAAAATGTTCATTTTTGTATTTAATCTAATTTCTTTGGACTTCCATATGTTTCCCAGTGCAACAAAAGCTCCTCTTGCTTTTGATATCTTTATTTTGGTATCATTTTCTGTTCCTCCATCTTTATCTATATTACTACCCAGATATATGTAAAATTGTATGTATAGTATAGGTATTTCTCCTAATTTTATTTGGTTATTCTATCTATCTATCTATTGACCTTTCAAGCCTAGCCGGCCCATAGGGCATAGACCTAGATATTCTTTCTCTTATCTAATTTTTTAACCTAACAATTTTCAATCCTTCTAAAGATATTTTATCAAATCTCGCCATTTGTCTCTGTTCTGTGCAAGCAACTTTATCTCATTGAGGAAGCCGATTCCTGTTGCTTGGTTATTGCCAACTGCATTAATTCTCATAATTTTGGTCTTATCTCTATTTATTTTCCCTCCCATCTGTTGTGATCTCTCATCAAATATGCTTATTTTATCTTGCATCTGTTGATGGTTGTGATCAAATGCCTTTTCATAATCTGTGAATCCAATATAAAGTGGGGACTGTAGTTCTAAACTGTTCAACTATTATATGTAGGGTTGTTATTTGATCAGTACATGATCTTTTCTTCCTAAAACCTGCTTGTTCATCTTTCAAATGTTTCTCTATGGTATCTTTAGTCTCTCCAAAATGATTCTGCTTAATAATTTTCCAGGCACTGATAGTAGCATAATTCCCCTATAATTTGTGCACTCCTGTAAACTTCCTTTCTTTGGTAGTTTGATCATATAACCTTCTTTCCAGTATTTAGGTATTTCTTCCCTCTCCCAAATTTTATCTCATAGATTATGTAACATCTTGGTAGAGGTGGGAGCTGCAATAGCTCAATGGTTAGTGAACTGGACTACAAAGGACAAGAGGTAGGGTTCAATTCCAACTGATGGTTTCCGGGTCCAGCCTTAAATGGGTACCGGATTTTTTCTGGGAAAGTAAAGCGGCATGGGTGTAATACCGACCACATTACCCAAAAAATCATGTGCTGAAGGTCTGTAAAATTTATGGTCTTCTTCTTTTTCTATCTTTCAGCTCCCTGTGGGGCATAGGTCTTCAACAAACACTTCCCAAGTTGTTCTGTTTCTTGTCATTCTTTTAAGATCATTCAATGTCTTCCCCATCATCTTCATCTCTGCTTCTGTCTGTCTTCTCCAAGAATATCTTGGTCTTCCTCTTTATCTTTTACCCTGGGGATTCTAAAAAAGGGCCTGTTGTGTAATACTCTCATTTGGGTTCCGCAGTGTGTGTCCTATCCAGTGCCATCGTCTTGACTGTATTTCTTTATCCACTGGTATTTGACTGGTACAGTTCCATAATTCTATGTTAGTGATTTTGTCCTGCCATTTCTATCCTTTTAATCTTTTATCCATTAATGAAAATCTGTATCTTCATGATTGTCAATTTTGTTGTTATCCATGTTTCACAGCCATATAATAGGACTGACTTAACATTGGAGTTGAAAATGTTCATTCTTGTATTTAACCCAATTTCTTTGAACTTCCATATGCTTTTCAGTGTAACAAAAGCTCCTCTTGCTTTTGATATCCTTATTTTGGTATCATTTTCTGTTCCTCCCTCTTTATCTATATTACTGCCCAGATATATGTAATTTTGTACGTCTAGTAGAGGTATTTCTCCTAATTTTATTTGGTTATTGCCAACTGCATTAATTTTCATAATGTTGGTCTTATCTCTATTAAATTTCAGTCCTAGCTGTTGTGATCTCTCATCAAGTATGCTCATTTTATCTCGCATCTGTTAATGGCTGTATGATAGGAGAGCTATGTCATCAGCAAAGTCTAAATCATTAAGTTGCTTGGTCAGTGACCACTGGATCCCATTTCTGTTGTTTTGAGTTATTCTCATAATCCAATCTATGGCCAGTAGAAAGAGAAATGGAGACAGAAAGCATCCCTGCCTTACTCCTATTCTTATTTCAAATGCTTCTGTAAGCTGCCCTTCATGCACCACACTACATTTCATTCCTTCATACATTGTTTTTATCGGGTTAATAAACTTTATGGGGATTTCGTAATGACTCAGCACTTCTAAAATTTATGGTCACTAACACCATGTTCCCAATATATGCCACTTGGCGTGACAAGGGCTTTTTACTTTTTTACTTTGGTAGAGGTGTCAATATCTACTGTGATGGCTTCTGAAGAAATTTCACCTGGTTGGTTTTCCACAGTTATCGTTAACTGTTATTCTGCTGGTAGTATATCTGGAGTGTTATTTGAGCCGGGTCTGTTCAAAAGTTCTTCAAAGTGCTCTTTCCATTTGTTCCCTTATAGTACTAAGCAGATTTCCTTTTTTATCTTTAATAAAGGTATTGATCTGTTTGTATTTTCCACCTAATTTCTTTGTGCTGTTGTACAGTTCTTTCATATTCCCTTTATTTGCTGTTTCTTCTGCCTCCTTAGCTAGTTCATCTATATATTTCCTCTGATCCCTTTTAATACATCTTCTTACTTCTTTGTGCACCTCTGTGTAAGCTTCCTGTGTCTTGGCTGTATTACTTCTCATTTTGCTTTTATTTATGTCTGCTTTCTTATTCTTTCTTTCTTTAATTTTATCCAGGGTCTCTATTGTCATCTATGCCTTATTCTGGCATTCTCTTTTCCCCAGCGTTTCTTCGCATGTCTCTTTCTATATATCCTTTACCTGTTTCCAATGATCTTCTTTATTTATTGTATTTTCTAGTTGTTGCATGACTTGGTATTTGTTTGATAGAAATTTGTTGGATAGTGATCCAGGCCTTGGATCACTACATAAATGTCACTTCACATGAGATACAACAACTGTGCCCTAGAAAACTTCACCGCTCTAATTTATCTCCCTCTGAGCTTCGGGCCCTCTCTAATCTCCGCTGCCGAGAAGACATTGTCATCAAACCGGCCGATAAAGGGGGAGCAGTGGTAGTTTGGCGCAAAGACTTATACATTTCAGAGGGCAATAAACAACTATCCAATACCATGTTTGATAAACCCCGTCCTGACGACGGTACTGTTCCCCACAATAAGCAGGTCCAATCTACCATCAAGGAACTGATCCGTGACCACCTCCTTCCCCTAGCGCGTCTCGCCTTATTATCCCGAATAGTGGTCTTGGGAAACCATCTTTTTATATGCTCCCCAAAATTCACAAAATCGACTACCCAGGACGCCCCATTGTGTCTGCGTGTGCTTGCCCGACTGAACACATATCTGACTATCTAGACAGTGTCTTCTAGCCCATGGTTGCCAGTCTTCCTTCATATGTCAAGGACACAAACCATGCACTTAATATCTTCTCTTCTATCTCTCTCTCCCATGGTAGCTCATACCGACTTTTTACCCTTGATGTTTGCTCCCTCTACACCTCTATTCCTCACTCCGACGGCCTCTTAGCTCTACGTTTCTTTCTTGACCAGAGACAACACCCCTCTGTGGATACCGCCACTCTTCTCCGCCTTACTGAGCTTGTACTCAACCTCAATACCTTTGAGTTCGATGGTAACTTCTATGACCAGGTTAGTGGAGTAGCCATGGGCACCAAGATGGGCCCCAGTTATGCTTGCCTGTTTATGGGCTACCTTGAGTACCAATTTCTCAATTCATATCAAGGTCCCCTTCCCATCATATACCTTCGGTACATTGATGACTGCTTTGGACTACCGATCTACCTGAGGATGACCTCTCCAGGCTTATCGACCACATTGGTGGCTATCACAAAGCTATCAAGTTCACATCTTGTATATCCACTTCCTCTGTCACCTTCCTAGATCTTATCATTTCTTTGGGTACTTCTGGCCTCCATACCTCAGTTTTCTATAAACCCACAGACGCCCATTGTTATCTTCTGTACACTTCATCCCATTCACCTTCTTGTCATGATTCTATTCCATTCTCTCAGTTATTGCGTCTCCGTCGCATCTGCCAGGCTGACCAAGATTTCCTTCTACAGGCTCACCTCATGATAGGTTTCTTCAGCCGCCGGCTTTATCCAGACTTGATCCTCCAGTCTGCCCTCAAGGGGGTCCTCCTTATCTCCCGTCCCGAGGCACTCACCCCTTCCAACCGCCCCCCTTCTGAGAGAACTATACTCACCCTCACCTATCATCCTCACAACTTAGCTGCTGTGAGGATACTCAACCGCTACCGTTTCATTCTCCTCTCTGATCCCACTACCCGTCTACTTTTTAGTGATCCCCTGATGATCGCTTTTAAGTGTGACAGGAATCTGAGAGATATTTTGGTTAGGAGCCATCTCCCTCGCTCCCATCCTCAACACTTCGGTACGGCCTCTTGTGGTCGTAACTGTATTACCTGTGCCTATGTGCTCCCTGCTGACTCGGTCTTGTTCCCTAATGGACGGTTCGAGATCAAGCATAGCTTCACATGTGTGTCCTGCAACATCATTTATGCCATCATATGCCAACGATGCCACATGACCTATATTGGTGAGTCTGGGAGAAGATTAGCGGAAAGATTTTGTGAACTTCTACGTGATGTCCAACAAAATACTGGTACTCCAGTGTCTTCCCACATCAACTCCCCTGATCACAAGGGCAAAGACGACATCCATGTCACTGGTATTGTCCTTTGTCACTCTGGCGACCGCAGCCACTATACTTTGGAAAATCGCCTCATAGTCCAGTATGGTTCGCTGACCCCGAGAGGTATGAATGTATCACACTCATACGCATAGTTTCCTTTTGGTTGCTCCTTCCCTTTTGCATAGCCTTCTCTACTGCACATATTTGGGTTCTTTGGTCTACTTACTATGCCATGCTATTTATAGTTCTTCTCCTCTAGTCCCTTATGAGACACTTCGGTGTTCTCCTCTATACCTCTTTTTCTGTGCTCCTTACCCCTCATTTGTTTTTATTGTACCCCACTCTCAGACATCTCACTCTTACCGCCTTTTGAACACATGTTAGTCTACTATTCGAATCTTTCTCCTTTGTGTTTGCACACTGACCCCTGTGTGAACTCCTCTGGTTCTGTGTGCATTTGCACACATTTCTGCACGTTTCTCTACATTCACGACAGCCGCACTTGGTTGCTATTTCCTTTTGTTTTGACAGGATAGTTAATTTTGTTTTCTTTAACACATTTCGATTGTTTTTGTTTTGGTTGTTTCGTTATTAGTTTTGTGTGTGTGCTTTTTTGTTTGTTCCTGATGAAGGCCTATTGGGCCGAAACGTTGTTTAGTCTGTGTCGTCCACTTATCACGTAAAGCTTCTTACATACCATTTTTTAATTTTTAAATTTTTCCTCCTATTTGTTTGATATTGTGACTGCAAATTTATCTTTAATTCCTTGTTCTTTAAGAAACCATACAGTGAAATATTTTCTACCCTTATTCGTTGTAGTATATCTTTTTAGTTTCAGTTTACATTTGGCTAGCAGAAGATGATGATCTGAAGCCACATCTGCTCCTCTATATACTTTTAAATCCTGTAAGGATGACTTAAACTTATTATTAATACATATGTGGTCAGTTTGATTCTCTGTTCTATGATCTGGTGACACCCATGTAGCTTTATGTATTCTTTTATTTTGGAATATTGTTCCTCCTAGGCTCTTTTGGTTAAGAGCACAGAAGTTCACGAAAATCTCTCCATTTTCATTTATATCTCCAAGTCCATGTTTTCCCATACTCTCTTCGAAGCCTCTGTTGTCTGATCCTACTTTTGCATTTAGATCTCCCATCAAGATTATACCATATTATATTATCATTTGGAGGACCTCGACTTTGCTGATGACATAGTCCTCATCAGCAGTCAGATAAAAATGATGCAGGAAAACACAAATGAACTATCAGCAATAGCCAGTAAAATTGGGCTTGAGATCAATCATGAAAAGACTAAAGTCATGGAAAGCTTAATTCCAACAGATGACAAAATATACATGGAAAACAAACCAGTAGAAAAAATCGATCACTTTATCTATCTTGGAAGTCACGTTGATCGAGAAGGGGATACAAGTAAAGAAATTATAATCAGAATAGCTAAAGCAGCAATGTCTTTCAGAAGCCTTGAAAAGTTGTGGAAATCAAAATTAATCAGCACAAACACAAAACTTAGGCTATTCAAATCAAATGTACTATCAACCCTTACATATGCGTGTGAAAGCTGGAAAACAACAAGAGATATAGAAACAAAGTTGAACGCATTCGAAAATAAATGTCTAAGGAAAATACTTGGTATAGCATGAAACGAATTCAAAACAAACGAAGAAATTAGAGTAATCGACAATCAACCACTAATATCTTCAGTAATAAAGAAAAGATGATGGTCATATGTTGGACATGTGATGAGAAGAGATAATAACCGAATAGCAAAGCAGGCCCTCATATGGGAAACAACAGGTAAGAGAAAAAGAGGAAGACCCAGGGAGACACTGAGAAGAACATTGATGAGAGAGGCAAGAGCAACAGGATTCGGCTCCCTCAATGAGATAGAGCTGCTTGCACAGAACAGAGACAAATGGCGAGATTTGATAAAATATCTTTAAAAGAAAATGGCTAAAACAAAAATTCAGATATGAGAAGGTGCATCTTGGTCTACGCCCTATGGGCCGGCAATGGCTCGAAAGGTCAATAGATCAAGATTATAATATCCTTGGCTCGTCTTTCATGCATCTGACATTGCAACTGTTTATAGAATTCATCTTTAACTAAATCTTCCTTATAATTGGTTGGTGTGTAGCATTGGATAATGTGTATTTTTATTTTGTTTTTTGTTGTTTTAAATGTTGCTCTCATTAGTCTTGGCCCTACTACTTCCCATTCTATCAGTGTCTTCTGTGCATTCCTTGATACATTATTACCACCCCTTCACTATGTTGTGCTCCAGGTTCCTGGTGTCCTGATGATAAAATCATTTCTCCTATATTTAGTTTTATCCTTTCCATTCCTAGCCATCTTGTTTCGCACATTCCCAGAATATCAATGTTACAAAATAGATAGAAAAATATGATTGTATATGATTATAATAGTAAATGCAGGAAGGACATTTTAATGTTTCTTTTAAACTGGAATAAAGTGTAAATAGAATGTTTTGTAGAAAAGGATATTTCAAACGAGAAATTTAAAATTGAATATTTGTACTCTAACCCTTAGTAGACATGATTAAAACCGCATTTGGATGGTGCCAATTTTTTAGAATTATTTTCTACCTATCAGTTGTATGAATTTATCGATTATTATTATTCTTCTCATTCTGTTTCATCATGAACATGTAAAAAATGTTCAGGAATGGCTGCTCTTTTTTATTTATCATAGTATTAATATATTTGTATATTTTTAAAAAATCAATTCAAAATGTGCTTTGGTAATCAAACAAAAATCAATTAAATGTGGGACTCACAAAGCAAAATACTAATGACAGCAGCAGAATCAAGCGCCGGACTGAACAAAAGGGAAAAACGAGAATGGATTTCAGACACTACATGGAAATACATCAAAGAAAGAAGAGAAGCAAAGAGAGCCATGACTAAAGTAAAGACAGATCTTGGAAAGGTTCTGGCAAAAGCAACATACAAAGAATTAGACAACAAAGTAAAAAGTCTGGCAAGAAGAGATACAAGAGCTTATATAGACAATTTGGCAGAGAAAGCAGAGACAGCTGCAATTACAGGAGACAGTTGAACTCTCTATACTGTACAAAAGTTGCTGACAAACACCTATACATCCAGTGGAACACCAATTCTAGAGAAATCTGGTTCAATGCTAACAACAAGGGCAGACATAAAACCACGTTGGACGGAACACTTCAAAGAAACTCTCAATCGTCCACTACCCCAGAATTTAATAGATTTTGAAGCTGAAACACCAGCAGCAGAATTAGATATAAATTTAGATGACTTCACCTTGAGTGAAATTGAGACCTCCTGAAAGGTATGAACAACAACAAGGCTGCTGGCGAGGATAAGTTAACAGCTGAGATCCTCAAGGCAATTGATAGCCATAATTTAATACACCTCCAGAAAATGTTCAACATCATTTGGAAAACAGAGAAGCCTCATAAGTGGAAAAAAGGAATCATTGTTAAGATCCCAAAGAAGGGCAATCTCAGAAATTGTAACAACTGGAGAGGCGTGACACTTTTGTCAGTTGCCTCAAAATTATTCGGCAAAATCATCCTGAATAGAATAAAGGATTCAATAGATACAGTAATGCGTGAAGAACAGGCTAGGTTTAGAAAAGGGAGAAGCTGCCTTGATCACATTTTTACTCTACTACTTAGATTGGAGGAACACATTGAAAAGTAAAAACCTATTGTACTTAGCTTCATTGACTTCAAAAATGCATTCGACAGCATTCATTTAGATTTTTTGTGGAAAATTCTAAAGCAATATGGCTTACCATAAAAAAATCATAAATTTTATCAAAGACATGTATGATGGCTACACATGTGCAGTTCGTACAGAGGAAGGACTGAGCTAATGTTTTCCAGTAGAAACTGGGGTTAAACAAGGATGTATTTTATCACCCTTGTTATTTAGAGTTGTTATGGACTTCATAATGAAGAAACGCTGCACTGGTAACAAAGGCATCAAACGGATACGAGGAGACCATTTGGAGGACCTTGACTTTGCTGATGACATAGTTCTCATCAGCAATCAGATAAAAATTATGCAGGAAAACACAAATGAACTATCATCAATAGCCAGCAAAATTGGGTTTGAGATCAATCATGAAAAGTCATGAAAAGCTTATTTCCAACTGATGACATAATATACATGGAAAACAAACCAGCGGAAGAGATTGATCACTTTATCTATCTTGGAAGTCAAAGTGATCGGGAAGGGGATACAAGTAAAGAAATTAGAATCAAAATAGCTAAAGCAGCAATGTCTTTCAGAAGCCTTGAAAAGTTGTGGAAATCAAAACTCATCAGCACAAACACAAAACTTAGACTATTCAAATCAAATGTACAATCAAACCCTTACGTATGCATGTGAAAGCTGGAAAACAACAAAAGAGACATAGAAACAAAGTTGAACGCATTCGAAAATAAATGTCTAAGGAAAATACTTGGTATAGCGTGGAACGAATTCAAAACAAACGAAGAAATTAGAGTAATCGCCAATCAACCACTAATATCTTCAGTAATAAAGAAAAGACGATGGTCATATGTTGGACATGTGATGAGAAGAGATAATAACCGAATAGCAAAGCAGGCCCTCATATGGGAAACAACAGGTAAGAGAAAAAGAGGAAGACCCAGGGAGACACTGAGAAGAACATTGCTGAGAGAGGCAAAAGCAGCAGGAATCGGCTCCCTCAATGAGATAGAGCTGCTTGCACAGAACAGAGACAAATGGCAAGATTTGATAAAATATCTTTAAAAGAATTGAAAACTGCTAGAACAAAAATTCAGATAAGAGGAGTATCTTGGTCTACGCCCTATGGGCTGGCTACGGCTCGAAAGGTCAATAGATTGCACAAGCAAACACCACAAAAATTTTAATAAAATTTCCACTTCAAACGGTACTAAAATAATTCCTACACAAAATTTACATGAAACTCTACTTTCTTTACATATTAGATCCATATCTACACATTGTGTATGATCTCCATTCATTTTGTAACACAAATGAAATATTTATTACCAAAAATATAATGTGATATGTAAACAAGAATGAAAAAAAAACAATTTTTCTTACTTACCACTATAATGAAATAAATGTTACACAAATTGACATATAAATTCACTTTGTTGAAGGAAGACTTTCGGTCAATATGGTGGATAGGCGACTGGAACCGTTGAGACTCTATTTGAAAAGTGTTCCCTGTTGCAGTTTCCTCATATTCCAAGTCTGTTTTACTGTCGCAGCTCATGAGTTTAGTGCTCTGTGCACACTAAGAGCTGTGTATTTCATCAGGATCATGTTTTGATATTCTGATTGTTTACGATGAATAATGATATCGTTTGATGAAGGACAGTTTGGCTGTGTTCACTTTCGGTGCGGTTACGCCTTATGACTTTTGGCATGTGCTGTAGCTGCTATGATGGGGACTGCAGCTGCCATTCTTTGTTTGGACCCTTCAACGCAATGAGATGTTAATTCGGATGATTCCATTGGCACGGGCAGTTGAAAAATTATGGATTTTAATTTGTTTGCAGTGATACCTGGGCTTTCGACTAACTACAACTACAAATAGTGTTGAAGATCGATAAATAATTGATATTTTATACTATTTACATAATTTTTATGCATTTAATTCTAATTAAAACACAAATAATATATTCAAAATTATCCACAATTGAAATATCACTGAAGATGCCATATAGCAACACAAAGAAACCATCAGAAAACTATCAGTTTTCAGCAAATTTTGATTAAAATAAGCCATTAAATGTATTCAACATATGAAAAAGACACCATTTTTCCTAGCCTAACCAGTCAACTGACAATCATGTGATCAAAGGTTGAATTAATAGTTAATTGGTTAATAATTCATATCTTGAGGGGCCAGTGCTCAAGTGTATCCAATCTTCAATGTGAAGATTTTAAATTTAGTAATTAAAGCTCTGTATAAATAGTGTCCATTATTGCAACATGGTTAGTCCATTGACAGTTGGGATAAAGGTGGATAAGCCTCTGGAAAGACAGATGGTATTGGGAAAGACTGGAACAAATGGCTGATCAAACTGGTACCCTATCAGTAATTAATCTAACAGCTACAGAAAGATCACAGAATGAATACCTCCTCAATTCACCAAAAGAGGGGAGAATGATGAATAAAACAACAATCTTATATGATTATATGAATGAAACCAACAAATGGATTTTTATTCAGAATAATGGCTGGAATGCCAATGCAGCTGTGGTATATATTTTTCACCAAAGAAGGGCGTTAAAAACACAGAATGAAGCGGAGGTGTCCTGCATCAGTAGCTCAACAGTGCACTGTCTCAACAGATAATACATCAGAAGATTTCGATCGGGAGTCAATACACAGAATTGAAATATTAAGATGAGCTATACAATGATGAAATCATTCATCCCATGGACGGAAATAGAGAGATAATCATGTTTCTTCCTACCAGCACTATAAGAATTTGGAAAATGTTAGACAAGTCCTTAGAAATAGCCCTAGACCACTACCAGAAGAAGCTGGAAACTTTTGGTGCGGTAATCTACTACTACTGCATCAAAGAATTTGGTTTGAAGGATATAAGAAGGAGCACAAAACAACAGAAACAAATAAGGAAGATTAGGACACAGAAAAACTATGCCAGGAAATTCCCAGATTTGTCAGAGATTTTGGAATTTGTCCTGCGTAGAGTTACTGTAATACTAGATCTTTTATCTTAGGAGACCCCACTACTGTGGGGAATTAACACAATGTTAGCTTGCATTTCACATTTGATTTTTGTTATATCTGGCACATCGTCTTTTCATTTACCCAGAGTATTTTATCTGTATCTGCAATGTAATTTCTTGTATAAATTTTACTTTTTTTTGTAGTTCTAGTAGAGGCCCACATAGTTTTGCTGCACTATTGTATCAATGGCCAAATGGGTTTTCCTCAGTGTACTATATTCAATACAGACTTGAAGTATATGTTCAACAGTTTGGAGTGCCTGTCCACATGTATATGGGGCTGAGGTGGTAAATATTGAATTTTGTATACATGTTACTATGGAGTCGATTGTTTCCTGGTCTGAGGCACATAATGAATACTTGTTTTCATCTTTTGGTTCTTTGGTTATGGAAGGCCCCGGTATCATTGCAAACGAATTAAAATCCATAATTGCTCAACCGCCCATTATCTCCATTCATTTTGTAACACAAATGAAATATTTATTACCAAAAATATAATGTGATATGTAAACAAGAATGAAAAAAACGCTTAGATATTTCATCTGTCATATCATAGTAAGTATCTCGATTTAGAGTTTGTGGTCTTCTGATTGATTTAATTATCTGGCACATCTTAAAAATCTTATAAGTATATGATAATACTTTTTGAGTAGTTAGTTTTCTTCCCAGAAAATATAGTATTCAGAAAATAGTAAAAACAGTTTTAGAGCTCATACCTTGTTTATAGATGAAAAAGAACTTATGTCATCTCCTTTAACAAGTCTGCTGTTCTTTTCTTCTGCATACAGCTCATACAGATGTTCTAACTCAACAGGGCATTTCATCTTGTATTCTAAAAATTCATATAAAAATGGCTTACACATAAATTTGATAAGAATGAAAATTTATTAAATGTGCAATATACTATTGTTAAAAATTTCATCACACTTATGGTCATACTTGTTGCAAATTAACAACTATTTACTTTTTAAATGTAATTATAATAATCACTTTTCTATGAAGAATAAAAATATAAATACACGCAGTTATACACATAGATACATAAATCTGCTAATACAATCATTCCTCAACATACTATGGGTTACGTTCTGAAAAACTCATTGTAAAAGTCATACATTGAAAGTAGCATATATCTTTGATATAACCAAGTGCACCATTTTCTGATCTGCTTCTGTTGCTATGATCCTGGTCAGTTTTGGATCGGACTTATAAAATGCCATATATTTCATAAACCATTCAGATGCTGAAGTCGGATGTGTTGGGCCGAAAGGCGCAAATATCACAGTTATACTGTAAACCACAACACAACACAGACACGCCCACTTAACGTCCTTTTATGGGCGGATGATGAAGAGGTGTACTCCTTTAGTCATCGGGCGAAAGCAAGTAAGTAAGTAATAAACCATTTATGATTTGTTTAATTTCCCAACTAGTTTAACAAAACAAATAAGGTTAAATAAGGGAAATGGCAGGCTACACCATAATTCAGAAAAATTTTTGCTCAAACAATTGTTAACTTAGGGTAAGTATGTTTATACAGTCATTCTCCATTCACTTATCTACCCATCATGACAATAAAGTAGTATATAATAAATAAAACAATGAAGTGGGCACAGGTTTAAATGAAAGCTTATCTGAAAATATATGATTCTTAATGAATAAAAATTATTTTAAAAAATAATTACTATTGTAAAACTGAAGGAGATGAAATAACCTCAGTATCTTTTACATCTAAAGATGATAAAATTATAGTTTTTGGAGACTTCACTGGGGATTTTGAAGTTATTTTTGCATAAAGGTTTGAAAAGCTTGGTGTCCTAGGTGTAACATTAGAAGATTGTTAAAAAGGAAAGTGAAGAAGTCTGTTTCATAAAGTGTCTTCTCTTTTCTCTCAGAATTTCTTGAGAACAATACAATACCATTGACTATCATTTACCTCACCTCTGTGACCCTTTAAAATTACGATTGTGGTCTCAAAAGCAGCTATGGACTACTAAATCAAGATGATTACTTTAACAATATTCTTTATATGCATTTTATTATTTAGGCATGACTTTTTGTTTTTATTTCTTGTTCTTAAGATTATCTTCCTTGTTATTTAATTAAAGATGTATTAATCGTTTTAAGACATCAACATGAAATTAAAAATTTGTTGATATCTTCAGGCTCTCTTTATAATTCTATTTTTATTTTATTATATTCTACTATTATTTTTCAATTCCATACATAACCAATCAATCTGTTTCGACAGCACCATCATGAGTATTGTAGGATCAGACCTTTATATATTCAACAACAAAAGTTGCCACTCTGCCACCAGTGGCATGGAATGTCTGTGTTATATTTTTCTTGTGAAATTGCAGCATTGTGTCATAGTATCTAACCCCAAGGTCAGCTTCTTATTGTGGAGGATGGTGCTTAACAGTCACCAGTGACTGAAAACCAAGGCTGGCCAGAACTTCCTACATAAAAACAAGAACACAGTTTGCTTCAGCAAGTCAAGAGGCTGAAGATGGAGGCAACCAGCCAAAAGGCGCACCACTGTAATCTGGATGCTACGCATTCCACAGCAGCACAAGTCCTCTTTAAAAAGTCTATCTTAGTTTCAGGCAGTCATGACATCAAATACGGAATTCCTTCCCATAAAGTCTGACCAGAATGTTTATGTAGCTCGCCACTCCTGCAGAAATCACACCAGGACTATAAAATGTATATTACGATCTGCTTAATTTACATTTAATCTGTCATATTAACATTGAACGGCTATATTTGTTTATACAGTATCTATCTATCTATTGACCTTTCGAGCCGTAACCGGCCCATAGGGCGTAGACCAAGATACACCTTCACCTATATGAATTTTTGTTCTAGCAGTTTTCTTTTAAAGATATTTTATCAAATCTCGCCATCTGTCTCTGTTCTGTGCAAGCAGTTCTATCTCATTGAGGGAGCCGATTCCTGCTGCTCTTGCCTCTCTCATCAATGTTCTTCTCAGTGTCTCCCTGGGTCTTCCTCTTTTTCTTTTACCTGTTGTTTCCCATATGAGGGCTTGCTTTGCTATTCGATTATTATCTCTTCTCATCACATGTCCAACGTATGACCATCGTCTTTTCTTTATAATACAGTATACAGTACTATAATTTTATAATTTCTATGAGTAAAAGTGAAAGTCTTAATTTTTTAAGCACTTCAATTTTATGAAATATAAAGCATCCACTTAGCCTAACTCACATTTAATCTCTCCACAGTTGTCTGTCATTGATACTTTAGTTGAGTAAATCATTGGCATCTTATATAACCATATTTTATAAGTGTGCGTGTTTGTGCGGTGTCTATATATATATATATATACATATAAAATGGCACATAAGGTAAGGTATTTTAAGTTGGTTAGTTTTTCCTGCAGATTTGTTAAACATGGATCACACTTTTTTTTAATAGAGTAGAGTCATAGATAAGAACTAGATTACATGATATAAAAGTGTAATAGAGCAGAGCCTAGATTGCATGGTAAGAGAGGGGGAGACTGTATTGTTTGACCTGTACAGACATTAGGTAGAGACATAATTGGCTAAAGGGGAGTAATGGGTCAAGAGTGTTGAAACCTTGATAGTTTAGGAAAACAATTAGATAAGGTAGTGCATGCCCCACAAGACTCTATTGGGACACAGAAAGAGACATGTCTGCAGGTCAATGGGGAAATAGAGCTTACTGGGAAATGATGGAGAAGAAAACCAGTGAATGAGATCAGAAGACAGATAGAGAATGGCAGTTATTCAAGCTAGTCACTAGAGAGATAGTCAGCAGGATGAGATGTAGAGGAGATTGCTATATTTTCATACCTATAGACCTTAGGGTCTCATGTGGTTAGGACTAGGTAGTTACAGAATGATATAGTTTGTTGATAGGCACAATACTCAGAAATAGTGAGATAGTCACTCCCAAGATAGATAGACAGATAGTGACAGAAGAGTTAGTAGTGCAACCAAGACTATCAGTGTTTACTGAAGATAGAAAAAGAACGAGTAGTGAGCTCGAGCCAATCACGTCTGGGCAAAGTACATGTTTTAGCAGTAATTGTGAGTGACTGATTTTGAAGACAATAAACATATGGGTTGGAGAACCCTTCTAACAGCCTCATCAAGTTCGGAGTTTTCATATTCATGATGTGTTCCTGTTATGTACTTTAAGTAAAGATGACACAGGGAGTTACAAGAATGACCCAGAAAAGCGAATTTACTACCACTTCGATCGAGAAAGAACACGATAACCTTAACAGCAAGTACTGATTGACATCACGCCATGGCCTTAATCACCAGTGTCACATTTTAAGTGCCACAACAGTAATACAACATTTTGTTCTGTTGCCAAAAAGTTAAAATACAATTGCATATAAGTGAAAATGTGTGTCACATACAAAGTAGAAAATAAGGGACATTCTGTGAACTTGGTTATAATATTCAAGAATATTATGAAAATAGAGCCAAATATACATCAAGAATTAATTGTGCGGCTTCAAGTGAATTTATTCACAAGTACCTTGCAGAGTTTTTGTAACATGTCACAATCTACTTTCACTCAGTTCCTTAAAGCAATAACATTGTTCAAAATAATTGGTGATTTATTTATGTTATATATGTATGTAGTGTTGATTAACACATTACTCCTCTTGAAAATGGTATTTTATTGGAGTGGTTCAAATTTGTGACCCTGAACAAAAATGGTATTTTAGTCCAATAACTTTTATAAACCCCTTCCTAATTAGATGGATTGCTGCAGCACTGTTTCAGAGGAAGGTGATACTCAGATGTGGAAGTTGGTCATTCAAGCCAGTATCCATTTGTCCAGGGCTGCCACAAGACTCACCATTGTCACCAGTTCTATTTAACACATACACAAAAACGATCACGGAACAGCAGCTGGATGAGAGGGGAAGAACTATCAAGCATAAAGCATCAGTTGCATGGTTCTTCCTTAACAATCATTTCGTTAATGGAAACACTGATGGGAGCTGATAAGGTCACCAGGCACAGGTTAATGACGTACCTCACTGTTAAGTTTTATTTAAGCCTGTGTTTTTGGGACCACATTGACCATGTGATAACAAAATTTCGCAAAGGATGAGCCGCCTTAAAGGTCATGGCAGCTGCCAACATCGAACAGAGGCTACTTACTCTTCTGTTCCAGGGACTAGTCCTCGTACCAATCAAGTATGCCCTAGCAATTTTTACTGTCAATAAGATGCAGATTGACAAGCTGGAGAAAATACAGAATGAAGCAATGCGCATTACCTTGGGGTGTACGAGGGACACTTTGTAGCATTGAGGTATCTTCTTGGCTTTCCAACCATGGATGACAGGATCAAGATCTGGAGGGCATGAGCATACCTGAAGATAAGTGCAGATAAAGAGCATCCATTGCACCATGAGCTCAACACAGGGAAAGGTGTCAGGCTAAGTAGGGGCAAATCATGGGTGGGCCGAGCAGAAGATGTCATCAAACAGGTCTGTGGGCATACCAATATCAATGCTGGCAAGGAGTGGATACTGGTGCCTACATCATTCAGGTGCACATTCTCATGTATTGTCACACTCTATGGAAATATAGGGAACAGAAATCAGTCGTGGTCAATGTGGAGGTCAATGGTCTCATCTGAGATAATGCTGATGAGAAAGATGCAGTCATCTATATGGACAGATCTGTAATACGACACCAAAGGAGTGCATGGACATTTACAGCATGCTCAGCTGGCAGAATGGCCAAAGCAGACAAGTAGTGCATACGTTATGACCATGAGTAGCATGACGATGGAGGTGATGGCAGTGACCAGGGTTGACAGTAATCTGGTTAGAGTCACATGACTACATCCACGCCTGCGTACTAAGTGATTCAATGAGCATGATAAAAAAAGTGGAGGCAGGCTCTGTACGCAGACAATGGGTAGAGTCATTGCAGAAGTCAAAAATACATAGGGTCACCTTTGTCTATGTCCCTGGTCATACAGCAGTACAGGGAAATGAAAGAGCGGACAGGTTGACATGCTGTCATTAAAGACGGTCAACCAATGGATCGGCCGGACATAATCCATGCCCTAAAAGATGTGGGAAGGGCACAGGACTTCAACAACCATGAGTCCATGTCACTCCTTCGGATGAAAGAGATGGGAGTTAAGATGAACACAGTCAGAAACAAGAAACTTAGTAGGCGTATAAGAAGACTTATCAACCAACACAGAACTGGAGTCGTCAGTTGCTGGACACTGAGGGACTTGCTGAGGAGGGGATTTGAGCACTTATGGACATAACCTTCAAAAATATGAGTTACAGGTGTTACCGATCTGACAGAGAAAAGGCAGAAAAATTGACACCTGTGAAGAATAACATCAGTGCATGCCAGCTTTTTTTTCTGTAGAATCATGTTGAACAGAATAAAAGATGCTGTAGATAAAATTATGTGTGAGGAACAAGCAGGATTCAGAAAGGGGAGAAGCTGTCTTGACCAAATATTCACTCTAAGGATAATACTAGAAGAACATACAGAAAAACAACACCATTAATCTGCAATTTTATTGATTAAAAAAAAGTGTTTGACAGCATACATAGATTGTCCTTGTGGAATATCTTGAAACAATACGGAATACCACCAAAAATTATCAATATCATAAATGACATAAATGATGGCTATACTAATGCAGTTGACACAGAGGATAGTACAAATGATTGGTTTCAGATTGAATAGGAGTAAAACAAGTATGCATACTATCACCATCTTCTTTTTCCTTTCAACTCTCTGTGGAACATAGGTCTTCAACAAATACTTTTCAACCCATTCTGATTCTTGACTTTCTTTTAAGATCATTCCATATCTTCCCCATCATCATCATGTAATAATCTCAGTTGCCTTCCACAGTGGCAAGTATCCTATCCAGCGCCTATCTTTGTGTATTTCTTTGTCCACTGGTATGTGACTGGTATTTTTCCATAATAAAATGTTAGTGATTTTGTCCTGCCATTTCCAACCCTTTTATTCTGAGCAGGCATCTATTAATGAAGGTCTGTATCTTCATGATTTCTATTTTTGTTGTTCTCCATGTTTCACAGCCATATAATAGGACTTAACAATGGAGTTGAACATTTTTATTTTTGCATTCAACCTATTTCTCTGGATTCCCATATACTTCCTAGCGCAACAAAAGACTCTTCTTGCTTTTTTTTCCCTTATTTTGATTTCATTCTCTGTTCCTCCTTCTTTGTCTATGTTACTGACCAGATATATGTAAGATTGTACGTCTAGCAGAGGTATGTATTTCTCCTATTGTTAGATGGTTATTCCCAACTGCATTAATTCTCATAATTTTGGTCTTATCTCTATTTATTTTCAGTCCCAGCCATTGTGATCATTTATCAAGTTTGCTCATTTTATCTTGCATCTGTTGATAATTATGTTATAGGAGAGCTATGTCGTCAGCAAAGTCTAAGTCATCAAGTTGCTTGGTCAGTGACCATTATATTCCATTTCTGTTGTTCAGAGCTATTTGCATAATCCAATCTATGGCCAACAGAAAGAGAAATGGAGATAGAAGGTATCCCTGCCTTACTCCTGTTCTTATTTCAAATGCTTCTGTAAACAGCCCCTCATGCACAACACTACATTTTATTCCTTCATACAATGTTTTTATTAAGTTAATAAATTTTATACGGATTTCGTAATGACTCAGCAACTTCTAAAGTGTTCCTCTGTCTAAACTATCAAATGCCTATCAGACATTGGAAAGAGTAGACCAGTATATATATCTTGGTAGTAATGCAGATCAAGAAGGTGAAACAAATAAAGAGACCAGAAGCAGGAGTACAAAGGCAGCAGTGAAGTTTAAAAACCTGGACAAAGTATGGAAATAAAAAATACTAAGGAAGAAAACTAATCTTAGAATATTAAACTCAAATGTTTTATCAACCCATACCTTCACATGTGTAAATTGGAAAACAACAAAAGAGACTGTAAGAAAGCTAAACGCTTTTGAAGACAAAAATTTAAGAAACATATTCTGTGTACAATGAATTGAAGACTAATATAGAGATAAGAGAAATGGCCATGCAACCAACAATCTCATCTACCATTAGGAAGAGAAGATGGACATATGCCAGGCATGTGTTGAAAAGAGACAACAAGAGAATTCCAAAACAGGCATTTCTATGGGAAACATCAAGATACAGAAGAAAGATATAGTGTGACACTACTGAAAAGAACACATATAAGAGAAGCAAAGTTGGCAGGCATAGACTCATTAAATAAGATTGAAAATCTCACCAAGAATGGAGATGGATGGCGAAAAACACTACAAGCCCTATACAATGTCCAGCGGTGCGGAAATTATCAAGATTAATTATCAAGGTGTCAGTGGGCCTACCAGTGTTATCGATCTGAAAGAAAAAAACAGACAAAAGTGCAGAATATTGACACGTGTAAAGAATAACATCAGTGCATGTCAGCTTGAAGTAAGTATGGATGGGGCTGAATATCAGATATTGCACCTCAGGACAGAACATACAGACTTTCATTTACTCAACTACTACTGCCTGAGTGACCACCCACTAATATTAGACACAGTCTCATTTAAAGAAAGAAAGAATGATTGTATGTGGAGTAGCTTGAAGTAGATATGGATGGGGCTGAATATCAGATATTGCACCTCAGGACAGAACATACAGACTTTCATTTACTCAACTACTACTGTCTGAGTGACCACCCACTAATATTAGACACAGTCTCATTAAAAGAAAGAAAGAATGATTGTATGTGGAGGTTTCAACTGCTATAAACATATGGACAAGAGTGGTGAGAAACTTGAAAAATGGCAAGATGATAATTGACTTTTATTGCCAAACCAGACAACAGATCCACCAACATTCTACTCCAGATCATGGTACACCACGTCTACACTATAGTCCGTTTCATAACCCGTGCCCAACTTTTAAAATCGCTATCTTTTTAAACACTTTTTGTAAGTTCTTCAAAATTTGCATGTAAAGTTATAATGATTAGAACCCAACAGGGAATTAATTTCATTAAAAAAAAAAATTTGGTTATTATTGTTGCTTATTTGATTTATATAAATTTATAACGACCCATTGATGTAGTCAAAACTTAATGTTTACAGTATTTAAGTTAAAAATAGCGAGTAAAAATCCATACACGGTCAAATTGACGTGTTTGCACACTTTCAACGTGGGTTTTCTGACACAATTAGACACTTGTAATAAACACGAGACATTGTGTGTTCCATTTCCGTTCATTCAGCGGCGGAGACGTGGAACGCTAACATTTATCATGAGTCTTAAAATGAAATTCTGCAGTTTACAAAACATCGCAATAAAAATGTATGGCTATTTTTGCAAAGAGGCTAAACGAGGAAGATTATTTCATTCTTTAGAATACCATGAGAATAGGACAAGACACATTTTGGATTTATCTAAACGGTCATTTAATCGCTGGATTCAAGCACGTGACCGTCAATGTTCCAAATATACAAAATCACAAGGAAGAGCAAAAATGTTGGATAATTTTGACAGTGAACTTATTAGAAGTGAAATTCGCAAAATGTTGGGTATGAATGAAACTGTTACAATAAGAAAATTAAAAGTATCGCTGAAAAAGAACAACAGTATTGAAATATCAAAGTCTACATTATGGAGGAATGTGAGAGCTGCAGGCTTTACATTCAGAAAGTATTCCAATGGACGAAACATCATCTGTGAGAAGCCACATATAGTAGTCATGAGAAGCAAGTACTTACGTGAAGTAAAAGAGGTGCGCAAGCAAGGTTATGATATTGTGTACTTGGATGAAACATGGATCAATGCTCACCACACTAACCAAAGGGAATGGCAGTCATCAGATGGAAAGATTAAGAGATTAATACCTAGCAGCAAAGGACAGCGCTTGATAATTGCTCATGCAGGTAGTCGACAACATGGACTAATACAGAATGCAGAGCTCATTTTTCTTTCAAAATCCATAGACAATCGGGATTATCACTCTGAGATGAATGGTCACATATTTAGACATTGGATTGAAAATTCTGTTCTCCCATCACTAGATCGACCATCTTGCCTAATAATGGACAATGCAGTGTACTACAACATTGTTGCACTTGAAGATAAAGTCCCGACGTCATCCAGTACAAAAGATGCTATTAAGATATGGCTCACAAAGGAGCACATACAATTTAATAACATGTACTTAAAACCTGAATTACTATCTCTAGTAAAGCAAAAACAGAGGGCAAAGATTTTTCAAATAGATAAGATTATCCAATAGCACGGTCATATAAGTTTGAGGCTGCCACCTTACCATGCTCATTTAAATCCAATAGAACTAATCTGGGCAAAATTAAAAGGACAAGTGGCAGATGAAAATACAACATTCAAAATATGCGATGTAAAGACTCTTGCTAACAATCAAGATCAAACCAAACAGTTATTAATCTTTTAGACTCGTCTGATTCAGAATGAAAGTATATAGCCCCCACAATGTTGACCCCTATATTACCTTAAATTAGTTCAACAAACGGTCCTTTTCAGGACCACACAACTATGAAAATTGGACATACAGGTATACCTTGATATTATCGTCCATCCTCGAACTGAGCAGACAATAATTCTCCTGGTGTTTTGTCTTATCCAGTTATTTCCCCATTACGGCCACGCCTTTACCTAGTGAAAATTAATCATAGACCAGCAACTACAGTAATTTCTATTCTTTAGGGGTTCACAATTTACAATTTTGACAAACATCAAAGAAATTTGCCGCTTTAAGAAAACTGCAGCTGCAAGATATTTGTTAAATATACATTTAAAGGGTCTTTTTGCATTCTAATAACATTTGGAAAATTTCAACAGTTTTTAACAAATGTTTAATGAGTAATAGCGTTTTGAAGTTGAGCACATGATTTGAAACGAACTATAGACCTCGCTTTCTACTTACTTACCAGACCTGGAATGAAATATCACACAAATTGTTGGGAAGCAACTAGGAGACAGTGACCACTTACTGTTGTTTTTTTAGTGGTGCAAAATTAAGTTGTCAAGGATGGCAGCACTCTCTCTAGATAGAATTACAAAAAATCAGACAAGAAAATGTATCAACATCACACCAGTTTACCAACTAAAGATGTGAATACAGGCAGAGCCATCAACAAAATGGTCAATGTAAACTAATTAAAAAAGCTGCCAATGAAAAAAATACCTAAAGGGGTACACAAACACTACAAATCATAATGGTTATATCGAAGAAACAATCATCACCATCATGCAGCATAAAAATAAACAAGACAAATCTGAAACAAGTGCAACATTTGAAATACTTGGGTACAGTGATAACATCAGATGGAAGATGCAACACAGAAATAAAAAAGCAGAATAGCTCAGGCCAAAATAGCATTTCAGAAAATGAAAAATATCTTATGCAATAAATCTATGTCAATAGAAATAAGAAAGAGAGTTCATCGATGCTATATAGAACCATTTCTGACCTATGGAAGCGAATCATGGACAACAGACAAACAAATGAAAAGACGATTAGAGGCCACAGAGATGGGATTTCTTAGAAGAATGTTGAAAGTTCCCTGGACAGCTAAAAAGAACAATGAGAAAGTTCTCAAAGAGGCCAACACAAAAAGGGAGCTCTTAAAAAACATCAGAAAGAAGCAATCGACATTTTTTGGGCACATCATGAGAAGAGGAAAGTTGGAATACTTGGTTACAACTGGCAAAATAAAAGGAAAGAGAGAACGCGGATGACAAAGAGAGAAAATACTGGATAGCTTGGTGTCATGGCATGGAAAACAGTCAACAACAGAACTCATACGATGCACTGTGGATAGAAGATTGTGGAAGGACATGATCGCCAACGTCAACAGGTACGGCACATGGTGATGATGATGAGAGACTGAGAAGTCTAAAGGTGGAAACAGGATCTGGTCGATCTGGAGTGCTTTGTGGGAAATGCAGATGTATTTATAATTAACTCCTTACATAAGCAATCAGTCTGCTTACGCTTCAAGAAATTCTGGGATGGTCATGCAGTGAAACAGATTCCATGAATAGAATAATATAGAATGTCCACTCAAGTAACTTAATTCTTGTGCCATTGAGTTGGCATCACAAAGGCCAGAGATGAAAGTTGGTCAGATGGGACTGTGTATTCAAACAGAGAGGTCATGTTTTAGTGTGAGAGCCTCATGACTGGCAGATGAAGAAGGACTAAGGAAAATGTAACATCTAGAATGCAACAAGATAACTATCAAAGTGAACTGAAGTGAAGTGAGGTTAGGGATAGGAACAGCAAACTTAAGAGACAAGTTAGGAATTAGTCATTCCAATCCAAAATGATTGTAAATGTGTGCATTGGGTTAGAATCCAGGTACAACTGTGTAGTAACTGTTAGTTAGACAGAGAGTTGTGAGAACTCAGACTGTGAGGTTAGTATGAATGTACTCCAAAATACTTTTGTTGTTAGATTTTGGTTGTTAAATAAAAACCAAGGAGCTGGCAGGTAGCCAAGACTTCTTAAGAAAATGTACAACTTTCTGACTCTGTCATTTGTTCATCTCTAAGTGTACATGAAGTCGAGATAACTCAGAAGTCATCAGTAGAGTATGATAGACAGAAGATTATAAAAGTCTAACAGTGTGAGGCTGTATAATTCCCTGAGAGTATCCTGACCACTTGAATATTCGTGCATGAATATTGCTGTAGAGAGTTCTGAAAACTCAAAACAAAGAAGCCTCCATTAATAGAAGTTTAAACAAGAGAAGCTTAATTAATAAAACTCACTTCAATGGTCTATTAGAAGAGAATTCGTCAGCTGTGCAGGTACTAAGAGATCAACAATGATCAGAAGTAATGGAGAGTGCATAAAAGCCCCAGATAATCAATTGAGAAGATGGAATATATAAAACACAATGTGGAGTCATATATATGAAGTCAGGCAAGTAAAAGTACAGAATAATAAACGTTGTTGACGGTGCATTCACCATCATAGAGGTTGTCAAGTAATAAACTTGCACATTTTGGTGCCATACCAAAAAAGAACAAAAGTCATCTTAAAGTAGCAAATAAATCACTTTAGATAGATAAGCAGACAGATAGGTAAGTAGGTAGTTAAGTAGGTAGATAGGTAAACAGATAGTGAGATATTATCTAACAGTATGTGGATCTTTACTTTGAGTGATAGGAAATGATTTTGGCAAGTTGGAAAGTAATGATATAGGAATCTATAGGAAATATGTGAATTGTCTCTGTGGAAGTGTTACTATTAATTTTGTAGTTTTTCTTTCATACGTGAGTGGACATTTAGATTTTTTAGGCTGGGTAATATTGCTTGTACCTATGACAACGCAGGAATGTGCTACTTGGTATATGCACCATTTTCATCTTGCATGTAACTGATTCTGCAAGTGCAAACTTGTGTGCATTTATGTTGTAGCATTGATCTTTGATAAAACCTTCATGTTCTCATTGGTGGAGTTCTATGTATTTCAGAGAAAAGATTGAAACATCTATGGATGTGTCCAGGGTGCAGTGACTAACATAACATCAATATTGCAGCAAACACTTAATGCCTGTTCCATGTTCATATTGCTTTATCAGCCATTCTAACAGAGGACAATGACAGCTCTTCATCAACTCATTTGGATGAACACCAGTAACAGTTACCACAGAACAGCTTCTGCAGTACATATCTATATATTTATATCATATTCATATATATTTATATCATATTTTACATGTCCTTTGCAGAATGTTGCCTGTGTGGCTATCAAGGTCCTGACCAAGGCAAGGGGAGAACAGAATATACCCACTGTCCCCTGTCATGCATGACTCAAGCACTGTCTCGTATGTTTTAAGAGGCAACTAAGGAGATTTTGGAGACAAGGTCTTCTCTGACACTACTAAGTTTATGCAATCCTGTAGAATTTCAAACTATGAAAAAGGGAAAAATAGCAGGACCTGACAACATGCAGATAGAGATGATACAGGCACTAGAAGATTTTAGCATTGAAGTGATTACAGACATTGCAACGACATATACCATACAGGATACATACCAAATGAATTAAAATCATCAACTTTCATTGCATTGCCTAAAAGGAATGGCGCAGTTGAATGCAGTGATTTTAGAACAATAAGCCTAATGAGCCATGATACAAAAATCTTGCTAAAAGTTATACAAGGAAAGATTCAGAATAAAATCAATACTGAATTAGATGAGCAGCAATTTGGATTCCTGTGTGTTACCGGGGCCTCATTATGAGGGAAGTAAAGAATAGTGACACTGTGACCTTCCAGGCATATCGTAAGAGGTGACTAAGGAGGTTGATCGATGGCTTGACAAGCTGTCATTGTAAAAAGTATTGTTATGGAAACAGCGCCATATATTATATAGTAGTGATCGCTGCAATATGTGCCATTTTGGCACGCAAGGTTTCTGTTTTTGAAATTGTCGTTCTGCCCTATGTGCCGTCTTCAGCTCGAAAGGACAATAGATAGATAGAATTTGGATTTAGGAAAAATAGTGGGACAAAAGAAGCCATATTCTACATGAAAACATTAATCAAAAGTACACAGAAGTAAACAAACCAATATATCCCTGCTTCATAGACTACACCAAAGCCTTTGATAGAATACACCTCAAACAACTTATAGAATGCCTAAAAGAGATACATGTAGATAACATGGACATATGACTAATATGTAATTTATACTGGGAGCAAACAGCAATAATAAAATATAACAAAGATAACTCTACACCCATTGAATATAAAAAGAGGAGTATGGCAGGGATGCATCCTATCACCAAGCTTGCTCAATCTATACACTGAGCAAATCTTGAAAAACATCACAGAGATGCCAGGCTTAATCTTTAATGAAAAGATAATTAATAACCTAAGATATGCTGATGATGCTGTACTACTAGCAGAAAATCCTGAAGATCTACAATAATTACTTAATGAAATAAATATGACAAGCAAAAAATATGGATTAGATATGAATATCAAAAACACTAAAACTATGATCACAAACAAAGAAAATGCTCAAAACCCACAAGTGGATATCAAATTTGTAGGTGTAGGAATAGACCTTGAGAAAGTTCAGAACTACAACTACCTTAGCCATACTATACACAGTGACGGAAAATGTAAAACTGAAATAAACAAAATAATAGGAATGGTAAAAAGTAATTTTAATGTAAGAAAAATATCTATTGACCTTTTGAGTTGTAGCCGACCCATAGGTCATAAACCCAGATACTTACCTTCCTCTGTTCGAACTGCACATGTGTAACCATCATACATGTCTTTAATAATGTTTATGATTTTTTTTATGGTAAGCCATATTGCTTCACAATTTTCCACAAAGAATCTCTATGAATACTGTTGAATGCTTTTTTGAAGTCAATGAAGTTAAGTTAGGGTGACCATTTTTTTCCCATTGTTTCCGGGGACATTTGTCATATTTTTACATTTCAGAGGATTTTTTTTCTTATTTCTGAGACTGTCTCACAAAATCGGGGACGAACGGTGTGTGTGTGTGTGTGTGTGTGTGTGTGTGTGTGCGCGTGCGTGCGTGCGTGCGTGCGTGCGTGTGTGCGTGCGTGCGTGCGTGCGTGTACACATATATATATATATATTTATATATATATTTATAATATGTTTGGGTGTGTGTGTGACTGTTTGTGCGCAAGAAATTTTGTAGATGCAAAAAAAAGATAACTTAAAATTTCATAATAACTGTTCATTTGCTGTTTGATTTTATTTTTGTTAATATTCACGGTACTTATGCGATACACGCACTTAATGACATTACAATAGCTAGTTGTGTTTCTCAATAAAAAAAATATTTAAAATAAAAAAAAATTTAAACAACATATAGATATCAATTGCAGTATTAAAGTAATATTTACAGTACCTTATTTATACTGAAGTGGTTGTTGCCTCGGCGTGGTACTTGTTTTTTGAGTGTATCTTTCTCAAGATCTCATGATTTGAAGCAAGTTTTTCACTGAAGCTTTCACACGATAAATTAATGTTAGTTTTTACTGTTGGCGACTTTGGCAAGATACTTTGGCGGGAGATGTCCGGAAAGGCAGGGGTGGGGGGAGAGAGAGTGTCTGCTTTTTTAAAAAATTAAACCCATCCCAATAGAAGTGAGTGGTGGAATAGAAGTGATGTAGCACCGCGCTTCAAGAGTTCAAAGAGCTATCTCCGACACAGCGCGTCCAAGTCTTCTCTTTTATCTTCTTGCCAATGCCGCTCAGTCTGGGATAAAGAAACACAACTCAGTAACGTCCTGAGTCCTAGTGATTACTTTAAAAGATGGCCGATTCCGTGTATGAACATTTATTTATTCACTGAAATCGGGGACAAAATCGGGGACAAATTTCTTTCGGGGACAACTTCTACATTCCGGGGACTGTCCCCGGAAATCGGGGATGAATGGTCACCCTAAGTTAAGTGCAAAAGGTTTTTGCTTTTCAAAGTGTTCCTCCAATATAAGTCGTAGAGTAAAAATGTGGTCAAGGCAGGTTCTCCTTTTTCTAAACCCAGCCTCTTCTTCATGCATTACTATATTTATTGAATACTTTATTTTATTCAGGATGATTTTGCAGAATAACTTTGAGGCAACTGACAAAAGTGTCACACCTCTCCAGTTGTTACAATCTCTGAGATTTCCCTTTTTTGGAATCTTAACAATGATGCTTTTTTCCACTTATGAGGCACCTTCTCTGCTTTCCAAATGATGCTGAACATTTTCTGGAGGTGTATTATGAAAAATATACTAACATCAAAACAAATAACACCAGGGCTAAAACTAAGAATAGCAAAATGTTATATCTTTTCAACATTCCTATTTGGTGCAGAAACATGGGCATTAGACAAGAAAACAGAACAGAGAAATGAATCCTTTGAAATGTGGATATATAGAAGAATAGGTAGAATTGGATAGAAAGAAAATAAACTAAATGATGAAGTCTTAAAACAACTAACAATGAAAAGAGAACTACTAAACACAATTCAAACAAGACAAATTAGATTTTTGTGCCATGTTAAAAGACACAACAGCCTACTAAAAGTAATCTTAGAGGAGAAAATACAGGGTAAAAGAGGCAGAGGCAGACCAAGACTAACATGAATGAGTAACATTAAAAGATGGACAAATCAGCCTATGACAACCTGCACCATCAAAGCAAGAGACAGAGCAGAATGGTGCTCCATGGTAGCCAACCTTCGATGTGGAGATGGCACTCAATGACGATGATGAGGTGGATTAAGATTTTCTTTCCATTGTTTTCCAATATATACCTGCTACATCATCTTCACTTGCACCCTTGTTGTTAGCCATCAGCTTTATTATTCATTTTTAATGATGCCTCAGTTTTTCTCAAGGTGAAATCATTAAAACTGATATCTAATCTCGGAATTGTGAGGCCTGTGTAATATATATGCAAATAGCTTCTGAATACTGTTTGAGCCTCCCAAAACAATGATTGGCAAAAACAATTTAAATTATTATAAACTTTCAATAACTGTTACTAATTCTTTATTATTAAAAAAATACACAGACAAATATTAACTCTTTCTATCCCGTTCATCTAATAATAGCTGGGAAAAGCATACCCAGCCCAGTTAATAAAAGCTGTTTGGCAGTTGACTTTAATTTTGGAGTTGAAATAAAATTCTTTTGTATTTCATCCAATCCATGTTTTTGAAAGTCTACTCCAGACATTACTTTTGTCACTCATTCATACCAGTGTTATTAGAAGCAGTTTCATTGTTTTTTTAATTGGTTACAATTGTGTATTATTCCAGGAGATAGAATTTTCACTGACAAGTGAATGGTTTCCTTATAAATGTAACTAACGACTTATGGCTAAACAAGCCTCACAATTAATTCAATTATTAATGCATGGATTACTGGTAAAAATATTGAAGATGTATTTATTCACCACATGGATGGAAGTTCAGATTAACATTTTTCATTGACTGATAATATTTTTTTCCAATTTTCCGGTTGTATCCAAGATGAAGAAATTATTTTTCTCCGGCTTGGTATAGAACCGTTGATCAGAGGTTTAACAAGCCGCTATCGTAAAAACGATTTTGTTAATGAAAAGTAGACCTGATACAGAATGTGTAAATTAGCAGTAGATAACAATGATAGTTTACTCGGCCCTAAAATAACAACAAAAATAGGATTCTGGAATGTACGAACAATGGCCATGCTGACGAAACAAGCACAAGTCGCGAACGAGATGGATAGATACAATCTAGATATTTTAGGATTAAGCGAAATGCGCTGGCTTGGAACAGATAGGAAATCTGTTGATAATAAAATAGTAGTTTTTTTCTGGAAGGGAAAATGGAAAACACCGAGAAGGAGTAGGCATAATGATGACAGACATTGCAAGAAGTTTATTAGAATGGGAACCGGTTAATAGCCGTCTCATTTTTATAACCATCTGCAACATCTTATAAACAAAATACCAAAACATGATCTTTTAATTGTAAAGGGAGATTTCAATGACAAAGTGGGAAAAGACAACGCAGGAGTGGAGCATGTAATGGGGAGAGAAGGCTGTGATACTACAAGTCAGAATGGAGAAAGATTAATAGAATTATGTTTAATAGAAAATTTAGTTATAGGTGGGACATTATTTCCACACAAAAATATTCACAAAACGACATGGATATCTCCTGATGATAGACCTTCAAATCAAATTTACCACCTATGTATTAAACAACAATTCAGATCATCATTAATAGATGTAAGAGCATACAGAGGTGCTGATGTTAATAGTGACCACAACCTGTGCATTGGGAAAATAAGATTAAAATTTAAAAGCCAACAGAAGAGGTCAACTACACATAAAATTGATAGTCATAAATTGAAAGATGAAGCCATAAAGGAAAAGTTTAACATAGAGCTAAGTAATTGTTATACAGCACTCGGTGAAATAGAATTAGATATCAATGAAATGTGGGACTCACAGTGCAAAATACTAATGACAGCAGCAGAAGCAAGTGCCGGACTGAAGAAAATGGAAAAACGAGCTTGGATTTCAGACACTACATGGAAATACATCAAAGAAAGAAGAGAAGTGAAGAGAGCCATGACTAATGTTAAGACAGATTTTGGAAAGGTCCTGGCAAAAGCGACATACAAAGAATTAGACAACAAAGTGAAAAGTTCAGCAAGAAGAGATACAAGAGCTTATATAGACAATTTGGCAGAGAAAGCAGAGACAGCTGCAATTACAGGAGACAGCAGAACTCTTTATACTGTACAAAAGATGCTGACAAACGTCTATACATCCAGTGGAACACCAATTCTAGACAACTCCGGATTAATGCTAAAACAAGCACAGACATAAAAGCACGTTGGACGGAACACTTCAAAGAAATTCTTAACCGTCCACTACCCCACAGTTTAATAGATTTTTAACCTGAAACACCAGCAGCAGAATTAGATGTAAATTTAGATGACTTCACCTTGAGCGAAATAGAAACCACCTTAAAACATATGGTCAATAACAAGACTGCTGGAGAGGATAAGTTAACAGCTGAGATCCTCAAGGCAATTGATAGCCATAATTTAATACATCTCCAGAAAATGTTCAACATCATTTGGAAAGCAGAGAAGACGCATCATAAATGGAAAAAAGGAATCATTGTTAAGATTCCAAAAAAGGGCAATCTTAGAGATTGTAACAACTGGAGAGGCGTGACACTTTTGTCAGTTGCCTCAAAGTTATTCTGCAAAATCATCCTAAATAGAATAAAGGATTCAATAGATACAGTAATGCACGAAGAACAGACTGGGTTTAGAAAAGGCATTGATCACATTTTCACTCTACGACTTATATTGGAAGAACACATTGAAAAGCAAAAACCTTTTGTACTTAACTTCATCAACTTAAAAAAAGTATTTGATAGTATTCATAGAGATTCTTTGTGGAAAATTCTGAAGCAATATGGTTTACCATAAAAAATAATAAATATTATTAATGACATGTATGATGGTTACACATGTGCAGTTCGAACAGAGGAAGGACTGAGTGAATGTTTCCCAATAGAAACTGGGGTTAAACAAGGATGTATTTTATCACCCTTGTTATTTGGAATTGTTATGGACTTCATAATGAAGAAATGCTGCACTGGTAATAAAGGCATTGAATGGATACAAGGAGACCATTTGGAGGAACTCGACTTTGCTGATGACATAGTTCTCATCAGCAATCAGATAAAAATGATGCAGGAAAACACAAATCAACTATCATCAATAGCCAGCAAAATTGGGCTTGAGATCAATCATGAAAAGACTAAAGTCATGAAAAGTTTAATTCCAACAGACGACAAAATATACATGGAAAACAAACCAGTGGAAGAGATCAATCACTTTATCTATCTTGTAAGTCACATTAATCGAGAAGGGGATACAAGTAAAGAAATTAGAATCAGAATAGCCAAAGCTGCAATGTCTTTCAGAAGTCTTGAAAAGTTGTGGAAATCAAAACTCATTAGCACAAACACAAAACTTAGGCTATTCAAATCAAATGTACTATCACCCCTTACGTATGTGTGTGAAAGCTGGAAAACAACAAGAGATATAGAAACCAAGTTGAACGCATTCGAAAATAAATGTCTAAGGAAAATACTTGGTATAGCGTGGAACGAATTAAAAACAAACGAGGAAATTAGAGAAATCGCCAATCAACCACTAATATCTTCAGTAATAAAGAAAAGACGATGGTCATATGTTGGACATGTGATGAGAAGAGATAATAACCGAATAGCAAAGCAAGTCCTCATGTGGGAAACAACAGGTAAGAGAAAAAGAGGAAGACCCTGAGAGACACTGAGAAGAACATTGATGAGAGAGGCAAGAGCAACAGGATTCGGCTCCCTCAATGAGATAGAGCTGCTTGCACAGAACAGAGACAAATGGTGAGATTTGATAAAATATCTTTAAAAGAAAACTGCTAGAACAAAAATTCAGATTAGAGAGGGAGTTTCTTGGTCTACGCCCTATGGGCTGGCTACGGCTCGAAAGGTCAATAGATAGATAGATAAGATAATATTGATTATAGGAATATATAATATTCACACCAGAGGTAAGGGGAGTTACCCAGTCCTTCTTCTAGCTCTAGAAAATGAAGGTCAATCATATAATTTTTTTTTTTTTTTACTTTTCTAGCAAAAATATTATTGTAAATATTTTGTATAAGAAGTTCATTCATTTCTACACATTTGTATATAAGATGCATCACTGTTATATGTGAATTTAAAAAATATTGTTACATGGTGTGAACTCTTGTCATTTTTTGTTTTTTGTGCCTGGAATTGACATAAAAAAGTAAAAAGTAAAGTACCCCGTCACGCCAAGTGGCGTATAGGGAAATATGGTGTTAGTGATCCTATATTTTACAGACCTTCAGCACATGATTTTTGGGGTAATGTGGTCAGTATTACGCCCGTGCTACTTTACTTTCCCAGAAAAAATCCGGTACCCATTTAAGGCTGGGTGAACCCGGAAGCCGTCGGTTGGGATCGAACCCTACCCCTTGTCCTTGGTAGTCCAGTTCACTAACCACTGAGCTATCGCGGCTCCGGAATTGACATAAGATCATAAAAATTATTTTTAAAGCACAGACATTTTATTTTTATGTGTAAACATTTGAAACTACAAATTTGTGTAAAAATTAATATATTTTACTTTAAATAACATTTATTGTGTTATACTTCTTCTTTCCTTCCTCATTTGCCTTTCAGCGTAGAGGGGAGATATAATTTGTGGTCTATTGCTCTTCTGTTCACCTCTGCTGCTGTTATGTTTCCTAGTGCTTCTAATATTCCATCCATCCATCTTTTTCATGGTCGACCATTGGGTCTGGTATTCTCACAACGTTTGCTGAAGGCTCGTTGTGTTGTGTTTTGATCTTTCTGCCTTGTCATGTGGCCAAAGCATTTTATCTGTTGTTTCTTTATATATTCTATGGCGGGGGTTATTCCTAGCTTTTTTCTCAGTTCTTCATTTCTGATCTTATCTCTCAGACTGTTTCCTGTCATTCGTCTAACACTATCATATATCAGATATAGATGGCAAGGAATTGTTATTGTGTTATTGATGTGCATAAACCTTTAAATATTATTTCAAGTGCAGCTTTTTTTTATGCTTTTCAATTTAATTTTTTTTTCTTTATCAGGTTTTTCAGTTACTTTTTGCACTTTTCTTGACAAAAATATATTTTTGTAAATACAGTTTATAAAAAAATTAATGAAATTCTACAAATTTGATATAAAATACATCATTGTAATGTTTGAGGTTAAAAAGTTGTTATGCTATTAAGATATACACTGATGCACTAATCTTTTTTTTCTTACAAATGCTATGTTAAAACTTGGATTTTGAGCCAGTACAGTAATAATTAAAGGAAAAACATAGAGAAGGGGGTCAAGGCAAAGAAATGCAAATAAATGCATAAAATTGTGAAGTGCAGTAAAGCTGAATGTGAAGGAGAAGTGAAAAAAAATTATAAAACATAGAGTACCTTCAATTATTTTCTTCTGATATTTAATTATATCATCTGATAAATTTTGGCTGTGGTGAAGTTTAGTGATGACCATATCCTTATGTCGAATCTGAAAATCTCTGAGCAGACCAGAAGACTGTCCTTCCAGGGATTGTATTTCTAGTTGGTGTACTCGGCAAAGAAGGTGAAGGATTTCCTGCTGGTCAACACTACTTATACGTACAGGAATAATCTAGATTAGAAAAAATGTGGAACAGGTTTAGATGTATAAGGCTATAATTTCTTAACCATACTGTAATTGAGAACAACAAATCTAATTCTGAACTGTAAAATTCAAATTGTTTGAAAAGCGATCAACTTTATTAAAAATATAAATCAGAAGAACAACAAAAGTCAGGACTACTAGTTGTTAACTATAAGTAATCTCATTTAATCATTATGTAGCAGTGAGTTGAGAATCTATAACAATAGGTGAGCGATAGAGGAAGTTACGGAAAGGAGGTGGGAGTTTAACTCAGATAAAAACATAGAATTTCTCGTGAATAAGTGAGAGTCAATCAGAGAAGGGAAAGAATGTAAGAAGATTTATGATTGGCTAGAGGGAAAAGATATAGGCAAAAATACAGGGAAAGTACAGGGAGACAAGAAGTGAAACTTACTCAGGTGGACGGCTTTGAGAGTCATGCCGTTGAGAAGGTAGCCAGGACAGGCTTCCCAACCGCTTTAGTAATGTATTTAATTAGGTCAAGCCAAAGCTTGAAAATGTGTATCAGTGTTTCAGTTAAGTGTTGTAAACAGATTATGCTCTTGTAACTAACCTGAGAGCAATGTTATCGAGAGGCAATTACCAAGCCTCCACAGTGTTTAATGTTATTTTGTTCCTGTGGGTATTGTCAAACCAAGAGTTGACCATGTTGATAATGTGAGTTAAAAGTTGTTCAATGTGTAGAACTACGGCTCCAGCATAGACTCAAGATAGTTATTTGAGTTGACATAATGAGCCGAATTTAGCCAGACTAGGATGAACTTTCCTGTATGGACGATTAGAGAGCATGAGTGATAGAGGCACAATTGTGAAGGACAGTGTCTGACATTTATTAGTGCATGTGAGCAGCCAAGAACCATGTGGTTGGCTGATTTGTTTAAACTGTTGTGTTCATTCAACTATTCATGAATAAACTCGAGTCATGTTTTTAAGATTGGAATTATTTGAATAGTATAATCTCGTCAGTGTCTGAGTGTATGTAGCATAGCGACAAACGAACCTCAGTGGGCAAAGAAAGATCTGATCCTTAGAGTTCAGTGGGGCTGGAACAGCCGAAACATCAACATGAAGTACATTAATTGTAGAGATCACGTACAGACACGAAGTTAATGTCCTGGCCAGTCACAGTTCAACCGGTTTAACATTCACGGTGCAGATCGCGTGAGACGTGATAGGTAACCTGATTGTCAACAGTCACTAGTGTGTTGCCAGAGGCTAAAGATTTGATCAGCGGCGTGTTTGTCGAAGCGAACATGTGAATAGAATCAAGTCAATTCCACCAAGCAATGTTGATGTGTGTACTAGAACGTGTTCACGCCTAAGAAGCAAAGAAGTATGTGAAAGTGTACAATTAGTCCAAAGCATCAACAATTCACCCTGGCCTTCAACAGGGTTCACCATTATCTCCAGTGTTGCTCAACACCTACACAGTAAGGATCACAAGTGTGCAAATTTTAGGACAGGGATAAACATTATCTTATAATAATGATGCTTTGGCATATACTCAGGACAGAGACAGAGAGAGTGTTGCAGGAAAACTTCAGACAGAGCTTGATCATATGGGTCTGTGGTGTAGGGAGGCAAGAGCATTTGCAAATCCATTGAAGGCAACAATGATATGGCTTATTTGAATAATGGCAGAACCAACAAGTCAAAACCTACTGTGAATCTGTCTTCATAGGTTGTGGAGAGAACTCATGCAATGAGATACCAAGGAGTGTGATTTGATCAGAGCTTTGCTTTTAAAACAAGCATAGACCAGGTGCTATTGAAAGCCATAAAGGACTTATTTGAAATGAGGCTCATAGCAGCAGCATAAATTAAACAGCGTTATCTTATTCTCTTATACTAGATGCTGTGATTAAGTATGCACTCATAATCCTGACTCTCAGGAATATGCAAATGGAATAACTGTAAGGATACACAAAATTAAGCAGTGTGCATTATCCTTGAGTGAAAAAAGATACTGAATATAGTACATTAAATGCATTAACTCAATTTTCCCACCAAGGCAGACAGAATAAGACTGTCAAGCAGGTGGTTACCCTTGAATCAGTGCACACCCACATCCTCCACTATATAACAGTGTTTTGTTGTAGACTTTATTTGTACAGAAATGTTTAATTGTATCTTAATAATGACTTGTTGTTTGCGATTTAGCTTGTCGTTGAGACACGGTTAAATCATTCCAGCAGTGAAGGCAACTGCTGGGCAGTACTGTTTGCACAGGCAAACCATCAGTACTAAAAGCAGTGAGAGTCGTCCATGTTGGACTTCATTCAGGCGACATCAGCTATCAAGTTTCTGTGCATTCGTCTTGGCAGCATCACTGAGCAGCCACTCCCTTCCACTGCTCAACTCCGACCCTAACTAATTCCATCTGTCAACTTCTCATTCCCTAACTACCTACATCATCCTATTTTTACATCACTTTTCTCTCCCTTCGCACTGCACTGCACTAATTCTGTCTCTACCTATTTTGGCCTGCAAATCCATGTTTATAACTATACTGTGAATTTATAAGTACAAAAGGCAGCAGGTTACAAAGAGGAAAATTATGAATAAGGCAAACTTTGGATATTGTTTAGCAGTTGTGTTCAAACGAGAACATAGAACTTGAAAAAAAGGGTACGAGTGCCATCACAATAGTAAAAGTAAAAGTAAAGAGCTCTCGTTACGCCAGGCGGCGTATAGGGAATATGGTGTTAGTGACCATAAATTTTACAGACCTTCAGCACATGAATTTTGGGGTAATGTGGTCGGTATTACGTCCGTGCCGCTTTACTTTCCCAGAAAAAAATCCGACACCCATTTAACGCTGGGTGAACCTGGAAGCCGTCTGTTGGGATCGAACCCTACCCCCTGTCCTTTGTAGTCCAGTTCACTAACCACTGAGCTATCGTGGCTCCAGCCATCAGAGTACTATATGTTTTTTTCCTGGCATCATCACAGTGAACAGAGTGTAGACAACAAAACTCCTTGGTCATTGAGGCAGAAATGCAGCCCTTGATTTTTGAGGACTTTTCTGATAGTGATACAGTCATTTACATAGATGGGTCTGTTATTCGGCACATATGAAGCTTGTGGATTTTCATGGCTGTTTTTGAAAGTAGAACTGTGAAGGGAGACAAAAGTTTGCTTCATTTTCAAGCCGGGGCACAAGAGTATAAGAGGAAATGAGTGTGCTGACAATGCTTGCTAGTTTGGCTGATGTTGAGTGCAGAAGGCCAATGGTCAGCGCTGACATGCTGGAAGAAAAATTGACTAAAAAAAAAATGAAGCTGAATCTGCAACCATGAATGGACTGCATGAATATCATGTCAAGGTGGGAGATGCCAGACACAAACACTACATAGAAATCCAAAGAAGACTTGTCAACCATCACAACACCAGTGTGATTAGTTGCTACATGTTGAAGGATATACTTCGGAGGAGATCTGAGCACTTATGGACTTGTTCAGTGTGCAGTTAGGATGACCTTATGACTAAATTAAACTAATCAATACAAAAATTCATTAATGTAAATTATTTAACATGATTAATATTTAAGCATGATTTGTTTTTATCAAAGTCACTACTTGAATCATTAAATGCTATAGTAAAAAGCAAACTGCAGTCACTTAAATAATTTTCTTAGAGAGAGTGGAGAAATCTTTTCTTATATATATATATATATATATATATATATATATATATATATACAAGCCTTTGGCATCTTGACAGATGGTTGGTATCAAACAATGATGATGATAAGCCGGTAGTTTGGCAAAAATGTTAGTGTCTCATGCTAGATGCTGCTTTGCTGAACAGCTTCCCTTGTGGCTGAAACTACCAATGTTGGATAGACAGATCCAACTACAGAACAAACAAGATGTATTTGTGGTGCCTGACCTCGTCTCCTTTCTCCAGTGCCTTTTGCTTTCTGAATTTGATATCAACGCTTTCTCCAAAGTTGCTGTGCTATTTTTTTATTTTTGTTCTCCATGTGCTACGATCTGCAGCCACATATTCCCAGTTCTTTTTTCACTGATAGGGAATTCACACAAGGAAGCCCTGCAAGCATCCTTATATCTCAGGACTGGTCTGCCCTTTGGTCTCTTTCCATCCTTAAGTTCGCCACACAACATTTTTTGGGGAATATGATTGTTTGACATTTTTCTTACATGGCTAAGCTACCTTAGTGTATGACTCCTAATTGTTGCCATGATGGATGGGAGTTTGGCTTGTTATAAGATTATTAGGTTTGGTTGCTTTGTCCTGCTATTTGAAGTTAATAATCTTTTGAAAGCAATGCATATGAAAGCTGTTTAACCTTTTCTCCTGAGCTGCATAGGTAGTCCAAGTTTCTGATCCATATAAAAGTGTACTAAGCACACAACTTTGGTAAATTTGAATCACAGTTCTTATTTCAGTTAGAGAACTAACTTTACAGTCTCAGCACAATGAGATACTAGTGGTAAATACTTTTTAAACATGCTAAAGTTAATAAGTTAAGAATTAACATAAATTGTACTCAGCTGAGTTGTATTATTTATAGCAAAGAGATTATAAATTGAAAGGAAAAGAAATTATGAAAAGTTTAAAAAAAAATAAAGCCATGTTTAAGTGAAATGAGAATAATTTTCTTCTTTCATGAAAGGGAAGTTAAGTCCATACATTTAGAATCAGATAAAAGGAGATGCAGAATGCAAAAGTATACAAAGAAGTGGATGAATGGATAGAGAACAGGATACCACAAAGAAGTAAAGTAAAAGTAAAAAAAAAACAACAAAAGTTTTATAGTATCATCATCATCATCATGTACCCTGCCGGTTGGCGTAGGCGATCATGTCCCTCCACAATCTTCTATCTACAGTGCATCGTATCAGTTCTGTTGTTGACTGTTTTCCATGCCATAACACCAAGCTATCCAGTATTTTCTCTCTTTGTCGTCCGCGATCTCTCTTTCCTTTTATTTTGCCAGTTGTAACCACGTATTCCAACTTTCCTCTTCTCATGATGTGCCCGAAAAATGTTGATTGCTTCTTTCTGATGTTTTTTAAGAGCTCCCTTTTTGTGTTGGCCTCTTTGAGAACTTCCTCATTGGTCTTTTTATTTGTCCAGGGAACTTTCAACATTCTTCTGAGAAATCCCATCTCTGTGGCCTCTAACCATCTTTTCATTTGTTTGTCTACTGTCCATGATTCGCTTCCATAGGCCAGAATTGGTTCTATATAGCACTGATGAACTCTCTTTCTCATTTTTATTGACATAGATTTGTTGCATAAGATATTTTTCATTTTCTGAAATGCTATTTTGGCCTGAGCTATTCTGCTTTTTATTTCTGTGGTGCATCTCCCATCTGATGTAATTATTGTGCCCAAGTATTTGAAACGTTGCACTTGTTTTAGATTTGTCTCGTTTATTTTTATGCTGCATGATGGTGATGATTATTTCTTCGATATAACCATTACTTCTGTTTTCTTACTATTCAGACTGAGACCTTTCTTGTTGCTTTCTTCTACTATTATGTCTATCAATTCTTGTAGTTCGTTCTCTGTCTCTGCTATTAAGACTGTGTCATCCGCATATCGCAAATTATTTATGTTGTGACCGTTGACTTCAATTCCTTTTTTGTCTACTATTGATCTCATAATATATTCGCTGTAAAGTGAAAACAAGTCCGGTGACAGAACACAGCCTTGTCTGACTTCTTGTTTTATATATTGGAATTGTCCTGTTTGGTTGTTAATTTGTATAGCTGCAGTTTTATAGTATACCATGTCTTTTTCTACATGCAGAAATGAATAATTCATTTAATCTCATGTTGTTAAATTAGACAATGCTTGGTTCTATACAATTACCCACCTCTTCAAGCTTAAGAGTCCTGTTTCTGGCAGCTTCCAGCTCTCTTTGTATTGTTGTCTTAACCCTTTCAGTTTTGTGCTTCTCCTCATGAAGCACCTTCAGCTCATCCCTGGCCACTTGAACTTCTACAGGCTCTACACCATCGTCTTTTGCCGCAAAGTCATTTTCCTTTTCTTCTTCTGAAAAATATTTGTGTTGTGTCCAAAAATAAAAAAAAAACTTTTTCAAATGATTTTTTAAAAGAATTACACTCAAATGAGAATATATCTTTTATACATTAATGTTAATTGCTCTAAATCAGTCATTCTTAAACTGTGGTCTGGGGATCCCACTGGGGTGAATTTAGCTATCTTCACATTTTGGCTAAGCCTCAGGATGGATCACTGGCTGAATTTGATATATAATAAATGAACTGATGATGCTGATGAGAGTGCATCATGATCCTGTTTTTTTAAAACAAAAACAAAGCTATTTCCAATCATCATAAAAAGTTCAGTTGTTCTAGTAAATAGTATCTGTTGATTGGCTTTACATGTACAGGTCCTGAAGACTAGAAATTACCATAGTGTGTGTTTGTTATAAAGTAAAAAAGTAAAGTGCCCCTGTCATGCCAATGCCAAGAAGTGTATAGGGAATATAGCGTTAGTGACCATGGTGAACCCAGAAGCCGTTGGTTGGGATCAAACCCTACCTCTTGTCCTTTGTAGTCCAGTTCACTAACCACTGAGCTATCACGGCTCCCTTAGTGTGTGTTATGTTATAATATATTTCCCAACATGAAACCATGAAAACAAAGAAGACATCTTCATAATAAATTTAAAGATTATGCCAAAAAGAGCTTCAATTATTTCAAAAGTGAGTAGCATGAGTTTTTGGAAAATAGTAAAAATAATGACTGCAATGGGCGATAATTAGGAAAATGCAGGACTTTAACATGGATCAAGAAAATAATACAGTAGGTGACTTGGCACCATTGTTGCATACATGTGCTCTAGTTTCTAAGAAGATGCCAGAAAAATTAAGAGAAACCTTAAATGAATCAGTCAAAATTTTCAATTTTTGTAAAAGCAAATCACTGATTCAAAACTTTTTTGCAAAGATATCGACAGTAAACACTGTAGACTTTTGCTACACTATGAAGTTCATTGGCTATCATGAGGTAAAGCTTTCTCTCATTTATTAATTAAGAGAAAAGATAAGATTAATCCACTTGGAGAAGTAATTTCACCTCACCCACTGTTTGACACATTTTTCTTACTCAGCCAATTGGTATTCACTCTGGGAAACAAGATGTCAGAAGACCAATGCAAAGGCATATAAAATGTTGCTATTACTCAAGCACCGGAAGGGGAGTAAACAATTGTAGAGCTGTTCCCTACCAGGCATGTTCATAAGAGACAACTAAGGAGAGTTGGGCATGGAACTAGCTATCCTGTACTCTAAAAAAATAAGCTGCAAAAACTTCACAAACATGGATAATCAAAGAAAAGAAAAAAAAATAAATCCGCCATATAGGAAAGATAGGGGCTCTTTGTCTAAGAGATGTATGACACAATCTGGAGAAAGCTGCAAGGAAGCCAGGTCACCGACTCACCTTTTGTCTACTAGGAAATCCTTCAGAAATGGCATCTGGAATGTACATAATCTAAGTGAACAAGGAAAGCTGCACATGTAGCAGCAGAAATGGCAAACTACAAAATAGATATTCCAGGAATGTGTGAAACAAGATGGTTAGAAATAGAAAGATAAAACTAAACACAGGGGAGATAATTATATACAGTACAGCACAGTACCCCTGTCACGCCAAGTGGCGTATAGGGAATATGGTGTTGGTGACCATAAATTTTACAGACCTTCAGCACATGATTTTTGGGGTAATGTGGTCGGTAATACCCCCATGCCGCTTTACTTTCCCAGAAAAAAAATCCGGTACCCATTAAAGGCTGGGTAAACCTGGAAGCCGTTGGTTGGGATCGAACCCTACCTCTTGTCATTTGTAGTCCAGTTCACTAACCACTGAGCTATCGTGGCTCCCAGATAATTATATATCAATGATATAATAATCAAGACACCAGGAACCTGGAGCACAACATAGTGAAGGGGTAGCTATGTTATCAAAGGAATCACAGAAAAAACTGATAGAATGGGAAGCAGTAGGGCCTAGACTAATAAACATTTAAAACAATAAAAAACAAAATAAAAATACACATTATCTGATGCTATGCACCAACCAATGATAAGGAAGATATAGTTAAAGATGAATTCTATAAACAGTTGCAATGTCAGATGGATGGATGACGAGCCAAAGATTTTATAATCTTGATGGGAGATCTAAATGCAAAAATTGGATCAGACAACAGAGGCTTTGAAGAGATCATGGGAAAACATGGACTTGGAGATATAAATGAGAATGGAGTTTGTAAACTTCTGTGTTCTTAATCAAATGAGCCTAGGAGGAACAATATTCCAACAAAAAAGAATACATAAAGCTACATGGGTGTCACTAGATCATAGGACGGAGAATCAAATTGACCATATATGTATTAATAATAAGTTTAAATCATCCTAACATGATGTAAAAGTACATAGAAGAACAGATGTGGTTTCAGATCATCATCTTCTACTAACCAAACTTAAACTGAAAAGATATAGTACAGCACATAAGGGAAGACATTATTTCAATGTAGGGTTTATTAAAGAGCAACAAATTAAAGATACATTTGCAGTCAGAGTATCAAACAAATACCAAGTCCTCCAAGAACTATAAAATACAATAAATAAAGAAGATCATTGGAAAAAGGTAAAGGATATATGGAAGGAGGCATGTGAAGAAACCCTGATGTAAAGAGAACACCAGAATAAGGCATGAATGATAGCATAGACCCTGGAGAAAATTAAAGAAAGAAAGAATAAGAAAGCAGAAATAAAAAAAAAATTAAATAAAAAGTGCTAAAGCTAAGACACAGGAAATTTACCCAGATGTGAATAAAAAAATGACAAGATGAATTAAAAGGGATAAGAGGAAATATATAGATGAACTAGCTAAAGAGGCATATCATCATCATCATTATTAAAGATAAGGTAACAAATCTGCTTAGTAATATGAGGGAACAAATGAAGAGATGTAAGGTGCACTTTGAAGAACTCTTGAACAGACCGGGCCCATAGAACCCTCCAGATATACTACCAGCAGAAGAAGAGTTGCACATTAACTGTGGAAAGTCAAGCAAGGAAGAAATAATGAAAGCTATCAAGCTATTAAAATATGGTAAAGCCACGGGACAAGATGAAATTCCTTCAGAAGCCATCAAAGGAGACATTAACACTTCTACCAAGATATTACATAATCTACTAGATAGAATATGGGAAAGGGAAGAAATACCTAAAGACTGAAAAAAAGGTTATATGATCAAACTACCCAAGAAAGGAAGTTTACCGGAGTGCAAAATTCATAGGGGAATTAAGCTACTATCAGTGCCAGGAAAAATATTAAGCAGAATCTTTCTGGAGAGACTAAAAAAGGCCATAGAGAAACATTTGAGAGATGAACAAGCAGGTTTTAGGAAAACAGGTTATGTGCTGATCAAATAACAACCTTACACATAATAGTTAAACAAAGCTTAGAACTGCAGTCCCCACTTTATATTGGATTCATAGATTGCAAAAAGGCATTTGATAGTTTAGACAGAGGAATGCTTTGGAAGTTACTGAGGCATTACGGAATTCCCATTAAGTTAATCTGATAAAAACAATTTAAGAAGGAATGAAATATAGTGTTGTGCATGAAGGGCAGGTTACAGAAGTATCTGAAATAAAAACAAGAGTAAGGCAGGGATGCCTTCTGTCTCCATTTCTCTTTCTACTGGCCATAGATTGGATTATGAAAACAACTCAGAACAAAAGAAATAGAATCCAGTGGTCACTGATCAAGCAACTTAATAACTTAGGCTTTGCTGATGACAGCTCTTCTATCACATAATCATCAACAGATGCGAGATAAAATGAGCATACTTAATGAGAGATCACATAGCAGCTGGAACAGAAATTTAAAATAGAGATAAGACCAAAATTATGAGAATTAATGCAGTTGGCAAAAACCATCTAACAATAGTAGAAATACCTCTACTAGATATACAATCTTACATATATCAGATGGTCAGTAATATAGGCAAAGAAGGTGGAATAGAGAATGATACCAAAATAAGAATACAAAAAGCAAGAAGAGTCTTCATTGGGCTAGGAAGTATATAGGAATCCAAAGAAATTAGGTTAAATACAAAAATACAAATTGTCAACTCCAATGTTAAGTCAGTCCTATTATTCGGCTGTGAAACATGGAGAACACAAAAATGACAATCATGAACATACATACCTTCATTAATGGATACTTGCACAGAATAAAAGGATGGAAATCTTCTTATTCTTCTTTCCTTCCTCATTTGCCTTTCAGTGTCAAGGGGAGATATATTTTACTGTCTTTTGCTCTTCTGTTTGTCTCTGCTGCTGTTATGTTTCCTAATGCTTCTAACATTCTGTCAATCCATCTTTTTCATGGTTGATATGAGTCTGGTGTTCTTGCAATGTTTATTGAGGGCTCGTTGCGTTGTGTTTTGATCACTCTGCCCATGGCCAAACCACTTTATCTGTTGTTTCTTTATATATTCTATGGCAGGGGTTATTCCTAGCAATTTTCTCAGTTCTTCATTATTATCTTTTTTTTCAGGCGGTTTCCTGTCATTCATCTAACACACTTTATCTCAGCAGAGGTTATTTTTCTTATTGTTCTTACATCTAGGGTCTAAGACTGGTATTGGTAACACAATGTTGGGATGAAGATTGTATTGTAGAGTGCCCATTTTGCCTCGGGCAAGGATGGAAATGGTAGGACACAATCACTAACATAAAATTATGAAAAAGCTCAAGTAAGATTTCAGTGGATAAAGAGATACAGCGAAGATGATGGTGCTGCTTAGGACACACATTGTGGAAGCCAACTGAGAGTATTACACAACAGGCCATATTTTTGGAATCCCCAAGGAAAAAGATAAAGAAGAAGACCAAAATATTCTTGGAGAAGATGGAAGCAGAGATGTAAATGATGGGGAAGACATGGATTAATCTTAAAAGAATGACAAAAAAACAGAATGGCTTGGAAAGTGTTTGTTGAAGACCTATGCTCCAGAGGCAGTTAAAAGAGAGAAGAAGAAGAATAACCTTATAAGAAAAGACTCAAATCAGCTGCTAATAAATTCTGACAATCTGGCTTTGAAAGCTCAAGGAATACAAAAAATCAGATAGACAATATTATGGAAATCCTGCAGCAGTATAGAAAAACAATTGCCACTCTGAGATTATAAAACTGCAGCTCCACACAGTTCTCCACATTCTATATGGATTGGATAATTACGAGAGCAAATGTAAATTCACTTTCCTGTGGTTTTGAAGAAACTTTTTACTGAAGGTAAATCATAACATTAAATGGACCCCACAAAAAATTATTACCAAGAAATTTGTTATCTGTCAAATTTGTGCTTTCTCTGTTTCTGAGCTGTCTTGCCTTTTCAACCTGATATCTAAAAAAAAATCATTCAGAAAATTAATAACTTCCACAGCATATAACAAATTTATATGAAATAATAGTTTATATTATTTATCTTAAAACAACAATTACAGATATAACAAATTTATATGAAATAATACAGTTTAAATTATTTATCTTAAAACAACAATTATGGCAAATTGTAAGTAATAGTGAAATATTTCTCATCTAATTAAGATGTTATTTTACTTCTTCTTCTTTCCTTCCTCATCTGCCTTTCAGCGTCGTGGGGAGATAAAATTTGTGGTCTTTTGCTCTTCTGTTCACCTCTGCTGCTGTTATGTTTCATAGTGCTTCTAATATTCCATTGACCCATCTTTTTCATGGTCAACCCTTGGGTCTGGTGTTCTCACATTTGTTGAAGGCTCGTTGTGTTGTGTTTTGTTCTTTCTTCCTTGTCACGTGGCCAAACCATTTTATCTGTTGTTTCTTTATATATTCTATGGCGGGGGCTATTCCTAACTTTTTTCTCAGCTTTTCATTTCTGATCTTATCTCTCAGACTGTTTCCTGTCATTCGTCTAACACATTTCATCTCTGTAGAGGTTATTTTTCTTATTGTTCTTGCATCTAGGGTCCAGGTCTGGCATTGGTAGCACGTTGGGATGAAGATTGTATTGTATAGTGCTCGTTTTGCCTCCAGAGTTATTTCCTTGTTGGACAATAGTGGTGATAACTGTTCAATGATTTGACAAGCTTTGTTACATCTTGATTCTATCTCTGCTGTTTGAGAATTATCGTTTGTCATTAGACTTCCTAGGTATTTGAATTCCTCTACTTGTTTTAGTTGTCTACCTTCTATAGTTATGTTGATGTTCTGTTTATTTTTGGCAACATTCATGACTTCTGTTATGTTGATGTTGATTTTCCCGTTGTATTTTGAGCCTGAGATGTTGAGTTTGTTTAAGTGTTCTTGTAGGTCTTCTATTGTTTCATGTATTAGTGCCTGATCATCTGCAAATAAAAGCTTGTTGATCTCCTCTGTCTCTGATGGGTTGGCTAGCTTGCATATATAGTCCATGTATGTAATAAACAGTAGAGGGGATAGTACACACCCCTGTCTTACACCTGATCTCTCTTCAAAGTGGTCTGTGTAACCTGCTGCTATTCTGACCCCGCAGCTGCTGTTGATGTAGAGACGTTTAATAAGGTTGGTTAGATGTTGGCTTACACTGTATGTTGTTAGTATCTCCCACAGTTGTTCTCTGTTTACTCTGTCTGTCGAATGCTTTTTCCTGGTTAATGAAGGCTATTTATAAGTTCTGATTGTGTTCTGTCATTTTTTCTGCAAGCTGTTTTAATGTGAATAGTGCATCAGTACATCCTCTGTTTTTTCGGAACCCCATTTGAGAATCGCTTAACTGTAGTTCTATTATTGGTCTCAGCCTTTTTTCCAAGATTTTGGCATATAGCTTTCCTACATGGCTGAGAAGAGATATACCTCTATATTGATTACAGTCTCTTTTGCTACCTTTCTTTTTCCATATTGGTATGATAATTGCCTGCTGCCAGTCTTCTGGGGCTTGTTGTTGGTGCCATGCTGCATTAAATATTCTGTGCAGCCATTACACTCCTGTTTCTCCTACTGCTGCTATTATTTCTATTGGTATGTTATCTATCACCGCTGAATAAGATGTTATTAACTGGGTAATACTGTGATGTTATTATATTACTCAAGCAACCAGACATGTACTTATCTGGATTGTGTAATGAAAAGAAAAAAGGGAGAGGCAAAAGTTTACCTGATAAAGCAGAGTAGAAAAATAGGAAGTCAAGGCAACTTGCATGTTAGTTGAGCTTAAGTTAGCAAATAGGGTGGAAATAATAACTCACCATGCTTGTAGGTTTTATTGTTCTGTTCTTAAGCCAATGTTGAAGATGCTCTATAAATTGTTATAGATTCTTTTTTTTTATATTATTTTTTGGGTCTTCCTTGTGTTTTTTTGTCACCAGGTGTCTCCATGAATACATGAGTTTTCTTTCATCCATTCTGGGTACATAATACACAATCTGTGCATTTTTAGTGTCTTCTAAGTATGTAGCATGAAACACATTCTTTTTTGGTTTCTTCTCTTATAGTTTCATTTAGCATAAAGTCTCTCCAATATATGTTTAAGAGTTTTCAGTGACATTTATTCTCAAAGTCAATTAGTCTTTTTTGATGAGCTTGAGAGGATTTTATGCTCTTGCATCCATAAGTTAACATGGGTATCACACAAGAGTTGAACAGTCTCAGTTTCATGCATTTACCAGACATAATTAAAGTGAACAAACCAATATGAAAAATGGTGAACAGTGACAATTGTAATCACATGTTGAACAAGCAAAAGGACCAGGTAATTAGGATCTTAAATAAGTGAAGAAATTCAAAATTTCAAGTTTTCTCACATTCTAGTTCAAAGTAAAAAGGCCATAAGTACTGTCACACATTATATTTCAGATTAATAGAATAATAGAAAATGTTTTTGTATAGGCAAATTGTTTCAAAATAAACAAAAATATACTATTTTCATCACTTGACTTATTTGCTTTACCATTTCTAATTAAATTTGACTTCTTGCTTAGAAACATTACAGCCATATATAGTATTAATACAATCCATGGGCTGAAAGGAATCACCCAAAGTTTGTGATGTTTTCAGCATTGTGAGCAGGGGTGAGTAAGTAAAGTAAAGAGCCCCATCACACCAAGGGGTGTATAGGGAATATGGTGTTAGTGACCATAAATTTTGCAGATCTTCGGCACATGATTTTTGGGGTAATGTGGTCGATATTACACCCGTGCCACTTTATTTTCCCAGAAAAAATCCGGTACCCATTAAAGCTGGGTGAACCTGGCAGCCGTCGATCAGGATTGAACCCAACCTCTTGTCCTTTGTAGTCCAGTTCACTAACCACTGAGCTATCATGGCTCCTATGAGCAAGGGTGGTTGTAGGTAACATGACATCAGCCGTCTATAGCTCGCATAGCTGATGTCACAAGCTTTGGGTGATTCCTGGATTTTCCTCTCTATCCACAGGCCATAGTAAAACTATAGATGGCTGTGCAAACAATTTTTATTTGTAAATTCCAAAGAATTTAGTATAGTTTTATAGGTATTAAACTTTTCATTATTTTTATGACATGTTTAATGCACACATATTTTATTTACTCACTCACTAATCACCAACTGGTTGCGGTTAGTTTCAAGACTGATTTCCATTGATGCATTATTCAACTCCATAAGTGTTCGTCTGCACATTTAATGAAATAAAAACAATGAAAAAAATAATGTTGTCAACTGATTATGACATAGAGATTGCTAAAAGTATAGATATTTATGCTAAAACTCCTTCTGTACCTGAGGTTTTTATCAATGCAATGGAAGAGATTTCAGAGACAAAACTTTTCATGGCTTTTATGGTTTTAAATATCAATCTATATGCTTTATCTTTATCTAAAATGTTACATCATTACCCTGAAGTAAAACAACCCCACTGCCTTGTGGGTGAGACTTTTTAGTCAAAGGCTAGCGGAGCCAACCGTAAACAAACGACAGAAGGCAACAGAAAAACACCGTTGTATTTTCTTTGTACAATCATGAATCGCCACAACAATAGAAATAACGACAACAACGTTAAGGGGGATTCCAATGCAAAACCCTCGTTCAGTAGGGGACATCATGTGCTACAGGTGATACCCGATCGTCATCAAGTTACTGTAAGAAAAATAAAGATAAAACAAAAAAACAAACTCTAAAGATAGGTACTTGGAATGTGAGAACACTCATGCAGAAGGGTAAACTAGAAAACATCATACAAGAAATTAAAAGAATGGGTTTACAATTACTGGGGATGCGATACACCGGATCAGGGGAGATGTATTCTGATAAACATAAAATAATATATTCTGGAGGTACTGAACACCAAAGAGGAGTAGGTATCATCTTGGATACAGAAAGAGCAAGAACAGTGAAAGGCTTTTACCCTACATCTGACAGAGTCCTTTTAGTGAAATTGAATGGAAAGCCAATAGACATAAATCTTATACAAGTTTATGCACCAAAAGCAGACAGTCTAGAGGAAACAATTGATAAATTTTACGAGTTAAATGAGGCACTTCATAAATGCAAACCACATGAAAACACCATAGTTCTAGGGGATTTTAACGCAAAAGTAGGAAAGGAAAGAGTTGAGGAAGTAGTTGGTCATTATGGCTTAGGCGAGAGGAATGAAAGAGGTAAGAAACTTATTGACTGGGCAAGAACACACAACATGATGATAGGAAACACCTGGTTTAAGCAATATCTAAGACGTCAGTGGACATGGAAAAGCCCAGGGGACAACGCACGTAATAAAATTGATTATATAATGATAAGCAATAGATTTAGAAACAGTCTGGTGTGTGTGAAAACTAGACCAGGGGCAGATTGCAATAGTGATCATGTACCAGTTGTGGGAAAGCTTAGAGTAAAATTAAAAACAACAAAACGAGCCTCAGTTAACATCAAGTTAAATTTAGATTTACTAAAATCAGACAAGAAGCTGCAAGACAAATATAAAATCACAATTCAGAATGCAATAGAGAAGATACAAAGCATTGATGAACAGTGGAAAATGCTAAAAGAATCAATGCAACAAACATCAAAAGAGTTCATACCACCAGTGAAGACAATTTCAAGAAAGAAATAGATGACAGATGACATTTTGCAGCTAATGGATACAAGAAGAAGAAATAAAGAAAATAAAGATGAGTATAAGAGATTAAATAAAGAAATTGTAGTAAAATGCAATGAAGCAAAAGAAGCATGCCTAAAAGAGAGATGCAAAGAGATTGAAATGCAACAAAAAGGAGATGCTAAAGCTATATACAAAAAAATTTAGGAATTAACAGGAAGAAAAACGCAATCAAAAAATGGATATCTAAGATCAAAGGAAGGAGAAATGTTGATTGATCAAGAAAACATAAGGGAACGACGGACAGAATACATTAAAGATCTTCATAATGATGAACGAACGGATGTAAATATTAAGGATAATGGAGAAGGACCAGAAATACTCAGAGAAGAAGTGGAAGACGCCTTGCGCAATATGAAAGCAGGCAAAGCTCCTGGACCAGATAATATAACTAAAGAAGAAATTGAAGCCATGGGTGATTTTGGAATAGAAATAATAACAAAAATATTGAATGATATCTACAACAGCGGATATATACCAGATGGCATGCTCAAATCAATATTCATAGCCCTACCAAAGAAATCGGGTGCGATTGAATGCGATGATCATCGCACATTAAGCCTTATGAGTCATATGACTAAAATATTACTAAGAATCATCAAGCGAAGAGTGTGAAACAAAATCAATCCAGAAATTAGCAATGAACAGTGTGGTTTTGTTAGAGATAAAGGAACAAGCAATGCCATTTATATCATATGATCTTTAGTAGAAAGAGCCATAGAGGTGAAAACAGATCTATACCTATGTTTCATAGATTACACCATGGCATTTGACAAAGTAAAGCACCAAGAAATAATCAAAATTTTAGAAAGCATAAACGTAGACAGCAAAATCTAAGAATAATAAAGAACATGTACTGGCAACAAACAGCGGCCATAAGAACTGGAAACCAATTGGGAATGTTTCAACAAATAAAATAGGGTGTTAGACAAGGTTGTGTGCTGTCACCAGATTTGTTTAATATTTATAGTGAGATTATTTTAAGATCCATAAGGGACATGCCTGGAATAACAATTGGAGGTAATAATATAAATAATCTAAGGTATGCTGATGATACAGTCTTAATCGCTAAGAGTGAAAATGAGTTACAAGAAATGTTGGACATTATAGTGAAGGAAAGCAAAAATAAAGGACTCAGTCTTAATAGCAAAAAAACAGAGGTAATGGTAACAACAAAGAAAAAGATATAACCTCAGTGCAAAATAAAGACAAATGGAACAATATTAAAACAGGTAAATGAATTTAAATATTTGGGAACTTTGTTAACCTCAGACGGAAGATGTACAAAAGAGGTGAGATGCAGAATGGCTCAGCAAAAGCAGCTTTCCAAAAAATGAGGTAGATACTATGCAATCCATTTTTGACAATAGAAACAAGAAAAAGAGTTCTTAAATGCTATGTAGAGCCAGTCTTAACATATGGATGCGAATCATGGACAATAGGACAACAGACGAGAAAATCACTGGAGTCTGTAGAAATGTGGTTTTACAGAAGAATGTTCAGAGTACCATGGACAGTTAAGAAGAGTAATGAAGATGTTCTGAGAGAGATCAAAGCAAAAAGAGAACTAATTTCCAATATTAGGAAGAAACAATCATAATTTGTGGCCATGTAATGAGAAGAGAACAACTGGAATATATTGTAACAACTGGAACAATTGAGGGACGAAGAGATAGAGGGAAGCAAAGAGAAAAAATAATGGACAGTTTAAGAGAATGGCTTGGCAGAAGATCAACAACAGAAATGATAAATAGCTGCCGAGATCAAAAGTTGTGGAGAGACATGATCACCTACGCCAGTAGGCCCGGTACTTGATGATAACGATGAGCTTCTAAACTACAAAAATCAAACACTCACGGTGCCTCCACGTGCCGTAGAGCTAAGTGACCGGAGTTGGCCAGTCTATAACATGAAAACGGGTTCTGGACCGTGTGATTGAGTGAGTTCACGTGAGTCTAGACCATTCACAGCATCGACGTTCAGCGACAAAATCAATTATGACAACAGTAAGTATTCAGATGACACCCAAAAGACAACAACGAAGGTGGAAAACTAGAAAAGGTAAGCGCGGTGGTATGAAATTGTCAAAAGTGCGAGAGGCTAGGCCTAAAATATGTGCGCTTTACATATTGGAATTGTGCATCTATAAATCAATGACAACCCATTCTTGATAAGCTACTGTGTGGCACTGATATAGTGATTTTTGCAAGAAACACTTCTTGGTGATAGGACAGTTAGTGCCTCTGGATTTCATTGTTTCTACAATAGAAAACACCTTGGACAGGCCATCCTTGTGTGAAACAACATAGTGTGTTGGCAGCTGAGGTTGATATATCTGCGTGGGACAATGCAGAATTGCAGGTACATACGATTAAGGTGCAGACCCCAGTTTCATTCGTGGTTATAAATGTTGATGCCTGTAATGGGAAGGTGGGCACACAACAATGGCAGAATCACTTCGCATTCGAGGAGAACGTCATTTTCTGCAGAGATTTTAATGCTAGAGGAAACCAGTAGGGTAACATCATACCCAACAAGCAGGGAGAAGACCTAGAGAACGCACTGGTGTTGACTGATTTAGCATGTTTGAAGGATAGAAGGGCAACCAGAATGGACACTCGAACAGGAGACTCTGACATAGATCTGGCACTGGTGCCTTTCATCTTCACACTGGTTTGTAGGTGGAGTGTACTGGGACTCCATGGAAGTGATCACTATCCATGTGTACTCATAATTGAGAAAGCAGAAATATAAGCCAGAAAAGCAAGCTTCACACATTCCACTATGAGAACACAGACCAGGACGTCATTAGGAAAATCAGACATAGAAAACAGGGCGACCCTTGCAGGAGGCAGAAAAGATGGATGCAGCCACCCTGGTGGAACGCAGAAGTCGAGGAAGCCTGGCGGAACAAGAGACAAATGGCTAAGATATGGCAGAAAGCCAAAAGGAATGGAAGAACACAACCTAAGCTCTTGAAGCGTCTGAAAGAAGAGATTGACCAACAAATTATGCACTTTAAACTATGCGCTAAGCAGGTTAAGGATGCCACGTGGGATGATTACTGTCAAAATATGTGCTCAGAAAAATTGTTAGCCACATTCTGGTGCCTTCAAGAGACCATGAATGGCACACAACATGACACAGAGGCATACCAGACTTCCAGAGCACAAGCCAGATATGTCACAAATCTGAGGAGAGCAAAGGGAAGGCCCTGCTTACCCGCTACATTGAGCAGACTGACCAAAGAAATGAGGTTGTAAGAATGAGGATATGGAGGTCTTTTTCAGAATTGTGTGAGAATGTAGTGTAATGTAGAAGATCTCACAATCACAACCGATATCATTCGCACAACACTTAAAAGATCACAAAACACTGCTCCTAGTTGGTTTGGTACGACGACATAGGTGATGTAAGCAACGACAACTTGCAAAAACTAGCCAAAGAGTTTAATGCCAGCATTCAAAGTGGCCAGATTAAGGAGGATTGGCTACACAGATACTTACTACTACTACCGAAGCCGAAAAAGGACCATTCTCAGATCAGTGCCTACAAAATCACCACGATGCAGAACACTGGATGGAAGCTACTAGAGAAAATAGTTGCCAGTGTCCTCACCTGTCACCTTTCATAGAAACACGCATTTCCACCCACACTCGGAGGTTATAGATATAACAAAGAGATATGGCTCAATGTGGCAGTCTTCACCTATGATGTTTTCAAAGGCTTCCACAGACAAGAAGAAACATGTGTTGCTATACATCTGGAGGATGCATATAATAATAGGGTACCATTTGAATACCTCATGCTTATGCTCCTCAAACTGGCGGTGCACCCCTTCCTCATTAGATGGATCACTGCTGCACTGTTTCAGAGGAAAGTGATACTCAGATGTGGAAGTTGGCCATCCGAGCCAACATCCATTTGTCTAGGGCTGCCACAAGGCACATCATTGTCACCAGTTCTATTTAACGCGTACACAATAATGATCACGGAACAACAACTGGATGAAAGGGGAAGACTTTTGCTGATGATATTCTGGTATATTGAAAGGGACGAGACAGAAGTGAAATTGCCTCCACAATGCAAAACTAACTCAACCGTATCTCTTCCTGGTGTGGAGTATCAGGTGCATTGGTTAATCCTAAAAAAGCATCAGTTGCATGGTTCTCACTTAACAATCATATCGTTAACACGGAAACATCGCTGGTACAAATGGGGGATGATGAGGTGACCAGGGCGAGGTTGATACCTTGGAGTTAAGTTTAATCGCAGCCTGTGTTTTCAGGACCAAGTCGACCATGTTATAACAAAATTGTGGAAAAGAATTATCTATCTTGAAGGTCATGGCAGCTGCCAACATTGAGCAGAAGCTACTTACACTTCTGTTCCAGGGACTAGTCCTCGCACCAATCGACAATTGTATACCAGGGCATACTCTTACTGTCAGTAAGACGCAAATTGACAAGCTGGAGAAAATACAGAATGAAGCTATGCACATTATCTTGTGGAGTGCGAGGGACACTCCCTCTGTAGCAATGAGATATCTTTTTGACTTTCCAAACATGGATGACAGGATCAAGATCTGGAGGGCATGAGCATCCCTGAAGATAAGTGCAGATAAAGAGCATCCATTGCATCATGAGCTCAAAACAGGTAAAGGTGTGATGCTAAAAAGAGGCAAATCATGGGTGGGCCAAGCAGAAGATCTTATCAAACAGGCCTGTGGGCTTACCAATATCAACGCTGGCGAGGAGTGGATCCCTGTGCCTACATCTTTCAGGGTGACTTTCTCGTGTATTGTCACACACAACAGGAAATGTAGGGAACAGAACTCAGTCGTGGTCAATGCGGAGGTCAACGATCTAATCTGGGATAGCACTGATGAGAAAGGTTCAGTCATCTATACAGACAGATCTGTAATATCTCTCTCTCTCTCTCTCTCTCTCTCTCTCTGCAATCAAGACTCAATCAGAGAGAATTCCAGACTGTCCCATAAAGTCAGCTGTCTGTTTAAGTGAGTCATTGAATAACTGTTAAAACGTTGCACTGTGTTTTGCACTTGTGGCCCAGTACATCCGATTTCTGCCAGCATTTTATTCAGGTTTGCTTTCCTTAGCCTTTGATTGTCCCCAATCTTCCTGCAAGGCAGCAGATTGTTTTTTCTGTAGGGGGATTCTCCCCTTAGATGGTCACCCTCCCAGGTTTACGAGCACCATCTGCCCGAGCTTGATGTAGTTATTAGTTGGTCATTAGACCATCACCATCACACATCAAACAACAGACTATAAGGCAGTGGCGTATTCTCTATGCTACCGCAGCTACCGCCGGCAGCCTAAACATATTAACGAAATAGAAAAGGAAATGACAATTTATTATATTTTTTTCATAATTATATTACAAATTTACGAATATTCTATTACACATTTCATAGGCCAATATGATTTATTTGCTTTGATTTGCATATATTAAAGCAAGGTTTTCCTATGGCCAATATAACGTTTGTGAATGAAGCTGAAACTACTATAAAAAATAGTGCATGAAACCGCTAATCAGCAGTGGTACCGTTCTCATCTCTCCGACTTAGAATTAATGACCTTGATATACTAAAAAATTCCCATAAAAATAATGCGGCGAAAGTTACCACTAGAGGAATGCGGTTTCATGGGTTATTTTTAGCTCTAGCCAATCAGAATCGTCACAAAATGAAAGTGAAACTATGTCTGGTTACAGGAACTTCCTAACCTATTTATAACTACATTATGTGCATCAGCATCTGTAGAAAGAACCTTTTCTGCTCTACTCAGATACAAGAACGCTTATCTGGTTTGGCAATAATGTTCACTGAGAAATCATTCCTTCAGAAACTTAGAAACCAACCCAACAGTACTTTCAATGACAAAGTCATTGAGACATTTTCGTCCCAAACAAGATGGATAGAGTTTACATATAAATAAGTAAGTAATTTAAAATGTAGTGATGTCATTAGCAAATATTACTTCATGTTAGCCTACTGAATATAATGTATGTCTTTATTTATTATGTCAGCGGTAGCCCAGACCCCAAAACCAGTATACGCCACTGCTATAAGGTCTTCCAGCAATGCGAATTGTGAAGTCCCTCCTAACTAACATAAACCTCCGGGAGTCTCACAGATGCTGACAAGTCATGTACGAAACCCCACTCCGTCTTTCACTGATTAGAGTACGACTGTCCTAGGGATATACAACTAACGTGATGACATAGCTCACACAACAATGGCTGCACTCACAATATCCCAGTTACTATAGTAAATGCAGCCAACAGCACATGAAAAGATGATGCACGATCTCCAACATGAAAACTGCGACTGAATAGACAGAGCAGAGCTTAGAAATGAGTTGTAACATGCAAGAACTTGGCGTCAAACAGTTACAACGACGGTCTTGGAACAGCACCCGATGTGTTGACGTAATTCACATATAATGCAAGGCATGGGAAGGTCGCATTCACAAACTTTTGACTTGACAGAGAGGAACATTGAGGTGAGTACAACCTATCATCATCGGCGAACTTTGCTAACTGGTTCAGCTGGTTGGCTCAGACGCAAAAAATTATACCGCAGAGCCGAAACGAATCAGTTCTCTAATGTAACTTCCGCAGCGGACCAGTGAATGCGACCTCATTCCACCATGTTTGGAAGTTGGAGTCATCTGTAATATGGCACCAAAGGAGTTCACGGGCATTTACAGCACGCTCGGCAGGCCTAGTAGTCAAGGAAGACAGTGGTGCATACGTTATGACCAAGAGTAGCATGATGATAGATGTGATGGCAGTGACCAAGGCATTCATCCTGTTAGAGTCACAAGACTACACTCATGCCTGTATAATGAGTGATTCGATGAGCATGATAAGAAAAGTGGAGACGGGTTCTGCACGTATGCAATGGGTGGAGTCATTGCAGATGTCAAAAATACGTAAGGTCACCTTTGTCTACGTCCCAGAACATGCGAGAGTATGGAGAAATGAAAGAGCGGACAGGTTGGCTACCTGTGCTATTGTTGAGGACAGTGAATCAATGGATTGGGCGGACATCATCAATGCCCTCCGAGAAATGGGAAGGACACAGAACTTTGACAACCATGAGTCCATGTCACTCCTTCAGATGAAAGAGATGGGAGTTAAAATGGGCACAGCCAAAAACCAGAAACTTAGTGGGCGTATAAGAAGACTAAACAACCAACACAGAATTGGAGTCGTCAGTTGCTGGAACTGCCAGACTTGGTGGGGGGGGGGGGGGAATAATTTGCCTGAAAGGGTGTGATGCAGGCTGCATCAAATCATATGGAAAGAGTTAACAAGAAGTTATTATATAGACAGGCATTTTTTTGTCTTAAAGTATTTACACTAATGATGGCGCAGGTGTCAAATGAGATCTATCAAAAGTGTTTTGAGTCACCATAAATTTCAAGCAGGGCTAATCCAAAAGTTATTCAACATGATGTTTGTTGCCATGATGGGTGAGTTGTTTTCAGGGTTGTGATGATGATTAAGATCAAGTGCAGGACAGATGGAAAACTGTTCAACATGAAACAGCTATAAGCCCACACGAAAGTGAAGGCAATACGCAATCTCCAATCTGCTATTTGCAGGTGGCTGTACTCTCACTGCAAGTTCTGAAACAGTAGGCCAGCTAGATGGACATGTTTTCAACAGCTTGCAGTAGGTTTCACCATCATATTTAACACCATTATTTCTTCTTTTATTATCCCAGATTTAGTGGCGGTATTTTCTCCCCATCTCTCAGATGTTGAGTTGGCATTAGGATTCTTGCTCTGGCTTGTCTTATGGCTTCTTGGCTAGTCAACTTGTGTTGTTGCAAGGCTCTTTAATATCATCCCGCCTTTTCTTTCTTGATATTCCACTTTCCCATGCAACACAAATTAACCAATTTTCAAGAAATTTGTCGTTTTTCCTTTAATTTTTTTTTTGCTGTTACCAGGGAAATTTCCTCAGCAAACAACCCTTTGTAACTTGGTGTATGCTCTGAATGGTAAGGCATATTCAGGCATTCTTTAAAGGTGGCCAAATCATTTAAGTTGCTGTCTTTGTATATAGTGCAAGATTGGTTTCATGCCCAAATGTTTCCTTATGTTCTCATTTTATTATATGTCTCTTGATGATAGTCCTGCCACTCTTCGTAGGTATCTCATTTCTGTAGTGATAAGTTTATGTTTGTCATTGACCTAAGTGTCCATGTTTGATACTGATAGCACGGTATAGTTATACATTTACTCTTTATAAGAGCACCACGTGCTCAACACAGGAAAGGTGCCAGGCTAAAAAGAGGCAAATCATGGGTGGGCCGAGCAGAAGATGTCATCAGACAGGTCTGTTGGCTTACCAATATCAGCGTTGGTGAGGCGTGGATACCAGTGCATACGTCTTGCAAGGGGACTTTCTTGTGTATTGTCACACTCGACAGGAAAAGTAGGGAACAGAACCCAGTCGTGGTTAATTCTGAGGTCAACGGTCTCATCTGCGATAATACCGATGAGAAAGATGCAGTCATCTATACAGACGGATCTGTAATACCATATCAAAGAAGTGCATGGGCATTTACAGCACGCTTGGCAGGCAGAATAGTCTACGAAGACAGTGGTGAATACGTCATGACCATGAGTAGCATGACAATGGAGGTTATGGCAGTGACCAAGGCATTCAAATGGTTAGAGTCGCAAGACTACACCCACACATGTATACTGAGTGATTCGATGAGCATGATAAAAAAAAGTGGAGGCGGGCTCAGTACGCATGCAATGGGTAGAGTCGTTGCAGAAATCCAAAATACATAAGGTAACCTTTGTCTTTGTCCCTGGACATGTGGGAGTACGGGGAAATGAAAGTGCGGACAGGTTGGCTAGCTGCGCTGTCGTGGAGGATGGTCAACCAATGGATCAGGCAGACATCATCAATGCCCTCCGAGATGTGGGAAGAGCACAGGACTTCGACAACCACAAATCCACACCACTCCTTCGGATGATAGAGATAGGAGTTAAGATGGGCACAGCCAGAAATGAGAAACTTAGTGGGCATGTAAGAAGACTTATCAACCAACATTGAACTGGAGTCGTCAGTGGTCACTGCTAACTGGACACTGCAGGACTTGCTGAGGAGGGGATCTGAACACCTATGGACATGTTCGGAGTGCAATGATGATGACCTGCAAATAACTCAATAGCAATAATTGGTGTTGTGCTGGCTGACAAGTCTTCTTTGGATTCCTGCTTAGCTCCCCCATCTGGTATATCTCACACAGACATGATATTCTTGCAGTCTGTTCATGGTTGTGAATTCAGGGTAATTTCTTTTTCTCAGGCATATCAAAGGGTATTCAGAATGTCAACATAGTTCATTGCCCTTCTGCAAGCAACATCAGCTAAACTGGCAAGTTGTCAGCATGTTTATTACCTCTTATACCTGCATGCTCTAGCACAAAAAAGAAGCAGACTAGAACGCCCCAAAGACTCTAATAACTGCTATCGAGCTCAGCCATTTGAGATCTTTCTGAGGATATTCATCGAGTCATACGTGTATAAGCCTGTATCTCAAGTCATACTAATGCTTTAGTGACAGCCATAATTTCCATATTCAAACTACTACTAGTCAATGCAAAAGCACCACTGTCTTCCTTCACAGATTTACCTTCAACATGAGCCAAGAAAGCCTAAGAGCTCCTTATATGCTGAATAACAAACACATCATGGTCAAAGGCCTTCCCTGGTGCTAGGGAGTTTTATTGTGAATCTGGGTTGAAGCCAAACTTCAGTGCTTTTGCTTGTGTATGGCATGAGTGCCATACTGGGGGAACATGCTGAAGTGGGGATGTGAGCACTATGGAGTTGTCCATTTTGCAATGAAGATGATCAATCGACTAAATTAAGATAATACATAACAGATGTCAGATATTGCTTGTTAGTTCAGTTATATATGAAAATTATAGTATATTTTGTGAAGTGTTGGACTACAGGAGAAATAAAGAACATTCCAATCAAATATAGCAGCCAAAACAAACCAATCAAATATAGCAGCAGAAACAAAACATAATTCAGAGAATGATCTACATTTGTAAATTATCAATGTAATGTCTCAATGCTTTGGTATAATCTATGAAACATATGTATGAATCTGTTTTCACTGCTTTTCCCGCTATAAAAATAATTAATCTTTACCCTTAGCAGACTTAAAACCAACTCATATTTGGATTGGGGGTTTCCAACTGTGACTGACGTCCAACTAGCATGGAAGATGACATTTTTCTGTTTTTGAAGTTCATAATTAAATTTGCTAACCATTAAATTGAATACATTTTAGTATGAGGTCTAATCTGCAACTCTCTTTAATCATGTCGTTGGCATTCTGTCATACTGAAATTTATTTCAACAGCCAAAATGGTAAAAAGAGATTGATTTTGTTGTTGATTTTGTTTCTTTAGAACTACAAAAAATTACAACCTCTTCCATAAAAAGTCATACAAATGTTAATTGTGATAAAATTCACCTGAATTGTGTATAGATTTTTATTTAAAAAGTGTTATATTTTTGTGCAGTGTATAATTCGAGTAATGGATATTGCACATGCATGTTTGGGGCCCTCTTTTTAGCTGAGATGACCTAAATCATAATGACACAAATAAGGCCATTGCATGATGGAAACAAGGCCCTTCCTTACCCTGACATAAATTCTGATGTTTCTAACCTATATTCATGACAGCTGTCTATGCAGCTTACATTAACTTTTCCCGCTTTCCTGCTATCATCATCATCAAGTACCGGGCCTGCTGGTGTAGGTGATCATGTCTCTTCATAACTTTCGATCTCGACAGTTATTTATCATTTCTGTTGTTGACTTTCTGTCAAGCCATTCTCTTAAGCTGTCTGGTATCTTTTCTCTTTGGTTCCCTCTATTTCTTCGGCCCTCAATTTTCCCAGTTGTTACAATATATTCCAGTTGTTCCCTTTTCATTACATGGCCAAAAATGATGATTGTTTCTTCCTAAAATTGGAAATTAGCTGTCTTTTTGCTATGGCCTCTTTCAGAACGTTTTCATTACTCTTCTTAGTTGTCCATGGTATTCTCAACATTCTTCTGTAAAACCACATTTCTACAGACTTCAGTGACTTCCTTGTCTGTTGTCCTATTGTCCATGTAAAAAAAAAGTAAAGTACACCTGTCACGCCAAGTGGCGTATAGGGAATATGGTGTTAGTGACCATAAATTTTACAGACCTTCAGCACATGATTTTTAGGGTAATGTGGTGGGTATTATGCCCATGCCGCTTCACTTTCCTAGAAAAAAATCCGGTACCCATTTTAAGGCTGGGTGAACCCAGAAGCCATCGGTTGGGATCGAACTCTACCCCTTGTCCTTTGTAGTTCAGTTCACTAACCACTGAGCATTGTCCATGATTCACATCCATATGTTAAGACTGGCTCTACATAACATTTACAAACTCTTTTTCTTGTTTCTGTTTTCAAAAATGGAATGCACAGTATCTTCCTGATTTTTTGGCAAGCTGCTTTTGCCTGAACCATTCTGCATCTCACCTCTGTTGTAAATCTTCCGTCTGAGGTTAACATTGTTCCAAATATTTAAATTCATTTATCTGTTTTAATATTGTTCCACGTGTCTTTATTTTGCACTGAGGTGATGTCTTTTTCTTTGTTGTTACCATTACTTCTGTCTTTTTGCTATTAAGGCTGAGTCCTTTATTTTTGCTTTCTTTCACTATAATGTCTAACATTTCTTGTAACTCATTCTCACTCTTAGCGATTAATACTGTATCATCAGCATACCTTAGATTATTTATATTATGACCTCTGATTGTTATTCTAGGCATGTCCCTTATGGATCTTAAAATAATCTCACTATACATATTAAACAAATCTGGTGACAGCACACAGCCTTGCCTAACACCCTGTTTTATTTGTTGAAACATTCCCATTTGATTTCAAGTTCTTATGGCTGCTGTTTTTTGCTAGTACATGTTCTTTATTATTCTTAAATCTTTGCTGTCTACGTTTATGCCTTCTAAAATTTTAATTATTTTTTGGTGCTTTACTTTGTCAAATGCTTTAGTATAATCTATGAAACATAGGTATAAATCTGTTTTCACCTCTTTTCGCACTATAAAAATAAATTAATCTTTATATAATGTTGCCAACATTGCAGTGTCTGTTGTTTCAGTTCATCTCACAAGTTTGCTAAAATAACAATTGCCACCTTATAGCCCTGTGTTCATGACTTTCACTTTTACCGGCACCGCAAGCACAAAAACATAGATCGGTTTTAAATTCAATTTTCACTAAATTGAAGTGTTCAAAACAATTATGACTTTCACTTTTACTCATAGAAATGATTAACTTGTATTGTTGTATAAACAAATATAGTTTCAAAATGCCAATATGAGAGATTAAATGTGGTGTATTAAGCAGATCAAAATATAAATTATATATTGTATCACTTATGAATACCTGTGCTAAAAAAACATTAAGACTCACATTTACTCACAGAAATTAGTCAATTGTACTGCTGTATAAACAAATATAAGATTCAAACTGTTAATATGAGAAATTAAATGTGGTGAATCAAGCAGATCGTAATATAAATTATATTGTCCAGGTGTCATTTTTCCAGAAATTGCAGGCCAGACAAACATTCAGGTCAGACTTTGTGGGAGGGAATTCCGTATTTGACATCATGACTGCATAAAACTAAGATAGAAGTTTTAAAGAGCATGTGAGCGGATCCATACATTTAGTTTTATACGAGTTACTTGTGTTCAATGTAGATTTTATGTACATCAAATTGATATGAGTAAAGATAATTTTTGTGAAAGTCCACTCTTTTCTACTTCAAATTTATCTAACAACAATATTTTTTAAAAATTGCACCAGTTACTTCAGAGAGCGTTGAAAACTGATTTTTTTTCTATAGTCAGGAATTTGCCAAGAACAGCAAAAAAAGATTCATTTTATGCATTAAACCACAGAAATCACATGATTATTGATACTATATATATATATATATATATATATATATATATATATATATAAGCATCAAGTGAAAAGTCAGGAGAATAACATTGCGTTACAATTCACTGCCATGCACATGGGCTTCAGCCCAAACTGATTATCACTTTCTTTTTTGGGTGGCAATTGTGGTCCAATATAACCTAGAAGACTTTGTTTAAGATTGAACAGATCATTTCATATATTATGGTACCCTACTGTTTTCTCATGGGGTGAAAGCATTTCTGGAGTAAACTGTTGCAGAGTGTTGCATGGTAGTTTCTAGCTTTCAAGATATTGGATTCGTGTTTGAATGTGAATACAGTTGACTGAATGCAGACCGAATACAGTTGAATACTTTTTTCGCTATTTTTTATCATTAATATATTAGTTCATAGTTTAAAATAATGGATTTTCTAATTCAGTACCCATATAACAGAACTGCCAAATACAAGTTTTAATTTTTACAAAATTTGAAAGCGATCTGCCTATTAATTCGCGTCAAAATAATCATTTAAATTTAAGGATGGGAGCATCTCCGATAAGATTAGAAAGAAATGTGCCACCCATATTAATTGTTAGTCAAATTACTCGCTTCTGTCCCTGCATTTTAAAATGTTTAATAATTAATTTACTGGACAATATCTTAAAAAAGGGTGAATTTTAAAATTTAGCACTAATTTAAATATAACATAACTGTGAAACTGAAAGAAATATGATGCCACAATGTTGTGTCCTGTCGGAACTTCTTGTTGAAACTACTAATTAAATATTATTATTAATTTATTAATATTTAATATTATTAATAATATTCTTCATTAAATATTATTTACAACATTTAAAGTTGACATGTATGTTTTTTCCCAATAAAAAACCCTGTTTTTTTTGTTCTGGTGAACTGATTTGAACCAGACTTATTTAATATGTATAGTGAGATTATTTTAAGATCCATAAAGGTCATGCCTAGAATAACAACCAGAGGTCATAATATAAATAATCTAAGGTATTCTGATGATACAGTCTTAATCACTAAGAGTGAAAATGAGTTACAAAAAATGTTAGCCATTATAGTGAAGGAAAGCAAAAATAAAGGACTCAACCTTAATAACAAAAAGACGGAAGTAAGACTCAGTCCTAATAGCAAAAAGATGGAAGTAAGACTCAGCTCTAATAGCAAAAAAAATGGAAGTAAAGGTAACAACAAAGAAAAAGATATCACCGCAATGCACAATAAAGACAAGTGGAACAAAATTAAAACAGACAAATGAATCTAAATATCTGGGAACATTGTTAACCTCAGATGATAGATGTACAACAGAGGTGAGATGCAGAATGGCTCAGGCAAAAGCAGCGTTCCAAAAAATGAGGAAGATACTGTGCAATCCATTTTAAAAATAGAAACAAGAAAAAGAATTCTTAAATGTTATGTCAGTCATAACATATGGATGTGAATCATGGACAATAGGACAACAGACAAGAAAATCACTTCAGGCTGTAGAAATGTGGTTTTACAGAAGAATGTTAAGAATACCATGGACAGTTAAGAAAAGTAAAGAAAACATTCTGAAAGAGGCCATAGCAAAAAGACAGCTAATATCCAATATTAGGAAAAAACAATCAACATTTTTGGGCCATGTAATGAAAAGGGAACAGCTGGAATATATTGTAACAAATGGGAAAATTGAGGGACGAAGAGATAGAGGGAACCAAAGAGAAAAGATACCAGACAGCTTAAGAGAATGGTAAAATATAGGGTCACTAACACCATATTTCCCTATACGCCACTTGGCGTGACGGAGGTACTTTACTTTTTTTTATGCAGATCTCATGAAGGGTAAGTCAACTTCTTTCTTTCTTATGCCTTATTGTGTAGTTTTATTATTTTTTCCGCATTCCAGGTTATTCAGGCTTCCTTTAAATAGTTATCATTATAAACATAAAAAGCAGTCATTCCTCAACATTTTGATATAGAATTCAAGAACAAACAATGGAAATTGATAAATAAATAATTAACTTTGTGTGACTGTCATTATGTACAAATTTTTGCTGGAAAATGAGCCCATCAAAAAATGATTTCCCAATTTCCACTGGCACCTTTAATATATGAAAACAAAGATAAACTACAACAAGACATAAATTCACAGCTTGTGAAAGATGAATACAGAAATAATATTACATCCTAAGCAGGATTAACAAATTTAGTAGATCACTTGATACACTAAGCACTCAAGTAAATGATACCAAGCTTTATCAGGTTCCATAATTTAAATATAAGGATAATAATGTTTGCATACAATGGAAAACTGAATAATGAAATAGGAGCAAGAAAGCCAATGCAGTCACAATTTATATTCAGATGTCACAATTATTCAAATGCCCAGACACAAATAGCAACAAAGGATAAACGATGTATTCTTATAATCTCTCTGTTATCAATTTCAAATATGATCTTTCCTTTAGGTACAAAAGAGCAAGACATCATATAATAGAGTAAGATAGCATGTAAGATGAAATACTTAAGAAAAAACCATAGTGTACCTAGAAGTTTTAGTCTTTAGTTTGGACTGGCCTCTCCACAGTCAGAGTATTCTCATATCTACTCTGCAACCTGGTATAGTAACTACCACTGTGTTCATCTACTGATTGTTCCAGTGTTGCATTGATTGAACATGTTGCATTATTTTCCACTGAGGGTGTTTTTTCTGCTCTTGTGCTTCATAGCGCTTGTTCCACAATTCCTGTGACAAGTGGGTTATCCTCTGCTTTGTTGTCACCATCCTGTGAGAGGTTTTCTCTAAAAGCCCTAATAATTTTATTTATGTCCATTTTTAAGGTCCCGTGTGCAATGGCAAATCCTGCCAACCTGTTGGCATCTAAATGCCACAAGCTCTTGCATCCCCATGGCAATATATTCAAGTTAGGCTGTTAACATAAGACACATCAAGTAGGTGTACCCACTCTCTGCAAAGTATATTCTTGCCAATGTGGTGAATCATGCTTTTTGAGATGACAGCATGTGTTGTCAATCTCTTAATTAGTCATGTGATAGCTCCATCACAGCTTCAATCTCCATACGCTGAAAATAGTAGTCCTGTAGACCCCTGCACCTTTCTTTATCAACTTTCTTTGGAAATATACAGCAAAACCTAGTTACTCTACACCCGCTTGTGGTCGAGCCATCACTGTAGATGATGGGGTTAGAAGCAAAGTTGCTATACCACCTGGATCTTGAACTCAGCAACATCCATTGCCATCTGGAGATAGTAAGCCTGTCAACTCAAATGTTCATGTCATGCTAGTTGTCCTACACTTTTCCACAAAATGGCTGCATACATTGTTTAAAATATGCATTCAAGCTATTGGGATTTGAATTATTCAGCTTCTGTGACAAAACATCTATAAATGCGGTTGTAGTATACTGATGAAATTTTAAATTTCTTATTTCAAGCAAGTCTACATAATTTACATGTACATACTTAACTTTATAATTTAGTTTACTTTTCCTATGAAAATGCCCAAATCGTGTTGCATTCCTGGCTGCAAATCTAATTATAACAGGTTGTGGTTAAGCTAATAAATTTCCTAAAAATTTGGAGCTGCGAAGCAAGTAGATAAAATGTATTTCATGTAATTAGACTTATGTAATTAGAAATTTAATGTATTTAGACTCCTACAGCAGTATGTGTAACATATAAGAAGCATTTTCAGGCATCTGATATAATTATAAGAAATACTTTGAAAGATAAGGTAGGGACAGTGCATGTCATCCCAAGAAGTCACCCACCTTTGAAGCCAGATGCATAGCCAACTATTTTTTCTGAGTTACCTGGATACCTTTCAATTCAAGTGACAATATCGTGCAAAGATCCAGTGGAATGGAAACATGAAATTATAATAAATCATTAAGAAGATAATAGAATGCATCTGTTACTGGACATTATAAAAGATTATGAAGATCTGAAGATGAATGTTGTTGCAAAAATGTAGTGTTTATTGAAGAAACCTTGGAAATATTGTCTGATTGATAAAGAACTTAGCACTTAATGTTTGCACACGGCTGCTAGGGAAAAATGGATTAACACGCAAAATTCAGTTCCTAGTCTCTAGGTACTTCGTCAGAGTTGAAAGCGGGCGAACGCAACAACAACAACAACTTAATGTTTTACACAATAAGTGTTGAAACAATCTCTGCAGCTCTAATTTGTATAACTATAAAAGTATTTACAGATGTGAGTGTTTGGTGTTTTGTTGATAATTAAAAAATTGATTAGAATCATCTTAAGTGGTTTGTAGTGTGTGTGTGCGTGCGTGCGTGTGCGTGTTTTTTATTTTTGCTCTTATTGTCCTGTCAGATTTTACTATGAATAATAAGACTTTTACCACAACATCGCTGTGTGTTTGAATAAGTAAAATTTAAAAATCCTAAAATAATGGCTAATCAGGGGTCACCAGCAGGAACTGTTAGGAAGATACATGGTGGAGAAAAAAGGTGCAGGTGACAAACTGTCTAATTCCACCAAAAAAATGTGTTTTGAAGAAGTCAGTTTCTAAAATAAAGTAATAGTCTTACTAATAATAATGCAATAGTAATGTAAACATCATTTTTCTTCTACACTTGTGTGTAGTGGTATTTCATAATGTGTAAATAAAATTATTAAATGGATTATCAAATAATTTCATGTTTAATAATCGCTAATTCATTCTTTAAGTGCTGTGTTATAATCATTTAAGATGTTATTTACATTTTTTGTGGCGCAGTTGATAGGGTAATTTGGTTGTGATGATGGATAATTTTAATCTACTGAAATCAACATGAGTGACCTAGTTAACTATGTTAAAACGAGGAGTTGAAGGACCATCGACAACTGTACTCATGCTGCCTTGCGGGTAGGAAATAATTCCAAAGTCTATCAAAGAGTCTGTCTACAAACAGACAAAAGGCAACAGGAAACCACTGTTGGACATATCAAGAACAGTCGTTTATATTTACATCAAGCGATCCAGAATGAACATTATAAAAACTAACATCACACTAATGAAATTAGATCAACATAGATAACAAAACAAAATTAACTAATTCAAAATTGCAACATGGAATGATAGAACTCTATAACAAAGCAGGTAAATTAGAAAATATTTTAAAAAAAATGAAAAAAAGGAAAATTTATATACTAGGAAAGAGTGAGGTAAGATGGACTGGTGCAGGAAAAAATAATATCAATTGAACATACAATCATATATTCAGGAGACATCAAACATTAAAAAGAAGTAGGGTTAGATGAAGAAACAGCAAAGGCGTTATGGGTTATTTGAATATTTCTGATTAAGTATTACTAGTCCAATTAAAAGGAAAATCAATCAAAATAAACACTATACAAGTGTATGCTCCAACAATGGATATTTCTGAAGAAGAAATACAATTATTCTATAAAGACTTAGATATTGCCATGAAACACACCAAAGCACATGAAATTAATCTTGTCATTCAAGATTTTAATGCAAAAATTTGTAAAAGATGAAAATGTGATGTGGTTGGTGAATATAGACTAGGTGAATGAAATGAAAGAGGCAACAAATTAATAGAAAAAGCAAAAATATATAGTATGATCATAGGGAACACATGGTTTAAACAACACCCCAGAAGGCTTGCAACAAAGGATATCTTCGAACGGATGGACAAGAGAAGGAAGAACAAAAATAAACAAGAAGAATATAATAAGCTATTGAGTTATTTGCAGGTCATCATCATTGCTCTCCTAACATGTCCATAAGTGCTAAGATCCCCCCCCCAGCAAGTCTCGCAGTGAACAGCAACTGACGACTCCAGTTCTGTGTTGGTTGATAAGTCTTCTTACACACCCACTAAGTTTCTCATTTTGGCTGTGCCTCTTTCATTCGAAAGAGTGACCAGGGCTCCAGGTTGCTAAAGTCCTGTGCTATTCCCACATCTTGGAGGGCATTGATGATGTTCACCCAATCCATTGATTGACCGTCTTCAACAATAGCACAGCTAGCCAACCTGTCCACTCTTTCATACTCCTGGGATGTAGACAAAGGTGACCTTACGTATTTTTGACTTCTGTAATGACTCCACCCATTGTCTGCGTACAGAGCCCACCTGCACTTTTTTTTAATCATGCTCATCAAATCACTTAGTATGCAGGCATGGGTGTAGTCTTCTGACTCCATGACTATTCTGCCTGCTGTAAATTCCCATGCACTCCTTTGGTGCCGTATTACAGATCTGTCTGTGTAGATGACTGCATCTTTCTCAACGGTATTATCCCAGATGAGACCGTTGACCTCCACATTGACCATGACTGAGTTCTGTTCCCTACATTTCCTGTCGAGTGTGACAATACACGAGAATGTCCCCCTGAATGACGTAGGCACCGGTATCCACTCCTCACCAGCATTGATATTGGTAAGCCCACAGACCTGTTTGATGACACCTTCTGTTCGGCCCACCCATGGTTTGCCTCTTTTAGTCTGGCACCTTTTTTTAGTCTGTTGAGCCCGTGGTGCAATGGATACTTTTTATCTGCACTTATCTTCAGATATGCTCGTGCCCTCCAGATCTTGATCTTGTCATCCATGGTTGAAAAATGAACAAGATACCTCACTGCTACACAGAGAGTGTCCTTTGTACACTCCACGGCATTGCTTCATTCCGTATTACTCCAGTTTGTCAATTTGTGTCGTACTGACAGTAAGAATTGTTAGGGCATACTTGATTGGTGCTAGCCTCTGCTCGATGTTGGCAGCTGCCATGACCTTCAAGGCGGCTAATCCTTTGCAGGATTTTGTTATCACATGGTCAACGTGGTCCCGAAAACACAGGCTGTGATCAAACTTAATTCCAAGGTATGTCATCAACCTCACCCTGATCACCTCATCAGCTCCCATTAGTACTACCGGTGTTTCTTATTAACGATAATATTGTTAAGTGAGAACCATGCAACTCATGCTTTATTAGGATTAACCAATGGACCTGATACTCCACACCAGGAAGAGATGCGATCGAGTTCATTTTGCATTGTGGAGGCGATTTCACTTCTGTCTCTTCCCTGTCAATATACCAGAATATCATCAGCAAAAGTCATAGTTCTTCCTCTCCCATCCAGCAATTCCATGATCATTATTGTGTACATGTTAAATAGAACTGGTGACAATGGTGAGCCCTGTGGCAGCCCTGAACAAATGGATGTTGGCTCAGATGACCAACTTCCACATCTGAGTATCACCTTCCTCTGAAACAGTGCAGCAGCGATCCAACTAATGAGGAAGGGGTGCACCACCAGTTTGAGGAGGATGTGCATCTGGTATTCAAATGGTACTCTGTTGTATGCATTCTCCAGATCTATAGCAGCAGCATGTGTTTCCTCTCGTCTGTGGAAACCTTTGAAGACATCATTGGCGAAGACTGCCACATTGAGCCATGTCTCTTTGTTATATCTATAACCTCAGAGTGTGGGTAGGAATGCGCGTATCTGTTCAAGGTGACAGGTGAGTACATGGGTAACTATTTTCTCCAGTAGCTTGCTCGCAGTGTTCTGCATCGTAATGATCCTCCTTAAATCTGACCACTCTGAATGATGGTACTAAGCTCTTTGGTCAGTTTTTTTAAGTCATCGACAGCTAAATCGTCTATGTCATCGTACCGAACACCATCTGAACCAGCAGCAGTGTTGTGTGACCTTTGTGTTGTGCGAATGGTATCGATTGTGATTGTAAGATCTTCTCCCAGCACTATATCTTCACACAATTCTGAAAGAGACCCCTACATCCTCATTATTACAGCCTCATTTCTTTGGTCAGTCTGCTCAATGTAGCGGGTAAGCAGGGCCTTCCCTTTGCTTTCATCAGATTTCTACCATGTCTGGCCTGTGCTCTGGTTATGCTGTGACATTCATGCTCTGATGAAGATGCCAGAATGTAGCTAGCAATTTTTCTGAGCACAAATTTTTGCAGAAATCATCCCACTTGGTATCCTTAGCCTGCTTAGTACACAGTTTAAAGTGCCTAATTTGTTGGTCAACCTCTTCTTTCAGACGCTTCAAGAGCTCAGGTTGTGTTCTTCCATTCTTTTTGGCTTTCTGCCATGTCTTTGGCCATTTGTCTTTTGTTCCGCAAAGCTTCCTTGACTTGTACATTCCACCAGGGCAACTATGTCCATTTCTCCTGCCTCCTGCGAGGGACCCCTGTTTCCTATGTCTGATTCTGCTAATGATGTCCTGGTCTGTGTTCTCATAGTAGAATGTGTTGGGCTTGCTTTTCTGGGTTCTATTTATGCCTTTATCTTTTAGGACGACACATGGATAGTGATCACTTCCATGGAATCCCAGTAAATTCCACTTGCAAACTGGTACAAAGGTGGAAGACACCAGTACCTGGTCTATGACACTATCAGAGTCCCCTGTTCGAGTGGCCATTCTGGTTGCCCTTCCATCATTCAAGCACATTAAATCGGCTGACACCAGTGCATTCTCTAGGTCTTCTCCCTGCTTATTGGTTATGATGTTATCCCACTGGTTGCCTCTAGCATTAAATTCTCCACAGAAAATGATGTTTTCCTCGTTGAACATGAAGAGATCCTGCCATTGTTGTGTGCCAACCTTCCCATTACAGACATACACATTTACAACCATGAAAGGAACTGGGGTCTGCACTCTAACTGCATACACCTGCAATTCTTCACTGTCCCATGCAGACATATATATCAACCTCAGCTTCCAACATGTTATTTTGCACAAGGAATGCCCGTCCAAAGTGTCATCTATTGTAGAAACAGTGAAATCCAGGGGCACTATCACTTGGTTCTATCACCAAGAAGTGTTTCTTGCAAAATCATTATATCGGCGCAGCACAGTAACTTATCAAGAATGGGCCGTCACTGGTTTATAGAAGCACAGTTCCAATATGTAACGCACACATACTTTAGGCCTAGCCTCTCCCACTTCAACAGTTTCATTCCATCATGTTTACCCTTTCTTATTTTCCTTCTTTAATGTTGTCATTTAGGCTTCATCGGAATACTTACTGTCGTCGTTGATGATTTTGTCACTGAAAGTCGATGCTCTGGAAGGTCTAGACTCACGTGCACTCACTCAATCACCCGTTTCAGAACCCAATTCCACATTATAGACTGGCCAACTCCAGTCAATCAGCTCTTCGGCATGTGAATATACCGTGAGCTTTTTATTTTCTTCATTAAGAAGCTCACATAAATGAAATTACGCTTCCTTGACATTGAACCAGTGAAAACACACCACCATCTTGGGACACACCAAAAAGCAAAGCGTGTCAGACAGAATTACATCAGATAAAAAAACATCCTTTGTAACAAATCATTGTCAATTAATGTTAGAAAACGTGTTCTAAAGTGCTACATCGAACCTGTTCTACGATATGGAAGCGGTGAGTCATGGATGATATGTAAGACAACACAAAAAAACATTAGAGGCAGCTGAGATGTGGTTTATTCAAAAGACTGCTACAAATTCCATGGATAGCAAAAATTACAAATGAAAAATTTTTTTAACGAGTTAAGAAACTAGAAATATCAAAATCATAAGGAAGAGACAATCTACATTTATTGGACATGTCGTGTGAAAAGAAGGCTTTGAGAATACTGAAACATTTCAAGGGAAGCGGTATGTTCACAACACTCAGAAAAAAAAATCACAAATAATCAACAACAGAAAAAAAAAACAAAGAACAATAGATGGTTCGAAGCAGGATCAATCCCGTACTCTTCGGCACAGCGCTTTACCACGAGAGCCAAACGCTAGATACTTATCTTAATATCAAAAGTACAGATATAAAATTTATTCCTGATTTGTGTTCATAACCCTATGCTAAAGTCATGAGTACACATGCATGAAATACATCGTTAATGATGCTATTTTCTTAGATAGCTTAGTTGGTTGTGTGCTCTAGCATTTGGTCCTCGTGATAAGGTGCTGTGCCGAGAAGTACGGGTTCAATCCTGCTTCGGACATCTATTGTTCTTTGTTTTTTTTTGTTGTTGATTATTTGTGATTTTTTTCCAAGTGTTGTAAACATACCTCTTCCCCTGAAATGATTCACTGAGATATCACCTTGGAAGTTTCTCTCCATAATAATATTCATTTATTATTATTTTTCTCCACAGAGAATACTGTAGTATCAAGAAAAATTAATAGAAAGAAGATCAGAGGAAAGTCAAAAGAAAAAATGTTTAACAGGTTATCCAAATGACATAACAAATGATCACCAACTAAAATTATGACATGTATGAAGGACAGAGTGATGTGGAGAGAGATGATTGCTTACACTAAACGACATGGCACCTGATGATAATGATAATAATCTTGGGTTAATTGATGGAACCGCCCATGCACTGCCGGGGCCCAAAAGGGGAGTAAAGAATAGTGTCACTGTACCCTACCAGGCATGTTCATAAGAGGCGAGAAAGGAGGGTTGGGTATGGGACTGGCTATCCCACACTAAAAAAATAAGCCGAAAAAAGAAAAGAATAAAAGTAAATCTGCCATCCAAGAAAGATAAAAGCTCTCTGTCTAAGAGACGTATGGTGCAAGCTGGAGAAAGTCATAAGGAGTCTGGGTTGCCGACTCACCTTTTGCCTACCAGGAAATCCTCCAGAATTGGCACCTGGAATGTACACACCATAAATGAACAAGGAAAAGCTGCACAGGTAGCAGCAGAAATTAGAAATTACAAAATAGATATTCTGGGAATGTGTGAAACAAGATAGCTAGGAATGGACAGAATGAAACTAAATACAGGAGAGATGATTTTATCATCTGGACACCAGGAACCTGGAACATAGGGAAGGGGTAGCTATAATGTTATCAAGGAATGCACAGAAGACACTAATAGAATGGGAAGCAGTAGGGCCATGACTAATGAGAGCAACATTTAAAACAAGAAAAAACAAAATAAAATTACACATTATCTAATGCTATGCACCAACCAACGATCAGGATGATTTAGTTAAAGATGAATTCTATAAACAGTTACAATGTCAGATGGGTGAAAGACGAGCCAAGGATATTATAATCTTGATGGGAGATCTAAATGCAAAAGTAGGATTAGACAACAGGGGCTTTGAAGAGATTATGGGAAAACATGGACTTGGAGATATAAACGAGAAAGGAAAGATATTTGTGAATTTCTGTACTCTTAATCAAGTGAGCCTAAAAGGAACAATATTCCAACATAAATAATACATGGGTGTCACCAGATCATAGAATGGAAAATCAAATTGATCACATATGTATTAATAATAAGTTTAAGTCATCCTTACAGGATGTAAAAGTAAAGAAGGCGGATAGGTAAGAGAATAGGTTAGAAGATAGCAGTAATAGTGGGAAGAGAAGATTCTAGAAGATAGCAGTAATAGGCTGAGTATAGTCTAGAAGATAGCGGTGGTAAGTTGTGAGTACATAAATGGAGTGTGATGAGAAGAACTCACAAGCCCATGTGGACAGGCATACATGAGCAGGTTGGGAAATACAAGGGGCCCGAGTAGACTGAGAATAAGTAGAATCACGGGTTTTTCGAGTATGGGCTGGGAGTTGAGAAGAAAGTCGGGATTAGTTAGTCAGTTGATTTTGAGCTGAGCTCCAGTGCAGACGGTGGTGTTAGTTTGTGTTAGGGTTACCACCGATACTGTGGAACGGTATTGAGTTTTCTGAGGAAAGATAGAATAGGAACAATAGTTATGGATATTTTGTTCAGAGGAATGATAGAATAAGAACTGTGACTAATTATGTTTTGTCAAGAGAATGGATAGAAATAGAGACAATAGTTAAGTATAATTTGTTCACACAATGGATTAGAATAAGGACTGTGGCTAAGTATGTGTTGTTAAAGATAACGGATAGAATAGGCGATGTCGCTACGTTATGTGTTGCTGCAGAGACAATTAGAGTATGCAGAAGTGATCAACCTCAGCTTGGACTGAGGAAGATAAAGTGTCATAGTACACTAGAAATTACCATTAGTGTCAGGAGTTTTCCAGAGTAGGAAGGCTTTTGCACGGTGTCGTAGTACACTAGCAATTACCATTAGTGTCAAGAGTTTTCCAGAGTAGGAAGGCTTTTGCACGGTGTCGTAGCACACCAAGGTCAGTTCACCACATTGGCGATGGGAATGAGCCCTGGTCGCCTTAGTATCAAAATTAAGTGGGGAGAGGCAAATCTCTCCTTGATATGTTGTGTCTCAGAACACAAACAATAACAATGAAGGTCAGGAGTCTTTAGAATAGAAGGCTCAGGCACGGTGTCCTAGCACACTGTTAGATTACCAAAGTAGCGATGGGATGTGAGCCCCGGTCGCTAGTCACTGTCACAGATCGTCGATGCAAGGGGATCAAGTCCGCCTTATTTAAACATTGTGCATATCAGCGCAGTTGAGTAGTGTAAGGTAGTCTAGTTAGCAGAATATTGGAAGTAGTGACTGTGAAGCATGTATTGATTATAATAGTAATAAAATGAGGAATGTGTTTTATTCAAAGTGTTCCTTGATGTTTATATAAGCTCTACATGTAGTCGTTTGTTCCTAGCGAATCGAGCTTTGAGGGTTGTCTGCACAAGCAGAAGTATTCCACTATCACGATCTGGCTGGCCGATAATCAACAAGGCGATACCACTGGGGGGCATTGCTATCATTAGCACAGGAGTGCTGTTCTTTACATTCAACTGTTGCAATAATCAACAAGGCGATGCCACTGGGGGGCATTGCTATCATTAGCACAGGAGATCTGTTCTTTACATCCAACTGTTGCGATAATCAACAAGGCGATGCCACTGGGGGGCATTGCTATCATTAGCACAGGAGTGCTGTTCTTACATCCAACTGTTGCGATAATCAACAAGGCGATGCCACTGGTGGACATTGCTATCATTAGCACAGGAGTGCTGTTCTTTACATCCAACTGTTGCGATAATCAACAAGGCGATGCCACTGGGGGGCATTGCTATCATTAGCACAGGAGTGCTGTCCCTTACATCCAACTGTTGTAATAATCAACAAGGCGACGCCACTTGGGTGCGTTGCGGAAATTAACGGGAGTGTTCTTACGAGCGAGTGCTGAGAACAGGCTTAACAGTTCCAGTGTTCCCTGTCAGTCGTTAAGAGATTCAATCCAAGGCAAATGCAAATCAATGAATCATCATCATTATCGTGTGCCTTCTCTGCAACGAAGGTTGGCTACCATGGATCGCCATTCTACTCTGTTTCTTGCTTTGATGGTGCAGGCTGTCATAGATTGACTTGACCTTTTTTTGATGTTACTCTTGGTCTGCCTCTGCTTCTTTTACCTTGTATTTTTCCCTCCAATATTATTTTTAGTAGGCTGTTGTGTCTTTTAACATGCCCAAAAAATTTCATTTGTCTTGTCTTAATTGTATTTAGTAGTTCTCTTTTTATCTTCAGTTGTTTTAAAACTTTATTGTTTGTTATCTTTTGTTTCCATCCAATTCTACCTATTCTTCTATAAATCCACATTTCAAAGGCTCCAATTTTCTGTTCTGTTTTCTTGTCCATTGGTCCATGTTTCTGCACCATACAGGAATATTGAGAAGATGTAACATTTTGCCATTCTTAGTTTCAGCCCTGCTGATATTTGTTTTGTTGTTAGTATATTTTTCATGGCATTAAAATTACTTTTTGCCATACCTAATCAATGAAAGGCAATCAAATTCAATTCCTTCAAAAGCAGTTCAATCAAACGCTTCAAGAAAATACACCCCTCTGGTATATTTGGGCAGGTGATCGGCGCTACGGAAACAACAGATGCAGTGCAACATCAATAGAGCACAATAATATTTAAAGGAGCATCGGGGATGTGTTAGTTAAGTATTAGAAATAAGTGTTAATTAAGTGTTGTAAAGGAGTGTGTATGTGAGGAGTTGAAATACAGAAAGAAAGAGAAATAACAAGAGAGGTATTACTGTCGTGTGTGTCATGTAGTTTTTTTTTTAGTTAGAATAGATTAAATGAATAAGGGAAGTGGGTAGGTTAGTAGTAGGAAATAGAATTGATGAAATGAAGACACACATGGCTGCTATACTGGAAGAATGATGAACAAGGGGAGTTAAGAGAGTGAAATAGAAACAGAGTGATGAAATGCATGAAATACAAAGAGTTAATAAGAGAATGAAAAAGGTTTTTGGTTAAAAGAAATGAGTGAGTGGTATGAGATAAATATGTTAAGAGACACCTTTATGAAGATATAAGGGTGAGATGTTATTATGAAATGAGTTATTATATACATGAATAAGATAAATATGTTGAGAGATATCTCAATCAAGATATAAGGTTGATATGTTGTATAAAATGAATTATTTGTATACATGAATGGAAATATAAGGTTAATATGATTATTATGAAATGGAATATATAGATACATGAATAAGATAGAATATTCATGTGTAATTATGAATTAAAATATAGTGGTGAAATGAGAGAATACAAAATGAGTAGTACATAAGGAGACAGAAGGAAAAAAGGAGTTGGAGATAGGATATTAAGGTTAGGGAGGGTGTTGCAGTGAAGACATAGAAATCATGGAGGGGGTGACTCAAGAAAATTATATGTGGCAAGCCATGCAGTAGATGGGGGAGGTAGTAGATAGGTTGGGCAACCATCTACAGATGCAGGAATTAACAAAGAGGGTTCCTGTATTTTTGGGAGAGCAAGAGAAATTTCAGCAATGGGTACAAACAATTGAATTCTGGGGAAAATCAAAGGGATTAAGCCAAGCAGTTTGGAAAGAATTAGCGTTAGCCACTAGTAGGGAAGGAGTAGCTAACTGTATAAGGAGGAGAATAGAGGAAGCAAGGGAGGAATCTTGGGGTGAGTTTATAGATAACTGTGGGAGAATAGGACATATTGCGAGACAGTGTAGAGAAAGAGAGAGGAGACAAGAAATGAGAGTTAAGTACCAGGAAGGAGGAAGTGGAGATAAGAGTCAAAAGAAACGAGTAAATTGGAGCACAAGGGAAAGAAAAGACAGGTTTGGTAGCTATGGTAGGAGGAAAGATCCATGTTCTTGTATAGTGATAGTGGACAAGCAGAAATTTAGAGCTATTATAGACACAGGGGCAAGTGTGAATGTCATAAAGGAAAGTGCGTATAGGTCTATAAAAGGGAAGGAGAGGCTGTATAGAACAAAGAGTAACCTGCAGTCGATAAGTGGCCAAGTGCTAGAGGTAATGGGAGAAACATGGATGAAGATTAAGATAGGAAAATGTAGGATGGAGCAAAGATTTATAGTGGTGAGTGGAATGAACAGAGTCATGGTGTTTGGCAGAGATTGGATGAAGAAGAATGAGGTAGTAGTTAATTATAGAATGCAGACGCTACAGATAGGGGAAACAGAAATACAAATGGAAGATGATATCCATATCACGACACTGGCCAGAGCAAAAGAGGATGTGATTCTAAAACCACAGAGAGTACACATCACAATGGCAAAGGTGAAACAGAACGATTATGTGAAAGCGGGGATGACGGTACAAACAACGGAAGTAAAGTCAGAAATAATGGAGGAGCCAAATATAAAAGTAATTGATGGAATTGTAACGAGAAATAGAAATAATAGTTTTCCAGTCATGTTGATAAACTATTCAGGGAAAACAATAAAAATAAACAAAGGAAAAGTGATAGCAAAAGTACAACAAAAGCAAAGAAGGATAGCCTCATGTTGGGAAGAGCGAGGAAGAAGGGTGGACCAGAAAAAGGAAGAAAGAACAAGAAGAAAGGAGGAAAGACAAGAGTACTTACAATGGGTAAGGCAAAGATTTAGGGATGAACAAAAGGAGACACAAGTAGAGTTAGTAAGAGATAGGGAACAGAAGACAAACACAGAACAGGCACAAAGTATACTAACAAAGGAAAGGAGAGAGCAGCTGGTGAAACAAATACAGACAAATGAGGGTGACAAGGACCAGATACAAAAATTAGTGTTGAACAACCATGATATGTTTGCGTTAACAGACTTTGAATTTGAAAGAACGCAAACAGTAGAGTTAAACATAGACACAGTCGCAGTGCAACCAATGAATGTAAGAACATATAGAACACCATTAATGGATAGAGAGGTGGTAGAAAGGACCGTAGAAGAGATGTTAAAAGCGGGAATAATTTCCAGAACAACTTCACAGTGGTCATCACCAGTGGTGATAGTACAAAAAAAAGGATGGAACAAAGCGATTTTGTTGTGACTATAGAGCCTTGAATAAGGTAACAAAGGATATCAGTTACCAGATGCCAAGAATAGATGATATAGTGGCGTTGTTCCAGGGCACAGATTACTACACAACATTGGATTGCAAGTCTGGCTATTGGGCAATCCAGGTGGGTCGGAAAACATGGGATAAACTAGCGTTTAACACACACGTAGGAACATTTACATGGAATGTAATGCCATTTGGGTTGAAGGGATCACCAGTGACATACATGAACTTAATGAACCAGGTGTTACAGGGGTTAGGTACATTCGCGCAGGCATATGTAGACGATATAATAATTTTCACTAAGGGGACAAAAGAACAACACCTACAACATATTCAGTTAGTATTCGAAAGACTAAGACAGCATGATGTAAAATTAAAGTTGAATAAATGTCAATTTTTGAGGAAAGAGGTCAAGTACTTAGGATTTGTGGTGAATAGGGAAGGGATATTACCAGACAAAGAGAAGGTACAGACAATCAGGGAGATGGAACTGCCTAAGAAAGTGAAAGAAGTAAGGAGTTTTCTGGGAATGTGTGGGTATTATAGAAGATTTATACCAAAATTTGCAGAATGGGCAGAACCATTGACGGCGTTGACAAGGAAGTTTAAGAAATTTCAGTGGACAGCAGGATGTCAAAAAGCATTTGACACGTTAAAGGAGGGGTTAGCGGAGGTACCATTGTTGGCACATCTGAGTAAAGAAGGAAGAATGGTGATATATACGGATGCCTCTGACATTGCCATAGGAGCGTGTTTAGTAGGTGAGAAAATAGAATTAGATAAGGTAACAGGTAGGGAGAAGATACAGGAATGGCCAATATATTTTCTATCACATAAATTAAGTAGAACACAAACGAGATGGCCAACTATAGAGAAAGAGGCATATGCAATCCATTATGCTATGCAGAAATGACACTTTTACACATATGGTCAGAAAGTGGTGATAAGGACAGATCATAAACCCCTGAAAGCAATACTAGAAGCACCGATTAAAAATAGAAAAATAGACATGTGGTCGTTGACACTGCAGAACAGTGGGGCAGAAATTGAGTATATATAGAGGGAAACAGAAATATATGTGCAGATTGGTTATCGAGGATGCCAAGGAGAGAAGAGGAGGAGGAAGTACAGAACAACTCTGAAATAGATGTGGATGATAGAACATTTCAGATCAATGAACATTTCAGATCAATGTCATAGACACCAACAAAGTAAGAAAAATGGGAAAGAATACAGAAGAGGAGGATGAGGAACAGAATAACAAAGAAAGAGACAGTGGAGTAGCGATAACAAGGGAGATACAATGTAAAGATGACGAGCTAGGGGAAATAATAAGAGATATAGAACGAGGTAAAGCAAACAAGTGGAGGAAATTTAGTATAGACGGAAATGATGGACTGCTGGTGTATATAGGAAACGAGGATGAAATACAACCAAGGGTATGCATCCCACATATATACAAAGAACAGTTGTTAAAAATGTACCATGAAGAAAACGGACATATGGGGAGAGACAAAATGATAGATGCATTAAGAATAAAGTACTATTGGGCGGGATTGTATAGAACGGTAGAGGAACACACGAGGAAATGTAGGGTGTGTAAAACAAGGAATTTGGTAGAAAAGGCGGAACCACTAATGGTAACGGATAAACAGTACTTTGCAATGCAGAAAATCAGCATGGATATCACAGGCCCATACCCCACAACAATATCAGGAAATAAATACATAACTACACATAACAGATTGTTACAGTAGGTGGCCAGAAAGTATACCAGTACCTAATAAAAATACAGACACAATAATAGACATATTGTTAAATGAAATCATCCCAAGGTATAGTTGCCCACAAAGTATATTAACAGATAATGGAGGGGAGTTTACAAGCGAAAGATTTATGCAAACATTAAAGAAATTAAACATAAAACATATTAGACCATCTGTATACCACCCACAGGCAAATGCAATCAACAAGAGACAACACAGAACACTGAATGATATCATATCAAAGTTGACGAGAGGGCAAGAGACGGAATAGGATGTCAAACTAAACCACGTGTTAGCGGCAATCAGAATGAATAAGAACAACAGCACACAATTCTCACCATTCTTTTTACTATATGGGAGACACCCGATGTTACCATTAGATAATATATTACAACCAAGAAGAAGATATATGGGGGAAGAGATACATGAAATAATTCTTCAACAGATATATGACACACAAAGAATGGTATGGAGGAATTTAAAACGCGCAGAAAAGAGAAGTCAACTGGCGAATAAAGATAAGGAAGTGGTTGATTGTAGAATTGGGGACAAAGTATATTATAAGAATCAGACAGCAGCATCAAAAATTAGCCCTAAATGGAAAGAAGGGTACATAATAATAAGGAAAACGGGGGAGGCCAATTACGTAATTAAACACATATATGGTAGGAAAGAGATAAGGACACATAGGAGAAACATACATAAGGATGATACATTGTGGTCAGAAAATGAACAGGACCAAGGGAGTAGGCCGAAAAGGAAGTGTACTATGGTTAGGAATGAAATGTCCACAGAGGATACAGAAGATGAAATGGCACAGGAAGGGAACATCGATACAAAGAAGCAAAGTGAAGGAAAAGAGCAAACATGGGATAGAAACACAGGGCGGAATGTAGAGCAAAGGGAGAGTAGTAATAAAACAAGAAGCACCACAGAGGAGGATGCACCGTATAGAAACACGAGGAGTCAAATTAGAAGTAGGCAAGAACAGAGAGTACAAAGAGAGAAGGAGACGTCGGAGGAGGAAGAAGAGATGCCGATACCAGAAAGACGAGTCAGACTAGAACGCAAGGAGAGGGAGGAGATGCAACAAGAAAGGACGAGGCACTTGGAAGTCAAAGAGAACATAGACAGTATATATGGCCCTTTTTGTCTTGTCAGACGGTCTAGTGGAGGCTATTGCGTATTTTTTTGAGGTATTGTTTTTGCCGAACAGCTTCTCTCGTGGCTAATTCTACCAATGTTTGACAAACACACGCGGTCACATAATGAACAGGTCAGGCTCGCTGATCCACAGGGTTTACCATCCTTTTTCATGAGTCTCTTCTCTTCTAAATCATGTCTTAGCACAGTCTCAAATGTTGTTATACTGTTCCTTATACATGCTCTCCATGATGTGCGATCACTTGCCAGATGTTGCCAGTCGTTTTCACAGATGGAGAAGTCTTTCAGAGATGATTTGCAGATATCTCTATATCGTAGTTTAGGTCTGCCGATTTGTCGTTTTCCGTGTTTTAGCTCACCATATAGTATTTGCCTAGGAATGCGTTTTTCTTCCATCCGTTGGACATGCCCCAGCCATCTTAGCCTTCGACTTCTGAGCATCGACATGATTGTTAGGGTCTTAGCACGTTGCAGGACAGTTAAGTTGGTTTTTTTGTCTTGCCATTTGATGTGCATTATTTTGCGGAGACATCGCATGTGGAAGACATTTAGTCTTTTTCCTGGTTTGAGTATGTTCTCCAGGTTTCGGATCCATATAGTAGTGTGCTAAGCACACATGTTTGATATATTAGGAGTTTAGTCTTTCGAGTTAGTTTCGTGTTGTTCCATGCCCTTTTTGTGAGTTTGCCGAAGGTCGTAGCTGCCTTACCAATTCGACAGTTTATTTCTTCATCAAGAGAGATGGTTTGCGTAACTGTGGATTCAAGATATGTAAATTTCTGTACTGATTCTAGTGGGCAGTCTTTTAGAGTAATAGATAGAGGTTTGAAGTCACCTTGATTTAGTATTACTGTCTTCTAAACATTAATTGACAGTGAAAAAAGGTTGCATGCTTTATCCAGGTTGTTGATCAGCGACTGTAGGGTGGCCTCACTATGAGCGACTAGGGCTGCATCGTCAGCAAATAAAAATTCTTTAAGTAGGGCAACATTTGTTTAGGTTTTTGCTCTTAGTCGTGCTAGGTTGAACAGTGAGCCATCTGGTCTAGTGCGAATGTAAATATCTCCTGAGCTGTTTTCGAAGGCGTAATTTAGGAGGGCAGCAAAAAATATACCAAAAAGGGTGGGGGCGAGGACACATCCCTGTTTCACTCCTTTGTTGACTTTGAAATTCTCTGATGGACTCCCATCAAAATGGACTTTGCCATTCATGTCTTCATGGAAGGAAATTATCAGCCTAAGTAATTTAGGAGGGCAGCCTATGCCTTCTAACACCTTGTAGAGACCATCTCTGTTTACTGTGTCGAATGCCTTTGTGAGATCCACAAAGGCAATATAGAGCGGCATATTTTGTTCCCGACATTTTTCCTGCAGTTGTCTAAGAGTGAAGATCATATCTATGGTTGATCTCCCGGGTCTGAAACCGCATTGGGACTCGGGAAGCACCCGTTCTGCAAGTCTATGCAGGCGATTAAGTACGACTCTAGCAAAAGCTTTGCCTGTTGCTCTAAGGAGAGAAATGCCTCTGTAATTATTGCAGTCGCCCCTGTCTCCTTTTTAAACATTGGTAATTTCTTCCTCATTTCACTTTGCCTACTCTGCCTGGGCACAGGATATGGAGATAGTGCTTTACCCAGTCGCACTATCCCCCTCTCGACTTCGTTTCAAGGATTTCCGAAGGAGGGACAAAGTACATAGACAGTGAAACCGAAGAAAACAATAGGAACAGTATCAGAAAGAGACAAATGGAGTGGTCATCAGGAGAGTCACCAGAAGAGAAGAAGAGTAAGGAACAAGGGAGTGATCAATAGGAGAGTGGAGAGAGCCACGAAACATCCGAGGACGAAGAAGAGGAAAACCAAGAGATAGGGGACATAGAGTAGAATGGGAGGGGACAACAATAGAGGAACGACCTCCAGGAGTTCGATAAGGATCCTATCAGAAATCGTGGAGGTGGTTCCAGATAATAGAAAAAGGGGTTAGAAGAGTTAGGAAGGGATCAGAGAAGTACAGGTAAGGGAATAAGGGGATGGATATTGATGGTACAGGTAAGTTATTGGGTGGAGAAATAACTTGAAAAAGATAGGAGGCAATAAAGAAGGCGGATAGGTAAGAGAATAGGTTAGAAGATAGCATTAATAGTGGGAAGAGAAGATTCTAGAAGATAGCGGTAATAGGCTGAGTATAGTCTAGAAGATAGCGGTGGTAAGTTGTGAGTACATAAATGGAGTGTGATGAGAAGAACTCACAAGCCCACGTGGACAGGCATACATGAGCAGGTTGGGAAATACAAGGGGCCCGAGTAGACTGAGAATAAGTAGAATCACGGGTTTTTCGAGTATGGGCTGGGAGTTGAGAAGAAAGTCGGGATTAGTTAGTCAGTTGATTTTGAGCTGAGCTCCAGTGCAGACGGTGGTGTTAGTTTGTGTTAGGGTTATCACCGATACTGTGGAACGGTATTGAGTTTTCTGAGGAAAGATAGAATAGGGACAATAGTTACGGATATTTTGTTCAGAGGAATGATAGAATCTCTCTCACTCTCTCTCTGCGTTCAGGACTCAATCAGAGTAAGGATTCCAGACTCTCATATGAAGTCAGCTGTCAGGCTAAGTGTGTTGATCGCCCCCACAGACAGAACATCACAATTAGAGTCTGTCAGATCCACTTTGACTGAACACCCGTTAATACGTTGGACTGTGTTCTGCGCCAGTGGCCCAGTGCATCCGATTTCAGCCAGCATTTTATTCAGGTTTGCTTTCCCTAGCCTTTGATTGTCTCCAATCTTCCTGCAAGGCAGCAGATTGTCTTTTCTGTAGGGGGATTCTGCCCTTAGATGGTAGGCCCTCCCAGGTTTACGAGCACCATCTGCCCGAGTCACTAGATGTGACTAACACAGACATGCACACATAAAGATGTGAGATGTGACTAACACAGACACGGACACACAAAGATGTGAGATGTGACTAACACAGACATACACACACAAAGATGTGAGATGTGACTAACACAGACATGCACACACAAAGATATGAGATGTGACTAATACAGACATGCACACAGCGATACGAGGCATGACTAACACTGACACACATCAAGATATATGACACATGACTAACATAAACATGCACATAAAGATATGAGATATAACTGACATTGACATGCACACACAAAGATATGACACATGCCTAACATAGACATGCACACAAAGATAAGAGATATGACTAACATAGATATGCACACACAAAGATATGAGATGGGACTAACATAGCCATGCACACACAAGGATATGAGATGTGACAAACACAGACATGCACACACAAAGATATGAGATATGACTAACATAAACATGCACACAAAGATATGAGATATCACTAATCCAGACATGCACACACAAAGATATGACATATGACTAACACTGGTACACACTAAGATATGAGATATGACTAAACACAGACACACATAAAGATATGAGACATAATTAACATGGACACACCGAGATATGAGATATGACTAACATGACACACACCAAGATATGAGCCATGGCCAGCACACACAAGCCAAGATATGAGCCATGGCTAGGACAGAAACACAGCAAGATATGAGCCATGGCTTCACTAAAAAACACCAAAATATGAACCATGTCTAGCACAGAAACACATTAAAGTGCCCATATGCTTGGGCTTGTTGTACTCTTCTGAACGTGGGAATCACAGGTTTCATTAAACAGTTGTCCGGAGATTTGAGAGTGCACTCTGACCCATAGAACGTTCTCTTGCATGCACAGATTCCCGATCGACTGTTGACTGGTGTCGTTGAAACAGTTGTCCGGACATTTGAGAGTACATATGATGTCACAGCCATCAGAACACATCTGTTCACACTGTAGCCCAAAATTACCACCGGGACAAGTGTCATTACAGGTATAGCCAAGATGTTTACATTATAGGCATTTTCCAGATTTTTCCTCAAATAAAGGACAGACACTGAGACAAGACCCGGAACAGTCGTGTCCATAGATCCCATGTGAACAGTTGCCGTGACAAGTACCGATGATGACATTGCAGCCTTTACAACACCCACTACACACTGCACAAAACGACCAAGAATGCTCGTCCAGACAATAGGTGTCTGTAAATGTTTGCACCTCACATACCGTTAGTGCACTGTCGGCCTGCGAAATGGTCGGTGAGAACTCAATCTTAATGTGTGCCATTGACGTTTGTGTTTTGACTACAATAGTGTTCACAGATAAATTGGGTATGATATATCATTATACTGGAACACTACTCCGCCACTGTCAGAGAAAGCCTTTAGAGTGGCATTCTTTACCCGAATCATAGTGCTAGCTCGATGATAGATTCGAATGATGTGAGTCTTCTGGGGCGTTGCAAAGTTCAGATACCAGTAAACAGAATTGGTTCCACTTCTCCATTGTGTGTGTGTGTGCAGTCATTGTCATAGAGATTGGTCTTTGTTTTGCTATTAACTGCGGCCTCTGGTCCACATCCGTCTCCTGTATAACAAGCATCAAATTTGTCAGTCTGGTTTGTGATCTGTTTGAGAGTCACTTTCCGACCCCCGCCAATGTAGATGGAGCAGATATTTGCAACTATCGCTCTTTCAATCCATAACTTGTTGATCAGACCAGCCCCAGAGCAGAAGGCATCAATCTCGTGCGGACTAACTACAAACCTTGATACATTGTTACATGAGGCAGAACCATTCAGTTTTACCGTGAAACTGTCCAGATATTTTAAGTCATTCGCATAAATCCTAAACCAGGAGCACGGCAAAGATTGATTGAGAGTTGCCTCAACTGATGTAGAATCTGTGTCCGGATTACATGAGGTGTCGTTGATATCAAACAGGAAAGTAGGTTCAGATTTTTGGGCATATTTGTAAATAAAATCCAAGTACTGACACTGGGGTCCGAAAATTTTGTGCTGACAACTGTCATTGTTTGGGCATGTCCCTGTTGTTTTGCCACAAACTAAGCCATTATAGCAGTGACATTGTAACGTACAATTTGCCCCAAACCAACCGTCGGCACAAGTAAGGTCATTAGCTTCCATGGTTGCTAACGAAGCCAGCGAATAAAGACTTGATCTACAGCAATGATTAACGAACTGTGTACACACATTTATTATCAAACCCGTGATTACATTTCAAAAAATCCGCCATCTCACTGTGGTAACAGATAGCGTGAAATTCTCTAATAGAATGAGATAAACTGTTGGAGACAAGGAAAGTCATCATTGTTTACATGGCTTGGACGCAAGAAGCATCCATTTTGGTGCGTCCCCTACACACTAACTAAAAAGTATGGGCCTGCAGCTACCTTTCTTTGTTTGGGAGATGCGATGTTAATTCGAATGATTCCACTGGTACGGGCGGTTGAGTAATTATGGATTTTAATTCGTTTGCAGTGGCCTTCTATAACCATAACTAAAAATAAGAACTGTGACTAATTATGTTTTGTCAAGAGAATAGATAGAAATAGGGACAATAGTTAAGTATAATTTGTTCACACAATGGATTAGAATAAGGACTGTGGCTAAGTATGTGTTGTTAAAGATAACGGATAGAATAGGCGATGTCGCTACGTTAAGTGTTGCTGCAGAGACAATTAGAGTATGCAGAAGTGATCAACCTCAGCTTGGACTGAGGAAGATAAAGTGTCATAGTACACTAGAAATTACCATTAGTGTCAGGAGTTTTCCAGAGTAGGAAGGCTTTTGCACGGTGTCGTAGTACACTAGCAATTACCATTAGTGTCAAGAGTTTTCCAGAGTAGGAAGGCTTTTGCACGGTGTCGTAGCACACCAAGGTCAGTTCACCACATTGGCGAAGGGAATGAGCCCTGGTCGCCTTAGTATCAAGCTTAAGTGTTGGGAGAGGCAAATCTCTCCTTGATATGTTGTGTCTCAGAACGCTAACAATAACATTGAAGGTCAGGAGTCTTTAGAATAGAAGGCTTAGGCACAGTGTCCTAGCACACTGTTAGATTACCGAAGTAGCGATGGGATGTGAGCCCCGGTCGCTAGTCACTGTCACAGATCGTCAATGCAAGGGGATCAAGTTGTGCATATCAGCGCAGTTGAGTAGTGTAAGGTAGTTTAGTTAGCAGAATATTGGAAGTAATGACTGTGAAGCATGTATTGATTATAATAGTAATAAAATGAGGAATGTGTTTTATTCAAAGTGTTCCTTGATGTTTATATAAGCTCTACATGTAGTCGTTTGTTCCTAGCGAATCGTGCTCTGAGGTTTGTCTGCACAAGCAGAAGTATTCCACTATCACGATCTGGCTGGCCGATAATCAACAAGGCAATGCCACTGGGGGGCATTGCTATCATTAGCACAGGAGTGCTGTTCTTTACATCCAACTGTTGCAATAATCAACAAGGCGATGCCACTGGGGGGGGGGGGGGGCCATTGCTATCATTAGCACAGGAGTGCTGTTCTTTACATCCAACTGTTGCAATAATCAACAAGGCGACGCCACTGGGGGGCATTGCTATCATTAGCACAGGAGTGCTGTTCTTTACATCCAACTGTTGCGATAATCAACAAGGTGATGCCACTGGTGGACATTGCTATCATTAGCACAGGAGTGCTGTTCTTTACATCCAACTGTTGCAATAATCAACAAGGCGACGCCACTGGGGGGGGGGGCATTGCTATCATTAGCACAGGAGTGCTGTTCTTTACATCCAACTGTTGCAATAATCAACAAGGCGATGCCACTGGGGGGGGGGGGGGGCATTGCTATCATTAGCACAGGAGTGCTGTTCTTTACATCCAACTGTTGCGATAATCAACAAGGTGATGCCACTGGGGGGCATTGCTATCATTAGCACAGGAGTGCTGTTCTTTACATCCAACTGTTGCGATAATCAACAAGGTGATGCCACTGGGGGGCATTGCTATCATTAGCACAGGAGTGCTGTTCTTTACATCCAACTGTTGCGATAATCAACAAGGCGATGCCACTGGGGGGGGGGGGCATTGCTATCATTAGCACAGGAGTGCTGTTCTTTACATCCAACTGTTGCGATAATCAACAAGGCGATGCCACTGGGGGGCATTGCTATCATTAGCACAGGAGTGCTGTTCTTTACATCCAACTGTTGCGATAATCAACAAGGTGATGCCACTGGGGGGGCATTGCTATCATTAGCACAGGAGTGCTGTTCTTTACATCCAACTGTTGCGATAATCAACAAGGCGATGCCACTGGGGGGCATTGCTATCATTAGCACAGGAGTGCTGTCCCTTACATCCAACTGTTGTAATAATCAACAAGGCGACGCCACTGGGGTGCGTTGCTGAAATTAACGGGAGTGTTCTTATGAGCAAGTGCTGAGAACAGGCTTAACAGTTCCAGTGTTCCCTGTCAGTCGTTAAGAGATTCAATCCAAGGCAAATGCAAATCAATGAAAGGCAATCAAATTCAATTCCTTCAAAAGCAGTTCAATCAAACGTTTCAAGAAAATACACCCCCCGGTATAAAAGTATATAGAGGAGCAGATGTAGCTTCAGATCATACTCTTCTGATAGCCAAACTTAAACTAAAAAGATATACTACAACGAATAAGGGTAGAAAGTATTTCAATGTAGGGTTTCTTAAAGAACAAGGAATTAAAGATAAATTTGCAGTCACAATATCAAACAAATACCAAGTCCTCCAACAACTAGAAAATACAATAAATAAAGAAGATCATTGGAAACAGGTAAAGGATATATGGAAAGAGACATGTGATGAAACACTGGGGAAAAGAGAACACCAGAATAAGGCATGGATGACAGCAGAGACCCTGGATAAAATTAAAGAAAGTAAGAACAAGAAAGCAGATATAAATAAAAGCCTGTTGTTTGATGTGTGACGGGGATAATTCGACGACTAACTGTGTGTTTATATGTACGGTTGCAATCAAGAACGATATCCTAACATCATCAAGCGCTATACATTTTTTGTTCTCATTATGATGATCATCATTTTCAGGAGGACGTGAAATTCCGGTATATGGTGGATAGGCCGCAGGAACCATTGAAGGCTATGTCTGAAAAGTGTTCCTTGTTGCAGTTTCCTCATATTCCAAGTCTGACTTGTTGCAGGAGCTACTGAGTTAAGTGCTCTGTGCACACCGTGAGCTGTGTGTCTAATCCATTTTGATAATGTTTTGATATTCCAATTGTTTACGATGAATGATGATAACGTATGACAGGGAACAGTTAGCTGTGTTCACTTTCTGCGCGGTTTAGCCTTATGTCTTTTGGCGTGTGCTGAGACTGCTACAATGGGGACTACAGTTACCTTTCTTTATTTGGGAGATGAGATATTAATTCGGATGATTATGCTGGCATGGGCAGTTGAACAATTATGGATTTTAATTCGTTTGCAGTGATACTGGGGCCTTCTATAATCAAATAACCAAATATTTTAATGGTGACAGTTTATATTTTACTGAATTAATCAATTCGATATTCAAGCCCTTAACTTACAACTAATAACTTAACAAGCCCGACTTAGCAGGTTGGTAAGGGATAAATGTTTTATGCTCAGAGAAATACATAGAATATGGAGATCAAAGTAGCAACGATATACCTAGGAAGTCTAATGACAAACGATAATTCCCAAACAGCAGAGATAGAATCAAAATGCAACAAAGCTTGTCAAATCATCAGACAGTTATCACCACTAGTGTCCAACAAGGAAATAACTCTGGAGGCAAAACGAGCACTATACAATACAATCTTCAACCCAACGTGCTACCAATGCCAGACCTGGACCCTAGATGCAAGAACAATAAGAAAAATAACCTCTACAGAGATGAAATGTGTTAGACGAATGACAGGAAACAGTCTGAGAGATAAGATCAGAAATGTAGAACTGAGAAAAATGCTAGGAATAGCCCCAACCATAGAATATATAAGGAAACAACAGATAAAATAGTTCAGCCACGTGACAAGGCAGAAAGAACAAAACACAACACAACGAGCCTTCAACAAACGTTGTGAGAACACCAGACCCAAGGGTCGACCACGAAAAAGATGGATCGATGGAATATTAGAAGCACTAGGAAACATAAAAGCAGCAGAGGCGAACAGAAGAGCAAAAGACTGCAAATTATATCTCCCCTTGATGCTGAAAGGCAGATGAGGAAGGAAAGAAGAAGAAGAAGAAAATATTCAAGAGTTTTTTTAGGAGAGGAAGTTTTTGGAGATAACAGTAGATATTAATATTTTTTTTAGAAGCATCATTACTGTTGGTTCTCTTGAATGTAATATTTTAAATTGCATTGATTTTAAATTTACTGCAAAATGGCAAACTTTAAATCATATAATATCAAAGCAAAATGTAATAAATTCATTTAATAAATTCATCAGACTTGTTAGCAAGAAAACATGCTGACCTGAGCTCCATCTGATCTTTGAAGCTTGTCAGTATCTGCTCTTTAAAGTGGGTCAGATCAGACTTGTCTGATCTTCTCTGAGATTCTACAACTTCAGCTGAGGGATAAAAGATCGACTGTAATAAATAATATAACAATTAAATACTGCTACTAATGTGCATTTGTAGTTGTGTAAATGTGAGCTGTTATTATTTTTATATTTACAGATAAAGTTTATAAAGTGTATTATTAATAATTAATTATCACAGAATTATTGTTTTGTTCTTTTGTATAAAAAAAATTATGATAACAATTCTAGTTGATGTTTTAAAAAAATATTATATATACTTCTTCCCTATCCAAAATGTGCTTGTCTTTAGAAGTTGAATCAACATGTACAATAAGTTAATTATTATAAATTTACACACAACAACAACATGTTGACCTTTCAACTTAAAAATATGTACCACTACTTTTTGTAATGTAAATTGACTGAATGAATAGCGACATAAGTGTATTTAAATCACAGTAAAGTTCAGAAATATACATAATTTTAATTGAGTGTTATCTGACAATGAATGGAGGACTCACACTGAACACCCTGGATATTGGCCACTGAGTGCTTCTGATGTGACTGCTCCGTTAGTTTTGTTCGGAGTCTCAAGATTTCATCTCGAAGTTCTGAAATGATGTTTGAGTACTGAGCAATGTGGTAAGCAACATCTGTGACATTGCGACGTACCTGTTGAAAACATTACTGTTGAAGTTTAAACTTATACTCAATGTACTGTATTGACACCGTCTACTTTGTCATTAATCATAACCATTTAACTTTTTATGAATTAACATTTTCAGCCATCCTTTCCATTTGCTTTTTCTTAATGTCTGCCATTTCACTTTCATCCATCTCCTCCTCGCCCTTTTATTCTCTTCCTCATATGTTTTGATTATTTCTATTTTATTGTGGATTCTGAAGAATGGTAATACTTTGTTAAAGAAGGTGTTTATAGGCATTTGAGTGGAGTTGTTCAGATTTATTATTTATCATTTCTATTGCTTTTACACATGTTTGAGACTTCAGAAAGAAGCAATCAACATTTTTCGGGCACATCATGAGAAGAGGAAAGTTGGAATACTTGGTTACAACTGGCAAAATAAAAGGAAAGAGAGATCGCGGATGACAAAGAGAGAAAATACTGGATAGCTTGGTGTCATGGCATGGAAAACAGTCAACAACAGAACTGATACGATGCACTGTAGATAGAAGATTGTGGAGGGACATGATCGCCTACGCCGACCGGCATGGTACATGATGATGATGAATCCAATATATGTCTTCAACATGAACATGTTAAACTGCTTCCAAGCATTGGCAGCCAATAATTGAAAATAATGAGGGTAACAAATCTCAAGAAAAAGAGAAAACACACATGAACTACATTATAATATTCTCAGGAGTCAACAACACAGAAAGAGCAACACACGGAGTAGGTTTAATCATCGATCCATAACACACGAAATATTCTAGAAATAAAATACCACTCAGAAAGAATTATCACAATCAGACTACTAGAAGGTGATCCAAAAAAAAAAAAAAAACTTACATACAAATCTATGCACCATACAACAAGGAAAAACACAGTGAAGAATTTGATGATACATTGGATTAAATTATTAACAAGATTGATGAAAGCAACGACATGTTAGTGATGAGAGATTTTAATGGAAGGCTAGGGAAACGCAGCAGTGAGAACGGAGACATCTTGGAACCCTTTGGTGATAAGACAGCTGAAATATACGAAAATGGAACCAGACTGCTGGAAATATGTAATCAAAATGAGTTATTTATCACCAACACATTCTTCAAACAGAGAGTCTCAATTATACACCTGGTACAAATGGAATGACACAACATGCAGAAGCCAGATATATTTTATACTAACAAGAAAACAGAACAAGAAAAGAGTAACCGACAGTATATCCCTAACATCACAGATGACACGGACCACAAGATGGGTTATGATCACACTTAGACAGCCAAAAATAAAGAGAATATACGAAGACAATCAAAAGGAACAAAAAGAACAGAAAAAAATAAAACAATTAAAAGATCAAGATTCAAGGAAAACCCTAAAAGAAAAACTAACAGAAGAATTCAAGAAACTCCCTAACGAAGTAAGCACAGTAGTAGAAGAGTGGAAGCAATTTAAGGAAACAATAACCAACATCTCTAAAACAGTATGTGGAATGAAGCTAAGGACAAATGAAGGGAAAAAGAGCACTCTGTAGTGGGAGGAAACAGAGAAGCAATTAAAGAAAAGAAGAAACTGTTAAAAAATTGGAGGGAGAATAAGAATCAAGAAAAATATGAAAAATAAGCCTTAGTTCGAAAAAGAGTTACAATTTTGATCAAAGAAGCTAAGCATAAGAATTGGACAGAATTCAGACAAAATATGAACAGGGACTTCAAGACAGCCACAAGAGATTTCTACAAAGCAGTAAAACAAACATGAGCGTGAAAAGAAAACCATGATCCTACTGAGCTCATAAATGACAAATACGGAGAGCCAATATCAATTAACCAACATATACAATAGAGATGGATAGAATATTTTGAAGTCCTGTTAAACATGACAACAACTGCCAACAAGACATCAAACGCCACACAAGAATGCACAAATATTGAACCCAACATCATGAAAGAGGAAATCGAAGAAGTAATCAAATATGCACCAAGAAATAAAGCACCGGGGATAGATAACATACCAATAGAAATAATAGCAGCAGCAGGAGAAACAGGAGAGACATGGCTGTACAAAATATTTAATGTAGCATGGCACTAACAAAAAACCCCAGAAGACTGGCAACAGGCAATCATCGTACCAATATGGAAAAAGAAAGGTAGCAAAAGAGACTGCAATCAATATAGAGGTATATCTCTTCTCAGCCATGTAGGAAAACTATATGCCAAAATCGTGGAAAAAAGGCTGAGACCAATAATAGAACTACAGTTAAGTGATTCTCAAATGGGGTTCCGAAAAAACAGAGGATGTACTGACGCTCTATTCACATTAAATCAACTTGCAGAAAAAACTACAGAATACAATCAAAATTTATACATAGCTTTCATTGACCAGGAAAAAGCATTCGACAGAGTAAACAGAGAACAACTGTGGGAGATACTAACAACATACGGAGTAAGCCAACATCTAACCAACTTCGTTAAAAGTCTCTACATCAACAGCAGCAGCACAGTCAGAACAGCAGCAGGCTACATGGACCACTTCGAAGTTAGATCAGGTGTATGACAGGTGTGTGTACGATCCTTCCTACTGTTTATTACATACATGGACTATATATGCAAGTTAGCCAACCCATCAGAGACAGAGGAGATCAAAGAGCTTTTATTTGCAGACGATCAGGCACTCTTACATGAAAAGATGGAAGACCTACAAGAACACTTAAATAAACTTAACAGCACAGGCACAAAATACAACATGAAAATGAAAATCAACATCAACAAAACAGAAATCATGAATGTCGCCAAAAATAAACAGAACATTAATATATAACTATAGAAGGCGTGCAACTAAAACAAGTAGAAGAATTCAAATATCTAGGAAGTTTGGTGACAAATGATAATTCACAAACAGCAGAGATAGACTCAAGATGCATCAAAGCATGTCAAATCATTGGACACTTATCACCACTATTGTCCAACAAGGAAATAACTCTAGAGGCAAAACGGGCACTCTACAACACAATCTTCATTCCAGCGTTGTGCTACCAATGCCAGTCCTGGACCCTAGATGCTAGATTAATAAGAAAAATAACCTCTACAGAGATTAAATGTGTCAGAAAATGACAGGAAACAGTCTGAGAGATAAGATCAGAAATGAAGAACTGAGAAAAAAGCTAGGAATAGCCCCCGCCATAGAATATATAAAGAAGCAACAGATAAAATGGTTTGGCCACGTGACACAGCAGAAAAATCAAAACACAAAACAATGAGCCCTCAATAAACTTTGCAAGAATATCAGACCCAAGAGTTGACCACGAAAAAGATGGATCGATGGAATACTAGAAGCCAGTGGTGTATTCTCTATGCTACCACAGCTACCGCCGGTAGCTGTGGTAGCATAGAGAATATGTAAATAAATTTTAAAAATACAAAAGGAAATGATAATTTATTATATTTTTTTCATAATTATATTACAAATTTTCGAATATTCTATTACACATTTCGTAGGTCAATATGATTTATTTGCTTTGATTTACATTTATTAGAGCAAGGTTTTCCTACAGCCACTATAACGTTTGTGAATGAAACTGAAACTACTATTTAAAAAAGTACATGAACAGCTAATAAGCAGCGGTACAGTTCTCTTCTCTCTGACTTAGAATTAATGACCTTGACATTAAAAAATTCCCATCAAAATAATACGGCAAAAGTTACCACTAGAGGAATGCGGTTTCATGGGTTATTTTTAGCTCTAGCCAATCAGAATCGTCACAAAGTGAAAGTGAAACTATGTCTGATTACAGGAACTTCCTAACCTATTTATTACTACGTTATGCGCATCAGCATCTGTAGAAGGAACTTTTTCTGCTCTACTCAGACACAAGAATGCTTATCTGGTTTGGCAATAATGTTCATTAAGAAATCATTCCTTCAGAAACTTAGAAACCAACCCAACAGTACTTTCAATGACAAAGTCATCAAGACATTTTCGTCCCAAACAAGATGGATAGAGTTTACATATAAATGAGTAAGTAATTTAAAATGTAGTGATGTCATTAGCAAATATTACTTTTTGTTAGCCTACTGAATACATGTATAATGTATGTCTTTACTTATTATGTCAGCGGTAGCCCAGACCCCAAAACCAGTATACGCCACTGCTAGAAGCACTAGGAAACATAACAGTAGCAGAGGCGAACAGAAGAGCAAAAGACCGCAAATTATATCTCCCCTCGACGCTGAAAGGCAAATGAGGAAGGAAAGAAGAAGAAAAAGAACAAATCTCAATTTATTGTGTGTTTATTTGATTGTTCATGTCATCACCATCAGAGGTGTGCTACACAAGATGGCAACATCAAAGCAAGAGAAAATGTAAAGAGGATACAAGAATGTTAACACAGCCTCAACATCTGTTGTGTCACATACAAGGTTCAGATTAAGCATTTGTAGTGCAGAGGTAAAACTTGGACAGTTAATCTTTCTTTTAATGTTAACACACTCTTTAACCTGCAAATGTCCATGATAGTCGTAGAAGAATTCCTTCCGATGGAGTTGCCGGTGTAGCCAAGACTTTTACACAATATTTTTGGATGAAAAAATTATAAGAAATCATATAATATCAAAAATAAGTAGCAATAGTGATGTTATCATCACAGATGGGGAGAAGTGTTAAACGAAGATAACGAATATATTGAACTTCATTCAACAAACTCAATACTCTGAGCAAGATATGTTGACATCATGGTATATGTGTGTCTCAGTTACAAGCATGTTGTTTTGCCCTGTTAGGTTTCTGAAAGCAGTTTGTGGCAATTTGTGCATTTTTATGGATATAATAATAGTATTTAATAGCTTAAACAAAAAAGCCCCGGTTCATGTGTTCCAGAAGTTTCACTCTTATACTGATGACTGACATTTAGACAGTCATCATCATCATCAAGTACCGGGCCTACTGGCGTAGGTGATCATGTCTCTCCACAACTTTCGATCTCGGCAGCTATTTATCATTTCTGTTGTTGTCCTTCTGCCAAGCCATTCTCTTAAGCTGTCTGTTATTTTTTTCTCTTTGCTTGCCTCTATCTCTTCGTCCCTCAATTTTTCTGGTTGTTACAATATATTCCAGTTGTTCTCTTCTCATTACATGGCCAAAAAATGATGATTGTTTCTTCCTAATATTAAAAATTAGCTCTCTTTTTGCTTTGACCTCTCTCAGAACATTTTCATTACTCTTCTTAGCTGTCCATGGTACTCTCAACATTCTTCTGTAAAACCACATTTCTACAGACTCCAGTGATTTTCTTGTCTGTTGTCCTATTGTCCATGATTCGCATCCATATGTTAAGACTGGCTCTACATAACATTTAAGAACTCTTTTTCTTGTTTCTATTGTCAAAAATGGATTGCATAGTATCTTCCTCATTTTTTGGAAAGCTGCTTTTGCCTGAGCCATTCTGCATCTCACCTCTTTTGTACATCTTCCATCTGAGATTAACAAAGTTCCCAAATATTTAAATTCATTTACCAGTTTTAATATTGTTCCACTTGTCTTTATTTTGCACTGAGGTGATGTCTTTTTCTTTGTTGTTACCATTACCTCTGATTTTTGCTATTAAGGCTGAGTCCTTTATTTTTGCTTTCTTTCACTATAATGTCCAACATTTCTTATTTAAACAGTACATCAAGGATAAACCAACAAAATGGAGAATGAATTTGGAGTAACAGCAGATCATAGATACAGTAACAAGATCACATTTGAACGCTTGCTCTTTAAAACCTCTACCTTAGTTTTAAGCAGTTGTGATGTCAAATATAAAATTCCCTCCTGCAAAGTCTGACCAGAGTGTTTATCTAGCCCGCCACTGCCAGAAAAACTACACCGAGACTATATAATTTATATTCTGATCAACTTAATTCACAACATTTAATTTCTCATATTAACATTTGTAATCTATATTTGTTTATACGACATTACAATTTAATAATTTCTGTGAGTAAAAATTAAAGTCATAATTTTTATTGAGTGCTTCAATATTGTGAAAACTATATTTGAAGCAGATCTATGATTTTGTGCTCGCTATGCAGGTGTTCATAAGTGATATAATATATAATTTATTTTACAATCCACTTCAAGCGTCACATTTAATCTCTCATATTAAAATTAAAATCTTTATTTGTTTTTAAAATACAATTTAATCATTTTTGTGAGCAAAAGTGAAAGTCATAATTTTTTTGAGTGCTTCAATTTTATGAAAATTGAATTTGAAGCAATTCAATGTTTTTGTATTTGTGTAAAAGTGAAAATCATAAACACTGGGCCATAAGCGGTGATTGTTATTTTAGCAAATTTGCAAGATGAACTGGAACAACATGTGGCAATGTTGGTGGCAATATATAAACATTGGCTGTTTTTATAGCAAGGAGGCAGGATGGCTAGTGTTGACAGCAGTCCTGAATGTAGGTTAGAAATACCAGACTTTTATTAGCAAAAGTACCTCATTTGCGTCATATTAGGGCATCATTTGGTTGGGTTCGAGATCCTGACAGATAGCTTCTGAGTTCACTCAGCCTTAATGGGTACCAGACTTTTTTTCTGGGCAAGTAAAGTGGCACAGGCTTAACACCGACCACATTACCTAAAAAATAATGTGCTGAAAGTCTGTAAAACTTATGGTCATTAACACCATATTCCCTATAAGCCACTTGGTGTGACAAGGCGCTTTACTTTACTTAAGGGTCTCATTTGTGTCATTGTGACTAGATCATTTCAGCTAAATAACATGCCTCAAACAATTGTGAGATATACATATAACTTTGAAGTATACACAGGGAAAGATTCAGCTCTTTAACACAAGGTTTTGGATCCAATGTTGTTAGGAAATTACATAAAAGCCTCCTCAGTCAAGGAAATAGAATATTTATGGATAATTATTGTACTGCTTTACATTTATTTATAAATTTATTAAAAGGAAACACATTAGCTTGTGGCAAATCAAAGGGAATCTCCAACAAAATTAAAATTATGTGGTACCAGGGAAAAGTGTGGAGACGCGATAGCTTTGTGGTTAGTGAACTGGACTACAAAGGACAAGAGGTAGGGTTTGATCCCAACCGACAGCTTCCGGGTTCACCCAGCCTTAAATGGGTACTTGATTTTTTTTCTGAGAAAGTAAAGTGGCACGGGTGTAATACCGACCACATTACTCCAAAAATCATGAGCTGAAGGTCTGTAAAATTTATGGTCACTAACACTATACTCCCTATACGCCACTTGGCGGGACGGGGAACTCTACTTTACTTAGGAAAAAGTGTTAGATGAGATGGTTAGATAGGACAATATAGAATTCAGTGTAAGGATAATAAACAATAAAAATTGTTAATATAATTACAACTATGCTCAAATCTTTCAATTCTAAAATGGCATGCATATGTAGAACTACATATAACCTGTACAGCATAGGGAGCAATTTGACTATTATTTGTGAACTTTACATGCATAAAAAAAAAAATGTACATGCATTTGAGCCTACTTTCCATGCTGGATTCATGGGCAAGCTGAAATTTTAATTACGTTTGTGCAGAACATACGTTTGACTTCACTGAACTGAGAACGTTGTGCTCGAAAGTATAAGTAAATAAAATGTATCTAGAGAATGACGCTTTTCTTTAAAAAAAAGTGCACCACTAACTTATTTTTTTTTAAAAGTATTTTCATTAATTTATGTAAAAATGAATGACTGTTAAAGATTTTCATAATAATCTTCATATTTTTTCCCCCTTCTTTGTAACTAAAATTATGTGTTTTTAGGTCAGCGTTTATTTTTAGTAACAAATAAATTAGATCACATTATTAAGTAAACTAAAGAATAGTGACACTGTGACCTTCCAGGCATGTCGTAAGAGGCGACTAAGGAGATTGATTGATGGCTTGACAAGCTGTCATTGTAAAAAAGTATTGTTATGGAAACAGAGCTATAGATTTTAGAAGCAGCTTTCTCTGCAATATGTGCCATTTTGGCACGCAAAGTTTCTGTTTTTGAGATTGTGGTTCTGCTCTATATGCCATCTTCAGCTCGAAAGAACAATAGATAGATAGATAGATTAAGTAAACACATTCTAATAGGAAAAGAAAGAGTTGAAGACGGGGTTTGTTACTATGGTTTAGTAGAGAGAAATTAAAGAACTTTAGTTAATTTATTTAAACTACCTATGGCGAGTGGGCTATACGACTGGATTTGTTTAAAGGACCAGCATTCAGTCGACTGTATGGCTGATGGTCACCAAGTTTTTGTTTTGTTACTTGCTTATTTAGACACTTTTTAAAATTGAAACAAGTTAAAATCTCTAGAAAAATGTTTATTTTTATAGAATTTGACATTAGGCAATGATATTTGATTACTTTTTAGTAAAAATAAAAGATTTCCGTGAAATATCATTTTCCTTCCCTTTTGGAGGAGATTTCTCAAAATCGCATCATTTCACAAGACGATCTACACCAAGCTATTAATTTCAAACAATTTAATAATTGATTCTAATGTTTGTAACAAATCACTGCACAAAGTTTTTATATTATTCGATTGTGGTTTAGTCTCGGAGTAATTAAAAAAACCGGCTTTTTAAAATTCATTCTTAATGTTTTTATAAGATAAGATATAGATTTTTGTCGTGTGGCACATAACATAATAAACATAAAAGTATACTTTTTTGTGCTAATTGTGAAGGAAAATGGTGTGTGTCCAAAATTATTAATTCTGAAAGGATTTAATTATAAAGACAACACAACTATGACTGATCATATGGCAAGATCTGGTAAGTGAAATGAAACATTTTTATTTATCACAGATTATTAAACATTTTTCTATAAATCTTCTTTCTTTATATATAATTATTATATTATTTAAATATTTTTTTACGACATTTGTACTCTTACTTCAATCATCTTTTATTTGATGTATAAAACATGTAGATTTTTTCAATAATTACATTATGTGGATGTGATTTTTAAGACAGTAGCGGTGTCCATCAATTTTTTTCTCTCAGTTCTGTTTGGTCTGGGCTGTATGTTTTCTATGGTAGTCAAGATCTTTATGATGATGAACAAACAGAAGTAAATATTAAGGATAATGAGGAAAGGGCCAGAAATACTGAAGGAAGAAGTGGAAGACGCTTTGCGGAACATGAAAATAGAAAAACCTCCTGGACTATAGGTGATTTTGGAATAGAAATAATAAAAAAAATATTGACTGATATTTACAACAGCAGATATATACCAGATGACCTTTTAAAATAAAAATTCATAGCCCTACCAAAGAAATCCAGTGCAATTGAATGCTATGATCATTGCACAATAAGCCTTATCCTTATGAGTCACTGAGAGCCACGAAAGCTCATTGGTTAGTGAACTGTACTACAAAGGACAAGAGGTAGAGTTTGATCCCAACCGATGGCTTCCGGTTCACCCAGCCTTTAATGGGTACTGGATTTTTTTTTCTGGGAAAGTAACGCGGCACGGGTGTAATACCGACCACATTACCCCAAAAATCATGTGCCGAAGGTCTGTAAAATTTATAGTCACTAACACCATATTCCCTATATGCCTCTTGGCATTGGCATGACAGGGGCACTTTACGTTTTTATTTTATAACACATACACTATGGCCAATCAACAGATACTATTTACTAGAACTGAACTTTTTATGATGATTGGAAATAGCTTTGTTTTTTTTTTAACAGGATCATGATGCACTCTCATCAACATTATCAGGCTTGAAGGGGGTACTTTACTTTTTTTAAATTTTCTATGAGTCACTAAGATAGATGTGGCTAAGATATTACTAAGAATCATCATGTGAAGAGTGTGAAACAAAATCAGTCCAGAAATTAGTGATGAACAGTGTGGCTTTGTCTGAGGTAAAGGTATGAACAATGCCATATATATTATAAGATCTTTAGTAGAAAGAGCCATAGAGGTGAAAACAGATCTATACCTATGTTTCATACATTATACAAAGCATTTGACAAAGTAAAGCACCAAGAAATAAACAACATTTTAAAAGGCATAAACGTTGACAGCAAAGATCTAAGAATAATAAAGAACATGTACTGGCATTGAGAATGTTTCAACAAATAATACAAGGTGTGTGCAAAATTGTGTGCTGTCACCAGATTTATTTAACTCTTTCCGTACGTTTCGCCACACTGTACGCCTTGTCGATTTTGGCCACATATGTTTCACCGCATAGTACACCACTCCTAATTTGAATATTGTGAAACGTCATCAAACCATATTCTTTTTACATGTCTTGTATTACTTGGTATTAGTGAAATCTAATCATCATCGAGTGCCGTATCCGCAATGAAGGTTGGCTACCATGGAGCGCCATTCTGCTCTGTCTCTTGCTTTGATGGTGCAGGTTGTCATAGGCTGATTTGTCCATCTCTTGATGTTACTCGTCCATGTTAGTCTTGGTCTGCCACTGCCTCTTTTACCTTGTACTTTCCCCTTCAGGATTACTTTTAGTAGGCTGTTGTGTCTTTTAACATGCCCCAAAAATTTCATTTGTCTTGTTTTAATTGCGTTTAGTAGTTTTCTTTTCATTTTTAGCTGTTTTAAAACTTCATCATTTGTTTTCTTTTCTTTCCATCCAATTCTACCTATTCTTCTATAAATCCACATTTCAAAGGCTTCAATTCTCTGTTCTGTTTTCTTGTCTAATTTCCATGTTTCTGCACCATATAGGATTATTGAGAAGATGTAACATTTTGATATTCTTAGTTTTAGCCCTAGTGTTATTTGTTTTGATGTTAGTATGTTCTTCATGACATTAAAATTACTTTTTGCCATTCCTATTCTTTTGTTTATTTCAGTTGCACATTTTCCATCACTGGTTATAGTATGTCCAAAGTAGTTGTAGTTCTGAACTGTCTCCATGTCTATTCCTTCAATTTTGATATCCACTTGTGGGTTTTGAGTATTTTCTTTGTTTATGATCATAGTTTTAGTCTTTTTGATATTCATATCTAGTCCATATTTTTTTGCTTATCATGTTTATTTCATTAAGTAATTGTTGTAGATCTTTAGAATTTTCTGCTGAAATCTAATACCTTGTTCAATTATCTAAAAATTGTATATAATATGTTATAAATCTCTCTCTCTCTCTGCGATCATGACTCAATCAGAGTAGGATTCCAGACTCCCACATGAAGTCAGCTGTCAGGTTAAGTGTGTTGATCACCCCCCACAGACAGAACATCACATTTAGAGTCTGCCAGATCCACTCTGACTGAACACCTGTTAATACGTTGCACTGTGTTCTGCGCCAGTGGCCTAGTGCATCCGATTTCAGCCAGCATTTTATTCAGGTTCGCTTTCCTTAGCCTTTGATTGTCCCCAATCTTCCTGCAAGGCAGCAGATTGTTTTTTCTGTAGGGGGATTCTGCCCTTAGATGGTCTGCCCTCCCAGGTTTACGAGCACCATCTGCCCGAGTCACTAGAGGTGACTAACACAGACATGCACACACAAAGATATGAGATGTGAATAACACAGACATGTACACAGCGATACGAGACATGACTAACACTGACACACATTAAGATATATGACACATGAATAACATAGACATGCACATAAAGATATGAGATATGACTGACATAGACATGCACACACACAAATATGACACATACCTAACATAGACATACACACAAAGATATAAGATATGACTAACATATGCGTGCACACAAAGATATGAGATGTGAATTACACAGACATGCACACACAAAGATATGAGATATGACTAACATAAACATGCACACAAAGATATGAGATATCCCTAACCCAGACTTGCACACACAAAGATATGACACATGACTAACACAGATACACACTAAGTTATGAGATATTACTAAACTCAGACGCACATAAAGATATGAGACATGATTAACACGGACACACCAAGATATGAGAAATGACTAACATGACACACACCTAGATATCAGCCATGGCTAGCACACACACACACACAAGCTAAGATTTGAGCCATGGCTAGCACAGAAACACATCAAGAGATGAGCCATGACTAGCACAGAAACACATTAAGATATGAGTAATGGCTTCACGGAAAAACACCAAGAAATGAGCCAAGTCTAGCACATAAACACATTGAGGTATCCATATGCTTGGGTTAGTCTGCAGACTCTTCTTAACGTGTGAATCATCGACATACGAGATGCAGGCCCCGAATAACTGTTCACAGGTTTCGTTCAAACAGTTGTCCAGAGATTTGAGAGCAGTCTGACCCATAGAACGTTCCCTTGCATGCACAGTTCCCGGTTGACTGTTCACAGTACGTTTCCTTGCACGTACAGTCTGCACTTTCCGGGTCACATATGATGTCACAGCCATCAGAACACGTCTGTTCGCACTGTAGCCCAAAATTACCATCGGGACAAGTGTTATTACAGGTATAGCCAGGATGTTTACATTGTAGACATTTTCTGGATTTTTCTCACATAAAGGACAGACACTGAGACAAGACCTGGAGCAGTCGTGTCCATAGATCCCATGAGAACATTTGCTGTGACACGTACTGATGATGACGTTGCAGCTTTTGCAACACCCACTACACACTGCACAAAACGACCAAGAATACCCGTTCAGACAATAGGTGTCTGTAAATGTTTGCACCTCATACACCGTCAGTGCACTGCCGACCTGCGAAATGATCAGTGAGTACTCAATCTGAATGTGTGCCATTGGCGTTTGTGTGGTGACTACAATAGTGTTCATAGAAACATTAGGGTATGATATATCATTGCACTGGAACACTATGCCGCCACTGTCAGAGAAAGCCTTTAGAGTGGCATTCTTTACCCAAATCATAGCGCTAGCTCGATGATAGATTCGAATGATGTGAATCTTCTGGGGCGTGGCAAAGTTCAGATACCAGTAAACAATGCTATAAATATATGTAGATTGATTCTTAAAACCATTAGAAATTTTGTCTCTGAAATCTGTTCCATTGCATTGATAAAAAGCTTCCGTATGGAAAGAGTTAATATGTATAGTGAGATTATTTTAAGATCTATAAGGGGCATGCCTAGAATAACAATTGGAAGTCATAATATAAATAATCTCAGGTATACTGGTGAAACAGTCTTAATCACTAAGAGTGAAAATGAGTTACAAGAAATGTTAGATATTATAGTGAAGAAATGAATTTGTAAACAAACACCAGACATACCAAGAGTTGTCATACCCCCTACTGCCCATACCAGAACAGACCCCCTGGACAGAGGAATGCAAATTGTAAATACAAATATGGACAGATGTGAAAGAAATACTTGACAGGGAGGAACAAAATAGTATACAGTGTAAACAATAACTCTCAGTTTCTTGGATGAAGAATACCTACAAGACCTATAGATTCATGTGTACACAGATGGATCAGCACAGAATGCAGTAAAGAATGGGAGAGTATGAGCATACATAGAGTACCCAACTAACACTAGGAATATGAATAAAATAGAAACAAGGAAATATTGTCATAATTATGATGCAGAAATCCAAGCACTAAAGTTGGCAATAGAAAAACTGCTGAACAGTAATCTTAGCCCACAGCCTGTAGTATTTTTGACAGATACAAGATCAGTACTCCAGGCAATGCAATCCAGAAAATTGCCACATCTGCAGACCTTATTGACTGAACTCTGCAAGCACTACAGGGTTGCCCTGCAGTGTATCCCATCTCACTGTGGAATACCAGGAAACGAGAGAGCAGATCAGCTGGCAAAAGACTGAGCAACAGGCACACAACCAGATGTACCAGTTACATACTATCAGATGAAGCAGATAATCAAATCAATCAGAAGACCACATGCCCCAAATCAGGATGCCTTTCATAATATGCATTGATATGAACAAGTTATCATTACACACCTCAGAACAGAACAAAATCGACTCCACAGTCACATATATACAAAATTCAAGATCGGCATCTCAACTACATGTACATGTGGACAGGAGCCCAAGACTGCTGAGCACATACTTCAAGACTGTACTGAATATAGTAGACTGAGAAAAATCCATTTGCTCCATACATACAATACTACAGACAAAACTATATGGGCCACTGCAAGAATTACAAAAGACAGTAAAATTTATACAGGAAATGACATTGCAGATTTAGACAATACTTCAAGCGAGCGAAAGATAAATAGATAGTGAAGAAAAACAAAAATAAAGGACTCAGCCTCAATAGCAAAAAGACAAAAGTAATGGAAGCAACAAAGAAAAAGACATCACTGCAATGCACAATAAAGACAAGTCATTATCATCATTGAGTGCCGTCTCCGCATCAAAGGTTGACTACCATGGAACGCCATTCCACTTTGTCTCTTGCTTTGATGGTGCAGATTATTATAGGTTGACTTGTCCATCTTTTGATGTTACTCATTCATGTTAGTCTCGGTCTGCCTCTGCCTCTTTTACCTTGTATTTTCCCCTCTAGGATTACTTTTAGTAGGCCGTTGTGTCTTTTAACATGCCCCAAAAATTTCATTTGTCTTGTTCTAATTGTGTTTAGTAGTTCTCTTTTCATTTTTAGTTGTTTTAAAACTTCATCATTTGTTTTCTTTTCTTTCCATCCAATTCTACCTATTCTTCTATAACTCCACATTTCAAAGGCTTCAATTTTCTGTTCTGTTTTCTTGTCTAATGTCCATGTTTCTGCATCATACAGGAATATTGAGAAGATGTAACATTTTGATATTCTTAGTTTTAGCCCTGGTGTTATTTGTTTTGATATTAGTATATTTTTCATGGCATTAAACATTAAACACAAGTGGAACGATATTAAAACAGGTAAAATGAATTTAAATAGCTGGGAACAATGTTAACATCAGATGGTAGTTGTACAACAGAGGTGATACTACAGGTCCAGAATGGCTCAGGTAGAAAGTAGCTTTCTAAAAAATCGAGGAAGATGCTAGGAAATCCATTTTTGACAATAGAAATAAGAAAACGTGTTCTTAAATGTTTTGTAGAGCCAGTTTTAACATATGGATGTGACTGAATCATGGACAATAGGACAACAAACAAGAAAATCACTGGAGGCTGTAGAATTGTGGCTTTACAGAAGAGGGTTGAGAATACCATAGACAACTAAGAAGAGTAATGAAAACATTCTGAAAAAGGCCAAAGCAAAAAGAGAGCTAATTTCCAATATTAGGAAGAAACAATAATAATTTTTGGTCATGTGATTAGAAGGGAACCGCTGGAATATATTGTGAGAATTGGCAAATTTGAGGGATGAAGAGCTAGAGGGAAGCAAAGAGAAAAGATATTTGACAGCTTAAAAGAATGGCTTGGCAGAAAGTCAACAATAGAAGTGATAAATAATGGTTGAGATAAAAAGTTGTGGAGAGACATGATCACCTACGCCTTCAGGCATGGTAATTGATGATGATTCGAATTCCAAAAATGTTAACATTAAATAAAAGCTCATCCAATTCCCTATTCTATCTATCTATCTATCTATTGACCTTTCGAGCCGTAGCTGGTCCATAGAGCGTAGACCAAGATACTCCTTCTCTTATCTAAATTTTTATTCTACCAATTTTCAAGTCTTTTATAGATATTTTATCAAAACTTGCCATTTATCTCTGTTCTGTGCAAGCAGCTCTATCTCATTGAGGGAGCCAATTCCTGCTGCTCTTGCCTCTTTCATCAATGCTCTTCTAAGTGTTTCTCTGGGTCTTCCTCTTTTCCTCTTACCTGTTGTTTCCCACATGAGGGCTTGCTTTGCTATTCGGTTATTATCTCTTTCATCACATGGAAACAAAGTTGAACACATTCGAAAATAAATGTCTAAGGAAAGTCCTTGGTATAGAGTGGAACGAATTAAAAATAAATGAGGAAATTAGAGAAATCGCCAATCAACCACTAATATCTTCAGTAATAAAGAAAAGAAAGACGATGGTCATATGTTAGACATGTGATGAGAAGAGATAATTCCCCCCTATTCAGCAATATATAATAAGCTTAGGTTCAGATCAAAGATTCACCTCTGAGGTTGACCAGAAATAGGAACCTAAATATTCCAAAACGCTTAAAAAAACCAAGGACTTCTAAGAGTTAACCAACACATCAGTTCACTAACAAAGCTCTAACGGACCATTAACTGACACATTGGTTTTGACGGGGACAGTTGAATATTATATTTGTAAAGAGCCAATTTCAATTTTATATCCACCAACACTTGTATTTGATACCTTGAATAGATTTTATAAGTGCTTCCTGTCAATACCAGGCATAATATATATTGTGGATATTTAAAAAATGTTCAATTTAAATTTGTGTTTATTTCTTACAAATAATGGTATTACTCTACTTCTACCTATTGTCCCTAATTTAATTACTTGTGAACATAAATGGACTAAACAAATTGTAAAATTGAGAACTTGATTACTTTGTGTAAAATTTCAAGAAAAATGGATAGTAACATCTCTAGTCTTAGTAAAAAAGAGGTATGTGAAATAATATCAAAGAGGCCAACACAAAAAGGGAGCTCTTAAAAAACACCAGAAAGAAGCAATCAACATTTTTCGGGCACATCATGAGAAGAGGAAAGATGGAATACTTGGTAACAACTGGCAAAATAAAAGGAAAGAGAGATCGCGGACGACAAAGAGAGAAAATACTGGATAGCTTGGTGTCATGGCATGGAAAACAGCCAACAACAGAACTGATACGATGCACTGTAGATAGAAGATTGTGGATGGACATGATCACCTACGCCAACCGGTAAGGCACATGATGATGATGATGAAATAATATATTTTGAATTGAAAATTATCTGCCTAAATATTTTAGACAATTTATAATATATTTTTCCTTCAGATAATCACATATCATCAATAAATTGCTATTTAAATTTTCTGCAACCATTTTCCTTCCTGGATAACATGTACACATTTAATTATATTATTGCAATCGTATTATTGAAAATGTAAGGAAAAAAAGAATGTTATGGAATTTTTTAAACTCCACAAATTTTAATTAAAAAATGATAAATTTGGCATCATAGTAATGTTTAAAGTGAAAAAAAAATTATGGTAACATGTTGCGCACTCATCTTTAATTTTTTTAGGCTTAATTCTTCTTCTTCTTCTTTCCTTCCTCATTTGCCCGTCAGCGTCGAGGGGAGATATAATTTGCGGTCTTTTGCTCTTCTGTTCACCTCCACTGCTGTTATGCTTCCTAGTGCTTCTAATATTCCATCGATCCATCTTTTTCATGGTCGACCCTTAGGTCTGGTATTCTCGCAATGTTTAATGAGGGCTCGTTGTGTTGTGTTTTGATTACTCTGCCTTGTCATGTGGCCAAACCATTTTATCTTTTGCTTTTTTATATATTCTATGGCGGGGGCTATTCCTAGCTTTTTTCTCAGTTCTTCATTTCTGATCTTAACTGTTTCCTGCCATTTGTCTGACACATTTAATCTCAGTAGAGGTTATTTTTCTTATTGTTCTTGCATCTAGGGTCCAGGACTGGCATTGGTAGCACAACGTTGGAATGAAGATTGTATTGTTTAGTGCCCGTTTTGCCTCTAGAGTTATTTCCCTGTTGGACAATAGTGGTGATAACTGTCCAATGATTTGACAAGCTTTGATGCATCTAGTCTATCTCTGCTGTTTGTGAATTGTTGTTTGTCACTAAACTTCCTAGGTATTTGAATTCCTCTACTTGTTTTAGTTGTCTACCGTCAGTAGTAGTTTGTTGATGTTCTTCCGTCAGTCATATTTATGTTGATGTTCTGTTTATTTTTGGTGACATCCATGACTTCTGTTTTGTTGATGTAGACTTTCTCTCTTTCTCTGCAATCAAGACTCAATCAGAGTAGGATTCCAGACTCTCTCATGAAGTCAGCTGTCAGTTTAAGCGATTGAATTGCCCCATATAGTTTCTCTTCCAGGGAGGTGGGTGTGAACCACATTGCTCTTTTCTGGTCTGTGTACTGGGGTCAATCCTGTAGAACATGTTTTGTAGTCATATTGTCCAGACTTTCATGATGTTTTTCGTGCCTGTGATGTTGAGTTTATTTAAGTGTTCTTGTAGGTCATCCATTTTTGTATGTAAGAGTGGCTGATCATCTGCAAATAAAAGCTTGTTGATCTCATCTTTCTCTGATGGGTTGGTTTACTTGCATATATAGTCCATGTATGTAATATTGAGTGGGGGGTGGAGGGATGGGGGGGTGTTGAGAAATGGTGTGGTGGTGGTTATACTACACACCCCTGTCTTACACCTGATCTAACTTCGAAGTGGTCCATGTAGCCCACTGCTGTTCTGACCCTGCAGCTGCCGTTGATGTAGACTTTTAATTAAGTTGGTTAGATGTTGGGTTACTACGTATGTTATTAGTATCACATAGTTGTTCTCTGTTTACCCCGTCGAATGCTTTTTCCTGGTCAATGAAGGCTATGTACAAATTTTGACGGTGCTCTGACATTTTTTCTGCAAGCTGTTTTAAGGTGAATAGAGCGTCAGTACATCCTCTGTTTTTTCAGAACCACATTTGAAAATCACTTAACTGTAGTTCTATTATTGGTCCCAGCCTTTTTTCCACAATGTTTAGGTTTACTAGGCTGTATAAAAACATAATTTGATAATTTGTAGGCACATACATTAAGAGTTAAAAACTAATCAAATCTAGCCCCATAGTTTATCATGTAAAAAAGGCGTTAAGTACTTAATACTTCATTATAGGTCTACTAAACCTTATAATTTTAAATGAGGTTCCTACTTTAAATTCATGAGTCTAGTATCAATTTACAGCTAACTAGGGATAGGGAGGAGGTGGGGGATTTATTTTTGTAACATTGAATTAAGAAAAGAGGTAACTAATAATACAGTTACTTCCATGTGTTTTAACATGATTACCTTAGTTCTAATGTGTTTAGCTCTGTCTGCATAAACAAGTGTATTCCTTGATTCCTCAAATTGTGTGCTAGCTGGACTGATGTGAGCAATCATCACTGTCTTACAATTACCTCCAAGGGCATCCTTTAGTAATCTGGTCAGCTTACTATCCCTATAGTTTATATATTTGGGCCCATTTTTGTCACCTAAAATGAAATGAAACTTTGAAGTTAGCCAAACATGATAAAACTAAAAAGTAAAGAAAGCCACTTAATATTCTATACATGTGTAAATTATTGTAATCCCACATTACTAAGCCACAATATTTATAGTATCTACTTCGTGAATGTAATTAAAATTAAGTCACAAAATGTTTCAACAACGCACAATTAAACTTCAGGATTTGAAAGTTACATTATCTAACTCTGCAAGTATTATACCAGCTTTAACTGTTAAGTTGACTAAAAATGCCTGTCAGAGACAGACAAAACGACATTTGGGCCATCAAGCTAACACACAACCATTATGCTATAGATCTCACAATCACAACAAGTGTTACCATTCGGACAACACTTAAAAGGTCACACAACACTGCTCCTGGTCCAAATGGTGTTCGGTATGATGACATAAGTGATTTAGCTGACGACGACTTGACAAAACTGGCCAATGAGTTTAATGCCAGCATTCAGAGTGGCCAGATTAAGGAGGAGTGGCTACACAGCTACTTACTACCGCTACCGAAGCCAAACAAGGACCATTCTCAGATCAGTGCCTACATAATCATCATGATGCAGAACACTGTGGGCAAACTACTGGAGAAAACAGTTGCCCATGTACTCACCTGTCACCTTGAATAAATATGCTAATTCCAACCCACACTCGAAGGTTATAAATATAACAAAGAAACATGGCTCAATGTGGGAGACTTTGCCTATGATGTCTTCGAAGGCTTCCATAGATGAAATGAGAGACCATGTGATGCTGCTGTAGATCTGGAGGATGCATAAAACAGGGTACCATCTGAAAACCTCATGCACTCCTTCCTCATTATAGCTCGTTTCAAATCATGTGCCCAACTTCAAAACGCTATTACTCAGTAACCATTTGTTAAAAACTGTTGAAATTTTCCAAATGTTATTAGAATGCAAAAGACCTTTTAAATGTATATTTAACAAATGTCTTGCAGCTGCAGTTTTCTTAAAGCGGCGAATTTCTTTGATGTTTGTCAAAATTGTAAATTGTGAACCCCTAAAGAATAGAAATTACCGTAGTTGCTGGTCTGTGATTAATTTTCACTAGGTAAAGGCGTGGCCTTAATGGGGAAATAACCTAATAAGACAAAACACCAGGAGAATTATTGTCTTCTCAGTTCGAGGACGGACGATAATATCAAGGTATACCTGTATGTCCAATTTTCATAGTTGTGTGGTCCTGAAAAGGACCGTTTGTTGAACTAATTTAAGGTAATATAGGGGCCAACATTGTGGGGGCTATATACTTTCATTCTGAATTAGACGAGTCTAAAAGATTAATAACTGTTTGGGGTTGAACATTCCACAAACCATCATTTTTCCAATATTCCTCTTCCTGTTTTAAGACGTGTTCTTCACATTTAGCCCAATAATCTTTGTCTATATTTAATAAAGTGAGATTAGCAAGAGTCTTTACATCGCATATTTGAATGTTGTATTTTCATCTGCCACTTGTCCTTTTAATTTTGCCCAGATTAGTTCTATTGGATTTAAATGAGCATGGTAAGGTGGCAGCCTCAAACTTATATGGCCGTGCTCTTGGATAATCTTATCTATTTGAAAAATCTTTGTCCTTTGTTTTTGCTTTACTAGAGATAGTAATTCAGGTTTTAAGTACATGTTATTAAATTGTATGTGCTCCTTTGTGAGCCATATCTTAATAGCATCTTTTGTACTGGATGACGTCGAGACTTTATCTTCAAGTGCAACAATGTTGTGGTACGCTGCATTGTCCATTATTAGGCAAGATGGTTGATCTAGTGATGGGAGAGCAGAATTTTCAATCCAATGTCTAAATATGTGACCATTCATCTCAGAGTGATAATCCCGATTGTCTATGGATTTTGAAAGAAAAATGAGCTCTGCATTCTGTATTAGTCCATGTTGTCGACTACCTGCATGCGCGATTATCAAGCGCTGTCCTTTGCTGCTAGGTATTAATCTCTTAATCTTTCCATCTGATGACTGCCATTCCCTTTGGTTAGTGTGGTGAGCATTGATCCATGTTTCATCCAAGTACACAATATCATAACCTTGCTTGCGCACCTCTTTTACTTCACGTAAGTACTTGCTTCTCATGACTACTATATGTGGCTTCTCACAGATGATGTTTCGTCCATTGGAATACTTTCTGAATGTAAAACCTGCAGCTCTCACATTCCTTCATAATGTAGACTTTGATATTTCAATACTGTTGTTCTTTTTCAGCGATACTTTTAATTTTCTTATTGTAACAGTTTCATTCATACCCAACATTTTGTGAATTTGACTTCTAATAAGTTCACTGTCGAAATTATCCAACATTTTTGCTCTTCCTTGTGATTTTGTATATTTTGAACATTGACGGTCACGTGCTTGAATCCAGCGATTAAATGACCGTTTAGATAAATCCAAAATGTGTCTTGTCCTATTCTCAGGGTTTTCTAAAGAATGAAATAATCTTCCTCGTTTAGCCTCTTTGCAAAAATAGTCATACATTTTTATTGCGATGTTTTGTAGCTGCAGAATTTCATTTTAAGACTCATGATAAATGTTATCGTTCCACGTCTCCGCCGCTGAATGAACGGAAATGGAACACACACAGTCTCGTGTTTTTTACAAGTGTCTAATTGTGTCAGAAAACCCACATTGAAAGCGTGCAAACACATCAATTTGACCGTGTATGGATTTTTACTCGCTATTTTTAACTTAAAATACTGTAAACATTAAGTTTTGACTACATCAATGGGTCGTTATAAATTTATATAAATTAAATAAGCAACAATAATAACCAAATGTTTTTTTTAATGAAATTAATTCCCTGTTGGGTTCTAACCATTATAACTTTACATGCCAATTTTGAACAACTTACAAAAAGCGGTTAAAATGATATCGATTTTAAAAGTTGGGCACGAGTTATGAAACGGACTATAGATGGATTGCTGCAGCACTGTTTCAGAGGAAGATCATACTCAGATGTGGAAGTTGGTCATCTGAGCCAACATCCATTTGTCCTGGGCTACCACAAGGCTCATCATTGTCACCAGTTCCATTTAACATGTACACAATAAAGATCACGGAACAACAACTGGATGGGAGGGGAAGAACTATGACTTTTGCTGATGACATTCTGGTATATTGACAGGGACGAGACAGAAGTGAAATCACCTCAAAATGCAAAACGAACTCGATCACATCTCTTCCTGGTGTGGAGTATCATGCAATTCTAATAAAGCATCAGTTGCATGGTTCTCCCTTAACAATCATATCGTTAATACGACCACACCGGTAGTACGAATAGGAGCTGATGAGGTGACCAGGGACAAGTTGATGACATACCTCGGAGTTAAATTTGATCGCAGCCTGTGTTTTTGGGACCACGTCAAAAATCTGATAACAAAATCCCGCAAAGGATTAGCCGCCTTGAAGATCATGGCAGCTGCCAACATTGAGCAGAGGCTACTTATTCTTCTGTTCCAGGGATTAGTCCTCGCACCAATCGAGTATGCCCTGGCAATTCTTACTGTCAGGATAACTCAAATTGATAGGCTGGAGAAAATACAAAATGAAGCCATGCGCATTATCTTGGGATGTACAAGGAACACTCCCTGTATAGCAATGAGGTATCTTCTTGACTTTCCAACCATGTATGACAGAATCAAGATCTGGAGAGCACGACATACCTGAAAATTAGTACAGATAAAGAGTATCCATTGCACCACGTGCTCAAAACAGGGAAAGGTGCCAGGTTAAAAAGAGGCAAATCATGGGTTGGCTGAGCAGAAGATGTCATCAAACAGGTCTGTGGGCTTACCAATATCAGCATTGGTGAGGAGTGGATACCGATGCCTACATCATTCAAGGGAACTTTCTTGTGTATTGTCACACTCAACAGGAAATGTAGGGAACAGAACCCGGTCGTGGTTAATGCTGAGGTCAACAGTCTCATCTGCGATAACACCGATGAGAAAGATGCAGTCATCTATACAAACGGATCTGTAATACCACACCAAAGAAGTGCATGGGCATTTACAGCACGCTCGACAGGCAGAATAGTCTACAAAGACAGTGGTGCATACGTCATGACCACTAGTAGCATGACAATGGAGGTGATGGCAGTGACCAAGACATTCAAATGGTTAGAGTCACAAGACTACACCCATGCATGTATACTGAGTGATTCGATGAGCATGATAAAATAAGTGGATGCAGGCTATGTATGTATGCAATGGGTAGAGTCATGACAAAGGTCACCTTTGTCTATGTCCCTGGACATGCAGAAGTACGGGGAAATGAAAGAGTGGACAGGTTGGCTAGCTGCACTGTCATTGAGGGCGGGCAACCAATGGATCAGGGGGACATCATCAATGCCCTCTGAGATGTGGAAAGAGCACAGGAATTCGACAAACACAGCTCCACCTCACTTCTTCGGATGATGGAAATGGGAGTTAAGATGGGCACAGCCAGAAATGAGAAACTTAGTTGCCGCGTAAGAAGACGTATCAAACAAAACAGAACTGGAGTCGTCAGTCGATGGACACTGCGGGACTTGCTGAGGAGGGAATCTGAGCACCTATGGACATGTTCGGAGTGCAATGATGATGACCCGCAAATAACTCAATAATCCTTTATGGTCACACAGATTACTCACTGAGAGCATTAATACAGTTGCCAAGAGCCAGCAGTGAACGGTTAATGTGAGCTCCTTCTACCATTCTTTTTCCCCGGTTGTGTGTATTAGCTGCTCGTTCTGACCCAGCCAAGTCAACTAAAAATAAGCGACCTGTGCGGACTTCCTGCATCACATTGCGGATCCTGTTTCTCTGTTTAACTGTGACCTGGAGAATGGCATGTGACCTGGATGAGGTGGCATTGGCAGCTGTTGATTCTTGTGTTCTTTCTAGGTTTCCTTTGACCAACATTCCCATGACCTGAGTAAGAGATATAGAATCCTCACATATTAAAATAAAATCATCAAGAATTTATTAATTAATTTTATCAAATTTATTTTGTTAAAATCTTACAAAATCTCCTAGTTTTTTTTTTATATTTTTATATCAAAAGTTACTCTGAAACTGCAAATATTAAACACAAAAAATATTTTTTTGCAGGTTTTCAATCATTCAGTTTTTCTTTTTTCCCCCAAAAAAATGTGCCCACTATATGTAAAAACCAAGATGCTTTAGCTCTTCACCATGGAGAGAACAAAAAGTGTCATTAAATATTTAAAACAGACAAAGCTGCTAATAAAGAGACTATACCATGAATTAGAATCTTACTTGCCGAAACAAGAGGCAGCTACTCTGAAATTCATGCTTAATGACAGATTGGCTTTTAAGACCATTACTTTTGCTGGAAACAATGTCAACATGAAATACCCTTATGGGTTTGTCTACAAAGTAAGTGCATCCTCTGGAAGCTGTTGCTCTAACTTTGAAGCAGAAACAGTAACCATTAATGCTGCCATCCATCTAATTCACAAACTATTTTACCAGAAAGAACACACAGACACTGATATTACTCTTTTAACTGACTTATACTCTTCATTGCAAGACCATTACCAGTCTAAAGTAAGTGAAATTATGCACATGCTATTCAGTCTGCTCTATTCTATACTATTCTATTCTATTATTGGAATCAGTTTCACTACAGTCGGAGCATCCCCATATCCGCTCCACCGCCTATCCCAGCATTCTCAAATCATATGCAATCTGATTGTTCCTGTAAGGTGTTGATTATAGATACATCTGTAAGTTTTGGCCCCTCTATGTACGCATGAAGATGACAACATGACCTAGATCTAACAATGTCATCAGGGACAATGAGAGCAGAATGCTACTCACAGATGAGCAATAAAGGGAGGGCCTTACTGGAAAGGTACATTACACAAACAGATCATAGTGACATGGATTTGTGATCTGCCTTATGATGTGCATGGTCTTAAATTGTGAACTGTCAGCAGCATCAAGCATGGTACTTGATGATGATGATGGAACTAGCTGTAGACAATTAATGCTTTAAGAGTGATCAAATGGATAATGATCCTCAATATATGTACACTACTTACGTATCTAATGCTGTAATCGTATACTCCCACCGAACGTCAATATTGGTACTTCGCGTTGTATTCTGGTTCATCTTTTGGGTTGGAATATGCCACACACATATCCACATATAATTGACTTCACACACAAGTCTCTTGTAACATAAGAATAGAATGCTTTATTTACACAGTCCATTGAACTTATGTTCTCAATACAAAATCCAGGCAGCTTGGATGACCTACTATCCTAATCACTAATACTAAAAGTGTCCACGCACACTGGCATGGCGCAATCTAGCTACTCCATGGAATTAGATGTGACTTGCGTCTGGCCTTTGTGCATCTCCTTAAAAACCTCCTGTCCCAACCAATGAAATTTCACCACGTCACACTCAGCCTTGATCCCACTTTGCTCTCTGAATTTCAATTACTCCTCATGTCTCCCACATCTTTCTTGATATTCCTGAGATCTACCTATGCCTCAACTCCACTCACCTGTCACTCTTAACTTATGACCACTCTCACCAACCCTCTCACTCCCAAACTTCATGCACAACCCTTACTCATGCCCTACCTCATGAGTCTCACTCCCTTCTTAACACACCAAGATTATCTTCACCTCCTTACACTCCCTATTACACATTCACACCAGATGGTTGGAAACACAATTTCAGCATCAGTGAGACAAGTACACCTGAATCCCCAATCAGTTTTGAGGATGTAGTTTGCACAATCAAGAATGCCCCAGGGCCGGATGGTATAAGATAGTCTCTTAAAAGAAGCCGAACCTGATGTAAAGAGAATTACTACAGACTTCAATCAGAGCAATAGGACCAGGGACGTCCCAGAAGAATGGTTACACATAGTTACCTGGTTCTGCTCCCTAAGTCAGGCAAAGATAAGACCACACTAAGTGGATATTAAATTATTACTAAGCAGAGTGTCTATGGAATGATTCTCAAAAAAAATTTTCTCCAAAAAGCTAGTGACGCTACTTGAGATCAAAGGATTGTTGCCAAATATAGTGGATGTACATTGGCCAGTCAGGGTCACTACTGCTAATGTTTCCATACTTGTTTATGATGTTTATGAATCCTTTGACAGGAAAGACGAATCAGCATTGGCTGGCCTTGATCTTGAGGATGCATGCTATCAAGTGGACTAGGCACACTTGTACACCTACTTAGCAAGACAGGTTTTGACCTATAGCTTATGCACTAGGTGGCACAAGTGCTGGTGTGAAGGAAAGTGGTGCTATGTTTCGGTACCTAGACATATGAGTCAAGATATATATCATAAGAGTTGCCTTGAGGATTGCCATTATCACCTGCCTTGTTTAATATATAAACTGGTGGAACGTAGAAGTTGAGGAAGCTTGGCAGAATAAGACACAAATGGCCAAGACATGGCAGAAAGCCCGAAAGAATGGAAGAACACAACCTGAGCTCTTGAAGCGTCTGAAAGAAGAGGTCGACCAAAAAATGATGAACTTTAAACTGTGTGCTAAGCAGGCTAAGGATGCCAGGTGGGATAATTTCTGCAAAAAAAGTGTGCTCAGAAAAATCATTAGACATATTCTGGTGCCTTCATCAGACCATGAATGGCACAACACGACACAGTGACATACCAGACTTGCAGAGCACAGGCCAGATATGGCACAAATCTGATGAGAGCAAAGGGAAGGCCCTGCTTGCCCGCTACATTGAGCAGACTGACCAAAGAATGAGACTGTAAGAATGAGGATACTGGGGTCTCTTTCAGAAATGTAGTGCTGGGAGAAGATCTCACATTCATAACCGATACTATTTACACACCACTTAAAAGGTCACACAACACTGCTCCTGATCCAGATGGTATATGGTACAATGACATAGGCAATTTAGCTGACAATGACTTTACAAACTGGCCAAAGAGTTTAACGCAAGCATTCACAATGGCCAGATTAAGGAGCTACACAGCTACTTACTACCGCTACCAAAACCAACCAAGGATCATTCTCAGATCAGTGCCTACATAATCATCATGATGCAGAACACTGTGGGCAAACTACTGGAGAAAACAGTTGCCCATGTATTCACCTGTCACCTTGAACAAATACGCTAATTCCAACCAACACTCGAAGGTTATAAATATAACAAAGAAACATGGCTCAATGCGGGATACTTTGCCTATGATGTCTTCGAAGGCTTCCATAGACGAAATGAGAGACCATGTGATGCTGCTGTAGATCTGGAGGATGCATACAACTGGGTACCATCTGAAAACCTCATGCACTCCTTCCTCATTAGATGGATTGCTGCAGCACTGTTTCAGAGGAAGATCAAACTCAGATGTGGAAGTTGGTCATCTGAGCCAACATCCATTTGTCCAGGGCTACCACAAGGCTCATCATTGTCACCAGTTCTATTTAACATGTACACAATAAAGATCACAGAACAACAACTGGATGGGAGGGAAAGAACTATGACTTTTGTTGATGACATTCTGGTATATTGACAGGGACGAGACAGAAGTGAAATCGCCTCAAAATGCAAAACGAACTCGATCACATCTCTTCCTGGTGTGGAGTATCAGGTGCATTGGTCAATTCTAATAAAGCATCAGTTGCATGGTTCTCCCTTAACAATCATATTGTTAACACAGAAACACCGGTGGTACGAATGAGAGTTGATGAGGTGACCAGGGATAGATTAATGACATACCTTGGAGTTAAGTTTGATAGCAGCCTGTGTTTTCGGGACGACATCGACCATGTGATAACAAAATCCAGCATAGGATTAGCTGCCTTGAAGGTCATGGCAGATGCCAACATTGAGTAGAAGCTACTCACCCTTCTGTTCCAGGGACTAGTCCTCGTATCAATCGAGTATGCCCTGGCAATTCTTACAGTCAGTAAGACACAAATTGCCAGGCTGAAGAAAAAAACAGAATGAAGCTATGCGCATTATCTTGGGGTGTACGAGGGACACTCCTTGTGTAACAATGATATATTTTCTTGACTTTCCAAACATGGATGACAGGATTAAGATCTGGAGGGCATGAGCATACCTGAAGATAAGTGCAAATAAAGAGCATCCATTGCACCACGAGCTCAACACTAGGAAAGGTGTCCAACTGAACCCGGTCGTGGTTAATGCGGAGGTCAACGGTCTCATCTGGGATAACACAGATGAGAAAGATGCAGTCATCTATACAGACAGATCTGTAATATGACACTAAAGGAGTGCACGGACATTTACAGCATGTTCAGCAGGCAGAATAGTCAAGGAAGACAGTGGTGCATACGTTATGACCACGAGTAGCATGATGATGGAGATGATGGCAGTGAACTAGGCATTCATCTGGTTACAGTCACAAGACTACACCCACTCCTGCATACTAAGTGATTCGATGAGCATGATAAAAAAAAGTGTAGGCGTGCTATGTACACATGCAAAAGTCAAAATATATAGAGTCACGTTTGTTTTTGGCCCTGGACATGCGGGTGTATGGGGAAATGAAAGAGCGGACAGGTCGGCTAGCTGCGCTGTCATTGAGGACGGTCATCCAATGGATCGGGCGGACATCATCAATGCCCTCTGAGATGTGGGAAGGGCACTGAACTTCGACAACCATGAGTCCACCTCACTCATTTGGATGAAAGAGATATAAGTTAAGATGGGCACAGCCAGAAACAAGAAACTTAGTGGGCGTATAAGAAGACTTATCAACCAAAACAGAACTGGAGTCGTCTGGACACTGCAGGACTTGTTGAAGAGGGGATCTGAGCACCTATGGACATGTTCAGAGTGCAATGATGATGACTCGCAAATAACTCAATAACTGAATACACTGCCAGGGTAGCACAAATGAATACTGTTGGACCAGTTTGCACTCTTGCCTTTAGAGATAATATTACAATATATGTACATAATCGCAACAGAGAAGAAATGGCTAGGCAGTTACAGGAAAGTGTGAATTAGATAACTACTTGGTGCAAAAATAACAAAGCACACATTAATTCAGACATCATCATCATCATGTGCCAACCCGGTTGGCGTAGGTGATCATGTCCCTCCACTATCTTCTATCTACAGTGCATCGTATCAATTCTGTTGTTGGCTGTTTTCCATGCCATGACACCAAGCTATCCAGTATTTTCTCTCTTTGTCGCCCACGATCTCTCTTTCCTTTTATTTTGCCAGTTGTAACCAAGTATTCCAACTTTCCTCTTCTCATGATGTGCCCAAAAAATGTTGATTGCTTCTTTCTGATGTTTTTTAAGAGCTCCCTTTTTGTGTTGGCCTATTTGAGAACTTCCTCATTGGTCTTTTTAGCTGTCCAGGGAACTTTCAACATTCTTCTGAGAAATCCCATTTCTGTGGCCTCTAATCATCTTTTCATTTGTTTGTCTACTGTCCATGATTCACTTCCATAGGTCAGAATTGGTTATATAGCACCGATGAACTATCTTTCTCATTTTTATTGACATAGATTTGTTGCATAAGATATTTTTCATTTTGTGAAATGCTATTTTGGTCTGAGCTATTCTTCTGCTTTTTATTTCTGTGGTGCATCTCCCATCTGATGTTATCATTGTGCCCAAGTACTTGAAATGTTGCACTTGTTTCAGATTTGTCTCGTTTATTTTTATGCTGCATGATGGTGATGATTGTTGATTGCGGTTAGCGGGGTAGAGTTCTGCCCTACCAAAGGAGGAGCAAGATGTCTCCTTTCCTCCGCTAGTCTTCGGGACACCCCTGGGCAAGGTGGAGCTCCCGTTTAGCCCCCCTATCAGGGTTATGTGAAGCCATTGGAGCAGGTGGTGGATGGTGTTGTGGGAGCAGCCGACAGGTAGTGCCGGTTATGGTCCCCACACCGCGATGGCAGGCAGAGGATCTCATGTATAGAGACAATGGCTGCGATCTCTGACTAGTACAGTCACTGCCAAGAAGGAAAGGAATGGCAAACTACCTTCTTAAATTGCCTGGAATAATCATGACAAATCACAACCTTATAATTCAAACAAGGTTTCTGTAATGTGACGTTCGCTTAACAACAGAATAGTTAAACTGCAATGGTGCTAGCAGCATGAGGAGTCCGATTATGAACTATATTTCTGATTATATAACTATATACTGCATTTGATAGGTCCCTTTTTTTTAAAATCAACATGTAATCAATGTCACTCAAAAGGCAAGGAGAGGTGTCAGCACGATCAAGATCATGGCCAGAAACCTCTAGCAATTGTTACTATTCTTGCTCATGCAGGCTGTGGTGCTCTCAGTACTGGGCTATTGTTTGGGTATGCTCACTCTCTCGTCAACTCAGATTGCAAGGTTGGAAAGGGTTCAGAATGAGGGTCTATGGGCAGTTCTCGGATGCACCAGATACACCGATGCATTCTATGAGATACTTACTTGATTTACAGAGCATTAGGGTACGACATAGGTCTGCTCAGTTCCCTGTGGAGCATAGGTCTTCAACAAACATTTTCCAAGCTGTTCTGTTTCTTGCAATTCTTTTAAGATCATTCCATGTCTTCTCCATCATCTTTATCTCTGCTCCATCTGTCTTCTCCAAGAATATTTTGGTCTTCCTCTTTGTCTTTTTCCTTGGGGATTCCAAAAAAGGACCCATTGTGTAATACTCTCAGTTGGCTTCCACAATGTGTGTCTTATCCAGCGCCATCATCTTCGCTGTATCACTTTATCCACTGGTATTTGATTGATACTTTTCCATAATTCTGTGTTAGTAATTTTGTCTTGCCATTTCCATCTTTTTTATCCATTAATGAAGGTCTGTATGTTCATGATTGTCCCTATTTTTTGTTCTCCATGTTTCACAGCCATATAATAGGACTGACTTAACATTGGAGTTGAAAAGTTTTATTTTTGTATTTAACCTAATTTCTTTGGATTTCCATGTTTCCCAGTGCAACGGAATGCTCGTCTTGCTTTTGATATCCTTATTTTGGTATCATTCTCTGTTACTCTCTCTTTGTCTATATTTCTGGCCAGATATGTGTAAGATTGTACTTCTAATAGAGGTATTTCTCCTATTGTTATCTGGTTATTGCCAACTGCATTGTCATAATTTTGGTCTTATCTCTATTTATTTTCATTCCCAACTGTTGTGATCTCTCATCATGTATGTTCATTTTATCTTGCATCTGTTGATTATGTGATAGAAGAACTATGTTATCAGCGAAGTCAAAGTGATTAAGTTGCTTGGTCAGTGACCACTGGATTCCATTTCTGTTGGTTTGAGTTTTTTCATCATCCAATCTATGGCCACTAGAAAGAGAAATGGAGATAGAAGGCATCCATGCCTTGCTCCTGTTCTTATTTCAAATACTTCTGTAAGCTGCATTTTGTGCACAGCACTACATTTCATTCCTTCATACTTTGTTCTGATCTGTTTAATAAACTTTATGGGGATTCCGTAATGACTCAGTAAGTTCTGAAACATTCCTCAATCTAAACTATAAAATCCCTTTTCGTAATCTATGAATCTGATATAAAATGAGGACTGTAGTTCCAAGCTTTGTTCAGCTATTATAAGTATGGTAGTTATTTGATTAACACATGATCTGTTTTTCCTAAAATTTGCTTGTTCATCTCTCAAATGTTTCTCTATGGCCTCTTTCAGTCTCTCCAGAATTATTCTGCTTAAAATTTTTCCTGGCACTGATAGTAGCATAATTCCCCTATAATTGTGCACTACTGTAAACTTCCTTTCTTTTGTAGTTTGATCATATCAATTCTTTACTTTGTTGTCAGATTATTATATTTTTTTTCATTCACGTAGTAAAAAGTTTCCCGTGTGTTACGGCGCGGGACTTTATTATTAAGGAAGTAAAGAATAGTGACACTGTGACCTTCCAAGCATGTCGTAAGAGGCGACTAAGGAGGTTGATTGATGGCTTGACAAGCTGTCATTGTAAAAAAGTAGTGTTATGGAAACAGAGCCGTAGATTTCAAAAGCAGTGATTTCTGCATTATGTGCCATTTTGGCACGCAAGGTTTCTTTTTTTGAGATCGTGGTTCTGCCCTATGTGCCATCTTCGGCTCGAAAGGACAATAGATAGATAGTAAAAAGTACTACAATATCATAAACGCACACATTTTTTTTTAAACAAAATCAGCCAATTTTCAAGAAATTGTCCCCCACCACCTTTTTTTTTTCTCATGATGAGGGAAATCTCCTCAGTCGTCAGCATGACATCAAAGAAACCTTTGTAGCACAGGAAAGTTGGTGAACAATGCGAAGTGGGAGCTGAACATATGGGTTAAAATTACGGCTGATGACTGCCATATGAATAGACAAAAGTAACCAGAAGTGATGGGGAGGCCATGTAGTCAAGTTTCAGGCTAAAAATTGACTGTAAATCAGGAAACAATTAACACATCCAATCCCCATTTCTCGTCTTGTGTAAATACACTACAGTGTAGCAAATGGTAAAAGAAAGTTTGATTTTCAAAACTTAGAATGTTACATTTAAGTGGGAGTAATTTTTACTAAGGAATCATAACAATGTGAGTCACTAGTATATGAATCGTAATCTAGGGTTAAACTTTCTTTTTAAAAGAATAATCTTTTCCACTTTCCTAGTTGTAAACAGTTGTTGTCAGAGATAAAAAGTGCTAACTTCAATAGCTACACAGCTGTCATTGAACAATTTATTTCTGAATTTGATCGACAATTTCAAGATTTTTAAATTTTTCATCATCAAATGGAACTTTTTAATAACCCATTTATGTGTATAGTTGAGTGTCAACCATCAGAACTTCAACTAGAGTTACGTGAACTACAGTGTGACCCTTCCTAAGTACAGTAAAGGCATTCAAGAGTGACTTGTGGAAATTACTACCAAATGAACATTATCCACTTCTAAGAAAATGGACAGGACAACATTTTCTGTAAAATAAACATGAAATTGTATCTAGAAGCTAAATTACTAGAGGGACGAGACAAACAATGACATTTCAGCAAAAGCCTTCATCAGGTTCAAAACAAAAAAACACAAAGATCTACATGATAGGCAGATACTATTCTAAAATAAACAAAGAAATATCAACACAAAAGTGAAACAAATGATCTGAAAAATGGCGAAAAGAAACGGTGGCCAGAATTTACATAGCTGGTGTTACATGACTTCTTCTTCTTTCCTTCCTCATCTGCCTTTCAGCGTCGAGGGGAGATATAATTTGTGGTCTTTTGCTCCTCTGTTCGGCTCTGTTGCTGTTATGCCTAGTGCTTCTAATATTCCATTGATCCATTTTTTTCGTGGTCGACCCTTGGGTCTGGTGTTCTCACAATGTTTGTTGAAGGTTCATTGTGTTGTGTTTTGATCTTTCTGCCTTGTCACGTGGCCAAACCATTTTGTCTGTTGTTTCCTGATATATTCTGTGGCAGGGGCTATTCCTAGCTTTTTTCTCAGTTCTTCATTTCTGATCTTATCTCTCAGGCTGTTTCCTGTCATTCGTCTAACACATTTCATCTCAGTAGAGGTTATTTTTCTAACTGTCTAATGATTTGACAAGCTTTGTTGCATCTTGATTCTATCTCTGCTGTTTAAGAATTATCGTTTGTCATTAAACTTCCTAGGTATTTGAATTCTTCTACTTGTTTTAGTTTCCTGCCTTCTATAGTTATGTTGATGTTCTGTTTATTTTTGGCGACATTCATGACTTCTGTTTCGTTGATGTTGATTTTCATGTTGTATTTTGTGCCAGAGCTGTTGAGTTTATTTAAGTGTTCTTGTAGGTCTTCTATTGTTTCATGTATTAATGCCTGATCATCTGGAAATAAAAGCTTGTTGATCTCCTCTGTCTCTGATGGGTTGGCTAGCTTGCATATATAGTCCATGTATGTAATAAACAGTAGTGAGGATAGTACGCACCCCTGTCTTACACCTGATCTAACTTCAAAGTGGTCTGTGTAGCCTGCTGCTGTTCTGATCCTGCAGCTGCTGTTGATGCAGAGACTTTTAATTATGTTGGTTAGGTGTTGGATTACTCCGTATGTTGTTAGTATCTCCCACAGTTGTTCTATGTTTACTCTGTCGAATGCTTTTTCCTAGTCAATGAAGGCTCTATATAAATTTTGATTGTGTTCTGACATTTTTTTCTGCAAGCTGCTTTAATGTGAATAGAGCGTCAGTACATCCTCTGTTTTTTTTAAACCCCATTTGAGAATCGCTTAACTGTAGTTCTATTATATACCTCTATATTGATTGCAGTCTCTTTTGCTACCTTTCTTTTTCCATATTGGTACGATGATTACCTGTTGCCAGTCTTCTGAGGCTTTTTGTTGGTGCCAATGCTGCAATAAATATTCTGTGCAGCCATGTCACTCCTGTTTCTCCTGCTGCTGCTATTATTTCTATTGGTATGTTAACTATCCCCAGTGCTTTATTTCTTGGTGCATATTTGATTACTTCTTGACTGATGTCTATTAATCATGTAACCAACTACGTAAATCATGGCCACCATTTCTTTCCACCACTTGAAAGATATAAAATGAATAGTAAGAAAACAGAAGTAATAGTAATATAAAAAAAACAATTATCACCACCACGAAACATTCAAATAAACAGGACAAACCTAAAGCAAGTGCAGAGCATCAAATACAGGGGCACAATAATAACATCAGACACACCAGAGAAATAAAAAGTAGAATAGCTCAGGCCAAAATAGCATTTCAGAAAATGACAAATGTCTTGTACAACAAGTCTATGTCAACAAAAGTGAGAAAAAGAGTTGAGTGATGAGGACCAATTCTGAACTAACCAAAAAGTAATTCATTTATATCTTTACACTGTGATTTGGCATCCTTGCATATTTTGTCAATGTAAGTGATAAACGTTTCAAGTACCTATCTTCAGAGTCTGTTTTTCTTGCTTGCTTGCATTTGCCCAATGACTAAAGGAGTATACTTCATCATCCCCTCTTAAAAGGACATTAAGGGGGTGTGTCTGTGTTGTGGTTTGCAGTATAACTGTGATATTTGCGCCTTTCAGCCTAACACATCTGACTTCAGCATGACATTTTTGAGTACTGGGTTGTTTTCCAGAGCCATGATAACTTAGTGATTAGTGAACTGGACTACAAAGGATAAGAGGTAGGGTTCGATCCCAACCGATGGCTTCTGGTTCACCCAGCCTTTAATGGGTACTGGATTTTTTTCTGGGAACGTAAAGCAGCATGGGCATAATAACAACCACATTACCCCAAAAATCATGTGCCAAAGGTCTGTAAAATTTATGGTCACTAACACCATATTTTCTATAGGCCACTTGGTTTGATGGGGGTACAAGGAGGACACAAGGGGTTATTTTCCCTCTTCGATCCCTAATCTCTTAGCCAAACTAGACAGATTAGTCTGTTACTAGAGGCACCGTGGAGAGGTGAAGCAGGGCGTGAATGGTTCAGGTTCACCAGTCCTGCTGCAAGCCATCAGCTGTGGGTTGCTGACAACTTCCAGCTCTGGTGCTGTGAGGCACGCCTTCACCTCCAGATTCTGTATTATCTATATCTTGCTTACAGTAGCTTGATGACGATCGGTATCACCTGTAGCACATAATGTCCCCTACCAAATGAGGATATTCCATTGGAATTCCCCTTAATGTTGTTGTCACGAATTCTGTAATTGTGGCGATCCCTGACTATACAAAGAATTTACGATGGTGGTTTTCTGTTGCCTTCCATTGGTTTGTTTATGGTTGGCTCTGTTAGCCTTTGACTAAAAAGTCTAACCCACAAGGCAATGGGGTTGTTTTACTTCAGGGTACCCTCCTTTAACCTTTTACTCTCCCGAGCATACCACCAAGGCAGCAGAGCAGCCACATGTTGTACTGTCTACTGCATACAGTAGCAGGTAAAAATTACCCGACCTGACACCAATCATCATTTTTTGGCCATGTTATGAGAAGGGAATAGCTGGAATATATTGTAACAACTGGGAAAATTGAGGGATGAAGAGATAGAGAGAAACAAAGAGAATAAGATACCAGACAGCTTAAGAGAATGGCTTGGCAGAAGGTCAAAAACAGAAATGATAAATAACTGTCGAGATTGAAAGTTGTGGAGAGACATGATCCCTTACACCAGCAGGCATGCTACTTGATGATGATGATAAAGTGATAAACAAGAGTGGTGACAACACACAGCCTTGTCTTACTCCAGATATTACTGAAAATGGCTTTGATGTTCCTTTATTAGCTCTAATCCCACTTCTGGAGTTACTATATAAGTTCTTGCAACATCTAATAAGGTGGTCATTTACTCTGTAATGAGCCAATGTTTACCATAATATATTTCTATCCACTCTATCAAAAGTTTTCTCTTAGTTCATAAATGCTATGCATATATTCTTTTTCTTTTAAATTCTTTTCTACTAGCTGCCTGAGTGAAACTATTGCATCAGTGCAGCTTCTATATTTCTAAACCCCATCTCTTCTTCCACCAACTGGGGTTCTTTAATTGGTCTTAATCTTGTTTCTATGATCTTGGAATACATTTTGCTACATGGCTGAGCAGTGATATGCCCCAGTATTGTGAACATTCTTTTTTGTTTCCTTTATTTTACAATAACTCACAAAATACAAACCTCTTCTGTTGACCTTGCTGTGACTTCAGATATCCCTGCTACTTGCACATTTCCTTTTGCATCCTCACGAAGTTCAAGAAAACCTGAGTCTGGATTCAGGAGATCACGGATCATTTCATTATATATCTGAAATGAAAGTAGGCATCCTTAGAAACTTTAACATTTTAAACAACAAAAATCTCTAAAAGTTCCATCCAGACCACATGATTACAGACTAAATAAGTAAGATGAGCACCATATAAAGTGTCATAAAGTGACAAATACAGTAGACACGATTATCCAGGAGTGGATTAACTGGGAAGTAAATTATCTGGGAGACCTTTGTCAAAAACTTTTATAAAAATTAAAAGAAAAAAAATTCTCAAATTTTAAATAAATTTATAAAACTGAAATAAATCTATGACCTCTGACCAAAGATGTAATTTTTGGGAAATAAAATCGTTACATATATGTACATATCTTATCTGAAGCCAGTGATGTGACTACATTGTGTTTCTGATATACATGTACATTGAAACACAATGTTGCCCATGATGTGAGTTCATGTAATAACACATGGACACACGTGACATGATTGCTATGTGTTTCTGGATTAAGATTCGAGGGGATGTCTGTCCTGCTTTGATGAAATTTAAGACATTATTAAATAATGTTTTAAAACGTGTTGTGGTTATAATGTTGAAGCGTAAAAAGAGTTCTTTCGATAACTTCAAAAAATTGAAATCATTAATAAATCTGAAAATGGCCAAATAGTGAAATCGTTAATGAATGAATATAATGAAGGACACCAAACTGTATGTGACATCATTAAAAACAAAACAAAAGTTAGTTAAATTTGCTGGGACATCAGACAATGGAAGTGGAAGTATGTCTAAAATAAAAACAATGAAAACCTAGACATTTAATGAACTAGACAAAGTAATGGTTTACTCTCGCTGCGATCAAGACTCAATCAGAGTAGGATTCCAGACTCTCACATGAAGTCAGCTGTTTGATTAAGTGAATTGATCGACCTCACAGACAGAACATCATAAGTAGAGTCTGTTAGATCCACTCTGATTGAATACCTGTTAAAACGTTGCACTGAGTTCTGCGCCAGTGGCCCAGTTCATCCTATTTCAGCCAGCATTTTATTCAGGTTTGCTTTCCTTAGCCTTTGATTGTCCCCAATCTTCCTGCAAGGCAGCAGATTGTCTTTTCTGTAGGGGGATTCTGCCCTTAGATGGTCGGCCCTACCAGGTTTACGAGCACCATCTGCCCGAGTCACTAGAGGTGACTAACACATACATGCACACACAAAGATATGAGGCATGACTAATACTGACACACACCAACATATGAGATATGACTAACACAGACACACACACACACACACATTAAGATGTGAGATGTGACTAACACAGACACACTCTAAAATATGAGATATGACTAACACAGACACACACACTAAGATGTGAGATATGACTAAACACAGTCATGCACACACAAAGATATGAGACATGACTAACATAGACATGCACACACAAAGATAAGAGATTTGACTAAACACAAACACACAAAGATATGACACATGACTAATATAGACAGACACACATTAAGATATGAGATGTGACTAGCATGGACATACACAAATATATGAGGCATGACTAACATAGACATGCACAAACAAAGGTATGAGATGTGACTAACATAGACATGCACACAAGGATATGAGATATGACTAACATAGACATGCATACAAAGATATGAGATATGACTAACATAGACATGCACGCACAAAGATATGACACATGACTAACACAGATACACACTAAGATATGAGATATGACTAAACACAGACACACACAAAGATATGAGACATGATTAACACGGATACACACCAAGATATAAGAAATGACTAACATGACACACACCAAGATATGAGCCATGGCTAGCTCACACACACAAGCTAAGATATGAGCCATGGCTAGCACAGAAACACACTAAGATATGAGCCATGGCTAGCACGGAAATACACCAAGATATGAACCATGGTCTGCACAGACACACACACCAAGATATGAACCTTGACCAGTACAGACACCCACTAAGATATGAGCCATGGCTAGCACGGATATACACCAAGATATGAACCATGGCCAGCACAGACACACACCAGGATATGAATCATGGCCAGCCCAGACACACACCAAGACATGAGCCATGGACAGTACATACACCCACCAAGATATCAGCCTTGACTATCACAGACTCCCACTAAGATATGAGCTACGACTAGCACGGATATACACCGAGAATTGAGCCATGGCTGTCACAGACACCCACCAAGATACGAACCATGGTTATCACATACACACACAAAGATATGAGCCATGGTTAGCACAGACAACCACCAAGATATATGCCACGACTAACATATACACTTGGTAACGTCCACCAAGGTTTCTACTGACGACCACGAAGATTCAAAACTTGCAGGCATGGTGGGCGTGGCTGACGTGCAGGAAGATCAGCCGGATGAGACCTTCAGAGAATGTCAATTTTATGTCCCCTGAGTTTTTGAGTCCGCATCAGATAGTACAGTTTGGCCACGTGGCTGGGTGCGTTCATGATGATGTAAGATAGAGACAAGGCAAAGAGCATCCTAGCCACACGAACCTTAGCGCTAGCTCGCACTGAGCTCCACCTAGGATCGTTGATCGGTTTCAGCTCGGAAACTTCCAGCATCGGCAGGCCACTGAGCTTCTTCCACCGAGACTTGTGTATGATGGACAGAACGATCGTGAAGAGCATGACAGTAATGGCAATCAGCGGTAGTAGCAACGTTACTACCGAGTCAATGCAGGTTATTATGTGCAAGAACATCAGCCGTGGACTTGGCAAAGCATTTCTCAATACCTATCTCGTTTGGCGTCACCTCAGCAGCAACAGCAGTGGTCATATACAGCTGAAGGAGGTATATATTTTGAAAATGTAAAACTTTAACACACGTTGCATTATTTGATGTCAAGGCGGCATATATTTAAAGGCGGTATGAAGTCGTTTTACTTGAAGTCTTTATAGGCGATACTTGAATATTGAATTTAGGCCGTTATCTTCCTTCCGTTATTGTGCCGCGACAACCTCCGTTGACCTTCCTCTTGACCGTTAACTCAAGGCATTCTTCCTCAACTCCGGTGAAACCTATGTGACAAAGAACCCTAACCAAACAAACTATATTAAAATCACCAACTCACAATATCGTCATATCTCTTCATTGGCAGCCTTTATTACTTAATTTTCTTCCGTCTGTTACAATTGCAGTTATTTATATTCCAGTCTCACACTTTCATCCTACTCTATCTAAATGGAGCTAACTTACTCTAACCTTGATGATGCCACTATTCTATACTGGTCCGTCCCATCGAACGTCCCAAATTAACCTTCCTAATACTAAATTCTGGTTTCTACTTGTTCCTGATCCACTCCGGATCTGTTAATATCGTCTGGTTCCATACCAATCATTCTACATCTCTGGCCACCAGTGGTAATTCAATCTCAGTTGACTTCTACCTTTGTCAATGTCTCCACTGCCCATATTAACAATTTCTCTACTCCATATGTTTCCGTCCGCTCATCTCCGCTGCCAATCGAGAAGTGCCTATCTTTTTGGTCCCCTCTCAACCGTCTCCTAGCCCACGTCATACCCAATTTCGTCATAGATTCCTATTTCGTCATTTCTTCTTCAGTATATTTCTGTGCTTAACTTGTTTCTTCCCTTTCTTTCTTCCTTTAGTGTGCAATTCCCTGTCACACTATTTTATCTGCTATACAGCAACAACGACAAGACTAGAATTCACATGACTACGATACTGGCGCGTCGCTTTGTGCACATAACCACAAAGCTTGTTGGATGACATATGGTAGTGTAATTCTCCACTGTTGTGCACACAACGTACCATACGGACAGAAAGCTAAATACGTAGGTGGCGAAAAACGAGACTTTGACACATCCTGTTCAGTTGATTTACTTTGCAGCCAATGGTCTCTATCGACACAAACAGTAGGCCAACCAGAACACCCGTGTCAGAGATCAGCAATGCAAAAATGTAAATGCTGGAAGAAAAGTTCCTGAGTTCTCGTCGAAGAAGATCCAAGAAGAATCTTCATAAATGAATTACAGCATATCCTGGAGCGATCCCTTCTTTCCACCAAAGACGAATATGGCTTGTATTTCACACGCTACTTGATGATGTCCAAAATTGTGGACTTTGATAAAATAAAGTCGTATATGATTTGAGTAGCACACAAACAATGAATAGAATAGTTGAGTTCTTGGCTCTTGTGTCTTGCATAAAACAGAACGTGACAACCTTAAGTATGGAATTTATCTGACAAGTATTTTAAACTAAAAGTTCTACCAATATACGAATATATGATGAAACATGTAATTTACTATTTGGATAGTTTGTCAAAGAAGGTGCTGATCTCCTCCTGCGTTAGTGGACGCATGGTTGTTTACTAATTTGAGTCATTTAGACAGCGTCCACAAGAGTCAGAGTGAAATGAATCTCCATTGTCACCAACCCTCGATGCAGGGAGAAAACGCGACAAGATCGTGTTCTGAGCTTATACTCCAGGCATTGTGCTAGTAAAAGCTAAACTATAACAGCCGCCGTTGAGAATGAACGAAATTCTGCAAATTCAGATCTTGGCCGTTGGGATTTGTTCAAGTTCAAACGGGCGTCCATCTTGGTGCGTCCGCAATGGTTTTGTGGTTCAACCAACAGCAGACAGAGGGAATTCCCATACCGGCTGCTGTTAGTGCAGCAAAGGCAAAGACATTTCATAACGAACTAAAATTATCTGGAGAGTTTAATGCTTCTTCTGGCTGGTTGACTAGGTCTCTCTCTCTCTTGTTTCTTCCCTTTCTTTCTTCCTTTAGTGTGCAATTCCCTGTCACACTATTTTATCTGCTATACAGCAACAACGACAAGACTAGAATTCACATGACTACGATACTGGCGCGTCGCTTTGTGCACATAACCACAAAGCTTGTTGGATGACATATGGTAGTGTAATTCTCCACTGTTGTGCACACAACGTACCATACGGACAGAAAGCTAAATACGTAGGTGGCGAAAAACGAGACTTTGACACATCCTGTTCAGTTGATTTACTTTGTAGCCAATGGTCTCTATCGACACAAACAGTAGGCCAACCAGAACACCCGTGTCAGAGATCAGCAATGCAAAAATGTAAATGCTGGAAGAAAAGTCGACTACGACTCAAACTCTATTACTTTAATCATCCGAACTCTTCCTCTCAACCTCCTCCTACAGACGAATTTGCCCGCTTTTCCTCCCGTAAATCTGACTGGACTCCCCGCTCGGGCGAATCACAGGCTTTGGACCAGTTCATTAACAGTACCTACCGGGATATTAAGGCACTTCGCCCCCATAGACTTCGACGCTCTAATCTTAGTAGTGAAGAGTACCAAGCCCTCCAGGATCTTCGCCGACGTGATGATATTGTCATCAAGCCGGCTGACAAGGGCGGCTCTGTTGTGGTATGGAGGAAAGACCTTTATATCCGGGAAGGGGATAAACAATTATCCGACTCGACTTTCTACCTCCCCACCCCCGACGACACTACTGTCTCTAATAACGCCGTGGTGCGTCGTACGATCCTCCGTTTCATTCAGGATGGATTACTTCCCTCTAGCTGCTCCCGCATGATCCTTCCTGACCACTGCTTGGGCAGACCCTCTTTTTATATGCTGCCTAAAATACATAAACCTGACTCTCCTGGACGTCCTATTGTCTCTTCCATCTCATGTCCTACTGTTCTCATTTCTGACTTTCTCGACAGTGTCTTTCAACCCATAGTTATGGGCCTCCCTTCGTTTGTCAAAGACACTAACGACGCCCTTAACATCTTTTCCTCTATCACCCTCCTTCCTGATCGTCACTACCGCCTCTTCGTTATGGATGTCTGCTCCCTGTATACTTCTATTCCCCACTCCGACGGCCTTCAAGCTCTTCAATTTTTCCTGGACCGTAGGATCCAACCCTCCATCGCCACTGGCGTCCTCCTCCGTCTAGCAGAATTAGTCATTAGTCATTAGTCGAAAGATCATCCTCCTTGCACAAGGGGCATACCCATAAGTGCTCCGATTTCCTTTCGAGTAAATTCACAAGTGTGTGACGGCTGATCGTGCCGGTTCGCAGTTGGTTAACCATACACCTCTGGCGTCCTGAAAAATGTTCGCTCTTAGCTGTGCCAAGCCTTACGCGACTATGCGTTAGTCTCGCCATTGCGTTTGAATCCTTGTCTCGAAAGTCTGCTACTCTTCCCGCCTCGCGGATTGCGTGTAAAATGTCCGCGTTGTCCATGGCGTTGCCATCTGAAATTTTAGCCTTTTCAGCAAGCTTGTCAGCTCGTTCGTTCCCTTGCACTCCAGAGTGGCCAGGTACATAGATGAAGACGATTTCTTTTAAAGTTGACAGCTGCAGGGACTTCAACCACTCTCTTCGCCTCCACCCAGCCTCAACCTTCTTAAGCATACTCATGGAGTCACTGAGAAAACATACTCCTGCGAAAGACTGTGTTTCGAGCCATGTCATTGCCTTAGTGACTGCTAAAACCTCCACTGTCATGCTGCTCGTTGTTTGCGAAAAAAGCACCACTATCCTCATGCACCATTTGCCCTTTCACCTGCGCTGTATATGCCCATGAACATCGTTTATTTCGTACAACCGAACCATCTGTGTAGATAATAATATTGCCGGACGTTACGTTTTCTTTGATTAAGGCCTGAATCTTATCCTCTACGACCTTGGGATTCATCGTTCTACATTCTTTATTCAGTGTTATGCAGACTTTGATAGTAATTGTAGAAATGTCATTTGGCCATTGCCGCCATTCAGCAGAATTAGTCTTGAACCTCAACTCTTTCGAGTTCAATGGCAATTTCTTCACCCAGATCAGCGGTGTGGCGATGGGCACTAAAATGGGCCCTAGCTATGCTTGTCTCTTCATGGGTTATCTAGAGCACCAAATTATCGAAACCTACCAGGGCCCTCTTCCCCTCATGTATCGTAGGTACATTGATGACTGCATTGGTCTGTCTGACCTTCCAGAAGATGAGATCTCCCGTTTCATCGAATATGTCGGACATTTCCACCCCTCTATCCACATCACCTTCCACATCTCCACCTCCTCCGTATCTTTCCTGGACATCCTAGTCTCCTTGGGCACCTCTCATCTTCTCACCTCGGTCTTCTACAAGGCCACTGACTCCCAAAGTTTCCTCCGCTACGACTCCTCTCATCCTACATCCTGCAAGAACTCTCTTCCATATTCTCAGCTTCTCAGACTTCGTCGCCTTTGCCGAGACGATGAAGATTTCCTTCACAATGCCCACCTCATGCTTGATTTCTTCCGCCGACGCCTTTATCCAGAATCAGCTCTCCTTCCTGCCCTGCGTCGAGTTCTCCACACTTCACGTCAGTCTGCTCTTACCCCCTCTACTCATCCCCCCTCTGATAGAGTAGTGCTCGCTCTCACCCATCACCCTCACCACTACGCCGCTATTAGGACCATCCACCGCTACCTCCCTATTCTCCGATCTGACCCTACTACTCGTCTGCTCTTCCCTGACCCGCCACTAGTGGCCTTTAGACGTGACCGGAACCTCCGAGACTTTCTTGTCAGGGGTCGTCTTCCTGCTGACCACTTCAGCCATCGAGGCACTATCCGCTGCAACCGGAGAGTATGTAAAACTTGTGACCACGTTCTCCAGGCCGACACTGTCCTCTTCCCCAATGGTCCTTTCGAGATCAGAGAGGGATTCACTTGCACATCGCGGAACATCATTTATGCCATCATTTGTAAGCGATGTAAGTTGACCTACATCGGTCAGTCTGGTCGTAGAATCGGCGATAGGTGCCGTGAACACTTGAATGACATCACCCGAGAAGCGGACACTCCTGTAGCAGCCCACTTTAACTCGAGGGGCCATCGAGGTATGACTGATGTCTTGGTAACTGGCCTAATATCATGCTCCTCTGATCACCACAGTCGGCTCACTCTTGAGCACCGTCTGATCGTTCGTTGGGGCTGCCTCACCCCTCGTGGCATCAATGTATCCCTGTCCCTCTGAGGACCCTCCTGCCTCCGACTCCACCCTCCCACCTATGGACCTCTCTTCCTATTTCTCTTCTTCCATCCCTGCTTTTCATATCCTCTTTGAGTAACCCCCATATTGCCTTCTTCATCCTAAACCCCCCCCCCCCCTCCCCAAACCTTTTTCTCTTCTGACTACCTTCATGTCCTTTACCTCTTTATCACTATATCACCTCTCCACCTGGACTGTACGTACGATCTCTCTGCCCACTTCTATTGTTCCTCGTCCTTCCTACCACCCCTCTGCTGATCTACTCCTAGCTCACCCCTCTCCTCTCTATTCACTTGTAGTCACTACTCATCTATACCTACTATTCCAGTATCCCCCTTATCCTGATGCCCACTTTCATTCCCCCCTTTGTTCTATCATTTCCCTACTTCTTTACCTCCTATGGTTCATACCTCCTGCACACCATCCCCTATTGCTCCACTTCTTCCAGACTTTCTCTTTTTTCTCTTTTTCCATTCACTTCTGACCTACCGCCTCTCCCCCTATCCAGTTTTCACATACCTGCTTCTCATCCCTCCTCTCCATACCTCCTCCTCTAATACTTCCCTACCTCCCGATAGACTAACTTCCTCCGGACCACCCCTCTATCGCCCTTCTCATTATACCGGCTTTATTATTCTTCCTCTCCTTATCTCTTCCTCCAGTGTCCAATCCTTCCTTTCGTTGACCTACCTCTCAACTCTTTCAGTTCGAGGCCATCCATTCTGTAGAGTCCATCTCTCTCACCGTTTGCCTAGTTCACTACTTTGTCGTGTCATTCAATTTCTTTCTCTTAACCTCTCGCGTGATCTCTCACTTCCATTGTTGAGTGATTTATATGTATTGCTTGTCGTGTCCCAGGAGTGTCTTCGTCTATCCCCCCTCCCTTCCCCCCCCCCCTTTGGTTTTCCCGATATTAGATCCGTCTGCCCTCTCAACTGACCTGTCTTGGTCACGGGTTGCTTTCTATACATGCTCTCTGTCTTCTAGTCATTCCGACTTGTTTCAGAACGGATTACAGAATTCCTGCTCTGAGCTCAGCTAAGTACTATTTATTATACATTTTTCTCTTTTTCTATTTTATATATTTTGACGCCCATCATACCTCTCATCATGTAATACTCATTTCTCTCTTTTCTTATTTCTGCATCCTACTTTCCTCGCCCTCCACTTGATCATCTAACATGTAGTAATTGTGCTTCACCGCTTGTTGTCGTTGTCCCTGTATTCTGAAGAAGGCCACAGGCCGAAACGTCAGTATTGTGTTGTGTTCTTTATTTGTAAAGCTGTCACCATACCTTGGAGTGTTTAGTACACCCCACCATTGGCTCCTTGCTACCAGCTTTACCGCAGCATTGCAATTATTTGCCTGTTCCCCCCCCCCTCTCTCTCTCTCTCTCTCTCTCTCTCTCTCTCTGCGATCAGGACTCAATCAGAGTAGGATTCCAGACTCTCACATGAAGTCAGCTGTCAGGTTCAGTGTGTTGATCGCCCCCACAGACAGAACATCACAATTTAGAGTCTGCCAGATCCACTCTGATTTAAGACCCGTTAAAACGTTGCACTGTGTTCTGCGCCAGTGGCCCAGTGCATCCGATTTCAGCCAGAATTTTATTCAGGTTTGCATTCCTTAGCCTTTGATTGTCCCCAATCTTCCTGCAAGGCAGCAGATGATCTTTTCCGTAGGGGGATTCTGCACTTAGATTGTCTTTTGACTGTCCCAGGTTTACGAGCACCATCTGCCCGAGTCACTAGAGGTGACTAACACAGACATGCACACACAAAGATATGAGATGTGACCAACACAGACATGCTCACAGAGATACGAGGCATGACTAACACTGACACACATCAAGATATATGACACACGACTAACATAAACATGCACATAAAGATATGAGATATGACTGACATAGACATGCACACACAAAGATATACACATGCCTAACATAGACATGCACACAAAGATATGAGATATGACCAACATAGACATGTACACACAAAGATATGAGATGTGACTAACATAGCCATGCACGCACAAGTATATATGATATGTGATATACACAGACATGCACACACAGAGATATGACTAACATAATCATGCACACAAAGATATGAGATATCACTAACCAAAACATGCACACACAAAGATATGACGTATGACTAACACAGATACACACTAAGATATGAGATTTGACTAAACACATACACACATAAAGATATGAGACATGATTAACACGGACACACCAAGATATGAGATATGACTAACATGACACACACCAAGATATGAGCCATGGCCAGCACACACACACACACACAAGCTAAGATATGAGCCATGGCTAACACAGAAACACATCAAGATATGAGCCATGGCTAGCACATAAACACATCAAGATATGAGCCATGGCGTCACGGAAAAACACCACGAAATGAACCATGTCCAGCACAGAAACACATTAAGGTATCCATATGCTTGGGTTTGTTGTAGTCGAAAGACTCTTCTTAACGTGGGAATCATCGACATACGAGACGCAGGCCCCGATTAACTGTTCACAGGTGTCGTTGAAACAGCTATCCGGACATTTGAGAGTACAGTCTAACCCGTAGTACGTTTCCTGGTACGTACAGTCTGTACTTTCCGGGTCACATATGATGTCACAGCCATCAGAACACGCCTGTTTGCACTGTAGCCCAAAATTACCATCGGGAAAAGTGTCATTACAGGTGTAGCTAGGATGTTTACATTGTAGGCATTTTCCGGATTTTTCCTCACATAAAGGACAGACACTACGACAAGACCCGGAGCAGTCGGGTCCATAGATCCCATGTGAACAGTTGCCGTGACTCGTACCGATGATGACGATGCAGCCTTTACAACACCCACTACACACTGCACAAAACGACCAAGAATGCCCGTCCAGACAATAGGTGTCTGTAAATGTTTGCACATCACTCACCGCAGTGCACTGTCGGCCTGCGAAATGGTCGGTGAGAACTCAATCTTAATGTGTGCCATTGTCGCTCGTGTGGTGACTACAATAGTGTTCACAGAAATATTTGGGTATGATATATCATTATACTGGAACACTATACCGCCACTGTCAGAGAAAGCCTTTAGAGTGGCATTCTTTACCCGAATCATAGTGCTAGCTCGATGATAAATTCGAATGGTGTGAGTCTTCAGGGGCGAGGCAAAGTTCAGATACCAGTAAACAGAATTGATTCCACTTCTCAATTGCGTGTGTGTGCAGTCATTGTCATAGAGATTGGTCTTTGTTTTGCTATTAACTGCGGCCTCTGGTCCACATTCGTCTCCTGCATAACAAGCATTAAATGTGTCGGTCTGGTTTGTGTTCTGTTTGAGAGCCACATTCCGACCCCCGCCAATGTAGATGGAGCAGATATTTGCAACTATCACCCCTTCAATCCGTAACTTGTTGATCAGACCAGCCCCAGAGCAAAGAGACATCAATCTCGTGTGAACTAACTACAAACCGTGATTCATAGTTACATGAGGCAGAACCATTTAGTTTTACCGTGAAACTGTCCGGATTTGTTAAGTCACTCACATAAATCCTAAACCAGGAGAACGGCAAAGATTGATTGAGAGTTGCCTCAACTGATATAGAATCTGTGTCCGGATTACATGTGGTGTCATTGTTATCAAACAGGAAAGTAGGTTCAGATTTTTGGGCGTATTTGTAAACGAGATCCAAGTACTGCCACTGGGGTCCGAAATATTCGTGCTGACAACTGTCATTGTTTAGGCATGTCCCTGTAGTTTGTCACAAAGTGAATCATTATAGCAGTGACATTGTAACGCACAATTCGCCCCAAACCAACCGTCGGCACAAATTAGGTCATTAACTTCCAAGGTCGCGAACGAAGCCAGCAGAATAAAGACTTGATCTACAGCGATGGTTAACGAACTGCGTACAAACATTTATTATCAAACCCGTGGTTACATTTCTAAAAATCCGCCAAGTCGCTGTGATAACAGATAGCGTGATGTTCAAAGTTAACATTGTTTACACCATCGCTCGAACGCGAATAAGCTTCCATCTTGGTGCGTCCCATGACGTCATCCAATCACTAGGTTTAAGGAAATGCATGGAATTCGTCAGATCACCATTCAAGACTCAGCAGTGATGAGCAAGCAACTAAAGACTTCATACCACAATTTCAGCATTTCATAGAAAAGGACGGTTCAAAACCTGAACAGATCTACAATGCTGACAAAACAAGGAAAACTTTAGCGTATGAAGACAAAATAAGTGCTCCAGAACATAAGATTCAGAAATGTCTTACAGTTTTGTGCTGTGGTAATGATTACGGGTCTCATTTTTTAAAACAGTTAGTTATCGGAACTTCAAGAAAATCCTGATCTTTCTCTAATGCTAAAGATGAAATAATTTACTTGTTAATTATTATTACAATAGGTCAGTATGGATGGATAGAGAAATATTTACGGACTGGTTTAAAACAAACTCCATTCCATCAGTGCGTCAACATTTCAAATCTCTTGGTCTACCGCAGAAAGCTGGGTTACTTATAGACAATGCGAATGAGGATATTTTGAAGTCTGAAGATGGTAATATTTTTCAATTTTCTGTTAAGTATTTACCTGCGAATGTGACAGCATTAATACAACCCACCCATGGATCAAGTCAAGTAGTGATTCAGAATCTAAAAGATATTTATCGCCGAATTTACCTGTTTTGTAGAAGAAGGTAGTCATGATTTTCTTGTATTTTGAAAGAGTGTGACAGTTTTGGATGCTATTAACGACTTTGCTTCTTGGAAATCAATAAGATTGTCGACTTAAAAAATTGTGGCAGAAAATATTACCGGAAAAGGATTAGGAGTTTCTTGATTTTAAAGATAGTGCTTGTTAACAGGCTTGCCAACTTGGCTTTTACAATGCCAGATTGAAGAAATATGGCGTTTTTTTTTTTTCAAGGTGATTGACATTTTTATTGGCTTTTTTGCCAAACAAGCGGAAATCAGTGGAAACTGAATTCTACCTAATCTGAAATATTCCAAGTTCAAACTTTTCAGACCGCTTGCTCACGTGTCCGTCTGTGCAAACTGATGATGAAGCTAAATCCTCTTACCAGGGCATATTGCGTAACAAATTGCGGAAGAAATTAACGAGAGGTGTCGACTTGATACTTCTCACTGGAAGCGATTAGCCTTTAAATCGTCGGCGAGGGCGTCAAGCTTCAGTCGGAAGGGTGTAATCTAGAGGTTTCAACCGATGTTGTAAATACTGTAATCTGATTATGCGGGCGGGATCCTACCCTTCAAGGCTTGTCTGATTATCTGATAATATTAGATTTGCTGTGTGTCACGAGACTGGTGGGTGAATCTTGTGATGTCGAAGTTTTTAAAGGACTGACTACTGTCACTACTATAAAAAATGTGGCTATAAACACGAAATAGAAGTATAAAAGAGATGATCAACGTTTGCTTGGGGAACACTTTTTGGTGAACTTGTCGCAAGTAAGAGTTTTGGGAGTTAATGATTCTTGAGTTGTTTCTTATAGATACAATGCCTCCCAAGGTCTCGAGTAAAGGTGCGAAGAAGGCTGGAAATTTATAAAAGTGTCATGAGAACCAAGTGAACTGAAATCATGAATTAAACCACGGAAATTCTCAAACAGAAAAATCGAATAGATGAATTAGAGATCATACAATAATAAAATATACAGTCTCAAAGGAAACAAGCCATGCCAAAGAAGACACCATAGGAAACAAAGAAAGCGAGCCAAACTACTTAAGTTGTCCAGAACAACCCCGACGCAAAAATGAGAACAGAGCAAGATCAGATGCATCCCGAGCCGCCAGCCCAAACCTACGAGATAGATCTAAAAAACAAGCACGAGAAAGGGACATTAATAGCCACTATCGACGGCCCAGACGTCGCAAAAATTTCAGTATCCATGATGACGAGCATACTCATAGGCCCCGCCGGTGTTGCGCTAAACGAAATTAACTCAATGTACCGTTTTAGCGACACTAGGAAGTGGTTTTTCACACTGAAACCCTTCGCACACGAAAAACAGTACCAAGTGCTTGAAAACAAAATTATCATACTGACAGATCCCAAGGTGACAATCGTGATAAGCCACCAAGAGAAGGAACAATCTAGAGGGCGCATCCAATGGATGCCACCAACGATAACATGCGAACAAGTTCACGGAATTGTATCACAAATGACCGGAGACAAAGAGGCCCAGGTGAAAAAAGACCTTTACCAAGCGGACAAGTGGACTTTCTGGTACAAGCCAGTTTCGCATGTCCAGATACCACATTATATATATCTGAAAATTAAAGGACAGATTACGGAAACAATCAAGATTTTCGTTACTCTTCCAGGCAGGAGAACAAGATGTTCCCATTGTGGTCTCGACTCACACTGGGAAAACCGGTGCCCCAAGAGACCAAGCCTGAGAATCAAGACAGTCGAGGAACCAGTCCTCACTAAAACGGCCCAGACCATCGTTTCAAATATAACTAATGCAGCACCAGCAGCCAATGACACAGCCCCACCAACTACAAAAAAGAAGCGCAACCCTAAACAAAAGGAAACAGAACAAACAACAAAGGAGGACACACAGCAGCAGACTCACAGAACCAAAGTCCAGACGGCCACATCAACAACTTCCAAAGACGAGCCTAGAAAACAGAAACTCCAAGAAATACAAAAGTACAACACACAACCAGCACAAGAATTTCCACAAAAAGAACACCAATGGACAAACACAAACTACTATTCAGATACAGATACAGAGTACAACGACTGGGAAGTGGAGATTATGCCATGTTTCGACGACCCAGAGGACACCTATCAGTGACACCCTCATGCCCTTCTTAGGGCAACAAAAACAAAATTTATGAAATGGTTCCCATTTATGAAATAAATACAATTCTGGAAAATAAAAGTCCCCCCCCCCCAAAAAAAAAAAAAATAAAAATAATCTATACTCTTACTACTAATACACTCAGTACTACTCTATTACTACTACTACTTCTACTAACCCCCCCCCCCCCCCCCCCCCCAAAAAAAAAATGATTCTTGAGTTTCAAGTTTAGTTTAGGGGTTTGAAGTTTTTTTTGCTTCTTATGAGATTGTTGATGTTGTGGTTTTATAGTTACAATTTAATTGTAGATCTCTTCATGCCTGGACGCTTGTTCCTGGCAAGTATATTGTGTATTATCAAGTATTTGTGTTATTACTGTTTTAACACTAAATAATGTCACCATTTTCATTGCATTGTCTAAAAAGAACGGTGCAGTTGAATGCAGTGATTTCAGAACAATAAGCCCAATGAGCCAGGTAACAAAAATTTTACTAAAAGTTATACAGGGAAGGATTCAGAATAAAATCAATACTGAATTAGATGAGCAACAATTTGGATTCAGGAAAAACAGTGGGACAAAAGAAACCACATTCAGCATGAGAACATTGATTGAAAAGTACACAGAAGTAAACAAACCAATATATGCCTGCTTTATAAACTACACCAAAGCTTTCGATAGAATACACCATAACCAACTCATAGACAGCCTAAAGGATATACATCTAGACGACACAGACATACGACTAATATGTAATTTGTACTGGGAGCAAACAGCAATAATAAGATATAACAAGGAGAACTCTACACCCATGGACATAAAAAGAGCAGTAAGACAAGGATGCATCCTATCACCAAGCTTGTTCAATCTATACACTGAGCAAATCTTTAAAAACATCTCAGAGATGCCAGGCCTAAACATTAATGGAAAGATAATCAATAACCTAAGTTATGCTGATGATACTGTTCTACTGAAGGGAGGTCAAAAAGTAATGCACACCAATTTTTTTCTCGGCTAATAATAAAGATAGGAATATGAAATTTTGCACACTTGGAAAATGACATGTTCCAATTATGTGCACCAAATTGCACAGCATTCTGATAAATATTACGCAATCTATGAACCGTTAAAATGGAGCTTGTCAACAATGTCCGTTACAAACAGCGAATTGTCATAGAATTTCTGGTTGCGGAAAAAGAAACTGTGGCAAACATTCATAAACGACTGTGTGCAGTGTACAAATGTTCTGCAGTCGATAGGAGCACAGTTAGTTGCTGGGTTCAGAGAATTAAAGCTGCAGAAAGTGTACGAGTGGAGCTGCATGATTTACCGCGTTCTGGACGTGTTGCCTCGGCTACCAGCACAGACTTGTTAAACCGGGCTGATGCCTTTATTCGTAAGGATAGGCGTATCACTAGTCAGCAATTGGCATTGCAGCTTACAGTCAGCAAGGGAAGTGCAATCGCAATTTTTAAAACTCTCGGATATTCAAAGATTTGCGCTCGATGGGTTCCTCGGTGCCTAACAAATGATCACAGAGTTCAAAGGAAAACATTCTGTTCTGAATTGTTGGAGCGTTTCGGTGTTGAAGGAGAAATGTTTTTGTTAAAAATTGTTACCGGTGACGAAACGTGGGCACATTATTATGAGCCTGAAACAAAAATGCAGTCTGAATGGCATCATCCGCAGTCACCAAAAAGAAAAAAATTCAAAACATCTCCATCAGCCGGAAAGGTGATGATCACTGTCTTCTGGGACATTGATGGTGTGATTCTTGTTGATGTAATGACAAGAGGTGAGACAATCAACTCGACAGCTTACATCAATACACTGACAAAACTCAAAAATCGGTTCCACAGAGTTCGGCCTAATAAGCCATCTGCAGATTTGTTGCTTCAACATGACAATGCACGCCCTCACACAAGTCTGGTAACACGGGAAGCAATCAACAAATTTGGTTGGACTGTACGGCCCCATCCTCCTTACAGCCCTGATCTGGCTCCCTCAGATTTCCATCTGTTTGGACCACTCAAAAAATTCCTGGGTGGGACACACTTTGACAATGATGAGGATGTGATCCGTGCAGTTAAAAAATGGCTACGCGAGCAGGACAAAACTTGGTACAAACGAGGCATTCATGACCTATTTTCGCGTTGGCGTAAGGCAATACGCTTGGACGGAGATTATGTTGAAAAAGGTAGTGTAAAGGGGATGTTCAGCTACAATCTGTGAAAATTTCACACATTTTGCCCGAATAGTTTCTGAGAAAAAAATTGGTGTGCATTACTTTTTGACCTCCCTACGTACTAGGAGAAAATCTTAAAGATCTACAACAATTACTTAATGTGATAAACATAACAAGCAAAAAATATGGATTAGAAATGAATATTAAAAAAGACTAAAACTATGATTATAAACAAAGAAAATTCTCAAGACCTACAATTAAATATCACAGTTGAGGGAATACATCTGGAGACAGTCCAGAGCTACAACTACCTGGGACATACTACAACCAATGATGGAAAATGCAAAACTGAAATAAACAAAAGAATAGGTATGGCAAAAAGTAATTTTAATGCCATGAAAAATATACTAACAACAAAACAAATATCAGCAGGGCTGAAACTAAGAATGGCAAAATGTGACGTCTTCTCAATATTCCTGTATGGTGCAGAAACATGGACATTAGACAAGAAAACAGAACAGAAAATTGAAACCTTTGAAATGTGGATCTATAGACGAATAGGTAGAATTGGATGGAAACAAAAGATAACAAACGATGCAGTTTTAAAACAACTGAAAATAAAAAGATAACTACTAAATACAATTAAGACAAGACAAATGAAATTTTTGGGGCATATTAAAAGACACAACAGCCTACTAAAAGTAATATTTGAAGGAAAAATACAAGGTAAAAGAGGCAGAGGCAGACAAGACTAACATGGACGAGTAACATCAAAAGATGGACAAGTCAATCTATGTCAGCCTGCACCATCAAAGCAAGAAACAGAATAGAATGGCCATCCATGGTAGCCAACCTTCGTTGCGGAGAAGGCACACGATAATGATGATTGTCACCATAGAAATGGAAAACTTCTTACGATAGCGGTCGTAAGTACAAGTACTTGGAAAAAAAGAAACATACTCGTGGCTCAAAAAAGGCTTCTGATGGAATAGAGGAAGCATTTTGTAAGCCTTGTCACTGAACCACTGGAGCAAGAATGAGTAACATCTAAAATCACGAAAAGTAATCTAAACACATTATTTGAATCGTACCATTATTCGATATTTTAGTGGGTTTGTGATATATCACAAACAAGAAAATCACTGGAGTCTGTAGACATGTGGTTTTATAGAAGAATGTTGAGAATACCAAGGACAGCTAAAAAGAGTAATGAAAACGTCCTGAAAGAGGCCAAAGCAAAAAGAAAGCTAATTTCCAATATTAGGAAGAAACGATCATAATTTTTTGGCCATGTAATGAGAAGAGAACAACTGGAATATATTGTAACAACTGGGAAAACTGAGGGACGAGGAGATAGAGGAAAACAAAGAGAAAAAAAAACCCAGATAACTTAAGAGAATGGCTTGGCAGAAGGTCAACAATAGAAATGATAAATAATTGTCAAGATCGAAAAATGTGGAGAGACATGATCACCTACGCCAGCAGGCCCGGTACTTGATGACGATGATTTTAGTGAGAGGAAACATACTTTTAACTGCATTTCTTGGATTAATTCCTGTGGAAGAGTGTACAGGAGAAAATATATTTCATTTTATTGACAAGGAAATCAAACGATGTGGTCAGAGCCTTACAAACTGCAATTAGCAGCATCAGATTGTGCATTAAACAGTAACATTGTTGGATGCAACAACTCCGTGTGGTCTAGATTGAAAGATGTATCTCCTTCCTGTGTGCAACTAAGATGTGTTTGCCATTCGCTGGAACATATATTATGCAATGTCCCCAAACTGCCCTCAAATATTGAATTTATGTTCTCAAGAGATACCTCAATGGTTTAGCCACAGTGACTTAAGATGAGAAGCCTACAGAGACGTTTTTAAAGTAATGAATACACGTATAGTTTATGGAACAAGCCGAACTTCCCCGCTTCCATTTGAAAAGCCCTCCTCTACTCGCTGGGTTGTCCTTAACAAGTTATGTTTAATATTTAGATGAACTGGGAAGAGGCTTACTTCATTATTGTTGAATTAGCTCAATCAAAATTGGAGACACAGTTTAAAACAAGATTGTTGAAGGAAATGGAGTATACTACAAAAATTACTTGTTCTTTGTGTTTGCAAAACCCATAGTGCAGGAGTTTGAAAGGATGAACAGCCTTTTTCAACAAACTAAAGCTGACCCGCATGCCCGCATGAATTCTTATCACGAACTTTCATAAGTCAAATCGAAGCAGACTATTATCTTACAAACGGACATAAAAAAGATGTTGATGAAGTTGATTTTGGAGTAAAATTGTTAACAGAATATAATAAGTTCCTTCAAAATTACTTGTTCTTTGTGTTAAACTGGATTTGGATCATTAAATATGATGTGATTATGTCAAAAATACATAGCTTTTTAAAGCACTGTTTGGCTTTTTTCCTAGTTTGTTTTAAAGAGCTGTTTGGCTTTAAATCAACATTTTCATATGACAACCCTGCTTGTAAAACAATGCATTCAGTCTTGAATACTTTACAAGGAATAGATGGATGTTAAAATGTTGACGATGAAGCAGTGTGTGGTTGGCTAAACGAAGACAATATTAATCTGGACATGAAATATTGAATGACAATGAAATCGTACACAATGTGTTACCGGGACTGTACACAATGAACTAAACCTACAGCAGCAGTAGAGAACCTAATATCGGATTGGAGTATAGTAAGCCACAGTTCTGCGCTAACAAGTGTCGAAGTTCTTATTGATTACTTTATATATATATATATATATATATATATATATATATATATAAGGGTTTAACCGGGATTTTTGTCATCTGGGTTTTCCCATTTATTCTGAATAATTGTCTACTCTAGTATCAAATACAAAGTTTAAACCATAATAAATGCTTAATTAAGCTAACGAATTTGCTCTATCTGAAGGTCCAAGCTATACATATCTCGTGCACAAAAGTACTCAAAAAATTGCAACAAATAGAAGTGAGTTTCAGAACAACTGATACAGACACAAAAATACCTGAACAATTTTCACATATAAAATTATTAAATAACTGTCACACACATATACAGATATACAATAATAAAATGCATTGTTTCTAAGCACATTTAAATAGGTAGGAGAAAAAAAAAAGACTCTTCTTCATGTTTCATGCTAGCTGGAGTAGGAAATTGTTTAATTTCACAACTTAATCGTCTCTCCACAGAATTATACATCATTTCCATTGATGGCTTTCTCCCATCCCATGATGTCAAGTCTGACATTCCATTCCAGTGTCTCTTCTCTCTCTGCTGTTTGGTCTCTATCTTTCCTTGTTTTTTTTTCCCCATAGTCACTAGTTTTACAATTTCCCTCTTCCCATAGCACGACCAGAAACAGGTTAAATGTTTCTTGCAGATGTTTTTTAAGAGCTGGCTTCATTCAGAATTTATTTGCTTGGCATTTTGGCTGTCCTGGGAATTCTCTACACTCTTCTATCTATTGTCCTTTCGAGCCGAAGACGGCACATAAGGCAGAACCACAATCTCAAAAACAGAAACCTTAGTAGTATATACGGCGGCAAATTGATACCACCCCCACCCCTTAATCTCAGGCCTACTGAAAGCCTTTGAGCCTCCCAGGTGGTACAAATTTCGAAGGGGAGTCCTTTTTTACCCTTTTTCTATCGGCGGGCCACCCAAGGTGCACTGCCCCCAGTCCAGCCAAATTGGACTCGTAGGATTATTAGACATACCCATTGTACACCCATTGTATAATTATCATGCCCAAGGATCACGGTACGTGTCAGTGGCTGACTCTCGGCTTGGTTGCACTCTGTGGCAAGAGCTGCCTGAACGTCTATTGCAAGTTGCATCACCAAAGGCCGAGGAACGGTTCAGGCACACGACCCTGTACTGGTTGTGGTAAGGGTATTTGTATTACAAAATCACACCTCCTATGCCCTGGTTGAGGGTATGAGATATTTTATAAGCGAGATTGGATGCGCAGGAAGCGAGAGTTTCAAAGAGAATGTGCTCACCTTAACAACATTTGCATTTAGAGAATAGGGTGGGCATACAATACACCCATACGACATGCTTACTGTCGTTGTGTTAAGAGCTCAGGCGCAAAGCTTCAGGTTGCAAAGCTACTCGCAACTTCGAAAGCCGACATTGATCAAATTAATTAGCGAGGCCCGACAGTCAGTCCAACGTGAGCGCACTGAGCGTGACATAAGAACTGGACGATACTCAGCATTTCTTAGAGGTGATCTGGCTGACCCACAAAGGCTGGAACAGCGGCGTCATGTACTTAGCAGGCTCGATGATGAGATAACTGCAACCTTGCGCGCTTGAAAATATGAGCAAGATGTCAAGAGCAAACTAAAGCTTCGCTTGCCAGCACTGAGCAAACTTGGCGCACGAATCCACCTGCAAAACAGAGCAAGGCGTATCTTAGGGCCCATCCATCGCAGAGGAGCCCCCCCCCCCCCCCGCCAGAATAATTGCTCGCGAAGGTGAGAGAATTCTACAGGAGCTCAATCCGCGTGACGAGAAAATGAGAGCAGACGGGTGGTTAAATGGAAATTTGTCTGGCCCCATTGTAGAGCGTGTTATGTCTAAAGTGGCTGAGCTGGAAACCGCGTTCTATCTCCGCTACAGCTTTAGTATCTGGCTGCAACACATTGTAACTGGCGAAGTGATAATCTTCCATCCAAATCTCGGGGAAGGCAGTGGCTCTACTCTATTGACAACTCAGGCCGGCGCTAGGCGCTATCTGGATGAAAAAGAGGACATCCGGCTGGATATAGCCAAAATGAAGCTCCTTAACACGAAATGGCAATTTATTGGGTTTGTGCAAGTGGAGGTCAATGCCATTCTGACCAATCAGGCCCTGCTAGGCTACGGTATAACCGCCAGACTGGCTGCATAATAAGAAAGCCATGATTGCCCTCGACACCTTCGACGACAATCTATGCCTGTTTCGCTGCATGGCTGTTCACCAAGGAGCACGGCCAGATCGCTGCACAGAAAAAGCTGAAGAGCTGGCAAGCGTGTGCTGGGGGAAGAGTTCTAACATTAAAGATTACCCAAAACTGCATTTTCCGAGCTGAAAAAGAACAAAGCTTAAAGCTGGGTATTCGTGTGTACGAACCGAGTGAGGATGGTGTCTGGAAACATATAAGACAGCCCGCCCACTATGAGGCCATAGGCATAGAGCCGATGTCAATTGGATGGTATACAGACCATGCTTTCTATATAAAGGATATAACGAAATTAGCCCATCGGTATGCATGCGCACACTGTAATCAAAAATTTACGGAGGCTTGGGAACTGTAGCGTCACGCGCCAGCTGCGAAGCGGTGAAACCGAGGTCATTTGTAAAGGTGAGGAAGTGCTACGGCCCCAGTCTGCCTATGAAAAAGCCTTCTACTCTACATCAAATGCAAGCAAGGGATTGATACAGTGGATCAAGTACGAAGCAAAAGCCCGCGGATTACATATTCATCATGCTTTATGTGGACACGGTAGGGATCGCTGGATCGAGGGGGCCCCTGTAAATGGGTATGAGCCAACCACAAAGAATACAACGGTTGCCACTGGCATGGTTGTCCTGCCCACGGTAAGCAAGAAAATGCTCGGGAATTAACAAAGAAGGCGCTATCGTTGTTGCGTGTCGCAAGCAAGAAGAGAAAATCAGAAAAGCTGGTTATAGGTTGGTGGTCGTCTGGGAATGTCAAAACCCGCCGCGGTTGGATATCCCAATGCCTGCACAAAGAACGGTGCCGTTAGTAGTAGGTCAGCGCCAGAACAATTAGATTCTTGGAGTTCAGCTATATAAGAATTAATTTGGTGCAATACAAAGGAATATAGGAATTAATCTTGTTTCTGGAGCAGCTGTTGCCTGATGAAAAGAATGTTAGCAGACTTCATAGTTGTAGTAAGGTGACGTAGTTTGTGAGTTGGTTTATTGCTCCAGGATATTAGACGACCACCTAATGTTCGATCATCGATAGTAGATGTGAACTAGGTATGGCCGACCTATCTACTGGGTAGTACAACAAGTGGTTAATAAGTAATGGACACAGTCTCCCAACATTTTTCTATAGTTACCAATAGGCGCGAGTGTATGTTCTCCCGCTAAAACTCTATAGCCACGCCTACAATATCACCGCAAGCATTTTGTCCATAAGCGAAGGTGAAGGTTAACAGATATTAATGTATGCTTTTTTCTCTCTTTTTAATACTTTAATATGTCCTTAAAGGGTCAAGAGTCAATAGTTACGATATATACGGTCATATTCAATGATATATTGGTTACTCTCGCTGACGCTATGAAACTGCAGTTCAATATTCTGCACTCAGTTGTACATGAGCGCGGATCGATTAACTGTTCCCACGCGCACGCTAATAGTCCGCTTGGTGTGATCTAAAAAAAAATGTTATAGTCAACAAATACGCGATTTAATATATTCATTCGAGTAACTTAGGTCAGTTGTCAAAAGTCATTCAGATTGGTAACAGTTTATAAAACACTAGATACGTTTCCAGATCTGTAAATCTAGCAGCAGATACTCATTGCGCGTGGCTGTGCCGCTAAAACCACTGTTCTGCTAGATGAAAAGCAGGCGTATGGTGTTCGAAGCCCATGGTAGACAGAAAAGATTTTCTATAACGGGGGTGAAATAAAAATCCTGAGTCTCACACGTCGTGGCGACTGCTTAAACAAGCGGCCTTTATCCTTCAGATTCTATCGTGCCCCCGACATACACCAGCAATAATACTATGTGTCATAAAGATAGTTTTTTTTTTTACCAAAACAGTAAATCTTAACAGCAGATACTCATCATCATCATCATTGAGTGCCTTCTCCACATCGAAGGTTGGCTATGGATCGCCATCCTACTCTGTTTCTTGCTTTGATGGTGCAGGCTGTCATAGATTGACTTGTTCATCTTTTGATGTTAACCGTCCATGTTAGTCTTGTCTGCCTCTTTTACCTTGTATTTTTCCTTCAAATATTACTTTTAGTAGGCTGTTGTGTCTTTTAACATGCCCCAAAAATTTCATTTGTCTTGTCTTAATTGTATTTAGTAGTTCTCTTTTTATTTTCAGTTGTTTTAAAACTTCATCGTTTGTTATCTTTTCTTTCCATCCAATTCTACCTATTCTTCTATAAATCCACATTTCAAAGGCTTCAATTTTCTGTTCTGTTTTCTTGTCTAATGCCCATGTTTCTGCACCATTTAGGAATATTGAGATGTAACATTTTGCCATTCTTAGTTTCAGTTCTATTGATATTTGTTTTGTTGTTAGTATATTTTTCATGGCATTAAAATTACTTTTTGCCATACCTATTCTTTTGTTTATTTCAATTTTACATTTTCCATCATTGGTTATAGTATGTCCCAGGTAGTTGTAGCTCTGGACTGTCTCCAGATGTATTCCTTCAACTGTGATATTTAATTGTAGGTCTTGAGAATTTTCTTTGTTTATGATCATAGTTTTAGTCTTTTTGATATTCATTTCTAGTCTATATTTTTTTGCTTGTTATGTTTATCACATTAAGCAATTGTTGTAGGTTTTATGATTTTCTGCTAGTAGAACAGTATCATCAGCGTATCTTAGGTCATTGATTATCATTAATGTTTATGCCTGGTATCTCTGAGATGTTTTTAAAGATTTGCTCAGTGTATAGATTGAACAAGCTTAGTGATAGGATGCATCCTTGTCTTACTCCTCTTTTTATATCCATGGATGTAGAGTTCTCCTTGTTATATTTTATTATTGCTGTTTGCTCCCAGTACAAATTACATATTAGTTGTATGTCTGTGTCATCTATATTTATATCCAGCGGATACTGCAACACGAAAACACCGCCAGAGGAGCTGCCAACAGACTTAAAACATTATAAGAATATATGTAAGTTGAAATTTTGCTTAAAATACCTAACAATGTGTGTTTATTATCATAGTTTTTTTAGTGGAAACATAAAAATCAATTACATAACATAAGAACATAATCAGAAAATCTCTTAGCGATCACAGAGCAAAGCTGTTACGAAATAGAGTCAACAGTCTCGTATCCTTTTGGTTAGAGAAGTCTATAAATTTTTCCCAACCACCGTTTTTTACAAGCCAATCTCCGAATACCCCAACAAATGAAAGAATCTGCCCAAAAATGTGAACTCCAGAAACATATGTACCTATATGATATTCATAACTAACCGTTAATGTTATTATTAAAAGTGACGCATATGTGATGTATAACTAAGAGGTCTGCCATACAGTTGCAGTAAGATGAATATTACTGACAATCATAGTTGAGCAACGGTCTTTTAATAACTGCGCATAGAAACAATGTCGAATGTCTTAGGTCGATGTTTGCCTGACTGTGGCATGCATCACTCACCTATAAAAAAAAAACAGCGATATGTATTACTAAATAAACTAACAAGGATAAAATGACAGGTCGTTCGTTTGGTGTACACCCCTACATCTTATACCGTCTGTCATGGTAAGGTGATCATCGCAAAACTTGGTGTGAAACCATTCTTTACATAATTTATTAAAACCAGCCCGTAGGCCTGGTTTAACTCTGTCGTTTATCGTATATGTGCATAAAACCAAGTTTAACTATCAGTATATGTTTCGCATAAATGAAAGGCCCTATTTACAAACGTGTCTATAAACTCAAAATTTAAAAAAAAATCTAATATACAAAGTTTTCTTAGTGATATACAAAGTAACTGATGTTTAGGAGTAAATCCCAAAACGTTTTCTTTTTCCTCATCTCAATTTCAATAACCTTTTTTTTTAAACCGGGAATTATTTTCAGATAGAACGATAGATTATAGTAATGGTTATATATTTCTTACTCATATATAGTTGAGGGTAGACTCCATTTAAAGGTAATTTTATGAGTATTTATATGCTTAATCTTTCGTTTCTTTTAATGCAGCATCGCTACTACAATGCTCAATCATAACTAATTAAGCTAAACAATTTATAAAGCTAGTGTAATCTAAATTAAATACCCAATATCAATACACACACAAAAAACGGTAAGCCGGTCGTCACAGAAGACTGGTTCTTTCCAGTGCCGTGCTGTAAACGGAAGCCTTTTGTTCGATAACCCACACATCGTGCAGGTAATATAATAGCTCTCTCAAGTGGCGTGATATTTTATGTCGTGGGCGCTTTTATTCTCTGTGTGGACTAAAACCTGAATTTAAAACACAAGCACAGGACATAATAAACAATTAATTTACTACTAATAAAAAAATATACAATATATGTTATTTATTTTTAAATCCTTCATGTTGAGACGCGCGAATTGACACCAAACAAGATATAGTCTGTTATATAAATTTTTTTTCGTTTCTTCGATGTGTTGGCTCCGCTACTAAAGTATAATTCTCTCTATCTCTCTCTCTCCTTGTGAGTGTATGTATGTATAGCTGTATGTTTATAGATTATTCACTCTAGGTCACTATCTAAAACTATGTTAGTGCTATATGCTAAAAGTCACCAGACTCTAATACCTTTTATAGTTCGATGATTATTGACAATGCTGAAAGACAAAATGAAGGTGAAACGGTTAGTTTTATTCCCATTTAGACGTAGTTAATATCAAAATATGCGCGAATTTTAAAACGGTTTTATACCCCAAATAATAATAAATCAGTTATTTTATAATAACATTACAGTGTAAACGTTCAACCGAGCACATATTTTTTGTCTTCTTGTCTTTCTTATATATAAAAAAAAATATTATTGGGAAATGTACAATAAATACAGAGATAAACTAAACAACTTAATCATTACTAGTTATGGATCCAACCTGGAAACATCCGTTTACCGCGTTAGTCGCAGGGACGACGGGGTGCGGAAAAACCGTCTGTTAAGAAATTTCTAGAACACGTGTCGGAAATCGTTTGATTTTTCCTGAGGAAATCGTTTATTGTTTTGGTGAGTGGCAACCACTGTATAAGGAAATGTCAAATGTACAGTTTATCGAAGGCCAACCCGACATGGAACTATGACGTGGAGATAGGAGACGTCAGGTGGTCATAGACTATCTGATGGACGAAACTGACGATAGGATCAAGAAACTATTTAATACGGGATGTCACCGTCGGAACCTGAGCGTCATCTATATAGTACATAATCTCTTTAGTAAAAACAAGGAACAGCGGACGATACGTCTCAATAGTCATTACATAGCTCTGTTTAAAAATCATAGAGACGGATCTCAGATTACGAATCTGGCCAAACAAATGTACCCAGGTTGCATGTCACATATTTAAAAAGTTTTAAGGACGCGACGTCAGCCCCACGCGGGTATTTGTTATTCAAACTTCGAAAAGAAACACCAGATCATCTAATACTCCGCGCCAATATCTTTCCTAAAACATCAGGTAGTCTACGTCCCGAATTAAGGAACATGGGCGAGTTGCTGAAAAGACGGGATGAGATGTTGCGTTTTCTATGCTCTGCTAAACCACCAGCGGTAAAGGCCGTGATGAAAACAGCACCTCCTGATCTCATAAGAACTCTGCGAATGCTGATACAACGTGTTAAAAGGTAACGTTCGGCTCACACCGGCTCAGAAGAAACGATTGCAGTGCCATAAACACGACCTGAGGATTCTCGCTCGAAAACAGACGACCGTGAAAAAGATAAAACAGATTCTGCAAACGGGTGGATTTATCGGCGCATTGATTAAACCAGTTCTGGGTATCCTGAGCTGTAACCTGGGCGTGTGAACGATGACAAAGAAAATGATTTTGATCGATCCTCGACTGCTAGAGTCTGTAAATCACCAGCAAGCTTTATATACACCATCCGAGTCACTAAAAGACAGTCTAGGAGATCTGGCTACGCAAATTCAACAAATTCTGGAAAGAGAGGACATGTTACTACACGACAAAGCCAGCCTGTATTAGCAGACATTGCAACGGTATATGAAACGTCTCAATCAGTATAGGCACAAAACTCTAGGCGTAGTGGAGATTAAACATGCACCACCATCCTCTCAACCCTCTGACTCGATTACAACACCACCACCACCAACTGTAGTACTTAAAGATGAAGTAAAAAGTAAGTAAAGTACCCCCGTCACGCCAAGTGGCGTATAGGGAAATATGGTGTTAGTGACCCTATATTTTACAGATCTTCAGCACAAGATTTTTGGGGTAATGTGGTCGGTATTACGCCCGTGCTGATTTACTTTCCCAGAAATAATCCGGTACCCATTTAAGGCTGGGTGAACCCGAAGCCGTCGGTTGGGATCGAACATTACCCCTTGTCCTTTGTAGGCCAGTTCACTAACAACTGAGCTATCGCGGCTCCCTATATAAATTTGTACAGACCTTCAGCACATGGTTTTTGGGGAAATGTGGTCGGTATTATGCCCGTGCCGCTTTACTTTCCCAGAAAAAAATCCGGTACCCAATTAAGGCTGGGTGAACTGGAAGTCGTTGGTTGGGATCGAACCCTACCTCTTGTCCTTTGTAGTCCTGTTCACTAACCACTGAGCTATCGTGGCTCCCAGATAATTATATATCGATATAATAATCAAGACACCAGGAACCTGGAGCACAACATAGTGAAGGGGTAAACTAAAAGATAAAGTCGACAAAAAAAGTCCTCAGTTAGCGCCAAGCGTGCCTCGGTTGAAAAAGAAAGACGTCGTTCTCAAAGAATCTACAGGCACGTACAAACTCAGGCAAAAGTAAAATTCTGACAGCAAAACTGGGAGACATGGCCAAAGGAGTAAATAAGATGTTAAGAAGCTGCTACTACGATCCGAAAATACCTGGTGCTTATGGGGGTGTGGATGGTTTACAGCGTAGTACAAAACTAAGCAGTGCAAAAAATTAAAAAGTGGCTGAGTCGACAGGATGCTTATTCTCTACATAAAACTGTTGTTAGAAAATTTAAGAGACGACTAATCATCGTAGGTGGTATGAATAATCAGTTCCAGGCTGATCTGATCGATCTGAGATAATTAAGAAGATACAACGATAGGTACTCGTATCTCGTTACGTGTATCAATGTTTTTTTCAAAATATGCGTGGTTAGTTCCGATACGGTCGAAAACTGCAAAAAATCTAGTGGAGGAAGGGAGTGAAATATTTGCCGAGCGCAAACCGATAAATTTTCAGACAGACAAAGGATCTGAATTCGTCAAAAAAACTTTCCTAACGTTTCTCAAAGAAAATTGAGTTCATTTCTTCACTATGGAGAACGAAGATACAAAGGCAGCCGTCGTGGGAACGGTTTAACCGCACGTTAAAAGATAAAATGTGGAGATTTTATTACGAAAACGAACAAATTCATATATTTAGGCACGTTTTATGCCCTACTCTGAAACTACAATAATTCGTATCACAGGAGTATTAATATGGCAGCGGTCCATGTAAACTTGGTTGGTCTATCAAGAACAAGTCTGGAACACTTTGTATAATAAACTGTCTCTGTCAGAGAGAGACAAAAGTCATTTGGTGGTGATCAATAAAAGTTATAAAGAAGGTGATCGAGTTTGGATAGCTCATTCCAAAACTAATTTAAATAAGGGTATACACCATCATGGACAGAAGAACTGTTTACAATCAATCGGGTAAACAGAAACACTAACCCGGTAACGTATGTTATGAAGGATGATTCTGGTGAAGAGTTGAAAGGCTCGTTTTATACAGAGAATCTTCAGAAAGTCGATGATTAACGGGTGTATTGAATAGAAAGCATCTTAGAAGAGAGGAAAGTTGGTGGGAAAAAAGAGTTCTTAGCCAAGTGGTACGGTTACAACTCATCATTCATCAGTTGGATTTTGAGCGACCAAGTATCCAGATACAGAGACTGACGAAATGGAGGGGAGGAATACGTGAAAACCTTTCTGAGTATGGTAGTAGAAAGAAAATAAAAGAAGAATGATGAAGGGACCAGTCACGACATCAAAGCCTCACTCTGGCCTGTATTTGGTAAAATACTTCCGCGAAGGAAATTGTTTTTCTCTGCCAAATGATCATTAAATATGCCGTCATCGGCGTGGCTTTATTTAATCTGATGGGTGGAAATGGTGAAGGTCAGGACAGAAAAATGTGGATTGTGCTCCTGAGTAGTTGTCTGGGATACTCGCTGCTTAACCCCAACATCGAACACGTCTTTAGAGAAAATGAGTTTTTACATCAAAGCCCCCATCAATGTGTTGATGCAAATTTATCCTGAAAATAGTCTGGGGAACTTCTATGACAAACCCCCTCAGACTATCAAACTGAATGCAAACTACGAAGGCAGGTTGATCGAAATGCAAATTCCAAACACTTATTTCAACGTCTTACCCGCGATAACTGGATCCATTACGAATCCTCGAGCAACGGAGGTAAAAGCCACACAGCATTAATAATGTAGTTGGCGCCAGGTTTATACGAGACAGCAGATAAATTTATAGATGCTTTAAATATGCTGATATTGGTAAAAAAAACACCTGGAGTTAATATGAGATTTTAAAATCAAAGAAATAAAAATAAGGCCAGCTTTAAAGTCGTTGACCAAGGAGCCTTGGTTACCATAAGTGAAGCATTGAAAAGTATCTTAAACTTCCCATCGAATCACGTGACAGATGCTAACATGGTCCTGCACAACAAGAAGGAAATAAATTTAGAAGCGCAAAATAGAAACATCTACATCTATTGCGATCTCGTATCACCCAGAGTGGCCGGGGATGTCCTGGTACCCTTAATGAGGAAAGTTCCTATTTTGGAGGAAATCATCACTTCCATATTACACATCTACGACAAACCGCACTATGTCCCCCTGAGCAGGTTCTTTTTTGACAGATTTAAAATTCTTTTAACTAATGACAGGGGAGTTGCGATCCTATTTACATCCGGAACATCGGTACTGACGTTACATTTCAGAGCGCGGAAGCACTTCAATCTGGAATAATGGTGAGACACACGCCGCATCATCGATATGCTAAGTTATACAAAGAGTGTTGCTATAATTAAGCCGGCCATGGCCTCCCGGTATTTATCAGAGCTAGGACTCAGCGAGGGCACGGTATCGGTAGTTTTTTTCAGAGGCATCGGAAGAGAAATTTTACCATGGCTAAAAACCGGTGGTAAGGCCTTACTTAGAGAACGTGTCGGTACGGGACTACCAGTCGCACAAGATGCATTGGCGGGAAGAAACTTTGAAGAGGCATTTAAAGAAAAAGCCAAGGAATCTGGTCAGCATTTACTTTCAGGAGCCATCGATCATCTTGCCGGTTGTGATACAGGCCAACAAACCGGAAGCAGTAGAGAGAAGGTAAAGACGGGTAGCGCCACCGGGGATGCCAACTGGAGAAAAAAAAATAAAAACAACGAAACAACGCGCTCACTCTCATTCTGCGCGCAAGAAGTCTATGAGAACAAAGTATCCGGACATATTCGGTTAAGTAATATGAGCACTGAGGCTCTAGTGCACCCTAAGTCTTGCGAATGTTTCCATTCTCAACTAGAATTGTTTAGCGTTCCACCGACTCAGACATCTGTTGATTCCGATCAATTCTTTGAAGTTGCACCATTAGCGTCTCTGGCGTCTGGAGCTCCTATAGAATATTCCATTAACGGAAATTTGGATGAATAAATCGATTTTTCCAACACGTATCTGCATATGAGAGTAAAAATTATGCTGTCCAACGGTGACAATTTTATCGGCTGATGCAAACGTGGCCTCAGTGAACTATTACCTGCACAGTCTGATCTCAAAAGCCGATGTATCTCTCAGCGATACCTTGATTTCAGCTTCTGAAAACACCTACCCTTTTCGAGCATACCTAGAAGCCACTCTCAACCATAGCAAGGTGTCTAAGAAAGGTTATCTCACGAGTGCACTTTTCTACAGCGATACTCCCAATCACATGGATGACATCTAAGGAGACACGAATGTGTGTCTGAAAGCGCGAGGAAATCTGCCCGAGGTAGCCATGAGCTGGATATGATAGGTCGACTTCACTCTGATATTTTTACTCAAAAGCATTACATGCTAAACAGGGTTGATGTGAAAATTAAGTTGACCCCATCAAAGGACGTTTTTAACATCATATCACACTTAATCCAGCCATCTCGCTGGCTCACAAAAAGGCCCTCTTATAAGGAAATACACGATACCCCATGAAGATAGTTTTGATTAAAACATTTGCCAATCCTACAGGTATGTTATCGCATCCAAGAATTCCTTGGTCTTCCTCTTTGTCTTTTCCCCTGGGGATTCCAGAAAGGGGCCTGTTGTGTAATAGTCTCAGTTGGCTTCCATAGTGTGTGTCCTATCCAGCGCCATCGTCTTCGCTGTATCTCTTTATTCACTGATATTTGACTGGTACATTTCTATAACTCTATGTTAGTGATTTTGTCATGCCAATTCCATCCTTTCATTCTGCGTAAGCATCCATTAATGAAAGTCTGTATCTTCGTGATTGTCAATCTTGTTGTTCTCCAGTTTCATAGCCATATAATAGGACCGACTTAACATTTGAGTTGAAAACTTTTATTTTTGTATTTAACCTAATTTCTATATCAATATATATATATATATATATATATATATATATATATATATATATATATATATATATATATATATTTCGATATCTAATAGTATTACCATATTTTTAAAACATTTTTTTATTCGTTGCAATTGATATTTGTCAATAAAAGTCACGTGAATATTCATTCTCTTATGTTTTCATTAATTATTGTTATCGGTGTTTAATTGTTTTTATCAGTGTTGAGCTACCCACTAGATAGGTGGGCCATACCTAGTTTACATCTACTATCGATGATCTGACATTAGGTGGTCGTCTAACAACCTGGACTAATAAACTAACTTACAACCTACGTCACCTTACTACAACTATGAAGTATAATAACATTCTTTTCATCGGGCAACGGCTGCTCCAGAAACAAGATTAATTCCCATATTCAATTGTATTGAACCATATTAATTCTTATATAGCTCAACTCCAAGAATCTAATTGTTCTGGTCCTGACCTACTACTGCAGTACCCCCATTTTATTATGTATGACTTCGAATCATTACTAGACAAAGTGAGCCGCTATAAACCCACCAACGACATCAAATACGAAAACGTGCACACACCGATCTCCGTGTCGACCCTCTAGACAGACAACCAACGCACATTTTTTTATGCCGATCCAAAAGCGTTGATAGCTAAATGCATGCAGGAACTCCAGCAGCGGGCTAGTTTCTTAAGGGCTAATGTGGAGGCCCAGTTACTACCAGAAGACCTCGACTTACTGGATAAGAAGCAACAAAAACTGATACGAGCTTGGATGTGCACAGGTGCCAGTGTTAGGCTTCAACTCAGGCAAGTACGATCTTAACCTCATCAAGCAATACTTTGTGGAAGAGCTCGCTGACACCGTCAAAAAGTCACAGTAGCCGCTAGGGGGTCAAAAACGATGTTCATCATCACACCGGAGTTTAAGTTTCTGGATATCGTCAACTATTTAGGACCCACTACCTCCTACAACAAATGGATCAAAGCCTACGAGTGTAAACAAACAAAGTCGTGGTTCTCATACGAGTGGTTCGACAGTCCGAAGAAGCTAGCCTATCCAAGTCTTCCAGTCTACCTTGCATGGTTCTCTCGGCTGAAAAATGAGTACCTGCTGACCCTGGCCGAATGGCGGGCCTGCAAGCGCGTCTTCAAAGAGAAAGGAATGACAACCTTCGCTGACTGGCTACATTACTACAACGACCTCGACGTAGGGTTTGGCATCGAAGCGACTGAGAAGATGAAAGCCTTCTACGCCGAGCGAGACATCGATATATTTAAAGCGGGATCCCATAAGACACCTTTTACGCGCCAGGTAAAGAGGCATACACGTATTTAAAACCTGCAGTAACCGGAGGTCTCTCGATATTCTTCACCCGTTATCACGAAAGAGGTGTCACACGAATTCGATCACACCAAAATCCTAAGTCGAAGCTTTGTAAACGGGTAGTGGGTCAAGACGCTAACGCCATGTATCTAGGTATGCTGGAGGTCATGCCAGCTGGTAAAGAGAAGGTACTTGAAATTCAGGAGCCTGAGGTTGTTGCGCCCCGATAACGGGAGCTGATCTTAAAGGGCCGATTGTTTGGGTTCGTAAGGTGTAAGCTCGCAGTGCCTCGAACGCTATGGAAAAAATTCGAGGAAATGCCACCGATATTTATAAACCGTTAAGTCCTAGAAGCACCGTGCCTCCAGAAATGTTGGATTATTTAAAACTGACAAGTAGGAAGCGCTCTTCCACAAAGAAGCTGCTGGGCGCCCTTGCGGCCGATGACATCCTGCTATTCACACCCTTGCTGCGCTGGTATCATGGCCTAGAGCTCCATGCAGTCTATGCGATAATAAAATATAGGCCGAAGAAATGTCTGGTTTGGTTAGTTAATGAAGTCACCGCGGCACGTCGTCTGGGCGATGCGAACAAAGAGAAGGCTCTCCTAGCCGACATTTTAAATTGCTTGGCAGCAGTTGCTACGGAAAGCTGATCGAAGTTTTGGAGCGGCATACCAACGTCAGCTACACAAAAGACGAGAAGACCGTAGACCGTGCATTACATTCAACCTGGGATGATCTCACCGAAATAGGGAGTGCTTACGAAATCAAAAGCCGTAAGCTCCGAGTATGCATATACAGACCCTTTCAAGTGGGCATTGCTGTCTATCAGCTCGCTAAACTAAGAGTTCTCGAGTTCTACTACGACCTCCTTGACAGGTTCGTCGACCGCCAAGATTTTGAGCTGATTCAGATGAACACTGACTCACTGTAATTCGCGCTAAGCGCCACCAAACTAGAGGATGCAGTGCAGCCAGAGCTCAATGGTGAGTTCGATAAGTGCAAAAAAGACTGGCAAGCTTGGGATACCTGGAGCGGCCGAACCCCCGGCCTGTTCAAGATCGAGTTTGAAGGCCATCGAGCTATTGCCCTCTGCAGTAAGTGCTATTTCGTTTATATATATATATATATATATACATATATATATATATATATATATATATATATATATATATATATATATATATATATATATATATATATATGGCCCTTTTCGTCTTGTCAGACGGTCTAGTGGAGGCTATTGCGTATTTTTTTGAGGTATTGTTTTTGCCGAACAGCTTCTCTCGTGGCTAATTCTACCAATGTTTGACAAACACACGCGGTCACATAATGAACAGGTCAGGCTCGCTGATCCACAGGGTTTACCATCCTTTTTCATATGTCTCTTCTCTTCAAAGTCCTGTCTTAGCACAGTCTCAAATGTTGTTATACCGTTCCTTATACATGCTCTCCATGATGTGCGATCACTTGCCAGATGTTGCCAGTCGTTTTCACAGATGGAGAAGTCTTTCAGAGATGATTTGCAGATATCTCTATATCGTAGTTTAGGTCTGCCGATTTGTCGTTTTCCGTGTTTTAGCTCGCCATATAGTATTTGCCTAGGAATGCGTTTTTCTTCCATCCGTTGGACATGCCCCAGCCATCTTAGCCTTCGACTTCTGAGCATCGACATGATTGTTAGGGTCTTAGCACGTTGCAGGACAGTCAAGTTGGTTATTTTGTCCTGCCATTTGATGTGCATTATTTTGCGGAGACATCGCATGTGGAAGACATTTAGTCTTTTTTCCTGGTTTGAGTATGTTGTCCAGGTTTCGGATCCATATAATAGTGTGCTAAGCACACATGTTTGATATATTAGGAGTTTAGTCCTTCGAGTTAGTTTCGTGTTGTCCCAGGCCCTTTTTGTGAGTTTGCCGAAGGTCGTAGCTGCCTTACCAATTCGACAGTTTATTTCTTCATCAAGAGAGATGGTTTGCGTAACTGTGGATTCAAGATATGTAAATTTCTGTACTGATTCTAGTGGGCAGTCTTTTAGAGTAATAGATAGAGGTTTGAAGTCACCTTGATTTAGTATTACTGTCTTCTGAACATTAATTGACAGTGAAAAAAGGTCGCATGCTTTATCCAGGTTGTTGATCAGCGACTGTAGGGTGGCCTCACTATGAGCGACTAGGGCTGCATCGTCAGCAAATAAAAATTCTTTAAGTAGGGCAACATTTGTTTTGGTTTTTGCTCTTAGTCGTGCTAGGTTGAACAGTGAGCCATCTGGTCTAGTGCGAATGTAAATATCTCCTGAGCTGTTTTCGAAGGCGTAATTTAGGAGGGCAGCAAAAAATATACCAAAAAGGGTGGGGGCGAGGACACATCCCTGTTTCACTCCTTTGTTGACTTTGAAATTCTCTGATGGACTCCCATCAAAATGGACTTTGCCATTCATGTCTTCATGGAAGGAAATTATCAGCCTAAGTAATTTAGGAGGGCAGCCTATGCCTTCTAACACCTTGTAGAGACCATCTCTGTTTACTGTGTCGAATGCCTTAGTGAGATCCACAAAGGCAATATAGAGCGGCATATTTTGTTCCCGACATTTTTCCTGCAGTTGTCTAAGAGTGAAGATCATATCTATGGTTGATCTCCCGGGTCTGAAACCGCATTGGGACTCGGGAAGCACCCGTTCTGCAAGTCTATGCAGGCGATTAAGTACGACTCTAGCAAAAGCTATGCCTGTTGTGCTAAGGAGAGAAATGCCTCTGTAATTATTGCAGTCGCCCCTGTCTCCTTTATTCTTGTACAGCGTTGTAATCTTGGCATTTCTCATATCATGAGGTATTTCTCCGTTTCTCCAGCATTTAATTAGCACTTTGTATAGATGTGGAAGTAGTACGCTTAGGTTGTCCTTTAGTACATCTGTGGGAATGTTGTCATTTCCTGCAGCTTTTCCTCTTGAGAGGGCATTTATAGCGTCAGCAAGTTCGTTCATAGTAGGCTCGACATCCAGCTCAGACATTGTAGGATATTTGGGTATTGATTGTGCTAGAGCTGTGTTTGCTGGTCTGTCGTCACTGTATAGATTAGAGTAGTGTTCAACCCATCTTTGCATTTGTTGTCCCTTGTCAGTAATAGGTTCTCCAAACTTGGATTTTAGGGGGGCTGATTTTGTTATTTTTGGTCCAAGGGCCTTTTTTATATTGTCATGCATGGTTTTTGAGTCGCCCCGTATTTCGTTTATGGGGATAATAAAACCAAGCACTTGAGCAAGGGGATATCCGCGTGGCTGAATCGCTTGACATGGGGTCGTTACAAGGCTGCCCTGCTAGGGAGTATTGACCGGGCTGAGAACCGAGGGTTCCGTCTGCATAACGGGCAGATGACCACTTACCACCAAGTAAAGTTCAGCCTCAGCGCCTACTACGACAAGCGACGGGTCTTGCCAGACGGAATCCACACAGAGCCTATCGAGTACATACTCAGCGCCGGGAGGTAATGAGAATTTTATCCGGAGGTAGCTCTGCTGCCTCTGGAACAAGCATCAGCTTTTAGCGCACAAAGTCGCGAGCCGGCCCAGGCGAGTCCAAATAGTACACTGCAGGTTGGCCGTTTTGCCGGACCACATTGCGTACCGTATGCACCGTAAGACTCCACACATGATCGATAGCGCGTTGACGTCCACCTTCGAGCTCACCAGGCTGATACAGATAGCGGACCTGAGCATCAGAAGAATTCAAAGGCTCCTTGAGGCCCACAGTGCCGCCAGTGATGACAGAGGACGGGATTTGTGTTACCGATTTGGCATTGATGGCGTCAGAGGGCCTCTTCCCAATCATCCGAGTTACTTCGTTATTGAGAGCCTTGATAACGGCAGACTGGCCAACCACTCGACCGCTGGTCTTCAAGGAGCTTCATTTCGACGCTGTACTGATACCTGAACAGCCTTTCAGACAAGGTCCTGTTAAATCGCTCGACAATGCCTTAGTCAAGGTGGATCTTCACCCGACCGCGCTGTATCTGAGTCCCATGTTTCGCCATAACTGTTGATACCGAGCCCATGAACTCCCGCCATGGATCGACCTGGAGAAGCTTAGGCCAGCGAAGAGGCCCCCGTTTGTATATCTTTTCGACGGCTCTCGCAACCTCTGTAGAGTCCATCAAAGGCAGGGGCTCTGCCTCTTTGTATCGGCTGGTGACGTCGACAACAGTCAAAGCATATTTAAACGTTTCCCGCCCGACTCGATAATAATGGAGAAAAAGGAGATCCGCTTGGTGCACTTCGTTGGGTATAGACACGTTAAACATTGGTCGCGGTATGTGACGAGGGGCTGGTAAATAGATTTGACATATTGCCTCCTTCTTAAGCCATTCCCGATCATCAGTTTCAGAAACCGTGGCAGCCGTAGCGAGCTTTTTGATGGCTGCAAGCCCTGTCCAGTAGCCCGTGGGACTGTAATATACATCCGCGAAGCGAGTAGCTTGCGTGCGAGGTCTGAGCTTCATAGTTCGGTTCCGATGCGATGTACTTAAGCAATGTGATTCCCTAATTCGTGGTGTGCTACTTTGCAAGCTTGTAAACAACGAAACCAGTCACGGCCATCCCTAGTATGATAAATGTTAATTCGCTGTCTTTTTTATTTTCGCTGGGCACGTAGTAATCGGCTACGGTTGGTAAACGATCGAGAGGGTCCAGCTTTTTGCCTGTGGCCAAGTAATATTCATGCATCACCTGGTCAACATCGTTAAAGGTCTGTACGGCATGCAGCTCTCTGCGCAGCTCATCATTAAGCCAGTCAAGGCGCTGGGTTATCTTCTTGGATCACGCAGCCTGGACCGCCTGAAGCTGCTCCACGGCGAGATCATGTCGTTTGCGCTCTTCATCTCCATGTCCAAGCTGTGAGAACAGGTAGTTGCTACCCGAAAATGCGAGAGCGTTGACAGCAGCGCCTCCTATCATGACAGTAATGGAGGCCATTGTATATTACTTACGTCAGCAATATTACTTCAATATGTCAGCTGGAATTATGCCATGCTTCATAAGTGTGACTTTGATTGTCAAGGTTACGGCAACATCCAACGTTAACATGCCGGCATCGTATATGCCGGGGCTGAGCGAAGGCGTGGTCGCCTTCTTGGCAACCGCTTTGGTGATTTGTGCAACGCCTGTGGCCAGGCCCGTTGTGTGCAACTTGTCAACTTCTTCATCGGCCAAGCCTTCCACCTGCTCAATCGTGAGTGCCCGACCTGCCCTACAGCGGCCAGAGAGCATAAACGTTCCCGTTTTACAGTCAGAGCCGCTACTAGTTCCCTCTATTCTGCTGACTCCACGGGACGTGAAGCGGAGGTTTGGTCTTGCATCTGCATTTGGTTGACCAGCTCATCTAAGTCCATTATCGCTCATATATACCTTGATCTTCTGAATCTAAAATAGCAGAAACTCAATAAAAACAAATGGGAAAATAGCATACACAATGTTAGTACCTCCCACCATCTGATTAACTACCTGTTAGCACTCTGTTAACACCCTATAACCAGAAGGTTGGCCAGTATTTAACACGAGCTTGCTATGCTTGGTCTTTGCTAGAAGCTGCTTCACCCCAGCCCGTTCCTCTTTCGAGGGGATGCCATCATTCTCTCACAAACATTTTTCAAAGGCGTCCTGGTCTTTGCAATGAAAAAGGGCCACCCATTGCGTTTGCTCTCGGTCTGTCAAAACCGAGATATATTTCTGGGTCAGCACCACACGCTTTGTTGCGAGTGGCGGCCAGAGAAGGCCAACCAAGAGAGCATACTCTTCTTTTTTGTGAGAACATTAGAAGCACTGCAATCGTCAGTGATGTATAGAGTACTCTCCCTGGAATAATTTGTAGAACGCCTGCAGGTAGTCGTGAAGCCACCCGGATTGACTGTATACACTTCGGGGTCATCCCATACCCACGGTCGAGACGTGTAGGCTTCATTGTATTTCAAACTTGGACAGAGGGTCGCGATATGCTCAAATATGTGTCCGTAGAGGCCTTCCAAGAGGTCCAGAATGAAAACCGTTTTTCCTGAGTCCGCCTGCTCGCAAATTATGGCAGAGTGCGGATCTGTGGGATATAGGCGAGAATTCGACAGACATGAATCGGCCATCTTTAATGTTTATCTGACCATCCTGAATAAGGAAGACGTACATGTTTAAATCCCCAGAGCCTGCCGCCTTCTTGCTAATCTGGAGGGATATGTCCTCGTTACCATTCTAGATCCTCCTGCTCGTATCGTGCTGAAGGTCGTTGTCGCTCATTCGCAGGTCGAGCCACAGCGCGTAGTAGTCGGTGAGGTAATAGTAGAGGGATACCTCCGCCAAATGGTGATCTTTAAGGGTGGATTTTGCATGGCCCAGCTCCAAAGTACTTTTGGGCCTCGTTCCATTGTTGATGGGCTCGTAAGCCTTGGGCGTATATCTATTTTACCTCCTCCTCAATGGCTACCTTTGAAATCTGAGGGTTATAAAACTGCTCCGAGTCGAATGCATACTGCTTTGGGGGCTCCTGAAATAGGAGCAAAATGCCCTTCATTCTTCTGTCTGGTATGTTAAGGTTTACATTCAAAACCGTGTCACTCTTTTTAACTTTCACTAGTCTGTGGCGGAGGACCCATTCGTAGAGGATTCTGGTGCCGTGTGCGTACTGTGAACGAATGTTGCGGGCCAGATTCGGATTAGTTACCTTGTCAAACTCGAGACAGGTGTCCTTGATCTTATAGGAGGCTGCCGGGTCATTCTTTGCAGCCACGACCTTGTTGTAGGGGCGAAGGTAATCTCCAATGTCAGTCTGTCTCTGAGCCTGCTCTTGTAAAATGGCATGTGGCTCTCGAGGAGCTCAAAATTCAGCGGAATACAATAGCGATTTCCATAGGCATCCGCAATCGCCTTATCTCCTGCGTGGATGTCAGTGACAGCATCCCCAGCACCAAGGCGGAGTTTAGTGGCATTCCTGCCAACTGTGACGTCAATACCCTGATAGTGGGCGTTGTACCTCTCCTTGGCCGGTCGTGGTAAGTGGCGAAAATGTTGTTAGTCATCGATGGACAAGACTTCGGTGTTACCAGCCCGGATCACAAGTTTCTGAACGATGGCTCGCCCCAGATTATGGCAAACAGTGCGGTTAGCGTCCGTCGAGGCGAGTGTGATGGTGGTGGCTAGACGGACCGTCCCGGGCACAATAAGGTCGTGCTCAATAGGTTTGGGAAGCGAACAGACAGTTGCTGATTCTGATCGATTGTTGTCGAATTGTTTCGGACAGCGCAGGTCAGCCGTTTGGCCTTGGCCCCTCGCGCTTTGCGGAATGTGCTATGCGGGTTGAGCTTACAACCATATAAAGAAGAGTTCGTTTATCGTAGCAAGCTAATTTTAATGTCTAATTCGATGGCGCTTTACGATCCAATAGAGATGGACGACTTTGGGCCTGACGACGTTAGGGGGCCGGTTGAAACCGGTTTCAGCTACGATCCAGATCAGACAGCGGAGGAGGTCATGGACAACGCCTACAACCGTGTCGCCGGCGTTCCTTTCTTGCCTGACCCCCACTATGAGCCGGGGGAGCGTATAGACCAACAGCGAGATAGTGTTGAGACGGTTAAGGTATTAGACCGCTTCTTTACCGATTTGGAAAAAAATGGGATCCTCGCTCAACCGATCGTATGACGACTTTATTGTTAAAGATGGGGTTGTATACCCCTAAGACAATTCCAGATAGAAACCTTACAAGCAAGGTTGATGGGCGCCCTTTGAACCCGGCGCGGTTCAGAAGAGAAATAAAAGTCGCCTCGTGATCTTGCAGCCCAATAAAGTCGCCTCGTGATCTTGCAGCCCAATAAAGTCGCCTCGTGATCTTGCAGCCCAATAAAGTCGCCTTGGTTCCAATGAAAGAACTGAGAGATGTGGTTGCGAATGCAGACACGTCATCTGACGAAACTCGAGAAAAATCTATAAAAGAGATCATCAGCGCTGTAGATCGTACGCTACCAGAGGTGGAAAAATGTTTGTCTGACAACAACAGTCTAAACCTCAGAGAGCTACGGGTCCTTGACAAAACAATACAGGCATTCAGAGGAGAGCTCACAAACAAACTGGCCAAGCTTTCGGAACTCGACAAACAGCTAGTTCGCTAGAGGGAGAAAGTTAAATTTGCTCAGAATTTGGATGAGTCAATCAGGAGACTTGAGGAAGACATATTGAGGATTAGAATTCGAAAGGGCTGCTCGCTTGGAAACATCATCTAACACTCGCAATGCATTGCGCGCCCAGATCAATCGGATTCGAGAAACTATAAACAAAATTTTACAGGAGGACACGACGTTGGGTAAAAGGATTCGCACGCTGTTTCATGAGCAAGACATTACCATAGTCACTATCCTCACAGCGCTAAGCATGGTAATCTCCACCCTCGTCCTGGCCATCACGGGCAGAGCTGCCCCAGCGGGTTCTGTCACATCACCATAGTCGCCTATTTGGGCAAATGGCAGGCTGATCATAGTCGCCTATTTGGGCAAATGGCAGGCTGATCATAGTCGCCTATTTGGGCAAATGGCAGGCTGACAGGGTGGTAACCACCGTTGGTCCAGTAAATATAGGCCCGTCCCAAGTCATGGCTAAAGCCTTTGACTCGCCAGTCAGTGTTTGGGGAGACCTTAAACTTGTTACCGATCGTTACTCGTTTATGTGCTCTGCGGTCGTAGCTATTATTGAATGCATTCCAGTCAAAGTCCTGTGGTAGTGCCACATGGAGCTCTTTTAGGATCCTCCGGGTTTGGTAGTATGCGTGAAACTTGTACAGTGCACCGAAAAAACCACCCCGCTCGAGGTGGTCCGTGGTTGACACCCCGCAGCTTGTTGTGGCACACCAGATGGCGAAATTGAGCTGGTTCTGCTAAATGTGCATTGACCTGCTGTTCCAATCGTCCACAACGTCGTCGTTTTTCACGGGGGGCGGGGGGGGGGGAGGGCAGTTTGTACGCATTCAAAACGTTTGGGACTGAATGCATCAACGTCGTTGACGAAAATCTGCAGTGTGTTTAATATTAGCGTTGTGGCGGCATAGAGAGCGCCGGCTATAATACAGCGTCTTTGTTAAAGGCATAAGCCATCAGAAATAGTTCTGACGCAAGTTGTATATCCTATGTATATCACACTGTCTAATTTTATTAATGGGGAATTCATACCCCTGAACCCCGTTATCGACAATCGGAACGGAGACCTGGAAATAGCGCTTTCTGAAATCATCTACTACTCAGCTTGGGTGAATATTGCAGTTTCGCTGGGAAACAATTGGTTTCATTATAATCAAGAAAAGGTCATCATCCCCGATGGGCATTACGATGTATGTACGCTTGATGAACAAATCTGTGCCCCTCTTAAGCTTAAACTGGCAAAAAACCTCGTTACCGGGCTGGCATCTGTCTACCACATTAAGTTTAATTTTGATTTGGGTTCAGTTGGGCCGACCCTAGGGTTCGCCAACCTCGCCCCTGATGTGGTAGGAGGCGTCTGTACTGCAGAAACGCTCCCAAAGTTGATCGTCTACAAAAAAAGTGTTCGTTCACCTGGGGGCCTATCAACGAATGAGAACCGTCACAACCAATTTCCATCAACATTGCTGCGCACTGTCCATGTCCAAACTGAAGGCGCGAATTGTGGCAGAAGTGAATCGTTTCCTGTCCGTCAGTATAAGCGACTATCAACTGGGGCCTTATCTAGTGTTAGAGTTTTATTGCTTGGCATTAACAACACCCCTATTAAATTAGCTTCGTTGAGTTGTGTATTGCATATAAGACATGGCGAACTCTGAAGGGCCGGGCAAGCACAGGCCCAAAGCATGCACGGCAGTCAGCCTGTAAGATCTCACCGATTGTGATGGTTTTCAAGACACTGGGCGCGGTTTGTATGGGCTAGAATTAGTTGATGGTGGTTTATACAGTAGGAGCCTAATACCTACCTCGAGTGGCCCAGAACATCCTTGGGAGATAAAAATGCTCTTGCAACAGCCATTTATCCACATAAAAAATAAAACGGTGTTGAAAATATAAAATTCTGGCACATTATTGGTAAGCTACTTTGCCCTACCACCATCAAACGTAGAAATATCTGGGGACTCTGGCTTGTACCATATTTCTACTCACAGTTTTGGGAATTTTCAAGCTAATGCTGTGCGGAACGAGGACTTAGCTTTGTTGTCATATCCTATTTCAGAGAATTCTACCATATTTTTAGAAATTTTACTCGGAGATGTTCTCCCCACCTGACGTTATTCCATTCATACCGGGGTTTGGTGTGAAATGAACGGCAGAGAACAATGGCAAAGCTGTGGGTTTCGTTATAAAAACGCAAAAAAATAAGCTCCCAACCGTTGCGATGACCCACCCATCAATACAACAGTTTATTGGATCGGGTTTCTTCGCACTTACTTTGATTCGAGTAAGCACGCATCTCAGTTTTAGAAAGCTATATTTTAGTGTGACGAGTGTAGCTGATAACGTCATTGAAACACTCAGTAAGAAGGTTGGGCAGCAAGTTAGAGATTCTGTCAGCTGATATATACCGTATGTAACTAATGACTTTATACCCTGCGCTCGATACAGCAGAGCGGTCAGTCGACCAGACCTACTGCATTCAAGAAGTCGTTCGTCTTCGAAAGTACCTTGAAGATGACAGGGACAAGCGGACATCCCTATACAAGAAATACCACCACGCGGTAAACAGCCTAGACGGCATTGATGCTGCACTGTTTACAGTCATAGCCAATTTCAAGTTTTCGGAAGGTGTGTTTGTGATGACGCCTCCGAATTGGCGGCAAATAGTGCCGTCTCTGAATATCCACTACCCCGATATAGAAATTGTGTGCCATCCGCACCACAGTTTGAGAATTTTTAACATGTTGGAATAGACAAAAAAAAGGGGTCACAGAAGTGTACATGCATGAACACAAAAGTTCAGAAAATCTTCTACTTAAGGACCGAATATCACTTTTTCATGGTGTGGTGTCTGTAATGTAAGAATTGAGATAGTTCCCGGCCGCTCATTTCTGGTATGTGTATTGGTCACGTTTTCTATCAAATGTTTACACAAGTGTCACGCTTGTGAATAAAATTGGCTCGCTAACGCTGTGTTTATATACGAGCTGTCACACTACGTCATTGCTTAATACATTAAATGATATATATATATATATATAAATATTGTATTATCATCGTCATGTGCCATACCGGTTTGCGTTGGCGATCATGTCCCTCCACAATCTTCTATCCACAGTGTATCGTATGAGTTCTGTTGTTGACAGTTTTCCATGTCATGACGCCAAGCTCTCCAGTATTTTCTCTCTTTGTCGTCCGCGATCTCTCTTTCCTTTTATTTTTCCAGTTATAACCAAGTATTCCAACTTTCCTCTTCTCATGATGTGCCCAAAAATGTTGATTGCTTCTTTCTGATGTTTTTTTAAGATCTCCCTTTTTGTGTTGGCCTCTTTGAGAATTTCCTCATTGGTCTTTTTAGCTGTCCAGGGAACTTTCAACATTCTTCTGAGAAATCCCATCTCTGTGGCCTCTAATCGTCTTTTCATTTGTTTGTCTATAGTCCATGATTCGCTTCCATAGGTCAGAATTGGTTCTATATAGCATCGATGAACTCTCTTTCTCATTTCTATTGACATAGATTTGTTGCATAAGATATTTTTCATTTTCTGAAATGCTATTTTGGCCTGAGTTATTCTGCTTTTTATTTCTGAAATGCTATTTTGGCCTGAGTTATTCTGCTTTTTATTTCTGTGTTGCATCTTCCATTTGATGTTATCACTGTGCCCAAGGATTTCAAACGTTGCACTTGTTTCAGATTTGTCTCGTTTATTTTTATGCTGCATGATGGTGATGATTGTTTCTTCGATATAACCATTACTTCTGTTTTCTTACTATTCAGAATGAGATAGGAACAGGACAGTTGTTCAGAATCTAAGGCCTATCCATGGTTAAGAAAATCAAAATCAGGATTAGCAGCAACAAAGTTTTGTCTATTGATGACTCTAATGTGTTGGGTTGTTACGTTGATCTCTAGAAGAAAACCCAGGAGATAGACAAAGCACATTTTCAGGGTATCAACATTATTTGTGGAAGAAATGTGAGTAGGCTGTGAGTTTGCACTGATGATAGTGAGATCACCTACATAGGAGTGGTGAACGCCTGTGGGAATTGGCATTATATCAAGGCAATCCTGCAGCTAGTTACACAGTTGAAAATGTCAGCCTCAAATTTGAAAAGGTAACCCTGCAGACCTAGCCAGAATGATCAGCCACCAATAAGCTGGACGTGTCAGCATCCTCTTTGAGCATGTCCTCCACATTGAGAGAGTTACAAGTGATGGTGTATGGAATATAAACCTCAATGTTCTTACTAACAGCATAAAAGAAATCCAGTTGTTTATTTGAGACACACTCTAAGCCCTATGATCGAAACATGGAAATGTTCTGTTACCCTAAGATCACCAAGGTAGAGGTCACAACTGAGAGGTTTCCAAACTTACTCTATAAACAGGGCATGTGAACCTATCTGCTGTAGAATGAGGCTCGTAAACACTTTGCATTTGCTTCTAACAAGCAATCAGAGCTGCCTTGATAGCAAAAGACCTTACATTTAGCAGATGTGCCCATAAAAATACTTTACTATTAAGTTTGCATTGTGGCTTGACATGAGCATAAGTGATAATGACTTACTGCATGAACTGGGTCGAAGGGTGGAGAACACCAGTGTGAGCATCATCATCAACATTATCAAGGAAGTAGAAAAAACTGGCATTTCAAATATGTACATATATATTAATATATATCATTATGGATGCTTAGCAACATTTACAACATGAAAATCAACATGAACAAACGAGAAGTCATGAATATCGCAAAAGAGAAACAGAATATCAACATAACCATAGACGGCAGACAACTAAAACAAGTAGAGGAATTTAATGCCTAGAAAGTAGGTGACAAACGACAATTCACAAACAGCAGAAATAGACTCAAGAAGCAACAAAGCTTGTCAAATCATTAGACAGCTATCACCACTATTGTCTAACAAGGAAATAACACTAGAGGCAAACCGGGCACTCTACAATACAATCATCATCCCAATGTTGTGCTACCAATGCCAGTCCTGGATCCTAGATGCAAGAACAATAAGTAAAATAACCTCTACTGAGATGAAATGTGTTAGATGAATGACAGGAAACAGCCTGAGAGATAAGATCAGAAATGAAGAACAGAAAACAAAGCTAGGAATAACCCTGCAATAGAATGTATAACGAAACAACAGATAAAATAATTTGGCTACGTAACACGACAAAAAGATCAAAACACAACACAAGCCTTCAAAAATGTGAGAACACCAGACCATGAAAAAGATGGATTGACGGAATATTAGAAATACTAGGAAACATAGCAGCAAAGGTGAACAGAAGAGCAAAAGACCATAAATTATATTTCCCCTCGATGCTGAAAGGCAAATGAGGAAGGAAAGAAGAAGGAGAAGAAATGGATGCTTAACTGAATTTTGAATAGTAATTCTTTCACAGCCCTCTTCTAGTATAGTAATCTGTTCCTGGTAAAGCCAATTACTGCCATCATATGTGGACAGTCATTTGTAGAATACAACATTGGTTTTGGATATCTTGAAGGGTTCCCACAGAAACGTCTTTCAGTATATTGTTTTCCTTTGCCCTACTGTGCAACACAATGACACATTGAGTTACTTGTATGTTATCATCACTGCACTCTGAATATGCCCATAGGTGTTCGGATTCCCCTCCTCAGCAATTCTTGCAGTGTCCAGTGACTGACAACTCCAGTTCTGTGTTGGTTGATAAGTCTTCTTATATGCCCACTAAGTTTCTCATTTCTGGCTGTGCCCATCTTAATTCCCACCTCTTTCATCTGATGGTTGTCGAAGTCCTGTCCCCTACTCACATCTCGGTGGGCATTGATGATATCCGCCCGATCCATTTTTTACTGTCTTCAACGACAGCACAGATAGCCAACCTGTCCGCTCTTACATTTCCCCATACTTCCGCATGGCCAGGGACATAGACAAAGGTAACCCTACGTATTTTGACCTCTGCAACGACTCTATCCATTGTATGCCAATTTACACTTTTTTTATCATGCTCATCGAATCACTCAGTATGCAGGCATGAATGTAGTCTTGTGACTCAAACCAGATGAATGCCCTGGTCATTGCCATTACATCCACCGTCAGGCTACTCGTGGTCATAATGTATGCACCACTGTCTTCTTTGATTGTTCTGCCTGCAGAGCATGCTGTAAATGCCTATGCACTCCTTTAGTGTTACATTACGGATCCGTCTGTTTTTATGACTGCATCTTTCTCATCAGTGATATCCCAGGTGAGACCGTAGGCATTAACCATGACTAAGTTCTGTTCCCTACATTTCCTGTCGAGTGTGACAATACATGACAATGTGCCCCTGAATGACGTAGGCATTCCAAGATAATGTGTGTAGCTTTATTCTGTATTTTCTCCAGCCTGTCAGTTTGCATTGTAGTGACAGTAAGAATTGCTAGTGTACTCTATTGGTGCAAGGACTAGTCCCTGGAACAGAAGGGTAAGTAGCCTCTGCTCGATGTTGGCAGCTGCCATGACTTTCAAGGTGGCTAATCCTTTGTGAGATTTTGTTATCACATGGTTGACGTGGTTCCCAAAAACACAGGCTGCGATCAAACTAAAATCAGAGGTACATCATCAACCTGTCCCTGGTCACCTCATTAGCTCCTATTCACACCAGTGTTTCCGTGTTAACGATATGATTGTTAAGAGAGAACCATACAACTGATGCTATATTAGAATTAACCAATGCAGCTGTTACTCCACACCAGGAAGAGATGTGATCGAGCTTGTTTTGCAGTGTGGAGGCAATTTCCCATAAGTCTCTTCCCTGTTGATATACCAGAATGTCATCAGCAGAAGTCATAGTTCTCCTTCCATCCAGCTGTTCCACGATCATTATTGTGTACACAATAAATAGAACTGATGACAAAGGTGAGTCTTGTTGCAGTCCTGGACAAATGTATGTTGGCTCGGTTGACCAACTTCCACATCTGAGTAATATCTTCCTCTGAAACAGTGCTGCAATGATCCATCTAATGAGGAAGGGGTGCACCACCAGTTTAAGGAGCATGTGCATGAGGTACTCATATGGTATTCTATTGTATGCATCTTCCAGATCTATCACAGCTGCACATGTCTCCTAACATTTGTGGAATCCTTCAAATATATCATAGGAAAAGACTGCTGCATTCAATCATGTCTCTTTGTTGTATGTATAACCCCCAAGTGTAGATTGGGATGCGAATATCCTTTCAAGGTCATAAGAGAGTATAAGGACAACCATTTTCATCAGTAGTTTGTCATAGTGTTCTGCATTGTGATGATTCTGTAGACACTGATCTGAGCATGGTCTTTGATTGGCTTTAGCACAGGTGGTAAGTAGCTGTGTAGTCACTCTTCCTTAATTTTACCACTCTGAATGCTGGCATTAAACCCTTTTGACAGTTTTTTCTACGTTGTCAGCTAAATCGCCCTATGTCATCGTACCAAACACCATCTGGACCCAGAAGTGTTTTGTGACCTTTTAAGTGCTGTGCGAATGACATTTGTTGTGATTGTGAGATTTTCTCCCAGCACTACATTCACACACAGTTCTGAGAATGACCCCAGTATTCTCATTTCTTTGATCATTCTGTTCAATGTAGCGGGCATGCAGGGCCTTCCCTTTGCTCTCATCATATTTGTGCCATATCTGGCCTGTGCTCTGGAAGTCTGGTATGCCTGTGTCGTGTTTTGCCAATCATGCTCTGATGAAGGCGCCAGAATGTGACTAGTGATTTTTCTGAGCACACTTTTTTTGCAGAAATCATCCCACTTGACATCCTTAGCCTGCTTAGCACATAGTTTAAAGTGCATAATTTTTTGGTTGATCACTTCTTTGAGACGCTTCAAAAGCTCAGGTTGTGTTCTTCCATTCTTTCTGGCTTTCTACCATGTCTTGGCCATTTGTCTCATGTTCTGCCAAGCTTCCTTGACTTCTATATTCCACCAGAGTGGGTGCGTCCATCTCTTCTGCCTCCTGCGAGGGGCGCCCTTTTTCCTATGTCTAATTTTGCTAACAGATAGAGATGATACAGGCACTAGATTTAGAATTAGATGAGCAGCAATTAGGATTTAGGAATAATAGCGGGACAAAAGAAGCCATATTCTGCATGAGAACATTAATGGAAAAGTACACAGAAGTAAACAAACCAATATATGACTGCTTCATAGACTACACCAAAGCTTTTGATAGAGTACACCACAAATAACTTATAGAATGCCTAAAAGAGATACATCTAGATGACATGGACATATGACTAATATGTAATCTATACTGGGAGCAAACAGCAATAATAAAATATAACAAAGAGAACTCTATACCCATTGATATAAAAAGAGGAGTAAGACAGGGATGCATCCTATCACCAAGCTTGTTCAATCTATACATTGAGCAAATCTTTAAAAACATCATAGAGATGCCAGGCCTACAAATTAATGGAATGATAATCAATAACCTAAGATATGCTGAAGATACAGTACTACTAGCAGAAAATCTTAAAGATCTACAACAATTACTTAATGAAATAAACATCACAAGCAAAAAATATGGACTAGATATGAATATCAAAAAGACTAAAACTATGATCATAAACAAAGAAAATACTCAAAACCCACAAAGTGGATATCAAAATTGAAGGAATAGACCTGGAGACAGTTCAGAACTACAACTACCTTGGACATACTATAACCAGTGATGGAAAATGTACAACTGAAATAAACAAAAGAATAGGAATGGCAAAAAGTAATTTTAATGTCATGAAGGACATACTAACATCAAAACAAATAACACCAGGGCTAAAACTAAGAATAGCAAAATGTTACATCTTCTCAATATTCCTATATGGTGCAGAATCATGAACATTAGACAAGAAAACAGAACAGAGAATTGAAGCCTTTGAAATGTGGATATATAGAAGAATAGGCAGAATTGGATGGAAGGAAAAGAAAACAAACGATGAAGTCTTAAAACAACTAAAAATGAAAAGAGAACTACTAAGCACAATTCAAACAAGACAAATGCGATTTTTGGGCCATGTTAAAAGACACAATAGCCTAATAAAAGTAATCCTGGAGGGGAAAATACAAGGTAAAAGAGGCAGAGGCAGACCAAGACTAACATGGACGAGTAACATCAAAAGATAGACAAATCAGCCTATGATAGGGTGACCATTTTTTTCCCATGGTTTCCGGGGACATTTGTCATATTTTTTACATTTCAGAGGATTTTTTTGCTTATTTCTGAGACTGTCCCACAAAATCGGGGACGAACGATATATATATTTATATATATGTGTGTGTGTGTGTATACATATATATATATATATATATATATTTATAATATGTGTGGGTGGGTGTGTGACTGTGTGTGCGCAAGAAATTTTGTAGATGCAAAAAAAAAAGATAACTTTAAATTTCATAATAACTGTTCATTTGCTGTTTGATTTTATTTTTGTTATTATTCACGGTACTTATGCGATACACGCACTTAATGACATTACAATAGCTAGTTGTGTTTCTCAATTAAAAAAAAATATTTAAATTTAAAAAATTTAAACAACATATAGATATCAATTGCAGTATTAGAGTAATGTTTACAGTACCTTATTTATACTGAAGAGGTTGTTGCCTCGGCGTGGTACTTGTTTTTTGAGTGTATCTTTCTCAAGATCTTGATTTCTCAAGATTTGAAGCAAGTTTTTCAATGAAGCTTTCACACGATAAATTAATGTTAGTTTTTACTGTTTGCGACTTTGGCGAGATACTTGGGCGGGAGATGTCCGGAAAGGCAGGGGTGGGGGGAGAGAGAGTGTCTGCTTTTTTTTTTAAATTAAACCCATCCCAATAGAAGTGAGTGGTGGGAATAGAAGTGACGTATCACCGCGCTTCAAGAGTTCAAAGTCAAAGAGCTATCTCCGACACAACGCGTCCAAGTCTTCTCTTTTATCTTCTTGCTAATGCCGCTCAGTCTGGGATAAAGAAACACAACTCAGTAACGTCCTGAGTCCTAGTGATTACTTTAAAAGAGGGCCGATTTCGTGTATGAACATTTATTTATTCACTGAAATCGGGGACAAAATCGGGGACAACTTCTACATTCCGGGGACTGTCCCCGGAAATCGGGGACGAATGGTCACCCTAGCCTATGACAACCTGCACCATCAAAGCAAGAGACAGAGCAGAATGGTGCTCCATGGTAGCAAACCATCATTGCGGAGATGGCACTTTATGATGATGAATTTTGCTAAAGACGTTCTGGTCTGTATTCACATAATGAAATGCACTGGCCTTGCTTTTTTGGCTTAGATTTCTGCCTTTCTCATTTAAGATGGCACATGGATAGAGATTACTTCCATAGAATGCCAGTTCTGTGACACTATCATAGTCCCCTGTCCGAGCGGCCATTCTGGTTGCCCTTCCATCATTCAAGCACACTAAATCGGCTGACAGAACATTCTCTAGGTCTTCTCCCTTCTTGTTGGTTATGACATTACCCCACAGGTTGCCTCTAGCATTAAAGTCTCTTCAGAAAATGATATTCTCTTCCTCAAATGCAAAGAGATTCTGCCATTATGTGTCTACTTTCCCATTACAGGAATACACATTTACAACCCACAAATGGAACTGTGGTCTGCACCCTACCCACATGTAGCTGCAGTTCTTCACTGTCCCACACAGACATATCAACGTCAGCTCCCACAATGTTGTTTTGTACAAGGATGGCCTGTCCAAGGTATCGTCTATTGTAGAAACAGTGAAATCCAGGTGCACTAACTGTCCTATCACCAATAAGTGTTTCTTGCAAAATCATTTTATCGGCGCCGCACAGTAGCTTATCAAGAATGGGCGATTGTTGATTTATGAAAGCACAGTTCCAGTATGTAATGTGTACATACTTTAGGCCTAGCCTCTCACACTTCCAACGTTTCATACACATTCCTGAATGTTTACCTTTTCATGTTTTCCTTCTTCGATGTTGTCGTTTAGGCTTCACCTGAATACTTCTTGTCGTCATTGTTGATTTTGTCGCTGAAAATCGATGCTGTGGATGGTCTAGACTCAACGTGCGCTCACTCAGTCGCACGGTCCATAACCCGTTTCCATGTTATAGACTGGCCAACCCTAGTCAATCAGCTCTTTGACACATGGGTACACCATAAGCTTTTTATTTTCTTCATTCAGAAGCACACATCAATGAAATTATACATCCTTGCCAACAAACAGGCAAAATACACTGCCATTTTGGGTCACACCAGAAGTGCAACAATGAAACACATGAGTCTGTTGTGGTTATGGATAGATCCTGAAGTGTTTCTTCTAATCAACCCAGGTGAACATCTTCATGATTTCCTGTAAGACCTCTTTGACATATTTCAAGAAGATCCCACCATGTATATAATCAATGATTATAGTGCCACTAAGGTGCTCATGATGAAAAATGGCATGTTAAATGAGCTGACCTTTAGCTGCTGTAATGAAAAACAAAGTTTTTGGATGCTGACACTGAAGCACAGCATGACTTTGAAAGACCTCAGGAAGCAAATGCTCAGGATGGCTCTCTTGCATTGCAAAGACCGATAGAGCTTGTTATATCTATAACCTATAATACCTCCAGGAAAATGACTTCCTAGGATGGTCGTACTCTAATCAATGAAAGACAGAGTGGGGTTTCGTACATGACTTCTCAACATCGGTAAGACTCCGGAGGTTCGTCTTAGTTATGAGGGACTTATAGTCTGTTGTTTGATGTGTGATGGTGATGGTCTAATGACCAACTAATAATTACATCAAGCTCGGGCAGATGGTGCTCATAAAACTGGGAGAGCGACCATCTAAGGGCAGAATCCCCCTACAGAAAAGACAATCTGCTGCCTTGCTGGAAGATTGGGGACAGTCAAAGGCTAAGGAAAGCAAGCCTGAATAAAATGCTGGCTGAAATTGGATGCACTGGGCCACTGGCGCAGAACACAGTGCAACGTTTTAACAGGTATTCAATCGGAGTGGATCTAACAGACTCTAATTATGATGTTCTGTCTGTGGAGTCCCCCCAGGCAGGTGGAATGCTGGGCCACGTGCCACGAAGGGGTCCACCCCAAGTTATTGGTGGTCACAAATAATAATAAATAAATATTATATAGGGAACTTCCGAGGCGATAATAGGGAATAATAGAACAAAGAAGTATGTGTTAGCACTCGGAAAGATTGACAGACAAACAACAACAGAAAAAAACGAAGAACAATATATGGTCCGAAGCGGGATCGAACCCGTACTCCCTGGCACCGCGCCTTGCCACGAGAAGCCGAACGCTTGGCACACTGCCACGCAGCTAACTAAAAAATTAGCTATTATAGCAGTGTCTTACATGAAGGCGTTCTCAATGACTATAGCATAGGGTAACGATCACAGACCGGAAATAAATTGTATATTTGTACTTTCCTATTAATGCAAGTAAATACTTGCTATAAATGCTATAGTCATTGAGAACGCCTTCGTGTAAGACACTGCTACAATAGCTAATTTTTTAGTTAGCTTCATGGCAGTGTGCCAAGAGTTCGGCTTCTTGTGGCAAGGCGCGGTGCCAGGGAGTACGGGTTCGATCCCGCTTCGGACCATATATTGTTCTTCGTTTTTTTCTGTTGTTGTTTGTCTGTCAATTTTTCCGAGTGCTAACACATACTTCTTTGTTCTATTATTCCTTATTGGTGGTCACCCTGACACACAGACCTGAAAAGAGCAATGTGGTCCACACCCACCTCCCTGGAAGAGAAACTATATGGGGCAATCGAATCACTTAAAAAGACAGCTGACTTCATGAGAGAGTCTGGAATCCTACTCTGATTGAGTCTTGATCGCAGAGAGAGATTCAATTGCCAGAGGAGAAAGCTAAAGTGTTGCAACTTCTAGCAGTGACCAAACATACTAAACAAGTGTTTAAGACTGATCAACCAAGCACTAAGTTAGTGGGAAGCATGTGGAAAGCTGTTATTGTGGTAGTCAAGCAGGGTTTTATTGTGTGTGTTTATTAGGCTTAGAGGTGGGTGAACATAGAAATGTGAAAGATTATAGACAGTGATGAATTTGATCAGCTGCAACTAAAGTTGTTTTTTTTTAAGTTTTAGTTTGTTTGATACACCTGATGAAGGCTTTTGTTGAAACCTTGTAGATTGTCTTGTCTTTCTGTTAGTCTAGCTACTCAATACCATTTTATGCTTATTTGATATGTTTCCTGCTGCTATACATGCAAACACACATAGTATTTAATATGCATTACATTTGATATCTGTGCTTATCTCCTGATTTTCAAAAAGGCAACCTTACTATGCTTGACTTTGATGTAAATGATGCTGGCATGATAGTGTTGAATATCATCGGCATGGTTATGGCTCCCTAGAATATTCTCATGGAGCATTGTATAAAACCAAACAACAAAAAGTAATACATGTTTGTTACTACATCTATTATTACATAATACTATGGCTGTGATTGGTATGAAGTTTGCCGGATATCACGAAAGCTTAGGCGCTTTTTGGCAGCAAGTTAGTTATTCTCAAAACTAGGGGATACCCACTCAAAACTAAAAATGCCACTTTGAAGTTTTAGAACAGTTGCACGCTGAAAAAGCAGAGTGGGCTAAGAAGAGAACAGAGCATCTTGACTAACTTAACGCTGAGTTGTTCAGACAGAAGCAGACTGAGCTAACTTTCCAGGATGTTGACACTGCAATGCAGGAGTACTACATAGTTACTGGTAGGAAGCCAGACCCTATTGATCCCAAATCAATGCTCTCAGATTTCTACATTTCTTCTGAAGCCAAAAAGGATCAACCTTATTATATTGAGGATGGCTGTGGCTAGTCTTGTCACCTATTAGCTTGCCAGGTAGGTTATATCTCAGTTGCATATGCATGTTGGAAGCTGATTCTGCTGTTGGAATATCTTGTTGAAGACGGGTGTAAGTTAGCGCACAGTAAGTAATAAAAGGTGCCAAGCTAGCAGTGATTTTTTGTTGCTACATCTTGTTGAAGATTAATTAACCTGTCATATAGTTGTGTTTTTTCCTTTTAAAAAAAAAGGAAGATAAAAACAGTCTAGTTGCAAAGCAACAAGTTAAAAGAATCTACTTTGGCTCTTTGGTTATGGAACCCCGGTATTACTGCAAACGAATTAAAATCCATAACTGCTCAACCACCCATGCCAGTGGAATCATCCAAATTACTATCTCATCTCCCAAACAAAGAAAGGTAGCTGTAGTCCCCATCATAGCAGTTTCAGCACATGCCAAAAGACATAAGTCGAAACCGCACAGAAAGTGAACACAGCCAACTGTTCCCTGTCATACGATATCATCATTCATCGTAAACAATTGGAATATCGAAACATGATCAAAACGGATGAATCACACAGCTCACAAGAATCTACTACAGCCCTAATGGTTACAGAAGGGGCTTGCAGCAATAAGGAATCCCATCACTGCAGCTAAGATTTCTGAAAGTGTTGCCACGGAATGGCTAAATAAACAGGCTATCTGACAAATTCTGTGACCCAAATTTGACATGTCTGCACCCAACGAGATGTAGCAGGCTGACTTACTCTATCTGCCACATGATCCCTGAATCCCTAACCCTGAGCAACTCTACAGAGGTCACAAGCACTCTCGAGAGGATTTACCAGAGGAGCCATGTTCGCTGGTCTATGCTTATCCAAACCCCGGGTGTGAGTTCATAGGTGTGGTATCTCAGTTGCTCGTCAAACACAGAACAGAAGCCAGACATGGCTCTGTGGAACTCCACCAGGACAAGGAGATCATTAAGCATTTTAACTGAAATTTGGCTGAGCAGCTACTCATGCACCAATGTGTACTGGAGATGAGACTCCCTGAGGGCAGGAAGTCAAAGGAATAGGTGACGAGATTGCCTGTCATTGTTGTGGTTCTGAATAGTGAGGTAACCCATTTGACTGGTCAAAAGCCCTCTGACACATTCAAGGTTAAGATGGTGACACAAAATTCCTCTTCTATTGTTGCTGGTGGTCATGTAAGTCTCAGGAAGTCTTTGATCCCATATGATGCTCAAATTTGCTATCTCTACCAACCTGATTCCAAGTGGAAAGAGGAATGGGAGGGGAGTGATTCAGCGAAAAGCTACAAACTTCATGTAGTCAGTAACTGTGCATAATATTGTGAGTGGGCAGCCTGCACTATACTACCTAGTAGGTGATACTGCACTTGTTTAAAAAAAAAAAAAGTAAATACCCCCGTCATGCCTAGTGGCATATAGATAATATGGTGTTAGTGACCATACATTTTACAGACCTTCGACACATGATTTTTGGGGTAATGTGGGTCGGTATTATTCCTGTGCCGCTCTACTTTTCCCGAAAAAAATCTGGTACCCAATAAAGGCTGGGTGAACCGGAAGCCATCAGTTGGGATTTAGCCCTACCTCTTGTCCTTTATAGTCCAGCTCACTAACCACTGAGCTTTCGCAGTAAAGAGATACTGTACTTGGGTACACACTAAAAGCTCTTTATCACTCCTTCAGACATTGAAATGCAGCTGGATGGGTTCCCAACCAATTTCACTGAGAAAGTCTTTGAATTATATATCTTCTATGGCGTAGTGTCCATATGTGTGGCAATCCATTTTTTATGTTCAGGAGAGAGAGTGATGCACAAGTGTGCTCGCATAATCGCATCAGGTGGCTGTGGCTTCTTATTACTACATGCATATTCTTCATTTCTTTATGGTTGAGCAAACTCTATTTATACAGACTGTGCCACAGGTTTTTTTTTTACTATAGTCCGCTGTACACCCTTCGCCTTGCGGATTTCCTAGTTTTTCACCTGAATGGAGTACATTTCTGGATGTAGACCCATAAACTCTGCAAAAACCTTGCCACAGCACTGATCTTTAAATTTACCTACAAATATGTTGTATTTCACAGAATAGCATGTAAAGTGTTAGTGACCATACATTTTACAGACATTCGGCACATGATTTTTGGGGTAATGTGCAATGTGGCTTTACTTTCCCTGAAAAAAATTTGGTACCTATTTAAGGCTGGGTGAACCCAGAAAAGACTAAAGTCATTAAAAGTTTAACTCCAACAAGTGACAAAATATACATGGAAAACAAACCAGTAGAAGAGATTGATCACTTTATCTATCTTGGAAGTCACATTGATCGAGAAGGGGATACGAGCAAAGAAATTAGAATCAGAAGAATGGCTAAAGCAGCAATGTCTTTCAGAAGCCTTGAAAAGTTGTGGAAATCAAAACTCATCAGCACAAACACAAAACTTAGGCTATTTAAATCAAATGTACTATCAACCCTTATGTATGCGTGTGAAAGCTGGAAAACAACAAGAGATATAGAAACAAAGTTGAACACATTCGAAAATAAATGTCTAAGGAAAATACTTGGTATAGAATGGAACGAATTCAAAACAAACGAGGAAATTAGAGAAATCGCCAATCAACCACTAATATCTTCAGTAATAAAGAAAAGATGATGGTCATACGTTGGACATGTGATGAGAAGAGATAATAATCGAATAGCAAAGCTAGCCCTCATATGGGAAACAACAGGTAAAAGAAAAAGAGAAAGACCCAGGGAGACACTGAGAAGAACATTGATGAGAGAGGCAAGAGCAGCAGGAATCGGCTCCCTCAATGAGATAGAACTGCTTGCACAGAACAGAGACAGATGGCGAGATTTGATAAAATATCTTTAAAAGAAAAGAAAACTGCTAGAACAAAAAATTCATATAGGAGAAGGTGTATCTTGGTCTACGCCCTATGGGCCGGTTACGGCTCGAAAGGTCAATAGAAGAAGATAGAAGAACCCAGAAGCCGTTTATCAGGATTGAACCCAACCTCTTGTCCTTTGTAGTCCTGTTCACTAACCACTGAGCTATCATGGCTTCCTCTTGTAGCTAAAGAAAAAAAATATTAATAAACAAACATATGCTGATATGTATTTGAAATAGATCTGTACACTGAAACTAAAAATAATAGGCAACTTGGACTTTCATCTATCAACATCATCTTGCACTAGAACTAAAAACTACACTAATCCAGTGTTCTTAAGAATGTGCCATGTTTAACTGAGTTGCATGCATGCAAAATAAATTTGTCCATACACATACACTTAATTTAATCAAGCATTAATCCAAGTATTTATTTATATGGCCTTTGGCATCTTAACAGACGATTGGTAGCAAGAAATCATGATAAGCCAGTAGTTTGGTAAAAATATTAGTGTCTCGTGCTGGATGCTGCTTTACTGAACAGCTTCTCTCATGGCTGCATCTGTCAATATTGGATAGGCAAATCCATCTGCAGAACAGACAAGATGTTTTCATGGTGCCTGGCCTTGTTTTCTTTCTCCTGTGCCTTTTGTCATCTGAATTTGATATCAGCACTGCCTCAAAAGATGCTGTGCTGTTTTTAATTTTTTTTTTCCATATGCTATGATCTGCAGCCATAATTTCCCAGTTTCTTTCATTGGTAAATTCACTCAAGGAAGCCCTGCAAACATCTTTATATGTCAACACTGGTCTGCCCTTTGGTCTCTTTCCGTCCTTAAGTTTGCCATACAATATTTGTTTGTAAATACAAATGTTTGCAATTCTTCTTGCATGACCCAGCCACCTTAGTCTACAACTCCTAATTGTTGCCATGATGGATGTGAGTTTGGCTCGTTGTAAGACATTAGAGTCAGTTACTTTGTTCTGCCATTTGATGTTCATAATCTTTCGAAAGCAACACACATGAAAGCTGTTTAACCTTTTCCCCTGTCCTGCATAGGTAGTCCAAGTTTCTGATCCGTACAGAAGTGTACTAAGCACACAAATTTGGTAAAATTTGAATCTTAGTCCTGAGTGTTAATTTGGGAGTTGGCCCATGCTCTATCTTTAATTTTACCAAATATGGAAGCTGCCTTTACGATTCGGGAATTTATTTCTTCTTCAAGGGAGCAGTGGTTGTGACCATGGAACCTAGATAGGTGACTTTTATCACAGATTCATGGGTGTGTTATTTAATAACATATCTGCAGGAACTGGCTGCACCTTGTTGAACCACCACAGTCTTCAGTATACTTATTGACAGGGAGAATAAATCACATGATCTCGCTAAAGTGTCAATCATTGACTGCAGGACGGATTCATCATGAGCAGCCAGTGCTGCATCATCAGCAAATAGAAGCTCTGATTAGGGTCTCAGTTGTTTTAAATTTTGACCTCAGACATGCTAAATTGAATAAGGAGCCGTCAAATCTTGTATGGATGTAGATGTCTTCAGAGACGGTTTCAAATACATTGTATAGAAGGGCAGCGAAAAATATTCCGAATAGAGTAGAGGCAAGGACACATCCTTGTTTGACTTCCCAGTTGGAACTGGATGGTGGCAGACATATTGTTGTGAAACGACTTGATTATCTTGAGTAATGTATGAGGTCAGCCAACATTTTCTAGCACCCTGTATAGACATGCTCTGCTCGCAGAGTCAAAAGCCTTTGTGAGATCAATAAAGGCTATAAATAGAATATTTCTCTGCTATTTGCATTCTTCCTGTAGTTGACGGAGAGTAAAACTCATATAAGTGGTTGAATGTCCAGCTCTAAACCTGCACAGGGACTCAGGAAGGATACATTCTGCCAGTTGATGACCTAGGCATGATGGCCATGAATTATGGTCAGATCCAATGCGTGCATTTAGATCGCCCAGCATGTGTAGTTGTTCTTCTTTGGGGATTGAATACAAGGTGGATTAAAATTTATCTTTATCTTCTGTGGTTGTTACCTTTGTTGGTGCATAGGTGCTGATAATGTTGATTGGTCCAGCTTTTGAATGGATTTTTAATGTTATTATGTGTTCTGATGCACCTTTTGGGGTGTTTATAGAATGCATGAGCTTATTATGCACAGCAAAACTCACTCCATGTAGGCAAGGCTACTCAGGTTTTAGCACCTGCCAGAAAAAGGTATACATTTTTTTCCCTGACAACCATAATCCGCAAGCCTTGATTCCTGAAGGGCTGCAATATCAGCATGTAGTCTCTTCAGTTAAGAGTTTTTGTTATGTTTTCTGCATTCATGAAGTTGGTGTTATTAAATCCAGGACACATGGACCTAATGTTCCATGTGCCAAGTATAAGAGATGGTGTTTTCCTTCTGCTGTGCCCTAACGAAGATAGAATTGACATTTTCATTTGCTTGCTATGTCTGGGCCAATAGTATGAAGATAATGCTTTGCCCAAAATGCATTACTATCCCCCTCTCGGTTATTCTTTGAAGCATTCCGAAGGTGGGACAAGGTCCTTACATGCGGACTCAAAGTTGAGTTTCAGGGGATGCCAGAAAATGGATAATACCCCATTGACTGCCTTAGGGTCCCTCTCTCCGGATTTTCTGTTTGGAATTACTCCCGTAACCTTTGAACTCTCCCGAGTGTTCTCACAAGGCCATGAGCAAACTGAACAAGAAAGCTGCTGTCGGAAATAAATATTTGACAGTGCAAAAGCGAAAACAATGACCTTTAACCGATAGGTCTATCCCGATTGAAAAGAAGACAAATATCCACTTAATGAGAATTTCAACATCCACCAGCCTGTAAGAAGTAAATTTATTTACATACACAGTTATTAATTCAATGGGGAAAAAAAACACATCCTACCAGTGAAAATATTTGCTAATTTTTTTTTTTCATGAAACTACTCTTCTTTGCTGCAGGCTAGTTTCTGCTAACAAAATTTGTCAATAAGTATGCTGCAGACTGGCCATAAATATAGACAGTAAGATGGACAAATGCTCCTCTTTACAAACCTCAAGATAAGACATTGTGACTTTGAAAGCCTTGTCTGTATTTTGCCTCATCTCCAGAAATAAGTCATTAAGAGCTTGGACCATTATTCCAGGGTCATCATCAGTTCCTAACATTGTATAAGTTTTGCCAGCACCTGTAACAACAAATGACAAAAGTCATAGTTAGTGTAACACAAAATCTAAAACTAAGAAAGATTATTTTAGGAAAAAAAAAATGTGGTTTTCACAACAATTTTGTAATGGCAATTGCAGTCTAATTAACATAGAAGACATAATTTGAGGTTAAATGGATCATGCTTTGTCAAGAAAAATGCCAAGGCCAACCAGCAGAATCAAATGTCACATGGTAAGGAAACCAAATGCATTTCATTATGAAAACAAGTGCCATATAACAATCAACAACCAATATGGCGGATAGGCGACAGGGATCCGTTGAGGCACTGTCTGAAAAGTGTTTCTTGTTACAGTTTCTTCATATTCCAAGTCTGTCTTGCTGCCGGAGCTACTGAGTAGTGCTATGTGCACACTTTGCGCTGTGTGATTCTTCCTGATGGTGTTTCTAAATTCAGATTGCTTATGATGAATCATGATATCGTATGATGAAAGACAGTTCAATTGCATTCACTGTCGGTGCTATAATACACCTCATGTCTTTTGATGTGTGCTGTGTTTGCTACAATGGAGACTACAACTGCCTTTCTTTGTTTGGATGTTCAATAAGATGTTAATACAGATGATTCCATTGGCACGGCTGGTTGAGCAATTATGGATTTCCATTCATTTGCAGTGATACCAGGGCCTTTGAATAACCATAACCAATCAACATCATCAGTGCCTATGGACCAACAATGGTAGCAACCACAGAAGATAAAGATACATTTTACGAGATGCTCCAAGTTACCTTGGATTCAATCCCCAATGTAGAACAACTTTACATGTAGGGCACGCATTTGACCCGACCATCAATCATGGCCATCATGCCTAGGTCACCATGGTATTGGCAAAATGAACAATAATGGTCAGAGACTTCTAAAATTTTGTTCAAATCTTGTTCCTGTGTGCAACTAATATTGTATAGTGAACTTAGGGACAGAAAGAGACCAAAGGGCAGACCAGCTTTGAGTTATAAGGATGTTTGCAGGGCTTCCTAAAGTGAATTCACTATCACTGAAATAAACTGGGAAGATCTGACTGCAGCTCACAGATATGGAGAACAAAAATAACCAAACAGCACAGCAACATTCAAGGCAATGTTGATAATAAATTCAGAAGACAAAAGGTGCAGAAGAAGGGAGATGAGGTCAGGTACCACGAATACATCTTGTTCATTCTGTGGTCAAATCTATCTATATATATATATATATATATAAATAAATATATATATATAAATAATAAATCTATCTATATATATATATATATATATATATATATAGATAGATTTGACCACAGAATGAACAAGATGTATTCGTGGTACCTGACCTCATCTCCCTTCTTCTGCACCTTTTGTCTTCTGAAAACAAATTTTATACCATAATAGAGACAATAAATGTAAATAATAAAGTAAATCCCATAATTGCGTATGTCTTCAACAAACCAGTATTTTATCTCTTTCTGGCCTCAATTAACTACATTACATCACCACACTAAACTACATCTGTTTACAACTTTCCCATGTTTCTTTGTATTTCTCTTTTTCCACGTGTATTTAAGAAAATTGGTGTCAGGTCGGATAATTTTACCTGCTACTGTAGGCAGTAGACAGTACAACCTGCGGCTGCCCTGCTGCCTTGCAGGTATGCTCAGGAGAGTAAAAGGCTAGGGGAGAGTACCCTGGAGTGAAACAACCCCACTGCCTTGTGGGTGAGACTTTTTAGTCAAAGGCTAGTGGAGCCAACCATAAACAAACCGACAGAAGGCAACAGAAAACCACCGTCATAATTTCTTTGTACAATCATGAATCGCCACAATAATAGAATTCACTACTGTGCAATTCATTTTTAACAATAGAAACAAGAAAAAATATCTAGTATCTCATTGTAAATTTCTGCTCTAGGTGAGCCTCTTACTTCTGTAAGGGAGCTGATGCCTGCTGTTGTTGCTTATCACCTCAGTATTCTTTTTAGTGTTTCTGTAAGATGGTTTCTTTTTATTTTACCCTCTGGTTTCCATTTAAGAGCTTGCTTTAAGATTAAACATGTTGTCACTTATCACATGGACAACATTTGTCCTTCTTTTGATTATCGATGGTATTTTTTTTATGTCTCATCATTTCTATTGTTCCTGCACTGTTCCTGTCTTGAATTTTTTCCATGGTATGCAAAGTATTTTCTGAGGCATTTTTGTTTAAGCATCTAATTTATTTATATTTTTGTAGTTGTTTTTCAGTTCTCGTATACACAAGTAAGGGTTAATAATACATTTGCTCTGAAAATCCTGATTATACAAAATACCTACCTACCTATGTACCAACCAACCTACACATCCATCCATCCACCAACCCACCTATCCATCTTTCGCCTGTAGTAATATCTATATCTGAAATATCATTTCTTGTATTTTTTACTGGTTTTAAATTTTACTTTTTTTTCTAGTTCTTGCAGAAGCCTAAATAGTTTTGCCTGTAGAGTTGTATCTGTGGGTCAACAGGTTTTCCTCAGTAATATATTTCATACAGTCTTGAGGTATGTGTTCAGCAGCCTAAAGCATTCATCCACACATGCATCTAACTGAGGAGTCAATCTTGAAATTTCTATACATGTGACTTTGGAGTCAACTGTGTCCTGTTCTGAGGTGCATAATGACAACTTGTTCTCATCTATTAATATCATAGGCATCTTAAATAGGAGTTTACAGTCTTCTGATTGATTTGAGTATCTGTTTCTTCTGAAGGTATATGACTGGTGCATCTGGTTATTTGCCTTCCTTTGCTAGCTGGTGTGTTTTCTCATTTTCCAAGTATCCCATAGTGTGATGGGATCCACTGCAAGGTGACCTTGTGATGCTTGATGTTCAGTCAATAAGGTCTGCACCTGAATTGTAGTGTCTGGAGTGCTGATCTTGCATCTGTCAGAAGCATTACAAATTGTGGGCCAAGATTACAGTTAAGCAGTTTTTCTATTGTTAGTTTTATTGCTTGGATTTCTGCATCGTAATTGTGAGAGTTATTTCCCTGTTGCTATTCCATTCACATTCCTAGTGTTATTTTGGTATTCTATGTATGCTCCTGCTTCCCCATTCTTTATTGCATTCTATGCTGATTCATCCGTGTATTCACAAACCCAGAGATCTTATGGGATTTCCGCATTAAAGAAACTGAGAGTGACTTTTTTATGCTGTATACTATTCTGTTCTTCCTTGTCAAGTATTCCCTTCACTTCTGTCCTTATTTGTGTTGGCAATAAAGTTTTACTTTGTCCAGGAGTCTGTTGCTTGGTGGATAAAACTGCTTCTTTTAAGCAGTCCAAATGCAAGATTTTGGAATCAGTCCTTCAATGGATGCCCTGACAAGCATGATAAATTTTCTGCCTGTATCAGCATTTTTTATGCCCCTGCCTTCTTGCAATACTGGTTATCTTCCACAATTTGTCCATCTTTAATATAGGTGTTGATTTCATTGCTCCTGTGATGATCTTAAGTAACTGGTTTTGTACTTTATCCAGCTCTTGTAGTGTGTTGCGTCATGCTGAGCACCATGCAGATGATCCATATTCTAGAAGTTGACATATACTTTGTTGGTAAACTTTATTGAGTATTTTTCCACTCACACCCAAAGTGGTTCCACAGAGCTTTCTTAGAATAGCTAACTTCCTCCTGACTTTTTAAGTTGCCCTATTACTGATATATACAAAATGTATACATATTAATACTGATATAAATAAAGTGTGGACATATACTAAATGCTAATATATTATTAAAAAACTGAGAACACACTAAATACTGGTGCATATAACATACTGAGAACACAGATCACTAATTCAAAGAATCACAACCATAACACTCAAGGCAGACTCATAGGTACCCAGTTCTTCTCAAAATATGATGCAAAGTATGATACTGGTAGTATTGTAACTAGTAGACTACAAACCTCTGATTTACTCTTTCTCATACTTGCCCCATTCTGCTTATACCAAACATAACTCTCATTTTCATTAACTAATAATGTCTAATATCTTAATTCATTTAAATGCCAGCCGATGTCACAGAGGGCTCACAAAAGTCTATGTTGTGGGTGAGTTTTTCAATCTCAGCATGAAAGTCACAAGAAGATATGTCCCTCGATGATAGAAGAGAGGAGAAAGCTCTGACATGCAGAGAAAAACTTGTCTGTATGCCAAACCCTTCAGCCCACTCAAAAATTCAAGACCCAATCACCACAAGACTAAAGAGAAAGAGCTTTAAACATCTCTCCACTTCCTAGTACCCCCACCTAACTAAGTGGAATTGTTTAAAAACTATGAAGATGAGGAAGACCCACCAGAAGGAATCAACATATAACAAACATACCACGCACCAACAAGAAAAACAACGCACACACGCACACACACCCCCCTCCCCAAATTCATCTGGATTGAATGCTATGTCCAGCCGACAAGGAACCACGGTATCAAATCTGGCCAGAGGGTGTTGAACAGAAACTATGGGGCAGCTGTCATGACTTGGAGAGAGCTGTTGGCATCATCAAGGAAACAGGACTGCAGATTGGAAGAGATGCAAGGCCTCTTCAACCAGGATGAGGCAGGGTCAACAGTTCAAACTGTTGCACCAATAAAAAAAATTCCCCATATGAACATAAAATAATCTATTCTGAACACCAAAAAGGAGTAGGTATCATCTTGGATGCAGAAAGAGCAAGAACAGTGAAAGGCTTTTACCCAATATCTGACAGTCCTTTTAGTGAAATTGAATGGAAAGCCAATAGACATAATTCTTATACAAGTTTATGCATCAACAGCAGACAGTCTAGAGGAAACAAATTATAGATTTTATGACGAGTTAAATAAGGCACTTCATGTATGCAAACCACATGAAAACACCAAAGTTTTAGGGGATTTCAACACAAAAGTAGGAAAGGAAAGTGTTGAGGAAATAGTTGGTTATTATGGCTTAGACGAGAGGAATGAAATAGGTGACAAACCAAACTTATTGACTGGGCAAGAACAAACAACATGATGATAGGAAACACCTGGTTTAAGCAACATCCAAGACGTCTGTGGATATGGAAAAGCCCAGGAGACAATGCACATAATCAAATTGATTACATAATGATAAGCAATAGATTTTGAAACAGTCTGGTGTGTGTGAAAATTAGACCAGGGGCAGATTGCAATAGTGATCATGTACCAGTTGTGGGAAAGCTTAGAGTAAAATTAAAAGCAACAAAACGAGCCTCAGTTAACATCAAGTTAAATTTAGATTTACTTAAATCAGCCAAGAAGTTGCAGGACAAATATAAAATTACAATTCAGAACTGGTACAATGCAATAGAGAAGATACAAAGCATTGCTGAACAGTGGGAAATGTTAAAAGAATCAATGCAACAAACATCAAAAGAGTTCATACCACCAGTGAGGACAAATTCAAGAAAGAAATGGATGACAGATGACATTTTGCAGATAATGGATACAAGAAGAAGAAATAAAGAAAATAAAGATGAGTATAAGAGAGTAAATAAAGAAATTGTAATAAAATGCAATGAAGCAAAAGAAGCATGGCTAAAACAAAGATGCAAAGAGATTGAAATGCAACAAAAAGGATATGGCAAAGCTATATACAAACAAATTGAAGAATTAACAGGAAGAAAAATGCAATCAAAAACAGGATGTTTAAGATCAAAGGATGGAGTTCTGTTGATTGAACAATAAAGCATAAGGAAATGATGGACAGAATACATTAAAGATCATTTAAAGATCATCTTACAATGATGAACGAACAGAAGTAAATATTAAGGATAATGGAGAAGGACTAGAAATACTCAAAGAAGAAGTGGAAGACGCCTTGCGCAATATGAAAGCAGGAAAAGCTCCTGGACCAGATAATATAACTAAAGAAGAGATTGAAGCTATGGGTGACTTTGGAATAGAAATAATAACAAAAATATTGAATGATATCTTTAACACTGGATACATACCAGACGACCTGCTAAAATCAATATTCATAGCCCTACCAAAGAAATCTGGTGCGATTTAATGCGATGATCATCGCACAATAAGCCTTATGAGTCACAAGACTAAGATATTACTAAGAATCATCATGCGAAGAGTGCGAAACAAAATCAGTCCAGAAATTAGTGATGAATATTGTTTTTAGTTAGAGATAAAGGAACGATCAATGCCATATACATCATAAGATCTTTAGAAAGAGCCATAGAGGTGAAAACTGATTTATACCTATGTTTCATAGATTATACCAAAGCATTTGATTAGTAAAGCACCAAGAAATAATCAAAATTTTAGAAGGCATAAACGTAGACAGCAAAGATCTAAGAATAATAAAGAACATGTTATGGCAACAAACAGCAGCTATAAGAACTGGAAACCAATTGGGGAATGTTTCAACAAATAAAACAGGGTGTTGGGCTAGGTTGTGTGCTGTCACCAGATTTGTTTAATATTTATACTGAGATTATTTTAAGATCCATAAGGGGCATGCCTGGAATAACAATCAGTGGTCATAATATAAATAATCTAAGGTATGCTCATGATACAGTCTTAATCGCTAAGAGTGAAAATGAGTTACAAGAAATGTTAGACATTATAGTGAAAGAAAGCAAAAATAAAGGACTCAGCCTTAATAGCAAAAAGACAGAAGTAATGGTAACAACAAAGAAAAAGACATCACCTCAGTGCAAAATAAAGACAAGTGGAACAATTTTAAAACAGGTAGATAAATTTAAATATTTGGGAACTTTGTTAACCTCAGATGGAAGGTGTACAACAGAGGTGAGATGCAGAATTGCTCAGGCAAAAGCAGCTTTCCAAAAAATGAGGAAGATACTATGCAATCCATTTTTGACAATAGAAACGAGAAAAAGAGTTCTTAAATATTATGTAGAGCTAGTCTTAATATATGGATGTGAATCATGGATAATAGGACAACAGACAAGAAAAGCGCTGGAGTCTGCAGAAATGTTGAGGATACCATGGACAGCTAAGAAGAGTAATGAAAACATTTTGAAAGAGTGCCAAAGCAAAAAGAGAGCTAATTTCCAATATTAGGAAGAAACAATCATCATTTTTTGGTCATGTAAACAGCTGGAATATATTGTAACAACTGGGAAAATTGTAGGACAAAGAGATAGAGGAAAACAGCTTAAGAGAATGGCTTGGCAGAAGGTCAAGAATAGAAATGATAAATAACTGTACCGATTGAAAGTTGTGGAGAGACATATACTATTATATGTCAGCTTTATCAAGACAGCTATTGCAGGGCTGCATTTAGCAAATAAGTATAACCAAGATTTGATATCTCCCACACTGCTCTTCATGCTCCATAGCACATTAAATAGAAGCACATTTCTGTGTAAGAAATTGTTTGCTTTCTTGCAATCTGTTAAATCTACGCTATATCTATCTATCTATCTGTTGTCCTTTCGAGCCGAAGACGGCACATAGGGCAGAACCACAATTTCAAAAACAGAAACCTTGCATGCCAAAATGGCACATATTGCAGAGATCACTGCTCTATGGCGCTGTTTCAATAACAATACTTTTTACAATGACAGCTTGTCAAGCCATCGATCAACCTCCTTAGTCGCCTCTTACGACATGCCTGGAAGGTCACAGTGACACTATTCTTTACCTCCCTCATAATGAGGCCCCGTTAACACACGGGATATGCCTAGTTCTTTATAATAAAATATTGAGAATCTAGGTACACCTGGTTTAGTCTTTAATTGAAAGGTTTTCCTGAGGTAGATCCTATGTGCTTGATATCCCACTTGAAGTTACAATTATCAATTGGAAACCTAGGATGCATAATCTTCTTTCAAGGGATTATGACAACATACACCATAAATACATTATATGATACACACAGGGATGCCAAGACACTCACAAGCACCTGGCCTGAAAGCAGTCTGTTATTCATAACTTACTACATGTGTCAGGATTGGCATGCAACAGGACTGGTCCAGGTCTTACTCTACTTTGAAGTGGTTGGTGCTTCTGGGATCAAACAAACCATTCTGGCCAAGTAAGTAGAGATCAAAGATAGGTGACAACTTAGCATCCAAAAATGTTATGCCAAAGACAGATTTGGCACCAAAATGTGCAGGTTGATGTAAACTAGTGACACAAATGTATATATATATATATATATATATATGCGTTTATAAAGGCTGGTGAAGAAAAAGGAGTAATTGTTTTGGTGAAGGCAGAAGAAGAAAAGAAGTAGAAAATACACACTATACTTCAGCATTCCCTACTAAGAGCAACAAGAAGCACAAACACCCCTCATATTTAGTCACTGTGACAAAAGATGGAATTGAGATAACTAAACAACAACAATCATTTTGCTAACAGAATTTAACCAAACTAAGATGTTGACAAATGAGATTATAGCAAACACATAACTGGTGTGATATCATTGTCATCATATATTGTGCTATCTCAATGAGATAGAACTGCTTGCACAGAACAGAGACAGATGGCGAGATTTGATAAAATATCTTTAAAAGAAAACTGCTAGAACAAAAATTCATATAGGAGAAGGTGTATCTTGGTCTACGCCCTATGGGCCGGTTACGGCTCGAAAGGTCAATAGATAGATAGATAGATATATTGTGCCTGTTGGTACAGGTAATCTTGTCTCCCCAGAATTCTCTATCTCTATAACTCTAAATTGACTCAGTTGATGACTTCCAAATAAACCATTCTCTTAAATTATCTTTTATCTTTTCTCTCTGTTTCCTTCTATTTCTTCTTTCCTTGGTATTATATTTTGGCTTTTCTCCTGTGATCATTCTGGTCCTATATAAAAATATAAATAGTACTTTTTTTAAAAGGTAGTTTTACCTGTTGGTCCATAGGCAAAAACTGTAGCATTGTATCCACTAGCTACACTTGGTATCAAAACTTTGGTTGTTGCATCATAAACATCTTTCTGAGAATGATAACAAAATAAATGTGACTTGATACTTTTTTAAACATTACACTTAAATTTAATTAGAAAAAACAATGGAAGTAACTCAGATAGATCATTTTAATTAAATTCTAATAAAGTAATTTGTGGATCCTTTGTGATTTACCTACGTTGTCCACATTCCAATTTCTGTAACAGGATAGAATAAAATGCTGGCAGCCAGTCTCTCAAAGTCAAACATGAGCTATTCTCTTCACAGATGGCTAAAAGACTTACCACACATAAATTGAAAAATGGGTTTATTGACTTAGCTGTACAGAAGGGAGACATATTATTACCATATATCTCTTGCAATATGGGTATTTTGACAAGGCTACACAAAATAAAATAAGGCATATTATTACCACATTTTGGGGGGAAAATGCATATTTTGACACAGCTGCGCAAAATTAAGGATTATGATTATCATAAATTGCTTTGGGAAATGGGTATATTGAATAGCTGGAGAGAAGGGTGCCTGAAGCATGTAACTGTGAGAAAAACCAAACAGTTAAATCTACATGTAATTTAACTGGATCATGCAAATGCATACAAGTCTGTTCCACATTAAATGCTCTGGCAGACTTAAAATGTACCATCATCCACAGCATGCTGTAGAGATGCTAAAGCAGTATTTTGCAGGCTTTTCAGTATGGTTCTCCAATGCGAGTATATTGCAGGCTGTTCCTAACTGCAAGTTCATATTACAATGAGAAAAAGCATTTTGCTGATACTTTTTATATTGATTCTTAACTTTTTCAGTACGGAGGCTTTTATCGATGCAACAGAAAATTTCAGAGACAAAATCTTTCATGGTTTTAAAAATTAATCTACATATTTTTATTTATCTTCTAGTAGCCTCCGTCAGTCATAGTTGACTATGGATTTTTCAGCATCCCTAGAAATGTTATTTTTTCTTTTCTTTTATCTAACACATAACCATATTATACATGAATTTTTAGATAATTGAACAAGGAATTAGATTTCACCAATACCAAGATGATACACGACATGTAAAAAGGATATGGTTTGATAACGGTTTTCACTATTCAAATTGAGAGTGACACACTGTGTGGCTAAACGTACGTGACTGAAATTGGCATGATGTGTAAAGTGCGTCGAAAAGTACAGAAAGAATTAAGGTAGCAGAGATGGTTTCAGATGGCCCAAAACTGGAATGGGGTTGCCATAAGTCTAGTGGCTTTGTGTGCTATGCATATGGCACACATACAAGTGAAACAACAAAAATTTATTTGTGACAGTATGTTATTAGTTATAATAATAATGTGAGATGGTCAAAGCAAAAAGAGAGCTAATTTCCAATTTTAGGAAGAGACAATCATCATTTTTTGGCCATGTAATGAGAAGAGAACAACTTGAATATATTGTAACAACTGGAAAAATTGAGGGATGAAGAGATAGAGGGAAGCAAAGAGAAAAAATAACAGACAGCTTAAGAGAATGGCTTGGCAGAAGGTCAACAACAGAAATGATAAATAGCTGCCGAGATCGAAAGTTGTGGAGAGACATGATCACCTATGCGACTAGGCCCGGTACTTGATGATGATGATGTTATTAGTTGAGTAAAAAATGATTAATATAGCATTATAAAGGTTAGCGGGTAGAATTCTGCCCTACCAATGGAGGAGTAAGACGTCTCCTTTCCTCTGCTAGTCTTCGGGACAACCTTGGGTAAGGTGAAGCTCCCATTTAGCCCCTCTATCAGGTTTATGTGAAGTCATTGGAGCAGGTGGTGGATGGTGTTGTGGGAATAGCTGACAAGTAGTGTCGATTATGGTCCCCACTCTGCGACGGCAGGCAGAGGATCTATATAGAGACAATGGCTGTGATCTCCGACTAGTACAGTCACTGCCAAGAAGGTAAGGAATGGCAAACTACCTTCTTATATTGCCTAGAATAATCATGTTAAAACACAACTTAATATCTACAGCTAATGTTAAAAAGACCAATGAAGAAATTCTCAAAGAGGCCAACACAAAAGGAAACTCCTAAAAAACATCAGAAAGAAACAATCAACATTTTTCGGGCACATCATGAGAAGAGGAAAGTTTGAATACTTGGTTACAACTGCTGGCAAAATAAAAGGAAAGAGAAATCGCGGATGACAAAGAGAGAAAATACTGGATATCTTGGTGTCATGGCATGGAAAACAGTCAACAACAGAACTCATATGATGTACTGTGGATAGAAGAATGTTGGAGGATATGATCACCTACACACACCAACCAGTATGGCACATGATGATAGCATTATATGGCCCTTTTTGTCTTGTCAGATGGTTTAGTGCAGGCTATTGTGTATTTTCTTTTGTTTTTGTCCAACAGTTTCTCTCATGGCGCTGATTCTACCAATGTTTGACAAACACACTCGGCCACAGAATGAACAAGTCAGGCCCACTGATTCACTGGGTTTTCCATATTTTTTTTTATATGAGTCTTTTTCTCTTCCATGTTTTACCATAGTACAGCCTCAAATGATGTTATGCCATTTTTATACAGGCTCACCATGATATGCGATCACTTGCCAGACGTTCCCAATCATTTTCACAGATGGAGAAATCGGAAATTATCTACAAATATCTCAATATAGTAGTTTAGGTCTGCCAATTTTTCTCTTCCTGTGTATTAGTTCACCATATAGTATTTGCTTAGGAATGCGGTTTTCTTTCATTCACTGGGTGTGCCCCAGTGATCTTAACCTTCAGCTTCTGAGAATTGAAATGATTGTTTGGGTCTTAGCAAGTTGCAGGACAGTTAAGTTGGTCATCTTGTCTTGCCATTTGATGTGTATTATTCTGCGGGGATATCGCATGTGGAAGATAATTAAGTCTTTTTTCGTGATTTGAGTATGTTGTCTAGGTTTCAGATCCATATAATAGTGTGCAACGCACACAGATTTGATATATTAAGAGTTTGGTCTTTAGTGTTAATTTTGTGTTGTTCCAGGCCCTTTCTGTGAATTTGCCAATAGTCGTAGCTGCCTTACCAATTCGACTGTTTATTTCATCATCAAGAGAAGTGATTGGTTAAATTGTGGATCCAAGATATGTGAATTTCTGAACTGATTCTAGTGGACAATCTTTTAAAGTGACTAATAGAGGTTTGATATCACCTTGACTTAGAATTGATGTTTTCTGAACACGAATTGACAGTGAAAAAAGGTTGCATGCTTTGTGCAGATTGTCGATCAGCGATTGTAGGGTCGCTTCACTATGAGCGACTAGGGCTGCATCATCAGCAAATAAAAGTTCTTTAAGTAGGGCAACATTTGTTTTTGTTTTTGCTCTCAGTTGTGCAAAGTTGAACAGTGAGCCATCTGATCTTGTGTGAATATAAATGTCTCTTGAGCTGTTGTCAAAGGTGTAATTTAAAAGGGCAGCAAAAAGTATGACAAAAAGGGTGGGGGCGAGGACACATCCCTGTTTCACTTCATTGTTGACTTTAAAACTCTCTGATGAACTGCCGTCTAAGTGAATTTTAGCATTCATGTTTTCATGAAAGAACATAATATGCTTAATTAATTTAGGTGGGCGGCCTATGCTTTCTAACACCCTGTAGAGCCCATCTCTATTTACTGAGTTGAAGGCCTTTGTGAGATCCACAAAGGCAATATAAAGCGGCATATTTTGTTCCTGGCATTTTTCTTGTAATTGTCTAAGTGTGAAAATCATGTCTATAGTTGATCTCCAAGCTTTTAAGCCGTATTGAAACTGTGGAAGAATATGTACTGCAAGTCTATGCAGACGTTTTAGTTAATATAGCACCGTATACTGTATAATTATGGATGTTTGACTGTTGATATAAGGAAGCATTTAAGCCTTTTCTCCGAATAATCAGATAGCCTCTTGCTTTATTGTTAACATAAGAGAAAGTTAAAAAGGGCCTTGTTTGGTGTGCACATAGTGGAGGTATTATTAGACTTTATTGTGAGATGGATATTGTTGTGAAATTTAGAACAACCGTTGTGAGCATGGTAAGGGAATAGCACACTGCTATTGAAAAATAATCATACATACAAATCACAGTGTATTACCTATTGTGGAATGGTTAATTCTTCTTCTTTACTTTCTCATTTGCCTTTCAGCACCAAGGGGAGATATGTGGTCTTTTGTTCTTCTGTTGGTCTCCGCTGCCTCTATGTTTCCTAGTGTTTCTAATATTCCATCAATCCATCTTTTTTTCATTGTTGACCCTTGAGTCTGGTGTTCTTGTAATGTTTATTAAAGGCTTGTTGTGTCGTGTTTTGATCTTTCAGTCTTATCATGTGGCTAAACCATTTTATCTGCTGTATCTTTATGTTATAGTAGGAATTATTCTTTGCTTATCTCTCAGGTTGTTTCCTTTCACTCGTCGAACACACTTCAACTCGGTAGTGGTTATCTAAAGTTCAGGTATGGCTTTGATAGCACAACATTGGGATGAAGATTGTGTTGAAGAGTGCTTGTTTTGCCTCTAGTGTTATTTCTTTGTTGGGCAGTAGTGGTGATAGTTGTATGATGATTTAACAAGCTTTGTTGCATTTTGAGTCTATTTCTGCTGCTTGGTTATATGTTGTTTATCACCAGATGTCCAAGATATTTAAATACCTCCACTTGGTTGAATTGTCTGCCACCTATTGTTATATTGATGTTCTGTTTCTCTTTTGCAATATTTATGACTTCTGTTTTGTTGATGTTGATTTTCATTTTCATGTTGTTTATGTTGCCAAGTGCTGTTAAGTCTATTTAAGTGTTCCTGTAGGTCATCTAGCATGTATAAGTGCCTGATTGTCAGCAAATACAATCTTGTTAATCTTCTGTCTCTGATGGGTTTGCTAACTTACATATGTAGTCCATGTAGGTAATAAACAATAGGGCCTTACTCCTGTTCTAGCTTCAAAGTGGCCTGTGTAACCTTCTGCTATTCTGACTGTGCAGCTGCTAATGATGTAAAGACTTTTACATAAGTTGGTTAGATGTTGGCTTACTCCATACGTTGTTAATATCTCCCATAGTTGTTCTTTTTACTCAGTTGAATGCTTTTTCTAAGTCTATGAAAGCTATGTACACATTTTGATTGTGTTCTGTCATCTTTTCTGCTAGCCGTGTTAGGGCAATTAAAGGGTGTGTAATAGTGTGTTAGTAAATCTTCTATTTGTCAGGAACTCTATTTGGGAGTCGCAGATCTGTAGCTCTATAATTGGTCTTAGCCTTTTCTCTACAATTTTGGCTAATAATTTTTCCACATGGCTGAAAGGGGAGATACTTTTATATTGGTTGCAATCTCTCTTGCTACCTTTTGCTTTCATTATCTATACATTTACTAGATCCACCTACCACGTTAATTTTCTCCATAACTACATATAACTTAGAAATCTCCTACACAGCTTCTATTCTAAATTCACTCCTTCTGTTCACTGCCCTAACACTAGTGAAATTTGTAAATTTGATAACATAGAAAGATGATGTGGTTTCCAACATATGAAGTCAGTTTTAACAAATCATTCTAGACTACTCAATAGCTACCATACCAGGTTAATATTTTTTACTATCACAACTTTGTCTCTTAACGATGGGGACAGACTATCCTATCTGCAAGATTATACACAACTTGAATAGGCTACACTTCATGTTCTCTCAGCACTAAAAGATCTCAAACCTCAGCCCTACCTCACCCACTCCTATGTTTAACTCTCACTAACAGGTAATTTTAATTCCTTTGGACATCAACATATAAGAAAATGAATGCTCTGTTCTCCAGAAAGGACTAAAAAATCGTCCCGTTACATCCTACAATTGATCACTACAGCCTCCTTAGGGATATACTTGATCTTCAAAGATGCAAGCATTTACAATACTATTTCTCAAGGAAATCTAAAGCCTCTTCTTCTCTTGTGAATTAATTTTCTTGTTTCCACTCCCATAGATTCTGGCACATCAAGATTTCTCGACAAGCCACTTCACATGAGAATGAGCAATTCCCCTCTCGCTGGGTCACTTGTTCTAATTTAACTCCCTCAAAATTTTGAGCCACCTTTAATCTTCACCAATGGAAGGATACTGTCATAAAACCAGCCAATAAGAGAGGTGTGGTGGTGGTCTGGCCAAAAAACCTATACATAGAAGAAGGCAAAAAACAATCATGTGATACAACTTCTACAAACCCTGCCCCAGTGACACCACTATCAACCACAATGAGCAGGTCTGCTCAACCATCAGCAAGATTATCTACAAAGACCTCCTCTCTCTTAGTGCATCCCATTTCATCTTTCTAACAGAGTTTTAGTCAAACAATCTTTCTACAAGCTCCTACGATCCACAAACCCGACTCACCAGGGATGCCTGTTCCTGTAACATATCCGACTACCTGGATAGTATTTTCCAACCTATTATGACACGTCTTCTCACCTCTATCTAATGAATAATATTACAACACAGTTGATAGTTACGCTAGACTTACTACTCTTATAAGACATTTTTGATAGATATTTCCTGCACCCAACTACTTTTTTTAGCATGACTTTAACAAATGAAATATTTTATATTGATATGAGATGCTGATAATGCAGGAAATTAAAGACAAGTAAACAAGTGAGATAATCTCTTGATAGCAGGATTAGGTATAAGTTATGTAACTCGTAAGCTTCTCACTCAAATTTGGTTTAGACTTGCCTTTGAAGTTAAATGTTTGCACGCAATTAAAGGAAAATAGCGGAAAAATAGAAACAAAGATGGCGGGAGCCACAATTGTTCTAGACTTTAAAGGAAGATGTAGTTAGCATTTGTGGGGGACAGTGAGGGGAGACCTGAGAGAGATTTGAGGGAATTCATTCATAGAGACAGTTGAGGACTTGACTTGGGATTCAAGATTTAGAGAAACATTCAGTGATGTTTTAGCAAAGGATTATTCCGACAGATTTATTTCAAGAAAAGATGTTTAGCTGTAGATAGATATTTCAGGTCTCTAAAGAGATCAGTGCTTATTAAGGGAATCAAGGTTAGGAATATATAGAGTGATATAGAAGTCATACTATCATGTATGTGAGATTTTATGCTAAGTACTAGTAGTTAACTAGATGTAATTACAGAACCTGGGAGAGTGTCATATAACAACGGCAGTAGCCAAGACATGAATACAGAATTTCTACTAATTATATAGTTTGATAGATGGCCATAGCAAATATTATGTGTAATGACTAACTTTTTTAAAGCAACCAAGATGTGTATCCAGATGACTTGTGAAGTGTAACTAAAGAACTGTGTGAATAAACTTTTCTATGAGGTCTAGACTGTGTCATCATATGAACTGTCAAACATAAGTGTTGTTCAGAACTTTTAGAGTTGCAGTTTTGGTGTTGTGACCAGAATTGCTTGGACTTACATATTTTTTACTCTTTGTGGATAATTAATCACATTATGCTGTCACTGTTACACATTGACAAGAACTTCTTTTTTCCTTCCTCATTTGCTTCTCAGTATCAAAGGGAGGTATAATTTGCAGTTATTTGCTTTTCTGTTGGCCTCTCCTGCTGTTATTTTTCCTAGTGTTTTTAATATTCCATCAACCCATCTTTTTCATGGTCGGCCTTTGGGTCTGGTGTTCTCGCAATGTTTATTCAAGGCTTGTCAAGCTGTGTTTTGATCTTTCTGCCTTATCGCATGACAAACTATTTTATCATCTCATTTCTTTATGTACTCTAAAACAAAAACTACCTTTATGACACATACTACCAATGCTGGTGTATGTCAGGGGGCTTACTACAGGATCAGAGGGATAAAGCCCTTGGTCCAGCACTTGTCACGATGTGTGAGTGTAAGACTCATGATTTTTATTTATATGTACTATATGGTAGGAATTATTCCTAGTTTTTTTCTCAGTTCTTTATTTCTAACCTTCTGAAGGAAGGATTGATACTAAAAATCATACAAACAGGAGTCACACAAAACATGTTCTCCTGGATCAAAGACTACTTATTAAAAAAAAACACCTGAGTGAAAACAAACAATGATCTTAGCAAGTCAGTCACACTGCATGAAGGGTCCCTCGGGGGGAAGTGTTATAGCACCCACACTCTTTCTAATATGACATAATAAATGCTGCTACCAACATGTTTCAAACAGCCCACGCATAGATGACTTTGCTATCTGGACAGCCATGGAACATGTCACCAGAGCCTGCTCAAGAAAAAAAACAGCGGAGAAGGTAGAAAACTAGATAAAGACATGGGTCTAAAAATAAACAATACTAATACACAGCTACAATTTTCTCAACATCTCCACACAATGGAAACATATCAATAAAGTTGAGAAACCTTACAGTATCCAAAACAGATACACCAACATTTCTGGTAGTCACCCTTGACTCGAGACTCACCTGGAAAGCCAATATTGAAAGAGTTCAAGAAAAGAACATCCAAAGACTGCCTGTGATGAAAAAACTAGTGGGTAAATTCTTGAGAGCAAGCAAAAGATCCTAAAGCAAGTCTACGCTGGAGCTGTCAGATCAATCATGGAATATGCCTTAAGCTCCTGGGCAACAGCAGCCAAGACAAACCTGACAAATTAGACAAAGTCTAAAACATGGCACTCAGATCAACACTTGGGAGCATTGAAAAACAACCCCAAAATATAAAAAATAGAGAAAACAGTTGATCCCTAGCACACTGCTGAAAGTTTAAAGACCTCATCCAGTTAAAAAAGCTTCAAAGACTACCAGATCACCCACTGCATCAAAATTTCAAGACACAAAAAAAACACTCCCAAGGAAGAGGCCAACAAATTATCTTGCAAGAAAAACCTTCAGACACCATGTACATGTTTTAGAACCAAACAATGATATGTGCAAAGTCCTCACCCCCTCATATTAAGGTCCAACTGCAAAAACAAAATGAAAATAGTCCTAGATTGTCCAGGAAAAGTCTCCAAAAACGAGTAACCCAAGACAGAAAGGACAACCCTGTCACTTATCATGCTGCAGGAAGAAAAGTGCCCTGAGATTTATGTTCATGGGTCCTAATCACGGGTCAGATGAATCTGCATCCGAAACATCAAAGAAGTGAGGCTTCTATATCACCATATCTATATAACCTACGAAAGTGGAAAGACAGTAGCATATTCTCTTCCAGCCGGAGAAAGGTGCACAAATTTCAGAACTGAGGCAATGGGAATACACACAGCCATATAAACTCTCATCACACAAGAGGTCCTAAGTCCCAAAAAAAGTCATCCTTAGTGATACAAGATCAGTCATACAAGAAATGTTAAGTCTGAAACAGGACAGATTCATTCAGAAAATAAAGAACAACATATGTTCGCTGTCAGAAAAGACAAAACTAGTCATGCATACACACTGTGGCAGCCCTGGAAAGGAACAAGCAGATGAATTTGCAAAAGCAGGTGGGAGCTTTCAACAGTGCAACCAACCCAAGAGCCTCAAAGAAATAAAGAGAATCTTGAAACAAGCTAGGAAAACAGAAAGGAGAGAAATATATGGGAAATAAAAAATGTACTTTTATATAGAAAATATGAGTCACAACTCATGGGAAATATGAACCAGAACACTACAGTTTAAACAAACTCAGCAGATATGAGTAGACCAAGATATTCAGACCAACTTCACTGTGGTCTCAGAGCACACATACACAAGATAGTAATTCAGTGACTTTGCAGCATGTGATTGTGGAGCACCAAGATGAATTCAAAAGCACATTCTACAGGAGTGCAGCACTCTCAACACCTTATGAACACAAATATGGCTTCCAGAAACAACCCTGCATAAGAAGTTATGTGGAACCAGTGAAGACCTCAAAAGCACTGTCTTGCTCGTGACTAATGTTGGTCTAAATGTATACCAATAGCAGATCACTAAAGAAGAAGAATACAGTGAAAGAACAGCACAAGCAGATGAGTAAATTTTTTGAATATGTAATTGTAAACTCCAAATGAATAGGATGCAGATGTTGTTCTAAAGTAAAAAGGGTGTTAGTATTTTAAAAAAAATCTTGACACAATTTTTCAATTGGAAATATTTTCAACATTTTTTTCAAACACAAGTGTGTTTTTTTCAAGTAGATACAATGTTTTTCAGACTACAAAATAAGATATATTTTTTACTGCAAGCAGAAAGTGAATGATACTATTCTTCATAAATGAAATGATAACAGCATGCATTTGAAACACTCTGGATTTAGCAACACTTAAACAGAACAATGATGTTATAGAGCTTAAAACTTGTATTGAGAGTGGAAGTCAATTTTACTGGAGGCTGTACTGTGAAATTATCAACTTGTTGAATAAAAAGATGTATTTTTCCTTACTATAGGTCATTTTATTTAAAATAAAACAAATATTAACTGAATATGTATAATATAATGTATAACTATAGAAGAGATTGCTTGCTTGCGTTTGCCTGATGACTAAAGGAGTGTACCTCTTCATCATCCACCCTGAAAAGGGCGTTAAGTGGGCATATCTGTGTTGTGTTGTGGTTTACAGAATAACTGTGATACTTGCGTCTTTCGGCCCAACACATCCGACTTCAGCACGATAGAAGAGATTGAAGCCATAAGTGATTTTAGAATAGAAATAAGAACAAAAATAATGAATAATATCTACAACTGCGGATATATACCAGACGACCTGCTAAAATAAATATTCATAGCCCTACCAAAGAAATCTGGTGCGATTGAATATGATGATAAGCCTTATGAGTCATATGACTAAGATATTACTAAGAATTATCATGCAAAGAGTGTGAAACAAAATCAATCCAGAAATTAGTGATGAACAGTGAGGTTTTTTAGTTGGAGGTAAAGGTACGAAAAATGCCATAAACATCATAAGATCTTTAGTAGAAAGAGCCATAGAGGTAAAAATAGATCTATACCTATGTTTTATAGATTATACCAATGCATTTGAAAAAGGTAAAGCACCAAGAAATAATCAAAATTTTAGAAGGCATAAACGTAAACAGCAAAGATCTAAGAATTATAAAGAACATGTTACGGCAGCAAACAGCAGCCAAAAGAACTGGACATCAATTGGGAATGTTTCAACAAATAAAACAGGATGTTAGACAAGTTGTGCACTGTCACCACATTTATTTAATATATATGGTGAGATTATTTTAAGTTCCATAACAGGCATGACTGGAATAACAAACGGAGGTCATATATAAATAATCTGAGGTATGTAGATGATATAGTCTTAATCGCTAAGAGTGAAAAGGAGTTACAAGAAATGTTAGAGATTATAGTGAAGGAAAGCAAAAATAAAGGACTCAGCCTCCTTAATAGCAAATAGACAGAAGTAATGGTAGCAACAAAGAAAAAGACTCCACCGCAATGGACAATAAAGACAAGTGGAAGAATATTAAAACAGGTAAACAAATTTATATATCAGGGAAAAATGTTAACCTCAGATGGTAGTTGTACAACAGAGGTGAGATGCAGAATGGCTCAGGTTAAAGCAGGTTTGCCAAAAAATGAGGAAGATACTGTGCAATCCATTTTTGACAATAAAAACAAGAAATAGAGCTCTTAAATGTTATGTAGAGCCAGTTTTAACAATTAGATGTGAATCATGAAATGGCACGGGCGTTTGAGCAGTTATGGATTTTAATTTGTTTGCAGTGATAGCGGGGCCTTCCATAACCAAAACCATAACCATAATCATCAAATTTTGGCCATGCAATGAGAAGGGAACAGTTGGAATATATTGTGACAACTGGGAAAATTGAGGGAAGAAGAGATAGAGGGAACCAAAGAAAAAAGATACCAGACAGTTTAGTAGAATGGCTTGGCAGAAGGTCAACAACATAAATGATAAATAAATGTCGAGATCGAAAGTTGTGGAGAGACATGATCACCTATGTCAGCAGGCATGGTACTTGATGATGATGTATAATGTTTATCAGCATTGCATTTTCATCACAAAAGCATAGGATGGGCACTTGGATCTTAATTCAAGGCCTTTGATTTTGAGGACAACATAGTTCTTGTCAATAACAATGTGAACATGATGCAAGAAAAAACAAATGTTTATTTTTTATCTGAAAAAAAATGCCCTGTCATCAATGGCTAGAAAAATAGGACTTGAGATCAATAAGATAAGACAAAAGAAACAGAAAATCAAATTCAAGAAGAATAAAAAAATATACCTGGAAGGAAAAGCAGTGGAAGAAATAGATGACTATGTATGTAATGGTAGCTGCATAAATCAAAATGGAGACACAAAGAAAAACATTTAGAATCAGAATAGCGACGGCAGCAATGACTTTCAGAAACCTTGATAAAATATGAAAATCAAAATTACTAAGCACAAAAACAAAGCTCAGGATTTTCAAATAAAATGCATTATCCAACCTTACTTATACATGCAATACAATCTACACTCCAACATTGTGCAACCAATGCCAGACCTGGACTCTATGAGAGATAAGATAAAAAAAAGAACTGAAAAAAGATAGGAATAATTCCTGCCATAAAGTACATAAAGTAACAACAGATAAAATGGTTTGGCCACGTGATAAGGCAGAAAGATGAAAACACAACACAAATGAGCCTTGAATAAACATTGCAACAACACCAGACTCAAGAAAAAGACCATGAAAAAGATGGATGAAACATCAGGTAACATAAAAGCAGTAGAGGCCAAAAGAAGAGCAAAAAACTGCAAGTTATTGAGTTATTTGCAGGTCATCATCATTGCGCTTTGAACATGTCCATAGGTGCTTAGATTCCCTCCTCAGCAAGTCCTGCAGTGTCCAGCGACTGACGACTCCAGTTCTGTGTTGTGTTCTCCAGTTCATATATGCCTACTAAGTTTCTCATTTCTGGCTGTGCATATATTAACTCCCATCTCTTTCATCTGATTGAGTGACGTGGACTCATGGTTGTTGCTGTTCTGTACCCTTTCCACATCTTGGAGGGTATTGATGATGTCCACCTGATCCATTTCTGCATACTCCCGCATGTCCAGGGACATAGACAAAGTTAACCTTACATATTTTTTACTTCTGCAATTATTCTACCCATTGTGTGTGTACAAAGCCCGCCTACACATTTTTTATCATGCTCATCGAATCATTTAGTATGCAGGAATAGGTGTAGTCTTGTGACTCTAACCAGATGAATGTCGTGGTCACTGCCATCATCTCCGTCGTCATACTACTCGTGGTCATAACGTATGCACCACCATCTTCCTTGAATATTGTGCCTGCCAAGTGTGCTGTAAATGCCCATGCATTCTTTTTGTGTCATATCCATCTGTATGACTGCATCTTTCTCATCGGTGTTATCCCAGATGAGACCGTTCACCTCCGCATTGACCATGACTGAGTTCTGTTCCCTACATTTCCTGTTGAGTGTGACAATACACGAGAATGTCTCCCTGAATGACCTAGGTACCGGTATCCACTCCTCACCAGCATTGATATTGGTAAGCCCACAGACCTGTTTGATGACATCTTCTGCTCGGCCCACCCATGATTTGCCTCTTTTTAGCCTCACTCCTTTTCCTGTGTTGAGCCCATGGTGCAATGGATGCTCTTTATCTGCACTTATCTTCAGGTATGCTTGTACTTTCCAGATCTTGATCCTGTCAATCATGGTTGGAAAGTCAAGAAGATACCTCATTGCAAAACAGGGAGTGTCCCTCATGTACCCCAAGATAATGTGCATAGCTTCATTCTGTATTTTTTCTAGCCAGTCAATATGCGTCATAATGACAGTAAGAATTTTCAGAGTGTACTTGACCTTCAAGCAGATAAACCTTTGTGCGCTTTTATTATCACAAGGTCGACATGGTCACAGACTGCGACCAAACTTAACTCCAAGGTATGTCATCAACCTCTCCCTGGTTATCTTATCAGCTCCAATTTTGTACCACCGTTGTTTCCATTAACGATATGATTGTTAAGTGAGAACCATGCAACTGATGCTTTATTAGAATTAACCAATGCACCTGAAACTTCACACCAGGAAGAGATGCGATCGAGTTCATTTTGCATTGTGGAGGCGATTTCCCTTCTGTCTCTTCCCTGTCAATATACAAGAATGTCATCGGCAAAAGTCATAGTTCTTCCTCTCCCATCCAGCTGTTCTGTGATCGTTATTATGTGCATGTTAAATAGAACTGGTGACAATGGTGAGCCTTGTAGCAGCCCTGGACAAATGGATATTGGCTCGGATGACCAACATCCACATCCGAGTATCACCTTCCTCTTATACAGTGCTGAAGTGAACCATCTAATGAGGAAGGAGTGCACCGCCAGTTTGAGGAGCATATGTATGAGGTATTCAAATGGTGCTCTGTTGTATGCCAGATCTATAGCAGCAGCACATGTCTCCTCTCGTCTGTGGAAGCCTTTAAAGATGTCATAGGCAAAGATTGCCACATTGAGCTATGTCTCTTTGTTATATCTATATCCTCAGAGTGTGGGTGGAAATGCGCGTATCTATTCAAGTTGACAGCTGAGTACATGGGCAACTATTTTCTCCACTAGCTTGCCTGCAGTGTTCTGCATCGTGATGCGATAATTCTGTAGGCACTGATCTGAGAATGATCCTTGTTTGGTTTTGGTAGCAGTAGTAAGTAGCTGTGTAGCCACTTCTCCTTAATCTGGCCACTCTGAATGCTGGCATTAAACTCTATGGCCAGTTTTTTCAAGTCGTGGTCACCTAAATCGCCCAAGTTGTACCAAACTTCATCTGGATCAGGAGCAGTGTTGTGTGACCTTTTAAGTGTTATGCAAATGGCATTGGTTGTGATTGTGAGATCTTCTCCATGTACTACATCCTCACACAATTCTAAGAGTGACCCCCGTATCCTCAATTCTTATAGCCTAATTTCTTTGGTCAGTCTGCTCAATATAGTGGGTATGCAGGGCCTTTCCTTTGCTCTCACCAGATTTGTGCCATATCTGGCCTGTGATATGGAAGTTTGGTATGCCTCTGTGTTGTATTGTGCCATTTATGCTCTGATGAAGGTACCAGAACGTGGGTAGCAAATTATGTATCCAATAAACGCTGAAAGGCAAATGAGGAAGGAAAGAAGAAGACTTATGCATGCAAGAGCTGGAAAACAACTAAAGAAATAGAAAATAAACTGGATGCATGTGAAAACAAATGCCTTAGAAAAATACTTTGTATACATTAAAATGAATTTAAGACTAGTGCAGAAATAAGAGAAATGACAAACCATCCAAAAATATCAGCTATAATTAAGAGAAGAAGGTGCTCATATGTTGATCATGTGATGAGATGAGACAACAAGAGAATCTCAAAGAAGACCCTCAAATAGGAACTAGAGTGTAAAATAGAAAGAGGTCGATCTAGAGAAACACTAAAAAGAACAAAAAGGTAAGAAGCAACAACAGCAGGAATCAACACTCTCACCAAGATTGAACAACTTTCCAAGAACAGAGTCATATTACGAGATAAATTGTGAGTCCTGTACAACATCTGCTGCTTAACAAAGATCATCGGACACAAAGAGTCTAGAATTGCTGCCTTATGCGCCATCTTCACTTTGAAGGGACAATAGATAGATAGATATTCATTGTAATTTACTGCATTAAAATGAACATATCTATCTATCTATTTATTGACCTTTACAGAGCATAAACCAAGATACTCTTTCTCTTATCTAAATTTTTCTTCTAGCAGTTTTCAATCCTTGTAAAGATCTTTTATCAAATCTCACCATTTGTCTCTGTTCTGTGCAAGCAATTCTATCTCATTAGGAAGCTGATTTCTGTTGCTCTTGCCTCTATGATCAATTTCTTCTCAGTGTCTATCTGAGTCAGCCTCTTTTCCTCTTACCTGTTGTTTCCCACATGAGGGCTTGCTTTATTATTCGGTTATTATCTCTCCTCATCATATGTCCAACATATAACAATCATCTTTTCTAGATTACTGAAGATATTAGTGGTTGATTGGTGATTTCCTCTTTTCCTCTAATTTCCTTATTTGTTTTGAATTCGTTCCACGCTATATCAAGTATTTTCCTTAGACATTTATTTTAAGATGCGTTCAACTTTGTTTCTATGTCTCTTGTTGTTTTCCAGCTCTTACATGCATACGTAAGGGTTGATAGTATGTTTGATTTGAATAGTCTAAGTTTTGTGCTGTTGAGTTTTGATTTCCACAACTTTTCAAGGCTTCTGAAAGACAATGCTGCTTTAACTATTCTGATTTTAATTTCATTACTTGTATCTCTTTCCCGATCAATGTGACTTCCAAGATAGATAAAGTGATCGATCTCTTCCACTGGTTTGTTTTCCATGTATATTCTGTCATCTGTTGGAATTAAGCTTTCCATGACTGTAGTCTTTTCATAATTGATCTCAAGCCCAATTTTGCTGGCTATTGATGATAGTTCATTTGTGTTTTCCTGCATCATTTTTATCTGACTGCTGATGAGGACTATGTATCAGCAAAGTTGAGGTCCTCCAAATGGTCTCCTTGTATCTATCGATGCCTTTGTTACCAGTGGAGCATTTCTACATTATGAAGTCCATAATAACTCCAAATAACAAGGGCGATAAAATACATCCTTGTTTAACCCGTTTCTATTGGAAAACATTCGCTCAGTCCTTCCTCTGAAAGAACTGCACATGTGTGGCCATCATACATGTCTTTGATAATATTTATTATTTTTTATGGTGAGCCATATTGCTTCAGAACTTTCCACAAAGAATCTCTATGAATGCTGTTGAATGCTTTTTTGAAGTCAATGAAATTAAGTACAAAAGGTTTTTGCTTTTCAATGTGTTCCTCCAATATAAGTCATAGAGTAAAAATGTGGTCAAGGCAGCTTCTCTCTTTTCTAAGCCGAGCCTGTTCTTCATGCATTACAGTATCTATTGAATCCTTTATTCTATTCATGATGATTTTGCAGAATAACTTTGAGGCAATTGACAAAAGTGTCATTTCTCTCCAGTTGTTACAATCTCTCAGATTGCCCTTTTTAGAATCTTAACAATGTTTCCTTTTTTCAACATAAGAGGCACCTTCTCTGCTTTCCAAATGATGTTGAACATTTTCTGGAGGTGTATTAAATTATGGCTATCAATTGCCTTGAGGATCTCAGCTGTTAACTTATCCTCGCCAGAGCCTTGTTGCTGTCCATACACTTTAAGGAGGTCTCAATTTCGCTCAAAGGTGAAGTCATCTAAATTTATATCTAGTTCTGCTGCTGGTGTTTCAGCTTCAAAATCTATTAAATTGTGGGGTAGAGGACGGTTAAGAATTTCTTTGAAGTGTTCAGCCCAACGTGCTTTTATGTCTGCGCTTTTCGCTAGCATTGAACCAGATTCATCTAGAAATGGTGATCTACTGGATGTATAGGTGTTTGTCAGAAACTTTTGTACAGTATAGAGAGTTCTGCTGTTTCCTGTAATTGGAGCTGTCTCTGCTTTCTCTGCCAAATTGCCTATATAGTAAAAAGTAAAAAGCCCCGTCCCGCCAAGTGGCGTATAGGGAATATGGTGTTAGTGACCATAAATTTTACAGACCTTCAGCACATGATTTTTGGGGTAATGTGGTCAGTATTACGCCCGTGCCGCTTTACTTTTCCAGAAAAAAATTCGGTACCCATTTAAGGCTGGGTGAAACCCCAAAAGCCATCAGTTGGGATCAAACCCTACCTCTTGTCCTTTGTAGTCCAGTTCACTAATCATTGAGCTATCATGGCTCCCTAAATTGACTATATAAGCTCATGTATCTCTTCTTGCCAAACTTTTTACTTTGTTGTCTAATTCTTTGTATATTGCTTTTGCCAGGACCTTTCCATGATCTGTCTTTACATTAGTCATGGCTCTCTTTGCTTCTCTTTTTTCTTTGATGTATTTCCATGTAGTGTCTGAAATCCATGCTAATTTTTCCATTTTTTTCAGTCCAGCGCTTGATTCTGCTGCTGTCATTAGTATTTTTCTTTATGAGTCCCACATTTCATTGATAGCTATGTCTATTTCACTGATTGCTGCATAACAATTACTTAGCTCTATGTTAAAATTTTCTTGTTGGCTTTGTCTTTCAGTTTACGACTATCAATTTATGTGTAGTTGATTTCTTAAATAAAAAAATACTAATTTCAAACTAGCCTAGAAAAGTTTGTGCTGTGTGCACACATTTTCACTTTGGTGTGTATACCGTGGCGTTCATTTTCTTTCTGCTCACAACAGTTTGCAAGGAAGACCTTTTATTCTTATTTTTATTTTTCATTCTCATTCGAAATTATTATTTTTTTAAATTATTTATTATTTTTTGTTTTAAATACATATCTGTGTGTGTGTTGTATGTTTATTTCTGCTGAAGGCCTATTGGGCCAAAATGTTGTTCTAATTTGTGTCATCCAATTATTATGTAAAGCTTTAACCATGCTGTTTTTTTCTTTTTTTTGTTTTTCTATATATTTTTTTCATTTCTCCTTGTTTGGAATATCAGAGACATTGAAGAAAATAAGTGATTTCAAAAGACAGCTCAACAATGCATAAGGTCATTAAACCTCCTGAGACAAGGCAATGGAGCAAACACTGATATAGAATGATGTACGCTTATAATCTTTGTATAAAAGAGTGACTTTTATCATTTTATATGAAACCTAGTGAAATGGGCTAGAGTAAATGTCATCCTGTGTACTCTCTGCCAACTGTGACAGAAAATGAAGTATATTCTCTTCTCACGCAGAATATATATTTATCCAAGGTATTTAACTATAATCAACACTTACTCTAGACAGGACTCACCACAGCTCAAATGCAGTTACACCACAATCTTTAATTTTACAAAGACTGGAATATAACTGTTTATCTTCCATAACATGAGGTGTATCCAGTGTGCATAATGCAGTCCTGAAAATAACTAGATAGAGTACAACAGAGTGAGACCCTATATAGAGAGACATCACTTACAGAATGTAAGAGAGATAGAAGTGACAGCACTTGTTCAATCTTGGCAAGCAAGTACTTATGATACCCAGACAATAACAGATAGAATTAACTTAGATATGGGTCAAGTATGATAGAGCCTTGCTCACAATCCAAGAAACTAAGAAATTAATGTGGATCATAACGATCTATACAAACGTTAATCATGTAGGAGGGAAGACCATTAGTCAATTTGCTTTAGTTGATATCTATGGGAAGGATTTGGTAGAGAGTTTAGAAACAACAAGGAGTCAAAGAACGATTAGTAAACCCTGATAGGACTATAGGAAAGTACAAATGTGAAAGACATGGAGGAAAATTGTTCTCTCAGGTTCTTAGACTCTCTTGTCTCATGTTGAGACCAGCAGAAATGAGTCAGATCATTACTAGATCAGGTCGACTACTAGACCTATGGGTCAACGGTTAATTGTTAGAGATTGATGAAAACTGTTAAGAGTAGAGAAGACAGATATCACAAAAGTAATTTAGCTAGAAGCTGTTCTAAAAAGGGACATAGTTAACAATTGTGTTAAGTGTTACTTATCAACTTCCTAAGGATGACAGACAGACAAGTTGGAAAATGTGTTAGTTTATTTCAATTTATTCTACTAACCAGAGTGGACAACCATCCCTAGTATAGAAAATCAGTGAGGGCACATAACAATGAGTTGTGAGTAGAGGACACGTAGACTGACCAGTAGATTCTACAATGACTCATTCAATCACTACCAGTTGTTACCAAGAATGAGAGTAAATGACCAGAAGTAGTAAGCTAGAGGCATAATTAAATAATGGAGTTGGAGACAAAACAACAAATCGTACCACAACAAAGTGGCTTCCGTCAGCACAGATCAACTGAAGACCAGGTCACCTACATCGCACAGGAAATAGAAGATGCTCTACAAGAAAAGAAACACACACTGGCAGTGTGGGTCGACATGGAGAAGGCTTTTGATAGAGTTTGGCGAGAGGGTTTAAAGAAGAAGCTTTTTAGACTTGGCATCTAGGGTCGTTTATTCATTTGGGTCTCTCAATACCTTCAGGATAGAATGGCCAGAGTACAAGTTCAAGGTCAACTAAGTAAGAAGGTCTCTATCGAATAAGGTGTCCCACAAGGCAGAGTCTTGTCCCCAACACTCTTTTTAATTTTCATAAATGACATCGTAATGGACATTCCACCCAGAATACACTCAGCAATATACGCAGATGTTCTGGCGTTTTGAGCTCGCGAGGAAAGTATGTTGGTGGCTGGACCCAAGATGCAAGATGCCCTAGGTGAACTTGAAAAATGGACGAACACCTGGTTCTTACCAATCAACGAAAAAAAAACTACATATACAATTTTCAGCCTATCAAGAAACACACTCTCTGCAAACTTGAAGATAAAAGACCATACACTTCCTATTGACTAAAACCTAATATATCTTAGCGTCACCATGAATCACAGAATGACTTGGAAAAATCAGATAGACATAGCAAGGAAAAAAACCAGAAAACGAACAAATATTATCAAGAAATTGGCAGGAACGGACTGGGGGGCAGACTTGAAAAGACTATACGTAGGAAGAGTCAGACCAGTTCTAGAGTATGGAGTCAGAGGCTGGGCTATGGCTTCCAAATCACACCTTAGCAAAATTAACAGAAAACAGAACCAAGCTGTCCGTATCATCACTGGTGCTATGAAATCTACACCTATCAAGACTCTAGAAACAGTAACAGGTTTACAACCCTTAGATGACAGGCGGGTCACTAAAGTATTGCAACAAGTGGAGAAATATAGAAGGCTCCTTAGCCACCCCATTCACCAAAGAATAACTGGTTCTGGAATTGTACGTCTAAAGAGGAGAGGCTTCGCTGCAATCACCAATGAACTAACTACTGGAGATCCAGTACTTTCCCAAACAATATTGAAACCCTTGAGCCCATCTGATATGTCTCCTCATGGAAAACATAAAATACCAGAACTTAAGGAAAATACAACAGGAATCACGAAAAAAAGCACCCAATCAGACACAGAAAGAAAACACGTAGCAGAAAAACACATACACGATACCTACCCACAGGACTCTTGGTCCCACATATACACAGATGGCTCTGCTACAAATGCCACCAGAAATGGAGTTCTTGATGCTGAATAATCAGGACAAGATCACCAAGTCAATAGCTACTGGAAACTTCTCAAACAACTTTAAAGCAGAAACAGAGGCCATCAGAGATGCTGCAACACTGGCTACTCAACACAAAAATAACATGCACAATAAATTGGTGATTCTGACTGATGCACTGTCAGTACTATCAGCTCTAAAATGCCCCAAAAACAATGAACTAGATGACTTGAGAACAACCCTGCACCAACTATGCAATAACTTCCTGAGAGTAGTCATTCAGTGGATACCATCACACTGTAATATACACGGGAACGAATGCGCAGACAAATTAGCTAAAGAGGGAAGGAGATTACCACAAGAGAACCATCCGCTCAGTCATGATGAAGCCAAATCCATCCTCAAGGGTCAGTTCCATGAAAAATGGAAACGAGAACACCCAAAGCATAACGAGAGTGACGGATACCACCAACTATCAAGGAGGGAACAAGTCATCATACTTCGCCTATGCACTGGCCACAATAGAATGAGAAATCATATGTTCACCAAATTCAAAATAGGTACAACCAGCCTATGCCACTGTACACTGGACAATATGACTACAAAACATGTTCTACAGGATTGCTCCCAGTACACAGACCTGAGAAGAACAATGTAGTCCACACCCACCTTCCTGGAAGAGAAACTATATGGGGCAATTGATTCGCTTAAACAGACAGCTGACTTCATGAGAGAGTCTGGAATACTACTCTTATTGAGTCTTGATTGCAGAGAGAGAGAGAGAGAGAGAGAGACATGGAGCGTCATGCCATTTGGTTTGAAAGGATCCCCAGCAACATACATGGGGCTGATGAACCAAGTATTACAAGGACTCGATAAATTTGCGCAAGCATACATCGACGATATCATCATTTTTACCAAAGGAACCAAGAAACAGCATGTACAGCATATAAAACAAGTATTTAATAGGATCAGACAACATAACATAAAATTAAAATTAAACAAGTGTCAGTTTCTACAAGAGGTGAAATATTTGGGGTTCAGAGTGAATAATAAGGGCATAATGCCAGACAACGATAAAATACAAGCCATCAGAGAGATGATGCCGCCCACTAAGGTGAGGGAAGTGAGAAGTTTTTTAGGGATGTGTGGATATTATTGTAAATTCATACCAGGGTTCGCAGCCATTGCTGAGCTGTTAACTACAGTAACAAGGAAGTTTAACAAGTTTAGATGGACACCGGAATGTCAAGCAGCATTAGAAACACTAAAGGAAGGCTTGACCGTAATACCAATATTGTCACATCCAAATAAAGAGGAAAGGATGATATTATACACAGATGCATCAGACACAGCAATATGAGCATGTTTGGCAAACAAGATAAAAGAGGGCGACAAAGCAACAGGGAAAACGACTATACAAGAATACCCGATTTATTTCTTATCACATAAACTGAACAGGATGTAGATAAAATGGCAGACAATAAAAAGAAGCTTATGCAATATATTATGCAATACAAAAGTTGCACTTCTACTTATACAGAAATAAGGTAGTTATAAGGACAGACCATAAGCCATTGAAGGCGATATTAGAGGCCCCAATAAAAAATAGGAAGATAGATATGTAAAAAAGTAAAGTTAAGTGCCCCCGTCATGCCAAGTAGTGTAGTGGGAATATGGTATTAGTGACCATATATTTTACAGACTTTCGGCACATGATTTTTGTGGTAATGTGGTCAGTATTATGCCTGTGCCGCTTTACTTTCCCAGAAAAAAATCCGGTACCCATTAAAGGCTGGGTGAACCCGAAAGTCATCTGTTGGGATCAAACCCCACCTCTTGTCCTTTGTAGTCCAGTTCACTAACCACTGAGCTATCACCGCTCCCTAAGATAGATATGTGGTTGTTATCAATACAAAATAGCGGGGCAACTATAGAATATATAGAAGGGGCGAAGAATATGTGTGCAGACTAGTTATCCAGGTTGCCAAAGAAAACAGAAACAGAAAAGGAACAAACAGATTCATGTACAGATGTGGATGATAGAACATTCCAAATCAATATAATAAATACGAACCGGATAAGACACAATAGAGTAATGGAAGATGAGGGAACAATGGGAAATCAGGAAGAAAAGGAGGAGGAAGAAGGGATAGGAATAATGAGAGAGGAACAACAGAAAGATAAAGAACTAAAGAACATCATGGAAGAGTTAAAAAAGGGTAAAATGACCAAGTGGGAACATCTTCACATAGATCAAAATGATGAGGTATTAACATATATAGAGCCAAAGGAAGTGAAGTATCTGAAGGTGTACGCACCAGAACAACACAGACAACAGGTACTGAGAGTGTATCATGAACAAAATGGACACATGGGTAGAGATAAAATGATAGATGCAATCAGGATAAAATACTATTGGCCAAAGATATATAAGGAGGTAGAGGAACACATACGACAATGTAGGATATGTAAAACGAGAAATTTAACGGAGAAGGCAGGACCGATATAGAGTATGGATAAACAATACTTTGCCATGCAAAAGATCAGTAAGGACATAACAGGTCCATACCCCACCACAATATCGGGTAATAAATATATCTTACATATAACAGATTGCTACAGTAGGTGGCCAGAGAGTATTCCCATTCCAAATAAATCAACAGACACAGTTATTGATATCCTGCTAAATGAATTTATTCCAAGATTTAGCTGTCCACAAAGCATACTCATGGATAACGGAGGAGAGTTCACGAGTAAACAATTTAAGAATATGTTGCGGAAATTAAACATCAAACACATTCAGACTTCGGTATATCATCCACAGGCAAACAGAATCAACGAAAGACAGCACAGGACATTGAATGACATAATCTCCAACTAACAAGGTGACGAAATGCGGAATGGCATGTGAAACTAAGTCAGGCATTGGCGGCCATAAGGGTAAATAAGAATGAGAGTACACAATTTTCGCCATATTTTTTACTATACGGAAGACATAAGATGTTACCCATAGATAATCTATTACAGCTGAGGAGGAGATACTTAGAGGAAGAGATACACGAGATCATCATCCAGCAGATGCATAATACACAAAGAATGGTATGGAAGAATTTAAAGAGAGCAGAAAGGATAGAGATAAAGAAAGCATTGAGTATAATGGTAGGAGATATGGTATTTTATAAGAACCATACAGTCACGTCTAAAATAAGACCAAGATGGAAAGAGGGATATAACATATTGAAGAAAACTGGGGAGACAAATTACGTGATTAAACATATTTACGGAAGCAAGGAGATAATAACCCATAGGCGAAATATAAGAAAAGACAAGGTCTTATGGTCAGAGAGAGAAGAGACACAAATAGGTAGACCACAAAGAAAATGCACCTGGAGCAAGAGGGAATCAACAGAAGAAACAGATAATGAAGATGAGTACAGAGGGGACAAAATGACTGATAAAGGAAATATGACAGCAGATGAAGAACAGAAGAAACAAAATGGAGAAGGTCATGATCAACAGGAATACAACAGTGATTCAGGTGAAACAACGGAAGAGGGGGCCCCATATCAAAATACAAGAAGCCAAGCTAAACAGAGGCAAGACCGGAGAGTACAAAGGGAAAGAGGAACATCATCAGAGGAGGACGACATGCCTTACCGGAAAGAAGAGTATGGTTGAAACGCAGGAAACAAAGAATACAAAAAGCAGGAACAATTAGAACAGGATGCAGATACCATCCGAGCAAAGAGAAGGAAAGAGGACAGGAGAAGATTCAACAGAGACAGGAGCAACAACAAGGGAGATGGGAAAGAAAATTACAAGGAAAAGACAAGGTAGATGGTCCTCTGAGGAATCACCAGAAGAGAAAAGATACAGAGAGAAAGAGGAAACAATGGATAGGGAAGAGGAGACATGCGAAAACAGCAGAAGAGGAAGAAGTGGATGAAGTAGAGGGAAGTTAAAGATGGCACAAGAAGAGAGAAACAAAGATAGCTGGAGAAAATAGAGTAAGGGGGAGAGGACCTGGAATGGGTTGAAGAAGAAAGTTAGCTAGAGATTAATCCAAAATGGATAGGTTACCTAAGAGAATAATAGACAGAAGAATAGAAGTTATGAATGGCCATGTTTTAATCGTGGCAAGACCCCAAATGGTTTTAATGGAGTAAGAGTCTGAGGGGCTAGTGACAAGATAGCCAATCCAGAAGGGATAGACTACACAAAGATATATTGTACAAGGCAATATAGAATACATTGCAGAATGCAATGAGATAATGTATATATAAAAGGGGGAGACACCAATGGTTTTAAGGAAGGAAGAGTTGGAGATGTGTAGTGGCGAGATAGCCAATCTAGAAGGGATAGACTACACAAAAGATATATTGCACAAGGCAATATAGAGACATTGTGGGATGCAATGAGACAGTATATATAGATGGCCCAGAGAGTTAGAGAGTATGAGAAACAGATCTGGTGGTAGAGAATGAGATTTATGGAGATAGAAGTATGCAAGACTAGACTAATTTAGTGATGAAAAAGGAGATTATCGGAAATAGGTGGCTGAGGCCTGGTCTGCGGGTTCTATAGGGCTTATTATCAGAACCTGTGGTCAATGCTGACAGCAATGACTGACATTGACGTGCATAAAGGGAAAGAGAAAAACTTGAGAAATATAGTTGATTAGAAGAAGATAGCAAGAGATAAGAGAAAAGGGTAAGGTAGAAGAGTCTTCTTCTTTCCTTCCTCATCTGCCTTTCAGCTTCGAGGGGAGATATAATTTGCGGTCTTTTGCTCCTCTGTTCGTCTCTGCTGTTATGTTTCCTAGTGCTTCTAATATTCCATCGATCCATCTTTTTCATGGTCGACCCTTGGGTCTGGTGTTCTCACAACGTTTATTAAAAGCTCGTTGTGTTGTGTTTTGTTCTTTCTGCCTTGTCATGTGGCCAAACCATTTTATCTGTTGTTTCCTTATATATTCTATGGCGGGGGCTATTCCTAGCTTTTTTCTCAGTTCTTCATTTCTGATCTTATCTCGCAGACTGTTTCCTGTCATTCGTCTCACACATTTCATCTCTGTAGAGGTTATTTTTCTTATTGTTCTTGCATCTAGGGTCCAGGTCTGGCATTGGGGTAGCACAGCATTGGGATGAAGATTGTATTATATTGTGCTCGTTTTGCCTCCAGAGTTATTTCCTTGTTGGATAATAGTGGTGATAACTGTCCAATGATTTGACAAGCTTTGTTGCATCTTGATTCTATCTCTGCTGTTTGAGAATTATCGTTTGTCATTAGACTTCCTAGGTATTTGAATTCCTCTACTTGTTTTAGTTGTCTGCCTTCTATAGTTATGTTGATGTTCTGTTTATTTTTGGCGACATTCATGACTTCTGTTATGTTGATGTTGATTTTCATGTTGTATTTTGTGCCTGAGCTGTTGAGTTTGTTTAAGTGTTCTTGTAGGTCTTCTATTGTTTCATGTATTAGTGCCTGATCATCTGCAAATAAAAGCTTGTTGATCTCCTCTGTCTCTGATGGGTTGGCTAGCTTGCATATATAGTCCATGTATGTAATAAACAGTAGGAGGGTAGAAGAGTAAAGGTAAGATAATAGTGAGGAAAAGTAGTAGTTGATAGTAGTTGATGTAACAGGTTTAGTCGTTATGTTGGATAAATGACTAAATGGAATTGGAGGCAAATATATAGACACGAGTAGGGGGAGACCACGAGAAATGAGGGAGAATAGGGGAAAGCATGAACCTTGGGACAGTTGATAAGGTAGCCGGAAGTGGGAAGTCCACGAGAAATTAGAAAAATATGTGAAGTGTGAATCTCGAGATAGTGAGAGGGTCTAGTAGACGAGTAAATAGATACGTGGGTAGAGTTGATTGGAGGAAAATAGAGGAAGCTGTTTTTGATTGGATGATATGAGGAGTATTTGAAGACGGGACACAAAAAAACGAGAGGAAAAGCTAGCTCTGAAGTCAGAGATGTCACACACCTAGGATTAGATAGGGGTGGCCACGTTTTATGGTTAGCCCATAGGGACTGACAATGACCCAAACTAGTAAGTAGTGCTTAAGTTTTAAAGTTAGACTAGGAGGAAAGTTGGCTCTGACGAAAGAGATGTCACACCCCGAGGATTAGATAGGGGCTGACAATGGCCCAAGGTAGCCAGTAGTATTCACGAAAATTAGAGTCAAGCGACTCGAGTAGATAGAATAGAGTAAAGATAGATTGGGGAATTGTTCAGCGGGGAACAGTTCCCAAATAGTAAGTTCACATAGTTAAGTGTGTGAGAGCCTAGGGCCCAGGGGTGAGTAATATTGCTACTGGGCAGTGTGATCGACCAGACAGCACAGACCGTTGGTGATGTAAATTATTTGTACATATGTTGGAATAAGGCGCCCATGTGTTGGGTCATTTGAATACAGACTTGTTCACCTCAAATTGGTCTGGTGTTGTGTGTTCTAACATTCATCTGATCACGCCTGGTGGAGTGAGACTTGGGAAAAGAAAAAAAAGTTGCGGCACAACTCAATGAAGTATTATACTTGACCACAGGACACGGGTGTAGACGTGTCGATTCTCAAGCAAGCGATCTTGTGCATGACCAAGTACCAAGGTGTCCCGAGATCAGAACGATGGGTGTGTGTGAGTCACCATTCATCCAATTGCACTATAAGAGACCGGGGATGTAAACATGTCCAGCTGTCCCATTCAGAAATAGCACTACCACCAGTGTAATATGAGCAGGAGGGGCAGGCTGCCGATCGCAATTGGTGATGGGTCAATCAGCTGATGACAGTGTTATCAGGGTAGTCATCCATCAACAAGTTCTCGGTAACAAGATCCCCGTCTAAGAACTTGAACCTGATCGAGTTATAGCAGTCCCAATAATAATAGCAATAAGAACTTTCAAGGACGAGAAAGTACCGGGACAACAGGACTTCGACAACCATGAGTCCACTTCACTCCTTCGGATGAAAGAGAAGGGAGATAAGATGGGCACAGCCAGAAATTAGAAACTTAGTGGGTGTATAAGAAGACTTCTATCAACTAACTCAGAACTGGAGTCATCAGTCGCTGGACACTGTGGGACTAGCTGAGGAGGGGACCTGAGCGCCTATGGACATGTTCGGAGCGCAATGATGATGACCCGCAAATAGGTCAATAACTCAATTCAGAGTGGTAAGATTAAGGAAGAGTGACTACACAGCTACTTACCACCTATGCTAAAGCCAAACGAAGACCATGCTCAGATCAGTGTCTACAGAATCATCACAATGCAGAATACTATTAGCAAGCTACTGGTGAAAATGGTTGTTGTTATACTCACTTATGACCTTGAAAGGATATGTGCATCCCCATCTACACTTGGGGGGTTATACATACAACAAAGAGACATGACTGAATGTAGCAGTCTTTTCCTATGATGTATTTGAAGGATTCCAAAGATGAGAGGAGACATGTGTAGCTGTGATAGATCTGGAAGATGCATACAATAGAATACCATATGAGTACCTCATGCACATGCTCCTGAAATTGGCGGTACACCCCTTCCTCAACAGATGGATCGCTGCAGCACTGTTTCAGAGGAAAGTGATACTCAGGTGGGTGTGGATGCTGGTCATCCAAGCCTACATTAATTTGTCAAGGGTTGCCGCAAGGTTCAACAATGTCACCAGTCCTATTTAATGTGTAAACATTAATAATCACAGAACAACAGCTGCATGGGAGAGGAAGAACTATGACTTTTGCTGATAACATACAAGTATATTGACTCCTACCAAAGGAGGAGTAAGGCTCCTTTCCTCCGCTAGTCTTCGGGACGCCCTTGGGCAAGGTGAAGCTCCCGTTTAGCCCCCCTATCAGGGTTACGTGAAGCCATTGGAGGAGGTGGTGGATGGTGTTGTGGGAGCAGCCGACTAGTAGGGGTGGTTATGGTCCCCACTCCATGATGGCAGGCAGAGGATCTCATGTATAGAGACAATGGCTGTAATCTCCGACTAGTACAGTCACTGCCAAGAAGGAAAGGAATGGCAAACTACCTTCTCATATTGCCTAGAATAATCATGTTAAAACACAAATTAATATCTACAGCTAATGACATTAACACCAGGGCTAAAACTAAGAATAGCAAAATGTTACATCTTCTCAATATTCCTATATGGTGCAGAAACATGGACATTAGACAAGAAAGCAGAACAGAGAATTGAAGCCTTTGAAATGTGGATTTATAGAAGAATAGGTAGAGTTGGATGGAAGGAAAAGAAAACAAATGATGAAGTCTTAAAACAGCTAAAAATGTAAAAAGAACTACTAAGCACAATTCAAACAAGACAAATGCGATTTTTGGGCCATGTTAAAAGACACAACAGCCTACTGAAAGTAATCCTGGAGGGGAAAATACAAGGTAAAAGAGGCAGAGGCAGACCAAGACTAAGATGGATGAGTAACATCAAAAGATGGACAAATCAGCCTATGACAACCTGCACCATCAAAGCAAGAAACAGAGCAGAATGGTGCTCCATGGTAGCCAACCTTCATTGCGGAGAGGGCACTCGAAGATGATGATGAATAACATTAATGGGGACTCCACAGCCACCTCGTCCGGTAGGGAGCATCATGTGTTACAGGTGACACCCGATTGTCATCAAGCTACTGTATGCAAGACAAAAAAAAAAGAGACATTAGCAATAGGAACTTAGAACATTATATCAGCATTCCAAGTTTGCAAACTAGAAAACATCAGCCAAGAAATGAAGAGAATGAAATTGAACATCTTGGGACTATGTGAAATGTGATGGAAAGGAGCAGGATTATTACAATGCGACAGTGGAAAAAGTAATTTACTCTGGGGGAACCAAACACAAAAGAGGAGTAGGCATCGTGTTAGAGAAAGAAGCAAAACAGTGAAAGGATTTTGGCCCAGTATCAGATAGATTTCTGCTAGTAAAATTGAGAGATAGACCAATGGATATCAACATAATTCAAGCTTATGCACCAATAAGTAATAGCGAAGAAAAAAACATTGACACTTTTTTCAGCTAGAGATGACCATGGAACAGTGTAAACCCCAAGAAATAACTATTATATTAGGGGATTTCAATGCAAAGGTCATCATCAAGTACCGGGCCTACTGGCGTAGGTGATCATGTCTCTCCACAACTTTCCATCTCGACAGTTCTTTATCATTTCTGTTGTTGGCCTTCTGCCAAGCCATTCTCTTAAGCTGTCTGGTATTTTCTCTCTTTGCTTCCCTTTATCTCCTTGACCCTCAATTTTTCCAGTTGTTACAATATATTCCAGTTACTCTCTTCTCATTACATGGCCAAAAAATGATGATTGTTTCATCCTAATATTGGAAATTAGTTCTCATTTTGCTTTGACCTCTTTCAGAACATTTTCATTACTCTTCTTAGTTGTCCGTGGTATTCTCAACATTCTTCTGTAAAACCACATTTCTATAGACTCAAGTAATTTTCTTGTCTGTTGTCCTATTGTCCATGATTCGCATCCATATGTTAAGACAGGCTCTACGTAACATTTAAGAACTCTTTTTCTTGGCTTCTATTGTCAAAAATGGATTGCATAGTATCTTTCTCATTTTTTGGAAAGCTGCTTTTGCCTCAGCCATACTGCATCTCACCTCTTTTGTACATCTTCCATCTGAGGTTAACAAAGTCCCCAAATATTACAATTCATTTACCTGTTTTGATATTGTTCCACTTGTCTTTATTTTGCACTGAGGTGATATCTTTTTCTTTGTTGTTACCATTACTTCAGTCTTTTTGCTATTAAGGCTGAGTCCTTTATTTTTGCTTTCTTTCACTATAATGTCTAACATTTCTTGTAACTCATTTTCACTCTTAGCGATTAAGACTGTATCATCAGCATACCTGAGATTATTTATATTATGACCTCCAATTGTTATTCTAGGCATGCCCCTTATGGATCTTAAAATAATCTCACTATACATATTAAACAAATCTGGTGACAGCACACAACCTTGCCTAACACCCTGTTTTATTTGTTGAAACATTCCCAATTGGTTTCCATTTCTTATGGCCGCTGTTTGTTGCCAGTACATGTTCTTTATTATTCTTAGATCTATGTTGTCTACGTTTATGCCTTCTAAAATTTTGATTATTTCTTGGTGCTTTACTTTGTCAAATGCTTTGGTATAATCTATGAAACATAGGTATAGATCTGTTTTCACCTCAATGGCTCTTTCTACTAAAGATCTTATGATATATATGGCACTGCTCGTTCCTTTACCTCCAACAAAACCACACTGTTCATCGCTAATCTCTGGACTGATTTTGTTTCGCACTCTTCACATGATGATTCTTAATAAAATCTTAGTCATGTGACACATAAGGCTTATTGCACAATGATCATCGCATTCAATCGCACCAGATTTCTTTGGTAGGGCTATGAATATTGACTTGATCAGGTCATCTGGTATATATCCACTGGTGTAAATATCATTCAATATTTTAGTTATTATTTCTATTCCAAAATCACCCATGGCTTCAATCTTTTCTTTAGTTATATTATCTGGTCCAGGAGCTTTTCCTGCTTTCATATTGCGCAAGGCGTCTTCCACTTCTTCTCTGAGTCTTTATTTTGCTTACAGTAGCTTGATGATGATCGGGTATCACCTGTAGCACATGATGTCCCCTACTGAACGAGGGTTTTCCATTGGAATCCCCCTTAACGTTGTTGTCGTGATTTTCTATTGTATATTGCAAAGAAGTTACGACGGTGGTTTTCTGATGCCTTCAGTCGGTTTGTTTACGGTTGGCTCCGCTAGCCTTTGACTAAAAACTCTCACCCACAAGGCAGTGGGAATGCAAAGGTAGGAACAGCTAAAGTGCAAAATGTGACTGGGGGATATGGCCTTGGAAAGACGAATGACAGAGAGGATAGATTGATAGATTGGGCAAAGACACATGAAATGATTATAGGTAACACCTGGTTCGAACAACACCCTAGGCAACTATGGACATGGCAAAGCCCAGACAAAAAAGTACACCATCAAATTGATTTTATACTGGTACAGAGAAGATTCAGGAATGGGCTAACATCTGTTAAAACAAGGCCAGGAGCATATTGCATTAGTGACCATGTACCAGTAGTTGGAAAGATAAGAATAAATCTGCGGAAGACACAGAAATCCCCAAGAAATATAAAATTAGAACCAGATATGCTTAGAGTAGATAGACAGATAAGTGATAAGTACAGTACGATAGTACAAAATATATATAATGCTATTGAGAAAATACAGGACATCGAGGAACAGTGAGAAATGCTCAAACAATCAATTCAGCAAACATCAAATGAAGTAATACCAGTGACTAAAAGAATCAACAAAAAGAAATGGATGACAGAAGAAATATTAGCACTAATGAACAAAAGATGAAAACATAAGTAAGAAGAACGGACATACAAAATATTGCACAAAGAGATCCAGAACAAATGCAGAGAAGCAAAAGGATGGTTAAAGCAGAAATGTGAAGAAATGGAAAAACAACAAAAGAAAGACTCAAAATGTATGCACAATCAGTTAAATGAATTAACAGGAAGAAAAGAAGTCAAAGTTTCAGGATGTGTGAAATCAAAGGAAGGATATATAATAATGGGACAGGAGAAGACAATGGAGAGATAGACAGAACATTTCAGTCAACTCTATGATGATGAAAGACCAGAGCTAAACAATGAAAGCAAAGACACAGGACCACCAATAATGCAGAATGAAGTGGACGAAGCAATTCAACACATGAAAAGAGGCAAAGCTCCAGGTCCCGGCAATATAACAATTGAAGAGATCAATGCATTAGGAGAAATAGGAGTACAAGTCATAACAAAACTACTCAATGATATAAATAACACTGGACACAGACCTGAAGATCTACTAAAATCTATCTTTGTAGCCATACCGAAGAAGTCAGGAGCCACTGATTGTGAAGACCATCGCACTATTAGTCTCATGAGCCATATGACAAAAATATTACTAAGAATAATCATGAGACGTGTAAGGAACAAAATAAAACCAGAAATAAGTGGGGAACAATGTGGATTTGTGGAAGGAAAGGGCACCAATAATGCAATATACATCTTAAGGACATTGATAGAAAGATCTATAGAGGTAAAGAAAGATCTATATATGTGCTTTAAAGACTACACGAAAGCATTTGACAAAGTAAAGCATGTGGAAATAATCAATATGCTGGAGAAATTAAACATTGATGGCAAGGATCTGCGAATCATAAAAAACATGTACTGGCAACAAACAGCAGCTATACGAATTAACTACCAAACAGGACAATTCCAATATATAAAACAAGTAGTCAGACAAGGCTGTGTTTTGTAGCCGGATTTGTTTTCACTTTACGGCAAACATATTATGAGATCAATAGTGGACAAAAAAGGAATTGAAGTCAATGGTCACAACATAAATAATTTGTGATATGCAGATGACACAATCTAAATAGCAGAGACAGAGAATGAACTACAAGAAATGATAGACATAATAGTAAAAGAAAGCAACCAAAAAGGTCTCAGTCTGAATAGTAAGAAAACAGAAGTAATGGTCATATCAAAGAAACAATCATCACCATCATGCAGCATAAATCTACGTCATTTGATGTCTATGACATCTATGTCATTAGAAGTGAGAAAAGAGAGTTCATCAGTGCTATATAGAACCAATTCTGACCTATGGAAGTGAATCATGAACAGTTGACAAACAAATGAAAAGACGATTAGAGGCCACAGAGATGGGATTTCTCAGAAGAATGTTGAAAGTTCCCTGGACAACTAAAAACATCAATGAAGAAATTCACAAAGAGGCCAACACAAAAAGGGAACTCCTAAAAAACATCAGAAAGAAACAATCAACATTTTTCTGGCACATCATGAGAAGAGGAAAGTTGGAATACTTGGTTACAACTGGCAAAATAAAAGGAAAGAAAGATCGTGGAAGACAAAGAAAGAAAATACTGAAAAGCTTGGTGTCATGGCATGGAAAACAGTCAACAACAGAACTCATATGATGAACTGTAGATAGAAGATTGTGGAAAGACATGATCGCCTATGCCAACCGGTATGGAACATGATGATGATGATATTGACAGGGAAAAGACAGAAAGGTAATGGTTTCTGTACTGCAAAATGAACTTAATCGCATCTCTTCCTGGTGTGAAGTATCAGGTGCTTGGTTAATCCTAATAAAGCTTCAGTGGCATGGTTCTCCCTTAACTATCATATTGTTAACAAGGAAACACCGGTGGTACGAATGTGGGACTTACGATGTGACAGGTTAATGACATATCTAGAAGTTAAATTTGATTGCAGTCTGTATTTTAAAGACTATGTGATAATAAAAGCCCACAAAGGATTAGCAGCCATGAAGCAGGTGCCAATATTGAGCAGAGGCTTCTTACATTTCTGTTTCAGGGATTGATCCTCGCACTAACTGAGTATGTCCTAGCAATCCATGCTGTCAGTACAACACAGATTGACAGACTAGAGAAAGTACAAAATGAAGCGATGTGTATTATCTTGGGGTGTATGAGACACTCCCTGTGTCGCAATGAGGTATCTTCTTGACGTTCCAATCATGAATGGCAGAATCAAGATCTTGCGGGCACGAGCATACCTTAAGATAAGTACAAATAAAAAGCATCCATTGCACCAAGAGCCCAACACAGGAAAAGGTGACAGGCTATGAAGAAGCAAATTATAGGTGGGCCATACAGAAAAAGTTATCTAAAAGGTCTGTGGGCTTACCAAAATCATCACTGGCAAGTAGTGGATACCTGTGCCTTTATCATTCAGGGACACATTCTCATGTATTGTCACACTTGACAGGAAGTGCAAGTAGCAGAATTCATAGTCAATATGGAAGTCAATGCCCTCATCTATAAAGACAGATCTGTAATAAGACCCCATAGAAGTGCATGGGCATTTACAGCACGCTCTGTAGGAAGAACAGTCAAGAAGGACAGCAGTGCTTACACTATGACCACAAGTAGCATGATGATGGAGGTGATGGAAGTGACCAGGACATTCAACTGGTTGGAGTCACAAAACTACACCCACACATGTGAACCAACAGACCTATAATTTATTACTTGAAATGTTACCCAGAGAAAAATACATAATAAAACAGATGAAACTAAAGTAGTCTAAAGCAGGTCATTTTAATCTCACCTGTGTACAAGCACCATCAAAAGTGCAGTCAAACACAAACTGCTTCTCACGAGACCTGTTTGCTCTTAGGATATCATCTGGGTCATCAGCTGGATCTAATAAAACAACCATCTGTGAAAACAGTAAAATAAATATTTGGTCTAGTGGAAAGGTACCAATGCTTCATCTATAGTAGATTTGTAGGGACAAATGTGATTCAGTATAGCAAGGTCAAAGTGGGCCAGAGTGATGTCACATAGTGAGGCTTGAGTGGCTTAATAGTTAAGCTAACAAAATGGTTATACAAAATGAACTTAAAATGACTCTATACAATGAGACTATAGTAAATCTGTCATGTGAGGCTAGATGGCTGCATACAGTGTAGATAAATGGCATCATACAGTGAGGGTAAAGTAACTTCTTGTATTAAGGCTTCAAGCAAAAAGGTTAAAATATTTCATTCTATTAAAGCACTATATATTATGAGACTACCTTAACTATAGTCTACATTAATTTGTTATGCACAGTCAACTAAAAGAACTTAATTTTATCTTCAAAATTGGTCGAACCATCAAATAGTAGTTTTCCCTTTAAAATTCTTGATGAACTGTACAGAGACATGGGTAATGACTCTAAAACCTATTTAATTTTCTTTTCCAGAAATAGGTTTTACAATCAAGTAAATGTGGTTAGCTATTTTTTCTTTATTTTTTTTTTCAATTAAAAGTTTAAATAAAATTATAAAATTATAAAACAACTGCAGTTAGATTTTCTAATTATTATCTTCATTTTTTATTCAAAAATGCAGAGTACGGTCTGTTTAACTCTTTAACTTAAGTGAGAGAAAAAAAAGCAGTAAAGTGTTTGCTTTAAAAACATTTCGTGGGGCTTCCAAATGGCAGGGCCAAAAGGATGCTCACCAAATGACCCTCTGAAACATTTTTATTTATTTGAAAAGGAAATGTTGAGTGTCTTTTTTTTTTTATCCGAGTAGATAATTAATAACCAATAAAATATAAACTATAAAATATATAACTAATAATAAAGAACATGTACTGGCAACAAACAGGGTGTCCGGTTAGCGCAATCGATAGGCGGTTGGCTTACCACGGCAACAGCCGGGGTTCGTACCCTGGCGAGGACACCTGGGTTTTACTAATTCCCTAAAAATTAGTAGGAGCCGCGATAGCTCAGTGGTTAGTGAACTGGACTACTACGGACAAGGGGTAGGGTTCGATCCCAACCGACGGCTCCGGGTTCACCCAGCCTTAAATGGGTACCGGATTTTTTCTGGGAAAGTAAAAGCAGCACGGGCGTAATACCGACCACATTACCCCAAAAATCATGTGCTGAAGGTCTGTAAAATATAGGGTCACTAACACCATATTTCCCTATACGCCACTTGGCGTGACGGGGGGTACTTTACTTTTTTTTTTACTGGCAACAAACAGCGGTCATAAGAACTGGAAACCAATTGGGAATGTTTCAAAAAATAAAACAGGGTGTTAGGCAAGGCTGTGTGCTGTCACCAGATTTGTTTAATATTTATAGTGAGATTATTTTAAGATCCATAAGGGGCATGCCTGGAATAACAATCAGAGGTCATAATATAAATAATCTCAGGTATGCTGATGATACAGTCTTAATTGTTAAGAGTGAAAATGAGTTACAAGAAATGTTAGACATTATAGTGAAAGAAAGCAAAAATAAAAGACTCAGCCTTAATAGCAAAAAGACAGAAGTAATGGTAACAACAAAGAAAAAGACATCAACTCAGTGCAAAATAAAGACAAGTGGAACAATTTTAAAACAGGTAAATGAATTTAAATATTTGGGAACTTTGTTAACCTCAGATGGAAGATGTACAAAAGAGGTGAGATGTAGAATAGCTCAGGCAAAAGCAGCTTTCCAAAAAATGAGGAAGATACTATGCAATCCATTTTTGACAATAGAAGCAAGAAAAAGAGTTCTTAAATGTTATGTAGAGCCAGTCTTAACATATGGAAAGTGAATCATGGATAATAGGACAACAGACAAGAAAATCACTCGAGTCTGTAGAAATGTGGTTTTACAGAAGAATGTTGAGAATACCACGGACAGCTAAGAAGAGTAATGAAAACGTTCTGAAAGAGGCCAAAGCAAAATGACAGCTAATTTCCAATATTAGGAAGAAACAATCATCATTTTTTGGCCATGTAATGAGAAGAGAACAGTTGGAATATATTGTAACAACTGAGAAAATTGAGGGACGAAGAGATAGAGGGAAGCAAAGAGAAAAGATACCAGACAGCTTAAGAGAATGGCTTGGCAGAACGTCAACAACAGAAATGATAAATAACTCTCATGATCAAAAGTTGTGGAGAGACATGATCACCTACACCAGCAGGCTTGGTACTTGATAATGATGACGATATATAGCTAGCATGATTTCAGAAGGATATTTTCTGTGGCATGTGGTGTCCCAGTGTAGGCACTCCCTATGTTTCTACATTGCAAGTGCATATAGCTGATGGCACCTTATTATTGATAATCCCACCAAATAAGCACCTGTGTTCTATTCTCTCATCTTTCCTTAGTTTTTTTTCTCCTTTTCTTTTCTTCATTACTTCTTTCCTCTTTCAAAGCCCTCTCTTGTTAACCATAATAAGACAGATGGAGAGAAAGTCAAATTGTTACTATGTCAGATGCATGCAATCTCCCTGAAGCACTCACTTACTTGTGATTTGAGAGCATTCTCAAGAGCCACTATTACATTCCACAACAAGCTTGAGAAGATGGGGCATGAAAGCAAAAAATAAAGTCCATCCATATGAAGGCTATACATAATGTCCAATCATTGTTGCCTTGTGGAAGTTCTTCTTAGAACAAAGGCTAAAGAAACAAAGCTCTAGAGAAAATGTGGGTAGGCAGAGCCCAAATCCTGGAAAGGCAATTTGCCTTGGGGAAAACGCATGAGAGAGAGAAAACCTCAACTGCTGAAATCAGAACATACAGGCCCAAACGGCGTAGGACTAGAAAACAGACAATCAGGCAATGCAGCAAATACAAGAGACTAGGTCATTTTGGGGTCACCCATTCAAGAAATGTGCAGCAACAACATTAGTTCCACAAAATCAAAAAGACACACCAAAGAGGACTGGGAGCAGAAACACAACCCCCTCAAAAACAACTAAAGAAGATGGAAGAAAATGGGATCAAAATAATGCATTTGAATGCAGAGGGAGTATGACACAAAAATCTAGAACACCAGAAATTTCTAAAAGGAACATGATATTGATGTATGCTGCATCTAGGAAACCCATATCATATTCAGGTGAGACCTAACTGCTATCAGGAACTACATCCCAGCTTGAGAATCAAAAAGATCCCAACTGCACTACAAAGAATACATAATCACCAGCCTGAAAACCATGATCATTAACACAGACCTCACCATATGCAACATCTGTTCACTCCTTAACAAAGATATTTACCTGAAAAGCATCATGTCAAAAAATAAAAACTGGATAATTGATGGGGACTTCAAGATCCACTCTCCAAGTTAAGTGGACCATTCAAAGAGTGAGCAGATAAAAGACTGTCATAGAGAACAGTCAATCATACTCAAGAAATCTCAAGATGAGGACTCATTTTAATCAAGGTCCTGATGAAACATGAACAAACCAGATATTGTCATTGCAACAAAAACTGTAGAGAAGATTGCAAGTCAAAATATTCAACAAACAGCCCCATACTCACCACTTTTAAAAGACCCAAATTCACACATGAAATCAACCTCCCTCCTAGCTGGAACTATAAGAATGCAAACAGGAACCTCTTTACTTCATAAATCGACTGTGACTTGAAGAAAATCAAAATTGCCAAAATAGCTATAAATACCAAGATAACACTTTCAATGAGATTATTCTCCATGCAGCAGGAGGCAGGATCCCAGGAAAGGACTACCAACTCTTCTGGACCCCAAAACTTGAAGAACTTCACACTGAGCTCAGTCACTGCAGGAAAAACATGGAAAATAATCTCACAGTTGAAAATGTCATCCTGAGCAACAAGACAAAGTCAGCCTTCACCAGGGAGAAAAAGAAAAGCAAAAAAAGGCTGGCATGAAAAAACAGCCAAACTCAACCTCGAGAAGGACACACACAAAATATGGAACCTAACAAAATGCTTAAATGGGGACAACACAGAAAGAACAAAGACAGTCTGTGACTTCAATTTTGATACTGACAAGACAGCAGCAGACCTACTGGTCAAAACCTGCCAAACAGAAAGCACAATACACATCTTAACAGAAAGGGCCAAAAAAGTAAGAGCCCTAGCTAAATTCCTTAAGAAATATTTAAGCAAAAAAAATACTAGTAGTGTGCATGACAGCAAGGTTCATTCTACATGTGTTTGTTAGATGGAGCAAGCTAAGCTTGAAGGAAAGAAAGCCACCAGGAGCTGACGGTATTACTAATGAATCCCTCAAACATCTCGGTCCCATTGCCAAAATATTTCTCCTCAGGATCTTTAACCAAAGTTGGTATTAAGGTTATGTTCCTTCAAAATGAAAAGAGGACCATACACAGCCTACTTGAAACCAGTAAAGAAAAAAAATTCCCAAAAATTACAGACCCATCAGTCTCCTCAGTTGTGTAGGATAATTGATGGAAAGGATGATTAACAGAAGGCTTCATCTGGTACCTGGAAATCAACTCAATCCTCACCCCAACACAAACAGAAAACAGACAAAACAACAATTCAGAGACATATCTCAAAACTGACATATCTCACACAAGACATAGAAAATGTCTTCCAATAGAAAAAGAAACTATAGCTTGTTTCATAAGTCGTGCCCAACTTTAAAAATCTATAGCTTTTTAACCGCTTGTTGTAACCATTTGGTTATTATTGTTGCTTATTTGATTTATATAAATTTATAACGACCCATTGATGTAGTCAAAACTTAATGTTTACAGTATTTTAAGTTAAAAATAGCGAGTAAAAATCCATACACGGTCAAATTGACGTGTTTGCATGCTTCCACCGTGGTTTTTTTGACACAATTAGACACTTTTAAAAAACACGAGAAATTGTGTGTTCCATTTCCGTTCATTCATAGGTGGAGACGTGGAACGATAACATTTATCATGAGTCTTAAAATGAAATTCTGCAGTTTACAAAACATCGCAATAAAAATGTATGACTATTTTTGCAAAGAGGCTAAACGAGGAAGATTATTTCATTCTTTAGAAAACCCTGAGAATAGGACAAGACACATTTTGGATTTATCTAAACGGTCATTTAATCGCTGGATTCAAGCACGTGACCGTCAATGTTCAAAATATACAAAATCACAAGGAAGAGCAAAAATGTTGGATAATTTCGACAGTGAACTTATTAGAAGTGAAATTCGCAAAATGTTGGGTATGAATGAAACTGTTACAATAAGAAAATTAAAAGTATCGCTGAAAAAGAACAACAGTATTGAAATATCAAAGTCTACATTATGGAGGAATATGAGAGCTGCAGGCTTTACATTCAGAAAGTATTCCAATGGACGAAACATCATCTGTGAGAAGCCACATATATTAGTCATGAGAAGCAAGTACTTACGTGAAGTAAAAGAGGTGTGCAAGCAAGGTTATGATATTGTGTACTTGGATGAAACATGGATCAATGCTCACCACACTAACCAAAGGGAATGGCAGTCATCAGATGGAAAGATTAAGAGATTAGTACCTAGCAGCAAAGGACAGCGCTTGATAATTGCTCATGCAGGTAGTCGACAACATGGACTAATACAGAATACAGAGCTCATTTTTCTTTCAAAATCCATAGACAATCGGGATTATCACTCTGAGATGAATGGTCACATATTTAGACATTGGATTGAAAATTCTGTTCTCCCATCACTAGATCGACCATCTTGCCTAATAATGGACAATGCAGCGTACCACAACATTGTTGCACTTGAAGATAAAGTCCCGACGTCATCCAGTACAAAAGATGCTATTAAGATATGGCTCACAAAGGAGCACATACAATTTAATAACATGTACTTAAAACCTGAATTACTATCTCTAGTAAAGCAAAAACAAAGGACAAAGATTTTTCAAATAGATAAGATTATCCAAGAGCACGGTCATATAAGTTTGAGGCTGCCACCTTACCATGCTCATTTAAATCCAATAGAACTATCTATCTATCTATTGACCTTTCGAGCCGTAACCGGCCCATAGGGCGTAGACCAAGATACACCTTCTCCTATATGAATTTTTGTTCTAGCAGTTTTCTTTTAAAGATATTTTATCAAATCTCGCCATCTGTCTCTGTTCTGTGCAAGCAGTTCTATCTCATTGAGGGAGCCGATTCCTGCTGCTCTTGCCTCTCTCATCAATGTTCTTCTCAGTGTCTCCCTGGGTCTTCCTCTTTTTCTTTTACCTGTTGTTTCCCATATGAGGGCTTGCTTTATATATTTACTATCTGTATAGCAATAGAACTAATCTGGGCAAAATTAAAAGGACAAGTGGCAGATGAAAATACAACATTCAAAATATGCGATGTAAAGACTCTTGCTAATCTCGCTTTATTAAATATAGACAAAGATTATTGGGCTAAATGTGAAGACCACGTCTTAAAACAGGAAGAGGAATATTGGAAAAATTATGGTTTGTGGAATTTTCAACCCCAAACAGTTATTAATCTTTTAGACTCGTCTGATACAGAATGAAAGTATATAGCCCCCACAATGTTGGCCCCTATATTACCTTAAATTAGTTCAACAAACGGTCCTTTTCAGGACCACACAACTATGAAAATTGGACATACAGGTATACCTTGATATTATCGTCCGTCCTCGAACTGAGAAGACAATAATTCTCCTGGTGTTTTGTCTTATTCAGTTATTTCACCATTACGGCCATGCCTTTACCTAGTGAAAATTAATCATAGACCAGCTACTACGGTAATTTCTATTATTTAGGGGTTCACAATTTACAATTTTGACAAACATCAAAGAAATTCGCCGCTTTAAGAAAACTGCAGCTGCAAGATATTTGTTAAATATACATTTAAAGGGTCTTTTGCATTCTAATAACATTTGGAAAATTTCAACAGTTTTTAACAAACGGTTACTGAGTAATAGCGTTTTGAAGTTGGGAACATGATTTGAAATGAGCTATAATGGCTATTTTCTTTGACCTCTCTTGTTTCTCTGATACTATATGGAAGAAAGGACTGATACTGAAAATCCTACAAGCAAGAGTCACACAAAATATGTTCTCCTGGATCAAAGACTACCTATCCAAAAGAAACACCAGAGTGAAAACAAAAATGTTCTTAACAAGTCAGTCACACTGAAAGAAGGTTTCCTCAGGGGGAAATGTTATAGCACCCACGTTCTTCCTAATATATATCCATGACATAATAAATGCTGCCACCAACATGTTTCAAACAACCCACACGCAGATGACTTTGCTATCTGTATAGCCATAGAACATGTCACCAGAACCATTTATCTGTTCAAGAAAAAAATAGTGGAGAAGGTAGAAAACTAGATAAAGACATGGGTCAAAAAATAAATAATACTAATACACAGCTACAATTTTCTCAACATAATCACACAAAAAAAACACATCAATAAAGCTGAGAAGCCTTACAATTCCCCAAACAGATACATGAACATTTCTGGTAGTCACCCTTAACTAGACACAATTGGTCACTTTTGATACCTGAACATATGAGCCGCAATATATATCACCAAGGTTTATCTCAAGGATCATCATTATCACCTGCTTTGTTCAAATATATACACTGCCAGGGTAGTGGAATTGGACAGTGTTGCACTCTCACCTTTTTGGATGACATTATAATGTAATGGTAGAGCAAAAATGGCTAGGCAATTGCAAGAAAGCATGAATCAGATAACTTGGTGCAATAACTGCAAAGCACTCATGAACCCAAACAAAGCTTCTGTGGTGTGGTGTTTGCTGAACAACAGAATAGTTAAAGACACCCTCCCAGTCATAAACTGCAAGGTATAATCATAGGGAGAAGACCGATTATTAAGTATTTGGAAATAGTATTTGATTGGACCCTTTCTACAATCAACACATGAGCTAAATCATTCAAAAGGCAAGGAGAGCTTGAACAAGATCATTGACAGAGCAAACCTCCAGAAATCATTACTATTCTTATTTATGTAGGCTGTGGTGCTCTTAGTACTGGATAATGGTTTGGGCATGCTTATTCTCTTGTAAACTCAGATCGCAAGGTTGGGGAGGGTTCAAAATGAGGGCCTAAGGCAGTTCTCAGATGCACCATAGATACACCTATTTGTTCAGTGAGGTACTTACTGGACTTACCTAACATCAGAGTGCGACTAGATCTGCTCAGGTCTGGGCTTATTTTAATGTGGCAAAGAATGTAAAGCATCCATTGCATTCAGAATTGGGTGCAACGAAGAGCAGATGCCTCAAGCATGTGTAACAGTGAATCTATCTATCTATTGACCTTTTGAGCCGTAACCGGCCCATAGGGCGTAGACCAAGATACACCTTCTCCTATATGAATTTTTTGTTCTAGCAGTTTTCTTTTAAAGATATTTTATCAAATCTCGCCATCTGTCTCTGTTCTGTGCAAGCAGTTCTATCTCATTGAGGGAGCCGATTCCTGCTGCTCTTGCCTCTCTCATCAATGTTCTTCTCAGTGTCTCCCTGGGTCTTCCTCTTTTTCTTTTACCTGTTGTTCCCAATATGAGGGCTTGCTTTGCTATTCGATTATTATCTCTTCTCATCACATGTCCAACGTATGACCATCGTCTTTTCTTTATTACTGGAGATATTAGTGGTTGATTGGCGATTTCTCGAATTTCCTCGTTTGTTTTGAATTCGTTCCATGCTATACCAAGTATTTTCCTTAGATATTTATTTTCGAATGCGTTCAACTTTGTTTCTATATCTCTTGTTGTTTTCCAGCTTTCACACGCATATGTAAGGGTTGATAGTACATTTGATTTGAATAGCCTAAGTTTTGTGTTTGTGCTGATGAGTTTTGATTTCCACAACTTTTCAAGGCTTCTGAAAGACATTGCTGCTTTAGCCATTCTGATTCTAATTTCTTTGCTCGTATCCCCTTCTCGATCAATGTGACTTCCAAGATAGATAAAGTGATTGATCTCTTCGTAACAGTGAATGGGAGAATGTAAAAATAGGGTAGGGGATGGTTGAGATGAGTAGGTGAATATAGCACGAGGTGTTTTCACAGGGAAAGTGTGAAGAGATTAGTTCAGACAGGACAGCGGAATTCTCGTGACTGTTGAGAATGTAAACTTGGAAATGGAGAGATGACGTAGGGGAGTTTTGATTGGATAAGAGATAAAACAGATGACATAGAGTCATTTGAGTGGTTTAGGGACAAAATATTTAAGCCATGTACGAGGCTGGTAAACAAGATTCACACACAGAGATTCACACATGGGGACTGCTTGAGTACAGTGCCAACGAAAGGTGGTAGCCTGTAGGGCTCACTGGCCTCCACAGTTAGTTTTTAGTCATGTTAGACAGTGGCAGCAGACACAAAGATTCAGACGAGACTGAGATTCACACAGGGGGACTGCCGGAGAACGGTGCCACAGACAGGGTATTTTAGACCCCAGTATACAGGCGCAAGCCAGTGGCTCATGGAGCCCAAGTAGTAACAGAGAGTTGGACTAGTGCTGAAGTAGGTCTCGAGTTTATTAACGAGACAGTTCAGTGTGTTAGAATAGTGAGAAAATATCAGGTTACATACTATAGGGATTCAGTGTGGACCGATTGAGTGTGAGAGATGAACTGAGGCACGAATGCATAGAGATTGCCTTCAGTACATTCTATGTGTGAACTGCCAAGCGACTTGTAATCCGCTGCTTGTACATATACTGTTGCATTGGACATGTTACGGGTAAATAAATTTAATGTTACCTTCACGAGAGAATTCTGTGTGCGGTGAATTACAACTATCACTTTGTCATGGTCTGACGCTGTGGCAAAGAATAAAGTTGGAGTGTCACAGTGAAAGAGTCATTGTATCAGACCCTGCAATCCAAATTCAGTCAAACATCAACGCGAAGTACATCATAGTAATAGATCACAAGAAGAGCAGAACAGGGGAACATGTTAAGTACATCCAGGTGAACATTATATATCTGATACATACACGGTGGATGCGTGGTCAGCGGTGGTATACATTGATGTGTACCTTGTATGTTAACAAGTCAACAAGCAACCAGGCATGCAAGCAATCAGAACAATCAAGTAAACAAATGAGTCATGAGCCCGCTCAAGGTTAAGCACCCGCACAAAATGATGCTCAAATGTCACCACTGTACATCACTTTGTGTACACGTGGAAAATCCTGAATGTCAGAGGCAGAAAAGCCCATAAGGAAAGTATGTGATCTGAATGACATTAGGTGTTGGCAAGGATTGAATAGAAGTAACAGCAGAAGAAAAAAAGAGGTTAACCAAAGTAAGCATTCAGTTCGGCAGGGAGTGTAGCAACAGGGGCTATGGAACTACCAAAGTCGATATACAGGAATCCATAGAAAAAGTGTCATCACCTTAAGACCTCAAGACAGCACAGTGGTTGGGGTTTTGTTGCATGGCAACATGACAGAAAAATGGCTAGGGAATCTGGCAAGTGTAGCATTACAGTGTCCAGCATGAGAATGGAGATAGAAGCAGCAACGTCACCCATATAATGGCTGGTTGCACAGCTCATGGTTCATGCAGTCTTGGTCTATCCGGACTGCAATGAAACTGATTCAAATAATAGAATAGAATAGAATAGAATAGAATAGAATAGAATAGAATAGAATAGAATAGAATAGAATAGAATAGAATAGAATAGAAGACTAGTCTGGGAATTGACAGGAGGAATGTCTGAAAGCTTCTACTACAACAGCCAGGAAGTGACTAGAGGAATATCTGAAAGTTTCTACTACAATAGCCAGGAATGGACAGGATGAATGTCTGAAAGTTTCTACTACAACAGCCAGGAAGTGACTAGAGGAATATCTGAAAGTTTCTACTACAATAGCCAGGAATGGACAGGATAAATGTCTGAAAGCTTCTACTAGAATAGCCAGGAATTGACAGGATGAATATCTGGAAGTTTATATTACAATAGCCAGGAATTGACAAGATAAAGTCTAAAAGTTTCTACTACAATAGTCATGAATTAAGACATAGATGACAGCAGAGACCCTGGATAAAATTAAAGAAAGAAAGAACAAGAAAGCAGATATAAATAAAAGCAAAACAAGAAGTAATAAAGCCAAGACACAGGAAGCTTACACAGAGGTGAACAAAGAAGTGAGAAGATGCATTGAAAAGGATAAGAGGAAAGATATAGATGAACTAGCTAAAAAGGCAGAAGAAGCCGCAAATAAAGGGAATATGAAAGAACTGTACAACAGCACAAAGAAATTAAGTGGAAAATACAAACAGATCAATGCCTTTATTAAAGATAAGAAAGGAAATCTGCTTAGTAATATAAGGGAACAAATGGAGAGATGGAAAGAGCACTTTGAAGAACTCTGGAACAGACCCAGCTCAAATAATCCTCCAGATATACTACCAGCAGAAGAAGAGTTACACGTTAACTGTGGAAAACCAATCAAAGAAGAAATAATGAAAGTCATCGAGCTATTAAAAAATGGTAAAGCCAGAGGACCAGATGAAATTCCTTTAGAAGCCATCAAAGCAGATATTAACACCTCTACCAAGATGTTACATAAATCTATTAGATAAAATTTGGGAGAGGGAAGAAATACCTAAAGACTGGAAAGAAGGTTATATGATCAAACTACCAAAGAAAGGAAGTTTACAGGAGTGCACAAATTATAGGGGAATTATGCTACTATCAGTGCCAGGAGAAATATTAAGCAGAATCATTCTGGAGAGACTAAAAGAGGCCATAGAGAAACATTTGAGAGATGAACAAGCAGGTTTTAGGAAGAACAGATCATGTGCTGATCAAATAACTACTCTACGTATAATAGTTGAACAAAGTTTAGAACTACATTCCCTACTTTATATTGGATTCATAGATTACGAAAAGGCATTTGATAGTTTAGACAGAGGAATGCTTTGAAAGTTGCTGAGTCATTACGGAATACCCATAAACCTGATAAAAACAATGTATGAAGGAATGAAATATAGTGTGGTGCATGAAGGGCAGCTTATAGAAGCATTTGAAATAAGAACAGGAGTAAGGCAGGGGTGCCTTCTGCCTCCATTTCTCTTTCTACTGGCCATAAATTGGATTAGGAAAATAACTCAAAACAACAGAAATGGAATCCAGTGGTCACTGACCAAGCAACTTGATGATTTAGACTTTGCTGATGACATAGCTCTCCTTTCACATAGCTATCAACAGATGCAGGATAAAATTAGCATACTTGATGAAAGATCACAACAGTTAGGACTGAAAATTAATAGAGATAACCAACATTATAAGAACTAATGCAGTTGGCAATAACTAAATAAAATTAGGAGAAATACCTCTACTAGACGTACAATCTTACGTATATCTGGGTAGTAATATAGATAAAGAGGGAGGAACAGAAAATGATACCAAAATAAGGATATCATAAGCAAGAGGAGCTTTTGTTGCACTGGGAAACATATGGAAGTCCAAAGAAATTAGGTTAAATCATCATCATCGTGTGCCTTCACCGCGCCTTTTTTGAGCCATGAGTATGTTTCTTTTTTCCCAAGTACTTGTACTTACAACCGCTATCGTAAGAAGTTTTCCATTTCTATGGTGACATTCATCATCATCGTATGCCTTCTCCGTAACGAAGGTTGGCTACCATAGATGGCCATTCTACTCTGCTTCTTGCTTTGATGGTGCAGGCTGACATAGATTGACTTGTCCATCTTTTGATGTTACTCGTCCATGTTAGTCTTGGTCTGCCTCTGCCTCTTTTACCTTGTATTCTTCCTTCCAATATTACTTTTAGTAGGCTGTTGTGTCTTTTAACATGCCCCAAAAATTTCATTTGTCTTGTCTTAATTGTATTTAGTAGTTCTCTTTTTATTTTCAGTTATTTTAAAACTTTATCGTTTGTTATCTTTTGTTTCCATCCAATTCTACCTATTCTTCTATAAATCCACATTTCAAAGGCTTCAATTTTCTGTTCTGTTTTCTTGTCTAATGTCCATGTTTCTGCACCATACAGGAATATTGAGAATACATAACATTTTGCTATTCTTAGTTTCAGCCCTGCTGATATTTGTTTTGTTGTTAGAATATTTTTCATGGCATTAAAATTACTTTTTGCCATACCTATTCTTTTGTTTATTTCAATTTTGCATTTTCCATCATTGGTTATAGTATGTCCCAGGTAGTTGTAACTCTGGACTGTCTCCAGATGTATTCCCTCAACTTTGATATTTAATTGTAGGTCTTGAGAATTTTCTTTGTTTATGATCATAGTTTTAGTCTTTTTGATATTCATTTCTAGTCCATATTTTTTGCTTGTTATGTTTATCACATTAAGCAATTGTTGTAGGTCTTTAGGATTTTCTGCTAGTAGAACAGTATCATCAGCATATCTCAGGTTATTGATTATCTTTTCATTAATGTTTAGGCCTGGTATCTCTGAGATGATTTTAAAGATTTGCTCAGTGTATAGATTGAACAAGCTTGGTGATAGGATGCATCCTTGTCTTACTCCTCTTTTTATGTCCAAGGGTGTAGAGTTCTCCTTGTTATATCTTATTATTGCTGTTTGCTCCCAGTACAAATTACATATTAGTCGTATGTCTGCGTCGTCTAGATTTATATCCTTTAGGCAGTCTGTAAGTTGGTTATGGTGTATTCTATCGAAAGCTTTGGTGTAGTCTATAAAGCAGGCATATATTGGTTTGTTTACTTCTGTGTACTTTTCAATCAATGTTCTCATGCTGAATATGGCTTCTTTTGTCCCACTGTTTTTCCTGAATCCAAATTGTTGCTCATCTGATTCAGTATTGATTTTATTCTGAATCCTACCCTGTATAACTTTTAGGAAAATTTTTGTTACCTGGCTCATTAGGCTTATTGTTCTGAAGTCACTGCATTCAACTGCACCATTCTTTTTAGTCAATGCAATGAAAGTTGATGTTTTTAGATCATTTGGTATGTATTCTGTATGGTATATGTTATTGCATATGTCTGTGATCACTTAGACGCCAAACTCTTCTAGAGCCTGTATCCTCTCTATCTGTATATTGTCAGGCCCTGCTGCTTTTCCCTTTTTCATTGTTTTTATAGCTTTCTCTACTTCAGATTTCAGGATTTTATAGTTGTATGTACATTTTATGTCTTGCTTTTTGTCCCTTTCGTCATGAAATAATTCTGTTATATATTCTTTCCATCTATCTATTATATCCTTGTTGTCTTACAGGTTAAATACTAAAATGAAAATTTTCAATTCCAATGTTAAATCAGTCCTATTATATGGCTGTGAAACATGGAGAACAACAAAATTGACAATCATGAAGATAGAGACTTTCATTAATGAATGCTTACGCAGAATAAAAGGATGGAAATGGCAGGACAAAATCACTAACATAGAATTATGAAAATGTACCAGTCAAATACCAGTGAATAAAGAGATACAACGAAGATGATGGCGCTGGATAGGACACACAGTGCGAAAGTCAACTGAGAGTATTACACAACAGGCCCTTTTTTGGAATCCCCAGGGGAAAAGACAAAGAGGAAGACTAAAGAATTTTTGGAGAAGTCAGATAGAAGCAGAGATGAAGATGATGGGAATGATCTTAAAAGAATGGCAAGAAACAGAACGACTTGGAAAGTGTTTGTTGAAGACCTATGCTCCACAGTGAGCTGAAAGGTAGAAGAAAAAAAAAGAAAACATGGATTGACAGGATGAATGTCTGAAAAGTTCAACTACAATGGCCATATATTAACATGAAGAAAGTCTGAAGATCTCTACTACAAGGGCCAGAAATTAACATGAAGAAAGTCTGAAGATCTCTACTACAATGGCCAGAAATTAACATGAAGAATTCCTGAAGATCTCTACTACAATGGCCAGAAATAAACATGAAGAAAGTCTGAAGATCTCTACTACAATGGCCAGAAATAAACATGAAGAATTCCTGAAGATCTCTACTACAATGGCCAGAAATTAACATGAATAAAGTCTGAAGGTCCCCAAAATGGCCAGAAATTAACATAAAGAATGCCCGAAGATCTCTACAATAATCAGAAAGTGGCAAGTAGAATGTCTGAAAGTCTCTACAATGTCCAGAAATTGGCATGTGTGCCCATGAGCAACACAACATGATTATTATACACAAAGGATAGTGAATATGTTAATCAAAACAATCCTGGTTAACATTTCACTGTTGAGCACTTGCTCAACACATGAATAATTCATAACACAGGAACTGCAACTAAAAATATTCTTAATAACACTTGTATTTGACACCTCATATGATGACTAAAAATGTCATCTATATCTTGTACAAACGTTTATTCACATAATTCTTTAGTTACAATTCATCTGGACTCATATTTTGTTTGCATAGAAGTCACTTATAGCACCTGATGTTGGTTATGGCTGTCTAATATTTATCAAAATGTATCCTTAAATTCTGTATACAGGCTAAGGCTACTGCCAGTGTTATATGACACTCTCCCAGGTTCTATAATTAAATCCACATAACTTCTTCTAATTAGCATAAAATCACATACATACACCACACACAATATGACTTCTGCACCAGTGGCTATTCCTTGCCTTGACTTTGCTAATAAGCACTGATCTCTTTCTATCTATCTATCTATTGTCCTTTCGAGCCAAAGACGGCACATAGGGCAGAACCACAATCTCAAAAACAGAAACCTTGCGTGCCAAAATGGCACATATTGCAGAGATCACTGCTTCTAAAATATATGGTTCTGTTTCCATAACAATATTTTTTATAATGACAGCTTGTCAAGCCATCGATCATCCTCCTTAGTTGCCTCTTACGACATGCTTGGAAGGACACAGTGTCACTATTCTTTACTCATAATGAGGCCCCGGTAACACACGGGAAAGATCTCTGATCTATTTAGAGACCCAAAAATATATCTATAGCTAAGCATCTCGTTATGCTTCCTTAATTAGCCTAGCACCCAATATTGGTTCCATCATGTTTCTTGCTTAATCAGCTTATCTGCCTTTGAGAAAAGTCTTGACCGAACATTGGCTTTCCGATGTTTCATAGGAGAGAAGCCTTGACGATGTCACTTCATTATTGTCCTTACCCATGTATCATAGGCCTAGACCCTTCAAAAGTTTCATTTGTTCTAAAGCAAGCTCCTTAATAATGACAAATATTTGGCTTGTTGATTCACTCCAAGACAATATTTATGGTACATTGTGTAAGTAGTATTCAGGTTTCATCTATCAAACATTTCAAGCGCTATTACAACCACACATGAAGAATATCTGAAGGTCTCTACAATGGCCAGAAGCTGATATAAATAGAAGGTGCAGTAAAAAATAAAATAGCAGGACTGAAGACATAACAAAAGAATAGTGTACCTTACATGTTATAGTCCGTTCAGAAATTCATAATCACACCTGAATTAGTTTTGCGTGATAACCGCTTGTTATTTTGGTTTCAAATTTTGCATGCAATCTTAGAATATTGATGATGCAAAGATTTTGGTATTTTTTATTCCACAAACACAACAGATTTTGCACATCAGCGAATTCCTTTGATCTTTTATGACGATATCACACAAGTTGATTCAAATTTTAGAGTTTACAGTAATCGTGTTAAATTTTCCAGTTTACTGCAATTCTTGTCAGAGGCGTATCTACATAGTGCTTAATTATGGATGTTGTTCGTTATGTGTATTTGCAAACATGAATTCAATTGGTTACAGTTAGTCTTGTCCTTCGGTCACCATTAGACCCCAGGACGTCCTAACTGCAGCTGGAATTGAAGTCATCTTAATTTTAATCATTCCGAATCTGACGATTCCAAGAGGTTGATAATCATTACTGGCTGGACAAATAGTAATCCATCTCGTTTCCAGTACTCATCTTCCACCCGCAGCACATGTTCAATACACTTCTTCCAGAACAGAATGTCTATTTTTGAGAGAGACTCGCGTGTCAGAACTTCAACATCACACATTTTAAACGTCCTGTTCTGTTCTGCAACTTGTCCTTTGACGTGAGCCCAGACAAGTTCGATTGGATTAAGGTGCGCATGATATGCAGTGAGTCGAAGAGAGGTGTGGCTGTATTTCTCAATGATTTTGTCAACATGGTACACCTTTTTCTTATTCGTATTCTTCACAAGTTGTAACAATTCGGGTTTTAAATATGTGTCATCAAATTTGACATTTTCATTCGCAAGCCATGTCCTAATTTGCTCTTTTGTATTTGATGCAGTAGGCACTTTGTCTTCCTCTGATACGACATTGTGGTATGATGCATTATCCATGACTATGCATGAAGGTCTCTCCAGGATTGGTAAAAGATCGTTCTCCAACCAGTGCCTGAAAATGTTTCCATTCATTTCAGTATGGTAGTCCCTACCGTCGGTACTTTTTGATTGGAAAATAAGTCCCGCATCATGGACAAGGCCGTTTTCAGCGCTTCCAGCATGCGTTAATATAATGCGCTGGCCTTTGCTACTCAGAAATGTTCTTTTGAGTTTGCCATTTACTGACTGCCATTCTTTAGCATAGGTGTGGTGTGCGTTGACCCATGATTCGTCCAAATATACAATATCATACCGTTCACTCCACCGCTCACGGATCTGTCTCAGGTATTTGCTTCGAGCAATGAAAAAGTGTGGTTTTTCACAAATAATATTCCTGCCCCCAACAGTTTTTCTGAAAGTGAAGCCAGCTCCTCGCACAATCTTCCATAGAGTACTTTTAGAAATGTCAATATTGCAGTCTGCATGCAATTTTAATTTCAAATTCCTGAGAGTAACAAGTACATTATTAGCAAACATTTTCAATATCTCACGTTTTATGACATCCATGTCAAAGCTGTCGACTTTCCTTTTCCTTCCTTGATTGACATGAGTGCACTCTGAGTCTTGTTTAATCCAACGAGAAAATGACGATTTATTAAGACCAAGCGCGAGTTGCGTACGTCTCTCTTGGTCATGAATATCACAATTTAAATGCCCCATCTTGGATTCCCTAAGGAAGTGCTGATATAGTAAAACAGTAACCTTTTGCATAGTTATAAATTTGCATTTCAAACTCATTGTAATTTAGATATAAATGTTGGTATTTAAAGTCAACAAATTGTCTACTGAGTCTTCACAAAATTAATAAAGATATGCCTTCCCTTCGGTAATTAATGCCATGGCCATGGTGCGTCATGTCGTTCAATAACAATTCAGTTTTGTGCACGGGATTTTCCTGAAGTTAGTGTTTCTGCAATAGCCAAACTATTTTACGTCAACGACCGCACCAAATTAATGTATATATCCTAAAATGGTGTCAAATTTGAACAGGGTGAATTTAATATAGAGTAAAGAAGAAAACTTTTAAACTAGATCAAATTTCTCAGAGCAAAAAATATTTCTATAATGTCATCAATATTCTAAGATTGCATGCAAAATTTGAAACCAAAACAACAAGCAGTTATCACACAAAACTAATTCAGGTGTGATTATGAATTTCTGAACGGACTATAGTTGCCACCAGCAACCTTAAAGTAGTCCTCTTCTAAGTGATGATAACAATCTCAACAGTGCTGCTACATTCAGAAGGATTCCTGGAAGTAATTTTCTTCCAGTATTTTCTATGCAATCAGCCTGATTGAATTTCCTCCACTGTCTGAAATCCCTTCTTCATCCCTTCAGTTTTATTTTTAGACTTGAAACAAGAAAGAGATGCATTTTGCAAGGTCTGTTGAATATGAAGAATGAGGCTTAATAGTCATATTGCTACTGACCAAATACCACAGAGCCTGGATGACAGCATGGGCGAGTGCATTATTGTGATGGAGAAGTCATATTTTGCTCTGCCGTTAGTCTGGCCACTCTCTTCTCACATTTTCTCATAGATATCTTAAAACCTTGACAAAGAAGAAACATTTTTGACCCAGAAGCACAGATTCCTTGTGAGCAATTTCCTTCTGATCAAAATAAAACAAAATGGATTTGATGTTACTCTTGACTTGTCTCACTATTTCAGTCAAAGTAATTGCAGACATTTCCATCGTCTGGATTTTAGTTTGGTTTCTGTGTCATAGGTGTAGACTCATTTTGTTACCTATAATGACATGTGAAAGAAAACTAGAGTCATTGACAGCATGTGCTCTCATGTCTGAGCAAATTTAAAGTCATTGCAGCTTTTGGTCAACTCAGAAGTCTAGGCACAAACTTTGTTACAACATGAACAAAGACATTAAATCCTGTTAAAATCCTGTGATAGCTGTCATGACTGATTCCCACTAGTACATTGACTTTATCAATGCTTCAATGATGCAACAAACTATGTTCACCATTTCTGCAGATGAACTGAACACTAGTCAACCTGGGCACTCATTATTATCATCGACCTTCCCATCTGGCACAAAATGCTTGTATCTGGGTCTTATCAGACAACAAGTCTTTCCTACCAGAATTTATTTAACATTTTCCTTTGCGCCAGTTCATTGGGTTCAATGCACACCATATCTGGCATTTGAAAAATTACAAATGAGATGGTGAAAATGTTGAGCCTGGTCCAATTTCTGTTGAGTACAAGACAGTCCTTTTAGGATTGTAAATAAATATTAGAACTATTATGCCAAATGAAATTTTTAGGGCATGCTAAAAGACACAACAGCCTAATAAAAGTAATATTGGAAGAGAAAATACAAGGTAAAAAAGGCAGACCAAGACTAACATGGACGAGTAACATCAAAAGATGGACAAGTCAACCTATGACAATCTGCATCATTAAAGCATGAGACAGAGTGGAATGGCGCTCCATAGTAGCCAACCTTCGATGTGAAGATGGTGTAGAAGAGGAGGAAGAAAAGGATGGAGAGAGTGAAGGGGAAAGTAGAGAATAGAGAACAGTCTAGAAGTGAGGGGGGAAGATAGGAGATGAAAGAACCAGGTTAAACAAGGAAAAAAACACATAAAGAGAAGTCACAGAAAAATAGTGGATGATCCAGGAAAACACGTGCAAAGTGAAGGCCATGGAGAAATAAACAGACGATAGAACAAGGTCAAGGAAACCAGACATTAAGACAAGGTCAGGAGAACAAGGAAACAAGGGATTGGGATTCACATGGAAAATGGTGACAGCCATGCCTAGGAAGTGGGTGGTCAGACATGCGTGGGAAGTAAGATTCTGATTGGCTGGCAAGAGCCAAATTTAAGAGGTGAACACTAGAGTTTGAGAGGAACACTTTAGAAAGCACTTTGGAGTGAAACACTCGGAGACAGCGTATATGCGCTAGTAACCGCCAGGCGACCAAGTGGTTGACCTGTAGACAGGTTTAAAAGAAGCTAGAAGAGTTACAACAGAATGCAAGTTAACTAAATAGTTATGAAGTTTAGGGATTTTTGAGAGAGAAACACTGGAGAGAAGCACAGGAAGTGAACACTCGAAGGGGATGGTTGGAGAGATGACTTACGGACAGTCTGGAAGAGACGCATGATAGTTAGGAGTAGCCGACTTGAGATACAGTGAGACGATGTGGACTGAAGACTGTTACACAAATTAGTGTTAGGTTAGGTTAGGGGTGGGCCTACGATGGGTCAGTCCACATCTAATTAGTCAATTAGTATGAATGCGTGTGGATTCCCAGAGGAGTGCAGTCCAAGTATGTAAGTGGCAATCTATTGTGTGTGTAACCATAATACATGGTGACGGAATAAAAGTCGGACTAACTTTTATATTCAAGCATTTGTCTGTGTGTTTCCAGTGTAAACATCTTGCCTTGCGTCACCCTTCTGGGCACGAACTAGAATAACCCACAAGTTGCCGCGGCAAAACACAACGTGAGTAAGTCATCGTAACTCGAGGTTGACGATCAGCATCCAGTGAGCCCAGACAGGAGTTGGCCTCAATGTAAATACGAGGGCCACATTCCGGAAAAGGTCAGGGGGACAAAACTGACAAGGGCGTGTTGTCACAGGCTAACAGCTGACCGAGGTAACGGTTCAACGTAAAATAGCAAATAAAACAACATCGCTAAAATAATACACACAAGAGAACATAATATAATATAATATATATACACCCGGATACAACGGCACTCAATGATGAAAATTATGCTAAATATGTAAGTGTCATAAAATAACATCACACTAATTGCTTGATACCAGAAGACAAGGAGAATTTGTAGTTTCCACTAGAACTTTCCTTTACTGAAAGAACAAATTCAAGACTTGAAACAACATGTACATTACGTTGTTGCAACTGTGATTTTTGCACTATTTTCAAATTGACATGATACTCTCATTTTGGTGCTCACACAATTTTCAAATTTATATACTATTGCGTGTTAATAACTAATTTTGAAGTTTCAGGCATAAAACAGGAATGTGCACTTTTACCCATTTATTTAAATCTTTGGTTCTTTTGGTTCTTTGATTATGGAAGGCCCCGGTATCACTGCAAACAAATTGAAATCCATAATTGCTCAACTGCCCGTGTCAGTGGAATCATCTAAATTACTAACTCATCTCCCAAACAAAGAAAGGTAGCTGTAGTCCCCATCATAGCAGTCTCAGCACATGCCAAAAGACATAAGGCGAGATCGCACAGAAAGAGAACACAGCCAACTGTTCCCTGTCATACGATGTCATTATTCATCGTAAACAATCAGAATATCGAAACATGATAATAACGGATGAAACACACAGCTCACGGTCTGCACAGAGCACCTAACTCAGTAGCTCCTGCAATAAGCCAGACTTGGAATATGAGGAAACTGCAATAAGCAACACTTTCATACAGAGCCTTCAATGGTTCCTGCTGCCTATCCACCATATTGACTGCAAGTTCATGTCCTCCTGAAAATGATAATCGTCATATTTTTTTTAATGTTTAGCGCTTGATGGTATTAGGACATCGTTTTTGACTCCAATTTCAACATATAAAACACAGTTGTCGGGTTATCCCTGTCGCACATCAAGCAACAGACCATAAGATTAGCATATGGCCAGTCTAGGGATATATGATGAGCCATTATGATGACGTAGCACACACAACAATAGCTGCACCCATATAGTTCCTGATTACTCTAGTGAATGCAGCTTACAACGAATGAAACACGGTGCAAATTCCCTAAAGAGATAAAACTTCGGCTGACTTGACGGAGCAATCCACATTAATGAGTTACAACATGTAAACAACTTGCGTCAAACAATTCCAACAATGGTCATGAACAGCACACAATGTGACGTAGACCGCAGATCAACTCTAGATGGTGGAAGGTCGCATTCACAACACTTGATTTGTCAAAAAGGAATATTGCCGTGCTTACTACTCCGCTTCATTGGCGCGGATGTGTTAAGTAGAACATCATTTTGACTCCAACGCAGAAAATTGCTCTGGAGAGCAGAAATTAATCAGGCCCCAAATTAATTTATCAAATCTATTTCAGTGAATTAATTTATTAAGAAATAAATTAAATGTCAGGAACATCAGCAGATTACTTAATATTAACAACCAGAGGTATGCTGATGGTACAGATTTATTACAAAGAAAGAGCAGCAAAATTGATTGAAAAAATAGTGAAAGTGAGAATAAAAACATTAAAAAGCAAATTAACCGAAGCAATGGTTGACCTAAAGAAAAAGGACACACCAAAATGAAAGACCGAAATAAAGAGAACAATACTGAAACAGATCAAACTGTAAATACTTTAGGACAATATTAACCTCAGATGGGAGATTTATTTATTGTCCTTTTGCCATTCGCATACCACTTAGAAGGTCACACAACACACTCCTGGTCCAGATGGTGTTTGGTAATTTAGGTGATTTAGCTGATGATGACTTGATAAAATTGGCCAGAGAGTTTAATGCCAGCATTCAGAGTGGCCAGATTAAGGAGAGTGGCTACACAGCTACTTACTACCATTACAAGGACCTTTTTTTGATCAGTGCCTACAAAATAATCATAATGCAGAACACTGCGGGCAAGCTACTGGAGAAAATAGTTGCCCATGTACTCACCTGTCACCTTGAACAGATATGTCCATTCCCACCCACACTTGGAGGTTATAGATATAACAAAGAGACATGGCTCAATGCGGCAGTCTTCACTTATGACATCTTTGAAGGCTTCCACACACGAGAGGAGACATGTACTACTGCTAAAGATCTGGAGGATGCATACAACAGAGTACCATTTGAAAACCTCATGCTTCTCAAACTGGTGGTGCACCCCTTCTTCATTAGATGGATCACTGCAGCACTGTTTAAGAGGAAGGTGATGCTCAGATGTGGAAGTTAATCATCTGAGCCAACATCCATTTGTCCAGGGCTGCCACAAGGCTCACCATTTTCACCAGTTCTATTTAACGTGTACACAATAACGATCACGGAACAACAGTAGGATGGAGAATTGAAGAACTATGACCTTTGCTGATGACATTGTGGTATATTGATAGGAAAGAGACAGACAGAAAATCACCTCCACACTGCAAAATGAACTCAATCACATCTCTTCCTGGTGTGGAGTATCAGGTGCCTTGGTTGATCCTTATAAAGCATCAGTTGCATGGTTCTCCCTTAACAATCATATTGTGTTGGTCAACGAATCATAGCCGATGACTTACATCAGGATCAGTGAAGTAGAACTATCTAGATCAAAGTCCACCTCCTCGAGCTGCCCCTAGAAACAAACTAAGATGTCTAGTCTAGGCAAGTGAGTAGGGATCCAGACGGAAGGCAGCTCGCAACTCAAATATCATTGTTGTGAATGCGACCTTCCACCATCTAGACTTGTTCTGCACTTTACGTCACATTGGTGCTGTTCATGACTGTTGTTGAAATTGCTCGACGCAAGTTATCTACATGTTACTCATTAATGTGAACTGCTTCATCAGCTGCAGTTTTATCTCTTTAGGGAATTTGCACCGTGTTTTGTTCGTCATAGGCTGCATTCACTAGAGTAATCAGGAACTAAAGGGCGTGACATTGCTGTGTGTGCGACATTGTTGTGTGTGCTACATCATCATAATGGCTCATCGTACATCCCTAGACCAGCCATACGCTAATATTACAGTCTGTTTGATGTGCGACAGGGATAATCTGACGACTGACTGTGTGTTTATATGTTCAGAATTGGAGTCAACAACGATGGTCTAACATCATCAAGCGCTTCACATTTAAAAAAAATATGAAGATCATCATTTTCAGGAGGACGTGAACTTCCGGTATATGGTGGATAGGTGGCAGGAACCATTGAAGGCTGAGCATGAAAAGTGTTCCTTTTTGCAGTTTCCTCATGTTCCAAGTACGGCTTGTTGCTGGAGCTACTGAGTTAGGTGCTCTGTGCACACTGTGAGCTGTGTGTCTCAACTGTTTTGATCATGTTTCGATATTCCAATTGTTTACGGTGAATGATGATATCGTATGACAGGGAACAGTTGGCTGTGTTCACTTTCTGTGCGGTTTCGTCTTATGTCTTTTGGCTTGTGCTGTGAGACTGCTACGATGGGGACTACAGTTACCTTTCTTTGTTTGGGAGATGAGATATTAGCTCGGATGATTATGCTGGCATGGGCAGTTGAGCAATTATGGATTTTAATTCATTGATACCGGGGCCTTCCATAACCAAATAAATAAATAAATCATATTGTTATCACGGAAACACTGGTGGTATGAATGGGAGCTGATGAAGTGACCAGGGACAGGTTGATGACGTACATCGGAGTTAAGTTTAATTGCACCCTGTGTTTGCTGGAACATGTTGACCATGTGATAACAAAATCCTGCAAAGGATTAGCTGCCTTGAAAGTCACAGCAGCTGCCAACATACTTACCCTTCTGTTCCAGGGACTAGTCCTAGTGTATCCGGGGGTAGAGGATTGTTTATTTATTTTGTTGTTTGGGTTGTTTATTACTTGATTACTTGGGTGCAGGTAGTCAGATGGTACATGGTGCAGATGCATCTGTGTCTCTTTGTCGTATATCAGTTTCTCAGCTGTTCAGCTGTTCTCTTATGACAACACGCGCCTGTCGTTCTCTGTTAGCGTGACCTCCACTGGAATGCTGATGCTAATGTTTACACTCAGGCCAACACGTGTCTGGGCTAATTGAAGGCTCGTTTCAGCTGTGACATTGTCTGGTCACTGTCATACTTCTGGCTCGTGATGTTAAGATGACTGTTTCATTTTGTGTTTCCGCGACAACTTGATTTGTTGATATGGTTCGTACCCGAGGGTTGATGCTAGGCTAGATAATTATAACTGTGTAACATAGACAAACGCTTTGAATATAAGAATTAGTCCGACTTTTAATTCTTTCACAGCGGATTATGGTTACACACAATATGTTGCAGCTTACACACTTAGAGTGCACTCTTCATGTTCTCCATTCTATGACCCTAACACTCGTCTTTGGGCTCCACACGCATTCATACTTGTATCTAACTATATGTAGACCACCCCCATTTGTGGACCACCCCCATTGGTGGCCCACCCCTAAGTTACTTCTAATCTGTCCGGCGGTATCCTGTCCACCGCTGCTAACTGTCTCTTAATAGTGCTACTTACTAATCTGCTCGTCTATCTGTTCTCCTCTAGTCTCTGCATCTCCTAACTATCGCGTGTTCCTTGCTGGCTAAAAGTCCATTATCCTGGCTTGATGTTTTGACTCTCGTTTGTCACTCCCTGCCAACTCAGTCTCTTCCAATGTCTCCCTGTCAGTTCTTCCATGTGAATTTCCCCCAATCTCTTGTGTTTACCTCTTAAATTTGGATCTTGTCAGCCAATCAGAATTGACCTCCCACGCGTCTGTCTATCCACCCACTCATGGGCATGGTCTTCCATGTCTTGCACGTGAATTTTGATCCATAGTCTCAATTTTCTCCTGACCTTGTCTTACTGTCTTTTTCCCTTGACCTTGTTCTATGGTCTGTTTATTTCTCTATTCTCTCCATTTCTCCCCCTTTTCACCTACATGTCTATTTGCTCTCTCACTTCTTGGAGATGGCCTTTCACGTTTTTCACGTGATTTCTGATCCATCCTCTTCTTTTTGGTGCGACTTCATTTTTATGCGTTTTTCCTTTTTTCTCCTTGACCTGATTCTTTCGTCTCGCCTATCTGCCCCCTCACTTCTAGATTGTTCTCTTGTCTTTGTTTTCCTCCTCTACTCTCTCCATCTCTCTGCTTCTACACTAGCACCAATCGAGTATGCCCTAGTAATTCTTACTGTCAGTATGACGCAAATTGACAGGCTGGAGAAAATACAGAATGAAACTAGTGGTATTATCTTGGGGTGTATGAGGAACACTCCCTGTGTAGCAATGAGGTATCTTCTTGATTTTCCAACCAATGCTCGTAGTAAAAAGAAATTCAGGTGTTCTTGTGTTACAAGGTGGACAAGATGTGTCCTCTCACCACTCCTCTTCATCATATATATGGACAAAATAAATCAGGAAACAACCAACAATACGGAAAAATCAAATAATAACATAGAGATAGAAAGCTCCAACATCAACGAGCTACTCTTCGCAGATGGCCAGTGCCTAATATATGAGGATGAAAACCTGCTACAACAGCATATAACATCTCTAGATAAAAGCTGCACAAACTATAGTATGAACATTAACACAGCAAAAACAGAGGTTATGAGAATAAGCAAATTAAGACACCAATTAAACATTAAGATCACAGATAAAGAAATAAAACAAGTAGAGGAATTCAAGTATTTGGGCACAATGTTCACAGTAGATGGGAAAACTAGACAGAGAAATTGACATGAGAATACAAAAAGCAAATGTTGTCACCTACCAGCTCTCACCATTGCTAAGACATCCACACATTTTTATGCCAGCTAAACAACAAATGATAAATAGCATTTTCATACCAACTTTGTGCTATGAAAGTCAAACATGGACCTTTTCTAAATCACATTTAAGAAAGATCAATACATGTGAGATGCGATGCTTGAGAAAAGTAATAAACAACACAAGAAGAGATAGAATACCAAATGAAACCATAAGAAAAATGGTAGGAACAAAACCCTGCCAAGAATATATAGAACAACAAGAACTTAAATGGTTTGGCCACCTGTTCAGAATGAATCCGCACCAATCACCATCAAGGGTGTTCTTCTTGAGAATGCATGGAAAAAGACCAAGAAGAAGACCCAGAAGAAGATGGATAAATGCAGTGACAGAAACATGTAACAACAAAGGAAAATCACTAATTCAGACAGTTTGAGCAGCTCAAGAGCGACAAATGATATCAACCATGACACCTTTTAGGTATCAGTGAAAAAAGAAAAGAAAGAAGAAGAATAAGAAGAAGATGACAGGATCAAGATCTGGAGGGCACGAGCTTACCTGAAGATTAGTGCAGATAAAGAGCATCCATGCACCATGAGCTCAACACAGGTAAAGGTGTCAGGTTAAGAAGAGACAAATGATGGGTGGGCTCAGCAGAAGATGTCCTGAAACAGTCTTGTTGGCTACCAATATCAATGCTGGAGAAGAGTGGATACCAGTGCCTACATCATTCTGGGGGACATTCTCATGTATTGTCACACTCGACAGGAAATGTAGGGAACAGAACTCAGTCATGGTCACTGCGGAGGGTCAACAGTCTCATCTGGGATAACACCAATGAGAAAGATGCAGTCATCTATACAGACTGATCCATAATACGACACCAAAGGAGTGGAAGGATATTTATAGCACACTAGGCAGGCAGAATAGTCAAAGCAGACAGTGGTGCATACATTATGACCACAGGTAGCATGACGATGGTAGTGATGGCAGTGACCAGGGCATTCATTTGGTTAGAATCACAAGATTATCCCACGCCTGCATATTAGGTGATTCAATGAGCATGATAAAAAAAGTGGAGGTCTGTACGCAGACAATGGGTAGAGTCATTGCAGAAGTGAAAAATACATAGGGTCACCTTTGTCTACATCCCTAAGCATGCGGGAGTACAGGGAAATAAAAGAGTGGACAGGTTGGCTAGCTGCGCTGACGTTGAAGACGGTTATGGATCGGGCGGATATCATCAATGTCCTCCGAGATGTGGGAAGGGTACAGGACTTCGACAACCATTTGTCATAATGACATCCATGTCACTCTTTTGTATGAAAGAGATGGCAGTTAAGATGGGCACAGCCAGAAATGAGAAACTTAGTGGGCGTATAAGAAGACTATCAAACAACACAGAACTAGAGTCATCAGTTGCTGGACACTGTGGGATTTGCTAAGGAGGGAATCTGAGCACCTATGGACATTTTCTGAGTGCAATGATGATGACCCACAAATAACTGAACTCAACCATTTGTGTCGAAGATGACACATACGGTAGAAATTCTAGACTTTCCATTTCTGATGTTTTTTGCTATCAAGTGTCAGACCTTGCACAGGACCTACAATGTATCTAGCCACATGACTCTGTTCTGTGAAAGTTGTTCAACTTTGGCAAGGGAGCTGATGCCTGCTGTTGCTGTTTCTCACCTTGGAGGTTCTATTTTAGTGTTTCGCCAGATCTGCCTCTTTTTCACCCTCTGGTTTTCATTTTAGGGCCTGTTTTGAGATTCACCTTTGTCTTTACTAGGGAGCCGCGATAGCTGAGTGGTTAGTAAACTGGACTACAAAGGACAAGGGGTAGGGTTTGATCCCAACCGATGGCTTCCGGGTTCACCCAGCCTTTAATGGGTACCGGATTTTTTCTGGGAAAGTGAAGCGGCACGGGCGTAATACCGACCACATTACCCCAAAAATCATGTGCCGAAGGTATGTAAAATTTATGGTCACTAACACCATATTCCCTATACGCCACTTGGCGTGACGGGGTTACTTTACTTTTACTTACTTTTTTTGTCTTTACATTGGATGGCCAACATATGACCACCTTCCTATTTTGATTCATCATCATCATCATTGAGTGCCGTCTCTGCATCGAAGGTTGGCTACCATGGAGCGCCATTCCACTCTGTCTCTTGTTTTGATGGTGCAGATTGTCATAGGTTGACTTGTCCATCTTTTGATGTTACTCATCCATGTTAGTTTTGATCTGCTTCTGCCTCTTTTACCAAGTATTTTCCCTTCCAATATTACTTTTATTAGACTGTTGAGTCTTTTAACATGCCCCCAAAATGTCATTTGTCTTGTTTGAATTATGTTTAGTAGTTCTCTTCATTTTTAGTTGTTTTAAAACTTCATCTTTTGTTTTCTTTTCTTTCCATCCAATTCTACTTATTCTTCTATAAATCCACATTTCAAGGGCTTCAATTTTCTGTTCTGTTTTCTTGTCTAATGTCCATTATTATTATTACTATGGCAATTTCAAATAACAAAGGAGATAAAAAATACATCTTTGTTTCACTCTGGTTTCAATCTGGAACCATTTATTCACTCCTGCCTCTGAGTGAACTGCACAAGACCAGCCGTCCTACAGATCTTTTGATGATATTAATGACTTTTGGTGGTAGAGAGAAGTTGCAGCTCTGAAATAAAATGCTGAATAGTCCAAACAAATGCAGCATTCAACAAAAAGAAATGCATTTACTACAACAAGACTTTTTAATAGAATGCTGAGGCGTGTTCAAACTATATCGGCCTGAGCTCCGCCAAGTGGACGTATGTAGGAGGCATGATGATGTCAACTGTGCAAAATATGCAATTGTGTATGTGTTCATTATCTGTGTAATACTAATGGTTTTGCTGCAAACAGTTGGAAAAATGGCTGATGCGATACGGAATCCATGAAAAGCTTCTATTGGCAGACTTTAAAGAGCCTGGTGTGAACATCAATGCCATCAGCTACAAAGACACACTAGACAACCTGCATACAGCCGTCAAGAATAAGGGACCTGGCATGATTTCGCATGGTGTGATTATGTTGCTCGACAATGCTCGTCCACATGTTATGAACATTGTGCAGGAAGCATTAACAAGGAAACAGTTGGCAGTTCTGCAACACCCAGCCTAAAGCCCCAAACTGACACAATGTGACTTTAATTTCTTCGTAACCCTTAAAAAAAATCTCTAAATGGACAATAATTTGACTGATGCAGATGTCATGGACTTGATGACAAAATGGTTCAATGAGCAACAAGTCATTTTTCTTGGATGGCATCCACCACTTACCCAAAGAGTGGGATGCATGTCTAATGCCTATGATGATTTTTTCTAAAGAACCCTGGTGAGTACTTGCTTCATAACAATAGCTTTATTTAATTCTGCCACAACTGCTGATGTACCTTACATATGTTTGCAATAAAGGTACTGGGAAGGGTTAAAATTAAACATGCTTCATCAAAGAAAATAAGAGTTCTTCAAACTTACATAGATCCTGTCACACCTTATAGATTTGAATCAGAGACAATTAATAAACAAGTAAGAAGATCATTTTCTCATTATTTTCAACTTTATACACTGTTGACTTGACTTACAAATGATACTCACATTATTTTCAACTTTATAAGCAGCTGGATGAGCCCCTTGAATAATTTCATCTTCTGCTAAGGGTCTGATTCTTAGTGCCACCTTAAATAAAAGAGAAACATTTTTGTTGTAGCTAGTGTCTGAATGTTTAAGTATATGTGTACAGCTGAATTATATAAAATTGTATGTGTGTATGTTTCACTGCACTCATAAAATAGTGGACCACTCTCTATCTGCATGTATGTGTGTGTGAAATGATATCTCCATTCTGCACAAACATCTCTTTCTGTGTCTGAATCTGAAAATATAATAAAATTCCACAAATAATTCACTGCACTCATAGAATAGTGCACTTCTCTCTACCTGTGCATGCATGTGTGTGTAAAATGATATCTCCATTCGGCACAAACATCTCTTTCTGCATCTGAATCTAAAATTATAATCTAATCCTGCAAATAATCTTATTCATCTTTATTATATATGTGTCTGTGCATGTCTGGATTATATAACCAGTTTGCTTAAGATTTTGGTTTCATTATCTCAACCACAAAGATCAAGGTTCTGCATAAACCATTTCCAAAGAGCGTCAGTTCAAGCTATCCTTCAAAGCTAATGATGCATGAATTGAAAGTGGACACTAACTCGTGGTAGCTTTTTGGAAAGAGACTAAATAGTCTGGCCAAGCAAGTAGGAGCTGAAGAGTAGAGATGAAATCAAAACCCCCAAAATGAATAACTGAAGTCAGAAATGTAATGTCTAAAGGCTGTAAACCATAATGTTACCCATTTAACACACTTTCAATGGTTAATTGGAAGAACAAGTACAAAAAAACACCTTTGTGTCCACAGCAAAGTTTTTATAAATGTCAAAAGGTTCATAGACCACCAAAGCACATTTGGTCAATGATATGTCTGTGTGGAACAATGCAGAATTGCAGGTACATGCGGTTAGGGTGCAGACCCCAGTTCATTTCGTGATTGTTAATGTGTATGCCTGTAATGGGAAGGTGAACACACAACAATGGCAGAATCTCTTCGAATTCGATGAAGAGAATGTCATTTTCTGCGGAGACTTTAATGCTAGAGGAAACCAGTGGGGTAACGTCATAACCAACAAGCAGGGAGAAGACCTAGAGAACGCACTGGTATCGGCCAATTTAGTGTGCTTGAATGATGGAAGGGCAACAAGAATGGCTACTCGAACAGGGGACTCTGATAGTGTCATAGACCTGGCACTGGTGTCTTCCACCTTCGCACCGGTTTGCAGGTGGAATGCACTGGGGTTCCACGGAAGTGATCACTATCCATGTGTCCTCCTAATTGAGAAAGGCGGAAATAAAAGCCAGAGAAGAAAGCTCCACACATTCAACTACGAGAAAACAGACCAGGACGTCATTAGCAAAATCAGACATAGGAAACGGAGCGCCCCTCGTAGGAGGCAGGAGAGATGGACGCAGCCACCCTGGTGGAATGTAGATGTCGAGGAAGCTTGGCGGAGCAAGAGACAAACGGTCAAGACATGGCAGAAAGCCAGAAGGTATGGTAGAACACAACCTGAGCTCTTGAAGCGTCTGAAAGTAGAGGTCCACCAAAAAATGATGCACTTTAAACTATGCGCTAAGCAGGCTAAGGATGCCAAATGGGATGACTTCTGTAAAAAAGTGTGCTCAGAAAAATCGCTCGCCACATTCTGGCGCCTTCATCAGTGCATGAATGGCACACCACAACACAGAGGTATACCAGACTTTCAGAGCACAGGCCAGATATGGCACAAATCTGATGAGAGCAAAGGGAAGGCCCTGCTTGCCCGCTACATTGAGCAGACGGACCAAAGAAATGAGGCTGTAAGAATGAGGATACGGGGATCTTTGTCAAATTTGTGTAAGGATGTAGGGCTGGAAGAAGATCTCACAATCACAACCGATACCATTCGCACGACACTTAAAAGGTCACACAACACTGCTCCTGGTCCAGATGGTGTTCGGTATGATGACATAGGCGATTTAGCTGATGACGACTTGACAACACTGGCCAATGAGTTTAATGCCAGTATTCGGAGTGGCCAGATTAAGGAGGAGTGGCTACACAGCTACTTACTACCGCTACCGAAGCCAAACAAGGACCATTCTCAGATCAGTGCCTACAGAATCATCACAATGCAGAACACTGCGGGCAAGCTGCTGGAGAAAATAGTTGCCCGTGTCCTCACCTGTTGCCTTGAACAGAAACGCGTATTCCCTTCCACACTCGGAGGTTATAGATATAACAAAGAGACATGGCTCAATGCGACAGTATTTGCCTATGACATCTTTGAAGGCTTCCACAGACGAGAGGAGACATGTGCTGCTGCTATAGATCTGGAGGATGCATACAACAGGGTACCATTTGAATATCTCATGCATATGCTTCTCAAACTGGCGGTGAACCCCTTCCTCATTAGATGGATCGCCGCGGCACTGTTTCAGAGGAAGGTGATACTCAGGTGTGGAAGTTGGTCTTCCGAGCCAATATCCATTTGTCCTGGGCTGCCACAAGGCTCACCATTGTCACCAGTTCTATTTAACGTGTACACAATAACGATCACAGCCCAACAGCTGGATGGGAGAGGAAGAACTATGACTTTTGCTGATGATATTCTGGTATATCGACAGGGAAGAGATAGACGGGGAATCGCCTCCACAATGCAAGACGAACTCGATCGCATTTCTTCCTGGTGTGGGGTTTCAGGTGCCTTGGTTAATCCTAATAAAGCATCAGTTTCATGGTTCTCCCTTAACAATCATATCGTTAATACAACCACACCGGTAGTACGAATGGGAGCTGATGAGGTGACCAGGGACAAGTTGATGACATACCTCGGAGTTAAGTTTGATCGCAGCCTGTGTTTTCGGGACCACGTCGACCATGTGATAACAAAATCCCGCAAAGGATTAGCCGCCTTGAAGGTCATGGCAGCTGCCAACATCGAGCAGAGGCTACTTATTCTTCTGTTCCAGGGATTAGTCCTCGCACCAATCGAGTATGCCCTGGCCATTCTTACTGTCAGTACGACTCAAATTGATAGGCTGGAGAAAATACAAAATGAAGCCATGCGCATTATCCTGGGATGTACGAGGGACACTCCCTGTGTAGCAATGAGGTATCTCCTTGACTTTCCAACCATGGATGACAGAATTAAGATCTGGAGAGCACGAGCATACCTGAAGATTAGTACAGATACAGAGCATCCATTGCACCACGTGCTCAACACAGAGAAAGGTACCAGGCTAAAAAGAGGCAAATCATGGGTGGGCCGGGCAGAAGAAGTCATCAAACAGGTCTGTGGGCTTACCAATATCAGCGTTGGTGAGTAGTGGATACCGGTGCCTACGTCATTCAAGGGAACTTTCTCATGTATTGTCACACTCGACAGGAAAAGTAGGGAACAGAACCCGGTCGTGGTTAATGCTGAGGTCAACGGTCTCATCTGCGATAATACTGATGAGAAAGACGCAGTCATCTATACAGACGGATCTGTAAGACGACACGAAAGAAGTGCATGGGCATTTACAGCACGCTCAGCAGGCAGAATAGCCAAGGAAGACAGTGGTGCATATGCCATGACCACGAGTAGCATGACAATGGAGGTGATGGCAGTGACCAAGGCATTCAAATGGTTAGAGTCACAAGACTACATCCACGCATGTATACTGAGTGATTCGATGAGCATGATAAAAAAAGTGGAGGCAGGCTATGTACGCATGCAATGGGTAGAGTCGTTTCAGAAATCCAAAATACGTAAGGTCACCTTTGTCTATGTCCCTGGACATGCGGGAGTACGGGGAAATGAGAGAGCGGACAGGTTGGCTAGCTGCGCTGTCGTTGAGGACGGGCAACCGATGGATCGGGCGGACATCATCAATGCCCTTCGAGATGTTGGAAGTGCACAGGACTTCGACAAACACAGATCAATGTCACTTCTTCGGATGATGGAAATGGGAGTTAAGATGGGCACGGCCAGAAATGAGAAACTTGGTGGCCGTGTAAGAAGACTTATCAACCAACATAGAACTGGAGTCGTCAGTCGCTGGACACTGAGGGAATTGCTGAGGAGGGGATCTGAGCACCTATGGACATGTTCGGAGTGCAATGATGATGACCTGCAAATAACTCAATAACTCAATTGGTCAAGACAAGTGTAGAATTGGGAAACTTCAAACAAAAATGAGGGAGTAAAGGCATCAAGATGCACCAGGATGCGTAGAGATATGAAGCTATATGAAGATTTTGAATCGCAATTATTTGCCTGTTCCCGAGATATGAAGCTACTGTAAAGCTAATGATAATGACAATTTTAAAAAAGAAGAAGAAAAAATGGTATAGTAACAGCTTTACGTAGGTAAGTAACAAAACAAAAGTCGACGTTTTGGCCAAGTAGGCCTTCAGCTGGAACAACAAACAACAACACAAAAATATATATAAGGATATATACACAAATCTAACTACATGGCAATAATATGCAAGATACTCAAGAAAGGAAATAAAAAACGTCACTTCCCTGCGGTCCAGAGCTTGGTCAGCTTATGACTAGAACTAAAAAAGTGGGTGGGCTGACCAGTTATATATCTCACTGACCAGGCAGTCAGGCGAGGAACTAAAAGGAAGGGTTCTAAAAATATTTTTTTCCCATAAACCTTGCCCTAGTGATTCCACTACCAGCAACAATGAAAATGATCGCTCAACCATCAAGCAGCTTATCGACAATAAATTCCTCCCTCCTACCGTGTCCCATCTCATTATCCCAGATAGTGCTCTTGGCAAATCTTCCTTCTACACGCTCCCTAAGATCCAAAAGCCTAATAGTCTGGTCGTCCCATTGTTTCAGCATGTAGTTGTCCTACGAAACATATATCCGACTATCTTGACAACATTTTCCAACCCATAGTGACATCTTTTCTCACCTATTTCAAGGATACAAACCATGCCTTCACTATCTTCTATTCTCTTTCCCTTACCCAAGAACGCTCGTACCGACTTTTCATCCTCAACTTATGCTCTCTGAATACCTCTATCGCTCATGCTGATGGCCTAACAGCTTCTCAATTCTTTCTCGACCAAAGAATACACCCATCTGTGGATACTTCTATTCTCCTCCGCCTCACTAAACTTGTTCTCAACCTTAATACTTTTGAATTCAATGGTCAGTTCTATGACTAAGGCAGTGGTGTAGCTATGGGAACCAAGATGGGTCCTAGTTATGCTTGCCTGTTCATGGGTCACCTTGAACACCAAATACTGAACTCGTACTGTAGCCCCCTTCTCCTTAAAAAACTCTGGTACATCAATGATGGTTTTGGACTGACTGACTTGCCTGAAGATGACATCTCTAGATTCATTGACTACATTGGTAACTTTCATAAATCCATCAAGATTACATGGCATATCTTTACTTCGTTCGTCACCTTTCTTGATCTGATCATCTCCCTGGGTACCTCCAATATATTTAATATGTAAGCATTGCCAGATGATGTATGTGGGTGAGTCTGGACGACGCCTGAGTGACAGATTTTGTAAGCATCTTTGTAATGTTGAGCAAACGACTGGCAGCCTGGTGTCTGCCCATTTCAACTCCCCTGGCCATAGTGGTAAACCTGACATGCAAGTTAATGGCATTGTCTTGTGTCAGTCCAGCAATTGCAGCCGGTTCGCCCTTGAGAATCGTCTCATTGCCCAGTCAGGTTTGCTGTCCCCCCAAAGCATGAACATATCGCTCTCATACACCTAACACACATTTCTTACCCCAATGCGCCCATACATGTATGTATATTTGTCTGCATTTGTATTTGCACATTTGGACACCTTTGGGTTTTCTTTTGTGTGCTTTGTGGTAATATATACAGATTTATGCACATATGGTTACGTACACATGCTTTTTTACACATCTGTTCATTGTGCACACACACACAATTAGATATACACAGTTTATACATATCTTGTACCCACCTCCCCATATTTTTAGAACCCTTCCTTTTTATTTCTCGCCTGTCTACCTGGTCAGTGAGCTATATAGTTGGTCAGCCTGCCCACTTATTTTAGTTCATTCAGAAGCTGACCATACTCTGGACTGCAGGGAAGTGACCTTTTTTAATTTCCTTTCTTGAGTATCTTGCATATTATTGGCATGTAGTTAGATTTGTGTATATATCCTTATATATATTTTTGTGTTTGTTGTTCCAGCTGAAGGCCTACTTGGCCGAAACGTCGACTTGTTTTGTTACTTACCTACGTAAAGCTGTTACCATACCATTATTTTCTTCTTTTTTAAATTGTCAAGCAAAAATGAGAATTGTCAAGTATAGTGTTTTGGGAGACTAAATTATGCAGATCAATGCTAAGATGAGTTGGACATGCGGTATGAAACCTGGATCAGTATCTACAAAAAAGTTATTTTGTGATGAATGAAAAAGAGAAAACAGCACATGTGAAGGGGGTGGGGAGAGAATAAATGGTTTAAGGACCATTAAAAGTGCATTTAATGTATCGCTAAATCAATCCTGGTTATTGTGAAAGTATTGTTGGAACTAGTCAAGCTTGTGCTGCAAAACTGTTCAGGATACTACACTAAATATGGAACACTAAATTCTTTCCACAAAATTAAGATATCTATCATCAACATGCTTATTTTAGGTTAATAAAAACACTAAATGATTAACTCTTTCAGGGAACTGTAAAAAAAAAAAAAATAAGAAACCATGAATGAAGATTTTTATTTTAAAATACTAGCCTTTGACACAGCTGTTTTTTTTTTCATCTCAAATGACATTTTTGTTTACATTTTTTAGCCTTTATGGATTATGATGTCCTGAGTCTCAAAATTTCACTCCATCTTAAAATTGATGTCACATGTGGAATGTTTTTAATTTAAACCACAATACATAAAACACAAATTTTTAACTAAAGTAAATATTTATGTATAAATAATATTTTAGTAGTTAATATTTGCAACAAAAGAATTAAAGATTGGCACATTTTCTTGGGCTGTAATATTCAATTTCTAAACACACAAATTTGTTAATTTTAACCCTAGATTACAATTCATATACATGTGACACATGTCATGAATCTGTAGCAAAAATTGCACATGCTGTAATAATTTCCTGATTTACGGTCGATTTTTAGCCTGAAAATCAAACACTTGGTCCCCTGTCAATCTTTATCTATTCAATTTTAGCCTATATGTTTGGCGCCCTCTTCCCATAATTTGCAGACTTTCCCCTGTTGCAAAGGTTTCTTTGATGTTATGCCAAAGGCCAAGAAGATTTTCATGAGAAAAAATAAAGCAAAAAAAAAACACCTTAATTACTTAAAAATTGGCGGACTTGAAAAAAAAAAACATGGATGTTTACGATACCTTAGTACTTTTCATTATATGTACGAAAAAAATAATCCGACATCAAAGGAAAGAACTTGACAAACTGTAAATCTGACAATTTAGAAAAAGAAAAGAAGAAACAAGAGGTATGGTAACAGTTTTATGTAGGTAAGTAACAAAACAAAAGTCGACATTTCAGCCAAGTAGGCCTTCAGTTGGAACAACAAACAACAAAAAAATATATATATAAGGATATATACACAAATCTAACTACATGCCGACAATATGCAAGATACTCAAGAAAGGAAATAAAAAAAGGTCACTTCCCTGCGGTCCAGAGCATGGTCAGCTTCTGAATGAACTAAAATAAGTGGGCAGGCTGACCAACTATATATCTCACCGACCAGGCTGACAGGCGAGAAATAAAAAGGAAGGGTTCTAAAAATATGGGGAGGTGGGTACAAGATATGTATAAACTGTGTATATCTAACTGTGTGTGTGTGTGCACAATGAACAGATGTGTAAAAAACATGTGTACATAACTATACATGCATACAAGCATAAATCTGTATATATTACCACAAAGCACACAAAAGAAAACCCGAAGGTCTCCAAATGTGCAAATACAAATGCAGACAAATATACATACATGTATGGGCGCATTGGGATAAGAAATGTGTGGTAGGTGTATGAGAGCGATATGTTCATGCCTTGGGGGAACAGCAAACCCGACTGGGCAATGAGACGATTCTCAAGGGCGAACCGGCTGCGATTGCTGGACTGACACAAGACAATGCCATTAACTTGAATGTCAGGTTTACCACTATGGCCAGGGGAGTTGAAATGGGCAGACACCAGGCTGCCAGTCTTTTGCTGAACATCACGAAGATGCTCACAAAATCTGACACTCAGGCGTCATCCAGACTCGCCCACATACATCATCTGGCAATACTTACATATTATGGCTTAAATGATATTCTGTGACACACAAGTAAACCCCTCCTTGATGTCCAATTGCCTATTAGGGAACAGGACCAAATCGGTGTAAAGCACATGGTCACAAGTTCTACAAACTTGATGTCCACAACAAACAGTAACAAGGTGTTTGTGGTTTGAGTGGGGGAGGTGGCTCATGGCACAAATGTCTCTCAGACTCCTGTCGCGTTTGAAGGCGACCAAAGGAGGATCACTGAAAAGTGGGCGGGTAGTGGTATCTGAGTGGAGAATGGAGCAGTACAGGTTAAGAATCCTCACCATAGCCAAGTTGTGAGGGTAAATATGGTGCTATCAGAAGAATGGTGGGTGGATGGGGTGAGTACTGCAGGCCGCGAAATGTTGAGAGCTCGTTGGAAGACAGATTTGAGAACCGAGTCAGGATAGAGATGACGCCTAAAGAAACTTAACATCAGGCTGGCCTGTTGGAGAAAATCTTGATCATCCTGGCAGATTGGACGAAGTTGTAATAATTGAGAATATGGATTTGAATCTCTGCAGTGAGATGGATGAGACAAGGTGTAGAGAAGATAATAGTGAGTAAAACAATAACAGAGGGTAAACTGTAACTCTGTTCACTGCTGGTATATGGTGTTATCAAGTGAGAATAGTAACTCCACATGCTACAAGGTCCTTGTTGTCTGGTTGGCAAATTTGAGTAGTATGTTTTTGACTTTGTACTGATGACTGCAGATCACTATTATCTGCTTGCAGAATACTAACATCAGAAATTTCAATGGCCAATATTGATTTGCTTGTTTGCTTGCAATCGCCCGATGACTAAAGGAATACACCTTTTCATCATCCACCCTTTAGAGGACATTAAGTTGGCGTGTCTGCATTGTGTTGTGGTTTGCAGTAAAACTATTTGCGCATTTCAGCCCAGTACATCCAACTTGCCCAAGGTTTTCTTTGAATTTCCATTTAAATCAGAAAATCTTGTACAGTACCAAGAGCATACATTTTTTGGTCTTAACAGATTGATTGTATTTTTTTTAGAGATGTGAGCAAGTCATTTCAAAAACTCTGTGTGGAATCTAAAGTCGATTTGAAGTTCTGTAGAATAATGGTGCTATTCACTAAAGGAATTATTTCTGAGATTGTTTCTTGATCGAAACTGGCCACAAATGTACTTCTAGAATTCAAATTCTTCTATAGTTGTCCACTGTTGAGCACTAAGATCTGGCTTAAAATTTAAGTCTGAAGCAGATTAATAAAACCGCTTGCTTTTGTTCCATGAGATGTGCATGTGAAGCTGAGAATTTCATTTGATCAGTTTGTCTTGCATCAAGTGATGGGATTTAAGATTTAGTTTCCTAAAACCTAAACCTAAAGTACACCTGTCACGCCAAGTGGCATATAGGGAATATGGTGTTAGTGACCATAAATTTTACAGACCTTCGGCACATGATTTTTGGGGTAATGTGGTCGGCATTACGTCTGTACTGCTTTACTTTCCCAGAAAAAAATCCGGTACCCATTAAAGGCTGGGTGAACCGGAAGCCATCGGTTGGGATTGAACCCTACCTCTTGTCCTTTGTAGTCCAGTTCACTAACCACTGAGCTATCGTTGCTCCCATGATTTAGCTTGAGAAGCTTATAAGAATTTCATAGCTTTAGAACAGGGATGGCCAATTAGGTGCACGTCCTTTTTGTGGCCCGTGGCAGATAAAAAATAAAATCAGGTTGCATTGAGCAAAATGTCCTGGGTAAAATTGATTAAAAATTTGTTACATTAACTTCTACCGTGGAGAAAGCTAACTCAAATATTCCCTAGTAGACCTATGTTTAAAACTCGGAACACTCTAGTAGTTAGTTTAACGTTGACTTCCCGTCATTCCCGGCCCATCCTTTTTTTCCTTTTGATCATCCTGCGACCGACTTAAACAAAGGAAGAAGCCAACGAATGGTTCTAGAGCCGACTTTCGGTTCGGTGAGTTCAAACAGTTTCCGCCAAGAAATACTGTCAGTCACCCACCTCCTCCACCCCAACACATTCACCTCACAATTATTTTACTTTCAGTTTCTTTCTCTCCAAACCTCTTTTCATCAGTCAAAATTATATATCCAATCTGATCATTCTGATTTTGTCGAGTTACAGTGAACAGTTCCATTTTAACAGGAAACAGTGCTATTGTTGTAATCTGTATTTTCATTGTCTGTGGCTTCGGTTGTGGTATAATATGAACAATAAACGTCAATTAAATGAAAAAATCAGATTTTATTCTGAGAAATGGGAACATGATTTTTTATTTATCAACAATAAGGATAGCAAACCGCAGTGCCTTGTGTGTTTGCAAGTGTTGTCTGTAAATAAAGAGTATAATCTTAAACGACATTACACACAGCATCACGCCGCTAAATACAAGGACTACATTGGTACAATACGTTCTACACTTGTGCGCGATTTGAAGAAAAAGGTTAGTGCTCAGAAATCTGTTTTTACTACATTAACAACAAAACAAACAAGTTCCTTAATGGCATCATTTGTTGTAAGCGCAGAGATAGTGAAATAAACAAAATCATTATGTGACGGTGACTTCGTAAAGCGTTGTTCTATTAACATGACGCGTGCATTTGGGGAAGAAAAAATTGCCAGTCATTTTGAGAGCGTTCCACTATCAAAACAGACAGTCACTAGAAGGGTTGAGGAAATAAGTTCTCATATATCTAGTAAATTAAAGAGTGTCGTTACAAATTCCGCTTACTTTTTTTCTCTGGCTTTGGATGAATCTACTGACATATCAGACACAGCACAATTTTTAATTTTCATGAGAACTGTTTCAAAAGACTTTATTATCAATGAAGAGCTACTAGCTTTAGATTCATTGCATAATATGACCAAAGGTCAAGACATTTATAACTCAGTTATGAAAGCTGTTAACGGTATCGGTGACATAAACAGACTTTCAGCAATAGTGACAGATGGTGCTAAGTCAATGTGTGGTACTCAAACAGGTCTAGTTGGATTATTAAGGAAGGCTGGAATCCATTGCCCAGCATTACATTGCATTATACACCAGGAGGCGATGTGTGGCAAGATTCTAGACATGGAGGATGTTATGAAAACTGTAATAAAGTGTGTGAATTTAATAAAAGGCGGGAATCGGTCTTTGACACACCAACAGTTTATAAATTTTCTATCAGAAGTTGAGGCGGAATATGGTGATTTGGTGCTCTACCCACAAGTACGCTGGCTAAGCAGAGGGAATTGTTTGAGGTGGTTTTTTGCTTTGAGAAACGAGATAAAGCAGTTTTTAGAGAAACATGATACCAACAAAGAACTGATCAGAAAAATGTCTGATCCACATTTTAACAGCGTATTGGCCTTTTTAACTGATATCACCCAGCACATGAATGAACTCAACCTGAAGCTATAGGGACGTTCCCAAACAGTCTCAGATTTGGTAGGACACCTAGATGGATTTATAAGTCAACTAAAAGTTTTTAGATTTACCCTGGCCAAAGAAAACTTCATTCATTTTCCTTCGTGTAAAGAATTGATTGAGGAGCACAGTGACACTGATTTCAAATTTTCTGTATTAATGTTAGACAAACTATTGGAGCAATTCAATGAACGATTTTCTGACTTCAGTGGTATACGACCAGAACTGGTATTGTTTAACAACCCTATGAAGTGTGACATTTTCCAACAACATGACACTTTTCAGTTGGAGTTATGTAACCTCACAAAGTGACTCCTTTTCCCAATCAAGGATGGAAATAGGAGTTGACTTTTGGAAACTTGTGCCACAGGAAAAATATCCCGCATTGAGTGATTTCAGTTTGAAAATTACTTCTATGTTCGGAGGTACATATAAATGTGAATGCGCTTTTTCAACAATGAAGGAGATTAAATCGTCACAAAGAAACCGACTCACTGATGGCCACCTTCAGGATTTATTACAAATATCATCATCTTTACACATTGACTTTAATGAACTTGTTGCTGCACATGAACGTCCACATTGTTCTCATTAAGGTTTGTTACATGTCAACTTTAAAATGACCTAACTAAAACATGTTTGTTAAACAATATAAATAGCAAATTTTATTCATTTTTATAAATCAACTAGGCATTTTTAACTCTGTTGCAATAAAATGATTTATATAAGCAAATAATACAGATAAATAACAAAAATATTACCTTAAAACAAATGCCAAGTTTATTTGTATTGATGTTGTTATGTGTGTGGCCCGCCACACAAAAAATAATTAAAAAGTGGCCCGCCATTTGAAAGAAATTGGCCATCCCTGCTTTAGAAGATTGCTTGAAATGTTCTACAGCAGGCTGACATTACTTTCTTAATCTCACTTCCGTAAGCCATCTTTGAGAACTAATTAAAAAGTAGAAACTAAGCATGGTAAGTGGTCAAAGGTAATGCGTTCTAAAGCTGCAAACTTATTAGGCCTTTTGTCTCTCATGCCAGTAGACTAATACTACAAGCTGCCAGTGAAACAATACCTAGAGGGGCACGGAAACACTACAAACCATATTGGACTAGTAAACTAGAGCAACTGCACAATGACATGGAAACATCTCTAAAGCAAGCAGAAAATAACCCTTGCCAGGAATACCACAATAACTATCAGCATGCTAAGACCAAATTTCAAATGCCTAATATACAAGCCAGATTGAGAAGCTGGAAAGAGAAACGAGTCACTGAATCTTGAACGAGACTCAAGAAAAGTGTGGAAGCTAGTAAAACAGCTTAATGATGAGGGTACAGGAAGGAACACCAAAATTACACTCAAGAAGGATGGAAACATCCTTACAGGTAAGCAGGCAGCAAATTACTTTACAGGCTCCTTTACAAATGACAATAATATTGCAATTACCCTAGAGAAACAACATGAGACCCACTTTAAGCAACAAAATGTAAGACAAGAAGGGACAATACACAAAGTCATAGAAATACCCATTACACAAAGAGAACTAGAGCTGGCAATATCCAAATTAAAAATTAAAAAGTCACCAGGCAGTGATGGAGCGTTCAATGACATTATTAAGAACAATTGGTTGAGTAATTATGGATTTTAACTCATTTGCAGTGATACCGGGGTCTTCCATAACCAAATAACCAAATTATTAAGAACATGGGAACTGCAACTAAAGCAAAACTACTGCAGTTCAACAATATTTGCTGGATCACAGGTTGAGTGCCTCAGGCATGGAGAGAAGCAATTATGATACCATTAATAAAGCCAGGAAAAGATGGTTCAATGACATCCAGCTATAGACCAATTAGCCTTACAAGCTGTTTATGTTAAACAATGGAACGTATAATCAATCTCAGACTGCAGTGGTACCTGGAAAGTGAAAACATTCTTGTGACACAGCAAGTAGTCTTTAGACAGTGTTACTCTACCGAAGATCAGACAATCTATCTTTCCCAGGAAATTGAGGGTGCATTTCAAGAAAAGAAACTGGTACTAGCAGCATGGATAGACCTAAAGAAAGCATTTGATAAGGTATGGAAGGAAGGGCTTTTGAAGAAACTGAGAAATTACAGAGTAAATGGCAGGATGTACAAATAGAGGAAAGCATACCTGTATAACAGGAGAGCCAGAGTGCAGCTTGATGGTCTTAAAAGTAAGAAGATTTTACTGCGCCAGGGCGTTCCACAGGGAGGTGTACTATCTCCAAAACTTTTTCTAGTCTACATAAATGACCTAGTTACTGAACTACCACATGGTATCAAAGTGGCAATGTATGCAGATGACTTGGTAATGTGGTGCACAGAGGAGTATGTAACAGTGGCCTCCAAATTGTTGCAAAGAGTTATGAATGCACTGAACTCATGGACAAATAGATGGTGTATCAGCATCAATACAGACAAATGCAGTACTACACTTTTCACTCTCTCCCCAAAACAAAAAGCAGGAGCCATCTACATAAATAAAGAGCTTGTGAAAGAAGACATACAAGCTACTTATCTTGGAGTTACATTTGACAACAAACAATCTTGGAAACAGCAGATAAATAAGGCAATCCAAAAAGCAAGGAGGAAGTTCGGTATTCTAAGAATGCTGTGTGAAACCACAATGGGTGCGAGTGGGAAAATACTCGGTAAAGTTTACCAACAGAGTATACGCTCACATTTAGAATATGGATCATCTGCATGGTGCTCAGCATCAAACAGAACATTGCAAGACCTGGATAAATACAAAACCAGACACTTAGGGTCATCACAGGAGCAATGAAATCAACACCAATATTGGAGATGGAGAAATGTGGAGGATGCCATCACTAATAGAATGGAGTGACACAAAGATACTGATACAGGCAGAAAAATGTTCATGCATGCAGAGACATCCAATAAAGGACCGATTCAAAAATCTTGCTTTGGGACGGCTTAAGTGAAGCAGTTTTATCCACCAAGCCAAATGAATTAGTAGATAAACACCAGACATACCAAGAGTTGTCAGTCCTCTATTACTCACAACAGAACAGACTCCCTGGACAGAGGAATGTGGATTGTCAATACAGAAGTGAAAGGAATACTTGACAAGGAGGAACAGTACTGTATACAGCGTAAGACAATAACTGTGTTTCTTGGATGAAGAATACCAACACAACCTGTTGATTCAGATGTACACAGATGGATCAGCACAAAATGCAGTAAAGAATGAGAGAGCAGGTGCATACATAGAGTACCCAAATAACACTAGGGATATGAATAACATAGCAACAGGGAAATATTGTCATAATTACAATGCAGAAATCCAAGCAATAAAGTTGGTAATAGAAAAACTGCTGAACAGTAATCTTAGCTCACAGCCTGTAGTGTTCTTGACAGATGCAAGATCAGTACTCCAGGCACTACAATCCAGAAAATTACCACATCTGCAGACCTTATTGACTGAACTCTGCAAGCACCACAGGGTTGCCCTGCAGTGGATCCCATCTCACTGTGGAATACCAGGAAATGAGAGAGCAGATCAACTGGCAAAAGAAGGTGCAACAGGCACACAACCAGATGTACCAGTTACATACTATCAGAAGAAACAGATAATCAAATCAATCAGAAGACCACGAGCCCCAAATCAGGATGCCTTTTATATTATGAATAGATGGAGGCTAAGGTGCGCCTCCCAGCACCAGAGCTGGAAGTTGTCAGCGATCCACAGCTCATGGCTTGCGCCAGGATCGGTGAACCAGAACCATCCAGACCCTGCTCCACCTCTCCGTGGTGCCTCTAGTAACAGACTAACCTGTCTAGTCTGGCCAAGCGAGCAGGGATCGAAGAGGGAAGACAAACCGGTACTCAAAAATGTTGTGCTGAAGTCGGATGTGTTGGGCGGAAAGGCACAAATATAACAGTGTTACACTGCAAACCACAACACAATGCAAATAAAACAGGGAGATAACAAAGTGAGGACAGGGAGATAACAAGGTAGAAAACAGGGAGATGTGGAAAGGGGGACAATGAGGCTGGGGGAATGTAGTAGGGGGCAACAGGCTAGGAGAAAAACGAGAAAAAAATGAGAAAGAGAGAAGGATTCAAGGAGAAAGCGTGCGGGGCGAGTAAATGAGTTGGGCGAAAAATTGAGAAGACAAAGAACGGGGAGAAAAGTTGTCAGTGGAGATAATGCTGGGGTCCAATCCAGACGTCTGTCGGGGGACAGAGCCGAAACTGGGCCAAGAAAGATTGCTACAGAAGTTGGACAACAGGTTAGTGTATAGGTAGCTGCCGAATGAGTAAGATGTGAAACTTAGAGTAGGCTGCAACAGAGACATTGTTGAATATATTTCTAGTTTATGAAGAGAAATTTAATTGTGTAGAATGTGCTACAGTGTGAAGCTTAGAGTAAGCTGTCCAGCAACATTGCGCTGGTGTCCTTGATTATCTTATGAAGAGACAATTATTACTCTTATGAAGAGACAATTGTTCATGTAGAGTATGCTACAATGTGAAACTTAGAGTAGGCTGCAACAGAGACATTGTTGAATATATTTCTAGTTTATGAAGAGAAATTTAATTGTGTAGAATGTGCCACAATGTGAAGCTTAGAGTAAGCTGCCCAGCAACATTGTGCTGGAGACATTGGTTAATCTTATGGAGAGACAACTAGTGGTCTTATGATGAGACAAATATTCATGTAGAGTGTGATACAACGTGAAGCTTAGAGTAGGCTGCACCAGAGACATTAATGCAGATATTTCTAGTTTAGAAAGAGACATTTATTATGAAGAATGTGCCACAACGTGAAGCAAGAAGTCCAGACTTTGTAGAAATTGTTATGTAACATGATTGTAACTTGTGACAAGCAGAGAACAGTGTTCAGGGACATTAAACCATTCTTTTACTAATTTTGGTGTTGTTCAGTGCTGTTACAGTTGGCAAGGAAAGGGGGGGGGGGGGGGGGGGCGTTCCAGCGACGAACAAACTTGGGGTTGAAAGGAGCGCAGTCACAACGGGAAGTCGGTCAGGGACCAAGACGGCCATGGCGGAGTGTGGGTGCTGAACAGGGCTCGCATGTCCTGACGTTGCAGAAGTGGTGGTGAGTGATCTCAAGTGTGAAGCCTGATCCTGAGTGTACCGAGAGCAGCCAGATCCTGAGTGTACCGAGAGCAGCCAGATCCTGAGTGTACCGGAAGTAGTCTGATCCTGAGTGTACCGGAAGTAGTCTGATCCTGAGTGTACCGGAAGTAGTCAGATCCTGAGTGTACCGAGAGCAGCCAGATCCTGAGTGTACCGGAAGTAGTCTGATCCTGAGTGTACCGGAAGTAGTCAGATCCTGAGTGTACCGGAAGTAGTCTGATCCTGAGTGTACCGGAAGTAGTCTGATCCTGAGTGTACCGTTAGTAGCTGGAACCTGAGTGTACCGGAAGTAGTCTGATCCTGAGTGTACCGTTAGTAGCTGGAACCTGAGTGTACCGGAGGAGGTCGGGTCAGACGCAAACGACAGAGAAGTCGCAGGACGGGAAAGCACTGTTATACAGAGACGTCCACTTAACATCCTTTTAAGGGCGGATGACGAAGAGGAATTCTACAATCTAATTCATAATTCTAGAATACTTTAGTCATCGGGCGAACAAAAGCAAGCATATGAATAGATGGGAACAAGTTATTATTATTATACGTCTCAGAACAGGACACAATCGACTCCACAGTCACATGTATACAAAATTCAAGATAGGCACCTCAATTACATCTACATGTGGATAGGCGGCTGAACACATTCTCCAAGACTGTACTGAATATAGCAGACTGAGAAAAATACATTGGTCCATAGATAAAATACTACAGACAAAACTATATGGGCCACTGCAAGAATTACAAAAGACAGTAAAATTTATACAGGAAACGACATTGCAGATATAGACTACACTTCAGGCGAGCAAAAGACAAATAGATGGTCTCTCATGAAACACCCAACTTTTTCTAAGAGACACTTTTTCTTAGTATTGATAATGAAAGTTTCTACTGCTGATAGGTATATGAAACTTCTGCTACATTCTAAGCATAAGAGATGATACTCAGTGTTTTCATCTATGAAGAGAACTGTTAAACTGATATAATCATCAGTGTAAAGGTGAAAGAGTAATTGCACTTAACAGTTCACAGCAAAATGAGCCAAGGTTATCAAACAGTCTGGAGAACAGACAAGGGGGCAAGGTCAGCCAGGCGTGTCCATTGGAAGATGTGGGCATAAAGAATAGAACTGTTAAAAATATTAGACATATAGGTGAGTGATAAGGAGTGGTTAATATAGATAAGACAATCAGAGACCATCAGACAGCCACTGAAGGCAGAGACAAGTATAGGAAGAGATTAAACAGAATAGCAGCATTAGCAGAAGAGCAAATTAGTTAATCCACAACGGGACCAGTGTATAGATGCCTAAAAGTGTAATCTGTAACTTTTTAACACTTTACAACTCTTAATATTTCCATGACTATTTGAGTTCAGCGGTTACCAGACCACATGGTAGTATTGTTATTGACTTTAACCTACAATTAATATATTGTCCATTTAATTTATTATGTGTTAATATAACTTGTGACTTCAGGACTGTAAAAATGGTACATAAATAAATATGTTTTCATGTTATGGAACAACTCAGACATTTGTCATTTATCAAGAATGTGTTAAAGAAAGAGACGTCCTATATAATGTACAAAAAACACTGTACGAGAGGCATTATATATATATATATATATATATATATATATATATATATATATATATATATATATATATATATATATATATATACCTAAGAAATATCAATATCAAATACAAAATAAAATATGAAGCGGCTTCAAGAGTATAAAATTCTTCAAGTAAATAAATTCCTCTTTACAAAGTTAAATATCAAATCAAGAAATCAAATATTAACACAGAAAATATTGATGTTCACATATCTGTTATGATTCCAATTTTTTTTTGTCTAAAAGTTTCTTGACTTTAATAATATTCTTCTTCATAGTTATGGTTATGGAAGGCTCCGGTATCACTGCAAATGAAATAAAAATCTATAATTTCTCAACTGCCCGTGCCAGTAGAATCATCCAAATTACTAACTCATCTCCCAAACAAATAAAGGTAGCTGTAGTCCCCATCTTTATACTGTACAAAAGATGCTGACAAACACCTACACATCCAGTGGAACACCAATTCTAGACAAATCTGGATTAATGCTAACAACAAGCGCAGACATAAAAGCCCGTTGGGCGGAACACTTCAAAGAAATTCTTAACCGTCCACTACCCCACAGTTTAATAGATTTTGAAGCTGAAACACCAGCAGCAGAATTAGATGTAAATTTAGATGACTTCACCTTGAGTGAAATAGAAACCACCTTAAAGCTTATGACCAATAACAAGGCTGCTGGAGAGGATAAGTTAACAGCTGAGATCCTCAAGGCAATTGATAGCCATAATCTAATACATCTCCAAAAAATGTTCAACATCATTTGGAAAACAGAGAAGACGCCTCATAAATGGAAAAAAGGAATCATTGTTAAGATCCCAAAAAAGGGCAATCTTAGAGATTGTAACAACTGGAGAGGCGTGACACTTTTGTCAGTTGCCTCAAAGTTATTCTGCAAAATCATCCTAAATAGGGTTTGACGTCATGGGACGCACCAAGATGGACGCTACCTGCGTCCAAGCCGTGTAAACAATGTTGACTTTCCTTGTCTTCAACGATTTATCTCATTCTATTAGAGAATTTCATGCTATCTGTTATCACAGTGAGTTTGCGGATTTTTATAAATGTAATGGTGGGTTGATAATAAATGTTTGTACACAGTTCGTGAACCATCGCTGTAGATCAAGTCTTTATTCGATGGCTCCGCTCGCGACCTTGGAAGCTAATGACCTTACTTATGCAAACGGTTGTTTGGGGCAAATTGTACGTTACAATGCCACTCACACTGCTATAATTACGTAGTTTGTGACAAAACTACAGGGATGCCCAAACAATGACAGTTGTCAGCACGAATATTTCGGACCCCAGTGTCAGTACTTGGATTTTATTTACAAATATGCCCAAAAATCTGAACCTACTTTCCTGTTTGATAACAACGACACCACACGTAATCCGGACACAGTTTCTACATCAGTTGAGGCAACTCTCAATCAATCTTTGCCGTGCTCCTGGTTTAGGATTTATGTGAATGACTAAACAGATACGGACAGTTTCACGGTAAATCTGAATGGTTCTGCCTCATGTAACAATGTATCAAGGTTTGTAGTTAGTCCGCACGAGATTGATGTCTTTTGCTCTGGGGCTGGTCTGATCAACAAGTTACGGATTGAAGGGGCGATAGTTGCAAATATCTGCTCCATCTACATTGGCGGGGGGTCGGAATGTGGCTCTCAAACAGATCACAAACCAGATAGACACATTTGATGCTTGTTATACAGGAGACGGATGTGGACCAGAGGCCGCAGTTAATGGCAAAACAAAGACCATTCTCTATGACAATGACTGCACACACACACACAATGGAGAAGTGGAACCAATTCTGTTTACTGGTATCTGAACTTTGCCACACCCCAGAAGACTCACACCATTCGAATCTATCATCGAGCTAGCAATATGATTCGGGTAGAGAATGCCACTCTAAGGGCTTTCTCTGACAGTGGCGGCGTAGTGTTCCAGTATAATGCTATTGTTATTGTTATTGGTTATGGAAGGCCTCGGTATCACAGCAAACGAATCAAAATCCATAATTGCTCAACCGCCCGTGCCAGTGGAATCATCCGAATTACTAATTCATCTCCCAAACAAAGAAAGGTAACTGTAGTCCCCATCGTAGCAGTCTCAGCACACGCCAAAAGACATAAGGCGAAACCGCGCAGAAAGTGAACACAGCCAACTGTTCCCTGTCATACGATATCATCATTCATCGTAAACAAGTGGGATATCGAAGCAGGATCAAAACGGATGAGACACACAGCTCACGGTGTGCACAGAGATAAGACTCAGTAGCTCCTGCAACAAGCCGGACTTGGAATATGAGGAAACTGCAAGAAGGAACACTTTTCAGACATAGCCTTCATGGTTCCTGCCGCCTATCCACCATATACCATGGGAGTTCACGTCCTCCCGAAAATGATGATCGTCATAGCACTTGATGATGTTAGGCCGTCATTGATGACTCCAATTCCAAACATATAGACACACAGTGGTGGTAAGTTATCATTTCCAATCCAACAGAAGCCACATGACCTGTAGTTAGTAAAACCACAGAGAGAATATGATTTTGTGACCTTCACTGATTCACTCTTAGATGTGAATGTGTAGTTTACACAAGAGGAGAAGTTTTCAACTACAGTGATCCCATTTAAGGCAATTCTGGGATAGCAAGGCAAGTCTCCTTTATAGCAGCAGAACTTGATGTTCTCCGCTCCCTTCTTGTAGCTGCCGCCACACGATTCTGATGTCTCATTAACTTGGACATCATTCAAGAACAATGTCAGATTAACATTCCATAGATATGGCTCTGCTGATGAAATGCTTGGTGCAACAGTTGTATCAATCATACTGGAGGCTCCTGGTCTGTGGTCATTAATATCACAGACGGCACATGATGTTGTATTATTCAGTATTTCTGGGGTGTAAATATGTGGCACACACATGGAGAGTGGTTTGTGGTCACAGTAATCCCATTAAAGGCAATTCTAGGATAGCATGGAATAGCTGTTTCAGAACAGCACAATCCTATGATGCTTTCTGTGTTCGCTATAAAGCTGCTATAATTTAAATCCGGAGGGAGGGACCCTAAGGCAGTGGACGGCGTTAATCGTCTTTCTGGCATCCCCTGCACCTTCTTTCAATTCCGAACGTATGGACTTTGTCCCTCCTTCGGAAATCCTTGAAACGAAGTCGAGAGGGGGATAGTGCGACTGGGAAAGCACTATCTCCATATCCTGTGCCCAGGCAGAGTAGGCAAAGTGAAATGAGGAAGAAAGCACCAATGTTTAAACTTGGCACATGGAACGTAAGGACCATGTGCCCTGGACTTACTAAAACAAGCACACTGAAAGAAGGACAAATTAGAACAACAGCACTCATAGATAAAGAACTAAATAGGCTACATGTTGATATTGCTGCCCTACAAGAAACAAGACTCTCAGACTGTGGTTCTGTAAAGGAAGAAAACTATACCTTTTTCTGGCAAGGCCTAAGCCTCGAAAAACCACGTATACATGGAGTAGGCTTTGCTGTACATAACAAACACATAAACTCCATAACCACGCCAAAAGGAGTGTCTGAACGCTTGATGATACTCCAGCTACATACGAAGAGTGGATCAATAAATATCATTAGTGCCTATGCACCAACGTTGGCTGCATCAGACGAAGAGAAAGACAACTTCTACCAACAACTGCAAATGACCATTGACTCACTTCCAAAAGAGGAACTATTATACTTACTCGGTGATTTCAATGCACGCACAGGATCTGATCAGCAATATTGGCCAACATGTCTAGGTCACCACGGCATTGGAAAAATCAACGGAAATGGCCAGCGACTCCTAGAATTCTGCTCAAATAACCACCTATGTGTAACAAATACATACTTTAATGTGAAACACAAGCATAAAGTAACATGGCGTCATGCTAGAAGTGGTCACTGGCACCAACTAGACCTAGTTCTTACACGTAGGCAGTCTTTAAATAACATCAGAATAACACGAACATATCACAGTGCAGACTGCAACACAGACCACGCTCTAGTCATTAGTAAGATCAAAGCCAGAAGTAGTCGTATCTACAAATCAAGAGAGCCTGCAGCAGCCAAGATCAACATCACAGCGACAAAAACCACACCAACCGAAGACATTTTTAGATCCAAGTTTGATGAACTGGTAGAAGAAGTAGAAGATGCATCAAGTGTGGATGACAACTGGTGCTCCCTGAGAACACACATCTATAACTGCGCTCTATCTACCTACGGCCAGAAACGGTTCTCAAAGAACGACTGGGTCGAAGAAAATGCAGCAAGACTAGACCCACTAATAGCTAATAAGAAAAAGGTTCTACTGAACTTCAATAATAATCCCAATCAAATCACCAAGGATCAGCTCAAACATGCGCAAGCCACCCTACAACGCGAAGCAAGAAGATGCGCAAACGAATACTGGAACAATCTATGCTCTGAAATACAGAAAGCCTCAGACAGGGGCGACTCAAAAACCATGCATGACAATATAAAAAAGGCCCTTGGACCAAAAATAACAAAATTAGCCCCCCTAAAATCCAAGTTTGGAGAACCTATTACTGACAAGGGACAACAAATGCAAAGATGGGTTGAACACTACTCTAATCTATACAGTGACGACAGACCAGCAAACACAGCTCTAGCACAATCAATACCCAAATATCCTACAATGTTTGAACTGGATGTTGAGCCTACTATGAACGAACTTGCTGACGCTTTAAATGCCCTCTCAAGAGGAAAAGCTGCAGGAAATGACAACATTCCCACAGATGTACTAAAGGACAACCTAAGCGTACTACTTCCACACCTATACAAACTGCTAATTAAATGCTGGAGAAACGGAGAAATACCTCATGATATGAGAAATGCCAAGATTATAACGCTGTACAAGAATAAAGGAGACAGGGGCGACTGCAATAATTACAGAGGCATTTCTCTCCTTAGCACAACAGGCAAAGCTTTTGCTAGAGTCGTACTTAATCGCCTGCATAGACTTGCAGAACGGGTGCTTCCCGAGTCCCAATGCGGTTTCAGACCCGGGAGATCAACCATAGATATGATCTTCACTCTTAGACAACTGCAGGAAAAATGTCGGGAACAAAATATGCCGCTCTATATTGCCTTTGTGGATCTCACAAAGGCATTCGACACAGTAAACAGAGATGGTCTCTACAAGGTGTTAGAAGGCATAGGCTGCCCTCCTAAATTACTTAGGCTGATAATTTCCTTCCATGAAGACATGAATGGCAAAGTCCATTTTGATGGGAGTCCATCAGAGAATTTCAAAGTCAACAAAGGAGTGAAACAGGGATGTGTCCTCGCCCCCACCCTTTTTGGTATATTTTTTGCTGCCCTCCTAAATTACACCTTCGAAAACAGCTCAGGAGATATTTACATTCGCACTAGACCAGATGGCTCACTGTTCAACCTAGCACGACTAAGAGCAAAAACCAAAACAAATGTTGCCCTACTTAAAGAATTTTTATTTGCTGACGATGCAGCCCTAGTCGCTCATAGTGAGGCCACCCTACAGTCGCTGATCAACAACCTGGATAAAGCATGCGACCTTTTTTCACTGTCAATTAATGTTCAGAAGACAGTAATACTAAATCAAGGTGACTTCAAACCTATATCTATTACTCTAAAAGACTGCCCACTAGAATCAGTACAGAAATTTACATATCTTGGATCCACAGTTACGCAAACCATCTCTCTTGATGAAGAAATAAACTGTCGAATTGGTAAGGCAGCTACGACCTTCGGCAAACTCACAAAAAGGGCATGGAACAACACGAAACTAACTCAAAAGACTAAACTCTTAATATATCAAACTTGTGTGCTTAGCACACTACTATATGGATCCGAAACCTGGACAACATACTCAAACCAGGAAAAAAGACTAAATGTCTTCCACATGCGATGTCTCTGCAAAATAATGCACATCAAATGGCAGGACAAAATAACCAACTTAACTGTCCTGCAACGTGCTAAGACCCTAACAATCATGTCGATGCTCAGAAGTCGAAGGCTAAGATGGCTGGGGCATGTCCAACGGATGGAAGAAAAACGCATTCCTAGGCAAATACTATATGGCGAGCTAAAACACGGAAAACGACAAATCGGCAGACCTAAACTACGATATAGAGATATCTGCAAATCATCTCTGAAAGACTTCTCCATCTGTGAAAACGACTGGCAACATCTGGCAAGTGATCGCACATCATGGAGAGCACGTATAAGGAACGGTATAACAACATTTGAGACTGTTCTAAGACAGGACTTAGAAGAGAAGAGACTCATGAAAAAGGATGGTAAACCCTGTGGACCAGCGAGCCTGACCTGTTCATTATGTGACCGCGTGTGTTTGTCAAACATTGGTAGAATTAGCCACGAGAGAAGCTGTTCGGCAAAAACAATACCTCAAAAAAATACGCAATAGCCTCCACTAGACCGTCTGACAAGACGAAAAGGGCCATATATAAAGCTGCTGCTGCTACACAATCCTGACCAATTATAGGTGTGGACATTATTCACTTGCAATGACAAAACTGCTTTGTTTACATCATAAACCTCTGGAAGCGAATCATTTATGGGACTAATAGTACAAGTTATTCTTCCATCGGGGATATCTGCATTGAGTCCCCAAAAAAAGGTCTTTGGTTAAAAAGCACATATGCTTCTGAGTTAAACACACAATGAGCCCACTTCATAGATTCAAAATGATCCTTGCCATCCGTTTGCACAAGTTAGGTCCTTAGCTACCAACGTCACAAATGTCTGAAACGAAGCCATCCAATTAACGACTTTATCTACAGCGAAGGTTAACGAACTGTGAACAAACATTTATGTTCAAACCCTTGAAAACATTTTTAAAAATCTGCGAACTCGCAGCAATAAAATATATCGTGTTGTTCAATGTAAACATTGCTTAGTCCATAGCTCGAATATAAATAAGCTGCCATTTTGGTGCGTCCCATGACGTCATAATGCTATATCATACCCTAATATTTCTGTGAGCACTATTGTAGTCAACACACAAACGCCAATGGCACACATTAAGATTGAGTTCTCACCGACCATTTCGCAGGACGACAGTGCACTGACGGTATGTGAGGTGCAAACATATACAGACACCTATTGTCTGGACGAGCATTCTTGGTCGTTTTGTGCAATGTCTAGTGGGTGTAGTAAAGGCTGCAACGCCATCATCGGTATGTGTCACGGCAACTGTTCACATGGGATCTATGGACACGACTGTTCCGGGTCTTGTCTTTGTGTCTGTCCTTTATTTGAGGAAAAATCCGGAAAATGCATACTATGTAAACATCCTGGCTATACCTGTAATGACACTTGTCCCGATGGAAATTTTGGGATACAGTGTGAATCTGATGGCTGTGACATCATATGTGACCCGGAAAGTGCAGACTGTACATGCAAGGAAACGTACTACGAGTCATATTGCACTCTTAAATGTCCGGACAACTGTTTCAACGACACCTGTAAACAGTCAATCGCGAACTATACATGCAAGAGAACGTTCTATGGGCCAGACTGCACTCTCAAATCTCCGGACAACTGTTTGAACGAAACCTGTGATTCCCACGTTCAGAAGAGTCTACCGACTACAACAAGCCCAAGCATATGGACACTTTAATGTGTTTCTGTGCTAGACATGGTTCATTTCTTGGTGTTTTTCCGTGAAGCCATGGCTCATATCTTGATGTGTTTCTGTGTTAGCCATGGCTCATATATTGGCTTGTGTGTGCTGGCCATGGCTCATATCTTGGTGTGTGTCATGTTAGTCATATCTCATATCTTGGTGCGTCCGTGTTAATCATTTCTCATATCTTTATGTGTGTCTGTGTTTAGTCATATCTCATATCTTAGTGTGCACCAGTGTAAGTCGCATGTCATATCTTTGTGTGTGCATGTCTGGGTTAGTGATATCTCATATCTTGGTGCGTCCGTGTTAATCATGTCTCATATCTTTATGTGTGTCTGTGTTTAGTCATATCTCATATCTTAGTGTGCACCAGTGTTAGTCGTATGTCATATCTTTGTGTGTGCATGTCTGGGTTAGTGATATCTCATATCTTTGTGTGCATGGCTATGTTAGTCATATCTCATATCTTTGTGTGTGCATGTCTGTGTTTGTCACATCTCATATCCTTGTGTGTGCATGGCTATGTTAGTCCCATCTCATGTCTTTGTGTGTGCATATCTATGTTAGTCATATCTCTTATCTTTGTGTGCATGTCTATGTTAGGCATGTGTCATATCTTTGTGTGTGCATGTCTATGTCAGTTATATCTCATATCTTTATGTACATGTTTATGTTAGTCATGTGTCATATATCTTGATGTGTGTCAGTGTTAGTCATGCCTCGTATCGCTGTGTGCATGTCTGTGTTAGTCACATCTCATATCTTTGTGTGTGCATGTCTGTGTTAGTCACCTCTAGTGACTCGGGCAGATGGTGCTCGTAAACCTGGGAGGGCCGACCATCTAAGGGCAGAATCCCCCTACATAAAAGACAACCTGCTGCCTTGCCGGAAGATTGGGGACAATCAAAGGCTAGGGAAAGCAAACCCGAATAAAATGCTGGCTGAAATCGGATGCACTGGGCCACTGGCGCAGAACACAGTGCAACGTATTAACGGGTGTTCAATCAGAGTGGATCTGGCGAACTCTACTTGTGATGTTCTGTCTGTGGGGGCGATCAACACACTTAGCCTGACAGCTGACTTCATGTGGGAGTCTGGAATCCTACTCTGATTGAGTCCTGATCGCAGAGAGAGAGAGAGAGAGAGAGATCCTAAATAGAATACAGGATTCAATAGATACAGTAATGCGTGAAGAACAGGCTGGGTTTAGAAAAGGGAGAAGCTGTATTGACCACATTTTCACTCTACGACTTATATTGGAGGAACACATTGAAAAGCAAAAACCTTTTGTACTTAACTTCAACGACTTCAAAAAAGCATTTGATAGTATTCATAGAGATTCTTTGTGGAAAATTCTGAAGCAATATGGTTTACCATCAAAAATCATAAATATTATCAAAGACATGTATGATGGTTACACATGTGCAGTTCGAACAGAGGAAGGACTGAGCGAATGTTTCCCAATAGAAACTGGAGTTAAACAAGGATGTATTTTATCGCCCTTGTTATTTGGAGTTGTTATGGACTTCATAATGAAGAAATGCTGCACTGGTAATAAAGGCATCGAATGGATACAATGAGACCATTTGGAGGACCTCGACTTTGCTGATGACATAGTCCTCATCAGCAGTCAGATAAAAACAATGCAGGAAAACACAAATGAACTATCATCAATAGCCAGCAAAATTGGGCTTGAGATCAATCATGAAAAGACTAAAGTCATGAAAAGTTTAATTCCAACAGGTGACAAAATATACATGGAAAACAAACCAGTAGAAGAGATCGATCACTTTATCTATCTTGGAAGTCACATTGATCGAGAAGGTGATACGAGCAAAGAAATTAGAATTAGAATAGCTAAAGCAGCAATGTCTTTCAGAAGCCTTGAAAAGTTGTGGAAATCAAAACTCATCAGTACAAACACAAAACTTAGGCTATTCAAATCAAATGTACTATCAACCCTTACGTATGTGTGTGAAAGCTGGAAAACAACAAGAGATATAGAAACAAAGTTGAACACATTTGAAAATAAATGTCATCAAATCTTTAAAAGAAAACTGCTAAAACAAAAAATTCATATAGGAGAAGGTGTATCTTGGTCTACGCCCTATGGGCCGGTTACGGCTCGAAAGGTCAATAGATAGATAGATAGTCCCCATCTTGATTGAATATTGATGCGAGAGACAAGAGCAGCAGGATTTGGCTCCCTCAATGAGATAGAGCTGCTTGCACAGAACAGAAACAGCTCACGGTGTGCACAGAGCACTTAACTCAGTAGCTCCTGCAACAAGCCGGACTTGGAATATGAGGAAACTGCAAAAAGGAACACTTTTCATACATAGCCTTCAATGGTTCCTGCCGCCTATCCACCATATTGACAGGAAGCTCACGTCCTCCTGAAAATGATGATTGTCATAATTTTAAAAAATGTAAAGCGCTTGATGATGTTAGGCCATCGTTCTTGACTCCAATTCCGAACATATAAAACACAGTTAGTCGTCAGATTATCCCCGTCGCACATCAAACAACAGACCGTAAGATTAGCATATGGCCAGTCTAGGGATGTACGATGAGCCATTATGATGATGTAGCACACATAACAATGGCTGCGCCCATAGATTCCCGATAACTCTAGTGAATGCAGCTACAATGAACAAAACACTGTGCAAATTCCCTAAAGAGAAAAAAACTTTGACTAACTTGACATTCTTCTACATACATCTCTCAAATTAACTTTTGGGTAAAAAAAAATTGTTTCCTGTTTGGGATGATTCCTGATTGGGCTTAAGGGTGAAGCTAGCGCCCAAAAATAGGGATGGTGAACTTGTATCTTTCAGTTCTTCAAATTTGGATGAAAGTCTGGCTTTCAAATGTTTCTACATTGCAGAAATAGTGTATGACTCTTTACCTCTGGATATTTTTGCAGAACGCTGATTGCAATTTGCACAATTTCATTATCTAGAGTCTGAAAATAGTTCCAGAAAATGCTTGAGATGCTGCCACCTCATGGATTGATATTAGTTGCAGGCTACAGTTTTCACAAGATAATTAGCTCATAAATATGCGAAGTAGCAGTAGTAGCCTCCGTCAGTCATAGTTGACTATGGATTTTGTAGTGTTCCTAGAAATGTATTTTTTTTTCACCGTATATTCTCATTTTCTATGAATCTGTCTGTTTCTGCTTCAATTGGAGCTTTAGAGTATGTTTCCAAAGATTGTGATCTGCAACAATTTCTTCCCTGGTTTACGTTCAGAGTCTTTATGTCATGTTTACAAATGTCTATAAATTAAAGTTTTGGGTGCCCCCTAGTTCTTTTGCCATCAGCTAGTTGTTCATAGAATAGGAAAGAACAGGAATAGCAAAAAGTAATTTTAATGCCTTGAAAAATATACTAACATCAAAACAAATAACACCAGGGCTAAAACCAAGAATAGCAAAATGTTACATCTTCTCAACATTCCTGTATGGTGAAGAAACATGGACATTAGACAAGAAACCAGAACAGAAAATTTAAGCCTCTGAAATGTGGCTATATAGAAGAATAGGTAGAATTGGATGGAAAGAAAAGAAAACAAATGATGAAGCCTTAAAACAACTAAAAATTAAAAGAGAACTACTAAATACAATTGAAACAAGACAAATGAGATTTTTTGGGGCATGTTAAAAGACACAACAGCCTACTAAAAGTAATCTTGGAAGGGAAAATAAAAGGTAAAAGAGTCAGAGGCAGACCAAGACTAACATAGACGAGTAACATCAAAAGATGGACAAGTCAGCCTATGACAACCTGCAGCATCAAAGCAAGAGACAGAATGGAATGGTGCTCCATGGTGACCAACCTTTGATGCGGAGATGACACTCAATGATGATGATGTTGAGTTGTCCATAGAGTATATCTTATGGTATGCTGCCATTTTTCATATGGTGTAAGTGGCCATGCCAGCATAACCTATGTAGTTTGAGCAGTGTGTAAATGTTCAGGATGCCTGTGCGAGTGAGGACCTCCATGTTTGTCACTTTGTCCTTCCAGGTGATACCATGAATATGGCGCACAAATCACATATAAAATGCATTTAGCCTTCTCTCCTGCTTTGCATAAGTTTTCCATGGTTTTCTGCCATACTATTACAAACTAAATATATATAAATACTGTAATTAGTAAATAAAACCATGTAATAACAAAGTGCGGGGAAATGAGATTGAGACAAACAATAAAAAGAGATAACACCATGCACAGACTGAATGGGTGGGCAAGAGAGAAGCTGCAAAGAGTAGAGTTGAAACACTGAGCTGTTGACAAAGTAGCACTGAGTATTTCAGTCGATAGACATTTAAGTCATGTGTTCAATAAAAAGTAAGTAGAGAGTCCCATCACGCCATGTGGCATATAGGGAATATGGCGTTAGTGACCATAAATTTTACAGACCTTCTGCATGATTTTTGGGGTAATGTGGTCGGTATTATGCCTGTGCTGCTTTACTTTCCCAGAAAAAAATTTGGTACCCATTTAAGGCTGGATGAACTTGGAAGCCGTCGGTTGGGATCAAACCCTACCTCTTGTCCTTTGTAATCCAGTTCACAAACCACAGAGCTATCACAGCTCCCATGTGCACAATGCAGCATTTATATGCCTTAGCATGAGTTGCTAGAAGCCTCCAGAACTAAAAATTGTAATTCCACTTGATGACATACTTAATGCAATGTTGCAGTCAATGCTATCAGATCCAGTTAACAGTGAAATTGCAATAATCACTATTTTTGTTGTTATTTGGTTATGGAAGGCCCCGGTATCACTGCAAACGAATTAAAATCTATAATTGCTCAACCGCCCATGCCAGCGTAATCATCCGAATCTCATCTCCCAAACAAAGAAATGTAAATGTAGTCCCCATTGTAGCAGTCTCAGCACATGCCAAAAGACATAAGGTGAAACCGCGCAGAAAGTGAACACAGCCAACTGTTCCCTGTCATACGATATCATCATTCATCATAAACAATTGGAATATCAAAACATGATAAAAACGGATTTATCCACCATATACCGGGAGTTCACATCCTCTTGAAAATGATGATCGTTGCATTTTTTAAAAATGTATAGCGCTTGATAATGTTAGGCCATCGTTGTTGACTCCAATTCCGAACATATAGACACACAGTTATCCTTGTCGCACATCAAACAACAGACTGTAAGATTATCGTACGGCCGATTGTTGATAACAACAATAATGATGACAGTGATCCAGATATCAGATGACAGTGATCAATTTTGTTGTTGTTAGTGAATGCTTCTATTGAACATCAATGGAGTTAAAACAAATATTTCCAAAGTTAAACAGTTTATTAAGTTAGGATTTGAATGAACAAAAGCATGAAGATTTGAGTTTTTGAATCTTGAATTTTTTGTCAAGATTTGTAGCATTTGAGGATTCAAATCTCAGTAGACAGTGGTGAGCAAGAATTAAACTATTTTAAAAAGATTCATTAAAAAAAATAAGAACTCATTTAAAAGAACTTGTAGTAGGTTGAATGTGTTGCTGTTTTGTGACTTTTATTTGTCTTCTTTTGGGTTTAGTTTTCTGTGCTTAAAAAATTGCACAGAAAGAGGAATTGTTTCCATGAATCTGTCTATCTTGAGGCTTCAATTCAGTTCTTAGCTTTCTGCACAGTTCACATATTTATAGGACATGTTCTGGAGATATACAGACTGTACCACAAAGCATCTTCATTCATAGAGCACATGTGTCTCATTTTCACAACTGGGTATCATTGCTGTATAGGTTAATACATTCTATCTTCAAAGGGGGAAGTTAATGAATCTTCAGTCCATGTTCTTATTGACTCTAAGTGTACCTACAACACAACAGAGGCTTTTATTAGTAAGAGTGTGCAACCTGGTCAAGATCTCCGAGGGAACTGGTGTGTGTGTGTGTGTACATACTTGTGGATCAGTATCAGCCCCATGTGGTAAAATATCCTGCTCTTCCAAATATTCAAGTATTCAGGACATAGCAATTTCGATTAATCTAGAAGTACTGAAAAATGTTTCTAATTTAACAATGTAAAGTCACTTCTAGAACTCTAATAGAAGTCTACAGTTTCAAATTATCTGCTTTTCATCTTTAAAAAAAACATTTTTCACGGCTTAATCCCATTAGTGGGATCTGCCAGGGGACTTTTAGGACCAGAGAATAAAGGTCGCTTGTCCTGAGCACTCACCACAAAGTGTTTGTAACTAGTTTTTATTCCATCCCCAACAGAAAAAACTTTTGACCCTAATGGGATTCGAATGCACATTTTCCTGATTTGAAGCATAATGAATTATCGATTTAACCACCCGCTTTCCTCTCCCTGCTTTTCACCTGAGTAAATAAGCCTTGTTTGGCACAGTTGCTTAAATTTAAAAAAAAAAAAAAAAAAAAAAAAAAAAAATCATTTTTACTTTCTTATTATATAGTTTCATGTTCTCTGCTCTCTTCACAGCCTGTCTGAAGGAATCTATCTCTAACCAGACCTTCCACTTTATCTGTTAAATTGGAGGTCTCACTGATGTCTTGAAACCACCTTTATCCATATCTCACTTTCTTGGAATCATGCTTTTCATTATTGTTCTTTCCAGACTACTGTGCCTATTAATATGGCCAAAATATTTCATTTTCTTGTTTTATTGTTTTTAAGCCTGTTCTCTTTAATGCTCAGAGTTTTTAATGTCTTTATTTTTCTTTTATGCTACCAAAGGTATCATTTTACTTTACACATATTTAATATTGCAAAAAAATTAGCATAGCAGAGGTAGCAAAAGTGCTCTGAGATTATAGTGTCATCTCAAATGTTTGAGTCCCTTGCAGAATTATCACATTTTTTTCCACCAACCCCAAATTTTATGGTGAACAAAACTGAGAACCTAGTTATATCAGAGATAGATCTTTAAAAAACTTCAGCTTTTTTTTTTTCTTCGTTCGCCAGCTTTTACCTCTGATGAGAGGTCCATAGAGACTAGGAGCTGATTTATGTGTGTTAATTTGGAGGTACTCATATTTTTTCCATTCATGAGTAATTGACGTTTTAAGCTGGGCCTCACTGCTGAGACCAACACAGAGAGAAATCATAAATAAAAATCCCAACTGGTGCAGCTGGGATTTGAACCTACAATCTCTCTGTCTCGAGGCCGGCATCTTGCCTTGAGACCAACCGTCAGAAATTTCAAAAACTCCTATTACCTTCAAAAAATTGTATTCATCAGCTTTCTGACATCGCCTCAGTGGGTCCACACAGAGTTTATATCTTGTGCTGAGATCTTCAAGTGTGATCAGGAATTATTAGGTCTCATCATATTAGGTATCAATCATTAGGTATTAATGAACATTTTCCATTTTTAATGATGTCAGTTCTATCTGCAGGTTAAAGAACATGATAAAAAATATAATAATTTTAACACATGACACTTCATACTTACTGTCAAATTTTGTTCCCCACCACCAGCCTTAGAATGAGTCTTCAGATCTGTCATGTCTTATTACAGGCGAATCTCATTTAAATTAAGGAGGCACTGAATACATTTTTTACTCAAAGACATTTAAAATTCATTCCATTTTATTTTCATCCCTGTAAAGAATAAAGAAAGTTTAGAAAAATTGCAATTTCATATTCAGCAATACAGTTCATTAACTTCATTGACTTCAAAAAAGCATTCAACAACATTCGTAAAGATTCTTTGTGGAAATTTCTCAAGCAATATGGCTTACCATCAAAAATAATAAATATTATCAAAGACATGTATGAGGATACACATGTGCAGATAGTATAGAGGAAGGACTGAGCGAATGTTTTCCAATAGAAACTGGGATTAAAGAAGGATATATTTTATAGCCCTTGTTATTTGGAGTTGTTATGGACTTCATAATGAAGAAATGCTGCATTGGTAACAAAGGCATCAAATGGATTCAAGAAGACCATTTGGAGGACCTAGACTTTGCAGATGACATAGTCCTCATCAGCAGTCAGATAAAAACAATGCAGGAAAACACAAATGAACTATCATCAATAGCCAGCAAAATTGGGCTTGAGATCAATCATGAAAAGACTAAAGTCATGAAAAGTTTAATTCCAACAGGTGACAAAATATACATGGAAAACAAACCAGTAGAAGAGATCGATCACTTTATCTATCTTGGAAGTCACATTGATCGAGAAGGGGATACGAGCAAAGAAATTAGAATTAGAATAGCTAAAGCAGCAATGTCTTTCAGAAGCCTTGAAAAGTTGTGGAAATCAAAACTCATCTGCACAAACATAAAACTTAGACTATTCAAATCAAATGTACTATCAACCCTTGCATATTCGTGTGAAAGCTGGAAAACAACAAGAGATATAGAAACAAAGTTAAACGCATTTGAAAATAAATGTCTAAGGAAAATACTTGGTATAGCATGGAACGAATTCAAAACAAACGAGGAAATTAGAGGAAACTAGGAAATCACCAATCAACCACTAATATCTTCAGTAATCTAGAAAAGATGATGGTCATATGTTGGACATGTAATTAGGAGAGATAATAACCAAATAACAAAGCAAGCCCTCATGTTGCTATACTTTTCACAATTTTGTTATAAAATAATTCTAGTGTTGTTTCTTGGTTTCCCTTTACAATTATTTTTACTAATGTATTTATTATTTAAATAAACCTGTACCCATTGAGGAAAAAAAAAATAATTTTTAAAAAAATATTTAAAATTTGGCTTCACTACTTTGGTCTGCCAGTGACATCTATAGAAGTAAGTCTGACAAAGACCGTTCTGCAGGAAACTGTAAAAGGAGGGAGGAGAGGTAGACAGAGAAAGAGATGGGAAGATAACATCAATAAATGAACAAGCCTGACTTCACAGAGTTTCAAAGAGTGACTGAAGATAGAGATAAATGGAGAAGGTTGATGAAGTCTGTCAGTAGTGCTTTAATGACCCCCAGGGTTACAGAGTGAGAAAGGAAAAAATGTCATCAGTCACATACAATGAGAATAGTTCTACACAAAATCAACACTATAATAACATTTATCATTCATAAACACTGATCTGATTAACTTTATACTTACTTGACATGCCTCTTTCAAGCACAGAGTGAGTTTTAAAGTTAAATTATCATGCAGACACAAAGGCATATAAGCACAAGTAAAATGAAAATTGCTCTACATTTTGAAAGGCGTATGGAGAATATGATGTCAGTGACCATATTTTTCCATAACAATTAGCACATTTTTGGTTGATTTAGTTGATATTGTGCACATGCCACCTTTATTTCCTAGAAAAATCTCTGGTATTCATTTTTACAGGGTGGGTAAACCTTGGAGCCTTGTCAGTCAACACGATACCCCAAAAAAAATCATGTGCCAAAGGTCTGTAAAAATTATGGTCACTAACACCTTATTCCGTATATGCCACTTGGCGTGACAGGGTCAATCCTTTCAAAGGTATTTTATAAAATCTCACCATTTGGCTCTGTTCTGTTCAAGCAACTCTATCTCATTGAGGGAACCAATTTCTGCTGCTATTGCCTCTCTGATCAATGTTCTTCTCAGTGTCTCTCTGGGTCTTCCTCTTTTCCTCTTACCTGTTGTTTCCAACATGAGGGCTTGCTTTGTTATTTGGTTATTATCTCTTCTCATCACATGTCCAACATATGACCATCGTCTTTTCTAGATTATTGAAGATATTAGTGGTTGATTGGTAATTTCCTTGTTTCCTCTAATTTCCTCGTTTGTTTTGAATTCATTCCACGCTATACCAAGTATTTTCCTTAGACATTTATTTTCGAATGCGTTCAACTTTGTTTCTATGTCTCTTGTTGTTTTCCAGCTCTCACATGCATAAGTAAGGGTAGATAGTACATTTGATTTGAATAGTCTAAGTTTTGTGTTTGTGCTGATGAGTTTTGATTTCCACAACTTTTCAAGGCTTCTGAAAGACATTGCTACTTTAGCTATTCTAATTCTAATTTCTTTGCTCGTATCACCTTCTCGATCAATGTGACTTCCAAGATAGATAAAGTGATCGATCTCTTCTACTGGTTCATTTCCATGTATATTTTGTCATCTGTTGAAATTAAGCTTTTCTTGACTTTAAGTCTTTTTATGATTGATCTCAAGCCCAATTTTGTTGGCTATTGATGATAGTTCATTTGTGTTTTCCTGCATTGTTTTTATCTGACTGCTGATGAGGAATATGTCATCAGCAAAGTCGAGGTCCTCCAAATGGTCTCATTGTATCCATTCGATGCCTTTATTACCAGTGCAGCATTTCTTAATTCTATTGACCTTTCGAGCAGTAGCCGGCCCATAGGGCGTAGACCAAGATACTCCTTTTCTTATCTGAATTTTTATTCTAGCAGTTTTAAATTCTTTTAAAGATATTTTATCAAATCTCGCCATTTGTCTCTGTTCTGTGCAAGTAGCTCTATCTCAATGAGGGAGCCGGTTCCTGCTGCTTTTGCCTCTCTCATCAATTCTTAATTATGAAGTCCATAACAATTCCAAATAACAAGGGCGATAAAATACATCCTTGTTTAACCCCAGTTTCTATTGGGAAACATTCGCTCAGTCCTTCCTCTGTTCGAACTGCACATGTGTAACCATCATACATGTCTTTGATAATATTTATGAATTTTGATGGAAGCCATATTGCTTCAGAATTTTCCACAAAGAATCTCTATGAATGTTGTTCATAGAATTATTAATTGAAGTTAATTAAGTACAAAAGGTTTTTGCTTTTCAATGTGTTCCTCCAATATAAGTCATAGAGTAAAAATGTGGTCAAGGCAGCTTCTCCATTTTCTAATCCAAGCCTGTTCTTCATGCATTTCTGTATCTATTGAATCCTTTATTCTATTCATGATGATTTTGCAGAATAACTTTGAGGCAACTGACAAAAGTTATTGAGTTATTGAGTTATTTGCGGGTCATCATCATTGCACTCCGAACATGTCCATAGGTGCTCAGATCCCCTCCTCAGCAATTCCCTCAGTGTCCAGCGACTGACGACTCCAGTTCTATGTTGGTTGATAAGTCTTCTTACATGGCCACCAAGTTTCTCATTTCTGGCCGTGCCCATCTTAACTCCCATTTCCATCATCCGAAGAAGTGACGTTGATCTGTGTTTGTCGAAGTCCTGTGCTCTTCCAACATCTCGAAGGGCATTGATGATGTCCGCCCGATCCATCGGTTGCCCGTCCTCAACGACAGCGCAGCTAGCCAACCTGTCCGCTCTCTCATTTCCCCGTACTCCCGCATGTCCAGGGACATAGACAAAGGTGACCTTACGTATTTTGGATTTCTGCAACGACTCTACCCATTGCATGTGTACAAAGCCTGCCTTTGACAAAAGTGTCACGCCTCTCCAGTTGTTGCAATCTTTGAGATTGCCCTTTTTTGGGATCTTAACAATGATTCCTTTTTTCCACTTATGAGACACCTACTCTACTTTCCAAATGATGTTGAACATTTTCTGGAGGTGTATTAAATTATGGCTATCAATTGCCATGAGGATCTCAGCTGTTAACTTATCCTCTCCAGCAGCCTTGTTGTTGCCCATACACTTTAAGGAGGTCTCAATTTCGCTCAAAGGTGAAGTCATCTAAATTTATATCTAGTTCTGCTGCTGGTGTTTCAGCTTCAAAATCTATTAAATTGTGGGGTAGAGGACGGTTAAGAATTTCTTTGAAGTGTTCTGCCCATTGTGCTTTTATGTCTATGCTTGTTGTTAGCATCAAACCAGATTTGTCTAGAATTGGTGCTCCACTGGATGTATAGGTGTTTGTCAGCAACTTTTGTACAGTATAGATAGTTCTACTGTCTCCTGTAATTGCAGCTGTCTCTGCTTTCTCTGCCAAATTGTCTATATAAGCTCTTGTATCTCTTCTTGTCTAATTTTTTTACTTTGTTGTCTAATTCTTTGTATGTCGCTTTTGCCAAGACCTTTCTAAGATCTATCTTTACACTAGTCATGGCCCTCTTTGCTTCTCTTCTTTCTTTGATGTATTTCCATGTAGTGTCTGTTATCCATGCTCATTTTTCAATTTTCTTCAGTCCAGTGCTTGATTCTGCTGCTGTCATTAGTATTTTGCTTTGTGAGTCCCACATTTCATTGATATCTATGTCTATTTCACCGACTCTGCATAACAATTACTTAGCACTATGTTAAACTTTTTCTTTATGGCTTCATCTTTCAGTTTACGACTATCAATTTTATATATAGTTGATTTCTTCTGTTGGCTTTTAAATGTTAGTCTTATTTTCCCAAAGCACAGGTTTTGGTCACTATTAACATCAGCATCTCTTATATGCGTACACCTATCAATGATGATCTGAATTGTTGTTTAATACATAGGTGGTCAATTTGATTTGAAGTTCTATCATCAGGAGATATCAATGTTGTTTTGTGTATATTTTTGTGTGGAAATAATGTTCCACCTATAACTAAATTTTCTATTAAATATAATTCTATTAATCTTTCTCCATTCTGACTTGTATCACATCCTTTTCTTCCCATTACATGTTCCACTTCTGCGTTGTCTTTTCTCACTTTGGCGTTGAAGTCTCCTATTACAATTAAAAGATCGTGTTTTGGTATTTTGTTTATAAGTTGTTGTAGTTGGTTATAAAAATCGTCCTTAACTTCATCATGAGCTTCGTTTGTAGGCGCATAACATTGAATAATTTAAAGTCTTCCATATTTTGTTTTGTAGCATGTTCGTATCAGACGGCTAGTTACCGGTTCCCATTCTAATAAATGATAATAAATAATAATAAATTAAAATCAATATTCATAGCCCTACCAAAGAAAGAGATTGAATGCAATGATCATCGCACAATAAGCCTTATGAGTCATATGACTAAGATATTACTAAGAATCATCATGTGAAGAGTGCAAAGCAAAATCAGTCCAGAAATTAGTGATGAACAGAGTGGTTTTGTTAGAGGTAAAGGAACAAACAATGCCATATACATCATAAGATGTTTAGTAGAAAGAGTCATAGAGGTGATAACAGATCTATTCTTATGTTTCATAGATTATACCAAAGCATTTGACAAAGTAAATCACCAAGAAATAATCAACATTTTAGAAAGCATAAACATAGACAGCAAAGATCTGGGGATAAGAAAGAACATGTACTGGCAACAAACATCGGCCATAAGAACTGGAAACCAATTGGGAATGTTTCAACAAATAAAACAGGGTGTTGGGCAAGATTGTGTGCTGTCACCAGATTTGTTTAATATGTATAGTAAGATTATTTTAAGATCTATAAGGGGCATGCCTGGAATAACAATTGGAGGTCATAATATAAATAATCTAAGGTATGCTGATGATATATTCTTAATCGCTAAGAGTGAAAATGAGTTACAAAAAATATTAGACATTATAGTGAATAAAGCAAAAATAAGGGACTCAGCCTTAATAGCAAAAATACAGAAGTAATGGTAACAACAAAGAAAAAGACATCACCTCAGCTCAGTGCAAAATAAAGACAAGTGGAGCAATATTAAAGCAGGTAAATGAATTTAAATATTTGGGAACTTTGTTATCCTCAGATGGAAGATGTACAAAGGAGGTGAGATGCAGAATTGCTCAGGCAAATGTAGCTTTCCAAAAAATGAGAAAGTTACTATGCAATCCATTTTTGACAATAGAAACAAGAAAAAGAGTTCTTAAATGTTATGTAGAGCCGGTCTTAACATATGGATGTGAATCATGGACAATAGGACAACAGACAAGAAAATCACTGGCGTCTGTAGAAATTTGGTTTTATAGAAGAATGTTGAGAATACCATGGACAGCTAAGAAGAGTAATGAAAGCGTTCTGAGGGATGCCAAAGCAAAAAGAGAGATAATTTCCAATATTAGGAAGAAACAATCATCATTTTTTGGCCATGTTATGAGATGGGAACAGCTAGAATATACTGTAACAAATGGGAAAATTGAGGGACGAAGAGATAGAGGGAAGCAAAGAGAAATTATACCAGACAGCTTAAGAGAATGGCTTGGCAGATGGTCAACACCAAAAATGATAAATAACTGTCGAGATCGAAAGTTGTGGAGAGACATGATCACCTACGCCAGCAGGCATGGTACTTGATTATGATGATGATTATATATATGTGTGTATGGTGTGTGTGTGTGCACATGCGTGCGTGCATGTGTGTGTGTGTATATATATATATGTGTGTGTGTTTATGTATATTTTCTAGCTCACTGTGGAGCACAGATCTTCAATAAAAACTTTCAAAGTCATTCTGTTTGGAGCCATTCTCAATAGATAGTTCCATGTCATTCCTATCTTCTTCATCTTTATTTCCCTAAGTTCTTTAAGTGCATTTTGGCCTTTCCTTTTGTCTTCTCCAAAAATATATAAAAAAATAGGGCCTGTTGTGTGTCTTAACATCTGAGAAATCTTGGAATCTTGAGAAATTGATGTATCTTCAAAGTAAATGAAAATGTAACAAATTTCGAAACTGTTTCAAAACAAAAGGAAAGGAAGTTTTTTTATATATTAATATAGTCGACAGTTATTCTTTTGCTAAACAACTAGTAGCTGCTAAATTGTTCAACAAGAAAAGTTTCACTAGTTTTAAGAATAAACTGCCTACAGAAGAGATAGGACTGACCACTGCAGCATATCTCTTGATGGAAAAAGAAAAACTTGAGAGTATTCTGGTAGATCTGATATGCATGAATATTGCAACTTAATTGAAAATTAGCTTTGAAAGTAATTTTAGATGGTGTTCTTAGTGAAACCATGAAACTAATAAAAATCCTCATCACAATTCTCATGACTACATCAGATTCTGAACAATGCTTTTTGATATTGAAAAGAATGAGAACTTTTCTAAAAAGCACCATGAATAAAGAAGGGCTAAATGAACTTTCAATGATTTCAACAGAGAAAAATTTCCTCATCAGTCATCCAGAAATCAAGGAGAAAGCCTTTTCACTGAAAATAAAACTACAAGAAAAGGATGTCATTTTTTAAATGGATGGATCAAGCTGAACAGGAACAATTTATATGTAATTTAAAAATAAATTCTTTGTTCAGGCTTTTATCATTATATATAAGTTTTCTTTCTCTGTGTGTATGTATTTCATTTTGTACAATAGTAAAATAACACCTAACAATTTTCTAAAGTAGCACACCCACTAATTTAGGTCAAAGTTGCCACTGCAGTAAAGGATAAGAGAGACCAATGGATTTAGTTCATGAAGGAGGTGGCAGCAGACAAAGCACTCTATTAAGTTTTGGTTCCTTTATGCTCTCATGCAAAAAGAGAGCTAATTTCCAATATTAGGAAGAGACAATCATAATTTTTTGGCCATGTAATGAGAAGAGAACAACTTGAATATATTGTAACAACTGGAAAAATTGAGGGACGAAGAGATAGAGGGAAGCAAAGAGAAAAAATAACAGACAGCTCTAGAGAATGGCTTGGCAGAAAGTCAACAACAGGAATGAAAAATTGCTGCCGAGATCGAAAGTTGTGGAGAGACATGATCACCTACACCACTAGGCCCGGTACTTGATGATGATGATGCTCTCATGAAGATGACAACATGTTCTAGAGCTAACAATGTCATCAACGACAATGAAGGCAGTATACTGCTCATTGATGAGCAAAAGGCAGGGCCATGCTGGAGAGGTACATTACACAAACAGATCATGGAGGCATGGATTAACACCAGATGGTTATAAACACACTTTCAAAACTTTGGAACAAGTACTCCCCAAGTACTCAATCAGTTTTGAGGATGTAGTTTGCATGATCAGAAATGCCACAGACAGAGCTCCATGGCAGGATGGTATAATATACAGTCTTTTAAAGAAGGCTGAACCTAACATTGTAATGAAAATTACTACAGACTTTAATCAGAACATCATAACCGGAGACATCCCAGAAGAATGGTTGCATAACTATGTGGTTCTGCTTCCTAAACCAGGCAAAAATAAGTCCAGATTTAGCGGATATTGCATTATTACCATGAAGAATGCCTGTGCCAAGCTTCTAGAAAAAGTCATCATAAAGGATACTGGCCAAACACACAAGGTAGCTATAGGCAGGACAGGGATACTGATGCTAATGTCTCCATCCTTGCTTATGATGTCTACGAATAATTTCAAAAGAAAGAGGAGTTGGCACACTCACAGCCCTCGATCTTGAGGATGCATACAATCGAGTGGACTATGGCACACTCATATACCTACTTAGTGAGACAGGCTTTGACCCACAGCTCATGCACTGGGTGGCATCAGTTCTGATGTGAAGGAAAATGGTGCTACGTTTCAGTACCCGGATATCTGTGCCATCATATATCTCACTGGGGTTACATCAAGGATCACTATTATCACATATTTTGTTCAATATATACACTGCCAAGGTAGCATAATTGATAAGTGTTGGACAAGATCGCCCGTGCGCTGCCAGGGCCCAAAAGGGGAGTACAGAATAGCGGCGCTGTGCCCTATCAGGCATGTTCGTAAGAGGTGAGAAAAGAGGGTTGGGCATGGGACTGGCTATCCCATACTGTGAAAAAAAATAAGCCGAAAAAACTTCACAAACATGGACAAGTCAAACAGAGAAAAAGTAAATGCTCCATCCAGGAAAGATAAAGGCTCTCTGTCTAAGAGATGTATGACACAAGCCGGAGAAAGCTGTAAAGAGTCCGGGTTGCCGAATCACCCTTTGTCTACCAGGAAATCCTCCAGAATTGGCACCTGGAATGTACATACCCTAAATGAACAGGGAAAAGCTACTCAGGTAGCAGCAGAAATGACAAACTACAAGATGGATATTCTAGGAATGTGTGAAACAAGATGGCTAGGAATGGAAAGAATAAAATTAAATACAGGAGAGATAATTTTATCATCAGGACACCAGGAACCTGGAGCACAACATAGTGAAGGGGTAGCTATAATGCTATCAAGGAATGCACAGAAGACACTAATAGAATGGGAAGCAGTAGGACCAAGACTAATGAGAGCAACATTTAAAACAACCAAAAACAAAATAAAATTACACATTATCCAATGCTATGCACCAACCAACAATAAGAATGATTTAGTTAAAGATGATTTCTATAAACAGCTACAATGTCAGATGGATGCAAAGCGAGCCAAGGATAGTATAATCTTGATGGGAGATCTAAATGCTAAAGTAGGATCAGATAACAGAGGCTTCGAAGAGATTATGGGAAAACATGGACTTGGAGATATAAACGAGAATGGAGAGATATTTGTGAATTTCTGCGCCCTTAATCAAGTGAGCCTAGGAGGAACAATATTCCAACATAAAAGAAAACACAAAGCTACATGAGTGTCACCAGATCATAGAACGGAAAATCAAATTGATCACATATGTATTAATAATAAGTTTAAGTCATCCTTACAGGATGTAAAATTATATAGAGGGGTAAATGTAGCTACTGATCATCATCTTCTGATAGCCAAACTTAAAATTAAATTAAAAAGGTATACTACAGCGAATAAGGGTAGAAAGTATTTCAATGTAGGGTTTCTTAAAGAACAAGGAATTAAAGATAAATTCGCAGTCACAATATCAAACAAATACCAAGTCCTCCAACAACTAGAAAATACAATAAATATAGAAGATCATTGGAAACAAGTAAAAGATATATGGAAAGAGACATACGAAGAATCACTGGGAAAAGAGAACACCAGAATAAGGCTTGGATGACAGCTGAAACCCTGGATAAAATTAAAGAAAGAAAGAACAAGAAAGCAGATATAAATAAAAGCAAAACGAGAAGTAATAAAGCCAAGACACAGGAAGCTTAGACAGAGGTGAACAAAGAAGTGAGAAGATGCATTTATAGGGATATGAGGAAATATATAGATGAACTAGTTAAAGAGGCAGAAGAAGCAGCAAATAATGGGAATATGAAAGAACTGTACAACAGCACAAAGAAATTAAGTGGAAAATACAAACAGATCAATGCCTTTATCAAAGATAAGAAAGGAAATCTGCTTAGTAATATAAGGGAACAAATGGAGAGATGGAAAGAGCACTTTGAAGAACTCTGGAACAGACCCAGCTCAAATAATCCTTCAGATATACTACCAGCAGAAGAAGAGTTACACATTAACTGTGGAAAACCAAGCAAAGAAGAAATAATGAAAGCCATCAAACTATTAAAAAATAGTAGCCACAGGACCAGATGAAATTCCTTCAGAAGCCATCAAAGCAGATATTAACACCTCTACCAAGATGTTACATAATCTATTAGATAAAATTTGGGAGAGGGAATAAATACCTAAAGACTGGAAAGAAGGTTATATGATCAAATTACCAAAGAAAGGAAGTTTACATGAGTGCACAAATTATAGGGGAATTATGCTACTATCAGTGCCAGGAAAAATATTAAGCAGAATCATTCTGGAGAGACTAAAAGAGGCCATAGAGAAACATTTGAGAGATGAACAAGCAGGTTTTAGGAAGAACAGATCATGTGCTGATCAAATAACTACTCTACGTATAATAGTTGAACAAAGTTTAGAACTAAAATCCCCACTTTATATTGGATTCATAGATTACGAAAAGGCATTTGATAGTTTAGACAGAAGAATGCTTTGGAAGTTGTTGAGTCATTACGGAATCCCCATAAAGTTTATTAACCTGATAAAAACAATGTATGAAGAAACGAAATGTAGTGTGGTGCATGAAGGACAGCTTACAGAAGTATTTGAAATAAGAACAGGAGTAAGGCAGGGATGCCTTCTGTCTCCATTTCTCTTTCTACTGGCCATAGATTGGATTATGAAAATAACTCAAAACAACAGAAATGGGTTCCAGTGGTCACTGACCAAACAACTTGATGATTTAGACTTTGCTGATGACATAGCTCTCCTATCACACAGCCATCAACCGATGCAGGATAAAATGAGTATACTTGATGAGAGATCACAACAGCTAGGACTGAAGATTAATAGAGACCAATATTATGAGAATTAATACAGTTGGCAATAACCAAATAAAATTAAGAGAAATACCTCTACTAGACGTACAATCTTACACATGTTTGGGCAGTAATATAGATAAAGAGGGAGGAACAGAAAATGATACAAAAATAAGGATATCAAAAGCAAGAGGAGCTTTCGTTGCACTGGGGAACATATGGAAATCCAAAGAAATTAGGTTAAATACAAAAATAAAAATGTTCAACTCAAATGTTAAGTCAGTCCTATTATATGGCTGTGAAACATGGAGAACAACAAAACTGACAATCATGAAGATACAATCTCTCATTAATGGATGTTTACGCAGAATAAAAGGATGGAAATGGCAGGACAAAATCACTAACATAGAATTATGGAAATGTACCAGTCAAATACCAGTGGATAAAGAGATAGTAGTGAAGACGATGGCGCTGGATAGGACACACACTGGGGAAGCCAACTGAGAGTATTACACATCATCATCATCATCATATGCTATGCCGGTTGGCCTAGGTGATCATGTCCTTCCACAATCTTCTATCTACAGTGCATCATATCAGTTCTGTTGTTGACTGTTTTCCATGCCATGACACCAAGCTATCCAGTATTTTCTCTCTTTGTCGTCCGCAATCTCTCTTTCCTTTTATTTTGCCAGTTGTAACCAAGTATTCCAACTTTCCTCTTCTCATGATGTGCCCAAAAAATGTTGATTGCTTCTTTCTGATGTTTTTTAAGAGCTCCCTTTTTGTGTTGGCCTCTTTGAGAACTTTCTCATTGGTCTTTTTAGCTGTCCAGGGAACTTTCAACATTCTTCTGAGAAATCCCATCTCTGTGACCTCTAATCATCTTTTCATTTGTTTGTCTATTGTCCATGATTCGCTTCTATAGGTCAGAATTGGTTCTTTATAGCATCGATGAACTGTCTTTCTCATTTCTATTGACATAGATTTGTTGCATAAGATATTTTTCATTTTCTGAAATGTTATTTTGGCCTGAGCTATTCTACTTTTTATTTCCGTGGTGCATCTTCCATCCGATGTTATTATTGTGCCCAAGTATTTGACGCGTTGCACTTGTTTCAAATTTGTCCTGTTTATTTTTATGCTGGATGCTGGTGATGATTGTTTCTTCGATATGACCATTACTTCTGTTTTCTTACTATTCAGACTGAGACCTTTCTTGGTACTTTCTTTTACTATTATGTCTATCCTTTCTTGTAGTTCATTCTCTGTCTCTGCTATTAAGACTGTGTCATCCGCATATCGCAAATTATTTATGTTGTGACCATTGACTACAATTACTTTTTTGTCTACTATTGATCTCATAATATGTTCGCTGTAAAGTGAAAACAAATCAGGCAACAGAACACAGCCTTGTTTGACTCTTTGTTTTATAAGTTGAAATTGTCCTGTTTGGTTGTTAATTCGTATTGCTGCTGTTTGTGGCCAGTACATGTTTTTTATGATTCGCAGATCCTTGCCATCAATGTTTAATTTCTCCAGCATATTGATTATTTCAACATGCTTTACTTTGTCAAATGCTTTTGTGTAGTCTATAAAGTACATATATAGATCTTTATTTAGCTCTATAGATCTTTCTATCATTACCTTAAGATGTATATTGCATTATTGGTGCCCCTTCCTTCCACAAATCCACATTGTTCCTCACTTATTTCTGGTTTTATTTTGTTTCTTACACGTCTCATGATGATTCTTAGTAATATTTTTGTCATATGGCTCATGAGGCTAATAGTGCAATGGTCTTCACAATCAGTGGCGCCTGACTTCTTCGGTATGGCTACAAAGATAGATTTTAGTAGATCTTTGGGTATGTGTCCAGTGTTATATATGTCATTGAGTAGTTTACACAACAGACCCTTTTTTGGAATCCCCAGGGGAAAAGACAAAGAGGAAGACCAAGGAATTCTTGGAGAAGACTGATAGAAGCAGAGATGAAGATGATGGGGAAGACATAGAATGATCTTAAAAGAAAGGCAAGAAACAGAACGACTTGCAAAGTGTTTGTTGAAGACCTATCCCCCTCTGGGAGCTAAAAAAGGTAGAAGAGGTTGGTAAAAGCATTAGAAAAGATTTGTTAAATATAGGATAATTTAAAAAAAAACACAGGGATCTTTTAAATTGACATCATACCAGGATTCTCATTATAACTGATTTCATTATAAGTGGATTCTATTGTAATACTTTTGACTGGACTAGAGATTTCAAAGGCTTTTACAAAGACTTCCCAAGGAAAATCTTTCTTTAGATCCATTGAGAAGTACGACTGAGTATGTGAATTTGGGTTCCTATAGATAGCAAGAGACTGGCCAGAGCTGTGAAGTTCTCGTGAAGACAACAGAAGAATCAAACGCTTGTAGGTGTAAAGAAATTTTACCCACAGGCCACAATGACTGTTTAATCTTAGTGATTTAAAAGACAATGCAAATCATTTGATTGTCTGCTTTTGATAGAATTCTAAATACTGGAACAATGCTATAAAATCACTGGGAGGGCATCTCTGAAGGTGTAAAGAAGGCTTGACCAAATGACTAACTTTAGATAATACCAAGTTATGACTCTTATTTATGGGCGATACTGGGGAAACAAAACTTAAAAAATAAAGCAAATGTCCAGGGGGTTTAAGTAATGAAATCAACACCAATATTGGAGATGGAGAAATTGTGGAGGATACCAGCACTGAGAGAACAGAGGGACACAAAGGTGCTGATACAGGCAGAAAAATTTGCATGCATGCCGAGACATCCATTGAAGGACTGATTCCAAAATCTTGCATTGGGACGACTTAAGAGAAGCAGTTTTATCCACCAAGCCAAGCGTATTAGTAGACAAACACCAGACATGCCAAGAGTTGTTAACTCCCTACTGGTAACCCCCCTACTGCCCATACCAGAACAGACTCCTTGGACAGAGGAATCAGGATTATCAATACAAATACGGACAGAAGTGAAAGGAAAAGTTGACAAAGAAGAGCATAATAGTCTACAGCGAAAAACAATAACTCAGTTTCCTGGATGAAGAATATCCAAAAGACCTATGGTTTCATGTGTACACAGATGGATCAGCACAGAATGCAGTAAAGAATGGGGGAGCAGGTGCATATACGAGCACCAAATAACACTAGGGATATGAATAAAATAGCAACAGGGAAATATTGTCACAATTATGATGCAGAAATACAAGCAATAAAGTTGGCAATAGAAAAACTGCTGAACAATAATCTTAGCCCACAGCCTGTAGTGTTTTTGACAGATGCAAGATCAGTACTCCAGGCACTACAATCCAGAAAATTACCACATCTGCAGACCTTATTGACTGAACTCTGTAAGCACCACAGGGTTGCCCTGCAGTGGATCCAATTTCACTGTGGAATACCAGGAAATGAGAAAGCAGATCAGTTGGCAAAGGAAGGTTAAACAGGCACACAACTAGATACACCGGTTACATACCATCATAAGAAACAGATAATCAAATCAATCAGAGGACCACAAGCCCCAAATCAGGATGCCTTTCATAATATGAATAGATATGAACAAGTTATCATTATACGCCTCAGAACAGGACACAATCGACTTCATAGTCACATGTATACAAAATTCAAGATCGGCACATCAACTACTTGTACATGCGGACAGGCGCCCCAGACTGCTGAACACATACTTCAAGATTGCACAGAATATAGTAGACTGAGGAAAATCCATTGGCCCATAGATACAACACTACAGACAAAACTATATGGGCCACTGCAAGAATTACAAAAGACAGTAAAATTTATACAGGCAATGACATTACAGATATAGACAATACTTTGGGCGAACAAAAGATAGATAGATAGACAAGGGTTTAAAGTCTTAGAGCAGTCTATAGCTGTGGAGTTTTGAGTTAAAGCCAATATTTTTTACTTAAAAGTTTGCAGTTTTTAAGTTCAGAGTTTTTATTTTTTCCTTGAATCAGGGGGTTTAGTGTTCTAGTTTCACTAAGAATTAAGTTATCAGAATTGTGTAATATTTATTAGTCAAAATATATAACGTTTTGAATGGCATAGTTTCTCAATTTGGAAGCTTTGGAAATGCTCTGGCATTGCGACAGATGGAACTAAAATAATGGTTGGCCTTACAACTGGATTAGTAAGACTTTTTTAAAGAAAAAGGAATAAATTGTTTGTCTTTTTCTTTGCATTATCCATCAGGAGAAAATCTGGCTTGTTGCAGGAGCTACTGAGTTAAGTACTCTGTGCACACGGTGAGCTGTGCATTTCATCTGTTTTGATTGTGTTTTGATATTCCGATTGTTTACGATGAATGATGATATCGTATGATGGAGAACAGATGGCTGTGCTCACTTTCTGAGTGGTTTCACCTTATGTCTTTTGGTGTGTGCTGAGACTGCTATAATGGGGACTACAGCTACCTTTCTTTGTTTGGGAGATGAGATAGTAATTCGGATGATTCCACTGGCACGGGTGGTTGAGCAATTATGGATTTTAATTCGTTTGCACTGATACCGGGGCCTTCCATAACCAGCAGGAGAAAGTTTATGGAACACAATTTTTAATTTAATGACACAATATAAAGTAGCAACAATCAACAAAAGCAGAATAAAGAACAAAGAAGTATAACTTATTAAAGAGATGACAGAGAGAAAAATTAAAATACTAGGAATAGTGGACACAAGAGTAAAAGGACAACAGGTAGAGAAAACACACAATCTACATGATAATATTCTCAGGAGTCGACATCACAGAAAGGGCAAAATATGGATGGGCTTTATCATAGACCCAGAACATGCAAAGAATATTCTAGAAATATAACACTACTTAGAAGAATCATTATAACCAGATTACTAGAAGACCAAAAAACCAATTACATACAAATCTATGCACCATGTAACAATAACAAAAAAGACAGTGAAGAATTATATAAGACACTAAATTAAATTGTCAATAAGACTTATAAAAGTGGAACATATTAGTGATATGGGATTTTAATAGAGGTCTTGAGAAACGTAACAGCAAAATCATAGATATTCTGGGACTCTTTGGTGATAAGACATCTTAAAGAAGTGAAAATAGAAGCAAACTTTTAAAATTATGTAACCAAAACAATTTGTATATCACCAACACAATCTTCAAACAAAGAGAGTTGAAAATATAAACCTAGTACAAGTGGAATGACACAATCTGTAGAAAGCAGAAAGATTTCATATTAACAAGAAACCAAACAATAAAAGAGTAATTGACAGCTGAGCTGTCGCTATAATTACAGATGAGACAAACCATAAAATGGTAATGATCATACTCAGACACAAAGAGAAGACACACAAACAAACAAAAGAAGCAAAAAGAACAGACAATAAAAATAAAACAATTAGAAGACCAAGATTCAAGGAAAAGTCTAGAAGAAAAACTATCAGAGGAAATTTAAAAACTTCCTAACACTTGGACCGAATTCAGACAAAAGATGAGCAGGGACTTCAAGACAGCCATAATAGACTTCTAGGAGGCAGTAAAAGCAACAAGAGAAAGAAAAGAGATGCACAATCCCATGGAACTCACAATTGACAAATAAGGACAGCCAATATCAACATATGCAACAGAAATGGAAAGAATGTTTCAAAGACTTATTGAACATGGCACCAACTACCAATATTACAACAAAAATCACACATGGATGCACAAACACTGAACCCAATATAATGAAAGAAAAAAATCAAAGAAGTAATCATATATGCACCATAAAATAAGGCACCCAGGGATAGACAACATACTAGTAGAAATAATAGTAGCAGTAGAAGAAACAGTAGTTACGTACTTCGTATAACATATTGTAATTACTTCTTCAAGACAATCATGAAGACTTCTACAAAGCAGTAACAGCAACAAGAGAAAAGAAAAGAAAACTGCGACCCCACTAAACTGATAAATGATAAAGAAGGTCAACCAATAGGTCTAGCAAACAACCAAGAAATGCAACTGAGATGAAAAAGAATATTTTGAAGATTTACTAACCTTAGATTATGATACAATTATATGGGGCAATCGAATCGCTTAAACAGACAGCTGACTTCATAAGAGAGTCTGGAATCCTACTCTGATTGAGACTTGATTGCAGAGAGAGAGAGAGAGAGAGAGAGAGAGAGAGAGAGAGTTTATGATACCTGTCTGTGACTGACGTGTTTACATTACCATAGTAAAAAATTTATTAAGACTTAATTGTAACTTTAACAACTCTAAAAATAGTGTTTTCTTTGAACTTTTGACAAGCTATGTGTTTAAACTAGGAGAGACACAAGGGCTTTGATTTCCTGTGTCAGGTTGATTTATGACCTGAATTTGACCGCTTATACCGGACACGTTACATTGTCTACCTATATGGATGGCATAAGTCCATCTGTATGTTCAACTATTCAACTACCTCATAGCATTATTCACTGCATTTCCTGAATTAGAAAGGGTTATTTGATGTCAGCCGACGACCAAGGAAATTTCCCTGATTACAGCAAAAAAAAAAAAAATAAAATTAAAAAAAAAGAAAAAAAAAGGGTAAACTTCTTTAAAATTAGGTTGGGTTCGATCCCAACCGACGGCTTCCGGTTCACCCAGCCTTTAATGGGTACCAGATTTTTTTTCTGGGAAAGTAAAGTGGTATGGGCGTAATACCGACCACATTACCCAAAAATCATGTGCCGAAGGTCTGTAAAATTTATGATCACTAACACCATATTCCCTGTATGCCACTTGACGTGACGAGGATACTTTACTTTACTTTCTTGAAAATTGGTGATTTTTTTCCCGCATTATACGAGATTGTATCTATCTCACCAAATGGGATGGGGATTAAAAATCCAACACCTAAGGAAAGAAATCCAACACTCTGGGGTCACCAGAAGTAGTAATTAGGAAAGTAAACAGATGGGGGAAATGTTTGATGGCAATCTGTCAAATTTTGAAGAATTTTTATTTGATGCTGTAATTTTTAACTACCCTATCTATATGAATTTATGAATCTATGAATTTAGATATCTGGGAACAATATTGACCTCAAATGATAGATGTACAACAGAGTTGAGATGCAGAATAGATCAGGCAAAAGCAGCTTTCCAAAAAATGAGGAAGATACTGTGAAACCTATTTTTGACAATAGAAACAAGAAAAAGAGTTCTTAAATGTTATGTAAAGCCAGTCTTAACAAATGGATGTGAATTATGGACAATAGGACAACAGACAAGAAAATCACTGGAGGCTGTAGAAATGTGGTTTTACAGAAAAATGTTGAGAATATCCAGGACAGCTAAGAAGAGTAATGAAAACGTTCTGAAAGAGGCCAAAGCAAAAGGCATGCTAATATTCAATATTAAGAAGAAACAATCATCATTTTTTGGCCACGTTATGAGAAGGGAGAAATGAAAAAAAATATAAAAACCAGTATGGTTAAAGCTTTACGTAACAATTGGACGACACAATTTAGAACAACGTTTCGGCCCAATAGACCTTCAGCAGGAACAAACAAATTACACACACACAGATATGTATTTAAAACAAAAAATAATAAATAATTTCGAACTAGAATGAGAAATTAAAATAAAAGGTTTTTCCTGCAGACTGTGTTGTGGGCAGAAAGAAAATGAAAGCCACTGTACACGCACCACCAAAGTGGTAAATGTACGCACACAGCACAAATTAAAAAAAACACCAGAAGTTCCCACACACAGGTTAATGTAGTAGAGGAAGTATATGAAAATCATAGCATGTGCTTATACTAATGTGCTCAAAAATGAGCAACAGAGAATATGCAATAGGGAAGGGACAGCCACAGGGAAACTATGTTTATGAGTGTGATACATTAATGCCTCATGGGGAAAGAAAACCCAATTGGACTATAAGGTGATTCTCCAAAGCAAACCGGCTACGGTTGCTGGAGTGGCAGTATTCTGTTGAACATCTGGAAGATGTTCACAAAACCTTTCCGCTAAACCTATAATTAGGAGTCTTCTAATAACAGATTAGTGAACAGGGGTCAGTACTCTTCCACACAGAAATAATTTATGTACCTAAATTCGTAAATAAGTAAAGTGACAAGTCTTAGAAATAGACAAATTAGCACTCAAACAAAACAAATAGTAACTGGCCGTTTATTTTTCATAAACAATCATTGTGGATCTACTCTGCTATGTCAAAAAATAAAATGATTCCCTCTCATCTTTATAATTATGAATTTATCGACTTATTAACTAATAGTTTAGACTTAGGAAATTATACTCATTTCAGTTTCACTTATTTTATTGACAATAATAATAATATTTTTTTATAAATAATAAATTAAGTGGCAATTAATTGAATGTACTTTGCAAGTGTAAGTAATTGTAGTTAACTAGGCATGTAGTTCAACTAACAAAACTACCTTGCATTTTAAGCCTACCAGCCTACCTAAAAGCTTTTAGTTTACTTAACTTAGTCGAGTTTAGTTTAGTTCTCTCCACGAGTGACTCGGAATCACTCTTAAATATTATAAATTTTTAATAAAATATATGAAATTATATTCTGTTTTACAGAGGCCAATAGTAGATATCTTTCGCATATATAATATTAAAGGATGTTATATCTGTTCTGTTTCTAAACAGAATTAAACGTCATGAATCCACAAACACAATAGTCTGACAAGTAGCGTTTAGTATTACCTATTTCCGCCATTATGGCATAGTATGTCGCCAGGCGATGAGCGAGGACTCATGGGAAGTCAGTCTGATCTAAGGGTGTGGACACACATTAAGCTGTCCAACGAGTTATTGATCTGGCCTGTGATCAAACCTTAGAGAACTGTTATAAAGCTATTTTGGGTTTGTTGACTGTTATTGATCCACCAGAATCCAACGTTTGACATAAGAGTTACCAGATTAAAGAAAATTAAGAAGAGCAGAACAATTGATATTACATATTTTCAGTAGTTTGTAGGTGGTGTAAACAAACAACCATGAATCAAATTGATCAAACTGCCATAATTTCATAATGTGATAATGTCTCGATTTTTCATTTAACTTATTTTATTTCTTCAGTGGTGAATCTAATTTATGCATATATTCAAAGCAAATGTTGTAAAACTCAGCGAACTGCTTTTGTATATATATTTTTGCTCTAATTCACTGTCTTTTGTGAATTCTAATGGTCCTTTTTTTACACGTTAACTTAAAAGTACGAATTGTTCAAGTCTATACAATTAATTTAAAACAGTTTGAAAACATATTTCAATAACTTCTTCAAGACAACCACGAGACTTCTGCAAATGAGTAAAAGCAACAAAAGCGAGAGAAAAAAAATGTGATCCCGCTAAACCCATAAATGACAAGGAAGGGCAATAGGCCTAGCAAACAACCAAGGGATGCAAAAAGATGGGGGAAATTATTTGGAGACCTATTAAACATGACACCAGCTACCAATTTTACAACAAAAATCACACAAGAATGCACAGGAACTGAACATAAACATAATGAAAAAAATAAATAAATAAAACATGCACCAAGAGATAAAACATCGGACAACACACTATATTCCATCCATCCATCCTAAAATAACCACAGAGATGCTGAAAAATCAAATAATCAAAACATATTCCACCTAAGAAAGTTATTTAATAACATTTTATATAGAGAAAAAGATCCTACAAACTAGAAGAAAGGGATCATTATCAAATTGCACGAAAAAGGCAATATTAAAGATTGCAATAACTGGAGCGGAATTACGCTTTTATCAGTAGCCTCCAAGGTTTTCTGTACACTCATACTGAAAAGAATAAAAGATGCTGTAGATATTATTATGGGCGAAGAACAAGCAGGATTCAGAAATGGAAGAAGCTGTCTTGGCCAAATATTCACGCTAAGGATAATACAAGAACATACAGAAAAACAACCATTAATCTGCAATTTCATTGATTAAAATAAAAAAAAAGCGTTTGACAGCATACATAGATTGTCTTTGTAGAACATCTTGAAACAATACGGAATACCATCAGAAATTATCATCATCATAAAATATATAAGACGGCTATACTTGCACGGTTCACACAGAGGAGGGAATAAGTGATTGGTTTCTAATTCCATGGCAAAAAAATAGGACTTAAAATCAACAGCGATAAAACAGAATAATGAAAAATAACAACACTCCAGATGGCAATATATATCTCAACACATCAGAAGAGAACGGAATTATCTGCTTGTGCAGCGAAAGACCCCTGTGCACAGGCTGCCATGGAAAAACGGATTATTAACACGCAAAATTCAGTTCCTAGTCTCTGGGGACTTCGCCTGAGGTGAAAAATATCAATCTCCAAGCATTGGAAAGAGATAAAAAATAACATTATTGTTCATTGAAATACAATCCATGTCATAAACTCATTTCTATATTTTATTTTTTTCCTTGTGAAAATTTTTATAATTATGCCTTTAAAAGGGCGCTGAAGTTCAGCTTGCCTTCGGGCGCCAGCAACCATACGGCCGGAGTAGTATAGGTGGCTGTGAACCCACCCCAAAGTGCACGTGCATGCACCGAAAGACAATAGATTTGGCACCGATACTACACGAAACTTGCACCAAATCCGTGCAAAAAAAAAAAAAAAAAATTTTTTTTTGAATTCGCTATTTTTTCGAAATTGACTATTTTTTGGGGGGTAATTTTTTTTTTTTTGGTTCGTCAGTTTTACGAAACGGTCTACTGTGTCTGAGAGATTAACTCAGGTAAATTCAAAAGATCGTTTCTCGCTGCTAATCGGCTTATCGTGCGGTTCGTGATCACCTCTCGCGGTGTGATATTTGTGAAAGAGTATTTTAAAAGAGTATATTTGAGAAAGTAAAAATTCAGAATTAGTACAAAAAATATGTATTTGTGAAAGTAAAAAAAAAAATCAGAATTATAAAAAAAAAAAAAAAATAGTCTCCCATCAGGATTCGAACACGGGACTGCGTGACAGGCCAGGCACTTACCACACGGTCCACTTCGTCACTTTGTCGAACGGTCCACTGCGTCTGACAGGTAAATTGAAAAGATCTTTGTCAAACAGTCCGGCTCAGGATATTTCAGTTAACCAACTCAGGTAAAACCCCGATTGAAAAGAAAACGGACTTCTGTTAAAAATAATAAAATATAATGATGAAAAATCAATATTTTTAAAAACTTAAAATGAAGGGAAATTTAAAATTATAGGCGATCTCGTAACTGATTGGGTCGCGGATCTCGCACTACATTTTTTTAGTTATCATGTACCACCCTCAACACCATCATCAACCCTTCATGTCATATCATCACCAACATACCACACAAAGTTTCAAATCGATTATTATTCGGCGGCGGTGGCATGTGAGGTGGAGGGGGGGGGGGGTATTAGGCGACAGGAGGCGACATGTAAAAAAAAATGCTGACAAGCAATGACGTTGAAGGGGTATTGTTAGGAAAAGGATTAGGTAAATACGACTAGCTCGCGGGCGGGAACGGGTTGGTCGGCACAGGTGTGTTATTGTAGTATCGCTAACATCATGTGCCAGGATAGCGGTTCTTGGGGAAAGATTATTGGTCGTGTGTGTTATCGCTACCAACATCATCCTCATGTGTCGTGTAGTAAGGTGTGCTAATATTAAATAGTGACGCTCGCTCTTTCTCATTCAATGTAAAGCAAAACAAAATTCTATATTTCACAACTTTATAAATACAATAAATATACAACATATATATTAGTCTGGTTGCTGATAATTTTAAGCGTCTGGGTTTCCTAAACAAACGCCCTCCATTTTGACAAAACCTTGATCAAAGCTGGAATAGGTAATCGGTGACTCTGCTGAAACATCCGGGGCATCCATATTGGCTGCCGGATCTGTCCCCCTCTGCCTTCATGTCCTATCATCATCATGTGCCACCCTCAACAACATCATCAACCCTTCATGGCCTATCATCATCATCATGTGCCACCCTCAACAACATCAACCCTTCATGGCCTATCATCATCATCATCATGTGCCACCCTCAACACCATCATCATCCCATCATGTCCTATCATCATCATGTGCCCACCTCAACAGCATCATCAAACCTTCATGTCCTATTATCATCAGCATCAGCATCATCATCAAGCCACACAAATTATCAAACCGATTATTAGTGACACATCATCATCATGTGCCACCCTCAACACCATCATCATCCCTTCATGTCCTATCATCATCATCATCATGTGTCACCCTCAACAACATCATCAACCCTTCATGACCAATCATCATCATCATGTGCCACCCTCAACAACATCATCAACCCTTCATGACCTATCATCATCATCATTTGCCACCCTCAACAACATCATCAACCCTTCATGCCCTATCATCATCATGTGCCACCCTCAACAACATCATCAACCCTTCATGGCCTATCATCATCATCATGTGCCACCCAAACAACATCATCAACCCTTCATGGCCTATCATCATCATGTGCCACCCTCAACATCATCATCATGTGCCCCCCTCAACAGCATCATCAAACCTTCATGACCTATCATCATCAAGCCACACAAAGTATCAAACCGATTATTAGTGACACATCATCATCATGTGCCACCCTTAACACCATCATCATCCCTTCATGTCCTATCATCATCATCATCATGTGCCACCCTCAACAACATCATCAACCCTTCATGACCTATCATCATCATCATGTACCACCCTCAACAACATCATCAACCCTTCATGACCTATCATCATCATCATGTGCCACCCTCAACAACATCATCAACCCTTCATGACCTATCATCATCATCCCTTCATGTCCTATCATCATCAAGCCACACAAAGTATCAAACCGATTATTAGTGACACATCATCATCATGTGCCACCCTCAACACCATCAGCATCCCTTCATGTCCTATCATCAAGCCACACAAAGTATCAACCAGCTAAATTCTCTCTCTCTCTCTCTCTCCGTCTCTCTCACATTCATGGTAAACCAAAACAAAATAGGCTCATACTAAAAAAGTCGACCTCAAAACCCTAAAAATCTACGCGTATAGTCATAATAGTTAGATACATCGAACAGATAGTTATATTCAAGGTCCAAAAAAAGTTTGGCCAAATCGCAATTATTTTACCCACAGAACACAAAAATATAGGCTCATATTCAAAAAGTCGACATCAAAACTCTACAAATCTACTTCCATACTCATACTAGTTAGACACAACGAACCGATCGTTATTTCTAAAGCCAAAAAAGTTTGGCCAAATCGCAAATATTTTACCACCATAACACACAAATTTAGGCTCATATTCAAAAAGTCGACATCAAAACTCTACAAATCTACTCCATACTCATACTAGTTAGACACAACGAACCGATCGTTATTTCTAAAGCCAAAAAAGTTTGGCCAAATCGCAAATATTTTACCACCATAACACACAAATTTAGGCTCATATTCAAAAAGTCGACATCAAAACCATAAAAATCTACTCACATAGTCATACTAGTTAGACACAACGAGCAGGAAGTTATATTCAAGGTCCAAAATGTTGGACCAAATCACTAAGATTTTACCACCATAACACATCCATGACCTCTCGAACCACGCACTTAACAAACTACAAACTTAATAAACCACAAACTCACGAACAATGAACTTAACAAACCACGAACTCACGAACCACAAACGTAACAAACCACGAACTCACGAAACACAAACTTAACTAACAACGAACTCACGAACCACGAACTTTAAAAACCACATACTTAACAAACCACGAACTCGCAAACAACGAACCACGACCATACGAACCATGGACTTAACGAACCATCAACTCACGAACAACGAACCACGACCCCACGAACCATGGACTTAACGAACCATCAACTCACGAGCAACAAACCACGACCCCATGAACCATGAGCTTAACAAACCATCAACTCACGAACAACGAACCATGACCCCACGAACCATGGACTTAACGAACCATCAACTCACGAACAACAAACCATGACCCCACGAACCATGGACTTAACGAAACATCAACTCACGAACAACAAACCACGACCCCATGAACCATGGACTTAACGAACCATCAACTCACGAACCCACGAACCATGGACTTAACGAACCATCAACTCACGAACCATGACCCCACGAACCATGGACTTAACGAACCATCAACTCACGAACCACGACCCCACGAACCATGGACTTAACAAAGGCAGCGTCGAGGAGAGATATAATTTGCGGTCTCTTGCTCTTCTGTTCGCCTCTGCTGCTGGTATGTTTCCTAGCGCTTCTAATTGTACATCGACCCATCTTTTTCGTGGCCCGCGACGTCCTTTCTTTGGCCCGCAGCGGATAAAAAATAAAATCAGGTTGTATTGAGCAAAATGTCCTGGGTAAAACTGATTTAAAATAAATTACATTTACTTCTACCGTGGAGAAAGCTAACTCAAATATTCCCTGGTAGTTTGTTTAAAATAAAGTATAATTATTGGTGGAAACATCCGAGGTAAATCAAAGAAGAATAACAGTACAAGTAGACCTAGCGATCGACTGAAACAAAGGAAGAAGCCAACGAATGGTTCTAGAACTGACTCTCGGTTGGGGAGCTCAAACAGTTTCCACCAAGAAATAATGTAAGTCACCCACCTCCTCCTCCCCAACACATTCACCCTACAATTATTTTACTTTCAGTTTCTTTCTCTTCAATCCTCTTTTCATCAGTCAAAATTATATATCCGATATGATCATTTTGATTTTGTAAAGTTACAGTGAACAGTTCCATTTTTAACAGGAAACAGTGCTATTGTTGTAGTCTGTGTTTTCATTGTTTGTTGCTTCGGTCGTGGTATAATATGAGCAATAAACGTCAATTAAATGAAAAAAATCAGATTTTTTCATGAGAAATGGGAACATGATTTTTTATTTATCAACAATAAGGATAGCAAACCGCAGTGCCTTGTATGTTTGCAAGTGTTGTCTGTTAATAAAGAGTATAATCTTAAACGGCATTACACACAGCATCACGCCGCTAAATACAAGGACTACATTGGTACAATACATTCTACACTTGTGTGCGATTTGAAGAAAAAGGTTAGTGCTCAGAAATCTGTTTTTACTACATTAAAAACAAAACAAACAAGTTCCTTAATGGCATAGTTTGTTGTAAGCGCAGAGATAGCGAAATAAAAAAAATCCATTATGTGACGGTGACTTTGTGAAGCGTTGTTCTATTAACATGGAGCGTGCATTTGGGGAAGAAAAAATTGCCAGTCATTTTGAGAGCATTCCACTATTAAAACAGACAGTCACTAGAAGGGTTGAGGAAATAAGTTCTCATTTATCTAGCAAATTAAAGAGTGTCGTTACAAATTCTGCTTACTTTTTTCTGGCTTTGGATGAATCTACTGACATATCAGATACAGCACAACTTTTAATTTTCATAAGAACTGTTTCAAAAGACTATTATCAATGAAGAGCTACTAGCTTTAGATTCATTGCATAATACGACCAAAGGTCAAGACATTTATGACTCAGTTATGAAAGCTGTTAACGGTATCGGTGACATAAACAGACTTTCAGCAATAGTGACAGATGGCGCTAAGTCAATGTGTGGTGCTCAAACAGGTTTAGTTGGATTATTAAGGAAGGCTGGAATCCATTGCCCAACATTACATTGCATTATACAACATGAGGCGCTGTGTGGCAAGATTCTAGACATGGGGGATGTTATGAAAACTGTAATAAAGTGTGTGAATTTAATAAAAGGCGGGAATCGGGCTTTGATACACCAACAGTTTATAAATTTTCTATCAGAAGTTGAGGCGGAATATGGTGATTTAATGCTCTACACACAGGTACCCTGGCTAAGCAGAGGGAATTGTTTGAGGTGGTTTTTTGCTTTGTGAAATGAGATAAAAAGGGGGTCTCGGTAGCCTAGTTGGGAAAACCACCCGACTAGACTCCCGACATTCGGACAACCCGTGTTCGATTCCCACTGGGAGCAGTGTGAGTTGTACTCGTGAGGAATGTTGCTTTGCATCTGAGTTTCGATGCTTGAGGTAACACTATAGAGAAATCTCCGAACATTTCTGGATAGGCGGCCGAGCACATAGGGGTGTAAACTCGCATGCTAAGACGCCGGTTCAAGTCTCATACTTTACCTTTATGAGATAAAGCAGTTTTTAGAGAAACATGATTTGTCCCCGATTTCAGTGAATAAATAAATGTTCATACACGGAATCGGCCCTCTTTTAAAATAATCACTAGGACTCAGGACGTTACTGAGTTGTGTTTCTTTATCCCAGACTGAGTGGCATTAGCAGGAAGATAAAAGAGAAGACTTGGACGCGTTGTGTCGGAGATAGCTCTTTGAACTCTTGAAGCGCGGTGCTACATCACTTCTATTCCATCCACTGACTTCTATTGGCATGGGTTTAATTTTTTAAAAAGCAGACACACTCTCTCTCCCCGCACCCCTGCCTTTCTGGACATCTCCCGCCAAAGTATCTTTCCCAGCCAATTTTCAAATCAGTCCGAGTGTAATGACAGTACAGTGCAGTCGTGTTTTCTATTTGTGATCAGTGGACGTCTGTTGCATAAAAACAATGCTTTCCAAAAAAACGTGTCATTTTAGTGATTTGCTGAAAGCTGAATTTCCATTTATTATATAAGCAATTTTAGAGGATGGAACGCTAGTGAAATACGTAGTTCAAATTTTTCTATAGCAAGTGGTGGAAGGACATCACTAACTGATCATCTACAGGGAAAAAAGCATAAGGATGCGCTGTTTTGTAAGTCTCAGTCTGGGTGTATGACAAATTATTTTTGTAAAACAGAATCCTCAAAAGAAGAAAACATTCTAGCTGTTCATGAAGGACCCTTTGCATATCATACTGTACTTCATAATCATAGTTTCCGCAGTATGGATTGTACAACAATTCTACAAAAGAAATTTTCAACGAAACAATTTTCCTGTGCAAGAACAAAGTGTGAATCCATAATTACCAATGTTTTTGCTCCTTGGGCTATTGATGAACTAAAAAAATGACCTCAAATATGTCAGCTTCGTAACATTGTCTTGCGATACATCTAATCATAAACATGTTAAGCTACTTCCTATTTTAGTTCATTATTTTCAGGCTTATGAGCTGGAAACTCCAGTAAAGACAAAACTGATTGCTTTCCCAGCAATATCCCAGGAGAAACGTTCGACATAATATCTGAACAATTGTTGAAAGCAATTGATAATTTTGACTTAAACGAAAAGATTGTTGGACTCTCAGCAGACAATACAAATACAAACTTTGGAGGCTTGTTGAGGAAAGGGAGAGATAATGTCATAACTAAAATAAAGTCCAAGTTAAACAGACACATAATGGGTCTTGGTTGCAACGCACACATAATTCACAATTGTGCAAAAACAGCGTTTGATTCCATGCCTATGGATATGGAAGTGATTGTAACAAAAATATTTGGATACTTTCACATTTACACGGTTCATGTAGAACACCTAAAAGACTTCTGTGAATTTGCTGGACAGGAGTTTAAGCAATTATTAGGTTATTCGAATATAAGGTGGCTGTCATTACTTCCAGCCTTGGAAAGAATATTGAAACTGTATCAATCACTGAGATCTTTCTTCTTATCAGAAACACGCTGTTCTACAATAATGAAACAATTCTTTGAAAACAGTGAATCAGAGCTTTGGCTCAGCTTTGCTCATTCTCAAGCATCACTCTTCCATGAAACAATTAAGGTGATTGAAGGCGACGACAAGAGTGCAACAGAATCAGCACTAGCTGTGAACAATCTCATTATAAAATTAGAAACTCGACGCAATGAAAATTTCATCCCACACATGGTAAAGAGTTTGCTAACTGATTTATTAGAAAGTGGTGACATCCAAATGGAAAGGTATTCCAAATAAGTAAAGAATTCTATAATACTGTTGTACATTACTTGCAAGTCTTGGAACAACAAGCACAATGAGGACTTGTCACAACTGAGCTGCCTTCTCTTGGATAATATGCCTGAAAGGAAACATTTTGATAATGCAATAGAACAGATATCTTCAAAGTGTCATGAAGTTGTAAACGCCAATCGTGATGAGCTATTTGATGAATTTATTTATTTGCGAGGCCATCTGTTGCAACAAGCCCCCACGTAGAAAATGGAATGAAGTACTCCGGTACTTGATAGAAAATAATGTACCACATGCTAATGTGAAGAGAATTCTTGAAATTTTTATGTGCTTACCTGGCAACAATGCATCCGTAGAAAGACTATTTTCTCAAATGAACTAAGTCTGGTCCGAAGAGAAATCATGGATTAATGTGAGCACGGTGCAAGTCATGTTAACAGTAACAACTAACATTAATTTATCGTGTGAAAGCTTCAGTGAAAAACTTGCTTCAAATCATGAGATCTTGATACACTCAAAAAACAAGTACCACGCCGAGGCAACAACTTCTTCAGTAGAAATAAGGTACTGAAAACATTACTTTAATATTGCATTTGATATCTATATGTTGTTTAAATATTTTTATTTTAAACTTTTTTTTTTTATTGAGAAACAAAACTAGCTATTATAATTGTAATTTCATTAAGTGTGTGTATCGCATAAGTACAGTGAATATTAACAAAAATAAAATCAAACAGCAAATAAACACAGTTATTATGAAATTTAAAGTTATCTTTTTTTTTTGCATCTACAAAATTTCTTGCGCACACACAGTCACACACCCACCCACACATATTATAAATATATATAAATAAATATATATATGTATACATACACACACATTTATTTATATATATATTATCGTTTGTCCCCGATTTTGTGGGACAGTCTCAGAAATAAGCAAAAAAATCCTCTGAAATGTAAAAAATATGACAAATGTCCCCGAAAACAATGGGGAAAAAATGGTCACCCTATTTTAACTGATATCACCCAGCACATGAATGAACTCAACGTGAAGCTTCAGGGACGTTCCCAAACAGTCTCAGATTTGGTAGGACACCTAGATCGATTTATAAATCAACTAAAAGTTTTTAGATTTACCCTGGCCAAAGAAAAATTAATTCATTTTCCTTCGTGCAAAGAATTGATTGAGGAGCGCAGTGACGCTGATTTCAAATATTTTCTGTATTAATGTTAGACAAAGTATTGGAGCAATTCAATGAACGATTTTCTGACTTCAGTGGTATATGACCAGAAATAGCATTGTTTAACAACACTATGAAGTTTTTCCAACAACATAGCCCTTTTCAGTTGGAGTTGTGTAACCTCCAAAGTGACCCCATTTTCCAATCAAGGATGGTGATAGGGGTTGACTTTTGAAAACTTGTGCCACGGGAAAAATATCCCGCATTGAGTGATTTCAGTTTGAAAATTACTTCTATGTTCGGAAGCACATATACTGAACCAACTTGGTGACAGTGACTACAAACCAGTCAAACTTTCAGCGGATCTTGCTCACAAACAGGAGTTGCAAATACCACTTCCCCGCTGGAACTACAAGAGGGCAGACTGGGAAAAGTTTGCCAAGCTCACAGATGTCTACACTGCGCCTATCAACACCCATGAGAAGAAAGTCAATAATATGATAGAGAAGTTAACAAAGGGAATCCGGAGAGCTGCTAAAGAATCAATTCCTAGAGGAGCAAGAAGAAACTACAAGCCATACTGGAGCAAGGAAATACAAAGACTAGAAGAGGAACTGAAATCTGCCACAGAACTAGCTGAAACATCACAAAGCACAGAGAGCAATATAGTCTATAAAGCAGCCTCTGCCAAATACAGAAGAGATGTCAAGATAGCAAGACAGAGAGCCTCAATCTAGACAAAAATGGACACAAACTATGGAAACCTGTGAAAGCTCTGAGCGATGAAAACAACTGCTGACCTTCAATAACATTAGCACTCAATCGTAACATCCACACAGGCAAAAGGGCAGCAAATATACTGATAAAAACTTACAAAAACATAAGTAGAATAAACATTCCAAAAGACCAACAGAAGCTACAAGAAAGGAAAACCGAGATGCAAAACACATGCCTTTAGCACCAGAAAACCATCTTTACACCAACACAACTAGATGTAGCCCTCAAAGGATTAAAGCTTAAGAGTTCCCCTGGAAAAACTGGGACATAAAGCCAAGGGCCATCTCCTAAGGATAATAAATGCCAGCAACCTGGAAAGAAGCCATTATGGTGCCCATCCTCAAACATGGAAAAGACCCACTGGATCAAGTAGCTACAGACCAATTAGCCTAATGAGCTGCCCAAGCAAACTCATGGAAAGGCTGGTCAACAGAAGACTCATGTGGCATTTGGAGACAAAACAACAAATCTTACCACAACAAAGTGGTTTCCGTCAGTACAGATCAACTGAAGACTTGATACCTACATCGCACAGAAATAGAGGATGCTCTACAAGAAAAGAAACACACACTGGCAGTGTGGGTCGACATGGAGAAGGCTTTTGATAGGGTATGGAGAGAAGGATTAAAGAACAAGCTTCTCAGACAGCATCCAAGGCCGTTTATTAAATTGGATATCTCAATACCTACAAGACAGAACGAACAGCCAGAGTACAAGTACATGGACAACTAAGTAAGAAAGCCAGAATCAAACAAGGTGTCCCATAAGGTGGAGTACATGTACATGGACAACTAAGTAAGAAAGCCAGAATCGAACAAGGTGTCCCACAAGGTGGAGTCCTATCCCCAACGCTCTTTTCAATTTTCATAAATGACATCGTAATGGACATTCCACCCAGAATACACTCAGCAATGTACGCAGACAACCTGGCGATATGGGCACATGAAGAATCTATGTCAGTGGCTAGCTCCAGAATGCAAGATACCCCAGGAAAACTTGAAAAATGGACGAACACCTGGTTACTACCAATTAGCGAAAAAAAAACTACATACACAATTCTCAGCTTATCAAGAAACACATTCTCTGTAAAATTGAAGATAAAAGACCATACACTTCCTATTGACCAAGCCCCAACATATCTTGGCGTCACCATGGATCGCAGAATGACATGGGTAAATCAGATAGACAAAACAAACAAAAAAGCCAGATAACGAACAGATATTATGAAGAAATTAGAGGGAACAGACTGGGGAGCAGACAGCAATATCTTTAAATGACTATACGTAGGAAGAGTCAGACCAGTCCTAGAATGTGGAGTCACAGCCTGGGCTACAGCTTCCAAATCACAGCTTAGCAAAATTAACAGAACACAAAACCAGGCTGCCCGTATCATCACTGGTGCTATGAAATCTACACCTATCGAGACTCTAGAAACAGTAACAGGTTTACAACCCTTAGAAGACAGACGGCAAACTAAAGGAATGCAACAAGCAGAGAAATATAAAAGGCTCCCTAACCACACCATGCACCAAAGATAACTGGTTTTGGAAAAGGAAAACTAAAGAGGAGCAACTTCACTGAAATCTCTAAAGAACTGGCAACTAGTGGCCCAGTACTGTCCCAAATAATGCTGAAACCCATAAGCCCATCTGATATGACTCCTCATGGAAAACACAATATACCAGAACTTAAGGAAGACATAACAGGAATCATGAAAAAAGGCACCCAAACAGACACAGAGAGAAAACACATAGCAGAAAAACACACAAATGACAACTACCCACAGGACTCCTGGTCACACATATACACAGATGGCTCTGCTACAAATGCCACCAGAAATGGAGGAGGTGTGTTCTTGAGGCTGAATAACTAGGAAGAGATCACCAAGTCAATAGCTACTGAGAAATTCTCAAACAACTATAAAGTAGAAACTGAAGCCCTCAAAGATGCTGCAAAACTGGCTATCCAACACAAAAATAACATGCACAAGAAATTTGTGATACTGACTGATGCACTGTCAGTCCTAACAGCTCTAAAAACCACCAGGAACAGTGAGCTAGATGACTTGAGAACAACCCTAGACCAACTGTGCAATAACTTCCTGAGAGTGGTCATCCAGTGGATACCATCACACTGTAATATACATGGAAATGAACGCGCAGACAAATTAGCTAAGACAAATCAGAGGCCCATACACAGCTTATTGCTTATTTTGAAACCAGGAAAAGATAAAAAAAGGATCTCAAAAATTGTAACTCCAGGTATTGCTGCAAATGGTTTAAATCTTCATTTATTTGTTCTAATTGCACTTCTACAATCACTGTGTAAACTTTTGCAGCATATAATAAGGTGACTACTTACTCCATACTGAGCCAATATTTGCCTAATAGATTTCAATTAACTCTGTCAAACTCTTAGTCCACAAATGCAAGGAAAAGATTCTTTTTCATAGTCTATAGTCTTCTCTATTCAAGAAAAAGAGTTCTTAAATGTTATGTAGAGCCTATCTTAACATATGAATGTGAATCATGGACAGTAGGACAACAGACAAGAAAACCATTAGAGGCTGGTGAAATGTGGTTTTACAGAAGAATGTTGAGAATACCCTGGACACATAAGAAGAGCAATGAAAATGTCCTGAAAGAGGCCAAAACAAAAAGAGAGCTAATTTCCAATATTAGGAAGAAACAATCATCATTTTTGTGGCCATGTTATGAGATGGGAACAGCTGGAATATATTGTAACAACTGGGAAAATTGAGAGACGAAGAGATAGAGGGAACCAAAGAGATAAGATATCAGACAGCTTAAGAGAATGGCTTGGCAGAAGGTCAACAACAAAAATGATAAATAACTGTCAAAATCAAATGTTGTGGAGAACCGTGATCTTCTAACACCAGTAGGCATATACTTGATGATGATTTTTTTCTATTAGCTACTGTGTGTGAAGATAGTATCTGTGCAACTTTCTGTCCACTTTCTCCACCAACATCACTTTAATTTCAAGTGATATGTATTTTCGTCTCTTGGCAGTACTGGGGCCAATACGATAACAAATTGAACTATGAATAGATTTGAACAAGCATGGAGAGTATTCTATGAGCGTCAATACTCAGTTTTTATGATGAATGCCTATTGGCCCCTGACCTATCCATTAAAAAACACAGTCATTTCTTCACCAACAGCCTCAGCTTGTACTGTATGCTTTGTTTCCCCAAACCATACATCTCTCCTCCACTACTGTGTGCAAGTAAGCCTTATTAACCATGCTAAATACCACATGGCCACACAGTTTACAAAGAGACAATAACAGTACACACTATTAAGTTTTTCTTTTTTTGGCAAGGCAAATAAAAAAAAAATGTGTTATAACCTATTTAAAGGCTGTGTTTTTTAATTGGGTCCTGTGTCCTATTTATAAAAATATAGGACAAAGAAGAAAAAATTGGGAGGATTTATAAAATTGACATTATATCAGGATTCTCATTATAACCTGTCCCATAATACTGTGGATACTAATGTATTTATTCAGCAAAACTATTGCCAACTTAAAAAATTATTTGGTTAGCTTTATTACATCTGTTCCTTATTTTCACATAAATTTTCCATTTCAAGATAATATACTTACTTGTAATACCCAAGTAAATGAAGTATATAACATGGTTCAGGTTGTTTTCCCTAAAAGAGTTTTTTTCAATCTTCTAGCTATGGCTATAAATTGTTTTGTCTACATTTATTTTATCTTCCCACTATGAGCTTTACATATTTCATTTAGTTTGCCCACAAGTTTTTTACATTCTAAGTACAGTAAAATCCAGTTATAACGAGATCCTCTGGATCATAGAAATGTTTTCATTATAACAGTATATCATTATATCAAATTTATGTTTAATAATAGGGGAATATAGTGTGTAAACAAAGAAATAGCTCTCAAGTATGTTAAATATGGATAGGTTGAGCATTTGTCCACAATAAGTGTGATTCTTCTTCCCACAACAATAATTTCCTGTCCAGTTTGCACACCTTGTTCAAATATTGACCCTGTCATCCATAGTTTTCTGTTAAACTTTCACTCTGTTGGCAGTGTTCGTATATTTTTAAAACAATGTGGCTTTTCAAATTTTCCTACTTTTACTCTGTTGGCAGTGTTCGTATATTTTTAAAACAACGTGGTTTTTCAAATTTTCCTACTTTTACTCTGTTGGCAGTGTTCGTATATTTTTAAAACAATGTGGCTTTTCAAATTTTCCTACTTTTACTCTGTTGGCAGTGTTCGTATATTTTTAAAACAACGTGGTTTTTCAAATTTTCCTATTACGAGCAGGGACAGCTTGTCACTATATTCATGTTGGCAGCAATCAAAATAGAAATTCTGTTTTTTGGAATCTTGTAACCCATGCACACTTCTCTTTTGTCCAGTGAGTGTGCGGTTTATGACACGCTTATAAAAGAGACCTGTATCATCCATGACATACATATTTTTTGGCTGAAATTTCTAGAGAATTTTTCCTGTAGTTCACTTTGCTTCCACTTATCAGCTGTTTCTTTTGAAACTGACACAGTCTCACCTCAGACTACTTTCATTGCAATTCCATGTCATATTGCCCTTTAAATTGGTTCACCCAGCCCATACTTAGATTGAAGTTTTTATAACCTAAACTCTGAGTCAGCTCGCTCCCTTTTTCAATAAGGATGGGTCCTGAAATTGGGATATTCATCCTTTTAGCTTGCTGGAACCATGTATGCAAAGCTCAGTCAATGTTTCACTCACTGTTAACGATGCCCTTCACCATGACAGAGCTCACTAATTCATTTGCAACAAGACAACAACATACCTTAAAGCTGGACAAATAGAAGCCTTTGCCATTGAACTACAACAATAAGGTTTTCAAACAGAAGTTTGTGCTATTGAAGTAGGTGCAAGATGCCTGGTGACTTCAGTCTTGTATAATATTCTAAAGCTGAGTATAAAGGAAGAGGCTAAGAATGGAGCACTGCAACATTTTTTAAAGTCTTTGGAAATTGCTACTTGTTGGGTGTAGCAGGTTCACAATTGTTCCTGTTGAAGAAACACAATGGTGTTGATGATAGCTGTTGACCTATGCTGGTAATGTGGAGAGCTGCAATGGCTTTTATGATTGCCTGGATTTTGTTGAAGAAGTTGAACTAGCATTTAATATAGTCTCCACCATTGCAGGGTCTGTGACAATCCTCACCACTTTGGATAGCCTGCTTTGACATGGAGTGTAAAATACTATTGAAAGATTGAGTGAAGTATTGGTCAGTTTCGGCCACTGATCATCTAGATTGTGCCTCAAAACAAATGCACAGCGAGTATTTTGGCACTTTTTAGCATCGTCTAATCATGTAAAAATGCACTAAATACTACCAAAGCAACACAACTCAGTTGTTATTTGTTGTGATTCTGATTAGACAATTACCATGACAAGTAACTGTGTAATGTATTTGTGATTTCAGGTAAGTGTCTGATAGCTCTTCACAGCAGTAATGTCAACAGCATGGGCTGGATAAAAAACATCTTTACAGCATTATCTCATTACTGGGGTCTGCCAGTGGAAAAAGGAGGGGGGGGGAGAGAATATAAAGGAATGGAGAATAAAGGCAGCTTGTCCAGAGAAGTTGCCATAAGGTGTTTGAGTCTGAGTTTTTATTTCATCTCTGATAGAAAGCACTTTTGACCCTACAGGGATTCAAAGCCATGTTTCTCCTGTATACGATGAGTTATTTATTTGGCCACCTGCTCTCCATGGGCTGGTAAGTAGCTCTATTCTTCCTTCTTCAGTGTTTATACTCAGCAATACAGTCCATCATGCTTCAGAATGCAACAGATGTATGACCCTTGGGAGGATACCTCAGTGTCCCTCCTTCATTTCTCTTGTGTCAAGAATAACTAATGGAAAGAACAGTGCATCAATCTTCCATTTTGAATCAGAACAATTTTGATACTTACATAAACTAAATATAACAAGAGAAAAATATTAACACAGCTGTGTCCACTATGTGAGATAGCAATGTGTTTATTATTTGAATACCCAAGCTGATTTTTATTGGCTATAAACACTGCTAATCCAAATGTAAAAAAATTACACTCTATGGCACAATTTCTTTGTAAATACCTTGTGTAGAAGGAAGAAGGAACTCTCCAGTGAAGAATGTTTACAAGAAACTATATAGAAAAGCTAATTTAAAAGTTGAAATATGGTTTACACGAAATAAATTGATGAATGGTACAGAGTGTGGCAAGTCGGACTTGACCAAAACAGGTAATTGACACAGGCTGTGGCATATTGTGTAAAAAGAATTAAGTGACTGGATGACTTGTTTATTGTTTTAACACTACGTAAAAAGATGATGCTGTTTTTACTGGATGTACATAACTGCTAAAAACCAAATGTAGTTCACCCAAGTTCATGCCCAATTATGATGTATCAGAAACAGTGGTGTATATTTTTTTTCAATGGCATGATAGCTCTCATCATTTATTTGTTAAAAACCCGACTTTTGGGGTTTCAGATTTATTAAAAATGTAACATACTTAGGATGTAGAAATGCACAATCAATCAAAATAACAATATTGTTTTTAACTTTACAGCTAGTTTATTGACACTATCAAATCAAATTGATGCACATTGCAAGATGTAGTAAGCTGCCATTGTGAGATTATGGTTCGCAAGTCACAAGGTCAGGTCTTTAAATTGCTACAGGAAGCTTATCAGGTGAAGGTAAAAAAAAAACCACCCTTTTGATCGACTGGAAAAAAAAACGTGGAATGCACGTACTTCTCAAGATATCTGAATTTAAATGTAATAGCTTTGATTTAATTTACTGGTGAATCTTAAAAATATATGGAATTTTAAAATCAATGTCTATTTAATTATATCTGCAGAAAGAGGTCTACTGATCATGTTGCATTAAAAAAACTGTTTAAAACGTGTCTGCTTAATAAATATTGTGAGAGCCATATTAACTGATAGTCGAATCGCTCACTTCTGTCAGTAGCTCTACATTTTTCAATACTTAATTAATCAATTTACTGGATAATGTTTGAAAAAAAAAGTTTAATTTAATACTCATTTAAACATAACATAACTGCAAAATTTGAAAGAAATCTGATGATGTTGTGGCCAGCTGGAACTTTACAGAAACTGTTATTATTATTACTATTATTATTATAAATTAACGCTTCTTAAAATTGACAGGCACGCTTTCTTTCTTGTGAGCTTTTTTTTTAGTACAGTGTACAGGTTTGCTTCTGAAATTTGGAAGTTTATGAATAATTTTAATGAAACAATTTGCTTTTAACTTCAGTAACATGCTGTCTTAGCTCAAATAGGTAGCTTTCCACATAAATAATACATTACGACAACATCATAAAAATTATCACTTCAAAACACATTTTTTGGGAGGAATTCAAGTTTCCATGAACAATTTCGTTTTCTAATTACTGAGTAGTCATCATGTCCAGATTTCTTTAATTTATTCAAATACACTGCAAAGTTGTGGCAAAATTATCATTATTTTTAGTAACAATTTATGCAGAGTACAGGGAAAAATTTTTTTTCTTTCTTTTCATTTCTGATTGTGAGACTCTCATGGGCTGTTGGCAAGACATCAATTGAGCTTCTAAAGCCACAGGATTGGCAACAAACACCATAAAAATAAAAGCACTCAACCAATAATGTTACACAGAGGAATGATGATAAAAATACTGCTATGCAATTGTGGGGCCCTACTGCTTGTAAACAATTAAAATCATGTTCATGATGCTCTATGATGGCTAATGTTGCAATTTGCAACAAAAAAATACATTATTTTTCCACATTACAAATGGTTTTTTTTAGCCATAAATTTGCACATTTTGTTGAATTAGTAGTAATAACATGGTGTAAAATCGATAGTCATAATCTAGGTTAAATACTGCTTTGCTTAAAAAAAATTAATCTACACTATAATTGCAGATTAAGACCAACTGTATCAGATTATTAATTAAACTTCTGTGATTTATTTTTGGATAAATTAATTATTCACAATCTGTGCCGACAACATGCTGTGAAAAAACATCATATCAACAAATTAGGTTAATGCTAATATGTATTGTTGAAATACTGATTTTGTGACTGCACTAGAAAAATTGTCTTATAACACTTGTGACCATTCGTATCCACAAAGGAACGTATCGATCTCTACGGTGAAATGTTTGTTCTGTGACGAGTTGTGATGAGGAAAACATTCTAACATGTTCCTGAAACAAAATAATGATAATTAGTATCTATGTGTATAATCTTTGCAAAAACAATAACAAAACTATTTATTAACAATTATATATAATTATATTAATTAAAAGAAAATGACAAAGCAATTCACTAGAACATAATGAAAACCATCTTTTTCTTACGCTGTTTCATTTCCACAATGGCCATTGGCCACAATGGAGCCACATTTTTCTGTCTCTTTGCTTCATGGTACACATTGTGACTAATTTTCCAGTCACTTAAGTGTTTGCTGTCTGACCATTACTTGTATTTTTGGTGTTATTATATCTTTTTATATCTCCAAAATATTTCATTGTCTTGCTTGAATTGTGTTTAATAGCACATACTTAATTTTCAGTTACTTCAAATCTTCATTATTTATCTCATTCATCTATCAAGCTCTTCTATAAATGCACATCTCTAGGGCTTCAATTTTTTTTTCCTTTATCTTATAAAGCCTCCCATGCTCCTGCTCCATACTAAAGTATTAATAGACAAAACATTTTGTTATTCCCAGTTTTAGTTTTGATGGAACAAGCATATGGTGAAGATGTTTTTTGTTACTCTTTTTCGTATATTTATTTCAGACTCTGTTCCATGTTTGTCTCAGGATAGTTCATGACAATAATCAAATTTCTTCCCCCCCTGGTCAGTTATACCCTTCTTTCATGTTCAAAGTATCTCAAGTGTGCCACACACTTTGTTGCTTTACTTTCTGATGTGCTGAAAATGTGCAATTCTTACTTCATTCACCAAACCATTAATGTTAAAACTGATGCTTAAGAGTGTAAGTATAAAAATACAATTTATAAAAAAGATGTATCAACCATTCAACTTTTTCCAATCGTCAAAACATCCATAGTTTTTTGTACAGTAGCTTTTGGAGCACCTCTCTTTAATCTTTTACTTTTTTTTTTCTTTACATTTTGAGTTCACATCATTGCAGTCAAAGGTATCTAAGTTTCTTTTCAGAATAAGTCAATCCATTTCTCACATTTGTTTATTATGGTGGTTGCATTTCTTCTTGATGGAGGTTTTTATTTGGCCATTTAAGTTTATTTTTTTTGTTCCTCTTGTCCATCAGAGCATAAAAAAGGCAGACAACATTAGTCTGATCATGTATCTGAGGATATTATGACATTTTAATATATATATATATATATATATATATATATATATATATATATATATATATATATATATATTAATAAATAAATTGGGCTTGAGATCAATCATGAACAGACTAAAGTCATGAAAAGCTAAATTCCAACAGATGACAAAATATACATGGGAAAACAAACCAGTAGAAGAGATTGATCACTTTATCTATCTTGGAAGTCACATTGATCGAGAAGGAGATACAAGCAAAGAAATTAGAATCAGAATAGCTAAAGCAGCAATGTCTTTCAGAAGTCTTGAAAAGTTGTGGAAATCAAAACTCATCAGCACAAACACAAAACTTAGACTATTGTACTATTGTACAAATGTACTATCAACCATTACGTATGCACGTGAAAGCTGGAAAACAACAAGAGATATAGAAACAAAGTTGAATGCATTTGAAAATAAATGTCTAAGGAAAATACTTGGTATAGCGTGGAATGAATTCAAAACAAATGAGGAAATTAGAGAAATAGCCAATCAACCACTAATATCTTCAGTAATAAAGAAAAGACAATGGTCATAAGTTGGACATGTGATGAGAAGAGATAATAACCGAATAGCAAAGCAGGCCCTCATATGGGAAACAACAGGTAAGAGGAAGACCCAGAGAGACACTGAGAAGAACATTGATGAGAGAGGCAAGAGCAGCAGGAATCCTCTCCCTCAATGAGATAGAGCTACTTGCACAGAACAGAGACAAATGGTGAGATTTGATAAAATATCTTTAAAAGAATTGAAAACTGCTAGAACAAAAATTCAGAAAAGAGAAGGAGTATCTTGGTTTACGCCCTATAGGCCGGCTACGGCTCGAAAGGTCAATATATATATATATATATATATATATATATATATATATATATATATATATATATATATATATATATATATAAAATGCATCCAATTTATTTTCTATTTCTTTAGTTGTCTTCCAGTTCTCTCATGCAAAAGTAAGGGTGGATTAAACATTTGATTTGAAAATCCTGAACTTTGTTTCAATGTAAGACAGAATCAGAAATGATATTATAAGAGAAACAGCAGACATTAACAAATCTGACAGCTACATATAGAAACAATAAATAAACTGGTTTGTCAACCTGGAAAGAATGCTGTGTGATTTCTTACCATATAAAGCATATATTAAAAAAAAGAGAAGGGAGAACAGCAAGAGGAAGATCCAGATGGACAGACATCAAAGAAAAGCTACAACATCAACTGACAATGATTGAAGTTGCCGAATGGGTGAGAACCAGAACTTTGTATCTCCCTCAACACCCGAATGAGTTATATGAGGAAGTTAAGAAGAAGACAAAAAAAGTAAAAAAAAGCTTAAGTAATATAGATTTCCATATTTCATCAGTGTATCTGAAAGTTAATGCTCTCTTTCTAATTTCTTTCTTTGTGTCTCCTTAATGATCTACTTCTTCTGCTATTATTCTTTCCAGATATATTTTTTCCTCTGGATGAATTTGATTTTTCATTACTTGAATTTTTTTCTCGGTTAATCTCAAAGTATTAATTTTCATTGATGACTGGGAAAGTGCCCCATCACGCCAAGTGGTGTATATGGAATATGGTGTTCATCATTCATCATTGAGTGCCCTCTCCGCATCGAAGGTTGGCTACCATGAAGCGCCATTCCACTCTGTCTCTTGCTTTGATGGTGCAGATTGCCATAGGCTGACTTGTCCATCTTTTGATGTTATTCGTCCATGTTAGTCTTGGTCTGCCTCTGCCTCTTTTACCTTTTATTTTCCCTTCTAATATTACTTTTATTAGACTGTTGTGTCTTTTAACATGACCAAAAAATTTCATTTGTCTTGTTCTAATTGTGTTTAGTAGTTCTTTTTTCATTTTTAGTTGTTTTAAAACTTCTTCGTTTGTTTTCTTTTCATTCCATCCAATTCTACCGATTCTTCTATAAATCCACATTTCAAAGGCTTCAATTTTCTGTTCTGTTTTCTGGTCTAATGTCCATGTTTCTGCACCATACAGGAATATTGAGAAGATGTAACATTTCGCTATTCTTAGTTTCAGCCCTGGTGTTATTTGTTTTGATGTTAGTATATTTTTCATGGCATTAAAATTACTTTTTGCCATTCCTATTCTTTTATTTATTTCAGTTGTACATTTTCCATCACTGGTTATAATATGTCCCAGGTAGTTGTAGCTCCGGATGTCTCTAGATGTATTCCTTCAACTTTGATATTTAATTGTAGGTCTTGAGAATTTTCTTTGTTTATGATCATAGTTTTAGTCTTTTTTATATTCATATCTAGTCCATATTTTTTGCTTGTCATGTTTATTACATTAAGTAATTTTAGATCTTTAGGATTTTCTGCTAGTAGAACAGTATCATCAGCATATCTTAGATTATTGATTATCTTCCCATTAATGTTAAGGCCTGGCATCTCATTGATGTTTTTAAAGATTTGCTCAGTGTACAAATTGAACAAGCTTGGTGATAGGATGCATCCTTGTCTTACTCCTCTTTTTATATCAATGGGTGTAGAGTTCTCCTTGTTATATTCTATTATTGCTGTTTGCTCCCAATACAAATTACATATCAGTCGTATGTCTGTGTCATCCAGATTTATATCTTTTAGGCAGTCTATAAGTTGCTCATGGTGTATTCTATCAAATGCTTTGGTGTAGTCTATGAAGCAGGCATATATTGGTTTGTTTACTTCTATGTACTTTTCAATCAATGTCCTCATGCTGAATATGGCTTCTTTTGTCCCATTGTTTTTCTTGCATCCGAATTGCTGCTCATCTAGTTCATTATTAATTTTATTCTGAATCCTTCCTTGTATAACTTTTAGTAAAATTTTGGTTACCTGGCTCATTAGGCTTATTGTTCTAAAATCGCTGCATTCAACTGCACCATTCTTTTTAGGCAATGCTATAAAAGTTTATGTTTTTAGTCCATTTGGTATGTATCCTGTGCGGTATATGTCATTGCATATGTCTGTGATCACTTCAATGCCAAAATCTTCTAGTGCCTGTATCATCTCTATCTGTATATTGTCAGGTCCTGCTGCTTTTCCTTTTTTCATTGTTTTTATAGCTTTTTCTACTTCAGATTTCAGGATTTTATAGCTGGATGTACATTTTATGAATGGTTTTTTGTCCCTTTCGTCATGAAATAATTCTGTTACGTATTCCTGCCATCTTTCGATTATATCTTTGTTGTCTGTTAGCATTCCTCCCTCTTTTGTTTGCAATACATCCGTTTCCTGCTGCTTTTTTGTCTTTATTAGTCATTCTTTTTATTTCTGTGTGCATTCCTCTTAAATTTTGTTTACTTTCCATAGTTTCGATTTCTAGACATCTTTGGTTGAGGCAGTCTTCTTTTGCCTTTTTGCACATTTTTCGTATTTCATTATCAATTTCCTTGTATTTGGCAGTGTTTTTCGCTTGTCTTCTCTCTTCCATTTTTTCTAAAATGTTGTCAGTTATCCATTTTTGTTTTTTGTTATTTTCCTTTTTGGGTAAGGTGATGCAGGATACTTGTATGCTGTTTTTTATGCATTGCCATTTGGTTGTGACTTTTTCTTCAGGATTTTCTCTTCTGTACTGCTCAATCCCTTCTTCTAGCAGCCTCTGATATGTGTTCTTTACTTGTACAGTATAAGTTTCTTTCACATCTTTCTGATTTAAAGCTGTTGTATCTATTGCTGTTGCAGAATTAGTATTTTGTTTATTTCTCTTTCTCTTGTGTTGTGATGTGGTGTTAGTGATTATAATTTTTACTAACCTTCAGCAAATGATTTTAGGAGTATTGTGGTCGGTATTACGCCTGTGCTGCTTTACTTTTCCAGAATCGAAACCAGTGCCCAAGAAGGGTAAGCAGGGTTGAAGGCTAAGTGAAGCTGGAAGTCGACGATCAGGATCAGGACCCGAACTCTTGTTCTTAGTAATTGAGTTCACTATCTAACCACTGGGCTATCGCAGCTCCCTGATAAGAACTGTGTTGTCTATAAAAATCAATGTCCTCCAACTGAGATCCAAGTGTCTATTCAATGCCTGTGTTATCTGTACAGCATTCCTACATTATGAAGTCGGTGGCAATTTCAAATAACAAAGGAGATGAAATAAATCCTTGCTTCACTCCAGTATCAATCTGGAATCATTTACTCAGTCCTGCCATTGTTTGAAATGCACAATTGAAGCCGTCATTGATCATGTTTAATATTTTGGTGATATTCCATATTATTTTAGTATGTTCCACAATGAATTTCTATGTATACTATATATAGGCTTATATGGTTCATGCATAAATACACGTAGCACTGGTCTATACAAAAACATTACTTGTAAAAAAATATAGATACTTTATACAACACTTTACATTAATTGTAAAAACTATGGATACTTTATACTATACTTTACATTACTTGTAAAAGCTATAGAGACTTTATAATAAACTTGTTCTGAACCAAAACTATGAACAAAATATGGTATACAAACATTATTTTTATATTGCAACAAATTACAATTTACTTAATGCACACCTCTCTAAGTTGTTCCTGTAGTCCTTTATTTTCTGTAACCATGGCCATCTGGCACTCCAGGTCTCTGTAGACAGATCTATACCCTGTAAATATAGAGTTTTTATATTTCTTACTATGACTTCAAACACATAATATCTCTCTCTCTCTCTCTCTCTCTCTCTGCAATCAAGACTCAGAGTAGGATTCCAGACTCTCTCATGAAGTCAGCTGTCTGTTTAAGTGAATCAAATGCCCCATATAGCTTCTCTCCCAGGGAGGTGGGTGTGGACCACATTGCTCTTCTCAAGACTGTGTACTGGGGGCAATCCTATAGAACATGTTTTGTAGTCATAATGTCCAGTGTACAGTGGCATAGGCTGGTTGTACCTATTTTGAATTTGGTGAACATGTGATTTCTCATTCTACTGTGGCCAGTGCATAGGCGAAGTATGATGACTTGATCCCTCCTTGATAGTTGGTGGTATCCGTCACTCTTGTTATGCTTTGGGTGTTTTCGTTTCCATTTTTCATGGAACTGACCCTTGAAGATGGATTTGGCTTCATCATAACTGAGCGGATGGTTCTCTTGTGGTAATCTCCCTCCCTCTTTAGCTAATTTGTCTGCGCGTTCGTTCCCGTGTATATTACAGTGTGATGGTATCCACTGAATGACTACTCTCTGGAAGTTATTGCACAGTTGGTCCAGAGTTGTTCTCAAGTCATCTAGTTCATTGTTCTTGGGGCTTTTTAGAGCTGATAGTACTGACAGTGCATCACTCAGAATCACCAATTTCTTGTGCATGTTATTTTTGTGTTGAGTAGCCAGTGTTGCAGCATCTCTGATGGCCTCAGTTTCTGCTTTAAAGTTGTTTGAGAATTTTCCAGGGCTATTGACTTGGTGATCTCGTCCTAATTATTCAGCATCAAGAAGACACCTCCCCCTCCATTTCTGGTGGCATTTGTAGCAGAGCTATCTGTGTATATGTGGGACCAAGAGTCCTGTGGGTAGGTATCGTGTATATGTTTTTCAGCTACATGTTTTCTTTCTGTGTCTGACTGGGTGCCTTTTTTCATGATTCCTGTTATATTTTCCTTAAGTTCTGGAATTTTATGTTTTCCATGAGGAGACATATCAGATGGGCCCAAGGGTTTCGATATTGTTTGGGAAAGTATTGGGTCTACAGTAGTTAGTTCATTGGCAATTGCAGCGAAGTTGCTCCTCTTTAGTCGTACAATTCCAGAACCAGTTATTCTTTGGTGCATGGGGTGGCTAAGGAGCCTTCTATATTTCTCCACTTGTTGCATTACTTTAGTGACCCGTCTGTCATCTAAGGGTTGTAAATCTGTAAACCACTGGAAACTACTATTCATGCAGTTTCGTCCAATAAATGTTTGTCTGCAACACAAGTGATTCAGCCCTACTGGGAGATACTTGCCTTAATAGGAAAGTACAGAAATACAATTTATTCCTGAGCTGTGATCGTAACCCTATGCTATAGTCATGAGAACGCCTTTGCGTAAGACATTGTCCGCAATAGCTAATTTTTTAGTTAGCTGAGTGGCAGTGTTCCTAAGCGTTCGGCTTCTCGTGGCAAGGCGCAGTGCCGTGGAGTATGGTTTCGATCCTGCTTCGGACCATATATTGTTCTTTGTTTTTTTCTATTGTTGTTTATTTGTCATTTTTTTCTGAGTGCTATAGTACATATAGTACTATGGCTGTGTGTTACCGGGGCTCATTATGAGGGAAGTAAAGAATAGTGACACTGTGACCTTCCAGGCATGTCGTAAGAGGCGACTAAGGAGGTTGATCGATGGCTTGACAAGCTGTCATTGTAAAAAGTATTGTTATGGAAACAGCACCATATATTTTAGAGCAGTGATCTCTGCAATATGTGTCACTTTGGCACGCAAGGTTTCTGTTTTTGAGATTGTGGTTCTGCCCTATGTGTCGTCTTCGGCTCGAAAGGACAATAGATAGATAGATAGATAGTACATACCTCTTCATCCTATGATTCCCTTGAAAACCTGTTACTGTTTCTAGTCTTGATATGTGTAGATTTCATAGCACCAGTGATGATACGGGCAGCTTGGTTTTGTGTTCTGTTAATTTTGCTAAGGTGTGATTTGGAAGCCATAGCCCAGGCTGTGACTCCATACTCTAGAACTGGTCTGACTCTTCCTACGTATAGTCTGCTCCCCAGTCCGTTCCTGCCAATTTCTGCATAATATTTGTTAGTTTTCTGGCTTTTTTTCCTCGCTCTGTCTGTCTGATTTTTCCAAGTCATTCTGCAATTCATGGTGACGCCAAGATATGTTGGGTTTTGGTCAATAGGGAGTGTATGGTCTTTTATCTTCAAGTTTGCAGAGAGTGTGTTTCTTGATAGGCTGAAAATTGTATATGTAGTTTTTTTTTTTTGTTGATTGGTAAGAACCAGGTGTTCGTCCATTTTTCAAGTTCACCTAGGGCATCTTGTATCCTGGGTCCAGCAACCGACATACTTTCCTCGCGAGCCCATAACGCCAGATCATCTGTGTATATTGCTGAGTGGAATGTCCATTATGATGTCATTTATGAAAATTAAAAAGAGTGATGGGGACAAGACTCCGCCTTGTGGGACACCTTGTTTGATAGAGACCTTCTTACTTAGTTGACCTTGAACTTGTACTCTGGCTGTTCTATCCTGAAGGTATTGAGAGACCCAATTGAATAAATGACCCTGGATGCCAAGTCTAAAAAGTTTGTTCTTTAAACCCTCTCACCATACTCTATGAAAAGCCTTCTCCATGTCGACCCACACTGCCAGTGTGTGTTTCTTTTCTTGTAGAGCATCCTCTATTTCCTGTGCAATGTAGGTGACCAGGTCTTCAGTTGATCTGTGCTGACGGAAGCCACTTTGTTGTGGTACGATTTGTTGTTTTGTCTCCAAATGCCACATAAGTCTTCTGTTAACGATCCTTTCCATGAGTTTACTCAGGCAGCTCAGTAGGCTAATTGGTCTATAGCTACTTGGGTCTAGTGTGTCTTTTCCACGCTTGAGGATGGGCACCATAATAGCTTCTTTCCAGATTGCCGGCACATGACCTCTCTTCCAACTAGCATTTATTATCCTTAGAAGCTGGCTCTTGGCTTTCTGTCCCAGATTTAGGAACATTTCGTTGGAGATTCCATCTTTACAAGGGGAACTTTTGAGCTTCAATCCTTTGAAGCCAACATCTAATTCAGTTGGGGAAAAGATAGTCGTCTGATGCTCTTCTGGTGCTAAAGGCACATGTTTTGCATCTTGGTTTTCCCATCTTGCAGCTTTCTGTTTGTCTATTGAAATGTTTATTCTACTAATGTTTTTGTAAGTCTCTATCAGTAGATTTGCTGCCTTTTTGCCTGTGAGGATGTTCTGATTGTGTGCTAATGATACTGGAGGTCGGCAGTTGTTTTCGTCGCTCAGAGCTTTCACAAGTTTCCATAGTTTATGACCATTTTTGTCTAGAATAAGGCTCTTTTTTTTGTCTATCCAGTTCTGTCTTGCTGACATCATGACCTCACATCTGCATTTGGCCGAGGCTGCTTTGTAGGCAATGTTGCTCTCTGTGCTGTGTGATGTTTCAGCTAGTTCTCTGGCAGAGTCCAGTTCCTCTTCTAGTCTTTGTATTTCCTTGCTCCAGTATGGCTTGCAGTTTCTACTTGCTCCTCTAGGGATGGATTCTTCAGCAGCTCTCAGGATTCCATTTGTTAACCGCTCTATCATATTATTGACCTTCTTTTTGTGGGTGTTGATAGGCGCAGTATATGCATCAGTGAGCCTTGCAAACTTTGCCCAATCTGCTCTCTTATAGTTCCAGCGGGGAAGAGGTATTTGCAACTCCTGTTTGTGAGCAAGAGCCACTGAAAGTTTGACTGGCCTATGGTCACTATCTCCCAGTTGGTTCAGCACCTTTCTGGTTATTTTGATAGATATGTCTCCAGTTGGAAATGCTAGGTCGGGAGCAGAACTTGTTTTCCATCTTCTTGAGTAGAAGGTTGGGGGGTCCTCCCTAGAGTTTATGAGGAATAGGTTGTTGTCTATTTCCCATTCTTCCACTTCTTCACCTCGAACATTGGACTCCTTATATCCCCATCTTTCAGAGTGGCTATTAAAGTCTCCTACTACCAGACACTTTGATGGTGTTATTTCCATTGACTCCAGCTTCAGTAATTTGTCATTTGGACAGTATATATTAAATATCTTTATACTAGCGGAGTTAATGTATAGGTCTGTACCAATGATCTCTGCCTCTCCGTTTGTCATAATATATAACAACCAAGAACACTATTTCTATATTCCTAGCTCCTGCTCTTTCTCTCGATCTCTTCCTATCTCCTTTGGTTATCAGACTGACTCAGCAGAAATAAATAAACTACTTAAAAAAACAAAGTTATTTTTATGGCATTTTCACTTTACTGTGGTATGGTGATGGGACTTATAATTAACAAAACTATTAAAACCAAATCAAAATCAACTAATTGACCAGATAATCAACCAGAACCAAAATGTAGAAGTAAACAAATGTTTGTTCAAAGGAGGAGAATAAAAAGGTTAAACCAACCAATCATCATAGGAATTATCAGTCCACTTGCTAGTATTTTAATTATCCAAACATGTTTTTGGACAAAGCTATTTTTTTTCAACAATTCTTATCATATGTCCAAACTGAGATACATCATCATCATCATTGAGTGCTGTCTCCACATCGATGGTTGGCTACCATGGAGCGCCATTCCACTCTGTCTCTTGCTTTGATGGTGCAGATTGTCAAAGGTTGACTTGTCCATCTTTCGATGTTACTCGTCCATGTTAGTCTTGGTCTGCCTCTTTTACTTTGTATTTTCCCTTACAATATTACTTTTATTAGGTTGTTGTGTCTTTTAACATGCTCCAAAAATTTCATTTGTCTTGTTCTAATTGTGTTTAGTAGTTCTCTTTTCATTTTTAGTTGTTTTAAAATTTCATCGTTTGTTTTCTTTTCTTTCCATCCAATTCTACCTATTCTTCTATAAATCCACATTTCAAAGGCTTCAATTTTATATTTTGTTTTCTTGTCTAATGTCCATGTTTCTGCACCATGCAGGAATATTGAGAACATTTTGCTATTCTTAGTTTTAGCCCTGGAGTTATTTTGTTTTGATGTTAGTATATTTTTCATGGCATTAAAATTACTTTTATCCATTCCTATTCTTTTGTTTATTTCAGTTATACATTTTCCATCACTGGTTATAGTATGTCCTAGGTAGTTGTAGCTCTGAACTGTCTCCAGGTGTATTCCTTCAACTTTAATATTTATTTGTAGGTCTTGAGAATTTTCTTTGTTTATGATCATAGTTTAAATCTTTTTGATATTCATATCTAGTCCATATTTTTTGCTTGTCATGTTTATTGCATTAAGTAATTGTTTATAGATCTTTAGGATATACAACATATAATGACAAAAATATATATATTGACATATAATGACATACATGTATAATGACATATAACGACATATAATGATAAAAAAATTGCGGTTAAAAAAAATATAATTTTGTTCCCTCAGCTTTTTTATTTCAGAATTTTCTGCAGTACTATATTATATGTAAAGAAATTCACAAACATAGTTACTTGGTTTATATCAGAGAAAACTGACGAAATTTCTAAAACAAAATCAAGTAGAAAAACCCAGCTTCTGTAATGCCAAAATTATATGTGTCATTTAATCACTTATTAAATCCATTTAGTAAGTAATATAAAGCAAAGAATAAATCTACATAAAGGATGATTTTATTTTTTAAAATAAAATACTAACCAAAATTTGGTGAACCAACAAGTGTGAGTGATGGTAGAGACTGGCTGGGTAAATAATACCACAGTCCTTTGCCATGAAATGTCCAACCATCCCGAACATACTCCATTATGTGTATTCGTTGATGTTGATGACTGGAGTGAACATGTTTAAAAAACTTGTGAGCTAAAAAGATGTAGGAATATGGGATAGCTCCAGCAATGCCTTTAGCTCCCAAAAAACCATTTGCCTGATTTCAGAGGAATAATTAATCTAAAATATTATTTATACAGTCATATACAATACTTTCATCAACCTAGAAAAGCAAAAAATAGGTCCAAAAATTACTTTCGACAAAGGAACATAAAATACATTTTTTTATCAATTAAGTCAAGCATAACTTCTGTTATATTGTATAAATATGTGAGTCGTATTCAAATGAAACACTTCCCAGTGGCTTTATTACAAACATATGTAATATACATCAGCAGGTGTGGCAGAATTAGATAAAGGCAGAGACGGAGATGATGGGAACGACATGAAACAATCGTAAGGGAATAACAAGAAATGGAATATCTTTGAAAGTGTTTGTTGAAGACCTTTGCTCCACAAAGAGATGAAAGAACGAAGTACTCAACAGTGTTCTTCACAAAAAGTTGCCTTAGACATTTTGAGACGCAAGCAACTGCTTGGGTAAATGATGGATGCCATCCTAGAAAAATGACTTTGGGTGTTCAATGAACCATCTTGTCATCATGGTCAGGACATCTGCATCATTGTCCCTTTAGAAATTTTTTTAAGGGTCCAAACAAATGAAAGTCACATGGTGAAAGATCAGGGCTGTAGGCTGGGTATTACAGAACTTCCCACCATTTAATTGCTAATGCTTCCTTGACAATGTTCGCAAAATGTGGACAAACATTATTGTGTAACAGAATAACACCATGCAGGGTCTCTTATTTTTTGTGGCTGTATGCAGGTTGTTTAGTGTCTTTGTAGTGGATGACATTGACATTCACACTAGGCTATTTAAGTCTACCAATAGAAACCCTTCATGGTTAAAAAAAAATGTGGTCAGCATAACCTTATCAATATAAACCGGTGACAAATTTTTTTGGGATTTTGGTGATCCAGGATGTTCCTTCTTGACATACTTGCCCAGTCCTCCACTGTAGTCTTAAACACACATTTGTCATCATACAATGTTGGCATTCAGCAATGAATTTCGACTGGTTGATATCACTTTGGCTGTAAGGAACTGAATCATGACCTGCTGATTAGCCTTAGATGAATTTTGTATAACACTGACCATTTTTCCAATGGTCACACAGTTGCAAATCGATATCCACTTGGCGCAGCTCGGGCGGGTTTCATTTGAACACATATTATGTGTTTTATATATATATATATATATATGGCCCTTTTCGTCTTGTCAGACGGTCTAGTGGAGGCTATTGCGTATTTTTTTGAGGTATTGTTTTTGCCGAACAGCTTCTCTCGTGGCTAATTCTACCAATGTTTGACAAATACACGCGGTCACATAATGAACAGGTCTGGCTCGCTGGTCCACAGGGTTTACTATCCTTTTTCATGAGTCTCTTCTCTTCTAAGTCCTGTCTTAGCACAGTCTCAAATGTTGTTATACCGTTCCTTATACATGCTCTCCATGATGTGCGATCACTTGCCAGATGTTGCCAGTCGTTTAACAGATGGAGAAGTCTTTCAGAGATGATTTGCAGATATCTCTATATCGTAGTTTAGGTCTGCCGATTTGTCTTTTTCCGTGTTTTAGCTCACCATATAGCATTTGCCTAGGAATGCGTTTTTCTTCCATCCGTTGGACATGCCCCAGCCATCTTAGCCTTCGACTTCTGAGCATCGACATGATTGTTAGGGTCTTAGCACGTTGCAGGACAGTTAAGTTGGTTATTTTGTCTTGCCATTTGATGTGCATTATTTTGCGGAGACATCGCATGTGGAAGACATTTAGTCTTTTTTCCTGGTTTGAGTATGTTGTCCAGGTTTCGGATCCATATAGTAGTGTGTACACATGTTTGATATATTAGGAGTTTAGTCTTTCGAGTTAGTTTCGTGTTGTTCCATGCCCTTTTTGTGAGTTTGCCGAAGGTCGTAGCTGCCTTACCAATTCGACAGTTTATTTCTTCATCAAGAGAGATGGTATATATATATATATATATATATATATATATATATATATATATATATATATATATATATATATATATATACGGCCTTTGGCACCTTGACAGATGGTTGTTAGCAAGCAATCATAATAAGTCAGTAGTTCGGTAAAAAATATTAGTGTCTTATGCTGAATATAATTTATATATATTTTATATATTTAATAAATATGCTGGAGAAATTAAACATTGATGGCAAGGATCTGTGAATCATAAAAAACATGTATGGCAACAAACAGCAGCTATACAAATTAACAACCAAACAGGACAATTTCAATTTTTAAAACAAGGAGTCAGACAAGGCTGTGTTCTGTTGCCGGATTTGTTTTCACTTTACAGCGAACATATTATGAGATCAATAGTAGACAAAAAAGGAATTGAAGACAACGCTCACAACATAAATAATTTATGATATGCGGATGACACAGTCTTAATAGCAGAGACAGAGAATGAGCTACAAGAAATAATAGATATAATAGTAAAAGAAAGCAACAAGAAAGGTCTCAGTCTGAATAGTAAGAAAACAGAAGTAATGGTTATATCAAAGAAACAATCATCACCATCATGCAGCATAAAAATAAACAAGACAAATTTGAAACAAGTGCAACGTTTGAAATACTTGGACACAGTGATAACATCAGATGGAAGATGCAACACAGAAATAAAAAAGCAGAATAGCTCAGGCCAAAATAGCATTCCAGAAAATGAAAAATATCTTATGCAACAAATCTATGTCAATAGAAATGAGAAAGAGAGTTCACCGATGCTATAAAGAACCAATTCTGACCTATAGAAGCGAATCATGGACAATAGACAAACAAATGAAAAGACGATTAGAGGTCACAGAGATGGGATTTCTCAGAAGAATGTTGAAAGTTCCCTGGACAGCTAAAAAGACCAATGAGAAAGTTCTCAAAGAGGCCAACACAAAAAGGGAGCTCTTAAAAAACATCAGAAAGAAGCAATCAACATTTTTTGGGCACATCATGAGAAGAGGAAAGTTGGAATACTTGGTTACAACTGGCAAAATAAAAGGAAAGAGAGATTGTGGACGACAAAGAGAGAAAATACTGGATAGCTTGGTGTCATGGCATGGAAAACAGTCAACAACAGAACTCATACAATGCACTGCGGATAGAAGATTGTGGAAGGACATGATCGCCAACGCCAACCGGTACGGCACATGATGATGATGATATGCTGAATGCTGCTTTGCTGAACAGCTTCTCTTGTGGCTGAATTTGCCAATATTGAATAGACAGTTTATCTTCTGAATTTGATATCAGCACTGCCTCGAAAGATGCTGTGCCATTTTTTATTTTTGTTCTCCATGTGCTATGATCTGCAGCCAGACTTTCCCAGTTTCTTTTACTGATAGAGAATTCCCTCAAGGAAGCCCGGCAAACATCTTTATATCTCAGCACTGGTCTGCCCTTTGGTCTTTTTCCGTCCTTAAATTCGCCATACAATATTTGTTTGGGAATACTAATGTTTGACATACTTCTTATGTGACCCAGCCACCTTAGTCTATGACTCCTAGGTGTTGCCATGATGGATGGGAGCTTGGCTCATTGTAAGATATTAGAGTTGGTTACTTTGTCCTGCCATCTGATGTTCATAACCTTATAATCTTTCGAAGGCAACGCACATGAAAGCTGTTTAACATTTTCTCCTGCCTTGCATAGGTAGTCGAAGTTTCTGATCAGTATAGAAGTGTACTGAGCACACAACTTTGGTAAATTTGAATCTTAGTCCTGAGTATTAATATGGTGTTGGCCCATGCTCTATCCTTAAGTTTACCAAATGTGGAAGCCGCCTTTCCGATTCAGGAATTTATTTCTTCTTCAAGAGAGACAATGGTTGTGACCATAGAACCGAGATAGGTGAACTTTCTCACAAATTCAAGGAGTGTGTTATTTAATGATATAGCTGTGGGACAGGCTACATCTTGTTGAAATACCACAGTCTTCTGTATACTTATTGACAGGGAGAATATATCAGAGTGACCTTAGGAGATGGAGATTAAGGTGACTGGTTCACTCAAAAAGAATGAAAAACAATCATATCCCCAAACAATTATTGTATGGTGAACTTTTAGGTACAGAAAGAGACCACCCAAAGGGCAGAGAGTGCTGAGATATAAGGATGCTTGCAGGACTTCCTTGAATGAACCCTCCTCTATCAGTGAAAGAAACTGGGAAAGTCTGGCATCAGATCACAGAAAACGGAGAGCAATTAAAAAAAAATGGCATAGCAACATTTGAGGAAGCGTTAATGTCATATTCAGAAGACAAAAGGCACAGGAGAAAGGAGATGAGGCCAGGCACCACAAATGTTTATTGATCTTATGTGGTCTGATCTGCCTATTCAATATTGACAGATTCAGCCATGAGAGAAGCTGCTCAGCAATACAGCATAAAACACTAATATATTACCAAACTACTGATTGCTTTTTACCAAACGTCTGTGAAGATGACAAAAGCTAGATTGTATATATAAATATTCATTCGGTCATATTTATTCGGTCATAAATATTATCAAAGACATGTATGATGGTTACACATGTGCAGTTCGAACAGAGGAAGGACTGAGCGAATGTTTCCCAATAGAAACTGGGGTTAAACAAGGATGTATTTTATCGCCCTTGTTATTTGGAATTGTTATGGACTTCATAATGAAGAAATGCTGCACTGGTAATAAAGGCATCGAATGGATACAAGGAGACCATTTGGAGGACCTCGACTTTGCTGATGACATAGTTCTCATCAGCAGTCAGATAAAAACGATGCAGGAAAACACAAATGAACTATCATCAATAGCCAGCAAAATTGGGCTTGAGGTCAATCATGAAAAGACTAAAGTCATGAAAAGTTTAATTCCAACAAGTGACAAAATATACATGGAAAACAAACCAGTAGAAGAGATCGATCACTTTATCTATCTTGGAAGTCACATTGATCGAGAAGGGGATACGAGCAAAGAAATTAGAATCAGACTGGCTAAAGCAGCAATGTCTTTCAGAAGCCTTGAAAAGTTGTGGAAATCAAAACTCATTAGCACAAACACAAAACTTAGGCTATTCAAATCAAATGTACTATCAACCCTTACGTATGCGTGTGAAAGCTGGAAAACAACAAGAGATATAGAAACAAAGTTGAACGCATTCGAAAATAAATGTCTAAGGAAAATACTTGGTATAGAATGGAACGAATTCAAAACAAATGAGGAAATTAGAGAAATCGCCAATCAACCACTAATATCTTCAGTAATAAAGAAAAGACGATGGTCATACGTTGGACATGTGATGAGAAGAGATAATAATCGAATAGCAAAGCAAGCCCTCATATGGGAAACAACAGGTAAAAGAAAAAGAGGAAGACCCAGGGAGACACTGAGAAGAACATTGATGAGAGAGGCAAGAGCAGCAGGAATCGGCTCCCTCAATGAGATAGAACTGCTTGCACAGAACAGAGACAGATGGCGAGATTTGATAAAATATCTTTAAAAGAAAACTGCTAGAACAAAAATTCATATAGGAGAAGGTGTATCTTGGTCTACGCCCTATGGGCCGGTTACGGCTCGAAAGGTCAATAGATAGATATATATATTTGCTAACAGTGTTCCTGCTTCAGGAAATGTAATAAGTGATAATACTTTTTTCATCTAGAGATTTGAAAGGCTTTTACAAAGATTCTATCTATCTATCTATTGACCTTTCGAGCCATAGCTGGCCCATAGGGCATAGACCCAGATACTCCTTCCCTTCTCTAAAATTTTATTCTAGCAATTTTCAATCCCTGTAAAGATGTAATTTCCTCATTTGCTTATGTATTCATTCCACGCTATATCAAGTATTTTCCTTAGACACTTATTTTGTAATACATTCAACTTTGTTTCTATGTCTCTTGTTGTTTTAAAGCTTTCACATGCATACGTAAGGGTTGGTAGTACATTTGATTTGAATAGTCTAAGTTTTGTGTTTGTGCTGATGAGTTTCGATTTCCACAACTTTTCAAGGCTTCTGAAAGACATTGCTGCTTTAGCTATTCTGATTCTAATTTCTTTATCTGTATCCTCTTCTCGATCAAAGTGACTTCCAAGATAGATAAAGTGATTGATCTCTTCCACTGGTTTGTTTTCCATGTATATTCTGTCGTCTGGTGGAATTAAGATTTTCATGACCTTAGTTTTTTTGTGATTGATCTCAAGCCCAATTTTACTAGCTATTGATGATAGTTCATTTGTGTTTTCTTGCATCATTTTTATCTGACTGCTGATGAGTACTATGTCTTCAGTAAAGTCAAAGTCCTCCAAACGGTCTCCTTGTATCCATTCGATGCCTTTATTACCAGTGCAGCATTTCTTCATTATGAAGCCTATAACAACTCCAAATAACAAGTGTGATAAAATACATCCTTGTTTAACCCCAGTTTCTATTAGGAAACGTTTGCTCAGTCCTTCCTCTATTCGAACTGCACATGTGTAGCCTTCATACATGTCTTTAATAATATTTAAGTTATAAAAATCGTCCTTAACTTCATCATCAGCTTCGTTTGTAGGTGCATAGTATTGAATAATTGAAAGTCTTCCATATTTTGTTTTGTAGCATGTTCGTATCAGACGTCTATTTATGGGTTTCCATTTAATAATAATTTTCTGTCAGGTCGGGTAATTTCACCTGCTACTGTATGCAGTAAACAGTACAACCAGTGGCTGCCCTGCAGGTAAGCTCGGAGAGTAAAAGGCTAAGGGAGGGTATCCCGAAGTAAAACAACCCCACTGCCTTGTGGGTGAGACTTTTTAGTCAAAGGCTAGCGAAGCCAACCATAAACAAACCGACGGAAGGCAACAGAAAACCACCGTAATAATTTCTTTGTATAATCATGAATCGCCAGAACATTAGACATAACGGCAACAACGTTAAGGGGGGTTCCCATGGAAAACCCTCGTTCGGTAGGGGATATCATGTGCTACAGGTGATACCCGATCGTCATCAAGCTACTGTAAGCAAAATAAAGATTAAACAAACTCTAAAGATATGTACTTGGAATGTGAGAACACTCATGCAGAAGGGTAAACTAGAAAATATCATACAAAGAATGAAAAGAATGGGTTTACAATTAATGGGACTTCGCGAAATGAGATACACCTGATCAGGGGAGATATATTCTGATAAACATAAAATAATCTATTCTGGAGGTACTGAACACCAAAGAGGAGTAGGTATCATCTTGGATGCAGAAAGAGCAAGAACAGTGAAAGGCTTTTATCCAATATCTGACAGAGTCCTTTTAGTGAAATTGAATGGAAAGCCAATAGACATAATTCTTATACAAGTTTATGCACCAACAGCAGACAGTCTAGAGGAAACGATAAATTTTACGAGTTAAATGAGGCACTTCATAAATGCAAGCCACATGAAAACATCATAGTTCTAGGGGATTTTAATGCAAAAGTAGGAAAGGAAAGAGTTGAGGAAGTAGTTGGTCATTATGGCTTAGGCGAGAGGAATGAAAGAGGTGAGAAACTTATTGACTGGGCAAGAACACACAACATGATGATAGGAAACACCTGGTTTAAGCAACATCCAAGATGTCTGTGGACATGGAAAAGCCCAGGGGACAACGCATGTAATCAAATTGATTATATAATGATAAGCAATAGATTTAGAAACAGTCTGGTGTGTGTGAAAACTAGACCAGGGGCAGATTGCAATAGTGATCATGTACCAGTTGTGGGAAATCTTAGAGTAAAATTAAAAAGAACAAAACGAGCCTCAGTTAACATCAAGTTAAATTTAGATTTACTAAAATCAGACAAGAAGCTGCAAGACAAATATAAAATCACAATTAAGATCCGGTACAATGTAATAGAGAAGATACAAAGCATTGATGAACAGTGGGAAATGTTAAAAGAGTCAATGCAACAAACATCAAAAGAGTTCATACCACCAGTGAGGACAAATTCAAGAAAGAAATGGATGACAGATGACATTTTGCAGCTAATGGATACAAGAAGAAGAAATAAAGAAAATAAAGATGAGTATAAGAGATTAAATAAAGAAATTGTAGTAAAATGCAATGAAGCAAAAGAAGCATGGCTAAAAGAGAGATGCAAAGAGATTGAAATGCAACAAAAAGGAGATGCTAAAGCTATATACAAACAAATTGAGGAATTAACAGGATGAAAAACGCAATCAAAAACTGGATGGTTAAGATCAAAGAAAGGGGAACTGTTGATTGATCAAGAAAACATAAGGGAACGATGGACAGAATACATTAAAGATCTTTATAATGATGAACGAACGGAAGTAAATATTAAGGATAGTGGAGAAGGACCAGAAATACTCAGAAAAGAAGTGGAAGACGCCTTGCGCAATATGAAAACAGGCAAAGCTCCTGGACCAGATAATATAACTAAAGAAGAGATTGAAGCAATGGGTGATTTTGGAATAGAAATAATAAAAAAAATATTGAATGATATCTACAACAGCGGATATATACCAGACGACATGCTCAAATCAATATTCATAGCCCTACCAAAGAAATCTGGTGCGATTGAATGCGATGATCATAGCACAATAAGCCTTATGAGTCATATGACTAAGATATTACTAAGAATCATCATGCGAAGAGTGTGAAACAAAATCAGTCCGGAAATTAGCGATGAACAGTGTGGTTTTGTTAGAGATAAAGGAACAAGCAATGCCATTTATATCATAAGATCTTTAGTAGAAAGAGCCATAGAGGTGAAAACAGATCTATACCTATGTTTCATAGATTACACCATGGCATTTGACAAAGTAAAGCACCAAGAAATAATCAACATTTCAGAAAGCATAAACATAGACAGCAAAGATCTAAGAATAATAAAGAACATGTACTGGCAACAAACAGCGGTCATAAGAACTGGAAACCAATTGAGAATGTCTCAACAAATAAAACAGGGTGTTAGACAAGGTTGTGTGCTGTCACCAGATTTGTTTAATATTTATAGTGAGATTATTTTAAGATCCATAAGGGGCATGCCTGGAATAACAATTGGAGGTCATAATATAAATAATCTAAGGTATGCTGATGATACAGTATTAATCGCTAAGAGTGAAAATGAATTACAAGAAATGTTGGACATTATAGTGAAAGAAAGCAAAAATAAAGGACTCAGCCTTAATAGCAAAAAGACAGAGGTAATGGTAACAACAAAGAAAAAGACATCACCTCAGTGCAAAATAAAGGCAAGTGGAACAATATTAAAACAGGTAAATGAATTAAAATATTTGGGAACTTTGTTAACCTCAGACAGAAGATGTACAAAAGAGGTGAGATGCAGAATGGCTCAGGCAAAACCAGCTATCCAAAAAATGAGGAAGATACTATGCAATCCATTTTTGACAATAGAAACAAGAAAAAGAGTTCATAAATGTTATGTAGTGCCAGTCTTAACAAATGGATGTGAATCGTGGACAAAAGGACAACAGACAAGAAAATCACTGGAGTCTGTAGAAATGTGATTTTAAAGAAGAATGTTGAGAATACCATGGACAGCTAAGAAGAGTAATGAAGAAGTTCTGAGAGAGGTCAAAGCAAAAAGAGAGCTAATTTCCAATGTTAGGAAGAGACAATCATCATTTTTTGACCATGTAATGAGAAGAGAACAACTTGAATATATTGTAACAACTGGAAAAATTGAGGGACGAAGAGATAGAGGGAAGCAAAGAGAAAAAATAACAGACAGCTTAAGAGAATGGCTTGGCAGAAGGTCAACAACAGAAATGATAAATAGCTGCCGAGATCGAAAGTTGTGGAGAAAAATGATCACCTACGCCACTAGGCCCGGTACTTGATGATGATTCTAATAAACTTCTTGCAGCTATGTCTGTCATCATTATGCCTACTCCTTCACTGTGTTTTCCATCTTCCCTTCCAGAAAAAAACTACTATTTTATTATCAACAGATTTCCTACCTGTTCCTAGCCAGCGCATTTCACTCTATCCTAAAATATCTAGGTCATATCTATCCATCTTGCTGGAGACTTGTGCTTGTTTCGTTGGTGCAGCCATTGTTCGTACATTCCAGAATACTATTTTTGTTGTTGTTTTAGGGCCGAAAATACTATCACTATTATCTACTGCTAATTTACACATTCTGTGTCAGGTCTATGTTTCATTAACAAAAATCATTTTTATAATAGCAGCTTGTTAAACTTCTGATCAACGGTTCTATACCAAGCCAGAGAAAAATAATTCCTCCATTTTGGATCCAACTGTAAATTACAAAGATTCACCAAGGAAATAATTCTTTTGATTTGTCCAGTGATGAAATTCATGTGCATACATAAAATTTAGTTACAGGAGATTCTATGGTGGTGGGTCAAGGCAATTACATCATTCTGACTACTGCTGTAAAACTCAGTTATGCACAGCATTTCATTCCTGCTAGCAAACAGCTACTCACTAATGATGCTTTGATCCAGGAAACTTGGACTCCAAAGACAATGACTTAGAAAGAAATGGTTGATTGACTGCTTTTGGTCAAATGCCAGATAATGTGACAGAGCTATAGAATTATTAGGAGGGACATCTCACAAGGTGTAGAGAAGACTTGACCAATATAAAGTTGACCACTGTCAGGCACCACCAATGTGTCTTAGGTTCCAGAAAAGACAACATAAGCAGATGTTAGGGGAGTTGGGCGGTTTTTAAAACAGTTTTTAGGTAGTCTTTAAGTATAGGGTTTTAAGTTAGGATGGAGTTTTTACAATTTTAGTTTGAAGCTCACAGATAGTTTTGAAGTTCAGAGCTGAATCCTCACATTAATTTTTCAGTGGAGCATAGTGAGTCACTTCTATGAAGATCTCACTTCCTAATAAATTACTTGTCTGCTTACAAACTTGTATAATACTATATATATGTTCCCTTACAGTATGTTCTGTTTCACCATAGGGAAACAAAAGATTGGACCACACTGACCTAATGTATAAAGAAGGATGTATTCATTCTATATATGGGTTGTTAATATTTGAGCTCCATTATATTTTACCTCAAAGCATTACTGGGTTCAATGCAAAATTTCATAAGCACACATTAAAAAAATATCCATCTACTGTATATCTAGTCTTGACTATATCACTGACTGTATTACTTACTATTGATTGATGTTATTTTCTAAAAATAATCTATGTATTTGCCGTGTAGCATTTCTTTCTTTATTTTAGTATTTTCTTTCCTATTTTCTTACCTGTGGAGAAGCCATAAGAATGCTGAACTTGCCCATTGACTGATTCAAGATGACAGACATATAGTAATCAGTAAGATTAAAGTAACCAGATGCAAGAAGGATGTTGTCATGAGTAACTGATGATCGTAGCAAACCTAGAAATGCCTGTTCGTCATACATCACTCCAAAAGGCCTCATTTGTACAAGTGGGTAGACAACTGTATCCCCTATCTGATATTGATTAGAAACTTTCCCCTTTGTTTTAATGTTTTGTTGTTCATTCTCAGATTTAGTATTCTGGAATGTCTCCCCAATTCTCAAGAAAGATTCAATTCTTTCTCTAGCAGCAAGTTTAAACTGCATTTCACTACCTGAAATTTCAATGATACAGATGATGTAAATGTGGTGTTAGAAGGTAAACATAATTTTTAGCAATCATGTTATTTGGACAGGAAGTGTTTTAATTGTATCTTCTTCTTCTGCGTTCATTCAATGACTACTACTCTTACTGTAGCCCTTTAAAGGTCATTAAGTGAATCTAGATGTGTTGTGTTGCACTTCCCAGCCAACACATCTTCAGTATAACATTTGTTAGTACTGGGTTATCTTCACTCCCAATCCCTATTTGCTTAGCTAGACTGATTAGTCTCTTGCTGTAGCTACTGTTGCATCCTGGTGCATGTAGTCAGTTAAGAATTACAGACTATAACCAATTTCATAATGGGTGCCTTCACCCCTGTTTTAATCTCAAAGAAATAAAACACAAGATTTAGACAAAAGAAAAAAAATGTTCTTCCTTATTACTATCACTTTCAATGTGTATGTTGTATCCATTTTCTTTTTACAACTGGTTAAACTAGAGATGAATTATGCTTTGAAGACAGGTTGGCTAGCTGCGCTGTTGTTGAAGAAGGTCAACCAATGGATCAGGCGGACATCATCAATGCCCTCCGAGATGTGTAAGGCACAGGACTTTGACAACCATGAGTCCACGTCACTCCTTCGGATGAAAGCGATGGGAGTTAAGGCTGGCACAGCCAAAAACGAGAAACTTTGTGGGCGTGTAAGAAGACTTATCAACCAACACAGAACTGGAGTCGTCAGTCACTGGACACTGCGGGAATTGCTGAGGAGGGGATCTGAGCACCTATGGGCATGTTCAGAGTACAATGATGATGACCCGCAAGTAAACAAGAGATAAACTAGAGATATGCTTTGAAGAAACAGATGAGGGTGATATGTCAAAAGATTAAAGAAAAAGGTACCAATGCTTTATGGCATATAAAGAAGATAATGTTATTGTCAATATTTTTCTATGACCACTGGCACATTTATGGATGATGTGATCATATCCTTGTCAGACTGCCTTACTTTCCTAGAGACAATCTCTAGTATTCAAGTTTCATAAGCTAGTGACCCCAGAAGCTATTTTAGTCTGGAAAAAAAAATGTTGCCACAACTGGCAAATGAGACTACACCACCTGGTCAGTAGATGAGTATACTAGCTGCCTTCATCACTCTATTGTTGAATATGAAAATAAAAAAGCTTGACTTTTTTCATTTCTAAACATATTATTTTCACTTTGATCTTTTCAATAACAGCTTCAACAGCTTAATTAACAGAAAACTTCAAAATGTTTGTCTTTTATTTTCTTTGCTAATACAAGTACAACTTTCTCTGAGATCTTGTCAACATCTCTTTGATGCTGCTATCTCTGTGATTTATATTCTATATAGGTTTTAATTTATAAGAGCTCTCTCAATTATAATTTATACTACACAGATATTTTAATTATAAGTATAAGTAATGCTACTTTCTCTGTTGTCAAGTTCTTTGTTCTTTACAGACCACTGTGTGTCTTTTTACGTGCCACAATATTTAAATTTCCTCTGTAAGATGTTTATAAGATAGTTCTATTCAATGTTCAGGTTTGTTAATATGTCTTAAACACATTAGTAGACGATTGATCACTGGCAGTGACCGGTGCACAAGTAACGTTTTAACAATCTGTCACTGGCAGTGGAAGGTGTGTTTGTTTCATTAAAAATAGCCACTTTTTATTTAAATAAATCTGTATTTTAAAATTCACTAGATGGTCATTTCCGTTTCCTAGTCCTTGAAAGTATGGTGTAGTGTTCTGTCATTTCTTTACGATATTGTTGAGAATATGTAATTGAAAATCGCTGATATCTGATTGTTGTGTGTTGATCTGTGTACATTTTGTATGGTTTCTTTACCAAATCCCATAGTGTAAGATTTGTAATGTGTTTGGATATGTTATTTGTGCTTGAAATTGATGAATTCACGTGGATTATCTTTGTATACAGGTATAATTTCAAAATGAAAGTAGATCTTCAATTTGATAATTGAAGGATTTGTTTAGTAGAGTAATCGGTGAAACAATTTTCTGAATTTATTGGTTCTCAATTTGTGACACTCTATCACTGTGAGTGGTTATAAATATGTTGTCTGTGCTTTAAAATAATTTAAATGAATACCCAAATATGTAAATTTGGATATACTATGATAAGTAAGTAGATTTTGATGTTTTTTTTAAAATTAGAAATATTTTAGTGAAAATTTAGTTTGCATTTTGTGGGGTTTATTTTGTTTGCTTACTCATTCTATCACATTTTTAATGCGATTTTCCTTACACAAACAGATCATAATATTATAAATGAATAGAACAGCCTTTCCTGAACATTTTGATATATGCTACTTAACCAAACAATGACAAACAGCAGATAAATAGTTAGATTTCTTGAAACTGTTACGCGTAAAAAATTTTGCTAAAAAATAGGTGTGTCTAAATGTGACCTGCTATGCATCTAGACATGTGTCTCATCATCATCAAGTATCATGCCTGCTGGCATAGGTGATCATGTCACTCAAAAACTTTCGATTTCGACAGCTATTTATCATTTCTGTTGTTGACCTTCTGCCAAGCCATTCTCTTAAGCTGTCTGGTATCTTTTCTCTTTCCTTCCCTCTATCTCTTCATCCCTCAATTTTCCCAGTTGTTACAATATATTCCAGCTGTTCTCTTCTTATTACATGGCCAAAAAATTGTGATTGTTTCTTCCTAATATTGGAAATTAGTTGTCATTTTGCTTTGGCCTCTTTCAGAACGTTTCATTACTCTTCTTAGCTGTCCATGGTATTCTCAACATTCTTCTGTAAAACCACATTTCTACAGACTCCAGTGATTTTCTTGTCTGTTATCCAATTGTACATGATTCACATCCATATGTTAAGACTGGTTCTACATAACATTTAAGAACTCTTTTTCTAGGCATGCGTCTATTAAGGGTTAATTTCTCTTTTTCATTATTTAAAGTATTCTAACAATTTTTCTGTAGTATTTTATTTCAAATGAATACGTTTTCTTCATTGTTGTTTGCAAGATTTCCTATTATTCACAACCAATGTTGCTATTAGGTAGATACGTGCCATGAGTAGTTTTACTTTACTCATGCCTTGTGCCGTATGTTTTTTTAGATATAACATTTTTGTATTGCTATTGCTGGCCTCCTTTTGATTTCCTCCTGACAGACCCCACTGTTGGTTACTACAGATCTCAGATATTCATAACTTGTTACAATTTCAAATACTTCATTGTTAATAATGATATTGGGTTGGTTTTTTGCTTTGTTGGTGGACATTATCTTAGTTTTCTTTATAATTAAATTAAAAAAAAGGTTTTGCCCTTCACTGTGTTTTTGACTGACTCAATTAGTTCTTCTAGTCTTTTTGTACTGCTTGAAAATAGAACTGTGTTATCAGTATATCTAGTTCTAGTATTATGTTGCTACTTATGTGAAAGAGCTGCACTCCACAAAATTGGCATTATTCATGACATTTATCAAGATGCTCATGGTATAGATATTGAACAGATATGGAAAGAGGTTGCATCTTTGTTTCACTCCCTTTTGTACTTCAAACCAATCTGATGACCTACTATCCTGATAGCTGTTTGTTTGTGATATAGGGATTCTATAAGGTGGATGAAAAGACAATTAGAGGCCACAGAGATGGGATTTCTCAAAAGACTGTTGAAAAGTTTCCTGGACAGCTAAAAAGACTGGAAAGCTAAATGAGGAAGTTCTCAAAGAGGCCAACAGAAGAAGGCAGCTCCTAAAAAACATCAGAATGAAACAATCAACATTTTTCGGGCACATCATGAGAAGAGGAAAGTTGGAATACTTGGTTACAACTGGCAAAATGGAAGGAAAGAGAGATCACGGATGACAAAGAGAAAAAATACTGGATAGCTTAGTGTCATGGCGATGCACTGTAGATAGAAGATTGTGGAAGGACATGATCGCCTATGCCTACCAGTATGGTACATGATGATAAGGTGGATTGGGTGTGTTGGGAAACCCAGGTCTTTCATAATGTTCCATAAATTCTGAAATTGTGCACAAGCAAAGACCTTACTGTAATCTATGAAGCATGTATGCAGATTTATGATTACCCGCTACGCTTCTTGAGAACAGATATTTCTCATGTTAAAGATGTGGTCTATAAGATGAAACATAATATTTCACTCCTTGACAATATTTGTCACAGTGCAATACTTTACTTTCTCCCTGGACTCCTCAACTTTAAATGCTCTAATTGCATTATAACATATATGCAGTGTTATTGAAATATTAAAGACACGGACAATTAATTGTTGCATTTGAATCATAAACTAAAATCAATATTAAATGCAAATACAATAATTTTAATTACTTTTCTTAATTCAATGGAAATATTGATTACTGACTTGTTTACATTTTCTTAACTTTGCTTTTTATTCCTCACAATAGAATAACTGCAACTTTATTACTGCATTGTCCACTCTTCTATTCAGAGTAGAGTAATATTTCTGTTGCTGTTATATTTTTTCTGCTCCTGATCCACTTGTCTTCATTACTCCATTACATATAATTATAAAGTTAATCATTTCTCCTGTTACTTGTTTTAATATTGTCACTTCATTGATGATTTTATATTATGAAAACATAGTCTGGCTTTCTGTTTTGCATTTAAGACATGCATTTTTTTTCTTTCCAGTAGCATTCGATAGTAAAAATAATATCTCACACACAAATAATAGTGCCTTGTACTTCAAACTTAATTTGTTCCAATTTGTTTGTTGTTAATTTCTTAATTTGTAAGAACTTTGAAGTGTTTGAAGATCTAAATAAATTTTCTCCATTAAAAATAATGTAAAGTGAATTAATCTGTTCCAATTCCAAGATGTTTACTTATTTCTATAAACACAGAAAATATGTATATCTTAAGGCACTGTATTTCTGATTTTATCCTATCTCTCTCTCTTGTCTCTAAGAACAACTGGTTGAGGATTCTGACTCACTTTCCCTCATTTCTATGGAAAAGAAACACTACAATGTAGCCTAGTTTGGGTGGTCTTTTATGTTCCTAAAGTAGGCTATCACATTGTCATTTAACAAGTAAACACCACTACAGTGTTAATGTGCCACTTTTCAACAATGGCTTGTGTTCTAATCCAAAAAGAGCAAAATTCCTTCATTTCGAAACTGGAAATCTATCTATCTATCTATCGTCCTTTCGAGCTGAAGACGATACATAGGGCAGAACCACAATCTCAAAAAACAGAAACCTTGCGTGCCAAAATGGCACATATTGCAGAGTTCACTGCTTCCAAAACTTGTTGCTCTGTTTCTATAACAATACTTTTTACAATGACAGCTTGTCAAGCCATTGATCAACCTCCTTAGTCGCCTCTTACGACATGCCTGGAAGGAAACTGGAAATACTCCTGTCAAATTCATTTTCTTCCTTTGACCACAGAAAAAATAAAGTGAAAAAAAGTACAGAAGATACACAAGAGTAATAAAAGAGATGGCTTGACTGCATATCAGGTGGCATTCACAGATGGTATTTTTTCTACGTGCATGTGCAGTTCGAACTTAGAGGCATTGTTTGAACTCTGGATCAAAATTTACCTTGAAATTAGTGTTTGAACTCTGGATCAAAATTTACCTTGAAATTAGTGTTTGAACTCTGGATCAAAATTACCTTGAAATTAGTGTTTGAACTCTGGATCAAAATTACCTTGAAATTAGTGTTTGAACTCTGGATCAAAATTTACCTTGAAATTAGTGTTTGAACTCTGGATCAAAATTTACCTTGAAATTAGTGTTTGAACTCTGGATCAAAATTTACCTTGAAATTAGTGTTTGAACTCTGGATCAAAATTTACCTTGAAATTAGTGTTTGAACTCTGGATCAAAATTTACCTTGAAATTAGTGTTTGAACTCTGGATCAAAATTACCTTGAAATTAGTGTTTGAACTCTGGATCAAAATTACCTTGAAATTAGTGTTTGAACTCTGGATCAAAATTTACCTTGAAATTAGTGTTTGAACTCTGGATCAAAATTTACCTTGAAATTAGTGTTTGAACTCTGGATCAAAATTTACCTTGAAATTAGTGTTTGAACTCTGGATAAAAATTTACCTTGAAATTAGTGTTTGAACTCTGGAACGTTTGAAGTACAAGGCTCCACAGTATAAAGCCAATGAAAAAATTATGGTGGTTATACCTTTATATGGGTGAATTTTCCAATCTGGTGCTAAGTGTAATGAGTTATCAGGAGCAAGACATAAGGAGAAAGACATAATTGATTTAACAAAGTCATTGAAGAAGTCTGAAAGTTCATGGCAACTGTTAAATAGAATGTATCGGTCTTGCCGGTTTGTAAAGTAGTCGCTGCTCAAGTTCGCCCTGGAAAATACAAAGCATAATAAATAGTGAAAGAAATCTTATGGTTGGATAAAATGATATCAAAATATAAAACTGGCAATATCTTTATCATGTTATGGGTTACAGACCTTGACCACTAACCTCAGCCAAGGAGAGTTTTACTCCTGACAGGTTCCAGCAAACTGGATAAATTTGTGTCAGTATGGGTCAAACAGAAGAAAGGTACTATTGTCCCTCAATGTTAGGATTGCAGTCAACCAATTCATGTAACAAAAAACATGCGATCTGGAGTAGTGACAATGAAGGTAGGAGTCAACATGACTACTGTGGAAATGGATTAATCTTTGGGCACTCTGTGAAGGATGATCATAAATTGAGCAAGGTGGAAGGATTTTGTTGCTGCCCTACAAAATGCCATTAAGTGTGCCAAAGACTGCTGTATTTGCCCATGGTCAAAAACAGGTAAAAATGAGAAGAAAAATAATGTGTTATGGAAACTGAATCATTTGAAAAACTGCTTCATTAAAATTATATTTTTATACTCATTGTACTGCCATGGCTGAAGAGTCACTTTCTGCAAAGTTTTTTTTAAAAAGGGTACAGCAGAGAAAACAGCTGTTGTATTAAGCTGTAAGTTTCTTATAGCTCATAGTTATTAATGTTCTAGACTTTACATTCAGGTTTACTTAGTCAGGTACAAGCCTGATTTTTTTAAAAATCTGAGAAGCCTCTTTCCCAAACTGAAAACTACACGCAAGAAGGAAATATCCAATGCTTAATTATAACTAACAATATAAATCATGAATAGGTTAGTTTTAATTGTAAAGGATATTAAAAACTACATTTAAAAAATTATTATTTATAATTATTGTATAGATATTTTAAAGAAATAAATGATCCTCTAAAAGGGGGTAAAATTCAAATTGGAGTTTAACATCTGTAGTCATTTAGTACAAGAAACTCGCTTGTCCAAGAATTTATAACTTTATTATGTGAATTCAAGTGTTCTTGTGTTATTTCAAATGGATTTATTTGTGATTTACTCTTAAAGTTTGTTCGATATAAGATTACCATCCATTGTGCTATTATGATCACGAACGAAAATGCAAAATGAAAGCGGGAAATCTACAACTACAACAACACAAAGAAAACAATCAGAATGTTTAATAGGTACTTGGAACATCTGCGGTTTAGGTGATAAAAGCACAGAAGTAGTGGAATTTATGAAGAAAATGAATATAAAAATCTTAGGATTAGCAGACACAAGAAAGAGAGGTAAAATCATTAAAGAAATACACCGAAGCTACACATTTGTCACGAGCGGAATTAACTACATAGCGGAAGTAAACAAACATGGGGTCGGTTTCATTATTGAAAGTAATACTGCCAAAAACATACTAGAAATAGATTACATCTCAGAAAGAATAATAAGTATCCAATTAGCAGAAAGAGGAAGAAATACCACTTATATTCAAACATATGCGATGACACCTATAGTGAGGACAGCAAACAAGAATATTTTGATGAACTCTCAGCCACAATAAATAAAGTCAAAGACACAGAGAAATTATTTGTGCTAGGAGATTTTAACGGTAGAGTAGGACAAAGGAGAACACCATGGGAATTATACCTAGGACCATTTAGTGACATTAGAACAAAGTGTAACAGTAATGGTGAACACCTATTAAATATTTGTGCAGAACATGATCTTTATATAACAAACACGTTTAATCAGCACAATCGTAACCAAATACTACTTGGTATAAATGGAATGACACGGACAAGGCCTCCCAAATCGATTTTATTTTGACTAGAAGACATCAAAGAAGGGACGTAACATACTCCAGATCTATACCAAATGCAATATTAGATACCGACCATAAGCCTGTTTTACTATGGCAAAAAAAAAAATGGGTTAGGAAACAACAGATTACAAGACCTCAGGAACAAAGAATAGATCTAAAAGCAATAAAGGATGTAAACGTACAAAAAGAAATGGAAGAATCCGTAACCAACAAATGCCTAAACCGAATACAACCAACAAGCATAGAAGAAGCATGGAAACAGTTTAAAGTAGGTCTAATAGAGTCAACACAAGAGAAATGCGGTCTGAAAAATATAGGAAAGAGCAGAAAGAAACTTACAAGATAGTGGAATGAAGTAGTAAAATCAGCAGTGAAACACAAGAAAGAAAAGTATAAAACGTGGCAGAAGACAAAAACAACAGAAGACTACAATCACTATAGACAAGCCAGAAATGATAGCAAAAAGACCGTAGAACAAACAAAAAAAAAGCAGACTCTTGGAAAGCATTTGGTGAAGAATTAGCAAAAACATGTAGAAAAGAACCAAGAGAATTTTCAAAATTGTAAAAGCAATGAGAGTAAGAAATAATGATTATAAACCAACCACTATAATAAACGACAAGAACGGTAGACCAATCAGCAGCAGGAAAAACATAATCAGATGGAGAGAATACTTTAAGGAACTATTAATCAGGGAAATACAAATGGAAATACAGAGTTTAAACATAGGCAGTATTATGAACAGGAACCGAATATTCTTAAAGCAGAAGTAGAATGGGCTTTGAAGCAGAATAAAAAGAACAAAGCAGCTGGTATAGATGGAATAACAACAGAAATGCTACTAGCCTGTAAAGAAACAGCGACTGTTGGCTTACAACAACAGGAATGTTGGCTTACTATAATATTCAATGTGGCGTGGGAAGAAAGAAAAGTCCCAGATGATTGGCAAAAAGCTATAATTGTCCCATTTTGGAAGAATAAAGGAAGCAAAAGGGAGTGTGAAATGTACAGAGGAATATCCCTATTGAGTCATGTTGGTAAAATGTTTGCTAAAATATTGGAGAGGAGAATAAGATTCATAATAGAACCTCAATTAAGTAATAATCAATTCGGATTCAGAAAAGGCAAAAGCTGTACTGATGCTATATTTACATTGAGACAACTATGTGAAAAAAACAATAGAATATGACAGAAATCTAAATATAGTGTTTATAGATCAGGAAAAAGCGTTTGATCGTGTGGACAGGAACAAACTTTGGCAAACTCTAGAAACCTACGGTGTAGCAGGACAACTACTAAATAATTTAATGGCATTATATAAAAGCAGTCAAACTGCCGTTAGAACATCGGAAGGTCTGTCAGAATGGTTTCAGGTTACAACAGGTGTAAGACAAGGATGCATCCTCTCACCACTCCTCTTCATCATATATATGGACAAAATAAATCAGGAAACAACCAATAATAAGGAAAAATCAAATACTAACATAGAGGTAGAAAACTCCAACATCGAGCTACTATTCGCAGATGACCAATGCCTAATATATGATGATGAAAACCTGCTACAATAGCATATAACATCTCTAGATAAAAGCTGCACAAACTACAGTATGAAAATTAACACAGCAAAAACAGAGGCTATGAATGAAGCAGAGTGGGGAATGAGAGAAAGGTCGAAAGGTGAAGGTCAGAGGAGATAAACAGGTAAGAGCTCAGTAGGCCCACGTGAAAATTATGACAGTGAGTGGGTCGTGCAAAACGTGAATGGAGAGAAATGCGAAAGTGAGATTGAGGGGTTTTAAGTCAGAAAAGGAATAAGTTAGTTCAGTTGAGCGTTAGACCTTGCTGGGATCTCATGCAGACAGCTGTGTGTTAGTTTTGTTACAGCTGGTACTGTTGATCATGTTAGAGTTTGTTTTTCAGTAAAAGGATAGAGTAGGAACGATAGGCTCAAGTAATGAGTTAGCTGTCAGTGATAGAATAGAATAGAAGTGGTGAAATTCAGTTGTTTCAATAAAGGATGGAATACACACAAGTGAGTTACAGTAAGAGGGACAGTTTTAACTAATTAGTGACTAGCTATTAGGTTAGTTACAAGAGAAAGAGTGAACGATTATGAGTTCACTAGTAGAGACAAAGTGGGGACATTATTGGTGTCTCATTACTATAAAGTGGCGTAGTCCACGAACGCTAAGTATTCAGAGATAAGTCTTTTCAGAGAGGAAAGGCTACTATAATGTGTCGTAGCACACTAACCATTAGTATTAAAGGATGAGTCTTTTCAGAGAGGGATGGCTAGTGCAACGTGTCATAGAACACGCATAGTGTGATCCAGAAGTGATTACGCACTGAGTTTGACTTCAGAGGAAGTCCACATGAAATGTAGTTGCGCCGAGGTGCAACGAACAGTCTATATTCGAGGAGGGAGCAATTCCCTGTCAACTTCAAGGGCAGATTCCTTTGAGGGGGTGTCATAGCACACCATAACTAGCAACAAGAGCTTGCACGGGTCCTGGAACTAGGACAGAGCGAGCAGGAGTATGATTCTCCAATGAAGTATCATGTTGGCCAACGGGAGTGTACCCTAAGTGTCCAACGATTAATACATTGCCATATAGATGAGGGGAGTGTGCCCTGTTCGTCTACATATTGTTATGTTACCATAGTGGCGAAGGGAGGGAACCCTGATCGCCAACCCATTGTGTGTAGCAGCAAGGCTGCAGAGTGTGTATGAAAGGGGCGAAATTGTCAGCCCACATTTAATTACAACTGTGAACTGAATTTCGAAGATGAATAAATACTCAGGAATGTGTTTCTGAATTGTTCTTTGATGTTCTATAGCAATATCTGTACTCGTTTGTACCGGGCGTAGTGAACGCTGGGAAAGTTGTCAAACACGAATGCGGAGACTCCACTATATGAATCATTGGCCATTGTCTCAGCATTGATACAATCAAGGTGAGCGACGCCACTGGTGGGCACGGTCGCACTAACAAGCAGTACACAGCCTATGCCAGTCATATCGCGAGTCATTGCTCATTGTGTGAAAGCACCCTTGGTAATGATGGCTCGTGGTAACTAGTGGGAAAAGCTGGTACCCGCTGGTAATTAAAGATCAGCGGAAAAACATTATAGAAAGCATTAATAAGAGAAAGAACATCATCATCTTGCTGGTATATAAAATAGTAATCATAACACTCTGGTATATGAGAATAAGCAAATTAAGACACCCATTAAACATTAATATCACAGATAAAGAAATAAAACAAGTAGAGGAATTCAAGTATTTGAACACAATGCTCACAGAAGATGGAAAATTAGACAGGGAAATTGATATGAGAATACAAAAAGCAAATGCTGTCACATAACAGCTTTCACCATTGCTAAGACATCCAAACATTTCTATGCCAGCTAAACAACAAATGATAAATAGCTTTTTCATACCAACTTTGTGCTATGAAAGTCAAACATGGACCCTTTCTAAATCACAATTAAGAAAGATCAATACATGTGAGATGTGATGCTTGAGAAAAGTAACAAACAACACAAGAAGAGATAGAATACCAATTGAAACCATAAGAAAAATGGCAGGAACAAAACCCTGCCAAGAATATATAAAACAACAACAACTTAAATGGTTTGGCCACCTGGTCAGAATGAATCCTTACCAATCACCATCAAGGGCGTTCTTCTCGAGAATGCATGGAAAAAGACCAAGAGGAAGACCCAGAAAAAGATGGATGGATGCAGTGACAGAGACATGTAACAACAAAGGAAAATCACTAAATCAGACAGTTTGAGCAGCTCAAGAACGACAAATGATATAAACCACGACACCTTTTAGGTATCAGTGAAGAGAGAAAAGAAGAAGATTATACGAATGTGGAAAGAAAGGGAAAACAAGCACTTTACTGCCTAAAAAAATAGTCCATAATATAACATTAAACTGACAGCAGAGTGACATGACAGTAAAAAACAAGTCCTTCAACAGACTAACTAATTGATGATGCTGAGAGGGTCTTCTGGAAGCAATGGCGGCCGACAAGCCATCTCCTATCGTACTTAAATTTTTTTCTTTCACTTTTCTGTAGTTTTTTTCTAATGTTCCTTTCTTCATTACTTCTTTCCTTCTCTCAGAGCTCTCTTGCTGCCCATATTAAGACAGGGGGATCAAAAGTCACGCCTCTATTGTATCAGATGCATACAATCTGAATTTTCTTGAAACATTCACTCACTCATGTTTTAAGAAGCATTCTCAAGATCCTTCATTACATTCTACAATATGCCCTGGCAGATAGGATGTAAAAGCAAAAAATAGTCCATCCATATGAAAGCCACACATAATGTCAAACCTCCACTGCCTTGTGGGAGTTCCTGTTAGAACAAAGGCTAAAACAATGAAGACCTACAGAAAATGTGAGCAGGCAGAGCCCAAAAGCCTGGAAAGGCAATCTGACTATGGGAGGAAACATCCAGAGAAGAAACCTCAACTACCGAAGTCAGAAGATGTAGGCCCAAGTGGTGCAGTAATAAAAAGCGGACATCTACACAATACAGCAAATGCTATGCAACAGACTCTAAACAATATGGAATTTCCCATTCCAGATGTTGCCAAACAGAAACTGCACCGGTTCCAAAGAACCAAAACAACCCATAAATCAGGACTGGCACCAAAAACTAAGACAACCATGGAAGATGGAGAAAATTGGCTCAAAATAATGCATTTGATTGCTGAGGGAGTAAGACACAAGAAACCAGAATTCATGAAATTTCCATAAGAATATGATATTGATGCTGCATACAGGAGACACAGAAAATGCCTTTTAGGAGATAAAAGAAATTAATGACTATTTTCTTTGACCTCTCCGGTGTGTTTGACACTGTATGGAAGATACTGAAAATGAGTATGGCTGATGCTGAAAATCCTACAAGCAGAAGGCACACAAAACATGTTAGATCAAAGACTACCTATTCCAACAAACCACAAGAGTGAAAACAATCATCTTAGCAATTCAATCACATTGCAAGAAGGGGTCCCTCAGGAAAGTGTTATAGCACCCACACTCTTCCTAATGTACATAAATGACATACTAAAGGGAGGTCAAAAAGTAATGCACACCAATTTTTTTCTTGGCTAATAATAAAGATAGGAATATGAAATTTTGCACACTTGGAATATGACATGTTCCAATTATGTGCACCAAATTGCACAGCATTCTGATAAATATTACGCATTCTATGAACCGTTAAAATGGAGCTTGTCAACAATGTCCGTTACAAACAGCGAATTGTCATAGAATTTCTGGTTGCGGAAAAAGAAACTGTGGCAAACATTCATAAACGACTGTGTGCAGTGTACAAATGTTCTGCAGTCGATAGGAGCACAGTTAGTCGCTGGGTTCAGAGAATTAAAGCTGCAGAAAGTGTACGAGTGGAGCTGCATGATTTACCGCGTTCTGGACGTGTTGCCTCGGCTACCAGCATAGACATGTTAAACCGGGCTGATGCCATTATTCGTAAGGATAAGCGTATCACTAGTCAGCAATTGGCATTGCAGCTTACAGTCAGCAAGGGAAGTGCAATCGCAATTTTTTAAACTCTCGGATATTCAAAGATTTGCGCTCGATGGGTTCCTCGGTGCCTAACAAATGATCACAGAGTTCAAAGGAAAACATTCTGTTCTGAATTGTTGGAGCGTTTCGGTGTTGAAGGAGAAATGTTTTTGTCAAAAATTGTTACCGGTGACGAAACGTGGGCACATTATTATGAGCCTGAAACAAAAATGCAGTCAATGGAATGGCATCATCCGCAGTCACCAAAAAGAAAAAAAATCAAAACATCTCCATCAGCCGGAAAGGTGATGATCACTGTCTTCTGGGACATTGATGGTGTAATGACAAGAGGTGAGACAATCAACTCGACAGCTTACATCAATACACTGACAAAACTCAAAAATCAGTTCCACAGAGTTCGGCCTAATAAGCCATCTGCAGATTTGTTGCTTCAACATGACAATGCATGCTCTCACTCAAGTCTGGTAACACGGGAAGCAATCAACAAATTTGGTTGGACTGTACTGCCCCATCCTCCTTACAGCCCTGATCTGGCTCCCTCAGATTTCCATCTGTTTGGACCACTCAAAAAATTCCTGCGTGGGACACACTTTGACAATGATGAGGGTGTGATCCGTGCAGTTAAAAAATGGCTACGCGAGCAGGACAAAACTTGGTACAAACGAGGCATTCATGACCTAGTTTCGCGTTGGCGTAAGGCAATACGCTTGGACGGAGATTATGTTGAAAAATAGGTAGTGTAAAGGGGATGTTCAGCTACAATCTGTGAAAATTTCACACATTTTGCCCGAATAGTTTCCGAGAAAAAAATTGGCGTGCATTACTTTTTGACCTCCCTACGATGTTGCTACATGTTTCAAACAGTCCACATGCAGATGATTTTGCTATCTGGACAGCCATGTAACATGTCACTGCAGCCACTTATCTGCTCCAAAAAACAGTAGAGAAGGTAAAAAATTGGACAAAGACATGGGGTCTAAAAATAAACGATACGAAAACTACAGCCACAATCTCCTCACTCTCCCCACACAAAGAAAACAATTAAATTAATAAAGCTGGGAACCTTAGAATACCTCAAACCGACACACCAACATTTCATGGAGTCACCCTTAACTATCATCATCATGTGCCATACTGGTTGGCATTGGCAATCATGTCCTTCCACAATCTTCTATCCACAGTGTATCGTATGAGTTCTATTGTTGACTGTTTTCCATGCCATGACACCAAGCTATCCAGTATTTTCTCTCTTTGTCGTCCGCAATCTCTCTTTCCTTTTATTTTGCCAGTTGTAACCAAGTATTCCAACTTTCCTCTTCTCATGATGTGCCAAAAAAATATTGATTGCTTCTTTCTTATGTTTTTTAAGAGCTCCCTTTTTGTGTTGGCCTCTTTGAGAACTTTCTCATTGGTCTTTTTAGCTGTCCAGGGAACTTTCAACATTCTTCTGAGAAATCCCATCTCTGTGGCCTCTAATCTTTTCATTTGTTTGTCTATTGTCCATGATTCACTTCCAAAGGTCAGAATTGGTTCTATATAGCATCGATGAACTCTCATTCTCATTTCTATTGACATAGATTTGTTGCATAAGATATTTTTCATTTTCTGAAATGCTATTTTGGCCTGAGCTATTCTGCTTTTTATTTCTGTGTTGCCCTTAACTATAGGCTCACCTTTAAACCCAACATTGAAAGAGTTCAAGCAACCCATCCAAAGACTGTCAATGATGAAAAAACTAGCTAGTGCATCCTGGGAGCAAACAAAAAGATCCTAAAGCAAGTCTACACTGGAGCAGTCAGACTCATCATGGAATATGCCTCAAGCACCTGGGAAACAGCAATCTAGGAAACTTAGACAAAGTCCAAAACATGAGACTCAACCAACAACCCTAGGAGCAATGAAAAAGATCCCCCTTCATAACAATGGAAAAAAGCATATCTTGAGCCCCTAGCACACCGCAGAAAATACATAACTCTCATCTTGTTTGAAAAAATTAAAAAGGCCACCAGATCACCCACTGCACCAAAAATTCTAGAGACAGAACAGAAAATAGACTCTGAAAGAAGAGTCCAAATCATCTTGCAAGGGAAATATTCAGACAACACTCACAATCTTTAAAACCAAACAAAGATCTGTGCAAAGTCCTCAAACCCAAACTATGGTCCAACTGTAAAAATAAAACAAAAATAATCCAAGATCTTCCAGGAACAGTCTCCAAAAATGAGCAATCCAAGACCAAAATGAGCGATCACTCATCCTGCTCCAGGAAAAATACCCCAACTGAAGCTTCAAAGAAGGGAGGCAGTGGCATCTGTAAGATCAGTGCATCTTTCCTAAGTGGAAAGACAGAAACACACTCTCTTCCACCAGGAGAAAAGTGCACAAATTTTAGAGCAGAGACAATGGCACTCCACACAGCCATACAAATTCTCAACACACAAGAGGTCCCAAGTCCATCCCAAGTCCAAAAAATGTCATCCTCATCTATGCATAAGTCAATATAAGCAATGTCAAGCTCAAAATAGGACAGACTCATCCAAGAAATAAATAACAACATATGTTTACTTTCGGAAAAGAAGAACTAGTCCTGCAGTGGATACCAGCCCATTGTGCCATCCCTGGAAATAAGAAAGTAGATGCACCCACAAAAGCAGGTGGAAGCCTTAAATAGTTTATAAATCTCAGAGCCTCAAAGAAATAAAATCAATCCTGAAGCAAGCTAGGAAAACAGAATGGAGGAAGTTGCATAGAAAATGTAAGCCAGAACATGACAGCTTAAACAAACTTAGCAGACAAAGATATTCAGACTCAGAACAGGTCACTGTGGTCTCAGAGTGCATCTACAAAAAAATAGGACTCAGTGACATTGCAGTGACTGTGGAACAAACTCCAGAGCATACACTACAGGACTGCAGCACTCTAAAACACCTTAAGAACACTAATATGGCCCACAGAGACAACTCTACATGACAAGCTATGGGGAACCAGTGATGACCTTAAATGCATGGTCTTGTTCATGACCCAAGCTAGACTAAATGCATAGCAATAACTGATCACTGAAGGAGAATATGATATTGAAGAAATATATGAGTGCTTCTTTTCTATTCTAGTCTTGGTCATCATTTCTGCAATCTGCTCTCCAAAATGTTCTCCCTATTACCCATATCCTAGCTCTTACAGTTGAGAGCCATGGAAAGCACTAGCGACAGTTGAAGACTATGAGCAGAGAGCAGTAGAGATGGAAGCCAAGGAGATAGCTTGCGTTAAAAGGTGGAACAAGCAGAGAGCGGCTGGACGGTTAGAAGCAGTTGGACAGTTGAGAACCATGGAAAGCATTAGCGACAGTTGAAGACTATGAGCAGAGAGCAATAGAGATGGAAGCCCAAGGAGATAGCTTGTGTTAAAAGGTGAAACAAGCAGAGAGCGGCTGGACGGTTAGAAGCAGAATAGAATTCAGTTGGAGATCAGCAGCCGCAGAGAGCAGTTGGACAGTTGAGAGCCATAGAAAGCACTAGCAACAGTTGAAGACTATGAGCAGAGAGCAGTAGAGATGGAAGCCCAAGGAGATAGCTTGTGTTAAAAGGTGGAACAAGCAGAGAGCGGCTGGACGGTTAGAAGCAGAATAGAATTCAGTTGGAGATCGGTGCCAGAAGAGAAGTCCAACCAGCCGATGAGCATAAAATAGTCAACAAAAGCAACCGACAATTAGGAAAATGGACTAATAGCAGTAACGGAACCGGCAACAGCAATAGATAGAGTAGGGAGGGCCGTTCAATGGGAACGGTCTAAAATAAGATAATGCCGAGCGCAATTAAGAAGATTAGAATAGTATAGAATATAATAGAGAGTGACAGTTGAGGAGAATGGATAGATGAACTACAATTCTCATGTCAAGATGTATGGTTCCTGTGAGATATTTCAGTAAAACTGCACAGATGATATGTTCATTGACTATAATTTATGTAAGTCGCAATTGTCAAGATGTATGAAAATGCAACAACCGACAAGGGAAATAAAGGCGGCCGATCAGAGAACATCTTGCGTTGTTATGTGTGTGAATGGAATAGATAAATAATTCACGCACACAGACAAACAGTTGGAGAAAGGCAGCAAAGTACTACAAGGGTGCTACACTCTGATGACTTTCATGTTACTGGCATTATCTCTTGTTCCTGTGATATCCATATCTGGTTTGCGTTGGAGGACAGACTCATAGCCCACTTTGGTACTCTCCAACTGAGAGGATTCAACTCTTTTCTTTAATCTCTGTTCTCCTCTCCATTTCTTTCCTGTATCCCTTTTACCTCTCTTGTTCTTCTTCTCCCTTGCCACCCGTATCCTTTCACTCTCTCTTTTACTCTTCATCTCATTTTCTTTGTACCATGTGGGACACCTTTAATTTTTCCAAATGTTCATTGTTTGGTTCCTTTTGTCTAATTAAAACCTACCTGTCCTATTGTCTATTATATATTTTAATAGACTATGTAAATCCTAGCCATTGTTTATTCTGAAATTCTTTCTGGAGCTGTGTTTGTTTTCTGAGTTGGATTTTTGTGTTTAATAGCTTTTTTGATATGCCTGAAGAAGGCTCTTACCGAAATGTAGTTTGTTTTGTCTTCTTTATGTTTTCTGCAGCTATACCTGCAGCCCAGCATAGTATTTAATATTTTTTTTTATATTTGATATCTGTAACATCCCAACGTTGTGCTACCAATGCCAGACCTGGACCCTAGATGCAAGAACAATAAGAAAAATAACCTTTACAGAGATGAAATGTGTTAGACGAATGATAGGAAACAGTCTGAGAGATAAGATCAGAAATGAAGAACTGAGAAAAAAGCTAGGAATAGCCCCCGCCATAGAATATATAAAGAAACAACAGATAAAATGGTTTGGCCACATGACAAGGCAGAAAGATCAAAGCACAACACAACGAGCCTTCAACAAACATTGCGAGAACACCAGACCCAAGGGTCGACCACGAAAAAGATGGATCGATGGAATATTAGAACCACTAGGAAACATAACAGCAGCAGAGGCGAACAGAAGAGCAAAAGACCGCAAATTATATCTCCCCTCGATGCTGAAAGGCAGATGAGGAAGGAAAGAAGAAGAAGAAGATATCTGTGTTTATCTCCATTGTTCATCACTCTTTGGAGCTTAGGCCCAAAAAAAGAACTTACAAATCCTTTCAGCCATTTTCTGATAGATTTTTTTTCAGTCTTCTCCAGATGCAATTCATCTTTGTGATTGCTGTCTCAAGGTTTAATTTCCATGTGTTTCTTCCACTTCCTGAGGATTCCAGATGATAACTTACATTGTAAGGTTTGTGGTTGGCTATCAATATATGTGTTTTATCAATTGCCCCAACTTATCACTTATCATTTCTTCCAAAGTGAGTTGATTTATCTTTGCCACAGTGCATAATTTCTAATGGTGTCTGGCCATTTGGTCTGAAGAATCCTTTTTTAGCCGATGTTAGTTGTTTGTAGTTTTCTTATATTCCTGGTTGATGCCCATATTAAATATTTCTGATCCATGAAATATGACAGATTCAGTATTCATATTGAACAGGAGACAAATAATAATACATGAATATTATTATAGAGAGAAACTTCCAAGGTGATAATCAGCGGAATTACAGCACTCAGAAAAAAATGACAAATAATCAACAACAGAAAAAAAACAAAAAACAATATATGGACTGAAGCAGGATCGAACCCGTACTCAGTGGCACAGCACCTTGCCGCAAAAAGCCAAATGCTAGGGAACACTGCCACTCGGCTAAACTGTTAGGTTCGATCCTACTTCGGTCCATATATTGTTCTTTTTTTTTTTTTCTGTTGTTGATTATTTGTCATTTTTTCAGAGTGCTGTAAACATACCTCTTCCTCCGAATTCCTTCATATTGAACAGCCCAAGTTTGATTGCTAAGGATAGTAAATAGGCATTCTAGATATTCTTCACCTGTGCAAAAACCACTCTAGACTTACTAATTCTTCAGGTAACATGTGCATTCATTAGAGTGTGTGAACCAGGAAAATTATTTCTATTACATCTATTATAACAATGTTAAGTACATACAGCCCATCTGTGTAAGAGCAAAAAGAAAGAATTTCTTACCCACTAATAATAAAACTGTCATCAAATAAGTAAACTTTCACATGAGTCAATCCAATGGTCTCATTGAAACGATCAGGTAATATTTTCTTTAATAATCCCCGAAGGTCTGGTGTGTGATACAAAGAAACTTTGACACTTCTGAACTCTGCAACAAGAGGGCGAAGCATGGATCTAGAATTGACCACTCCTCTGGATCCTCGAGTGTAGTCCAGTAGAATGTTTACTTCAAAATCTGAATTCCCTGTGATGATTGCTGCAAGACATGCTTCTCTCACACTGGCAACCTGTTGTAAGTGGACAAATAAAGCTTAAATAAAACTGATAAGTTTCAACAGAGGTAATCAACAACAAAGAGTGATACTATTGAACCCCTACATCCATCCATGTCTATTTTGTAATTCAGTATAAGAAAACATCCATTTCAATTATTTCAAAAGAATCAATGCTAAGTTACAAAATAGACTGTGGACCATAACAGTCTTCATTAAAATATTGGGAATTAAATTTATATTTGAAACGTAGAATTAGTAATTAGTGTAGCTTGGGTGTTTTGTAATTATCGAGCTCAAAAGATCTTTCTGGGCAAATAGGTAGACGATCATGAATTTTTCAGTTTTCCATGAAGCACAAGACTTCAACAGTTGCTAAATTATTTTTGTTAAGTCTTTTAACTTTAGTTTTCTAGAAAACTGAATGGCTAGCCTCATAGCCTCTTGTGAAATGCATAATAGGATATAGTGCTGCAATTTTTGGTTTAGCTATTAGTCAACACATAGGCTAAACAGATTATTAAATATTAAAGTGTGAAACAGTATAAATTGTTTTATTTTGTCTCTATTCATTTTATCTGTTTTGAGGATTTAATGGGACATTTTAAAAAAATTACATAGCCACACACACACACATAAAATTTATAAGTAGAGTAAATGAAATCTACTTTGCCTGATAAATGACTAAAGAGAAACAACAAAGCCACCTGCCCAGCTTCAGTCAACTAGAAACCTTACCAAAAAATTATATTGTTTTTAAATGTCCTACGATTTGCACAAGTTAAGAAGCAACAATAAAAAATAACTGAATATGATAAAAAAAATAATTTAAAAACTTTCACAAAGAACAAAGGAAAAAAACAGTATAATTAGGCAAATTTTGAAAACACTGAAAACAGAAAGGCCAAAAAAAAAAAAAAAAAAAAAAAAAAAAAAAAAAAAAAAAAAAAGTATAAACAAAAACAACTATAACAGAAGGCTATTACATCTCAGACTCATGGGACAGCTAGAGCTCATCAGAATGGCCCATGCAAAAGCAGCTTTCCAAAAAATGAGGAAGATACTATGCAATCCATTTTTGACAATAGAAACAAGAAAAAGAGTTCATAAATGTTATGTAGTGCCAGTCTTAACAAATGGATGTGAATCGTGGACAATAGGACAACAGACAAGAAAATCACTGGAGTCTGTAGAAATGTGGTTTTACAGAAGAATGTTGAGAATACCATGGACAACTAAGAAGAGTAATGAAAATGTTCTGAAAGAGGTCAAAGCAAAAAGAGAGCTAATTTCCAATATTAGGAAGAAACAATCATCATTTTTTGGCCATGTAATGAGAAGAGAACAACTGGAATATATTGTAACAACTGGAAAATTGAGGGACGAAGCGATAGAGGGAAGCAAAGAGAAAAAAATACCAGACAGCTTAAGAGAATAATGTCTTGGCAGAAGGTCAACAACAGAAATGATAAATAACTGTCGAGATCGAAAGTTGTGGAGAGACATGATCACCTATGCCAGCAGGCCCGGTACTTGATGATGATGACCATTGTGTCTTTGTAAATAGTCACTAACTTTCAATCTAGTGTAATGTTACAGTCATTGATTCTAAACCAAGGTGGCAGAAAATCTACAGACACCCCAGCATAAAAAATACCAATATAATATATAGTATTGAACCACAGAGCATCCATAGGATTTTGAACAAATAACTAACCAAACCATTCACAAACATTTTTGCTCTCACTTAAGATTAAGTTAAAAAAAAAGATTTAAACATAAATGCACAAAGCACAATATATATCTTTCATTCAAAATATTTCTTAGTAAATTTTTTTGTGGAAATTTATAACGGTAGTCTATCTAGTTTACTAACCAAATCTTTCTCCAGATCACCATTCCCTAAGTACAATGATGCAAAAGTGATTCTCTTCTTGGCTTTTCTTGTCTTCAGCTGTATAATATATGAACAAGTCAAAACATAATGAAAACACATACGCTAAAATAATTAATTCACAAAAAAATCTTTGACATTAATTTTATATTATATTAATTCAAATTATAGTGTATAAATACATAATAACATGTGCACATACACACACATACAAAAAATGTAGGATACATAAACAAGCTATAGAGTGAGAATATTTTATATATATATATATATATATATATATATATATATATATATATATATATCTATTGACCTTTTGAGCCGTAGTCGACCCATAGGGCATAGACCAAGATACTCCTTCTCTTATCTTATCTGCATTTTTGTTCTAGCAGTTTTCAATTCTTTTAAAGATAATTTATCAAATCTCGCCATTTGTCTCTGTTCTGTGCAAGCAGATCTATCTCATTGAGGGAGCCGAATCCTGCTGCTCTTGCCTCTCTCATCAATGTTCTTCTCAGTGTCTCTCTGGGTCTTCCTCTTTTTCTCTTACCTGTTGTTTCCCACATGAGGGCTTGCTTTGCTATTCGGTTATTATCTCTTCTCATCACATGTCCAATATATAACCATCGTCTTTTCTTTATTTCTGAAGATATTAGTGGTTGAGAGGCCGCATGAATTGTGGCTGTTACTCTACAGGGAGAGCCGCGATAGCTCAGTGGTTAGTGAACTGGACTACCACGGACAAAGGGGTAGGGTTCGATCCCAATCGACGGCTTCCGGGTTCACCCAGCCTTTAATGGGTACCGGATTTTTTTCTGGGAAAGTAAAGCAGCACGGGCATAATACCGACCACATTACCCCAAAAATCATGTACCGAAGGTCTGTAAAAGAATATGGTCAACTAACACCATATTCCCTATACTCCACTTGTCCACTTGGCGTGATGGGGTACTTTACTTTTATATATATATATATATATATATATATATATATATATATATATATATATATATATATATATATATATATATATAATACTGAACCCAACATCATGAAAGAGGAAATCGAAGAAGTAATCAGATATGCACCAAGAAATAAAGCACCAGGGATAGATAACATACTAATAGAAATAATAGCAGCAGCAGGAGAAACAGGAGTGCCATGGCTACACAGACTATTTAATGCAGCATGGCACCAACAACAAACCCCAGAAGACTGGCAATCGTTGTACCAATATGGATAAAGAAAGGTAGCAAAAGAGAGTGCAATCAATATAGAGGTATATCTCTTCACAGCCATGTAGGAAAGCTATACACCAAAATCGTGGAAAAAAGGCAGAGACCAAAAATAGAACTACAATTAAGCGATTCTCAAATGGGGTTCCAAAAAAACAGAGGATGTACTGACACTCTATTCAGATTAAAACAGCTCGAAGAAAAAACGGCAGCGTGACGAACACAATCAAAATTTATACATAGCTTTCATTGACCAGGAAAAAGCATGCAACAGAGACCAACTGTGGGAGATACTAACAACATACGGAGTAAGCCAGCATTTAACCAACCTAATTAAAAGTCTCTACATCAACAGCAGCTGCAGGGTTAGAACAGCAGCAGGCTTCACAGATCACTTAGAAGTTAGATCAGGTGTAAGACAGGGATGCATACTATCCCCCCATACTGTTTATTACATACATGGATTATATATGCAAGTTAGCCAACCCATCAGTCAGAGGAGATCAACAAGCATTTATTTGCAGATGATCAGGCACTAATAGATGAAACAATAGAAGACCTACAAGAACACTTAAATAAACTCAACAGTTCAGGCACAAACTACAACATGAAAATCAACATCAACAAAACAGGAATCATGAATGTTGCCAAAAATAAACAGAATATCAACATAACTATAGAAGGCAGGCAACTAAAACAAGTAGAGGAATTCAAATACCTAGGAAGTTTAGTGACAAACGATAATTCACAAACAGCAGAGATAGAATCAAATACAACAAAGCTTGTCAAATCATTGGACAGCTATCACCACTATTGTTCAACAAGGAAATAACTCTGGAGGCAAAACGAGCACTATACAATACAATCTTCATCGCAACGTTGTTCTACCAATGCCAGACCTGGACCCTAGATGCAAATACAATAAGAAAGATAACCTCTACTGAGATGAGATGTGTTAGACAAATGACAGGAAACAGTCTGAGAGATAAGATCAGAAATGAAGAACTGAGAAAAAAGCTAGGAATAGCCCCCGCCATAGAATATATAAAGAAACAACAGATAAAATGGTTTGGCCACATGACAAGGCAGAAAGATCAAAACACAACACAACGAGCCTTTAGCAAGCGTTGTGAGAATACCAGACCCAATGGTCGACCATGAAAAAGATGGATCGATGGAATATTAGAAGCACTAGGAAACATAACAGCAGCACAAGCGAACAGAAGAGCAAAAGACCGCAAATTATATCTCCCTTCGACACTGAAAGGCAAATGAGGAAGGAAAGAAGATATTTATATATATCCTTCCTTCATTTTACCCCCGTCACGCCATGTGGCGTATAGGGAATATGGTGTTAGTGACCATAAATTTTACAGACCTTCGGCGCACATGATTTTTGGGGTATTGTGGTCGGTATTATGCCTGTGCCGCTTCACGTTCCCAGAAAAAAATCCGGTACCCATTAAAGACTGGGTGAACCCGGATCCCGTCGGTTGGGATCAAACCCTACCACTTGTCCTTTGTAGTCCAGTTCACTAACCACTGAGCTATCGCGGCTCCCTTATATATATATATATATAAAAATATATATATAAAAATATATATATATATATATATTTTGAGACTAATTAACGTGACAAGTGTTCTGAGTCTGTGTGTTTTGTGACATCATGCTGTCTACACATGGTCAGCTTCTACATGTCATTTTTCAACCTTGTGTATTGGCTACTCTGCGATCATTATGATGGTTGACAAATTCAAGAAATATGAGCAAGATGTTTGCATTAAACTTTGCAAGAAGCTTGACAAATCTGCTAATGAGATTATGAAAATACTTCTTCAATCTCTTAGCATTTGGGTCAAGAACAGGATTTTATTGGTCAGCTTCTACATGTCATTTTTCAACCTTGTGTATTGGCTACTCTGCGATCATTATGATGGTTGACAAATTCAAGAAAAAGAGCAAGATGTTTGCATTAAACTTTGCAAAAAGCTTGACAAACCTGCTAATGAGACTATGAAAATACTTCTTCAACCATTTAGCATTTGGGTCAAGCACAGGATTTTGACTGGTGTGTCTCCATTCAAGATTGGTCCATGGGCTGTTCAAGATGACAAGAAGTAGGGCGTTCTGTCACCAGTAAAATTCCAGAAAATGTAGAAAAAAGTTATGAACACATCCATTAGGACCATTGCTGAGCATTTCAATGGTTTTCTCACATGGTTGGAATCAGTTATATAATCTGTCAGGAGATCCTAACAGAAAGCCTGAACGTGAAATGTGTTTCTTCTACATTCATCTTCAGGTTCTTGACATTCGAACAATGACATAGGCAATACCTTGAGTAGCATGAGATTACTAGCAAAGCGAAACTTTTATCTCTAGCATCGTCACATGCAATTTAAGTTTGATTTATAGCTAGGATCTGGAGTAAAAACAACAGTTGTGACAAAGTAAAAAAACCTGCAGTCACCAACACCAAAAATGTCACTGCAGGTATGGAGTGCAAAAAAAAACTTGCTTAATTGTTCTTTTTTTACATCAAGGGCATCATTCACTTAGAATTTCTTCTTTCTGGCATTAAAGTGAATTCTTTTGCTATGTTTTAAGGCACTTGAGATAAGAAGCATTACAAAAAAGACAGGAACTGTGGTGTAAATGTACTTGATTGTTGCATCACAACATTATGATGCGAACATCCCAGCACACATCTTACTCAGAATAGAGCAATATCTTATAGAAAACAATATTCTGATGATCCAGCACCCTCTATATGTATCTGATCTAGACCCTGTGACTTTTTATTGTTCTCTAAACTGAAATTTAAGTCGAGGAGTTGCTGCTTTGAGACCATAGATGACATTATTATTATATTAGGATCGCAGGCAGTTTTGGATAGCCCTAAGGAGGACAAAACACTTTCACAGTATCTATAAGGCATGGAAGTCAAAATGATGATCTACTTAACACATCTGCGCCAATGAAGCGGAGTAGTAAGCACAGCAATATTCCGTTTTGACAAATCAAGTGTTGTGAACGCGACCTTCCACTGTCTCTAGAGTTGATCTGCACTTTACATCACATTGAGTGCTGTTTATGACCATTGTTGGAATTGCTTGACATAAGTTATTTACATGTTACAACTCATTAATGTGAACTGCTTCATCAAGTCAGCTGCAATTTTATCTCTTTAGGGAATTTGCACCATGTTTTGTTCGTTGTAAATGCATTCACTAGAGTAATCAGGAACCTAAGGGCGATGCCATTGTTGTGTGTGCTAAGTCATCATAATGACCGGCCATACGCTAATCTGTTGTTTGATGTGCGATGGGGATAATCTGATGACTAACTGTGTTTTATATGTTCAGATTTGGAGTCAAAAATGATGTCTTAACATCATCAAGCGCTACACATTAAAAAAAAAATATGATGATCATCATTTTCAGGAGGACATGAACTTCTTGTCAATATGGTGGATAGGCGGCAGGAACCATTGAAGGCTATGTATGAAGGTGTTCCTTGTTGCAGTTTCCTCAAATTCCAGGTCCGGCTTGTTGCAGGAGCTACTGAGTTAGGTGCTCTTGTAGTAGTGTAGTAGGGGGGAGAGAAAGAAAGAAAGAAGATGAATGAAGAGAAAGACAAAGAGGATGCATGTAGGGAGAGTGTATTGGTAATGTGAATTTCAGCTCAAGGGGGAAAGTGTGAAGTGTGTGAGTGAATTTCACAGCTTACGAATGAGAAAGAATAAAGGAATAGAAGTGGATTTGTTGTGAGTGATATGAGAGATTTAGTAGTGAGAACGTGGGGCGAGTGAACAGTGGTCGCCAGTGACTGGGCTGATTGTCCATGAGTCCGAAGGGAACTTCAGTGGTAGTCAGTATTAAGTTGGCAGTGAGTATAAGTTGTGAGTGTGCGACGAGCGGATGGTCAAGGAAAAGTTTGCTCTAAGAGTTTGCACTGTGAAGTTCATAAACAGCAGTGTGAGATGTCACTTTGTACAACAACACTGTAAGTAGTTTTGTAAAGATACCAACAAACTAGTGTGAATAATTCAGTGGACTTTTATGCTTGAGTTAATTAGTGACAACGAAAGTCATGGACACTGATCAGTTGTTTTGTTAGATTTAGTCCTGTCCAGTGGAAAGTCGACCAGTGTGGTGTGAAGTGAATCAATGGAAACAGCAGAAGGAACAAAATGCTGCTGACGCTTTTATGACAGTACTCGATTTTTATTAAGCAAACCTGCTGTGTTCAGACATCCAGTAAAGCTGGGTAAGCCGTATGGTTCGGCCAAGAATTGAAAGTGGTCGCCGGGAACATATAAGTTTCCTAGGCAGGCTCATCGTATCTCCAGAGCCAATGTGAGGAGACAGGAGTCATCTGAGTCGTGACATAGATTCGGATGAGATTGTACAAAGGCTAACATAACATTGTACGACACAGCGTTAAGACTGCACATGAGAGTGCGAAACCTTATGAAAGTGTCAATGTGTGTTTCATTGCTGCAGGCGAGTAGAGCTTGCTGATGTATTTCTTCTAATGTGCCAAATGTACATAGGAAATTATAATTCATTGTTGCAGGCGAGTAGAGCTTGCTGATGTATTTCTTCTAATGTGCCAAATGTACATAGGAAATTATAATTCATTGTTGCAGGCGAGTAGAGCTTGCTGATGTATTTCTTCTAATGTGCCAAATGTACATAGGAAATTATAATTCATTGTTGCAGGCGAGTAGAGCTTGCTGATGTATTCTTTTAAAATAACTGTGAATAGAAAATTTGGCAATATGCATAATAATGTGCGAGAGACAGCCCTGATTCTAATAGGGCACAGATTGTGTGTTGTGTAATTGAAATAAAGTGACTTTTACGCTTACTGAACATGTTGTTGTCAATATTTGAGTCATCCATGTACTCTCAACTGATCCTAGTAGCGTCGAACTGAAGGCGGTCACACCGCTGGAAACAGGTTGTCGTGTGTATAACAAACTGGTAAACAACGTGCAGTATGACATAGACAGGCAATTAGACACTGGCCAGGGTGCTCATCAGTCAGCACCATCAATCAGTTAGAAAGTCAAACATCAATCAAAGTGAAAATCGATCGAAAAGGCGGTCACACACTCTAGGACACTCTGTGCACACCGTGAGCTGTGTGTTTTATCCGTTTTGATCGTGTTTCGATATTCCGATTGTTTACGATGAGTGATGATATCGTATGACAGGGAACAGTTGGCTGTGTTCACTTTCTGTGTGGTTTTGCCTTATGTCTTTTGACGTGTGCTGAGACTGCTATGATGGGGACTACAACTACCTTTCTTTGTTTGGGAGATGAGATAGTAATTTGGATGATTCCACTGGCACGGGGGGTTGAACGATTATGGATTTTAATTCGTTTGCAGTGATACCAGGGCCTTCCATAACCAAAGAACCAACCAAAGAACCAATAAGATGATGCTGTTTGGACTCAATCTGCATAATTATTATTATTATTGGTTATGGAAGGCCTCGGTATCACTGCAAACGAATTAAAATCCATAATTTCTCAACCGCCAGTGGAATCATCCGAATTACTAACACATCTCCCAAACAAAGAAAGGTAACTGTAGTCCCCATCGTAGCAGTCTCAGCACACGCCAAAAGACATAAGGTGAAACCGCGCAGAAAGTGAACACAGCCAACTGTTCCCTGTCATACGATATCATCATTCATCGTAAACAAGCGGGATATCGAAACAGTATCAAAACGGATGAGACACACAGCTCACGGTGTGCACAGAGCACTTAACTCAGTAGCTCCTGCAACAAGCCGGACTTGGAATATGAGGAAACTGCAAGAAGGAACACTTTTCAGTTCAGACATAGCCTTCAATGGTTCCTGCCGCCTATCCACCATATACCATGGGAGTTCGCGTCCTCCCGAAAATGATGATCGTCGTAGCACTTGATGATGTTAGGCCATCGTTGATGACTCCAATTCCAAACATATAGACACACAGTGGTGGTAAGTTATCATTCCAATCCAACAGAAGCCACCTGACCTGTAGTTAGTAAAACCACAGAGAGAATATGATTTTGTGACCTTCACTGATTCACTCTTGGATGTGAATGTGTAATTTACACAAGAGGAGAAGTTTTCAACTACAGTGATCCCATTTAAGGCAATTCTGTGATAGCAAAGCAAGTCTTCTTTATAGCAGCAGAACTTGATGTTCTCTGCTCCCTTCTTGTAGCTGCTGCCACACGATTCTGATGTCTCATTAACTTGGACATCATTCAAGAACAATGTCAGATTAACATTCCATAGATCTGGTTCTGCTGATGAAGTGCTTGGTGCAACAGTTGTATCAATCATACAGGAGGCTCCTGGTTTGTGGTCATTAATATCACAGACGGCATATGATGTTATATTCAGTATTTCTTTCTGGGGTGTAGATATGTGGTACACACATGGAGAGTGCTTTGTGGTCACCGTAATCCCATTAAAGGCAATTCTAGGGTAGCATGGCATAGCTGTTTCAGAACAGCACAATCCTATGATGTTTTATGTGTTTGCTATAAAGCTGCTGCTGCTACACAATCCTGACCAATTATAGGTGTGGACATTATTCACTTGCAATGACAAAACTGCTTTGTTTACATCATAAACCTCTGGAAGCGAATCAATTATGGGACTAATAATACAATTTATTCTTCCATCGGGGATATCTTCCTTGAGTCCCCCAAAAAAAGGTCTTTGGTTAAAAAGCACATATGCTTTTGAGTTAAACACAAAATGAGCCCACTTCATAGATTCAAAATGATCCTTGACAATGCCATCCATTTGCACATTTAGGTCCTTAGCTACCAAGGTCACAAACTAAGCCATCAAATTAAAGACTTTATCTACAGCGAAGGCCAACGAACTGTGAACAAACATTTATGTTCAAACCCTTGAATACATTTTTAAAAATCTGTCAACTCGCCGCAACAACAGATATTGTGGTGTTCAAAGTAAACATTGCTTAGTCCATGGCTCGAATATAAGTCAATCTGCGTAATTGCTAACAACAACAAAAAGTAGGTCATCCAGGGGCATGTCCAATTATGACATCATAAAGAATCCTGCATTATTTTGTCAACAACTTGGTAGTCCTCACAATTTATTTGAAATAAAAAGCCCGACTTTAGGGTTGCAGATTTTTAAAAATGCAACACACTAATCAATCAAAATAGCAATATTAGTTTTAGTAATCCAGTTATTGACACTATTTGTTCGAACTAATGCACACTGCAAGACACAGTAATAGTAGTAATAACATGTTTCGGCTAGTCCGAGCTAATTACACAGCTATATTGTAGGAGGAAAGGAGGAAGTCCACCACTTGGTAATAACAATATATAGGCGAACCGCTCTGGACTGGGGTCAGACTTGTGGATATCTCTCTCTCTCTCTGCGTTCAGGACTCAATCAGAGTAAGGATTCCAGACTCTCATATGAAATCAGCTGTCAGGCTAAGTGTGTTGATCGCCCCCACAGACAGAACATCACAATCAGAGTCTGTCAGATCCACTCTGACTGAACACCCGTTAATATGTTGCACTGTGTTCTGCGCCAGTGGCCCAGTGCATCCGATTTCAGCCAGCATTTTATTCGGGTTTGCTTTCCCTAGCCTTTGATTGTCACCAATCTTCCTGCAAGGCAGCAGATTGTCTTTTCTATAGGGGGATTCTGCCCTTAGATGGTAGGCCCTCCCAGGTTTACGAGCACCATCTGCCCGAGTCCCTAGAGGTGACTAACACAGACATGCACACACAAAGATGTGAGATGTGACTAACACAGACACGGACACACAAAGATGTGATATGTGACTAACACAGACATGCACACACAAATATATGAGATGTGACTAATACAGACATGCACACAGCGATACAAGACATGACTAACACTGACACACATCAAGATATATGACACATGACTAACATACACATGCACATAAAGGTATGAGATATAACTGACATTGACATGCACACACAAAGATATGACACATGCCTAACATAGACATGCACACAAAGATAAGAGATATGACTAACATAAACATGCACACAAAGATATGAGATATCACTAACCCAGACATGCACACACAAAGATATGACATATGACTAACACTGGTACACACTAAGATATGAGATATGACTAAACACAGACACACATAAAGATATGAGACATGATTAACACGGACACACCAAGATATGAGATATGACTAACATGACACACACCAAGATATGAGCCATGGCCAGCACACACAGGCTAAGATATGAGCCATGGCTAGGACAGAAACACAGCAAGATATGAGCCATGGCTTCACTAAAAAACACCAAAAAATGAACCATGTCTATTTGAATTCCATATATTCCATGTAATATTCCATGAACCATGTAATTCCATGTAATATTCCATGAACAAAAAATGAACCATGTCTATTTGAATTCCATATATTCCATGCAATATTCCATGTCAAATGAACTTGTGGATATATATGTATGTATAGGAGTTAAGCTAGTCTGAAGTATGGTGGTTAGTTTTTTTTAAATAAAGCTTGAAGAGGGTGGGTGGGGAATAATTGAGTAGATCAGTTAATGAGTAATGTAATCTAGCATGGAGGTCTGTCTCCCGCCAGATTTGAAAGTGCTTATAGGCGCTGTTTTTTCTTCTGCCCAATGTAATAATATAGCTCTGCCCACAACTGGAAATGATTTACATAAAATTACCTGTTGTAGTACATTTCCACCGTAAACAGATATTTATTATATATATAAGGTCATATACTTGGTATAGTGTGGAATGAATTAAAAACAAACGAGGAAATTAGAGAAATCGTCAATCAACCACTAATATCTTCAGTAATCAAGCAAAGACGACGGTCATATGTTGGACATATGATGTGAAGAGATAATAACCGAATAGCAAAGCAAGCCCTCATGTGGGAAACAACAGGTAAGAGGAAAAGAGGAAGACCCAGAGAGACACTGATGAAAGAGGCAAGAGCAGCAGGAATCGGCTCCCTCAATGAGATGTCGTGGACGACACAGGGAAGTCATTTATCTTTTCTTAAACCAATTTCGATTATTTTGTTTTGGATGTTTCGTTACTAGCTGGCTATGTAGGATTAGATTTATTTACTGACATATCTGAGTGTGCGTGTTGTTTGTTCCTGCTGAAGGCCTATTGAGCCAAAACGTCATTCAAACCTGTGTCGTCTATTAATCACATAAAGCTTTTACTATACCATTTTTTCATTTTTTTAAAAATTATCCCTCACATTCAGCTTTACTGCAGCTTCGCATTATTATGCATTAATTTGCATTTCTTTGCCTTAACCCCCTGTAATAGATAGATGGCAGGAATATATAACAGAACTATTTCATGATCAAAGGGACAAGAAACCAGTTATAAATGTACATCAGGCTATAAAATCTTAAAATCTGAGGTGGAAAAAGCTATAAAAACAATGAAAAAGGGAAAAGCAGCAGGACGTGACAGCATACAGATAGAGATGATACAGGCACTAGAGGATTTTGGAATTGAAGTGATTACAGGCATATGTAACAACATATACCACACAGGATACATACCAAATGAACTAAAAACATCAACTTTCATTGCATTGCCTAAAAAGAATGGTGCAGCTGAATGCAGTGACTTAAGAACAATAAGCCTAATGAGCCATGTTACAAAAATCTTGCTAAAAGTTATACAAGGATTGAAGTTATTCAGAATAAAATCAATACTGAATTAGATGGGCAGCAATTTGGATTTAGGAAAAATAGTGGGACAAAAGAAGCCATATTCTGCATGAGAACATTAATCGAAAAGTACACAGAAGTAAACAAACCAATATATGTCTGCTTCATAGACTACACCAAAGCTTTTGATAGAGTACACCACAAACAACTTATAGAATGCCTAAAAGAGATACATCTAGATAACATGGACATACGACTAATATGTAATCTATACTGGGAGCAAACAGCAATAATAAAATATAACAAAGAGAACTCTACACCCATTGATATAAAAAGAGGAATAAGACAGGGATGCATCCTATCGCCAAGCTTGTTCAATCTATACACTGTGCAAATTTTTAAAAACATCAGAGATGCCAGGCCTACAAATTAATGGAAATATAATCAATAACCTAAGATATGCTGACGACACTGTACTACTAACAGAAAATCCTAAAGATCTACAACAATTACTTAATGAAATAAACATGACAAGCAAAAAATATGGACTAGATATGAATATCAAAAAGACTAAAACTATGATCATTAACAAAGAAGATACTCAAAACCCACAAGTGGATATCAAAATAGAAGGAATAGACCTGGAAACAGTTCAGAACTACAATTACCTTGGACATACTATAACCAGTGATGGAAAATGTACAACTGAAATAAACAAAAGAATAGGAATGGTAAAAAGTAATTTTAATGTCATGAAGAACATACAAACACCAAAACAAATAACACTAGGGCTAAAACTAAGAATAGCAAAATGTTATGCCTTCTCAACATTCCTATATGGTGCAGAAACATGGACATTAGAAAAAAAAACCAGAACAGTCTCTTGCAAAGCCTTTGAAATGTGGATATATAGAAGAATATGTAGAATTGGATGGAAGGAAAAGAAAACAAATGATGAAGTCTTAAAACAACTAAAAATGAAAAGAGAACTACTAAACAGAATTCAAACAAGACAAATGCGATTTTTGGGCCATGTTAAAAGTCACAACAGCCTACGAAAAGTAATCCTGAAGGGGAAAATACAAGATAAAAGAGGCAGAGGCAGACCAAGACTAACATGGACGAGTAACATCAAAAGATGGACAAACCAGCCTATGACAACCTGCACCATCAAAGCAAGAGACAGAACAAAATGGCGCTCCATGGTAGCCAACCTTCGGTGCGGAGATGGCACTCGATGATGATGATGATGATACATTTAAACTCTACCATCATTGATCCAAAACTACAATCACACGTATCATAGGAGTATTAAAATGGCACCTGCCCAGATTAACCTAGAAAATCAACAGCAAAGTGTGGAATACTTTGTTCAATAATAATGTGCCTTAGTCAGAGAGGGACAAAAGTCAACCAGTGGTTAGAGAGGGAAATTGAGTTATGATAGCTCAAGTCAGAGCTAATTTTAAAAAGGGGTATATGCCATCATGGACAGAGAAACTGTTTATTGTCAGTCATATAAACAAAACCACACTGGTAACATATGTGAAAAAGAACGATGCGGGTGAAGAGCTGCAAGGTTCATTTTATGAGGAACTACAAAAAGTCGGCGATAAACTGGTGTATTGTATAGAAAGTATACAATGGAAACGTTTTGGGGTGGGCGGAGCTACAGTGTATTTAGTCAAATGATTCAGGTTTAATTCGTCATTCAACAGCTGGATATCCGCCAAGCACTTATCGAGATATAACGACTGATGTAGATATGGAAGTAGAAGAAAATGTGGAAGATTGATACTTTGACCACTTGAACAAGAGTCAGAAGTAGGGAGAAGCGGGGAGAGAGCATCACTGTGGCCCTTTTTAGGAAAATTACTTCCTACACCAGAAATTGTTTTCTTGTGCCAGATTGTGGTTATATACATCAACATTGCCGTGTCCCTGTTTAATCTGACTCAGGAAGGCGCAGATCCATACGACTGAAAGCTCTGGATTGCTTTGCTGAGCAGCTGTCTCAGGTATATGTTACCTAACCCTAAGGTAGTGACTCAGCGTTAATACAACATGAGTTTTTACGTGACACTCCCGAGCAACACACCTATGAATATATTTCCATTCCAGATAACAACGCAGGTCACTTTTTTGCCAAGCTCCCACAGAATATTTACAGAATAGAGTTAAGTTCACAATATAATCTTGATGTGGCTGAAATTCAGTTTCCTACCAGCTACTTTGTTAACCTCAGACAGAAGATGTACAAAAGAGGTTCGATGTAGAATGGCTCAGGCAAAAGCAGCTTTCCAAAAAATGAGGAAAATACTATGCAACCCATTTTTGACAAAAGAAACATGAAAAAGAGTTCTTAAATGTTACGTAGAGCCAGTCTTAACATACGGATGCGAGTCATGGACAATAGGACAACAGACAAGAAAATACTGGAGTCTGTAGAAATGTGGTTTTACAGAAGAATGTTGAGAATACCATGGACAGCTAAGAAGAGTAATGAAGAGGTTCTGAGAGAGGTCAAAGCAAAAAGAGAGCTAATTTCCAATGTTAGGAAGAGACAATCATCATTTTTTGGCCATATAATGAGAAGAGAACAACTGGAATATATTGTAACAACTGGAAAAATTGAGGGACGAAAAGATAGAGGGAAGCAAAGAGAAAAAATAACAGAAAGCTTAAGGGAATGGCTTGGCAGAAGGTCAACAACAGAAATGATAAATAGCTGCCGAGATCAAAAGTTGTGGAGAGATATGATCACCTACGCCACTAGGCCCGGTACTTGATGATGACCAGCTACTTTCACATACTCGAAAACATCATATGGATGCATTACTTTCTGCTCGCTGACGCAGAAAAAGTGGATGATTGCCGTCTTCTTACTTACGCATGCTGCCGGCTGGTCTATACCACTCATCTGATGCTTTTATCGATGCAGTTAATCTGTTGGTGGTAGAAACCAAGGAGAGTGAAAACAAAAAATCCCCACAAATGAGAATTCATTACAATAGGACATCAAATAAGGCCATTCTGAAACTATACAAATAGGGAGTTGAAGTTGACATTAGCAAGTCGATGTAGAAAAACTTAGCTTTCCAATCAGCGCATTTAGCAGACTCTCTGTACTACCGGGAGAGGGTGTAGTAGATCTGGATAACGACAAGAAAAACATTTGTCTACTGTGACCTAGTTGCCTCAAAGACCTGTTGGGGATCTTATGGTTCCGTTATTAAAAACCATCCCTATCATGGACTGAATTTCTACATCCGTGTTTCGGAGTTACGGCAAACCACACTACCTGCCACTGAGTCATTTTCATTCAACACAGTGGAAATACTTTTAACTAACAACCAGAGTAAACCATGGTTGGAAATCCATTCAGGAGTAGAACCTCAGTTCTGACACTACACTTTCGAACTCAGAAACATTTTGATCTGGAGTAGGTAAAATGGTGAGACACGTTCCACTACATCAAAATGTTAGAGTGTACGAATACTTTTACTGCAGTCAGGTTGGTTTTGTTTGTAGGCGGCAGATCGCAAAAAAGGATGAGGAATCTGTAGTATTATTTTTAAGGTAGTGTCATTGTCATAGCTGAAAACTGGAGCAAAAGCTGTTCTCAGAGAAGGGTTAGGAATGGGAATGCATGTGGCTCAACATGATGTAGCTGGTAGGAATGTGGGAGAGTCCTTTAAAAAACACTCCAGGGACTCTGGTTACCAATTATTACAAGGAGCAATTGATCATGTGACAGGAAACCAATCAGGAAGTGGAATGAGAAAAAGAGCAGCTTCTCCTGGCAAACCCTTTAGGAAGAGAGTAAAATTGGTCTCAAGATGTTAACACTCTCACTCTGTGCAAAAGAAGACGACAGAGAAGACACAGAAGAGGCAGTCAAATATATTTGGATAATGGCACTGATACACCCCAGCTTGTGTGATTGTCTTCACTCTTGTGTAGATTTATTTAGTGTTCCTTCGACACAGATGGTGGTGGAGTATGGAAATTCATCCTCTAGCCTCATTGTCACCCAACTCTACAATTGAATTTGCGATAACAGCATACACAGAGGAGTATCTAGATCTCTACAATACATTTCTGCACCTGAAAGCCAAAGTCACCTTACCCAATGGCAACAATATACAACCTAATACAGATGTGGTGCCGTTCAATTATTAAATTATTACATGCACAGTCTAATCTCCCTAGTCGATGTGTCCCTGAATAATACTCTGATCATCCCTAGCGAGAACAGGTTTCCATTCAAGCCTACCTGGAAGCTACTTTAAAATATGGAGAGGAAGCTAAGAAAGGACATCTGACCTCAGCTCTCTTTCACAGACACACCAAACAACATGGGTGACAAGGAGGTGATTTTAAAATGTGGGCTAAAAGTATGTCATAATCTAACTAGCCAGAGTCAAGAATTGGATATGATGGGGGTGAGTGCATTCTGATATATTTGTGCAAAAATCTTTATTTACTGCCAGGCATTGATTTTAAGCTCAAAATACATTTTACCAAGAATGTATTTAATCTGATGGCCCACAACAAATCAGCTATAGAGCATTATTACATACGCAGCCTTGGTGGTGAGAAAAGCTAAGTTAAACCCAACCATTTCTCTAGACCATGAAAAGGCGCTTTAGAAAACAAATGCAAAGTACCCGATTAAATGATTTGTGCTGAAAAAATTTTCAATTCCCAAAGGGATGCACTCTCACATCCAAGATAACCTTTTTTTAAGTCAGATGCCTACCAGAATAGTAATCGCAATTGTCAAAGCGTCAAGGTTTAGAGAAGGATACAATAAAAATCCCTATAATTTTCAATTTTGACCTGATCTATCTCAACATTAGCGTTGAGGGTCATTCCATGACTGGAAAGGCGCTAGCTATTGACTACAAGTGTAACCACTACATCCGAGCATTTTTCTGTATCAATCTAGCCATGGGTCTGAACTGTAAAGACATGGGTAATGATATGTAAAGACACTTTAGACAGGGTTACACAATTTATGCATTTGATCTTCGCTGAGCTTATTGGACAGGGACCAATTTGAGATGGCCAAATCTGGACCTCTGTCAGTCGAACTTAAATTCTCCGATATCACAGCTGACCCACTGCAAGTAATCATGTATGTGGAACTGGACTCTGTCCTCAATATATCGAAGACAAAACAGGTTCTTACAGATTATACAGTGTAAACACGGCAGCAATGAGCACGAGGGATATTCTCAATGTACTTCTGTCTGACATATTTGTGAGACATTTCATAGTTAGAGTAATGGCTTGGGATCAATTACTTCACCTCATTGATCCTATTAAAAATTAAATGCAGCCTTTGTCATAAACACTGACCCCCAGCTATCTATCAGGCTCGTCCTCTACTACAACAGTTTGGGTCAGTTTGAATATTTTAACTCATACTGACTTTTTTTAAGGTATATTGAGTTCATCAAATTTATCAAAAGGAATTCAAACAAACCACTCATCTACAATTCGTGCCAGTTACAGGACCTGTTCAATATACACGTTGACTGTACTCTGTGTATTTTCTACTGATTAAAACCCAAGGAGGATCAATTCAAAGGGTCCTAATGCTGTATACCTCATCTACCACACAATACATAAATGAGTGAATCATATATCAACAAGTATGACCATGTCTAATCGAGTCCCGTGTCAGCGCAAAATTTGAATTTATGTGATGCTTTAAATTTATGTCTCTTTCATCCGAAGGAGTGACGTGGACTCATGGTTGTCGAAGTCCTGTGCCCTACCCACATCTTGGAGGGCATTGATGATGTCCGTCCAATCCATCGGTTAACCATCTTCAACAACAGCGCAGCTACCCTACCTGTCCGCTCTTTCATTTCCCCGTACCCCCATATGGCCAGGGACGTAGACAAAAGTGACCATACATATTTTTTACTTTTGCAACAACTCTACCCATTGTATGTGTACAGAGCCCACCTCCACTTTTTTTATCATGCTCATTGAATCATTCAGTATGCAGGCGTGGTTGTAGTCTTGTGACTGTAACCTGATAAATGCCCTTGATCACTGCCATCACCTCCATCACCATGCTACTCGTGGTCATAACGTATGCACCACTATCTTCCTTGACTGTTCTGTCTGCCAAGCATCCTGTAGATGCCCGTGCATTCCTTTGGTGTCATATTATGGATCTGTCTGTATAGATGACTGCATCTTTCTCATTAGCGTTATCCCAGATGAGACCGTTGACCTCCACATCGACCACAGCTGAATCCTGTTCCCTATATTTCCTGTTGAATGTAACTATACACTAGAATGTCCCCCAGAATGACAAAGTACTGGTATCCACTCCTCAGAAGGGTTGATATTGCCACAGACCTGTTTGATGACATCTTCTGTTCGGCCCACCCATGATTTGCATCTTTTTAGCCTGACACCCTTCCCTGTGTTGAGCTCATGATGCAATGGATGCTCTTTATCTGCACTTATCTTCAGGTATGCTCGTGTCCTCCAGATCTTGATCCTGTCATCCATGGTTGGAAAGTCAAGAAGATACCTCATTGCTACACAGGGAGCGTCACTTGTACACCCCAAGATAATGCGCATAGCTTCATTTTGTATTTTCTCCAGCTTGTCAATTTGCGTCTTACTGACTGTAAGAACTGCCAGGGGATACTCGATTGGTGCGAGGACTAGTCCATGGAACAGAAGGGTAAGTAGCCTCTGTTCGATGTTGGCAACTACCATGACCTTCAAGGCAGCTAATCCTTTGCGAGATCTTGTTATCACATGGTCAATGTGAACCCGAAAACACAGGCTGCGATCAAACTTAACTCTGAGGTATGTCATCACTCAGTCCATGGTCACCTCATCAGGCTCCTATTCGTACCACCGGTGTTTCCATGTCAACAATATGATTGTTAAGTGAGAATCATGCAATTGATGTTTTATTAGGATTAACCAATGCACCTGATACTCCACACCACAAAGAGATACGATCGAGTTCATCTTATATTGTGGAGGCGATTTCAATTTTTCTCTTCCCTGTCAATATACCAAGACATCATCAGCAAAAGTCATAGTTCTTCCCCTCCCATCCAGCTGTTGTTCCATGATCGTTATTGTGTACATGTTAAATAGAACTGGTGACAATGGAGAGCCTTGTCGTAGCCCTGGAAAAATGGATGTTGGCTCAGATGACCAACTTCCACATGTGAGTATCACCTTCCCCTGAAACAGTGCTGACGCGATTCATCTAATGAAGAGAGGGTGCACAGCCAGTTTGAGGAGCATATGTTTGAGGTACTTCTAAGTACTGTCCTGTAGAGTTTAAGACAGAGTATCCCCATTGTGGCGAATGTCCATTGTAGTTTCCAGCTAGAATAGTTTTATGATGGATGGTCTAATCCAGTCCTGTTACATCACACTGCGTTCTTGGTGGGCTATAGACATTAGAGATGGTATACTTGCTAGATGTGTACCAAATTGTGGCTTTCTGAAAGTCTGTTGGTTTTGCATTATTCATTGCAACAACAATCTCCTTGTATGCTTTTCCTGATATAGCTGACAATGCCCCTGAAGTTGATGGTGCATTTGGTTGGATATTTTGTTATGGAAGGCCCCAGTATCACTGCAAACGAATTCAAATCCATAATTGCTCAACCGCCTGTGCAAACAGAATCATCTGAATTAATATCTCATCTCCCAAACAAAGAAAGGTAACTGTAGTCCCCATCGTAGCAGTCTCAGTACACGCCAAAAGACATAAGGCAAAACCATGCAGAAAGTGAACACAGCCAACTGTTCCCTGTCATATGATATCATCATTCATCGTAAACAATTGGAATATCGAAGCATGATCAAAACGGATGAGACACACAGCTCACAGTGTGCACAGAGCACTTAACTCAGTAGCTCCTGCAACAAGCCAGACTTGGAATATGAGGAAACTGCAACAAGGAACACTTTTCATGCATAGCCTTCAATTGTTCCCGCCGCCTATCCACCATATACCGGAAGTACACGTCCTCTTGAAAATGATGATCGTCGTATTTTTTAAAAATGTATAGCGCTTGACGATGTTAGACCATCGTTGTTGACTCCAATTTCGAACATATAGACACACAGTTAGTCATCAGATTATCCCAGTCGCACATCAAAGAACAGACCATAAGATTAGCGTAAGGCTGGTCTAGGGATGTACGATGGGCCATTACGTTGACGTAGCACACAACAATGTTGTACACCCAACAATTTTGCTCCCTTTAGAATCCTGATTACTCTAGTGAAAGCAGCCTACGACGAACAAAACACGGTGCAAATTCCCTAAAGAGATAAAACTGCGGCTGACGAAGTAGTTTACATTAATGAGTAACATGGAAATAACTTGTGTCAAGGAATTCCAACAACGGTCATGAACAGCACCAATGTGATGTAAAGCGCAGATCAAGTCTAGATGGTGGAAGGTCGCATTCACAACACTTGATTCATCAAAAAGGGACTGTTGCCGGCGTACAACTTCGCTTTAACGGTGCAGATGTAATAAGTAGATCATAATTTTTACTTTAACACAGAAAAGTGCAATGGAGAACCGAAATTAATCAGACCCCGAACGCAATTTCTGCAGCGATCAAGAGAACGTGACCTAGATCCACCATCTTTACAACGGGCATTTACATGGGTAGCTGGTAAAGCCTGTTATGTGTGTGTCTATATTCTTGTGTAATGTCTCTTGCATTAGTGTGATGCGGATCTGGAGCTTTTTGCATGATCCTGGCTAACTCAATTTTCTTGTTCTTGAGACCAGAAATATTGAGTTGTAGTATATTTACTTTATTCATTTCTTCACTCTGTCCTGTCCTTACACTCTTCATTGTGCCAAGATTTTTTAAATTTATAGTTTGTTGAACCAGATGTTCCCAGTCTTTGCCTGAATTGTTTGTATTTCTTCCAGTTGCAAACTTTTCGCACAGTCCAGCCTGGTTGTACACTGTCTGACGTGGACCTTGTAGAATGAGGTGATGTCCGAGCTTGCATGGTATTGCTATACATGTGTACATGGCATTGTTAATCTGGGGGAGCATGTCAACTATATTCCCACCCCAGGATGAAATCTGCACCTACTTCATCATCTTGCAACTTCCCCCTATTACACACTGAGGCTCTGCCTCTGCATATATATCCATATGCTCATTCCTCCAGGCCGTGAAGTCAGTCATCACACTCACACTGGCCCAATCCCCGCCACCTACTGTCTACTGCCATATGCTTTGCTCTTTCATGGGCATCATATATTGGTCATTTTGTACTAACAAAGGATAAGTCATGGGCCAGTTGTGTCTGTGTGATATGCCACAGGTCATAACAGGTCATAGCCTGTTGGGGTTAGAGCATGGTGGTCTCATCAAGCTGAAGGTGTTGGTCCTCTGTGTATACCAGTAGGAGGCCTCAAAGCAATTTAGGAATTGGAACGTCCACCCTGTCCACGGGGGGTTCCTACATCATCATCATCATCATCAAGTACCGGGCCTGCTGGCATAGGCGATCATGTCTCTCCACAACTTCTGATCTCGACAGCTATTTATCATTTCTGTTGTTGACCTTCTGCCAAGCCATTCTCTTAGGCTGTCTGTTATTTTTTCTCTTTGCTTCCCTCTATCTCTTCGCCCCTCAATTTTTCCAGTTGTTACAATATATTCCAGTTGTTCTCTTCTCATCACATGGCCAAGAAATGATGATTGTTTCTTCCTAATATTGGAAAATAGCTCTCTTTTTGCTTTGACCTCTTTCAGAACGTTTTCATTACTCTTCTTAGTTGTCTATGGTATTCTCAACATTCTTCTGTAAAACCACATTTCTGCAGACTCCAGTGATTTTCTTGTCTGTTGTCAATGATTCACATCCATATGTTAAGACTGGCGCTACGTAACATTTAAGAACTCTTTTTCTTGTTTCTATTGTCAAAAATGGATTGCATAGAATCTTCCTCATCTTTTGGAAAGCTGCTTTTGCCTGAGCCATTCTACGCCTTACCTCTTTTGTACATCTTCCGTCTGAGGTTAACAAAGTTCCCAAATATTTAAATTCATTTACCTGTTTTATTCACTATAATGTCCAACATTTCTTGTAATTTATTATGGATTTTAATTCGTTTGCAGTGATACTGGGGCCTTCCATAACCAAATTTCTTGTAACTCATTTTCACTCTTAGCGATTAAGACTGTATTATCAGCATACCGTAGATTATTTATATTTTGACCTCCAATTGTTATTCCAGGCATGCCCCTTATGGATTTTAAAATAATCTCACTATAAATATTAAACAAATCTGGTGACAGCACACAACCTTGTCGAACATCCTGTTTTATTTGTTGAAAGATTCCCAATTGGTTTCCAGTTCTTATGGCCACTGTTTGTTGCCAGTACATGTTCTTTATTATTCTTAGATCTTTGCTGTCTACGTTTATGATTTCTAAAATGTTGATTATTTCTTGGTGCTTTACTTTGTCAAATGCCTTGGTGTAATCTATGAAACTTAGGTATAGATCTGTTTTCACCTCTATGGCTCTTTCTACTAAAGATCTTATGATATAAATGGCATTGCTTGTTTCTTTATCTCTAACAAAACCACACTGTTCATCGCTAATTTCTGGACTGATTTTGTTTCGCACTCTTCACATGATGATTCTTAGTAATATCTTAGTCATATGACTCATAAGGGGAGCCGCTATAGCTCAGTGGTTAGTGAACTGGACTACCACGGACAAGGGGTAGGGTTCGATCCCAACCGACGGCTCCGGGTTCACCCAGCCTTAAATGGGTACCGGATTTTTTTCTGGGAAAGTAAAGCAGCACGGGCGTAATACTGACCACATTACCCCAAAAATCATGTGCTGAAGGTCTGTAAAATATAGGGTCACTAACACCATATTTCCCTATACGCCACTTGGCGTGACGGGGGTACTTTACTTTTATATGACTCATAAGGCTTATTGTGCTATGATCATCGCATTCAATCGCACCAGATTTCTTTGGTAGGGCTATGAATATTGATTTGAGCAGGTTGTCTGGTATATACCCGCTGTTGTAGATATCATTTAATATTTTTTTTATTATTTCTATTCCAAAATCACCCATGGCTTCAAACTCTTCTTTAGTTATATTATCTGGTCCAGGAGTTTTGCCTGCTTTCATATTGCGCAAGGCGTCTTCCACTTCTTCTCTGAGTATTTCTGGTCCTTCTCCATTATCCTTAATATTTACTTCTGTTCGTTCATCATTATAAAGATCTTTAATGTATTCTGTCCATCGTTCCCTTATACTTTCTTGTTCAATCAACAGTTCTCCCTCCTTTGATCTTAGACATCCAGTTTTTTATTGTATTTTTCTTCCTGTTAATTCCTCAATTTGTTTGTATATAGCTTTAGCATCTCCTTTTTGTTGCATTTCAATCTCTTTGCATCTCTCGTTTAGCCTTGCTTATTTTGCTTCATTGCATTTTACTACAATTTCTTTATTTAATCTCTTATACTCATCTTTATTTCTTCTTCTTGTATCCATTAGCTGCAAAATGTCATCTGTCATCCATTTCTTTCTTGACTTTGTCCTCACTGGTGTTATGAACTCTTTTGATGTTTGTTGCATTGATTCTTTTAGCATTTCCCACTGTTCATCAATGCTTTGTATCTTCTCTATTGCATTATACTGGTTCTGAATTGAGATTTTATATTTGTCTTGCAGCTTCTTAACTGATTTTAGTAAATCTAAATTTACCTTGATGTTAACTGAGGCTCGTTTTGTTCTTTTTAATTTTACTCTAAGCTTTCCCACAACTGGTACATGATCACTAATGCAATCTGCCCCTGGTCTAGTTTTCACACACACCAGACTGTTTCTAAATCTATTGTTTATCATTATATAATCAATTTGATTGTGTGCGTTGTCCCCTGGGCTTTTCCATGTCCACAGACATCTTGGATGTTGCTTAAACCAGGTGTTTCCTATCATCTTGTTGTGTGTTCTTGCTCAATCAATAAGTTTCTCACCTCTTTCATTCCTCTCGCCTAAGCCATAATGACCAATTACTTCCTCAACTCTTTCCTTTCCTACTTTTGCGTTAAAATCCCCTAGAACAATGGTGTTTTCATGTGGTTTGCATTTATGAAGTGCCTCATTTAACTCGTACAATTTATCAATTGTTTCCTCTTGACTGTCTGCTGTTGGTGTATTAACTTGTATAAGATTTATGTCTATTGGCTTTCCATTCAATTTCACTAAAAGGACTCTGTCAGATATTGGGTAAAAGCCTGGGGTTTCTACAGAGGCTAGTATTAATACACAAGAAAAAGACATTCACTCAAGAAAGAGTGATGGTGAGTGAATGAGGACCATGGTGTGTACCATGTATTGATGGGCTCTGATTCTGCATCTTTAGGGGCGCACCTCCTCCCTGTCCAGTTATAATGCTGGGAACTCGATCGCATCCAAGACCAACTTTGCGCCAACAGAGGGGACCATGTGTAGGTGTGGTCTTGGGTGCAGTGGTATTGAATTAAGGCCAACCAGGATCACATAGACAATCATGTCATTCAGTAACCACACCAACTGGTGAATGAGAGGCTATGAAAGCTTCATTCATCTTTTTGTGGTGTCAAGAGCCTTCAGTGTGTTATAACACTAACTCTATGTTGGTTTGCTAATCTTCATTGGCTCCCTGTGTATCACTTGTCTAGGTTCTCCCCTCTGTTTTGCTTGTTTTTTCAAAGTGATCATGATCGCAGTTTCACAATAATTATTTGAACACAGACTCATAGTGAATCTTTGAGACATTTAGATTAGAATATTAACATGGCCCATTGATCTTCCATTCTTCTCAGCTGCTGTATATGCAAGCCTGGTTTGGTCCATTCTTTACCTCTTGCTTTCATGTATCCTGGCATAAAATTAAACACATATTCTTTAACAGAACCTCTTCTAACAATTTTTTTTACCCTAGCTCAGTTCAATCTTCCTGAGATTACTCACTGAGTTGCTGATAATGCAAGCCTGGTAAAGGTCAGAAACTGCAGCCAAACTATAGCTTTATTTACTGCAATGGCCTCCATAGTTCACCTACTTGAAGTCAGAGCAAAAGTACAACTGCTCTTTTTAATAGTACTTCCTTCAGCCTGATAAAGCCAGTGTGCACCATATGTGACAACATACAAATAATATGTGTAAAAAAAATTGAAATCTGTGTGGAAATATTCTTAAAAATCAACACTTACACATCTGCCCTCCACTAGTTGCTTTAACTGTCAACATTATCTGACCAGAGCAATGCAGAAATAAAAGGACATAATTAAGACACCCTGTTGGTACTAATACACACTTTTCACCTTTTTCAATGACTTTATGTGAATAAGAATACAAGAAACTTGTGACATTTTATTTAAAAAAAAAAAAAAAAAAAAAAAATGGATGACTGATGCCAGCCTGGAAAAAAATGTAAGAAAGAAGACAAGCAAAGAACACTACCCAATACAGCAAAATAGATAATGAAGTAACGCAAAAACTGCAAAAAGGTTTAAGAAGACTGGCTCAACAAAAGATGTCTAGAAATCGAAACTATGGAAAATAACAAGATTTCAAGGGAAATAACACAAAAATAAAAAGAATGACTGATAAAAATAAAAAAGTCATAGAAATTGGATGTATTGCAAACAAAAAAGGAAAAATATTAACAGACTATAAAAATATAATCAACAGATGGCAGGAATAGATAACATAATTATTTTAAGATGAAAGAGACAAGAAACTAATTATGAAATGTACATCAGGGAATAAAATCTTAAAATTAGAAGTGGAAAAAGCTATACAAACACTGAAAAGGGAAAAGCTGCAGGAACTGACAACATACAAATAGAGATGATAAACGCACTAGAAGATTTTGGCATTGAAGTGATCACAGACATATACAACAACATATACCATACAGGATACATACCAAATGATCTAAAAACATCAACTTTCATTTCATTGCTAAAAAAGAATGGTGCAGTTGAATGACATTGATCTTAGAACAATAAGCTTAATGAGCCATGAAACAAATCTTGCTAAAAGTTATACAAGGTTATATATTCAGAATAAAATCAATATGGAATTAGAAGAACAACAATTTGGATTTAGGAAAAACAGTAGGACAAAAGAAGTCATATTTGTTTGAGGACATTGATCAAAAAGTACACAGAAGTGAGCAAACTGCCTGCTTCAAAGACTGCACCAAAACTTTTGATAGAATACACTATAAACAACTTATAAACAACCTAAAAGATATACATCTAGATGACACAGGCATACAACTAATATGTAATTTGCACAGGGAGCAAACAGCAATAATAAAATATAACAAGGAGAACTCTACACCCATTGATACAAAAAGAGGAGTAAGGCAAGGATGCATCCTATCACCAAGCTTGTTCAATCTATACACTGAGCAAATCTTTAAAAACATTACAGAGATGCCAGGCCTAAACATTAATGGAAAGAAAATCAATAACCTAAGATATGCTGATGATACTGTACTACTAGCAGAAAATAATAAAGATCTACAATTACTTAATGTAATAAACATGACAAGCAAAAAATATGGACTAGATAAGAATATCAAAAAGACTAAAACTATGATCATTAAAAAAAAAGTAAAGTACCCCCGTCACACCAAGTGGCGTATAGGGAATATGGTGTTAGTGACCATAACTTTTAAAGACCTTCGGCACATTATTTTTGGAGTAATGTGGTCGGTATTACGCCCGTGCCGCTATACTTTCCCAGAAAAAAAATCTGGTACCCATTTAAGGCTGGGTGAACCGGAAGCCATTGGTTGGGATCGAACCCTACCTCTTGTCCTTTCTAGTCCAGTTCACTAAGCACTGAGCTATTGCGGCTCCCAAAACTATGATCATAAACGAAGAAAATTCTCAAGACCTACAAATAAATATCAAAGTTGAAGGATTACATCTGGAGACAGTTCAGAGCTACAACTAACGGGGACATACTACAACCAGTGATGGAAAATGTATAACTGAAATAAACAAAAGAATAGGTATGGCAAAAAGTAATTTTAATGCCATGAAAAATATACTAACATCAAGACAAACAACACCAGAGCTAAAACTAAGAATAGCAAAATGTTATATCTTCTCAACATTCCTGTATGGTGCAGAAACATGGACATTAGACAAGAAAACAACAGAAAATTGAATCCCTTGAAATGTGAATTTATAGAAGAATAGGTAGAATTGGATGGAAATAAAATGTAATGATGAATTCTTAAAACAACTAAAAATGAATAGAAAACTACTAAACACAATTCAAACAAGACAAATAAGATTCAACAGTTCACCACAAGCAAACATTTCTACCCTCCATATACCTTCCTAATTATTACTTCAGGTGACCCCTGAGTGTTGGGTTTGCTTCCTTTGATGTTGGATTTTTTTTTTCAAACAGCAACGTGCGCTTCATAAAAATTACGAAGGTATCATATAAACATGAATGTTTTATTTAATAAATTTTGTCAATTTTCAAGATATTCATTTTTTCTCCCTCTTATGATGGGGGAAAACGCTTCGGCTGTTGACGAGACATTAAACAAACCTCTGTAATGCGGGATAGGCAGTGAACGCCGCTAAGAGGAAAATGAACATAAGGACTGGACTAACGGCAGATGTGTCAATAGACAACATATCACCTCCGGTAACCATGGCACCATACGTTTAAATTTTGGGCCATAATTCTGACTTAAGTGAGGAAATGATTACAGCATCCGATGATTTCCATTGTGTCTTCTTGGGTAAACACAAAGCTGTGTAGCAAAAGTTAAATGAAAGTCTTATTTTCCTACCTCCAAATGTAGCAATTAGTGTTTGTAATTTTTATGAACTGTCAGATTTGACTCCTGAGAATAGCTTCGTAATTTGGAGTAAGTAATCCAAATAAGACTACTAAACCAACATAAGAGTTGTTGGTGTTACCAGTCGCAGCAAACTAAGGGATATACTAAAGAAGGGATTTTAGCCCACGTGGACTTGTCCAAAGTACAAGAAGGATGACCTGATGATTAACTAAGTAGCATATAATCAGTAACATATAAAAACTCACTTGAGTGCAGTATTACTACTTCAGTCCCTATTCTTATACTGGAGGTTGTTGCACTCTATCCTGCAATACTTCTTTTCTTGACCCCAAAGAACACTATCATACATCTTACCTGGTAACATACACCTATCATCTTCTTCAAAATTGTTAGCTGTTAACCATTTAATTCCAAAGTCTATATGTATTCCCTTACTCCGAATTTTCAAATCAAATATATTATCCACTTAACTTGCAAACTTGCATGCGAGAACTGGAAAGAACTAAAGAAAAAGAAAATAAATTTGATGCATTTGAAAATAAATGCTTGAAGAAATTACCATGAAATGAATTCAAGACTTGTGCAGAAATAAGAGAAATGACTAAGTATTCAAAAATATTATCTATAATCAAGGCGGACATACACTGGCCATATGATGAAAAGAGACAACAAGAGAATCTTGTCCTGTGCACCATTTTCAGCTCAAAAGGACTAAAGATAGATATACACTCCCTGCTGAGAGGAATTACATTTTCTTAGTGTTCTATCTCTTTGGGAATGACCCATTCTTTCCTTTTAGTTTGAGTTTGACATTTGTCATTTATTCAATCACATATTTGGTCTATATATAATTCATGACATTCCATAGTTGATTTTTGTGCCCTTCATATTGGCTGTGTTTTTGTGCAGTGGACATCTCTTGCCATCAGTTACTCTCATATAATCTTGAACCTGCACAACTAAAAACTCCAATTTTACTGACAGCAGATCCAGCTCATTTATAGTTTACCTGAGAAGAAAATATGTATTTTTGATTTCAGAAGTTAGCATTTTAACCTCTTATCATTGCACTTTTACCACACACATTCTAGTAATGCAGTTAGATTCTCATTCACAGATCTAAACTACTTAAATGTACATGTTACTTTTCACAAATATCAAAACACCAATCTAAACAATATTCCTAAAATATTTATAAATACTGCTATTTTTTCTTATAACTTATTTAAACAACTATTTAAAAATCTAAAATTGTTCTACATACTTTCAGTACTTCATAAAATTGAGCAGGTTCTGTGATGACCTGTACTTGTTCTCCTCGTATAAAGAACTTAGGCGCATGATGTGACAACCAACCAAACACATTTAGTCTGTTGCCAGGTACCACTGTAGGATTGCCTGCCATTGTAAGACGGCTGCTTCTGTTGTGTATTGCATCACGTGCTGGTGGTTTGTTACAAAAACTCCTGAGAATCAGTTAAAAACACTAAACAGTTATAGCACAAATGTTTTTTTCTATTCAAGGGAAATTTTCATTGCTAACTGTGATTTACTTTATATTATAGAAATTTCTATGGTTCTTTGCTATTGGTACTGGATTTAGGAAAAACATTGGAACAAAAGAAGCCATATTCTGCATGAGGATATTAATCGAAAAGTACACAGAAGTAAACAAACCAATATATGCCTGCTTCATAGACTAAACCAAAGCTTTTGATAGAATACACCATAAACAACTTATAGAATGCTTAAAAGATATACATCTGGATGACACAGACATATGACTAATATGTAATTTATACTGGGAGCAAACAGCAATAATAAAATACAAGAAAGAGAACTCTACACATCTTGATATAAAAAGAGGAGTAAGACAGGGATGCATCCTATCACCAAGCTTGTTCAATCTATACACTGAGCAAATCTTTAAAAACATAGAGATGCCAAGCCTAAACAATTAATGGAAAGATAATCAATAACCTAAGATATGCTGATGATACTGTATTACTAGCAGAAAATCCTAAAGATCTACAATTACTTAATGAAATAAACATGACAAACAAAAAATAATTGATCAGACATGAATATAAAAACTATGATCATAAACAAAGAAAATACTCAAAACCTACAAGTGGATATCAAAATTGAAGGAATAGACCTGGAGACACTTCAGAGCTACAACTACCTTGGGCAAACTATAACCAGTAATTGAAAATGTAAAATTGAAATAAATGAAAGAATAGGAATGGCAAAAAGTAATTTTAATGCCATGAAAAATATATTAACATCAAAACAAATAACATAAGGGTTAAAACAAAAAATAGCAAATTGTTATATCTTCTCAACATTCCTGTATGGTACATGGACATTAGACAAGAAAACAGAACAGAAAATTGAAGTTTCTGAAATCTGGATTTATACAAGAATAGGTAGAGTTAGAAAGAAAAGAAAACAAACGGTGAAGTCTTAAAACAACTAAAAAGAAAAGAGAACTACTAAACACAATTCAAACAAGACAAATGAGATTTTTGGGGCATGTTAACAGAAACAACAGCCTACTAAAAGTAATCTTGGAAGGGAAAATACAAGGTAAAAGAGGCAGACCAAGACTAACATGGACGAGTAACATCAAAAGATGGACAAGTCAGCCTATGACAACCTGCACCATCAAAGCAAGAGAAAGCGAAATGGCATTCCATGGTAGCCAACCTTCAATGCAGAGACGGCACTCAATGATGATGACTTTGCTATATTGCTTATTTAGCTTTTGTAAGATTTTCCTTTTTCCCCTTTGTTGCTTCTGGATGTAATTTAAAAACTCATGTTACACCCTTTCCTCATTTCATATTTTAAAAATATCTTGTCTTATATTGCTACATTCTCTATTATTTTATCATTTCAAGTCAAGCTCTTCTTCTCTTTTGCTGTGACTTTAAAAGTATAATGTTGGCAGAATATTCTGATGTAAGCTGTTATTTTTGTTGTATCAATTGTTGCATGTTCATTTTTGATAATTCATATCTGTTCTCTATTTCAAGCTCAATTTTTCTATTTGATGATGCTCTATGCTGTCAAATGTCAAATAGTTGAAAAAAACCATGAAATCATTTGTTTAAATTCCTGGTTTTTAATCATACTTTTAATCTTCACTTTTGTCTCTCTTCTGCCTCTGATCATGCCTTCTGTTTTTGGCTCTCGTCTGGGCCCCCCCATTTTTCAGTTTTTACCCTAACACTCCCAGAAGGAAGCTGAAGGTGGATTGTTGTAGTGCCTTAGACTTCCATGATAGCAGTGCCTGATTATTCAAGTCAGCTTCTCTCTATTATTTCTTTATTGTGGTTTGCCCCTTAAATATTATCATTCCCCCCATCCCCCATTGTTTAGTTACTTGAATTTTAATGGAAAAGTAATTCAAGTCATGACAAAAATATAAGTCCATTATAATGAATAAAATGACTAACTAAATTTGGTGCATTATCTGTTAACCCAAATTGGCCTCAGGTACCCAGTTAGGTTATGTAACTTCACTGCTCCAATGTTTTTCTACATCATCCTTTCAGTGATGATGTGAGAAAATCTTTACTATGCATTTGGGTTTTTTTTTCGACTCATATGTAAAGGGCATTATGTCAGGTCAGGTAATTTTACCTGCTAATGTATGCAGTAAACAGTACAATCTGTGGCTGCTCTGCTGTCTTGCAGGTAAGCTCGGGAGAGAAAAAGGCTAAGTGGAGGGTACCCCGAAGTAAAATAACTCCACTGCCTTGTGGGTGAGACATTTTAGTCAAAGGCTAGCGGAGCCAACAGTAAACAAACCGACGGAAGGCAACAGAAAACCACAATCGTAACTTCTTTGTACAATCATGAATCGCCATAACAATAAAAATCACGACAACAACATTAAGGGGGATTCCAATGGAAAACCCTCGTTCGGTAGGGGACATCATGTGCTACAGGTGATACCTGATTGTTATCAAGCTACTGTAAGCAAAATAAAGATAAAACAAACTCTAAAGATAGGTACTTGGAATGTGAGAACACTCATGCAGAAGGGGAAAATGGAAAACATCATACAAGAAATGAAAAGAATGGGTTTACCCTTTACTGAGGCTTTGTGAAATGAGATACACTGGATCAGGGGCGATGTATTCTGATAAACATAAAATAATCTATTCTGGAGGTACTGAACACCAAAGAGGAGAAGGTATCATCTTGGATGCAGAAAGAGCAAGAACAGTGAAAGGCTTTTACCCAATATCAGAGTCCTTTTAGTGAAACTGAATGGAAAGTCAATAGACATAAATCTTATACAAGTTTATACACCAACAGCAGACAGTCTAGAGGAAGCAATTGATAAATTTTACGACAAATTAAACGAGGCACTTCATGAATGCAAACCACATGAAAACACCATAGTTCTAGGGGATTTTAACGCAAAAGTAAGAAAGGAAAGAGTTGAGGAAGTAGTTGATCATTTTGGCTTAGCAGAGAGGAATGAAAGAGGTGAGTAACTTATTGACTGAGCAAGAACACACAACATGATGATAGGAAACACCTGGTTTAAGCAACATCCAAGACGTCTGTGGACATGGAAAAGCTCAGGAGACAACGCACACAATCAAATTGATTACATAATTGTAAGCAATAGATTTAGAAACAGTCTGGTGTGTGTGAAAACTAGACCAGGGGCAGATTGCAATAGTGATCATGTACCAGTTGTGGGAAAGCTTAGAGTAAAATTAAAAGAACAAAACGAGCCTCAATTAACATCAAGTTAAATTTAGATTTACTAAAATCAGACAAGAAGCTGCAAGACAAATATAAAATCACAATTCATTCCGGTACAGTGCAATAGAGAAGATACAAAGCATTGATGAATAGTGGGAAATGCTAAAAGAATCAATGCAACAAACATCAAAAGAGTTAATACCACCAGCGAGGACAAATTCAAGAAAGAAATGGATGACAGATGACATTTTGCAGCTAATGGATACAAGAAGAAGAAATAAAGAAAATAAAGATGAGTATAAGAGATTAAATAAAGAAACTGTAATAAAATGCAATGAAGCAAAATAAGCATGGCTAAAAGAGAAATGTAAAGAGATTGAAATGCAACAAAAAGAGATGCTAAAGCTATATACAAACAAATTGAAAAATTAACCGGAAGAAAAACGCAATAAAAAACTGGATGTTTAAGATCAAAGGAAGGAGAACTGTTGATTGAACAAGAAAGTATAAGGGAACGATGGACAGAATACATTAAAGATCTTTATAATGATGAACGAACGGAAGTAAATATTAAGGATAATGGAGAAGGACCAGAAATACTCAGAGAAGAAGTGGAAGACGCCTTGCGCAATATGAAAGCAGGAAAAGCTCATGGACCAGATAATATAACTAAAGAAGAGATTGAAGCCATGGGTGATTTTGGAATAGAAATAATAACAAAAATATTGAATGATATCTACAACAGTGGATATATACCAGACGACATGCTCAAATCAATATTCATAGCCCTACCAAAAAAAACTGGTGTGATTGAATGCAATGATCATCGTACAATAAGCCTTATTAGTCACATGACTATGATATTACTAAGAATCATCATGCGAAGAGTGCGAAACAAAATCAGTCCAGAAATTAGCAATGAACAGTGTGGTTTTGTTGGAGGTAATGGAACGAGCAATGCCATATATATCATAAGATCTTTAGTAGAAAGAGCCATAGAGGTGAAAACAGATTTATACCTATGTTTCATAGATTATACCAAAGCATTTGACAAAGTAAAGCACCAAGAAATAATCAACATTTTAGAAAGCATAAACGTAGACAGCAAAGATCTAAGAATAATAAAGAACATGTACTGACAACAAACAGCGGCCATAAGAACTGGAAACCAATTGGGAATGTTTCAACAAATAAAACAGGGTGTTAGACAAGGTTATGTGCTGTCACCAGATTTGTTTAATATTTAGTGAGATTATTTTAAGATCCATAAGGGGCATGCCTGGAATAACAATTGGAGGTCATAATATAAATAATCTAAGGTATACTGATGGTACAGTCTTAATCGCTAAGAGTGAAAATGAGTTACAAGAAATGTTAGACATTATAGTGAAAGAAAGCAAAAATAAAGGACTCAGCCTTAATAGCAAAAAGACAGAAGTAATGGTAACTACAAAGAAAAAGACATCACCTCAGTGCAGAATAAAGACAAGTGGAACAATTTTAAAACAGGTAAATGAATTTAAATATTTGGGAACTTTGTTAACCTGAGACAGAAGATGTACAAAAGAGGTGAGATGCAGAATGACTCAGGCAAAAGCTGCTTTCCAGAAATGAGGAAGATACTATGCAATCCATTTTTGACAATTGAAACAAGAAAAAGAGTTCTTAAATGTTATGCAGAGCCAGTCTTAACATATGGATGTGAATCATGGACAATAGGACTACAGACAAGAAAATCACTGGAGTCTGTAGAAATGTGGTTTTACAGAAGAATGTTGAGAATACCATTGACAGCTAAGAAGAGTAATGAAGATGTTCTGAGAGAGGTCAAAGCAAAAAGAGAGCTAATTTCCAATATTAGGAAGAAACAATCATCATTTTTTGACCATGTAATAAGAACTAGAATAAATTGTAACAACTGGAAAAATTGAGGGATGAAGAGATAGAGGGTAGCAAAGAGAGAAATACCAGACAGCTTAAGAGAATGGCTTGGCAGAAAGTCAACAGCAGAAATTATAAAGAACTATCGAGATCGAAAGTTGTGCAGAGACATGATAACCTATGTGGAGAGACATGATAACCTATGCCAGTAGGCTCGGTACTTGATGATGATGATGTAAAGGGTGTTCTGACTTTTGGAGCTCTTTGGATGGTGCGGAGAGAACTTTCTTTTGGTTTCTGGGGTTCTTTAAGTGTGTGGGAATGTTCTTATCAGTGTCCATGTGTGGTGACAACTGGTGTTGATGGCGGACTTGTTAATTCATTTTCCCATGTCAGTTTCTAATGGCAAGGGTTTTATGCCATGTGGGACAAATAATTCCTGTTCTGAAGTTTATCATTTGCTCTGTTTTTAGCAGCGATTCTTCATCGAAGGTGGGGGGATACCTCAGCATCTGTCTCCTCTGTTTCCTACAGGATTATGGTTGCCTTGGTCTTTGGTACCACAGTTGCCCCCTTGACTTACTTAGCTACTGGATTCAAGCGGTTCTCTTCTGGATCTGTCCTGAGTTATGGCTTGTCCTGTGTTGTCTGCTCTCTATGGGGTTTGTGTTCTGGATTGGCTGGTTCTTTGGGTTATTTCTTCACTGCTAGCATCTGGCAGTTTACTTCAGAAATGGTAGGCTCATCTTGTACTGCTGCTTTCTGTACGGTTTGTGTTCTTTCTCTTTCTTGCTGGGGTACTGGCTTCCACAGCACATGTCGCAGTAGAAGCACTTTGATCATCTGGCTGGCAGGATCACAAAAAACATTAGATGTTTTTATGCCTTTTCCTCAAAGTCTTACTGTGGCATAATGGGAGATTGCCCCATCTTTAGAAGCTCTGTATTTAAACATCCACTTGTCAGCTTCGATGCTCGATTGCTACACATCTGCCTCTCTTTTGCCAGCCATCTTTGTGACAATTTTCTGCGTGTCTTTTTTTACTGTTAGCGATAACCAGTGGATGAATCAACTGGACCTCACATTCTTGATGTTTCAATCATGACATTTGGTATCTGCACTTCTATTATTTTGTTGCTAAGCCTCTGGTAATGGCTCAAATGAGCCACAGTGCTTAGAGTATCTTGCGTTCACAAATTAGTATAGTGTTGTGGTTCTGTTCAAATCCAAACCTACGGGCCGTATGAGAATATTCAATAATAATACTATTTGAAAGAACCATTTTGGCCCCACCCAGAAACAAGACTGTGGTCACAAGCATTCCTTTAATGTGGATGTCTCCTGTTCTAATACATCTTTGACATCAATGTTACAGGTTGGAATGTAGATAGTTACGATTTGTTCAGAGAAGTGGAGAAGTGCTTGTTTCAAACCAGGATTTGTTTCACCACAGTGTATTAAAAATCTTTAAACAGTGTCACTATATGAATTTATAACTTGACGCCTTTTAAAAAAAAAAAAGCATCTGGTGGCATGGTATTTACCCTTGGTTTATTTTAGGATAGTTACCCTAATGAAATTATTATTTGTATTCCATTTAAATGCAATATACATCAAAGGCAAGGCAAAATAAACACAATGTACTATGCGTGAAAATCTCATATTATGAATAAAAAATTTTTTAATGTTGTCACTTCAAGAAAAATACAGTAAAACTGGAATGTGAGAGTGGGAAGATAAGTAAAATATATTTTGTTTGAAATGCTAAACAATAGGCTAAGATTACACGTTCTAAATTTTAAATATGGCGCCTTCTATAAATAAGATTAGAAATGAAACACTAAGATAATTTGAATAAGGACCACACAGATCTATTTAAAGAAAAAAACCAATAAAAGAGAATAGTGGCTGCCCCATGCATCTTTGAGGTATTAAATAATATCCAGTGTTTGCATCTTTTTAACAAAATAAAAAAAAGGAAACAAAGAAAAATAATTAGATTTGTTAAATTATTGTTTTCGCAGTTGCACACATTTGTTCAAAGCATTTTGTTAGAAAATGTTAAAAAATAGGCTTAAATGGAACATTTAAAACCTAAATATGGCTGTGTTTTTGCATTTCTAAAATTTAAATTTCTTAAATGGTACATCTACAAATGATAAAGAAACATTAAAATGAAAGACACGTAAGGGGATACAGTCAAGTGGTATTAACACATTATAATAGTGTATCATTAAGGGGTGTATTAGCAGCAAAATTATATAAATTCCTCTTACTTAAGGACTGTACCATTTATATTTTCATTGGGCTGAATAAAAATGTGTCTGATACTGTTTACGTTATAACAAAATAAAATACATATCTGCACCTTGTCAGTGTTGTTTATTCTGTCTGTCTGTTTGTCTATTGACCTTTCGAGCCATAGCCGGCCCATAGGGCATAGACCCAGATACTCTTTCTCTCATCTAAATTTGTATACTAGCAGTTTTCAATCCTTGTAAGGCTTTTCAATCTTTTAATCAAATCTTGCAATTTGTCTCTGTTCTGTGCAAGCAACTCTATCTCATTGAGGTAGCCAATTAATGCTGCTCTTGCCTCTCTCATCAATGTTCTTCTCAGTGTCTCTCTGGGTCGGCCTCTTTTCCTCTTACCTGTTGTTTCCCACATGAGGGCTTGCTTTGTTATTCAGTTATTATCTCTCCTCATCACATGTCCAACATATGACCATTGTCTTTTCTTGATTACTGAAGATAGTGGTTGATTTGTGATTTCTCTAATTTCCGCATTTGTTTTGAATTCGTTCCACGCTATACCAATACTTTCCTTAGACATTTATTTTCAAATGCGTTCAACTTTGTTTCTACATCTCTTGTTGTTTTCCAGCTCTCACATGCATACGTAAGGGTTGATAGTACGTTTGGTTTGAAAAGTCTAAGTTTTGTATTTGTGCTGATGAGTTTTGATTTACACAACTTTTCAAGGCTTCTGAAAGACATTGCTGCTTTAGCTATTCTGATTCTAATTTCTTTACTTGTCTCGATCAATGTGACTTCCAAGATAGATAAAGTGATCGATCTCTTCCACTGGTTTGTTTTCCATGTATATTCTGTCATCTGTTGAAATTAACCTTTTCATGACTTTAGTCTTTTCATAATTGATCTCAAGCCCAATTTTGCTAGCTATTGATGATAGATCATTTGTGTTTTCCTGTATCCGGGCAACAGTTGTTTATTTTCATGCAGGGCATGCAGCTTGCAGATGTTAGATTGACTGTCAGCTGTCGTACAGCTGATGATGATTTTACTCGCACGCTGTGTCGATATATATCGATCGTTACTTTGTTTACTTTACGGGCGGCCTTCACTGACCGGTCAGTCTCGTGCGTACTTGATCTCCACTGGAATGTGCTGATCTAGCTGTTTACAAACGGGCCAACACGCCTTCGTGCTCTGACCTTGTCTAGTCACTGTCGTACTTCTGGTTCGTTGTTAATATGACTGTTTCACATTGTGGTTCCACGACAACTTGATTGTTGTTGTGATTCGTCCCCAAGGGTTGACGCTAGGCAATAATTATAACTGTAATATACAACAACGCATTTAGTATAAGAATTGTTCTGGCTTTTAATTCTGTCACAACGGACTCTCGTTACACACTGGATATGGCAGTTTACACACTTAGAGCGCACTCTACAAGTACTTCATTCTATCGCCCTAACACTTGCCTCTGGGCTCCACATGCATTCATACTTGCATCTAAACTACATGTGGACTGTCCCCATTGACGGCCCGTCCTAATTCTGCTTCTACCGGTCCGGCTATCTCTTAGTACTCGTTACTAACTATCTCTTAATAGTGCTACTTACTAATCTGTCCGCCTGCAGTTCTTCACTGGTCTCTGCATCTCCTAACTATCGCGTGTTCTTTGCTGGCTAAAATGCTATTATCCTTGCTTTGTGTTTTGACTCTAGATTGTTACTCCCTGCCAACTCAGCCTCTTCCAGTGTTCAGTCTCTCAGTGCTTCTATCCAAGTCTTAAAACTCCTTCACTATTAGTCTAACTCACGTTCTAATCTAGTTCTACGAGGCCAAGGTTAGCCCTCCTATGGGCCGACCACATGGCCGCCCACCTCCTAATGAGCGCGTGTGTCCAGCTGACTACATTTCTCCAAGTGTCTCTATCTAAGTGCTTGTCAATCTTTTGTGTTTACCTCTTAAATTTGGATCTTGTCAGCCAATCAAAATTGACTTCTCACACGTCTGTCTGCCCACTCACTTCTGGAGATGGCCTTCCCAGTTTTGCACGTGAATTTCGACCCATAGTCTCATTTTTCTCCTGCCTTTGTCTCAATGTCTTTTCCCTAGACCTTGTTCTCTCGTCTGTTTATTCCTCTATTTTCTCCATTCCTCCCCATTTCTAATTCTACGCGTCTGTCTGCCCACTCACTTCTGGAGATGCCCTTCCACGTCTTGTACGTGAATTTCGACCCATCCTCTTTATTTTTATTGTGACTTCGTTGTAACGTCTTTTTCATTTTTTCTCCTTGACCTTGTCCTCTCGTCTTTGTTTTCCTCCTCTACTCTCCTCCCTCTTCTACATTCCTGCATCGTTTTTATCTGACTGCTGATGAGAACTATGTCATCAGCAAAGTCAAGGTCCTCCAAATGGTCTCCTTGTATCCATTTGATGCCTTTGTTACCAGTGCAGCATTTCTTCATTATGAAGTCCATAACAATTCCAAAAAACAAGGGTGATAAAATACATTCTTGTTTAACCCCAGTTTCTATTCAAAATCATCCATTCAGTCCTTCCTCTGTACGAACTGCACATGTGTAGCCATCATACACGTCTTTCATAATATTTATGTTTTTTTATGGTAAGCCATATTGCTTCAGAATTTTCCACAAAGAATCTATGAATGCTGTCGAATGCTTTTTTGAAGTGTTATTTATTATTATTATTAGATACTTCTCTGCACATTGCCAGCATTATTTATTATTATTTTTAATATATTACTATAATTATTAGAAGGTGGTTTTTCTTCAAAAGATTCAGCAATGTGTCTTCCATGTAGAACAATAAAAGAAACCTCAAAGAAAACAACATTGCAACTTTCATTGCTCTGCTTGGGATTTAGTATAGTTTGGTCCTTAGCTGAACAAATTCTAGATAGTGCCACATATCCACATAGAACAACTCCAACTACCTGAAACAATTAGCCTTGTGACTTTTTAAATATAAAATATCTCAAAATGGGGAAACAAAATTTACAGTGTAATTATCAAATACAATCTAAGTACAAAATGAAGACTCTCTTAAGAGATACTAATAAATAAAACTACACATAATTTACTTGTGAAAATTATTAGTAATAAATTATTATTATTATTATTGTAATTATTATTATCATTAAGGGATGTATAAGCAACAAAATGATATCAATTTCCCTTACTCGAACAGTGAGGAACTTTTTTTTCCGTCAAGCGACCACCCTGAACATCAGTTTGTCAACCAAGTGACAACACTATCTTGGAAATTTCTGGCTGTTATGCTTTTAATGTGACGATAATGCCAAAAAGAGATATACAACAACACATTTCTGCCAATGTTGTTCTATCAGTGTCAAACGTGGACATTAGCAACAAAGAGAAAAACACTGATCACAACTACTAAAATAAAACATCTCTGAAGAATAGCCTAGGCCCACTTTATGTGACATTATGACACTTACACGATATGAGGAAGCCATTTTCTTCTGTGAGAAGATGAATGTTCACTTACTTGCTTTAAAAACCTGATCAACCGTTAAATAATACAGCAGAATATTAAACACAACTTTACCTCGTACAAGCCAACGAGTAGGTGAAGGTTTTTTCAAAGGACAGTGGGGCATTTCTGGGTTGATTCATATTCTGTAGATGTATTTATCACTGTAAGTAATTCTTTGTAGGCTTCTCGTTTTAAACTGTTGTGGGAAAACCATTGGGCTATTTCTGATAGCAAAAATCCTAATATTTAATGATAGTTTAGCTACTGCATAATAAATGCTAAGAGCCAAAAAAAACAAAAAAATGACAAAAACATTTCAGCTGTACACATGAAGAAGATAAATCATTGAGTCTAGATCACACTGAGTTGTTGTAACCAACCATGTTTGACGCACCATCTGATACAAACCCAATACAATTAGTGAGGCTCTGACCATATTTTTTTTTATTTCACCATCTATCAAATTAAATATGTTTTCTCCTTTTGTTTCTTGCACGGGGATTAATCAAAGAAAACCAGTTACAATTTCCTCTTTTCTATCACTTAAAAATAAAACTAGGAAGCACAAATACAAATTGTGGAAACATCTGTTGATTCTTTTAAAATAACGGCGTATTTCTTGTTCTGAAAGCCTTGAATGAAATCCGTTTTCAGTGCTGGTGAAATTATATATTTTTTTTATTTGGCATGAACATTTAGTACTGTGCAACTTGATGACCTTCCAGGCATGTCGTAAGAGGCGACTAAGGAGGTTGATCAATGGCTTGACAAGCTGTCATTGTAAAAAGTATTGTTATGGAAACAGCGCCATATGTTTTTGAGATTGTGGTTCTGCCCTATGTGCCGTCTTCGGCTCGAAAGGACAATAGATAGATAGAACTTGATGCTTCCTAATATACTTTCCTGACAATGTGTTGTGATAATTTCGCTCAGATGATCAATTGTACGTGTTGCACAGTGGCAGGTCATGCTTACATCAATTTATAGCTCTGCTGTTTTAAACTTATCGTCATTTTGCCTACGACTCTGTGTTACGTTAAGTTGTCTGACTTTTTGACGGAGTTCTCATCATGTGCTTTGATGACTTTTCATGCTTTGAAATGTTGCTCATTCTTGGTACAATAGCGCAGTGGAAGAGCTTGCAGTATGCTGCCTCTGATCTATCAGGAGCTTTTTTAAACCAAGTGTATGTTTCTTCCCAAATGCTCTTATACTTATGATTGCTATTGTAAGAAGCTTTCTGCATCTTAGATGACGTAGCCATGTATAAAAAAGTAAAGTCTTAATAAATAGACCAATGTCCATCCTAAAATAAATAAGTTTACTGTTGAGAAGGAGATAAACAATAAAAAATTTACATTATTTTTTTAAACATTGCAGGTGGAATGTGAGAGATGTTATTTCATTGTTTTCACGAAAACACATATGTTATCATGCACTGTAATATTGAATTTAAAGATACAATCAAGAGTTATATAAAATAAAATAAAAATGACAGGTAAGTGAAACTATATTCGAACAGACGTATTGCTGGAGTAAGTGCAGTTATTTTGTGCCGGACATATGGTGTAAGCCTTAGAGGCAATGCAGCAGGAGGTCAATGCCGGGAGTTATGACCCAGGCAGGCCCACCTCCCCTTGAGTGTCAAAAAGCTAAAGGGCCGAAACACTTGCTCGATGGTGGGCATCTCTTCTGATGATCAGACTGCCTCCTGCTGTGAAGCTCTGTACAAAGAGTTTTTTATTACTGTGGAAATAATCGATATACTGGAGAAATTAAACATTGATGACAAGGATCTGTGAATCATTTAAAAAAAAATGTACTGTCAACAAACAGCAGCCATAAGAATCAACAACCAAACAGGACAGTTCCAATATATAAAACAGGGAATCAGACAAGGCTGTGTTCTGTCACTGGATTTCTTTTCACTATACAGCAAAAGTATTATGAGATCAATAGTAGATATAAAAGGAATTGAAGTCAACGGCCACAAAATAAACAATTTGCAATGTGTGGATGAAACAGTCTTAATAGCAGAGACAGAGATAGTAAGAGAAAGCAACAAGAAAGGTCTCAGTCTGAATAGGAAGAAAACAGAAGTAATGATCATATCGAAGAAACAATCATCACCATCATGCAGCATAAAAATAAACAAGACAAATCTGAAACAAGTGCAACGCGTCAAATACTTGTACACAGTAATAACATCAGATGGAAGATGCACTATAGAAATAAAAAGCAGAATAGGTCAGTTCAAAATAGCATTTGAGAAAATGAAAAATGTCTTATGCAAGAAATATATGTCAATAGAAGTGAGAAAGAGTTGATCAGTGCTATATAGAGCAAATTCTGACCTATGGAAGTGAATTATGGACAGTAAACAAGCAAGGCGAGAATGGAGGGTTGGGCATGGGATTGGCTATCCCATACTGTAACAAAATAAGCCGAAAAAACTTCACAAACATGAACAAGTCAAAGAAAGATAAAGTTAATCCGTCAACCAGGAAAGAGAAGGGCTCTCTGTCTAAGAGACGTATGACGCAATCCGGAGAAAGCCATAAGGAGTCCGGGTTGCCGACTCACCCTTTGTCTACCAGGAAATCCTCCAGAATTATTCTTCTTCAATCCTTCCTCCAATGCCGTTGGTGTCGAGGGCAGATACAATCTGCGATTCTTTGCTCTTCTGTTGGCCTCTTCTGGTGTTATACCTCCTAGTGACTCTAGTATTTCATTTATCCATCTCTTTCTCGGTCTTCCTCTTAATCTGGCATTATCGTAGTGTTTGTTTATGGCTCTTTGAGTCATTGTTAGTTCTTTTTGTCTTGTTATGTGGCCGAACCAATTTATCTGTTGTTTCTTTATGTAGTTGATGGCTGGTTCAATTTCGAGTTTCTTCCTCTGGTCAGTGTTTCTTATTCTGTCCCTTAAGCTGTTTCCTATCATTCTTCTAACACATTTCATTTCGGTGGCCCTCCAAAATTGGCACCTGGAATGTACATACCCTAAGCGAACAAGGAAAAGCTGCACAGGTAGCAGCAGAAATTAGAAATTACAAAATAGATATTCTGGGAATGTGTGAAACAAGATAGCTAGGAACGGAAAGAATGAAACTAAATACAGGAGAGATGATTTTATCTTAGGGCACCAGGAACCTAGAGCACAACATAGTGAAGGGGTAGTTATAATGTTATCAAGGAATGCACAGAAGACACTGATAGAATGGGAAGCAGTAGGGCCAAGACTAATGACAGCTACATTTAAAACAACAAAAAACAAAATAAAAGTACACAATATCCAATGCTATGCACCAACCACTATCTATCTATCTATCTATCTATTGACCTTTTGAGCCGTAACCGGCCCATAGGGCGTAGACCAAGATACACTGATAAGGATGATTTAGTTAAAGATGAATTCTATAAACAGTTACAATGTCAGTTGATGAAAGATGAGCCAAGGATATTATAATCTTCAACATAAACATGGACTTGGAGATATAAACAAGAATGGAGAGATATTTGTTAATTTCTGTGCCCTTAATCAAGTGAGCCTAGAAGGAACAATATTCCAACATAGAAGAATGCATAAAGCTACATGGGTGTCACCAGATCATAGAACGGAAAATCAAATTGATCACATATCAGATAATAATAAGTTTAAGTCATCCTTACAGGATGTAAAAAGTATATAGAGGGGCAGATGTAGCTTCAGATCATCATCTTCTGAAAGCCAAACTTAAACTTAAACGATATACTACAACGAATAAGGGTAGAAGTATTTCAATGTAGGGTTTCTTAAAGAACAAGGAATTAAAGATAAATTTGCAGTCACAATATCAAACAAATACTAAGTCCTCCAACAACTAGAAAATACAATAAATATAGAAGATCATTGGAAACAGGTAAAGGATATATGGAAAGAGACATGCGAAGAAACGCTGAGGAAAATAGAACGTCAGAATAAGGCATGGATGACAGCAGAAACCCTGGATAAAATTAAAGAAAGAAAGAACAAGAAAGCAGACATAAATACAAGCAAATCGAGAAGTAATAAAGCCAAGACACAGGAAACTTACACAGAGGTGAACAAAGAAGAGAGAAGATGCATTAAAAGGAATAAGAGGAAATATATAGATGAACTAGATAAAGAGGCAGAGAAAATAGCAAATAAAGGGAATATGAAAGAACTGTACAAATAAATTAATTGGAAAATAAAAACAGATAAATGCCTTTATTAAAGATAGGAAAGGAAATCTGCTTAGTAATAAAAGGGAACAAATGGAGAGAAGGAAAGAGCACTTTGAAGAACTCTTGAACAGACCCGGCTCAAATAATCCTCCGGATATACTACCAGAAGAAGAGTTACACGTTAACTGTGGAAAACCAAGCAAAGAAGAAATAATGAAAGCCATCAAGCTATTAAAAAATGGTAAAGCCACGGGACCAGATAAAATTCCTTCGGAAACTATCAAAGCAGATATTAACACCTCTACCAAGATGCTACATAATCTATTAGATAAATTTGGGAGAGGGAAGAAATACCTAAGGACTGGAAAGAAGGTTATATGATCAAACTACCAAAGAAAGGAAGTTTACAGGAGTGCACAAATTATAGGGGAATTATTCTACTATCAGTGCCAGGAAAAATATTAGGCAGAATCATTCTGGAGAGACTAAAAGAGGCTATAGAGAAACACTTGAGAGATGAACAAGCAGGTTTTAGGAAGAACAGATCATGTGCTGATCAAATAACTACTCTATGTATAATAGTTGAACAAAGTTTAGAACTAAAATCCCCACTTTATATTGGATTCATAGATTACGAAAAGGCATTTTGATAGTTTAGACAGAGGAATTCAAGTATTTAGGCACAATGTTCACAGAAGATGGAAAATTAGACAGAGAAATTGACATGCGAATACAAAAAGCAAATGCTGTCACATACCAGCTTTCACCATTGCTAAGACATCCAAACATTTCTATGCCAGCTAAACAACAAATGATAAATAGCATCTTCATGCCAACTTTGTGCTATGAAAGTCAAACATGGACCCTTTCTAAATCACATTTAAGAAAGATCAATACATGTGAGATGCGATGCTTGAGAAAAGTAACAAACAACACAAGAAGAGATAGAATACCAAATGAAACCATAAGAAAAATGGTAGGAACAAAACCCTGCCAAGAATATATAGAACAACAACAACTTAAATGGCTTGGCCACCTGGTCAGAATGAATCCTCACCAATCACCATCAAGGGCGTTCTTCTCGAGAATGCATGGAAAAAGACCAAGAGGAAGACCCAGAAGAAGATGGATAGATGCAGTGACAGAGACATGTAACAACAAAGGAAAATCACTAATTCAGACAATTCGAGCAGCACAAGAACGACAAATGATATAAACCACGACACCTTTTAGGTATCAGTGAAAGAGAAAAGAAGAAGAAGAAGAAGACAGAGGAATGCTTTGGAAGTTGCTGAGTCATTACGGAATCCCCATAAAGTTTATTAACCTGATAAAAACAATGTATGAAGGAACGTAATGTAGTGTGGTGCATAAAGGGCAGCTTAAAGAAGCATTTGAAAAAAAGAACAGGAGAAAGGCAGGGATGCCTTCTGTCTCCATTTCTCTTTCTACTGGCCATAGACTGGATTATGAAAATAACTCAAACCAACAGAAATGGAATCCAGTGGTCACTGACCAAGCAACTTGATGATTTAGACTTTGCTGATGACATCCTATCACACAGCCATGAACAGATGCAGGATCTATCTATCTTTCATTCGCCCGAAGTATTGTCTACATCTGCAATGTCGTTTCCTGTATAAATTTTACAGTCTTTTGTAATTCTTGCAGTGGCCTATATAGTTTTATCTGTAGTGTTGTATCTATGGGCCAGTGGATTTTCCTCAGTCTACTATATTCAGTGCAGCTTTGAAGTATGTGTTCAGCAGTCTGGGGCACCTGTCCACATGTACAAGTAGTTGAGGTGCCGATCTTGAATTTTGTATACATGTGACTATGGATTCGATTGTGTCCTGTTCTGAGGCGTATAATGATAACTTGTTCATATCTATTCATATTATGAAAGGCATCCTGATTTGGGGCTTGTGGTCCTCTGATTGATTTGATTATCTGTTTCTTATGATGGTATGATGGTACTGGCAACAAACAGCAGCTATACGAATTAACAACTAAACAGGACAATTTCAATTTATAAAACAAGGTGTCAGACAAGGTTATGTTCTGTCGCCGGATTTGTTTTCACTTTACAGCTAACATATTATGAGATCAATAGTAGACAAAAAAGGAATTGAAGTCAACGGTCACAACATAAATAATTCACGATATGAGGATGACCGATGCAGGAAAACACAAATGAACTATCATCAATAGCCAGCAAAATTGGGCTTGAGGTCAATCATGAAAAGACTAAAGTCATTAAAATTTTAATTCCAACAAGTGACAAAATATACATGGAAAACAAACCAGTAGAAGAGATCGATCACTTTATCTATCTTGGAAGTCACATTGATCGAGATGGGATACGAGCAAAGAAATTAGAATCAGAATGGCTAAAGCAGCAATGTCTTTCAGAAGCCTTGAAAAGTTGTGGAAATCAAAACTCATCAGCACAAACACAAAACTTAGGCTATTCAAATCAAATGTACTATCAACCCTTACGTATGTGTGTGAAAGCTGGAAAACAACAAGAGATATAGAAACAAAGTTGAACGCATTCGAAAATAAATGTCTAAGGAAAATACTTGGTATAGCATGGAACGAATTCAAAACAAACGAGGAAATTAGAGAAATCGCCAATCAACCACTAATATCTTCAGTAATAAAGAAAAGACGATGGTCATACGTTGGACATGTGATGAGAAGAGATAATAATCGAATAGCAAAGCAAGCCCTCATGTGGGAAACAACAGGTAAAAGAAAAAGAGGAAGACCCAGGGAGACACTGAGAAGAACATTGATGAGAGAGGCAAGAGCAGCAGGAATTGGCTCCCTCAATGAGATAGAACTGCTTGCACAGAACAGAGACAGATGGCGAGATTTGATAAAATATCTTTAAAAGAAAACTGCTAGAACAAAAATTCATATAGGAGGTGTATCTTGGTCTACGCCCTATAGGGCCGGTTACGGCTCGAAAGGTCAATAGATAGATAGATGAGGATGACACAGTCTTAATAGTAGAGACAGAGAATGAGCTACAAGAAAGGTCTCAGTCTGAATAGTAAGAAAACAGAAGTAATGGTTATCTTGAAGAAACAATCATCACCATCATGCAGCATAAAAAATAAACAAGACAAATCTGAAACAAGTGCAACGTTTGAAATACTTGGGCACAGTGATAACATCAGATGGAAGATGCAACACAGAAATAAAAAGCAGAATAGGCCAAAATAGCATTTCAGAAAATGAAAAATATCTTATGCAACAAATCTATGTCAATATAAATGAGAAAGAGAGTTCATTGATGCTATATAGAACCAATTCTGACCTATGGAAGCGAATCATGGACAGTAGACAAACAAATGAAAAGACAATTAGAGGCCACAGAGATGGGATTTCTCAGAAGAATGTTGAAAGTTCCTTGGACAGCTAAAAAGACCAATGAGAAAGTTCTCAAAGAGGCCAACACAAAAAGGGAGCTCTTAAAAAGATCAGAAAGAAGCAATCAACATTTTTTGGGCACATCATGAGAAAAGGAAAGTTAGAATACTTGGTTACAACTGGCAAAATAAAAGGAAAGAGAGATCGCGGACGGCAAAGAGAAAATACTGGATAGCTTGGTGTCATGGCATGGAAAACAGTCAACAACAGAACTCATACGATGCACTATGGATAGAAGATTGTGGAAGGACATGATCGCCAACGCCAACTGGTACGGTACATGATAATGATGATGGTATGTAACCGGTGTATCTAGTTGCATGCCTGTTGAACCTTCCTTTGCCAACTGATCTGCTTTCTCATTTCCTGGTATTCCACAGTGAGGGATCCACTGCAGGGCAACCCTGTGGTGCTTGCAGAGTTCAGTCAATAAGGTCTGCAGATGTGGTAATTTTCTGGATTGTAGTGCCTGGAGTACTGATCTTGCATCTGTCAAAAACACTACAGGCTGTGGGCTAAGATTACTGTTCACGTGTTCAGCAGTTTTTCTATTGCCAACTTTTTTGCTTGTATTTCTGCATCATAATTGTGACAATATTTCCCTGTTACTATTTTATTCATATCCCTAGTGTTATTTGCACCTGCTCCCCCATTCTTTACTGCATTCTATGCTGATCCATCTGTGCACACACGAATCCATAGTTCTTGTGGGTATTCTTCATCCAGGAAACTGAGAGTTATTGTTTTTCGCTGTAGACTATTCTGTTCCTCTTTGTCAACTATTCCTTTCACTTCTGTCCGTATTTAAATTGATAATCTTGATTCCTCTGTCCAGGGAATCTGTTCTGGTATGGGCAGTAGGGGGTTAACAACTCTTGGCATGTCTGGTGTTTGTCTACTAATACGCTTGGCTTGGTGGATAAAACTGCTTCTCTTAAGTCGTCCCAATGCAAGATTTTGGAATCGGTCCTTCATTGGATGTCTCGGCATGCAAGCAAATTTTTCTGCCTGTATCAGCACCTTTGTGTCCCTCCATTCTCTCAGTGCTGGTATCCTCCACAATTTCTCCATCTCCAATATTGGTGTTGATTTCATTGCTCCTGTGATGACCCTAAGTGCCTGGTTTTGTACTTTGTCCAGTTCTTGCAGTGTGGTGTTTGATGCTGAGCACCATGCAGATGATCCATATTCTAAATGTGGGCGTATACTCTGTTGGTAAACTTTAATGAGTATTTTCCCACTCGCACCCCATGTGGTTCCACACATCTTCCTTAGAATAGCCAATTTCCTCCTTGCGTTTTGGGTTGCCTTATTTATCTGCTGTTTCCAAGATAGTTTGTTATCAAATGTAACTCCGAGATACATAGCTTGTATGTCTTCTTTCACAGGCTCATTGTTTATGTAGATAGCTCCTGTTTTTTGTTTTGGGGAGAGAGTGAAAAGTGTAGTGCTGTATTTGTCTGTATTGATGCTGATACACCATCTATTTGTCCATGAATTCAGTGCATTCAAAGCTCTTTGTAGCAATTTGAAGGCCACTGTTGCATTCTCCTCTGTTCACCACATTACCAAGTCATCTGCATACATTGCCACTTTGATGCCATGTGGTAGTTCAGTAACTAGGTCATTGATGTAGATCAGAAAAAAGTGTTGGAGATAGTACCCCTCCCTGTGGAATGCCCTGGCGCAGTAAGACCTTCTTACTCTTAAGACCATCCAGTTGCACTCTGGCTCTCCTGTTATGCAGGTATCCATTGACCCATTTGTACATCCTGCCATTTACTCCATAATTTCTCAGTTTCTTCAAAAGCCCTTCCTTCCATACCTTATCAAATGCTTTCTTTAGGTCTATCCATGCTGCTAGTACCAGTTTCTTTTCTTGAAACACATCCTTAATTTCCTGGGAAAGATAGGTTGCCTGATCTTCGGTAGAGTAACACTGTCTAAAGCCTGATTTTTGTGGGACAAGGAGATTTTCACTTTCCAGGTACCACTGCAGTCTGAGATTGATTATAAGTTCCATTGTTTTACACAAACAGCTTGTAAAGGCTGATTGGTCTATAGCTGCAGACGCAGGATAGAATGAGCACACTTGAAAAGAGATTACAACAGCTAGGACTGAAAATTAATAGAGATAAGACCAACATTATGAGAATAGACCAACATTATGAGAATTAATGCAGTTGGCAATAACCAAATAAAATTAGGAGAAATGCCTCTACTAGACAATCTTACATATATCTGGGTAGTAATATAGATAAAGAGGGAGGAACAGAAAATGATACCAAAATAAGGATACAGCTTTTGTTGCACTGGGAAACATGGAAGTCCAAAGAAATTAGGTTAAATACAAAAATGAAAATTTTCCACTCCAATGTTATGTACGCACCTACTCAAGACTATACAGACGAACAAATAGAGGCATACTATGAAGATCTAAACACAGTTATGAAGCAAGTGAAATCATCAGACATCTTGATTATAATGGGTGATATGAATGCTAAAGTAGGAAAAGGTAAATATAAGACCATTACAGGAAATCATGGTCTAGGAAAAAGGAATAACAGAGGAGAAAGATTAATACAATTTTGTGAAGAAAACAGACTGATAATATGCAACACTTTCTTTGAGCAAGAGAAAAGGAAATTATACACATAGAAAAGCCCTGGAGACAAGAAGAGAAATCAACTAGAAATCAAGAGAAACAAACAAAAAACTAATTCAGCAACACCAATAGATATAACAGCGTTAAACCAGAAAGATGTAAAAGAAACTTATACTGTACAAGTAAAGAACACATATCAGAAGCTACTAGAAGAGGGGATTGAGCAGTACAGAAGAGAAAATCCTGACGAAAAAGTCACAACAAAATGGCAATGCATAAAAAACAGCATGCAAGAATCCTGCAACACCTTGCCCAAAAAGGAAAGTAACAAAAAACAAAAATGGATAACTGACAAAATCTTAGAAAAAATGGAAGAAAGAAGACAAGCTAAAAACACTGCCAGATACAAAGATATAGACAATGAAATACGGAGAATGTGCAAAAAGGCAAAGAGACTGGCTCAACCAAAGATGTCTAGAAGTCGAAACTATGGAAAGTAAACAAAGCTTAAGAGAGATGCACATAGAAATAAAGAGAAAAAAGCTGTACGAAACAGATGTATTGCAAACAAAAATGGAAGAATGCTATCAGACAACAAAGATATACTAGATAGATGGCAAGAATATATAACAGAATTATTTCATGACGAAAGGGACAAAAAGCCAGACATAAAATGTACATACAACTATAAAATCCTGAAATCTGAAGTAGAAAAAGCTATAAAAACAATGAAAAAGGGAAAGGCAGCAGGACCTGACAATATACAGATAGAGATGATACAGTTTCTAGAAGAGTTTGGCATCAAAGTGATCACAGACATATGCAATGACATATACCATACAGGATACATACCAAACGAACTAAAAACATCAACTTTCATTGCATTGCCTAAAAAGAATGGTGCAGTTGAACGCAGTGATTTCAGAACAATACGCCTAATGAGCCAGGTAACAAAAATTTTACTAAAAGTTATACAGGGTAGGATTCAGAATAAAATCAATACTGAATTAGATGAGCAACAATTTGGATTCAGGAAAAACAGCCATATTCAGCATGAGAACATTGATCGAAAAGTACACAGAAGTAAACAAACCAATATATGCCTGCTTTATAGACTACACCAAAGCTTTCGATAGAATACACCATAACCAACTCATAGACTGCCTAAAGGATATAAATCTAGACGACACAGACATACGGCTAATATGTAATTTGTACTGGGAGCAAACAGCAATAACAAGATATAACAAGGAGACCTCTACACCCATGGACAAAAAAAAATTAAAGAGGAGTAAGACAGGGATGCATCCTATCACCAAGCTTGTTCAATCTATACACTGAGCAAATCTTTAAAAACATTACAGAGATGCCAGACCTAAACATTAATGGAAAGAAAATCAATAACCTAAGATATGCTGATGATACTGTACTACTAGCAGAAAATAATAAAGATCTACAATTACTTAATGTAATAAACATGACAAGCAAAAAATATGGACTAGAAATGAATATCAAAAAGACTAAAACTATGACAAAGAAAATTCTCAAGACATGCAATTAAATATCACAGTTGAGGGTATACATCTGGAGACAGTAGAGCTACAACTACCTGGGACATACTATAAGCAATGATGGAAAATGCAAAATTGAAATAAACAAAAGAATAGGTATGGCAAAAAGTAATTTTAATGCCATGAAAAATATACTAACAACAAAACAAATATCGACAGGGCTGAAACTAAGAATGGCAAAATGTTACATCTTCTCAGTATTCCTGTATGGTGCAGAAACATGAACATTAGACAAGAAAACAGAACAGAAAATTGAAGCCTTTGAAATGTGGATTTATAGAAGAATAGGTAGAATTGGATGGAAACAAAAGATAACAAACGATGAAGTTTTAAAACAACTGAAAATAAAAAAGAGAACTACTAAATACAATTAAGACAAGACAAATGAAATTTTTGGAGCATGTTAAAAGACACAACAGCCTACTAAAAAGTAATATTGGAAGGAAAAATACAAGGTAAAAGAGGCAGACCAAGACTAACATGGACGAGTAACATCAAAAGATGGACAAGTCAATCTATGTCAGCCTGCACCATCAAAGCAAGAAACAGAGTAGAATGGCGATCCATGGTAGCCAACCTATGTTGCGGAGAAGGCACTCGATGACGATGAATGTTAAGTCAGTCCTATTATATGGCTATGAAACATGGAGAACAACAAAATTGACAATCATGAAGATACAAACTTTCATTAATGGATGCTTCATCATTATCATCAAGTACTAGGCCTGCTGGCGTAGATGATCATGTCTCTCCACAACTTTCGATCTCGGCAGCTATTTATCATTTCTGTTGTTGAACTTCTGCCAAGCCATTCTCTTAAGCTGTCTGTTATTTTTTCTCTTTGCTTCCCTCTATCTCTTCGTTCCTCAATTTTTCCAGTTATTACAATATATTCCAGTTGTTCTCTTCTCATCACATGGCCAAAAAATGATGATTGTTTCTTCCTAATATTGGAAATTAGTTCTCTTTTTGCTTTGACCTCTCTCAGAACATCTTCATTGCTCTTCTTAGCTGTCCATGGTACTCTCAACATTCTTCTGTAAAACCACATTTCTACAGACTCCAATGATTTTCTTGTCTGTTGTCCTATTGTCCATGATTCGCATCTATGTTAAGACTGGTTCTACGTAACATTTAAGAACTCTTTTTCTTGTTTCTATTGTCAAAAATGGATTGCATAGTATCTTCCTCATTTTTTGGAAAGCTGCTTTTGCCTGAGCCATTCTGCATCTCACCTCTTTTGTACATCTTCTGTCTCAGGTTAACAAAGTTCCCAAATATTTAAATTCATTTATCTGTTTTAATATTGTTCCACTTGTCTTTATTTTGCCAGAGGTGATGTCTTTTTCTTTGTTGTTACCATTACCTCTGTCTTTTTGCTATTAAGGCTGAGTCCTTTATTTTTGCTTTCTTTCACTATAATGTCCAACATTTCTTGTAACTCATTTTCACTCTTAACGATTAAGACTGTATCATCAGCATACCTTAGATTATTTTTATATTATGAAATGGATGCTTACGCAGAATAAAAGGATGGAAATGACAGGATAAAATCACTTACCTAAAATTAGGGAAATGTACCAGTCAAATACCAGTGGATAAAGAGATACAAAGAAGACGATGGCGCTTGATAGGACACAGCCAACTGAGAGTATTACACAACAGGTCCTTTTTTGAAATCCCCAGGGGAAAAGACAAAGAGGAAGACCAAGAAATTCTCGGAGAAGACAGACAAAAGCAGAGATGAAGATGATGGGGAAGACAAGCAATGATCTTAAAAGAATGGCAAGAAACAGAACGACTTGGAATGTGTTTGTTGAAAACCTATGCTCTACAGGGAGCTGAATTTTAGAAGAAGTTGTTTTTCGGTCATCTTCTACTAGTCTGGTTATGATTAGTCTTTCTGGGTAGTACTTTATTTCTAGAATACTCTTTGAGTGTTTGGCTCAATGACAAAGCCAACTCCATGCTCTTTCTGTGTTGTCAACTCCTGAGTATATTATTGTGTAGTTCATGTGTGTTTTCTATATCTGGTGTTCTTTTTCTTTTTTTATTCTGGTGTCAGCTAATCCTAGTATTTTAATTTAATGTTCCTCTTAGTAATTTCTTCTATAAGTTCAACTTCTTTGTTTTTTATTCCAAATTTATTATTGATGGTTGCTACTTTATATTTGTCGTCTATCTCCATTTTTTTCTGCGATTTCTTTGAGCATAAAACGTTTATCCCTTATTGACCTGCTGAATCAGTAGTAAGTTAAGAACTTAAAAACAGTAAACACACGTCACGTATTAGGGTAGCCTGGAGATGGGTCTTCTAATCTAAGTTATATCTATCTATCCTATCATTAGGTACTTTGCTATATTTTCCCCCAATAATTTCTTTTCTAACAATTGAAAATTAGCTAAGTATCCAGTGATAGTATCATGATGATAATACAGAAAAAGAGAAAGACCTGGAAAGACATTGAAAAGAACACTTTTATTTATTACTTTTAAGGCAATGGAGGAAGCAAAGTTGGCAGACAGACATCGACTCATTTGATACGATCGAACATCTCGCCTAGAATAGAATAGAGATGGGTCGCGAAAAAAATATAACAACTTAAGCTCTACACAGCACACAGTGTGAATAGTCTACTAAGTTAAGTAAGTTATATCTTATTATATCTATTCTATGTCCATGAGCGGATGACGGACGGTGCCACTCAATTGCTGCGACGTTCTAACCACTAAATTAAAATTAAATTATCAGGCGCTGGAAGGTGCAAGATATTACATTTAAAAGTTGTTAAACTTTATTTGAAGAAGCAGATAAGACAATTTTAATTTATTCATACAAATTTCTGATCTCTCAAATTCTACCTTCTATTCCGTACAAGGATAGCTCTTGCAATAATCCTGGACATTTCATTTCTAGCACAAGCACTTGTTGCCATGTTTGACAGACTATTTTTAAGAGTAACTGTTCTTGTAATACAGGGTTGCCAGATTACAATGTTCATTTCAAGCCAAACAGTACTAAAAAAAAGAACCAGAAATAGGCCAAACAGATCTAAAATTGAGTCTAAAATGAGCTACACCCTGTGTCACTTGTCACCTTCATATCATATGAAATGCCCCAGATCCAGGTCAGACACTCATCCTCATTAGAGTTGCTTGAATCCACAGCGTGCACCTTCTCACATGTCACATGTAAATTCCTTGAGCATTTTTGCTGATGGTAAAAAGACTACAAAATCTTACAAGATGTTACAAAAATCTTGCTAAAAGTTATACAGAGAAGGATTCACAATAAAATCAGTACTGAATTAGATGAGCAGCAATTTGGATTTAGGATTTAGCGGGACAAAAGAAGCCATATTCTGCATGAAAACATTAATCGAAAAATACACAGAAGTAAACAAACCAATATATGCCTGCTTCATACACTACACCAAAGCTTTTGATAGAGTACACCACAAACAACTTATAGAATGCCTAAAAGAGAATCACCTAGATGACATGGACATACGACTAATATGTAATCTATACTGGGATCAAACAGCAATAATAAAATATAACAAAGAGAACTCTACACCCATTGATATAAAAAGAGGAGTAAGACAGGGATGCATCCATCACCTAGCTTGTTCAATCTATACACTGAGCAAATCTTTTAAAACATCATAGAGATGCCAGACCTACAAATTAATGGAAAGATAATCAATAACCTACGATATGCTGATGATACTGTATTACTAGCAGAAAATCCTAAAGATCTACAATAATTACTTAATGAAATAAACATGACAAGCAAAAAATATGGACTAGATATGAATATCAAAAAGACTAAAACTATGATCATAAACAAAGAAGATACTCAAAACCCACAAGTGGATATCAAAATAGAAGGAATAGACCTGGAAACAGTTCAGAACTACAACTACCTTGGACATACTATGATACTATAACCAGTGATGGAAAATTGCAATATTAACAGATACAACCATAATTCCTGTCAAATAAAAAAAATTGCGAAAAAAAGCGTTGGGTATGACAATATTTTTTTTTATCCCAATTTTCTGTGAGAGTAACAAATTTGAATGTCATAATGTAGGTCTGAATTGAATTATTTTGCATAAATTTAACATTATAGAACTTACAAATGATGTAGTTATACTTTGTTTTTTTTTAACTTTGGTAACAAACACATAAGAATAGCAAAATGTTACATCTTCTCAATATTCCTATATGGTGCAGAATCATGGACATTAGACAAGAAAACGGAACAGAGAATTGAAGCCTTTGAAATGTGGATATATGGAAGAATAGGTAGAATTGGATGGAAGGAAAAGAAAACAAACGATGAAGTCTTAAAACAACTAAAAATGAAAAGAGAACTACTAAGCACAATTCAAACAAGACAAATGCGATTTTGGGGACATGTAAAAAGACATAACAGCCTACTAAAAGTAATCTTCGAGGGGAAAATATAAGGTAAAAGAGGCAGAGGCAGACCAAAACTAACATGGACGAGTAACATCAAAAGATGGACAAATCAACCTATGACAACCTGCACCATCAAAGCAAGAGACAGAGAGAATGGCGCTCCATGGTAGCCAACCTTCGTTGCGGAGAAGGCACTCAATGATGATGATGCAAAGGACTTTATATTTGTTCGAAAGTAACAGTTCTGCTCTTAATCTCACAGTAGCATCAAGCAAATTTAGTTGCATCTTATTTCTTGCTTTTGTTTTCACTGATGTTACAAGAGAGAATGTTCGCTCAACTACAGCACTACTAACTGGGGTGATAACTGATAAGATAGGGCAAAATTGGCTAAGTCTTTGAATGAATCATGTTGACGTATGTCAACCCAAAATTGTTTACTGTCAATAGGGAGTCCAACTTTCTTAAATGGAGCTTTTTTTTCAAGTCAATCAAAATTATTTTTCTGTATTAAGCTTCAATAGTGCTGATATTGCTTTCTGCTAGGTGTAAGAAGTGTAAATCGGAAAACGATACTTTTGAAGCTTGATTAAAAATAATATTTGGACTCAACTTTGATAGATTTTGAAATATATTTCTAACCGAAGTACGTCTACACGCTATTTGACTGAGTGTTTCCTCTAGCACACACATATATCGTTCTTTTACATTTTGTATGTCTTGATGAGCCTCAGTGTTGTCATGTGTAGGAACGTGTTATCCATTGACCTTTCGAACCGTGGCAGGCCCATAGGGCATAGACCCAGATACTCTTTCTCTAAATTTTCTTTCTAGCAGTCTCAATCCTTGCACAGATCATTAGGAACTTACTTTCTGTTTAAAATTTGATACCAAAATCAACTTGATTTATATCTTTTTATTGCCCATTTGTATCATACAACCTGTTCTGAAGACTTGCATTGTGTAAAAATAATTCTTGACACAATTCATGAGGATCCGCTTTGGTTTGTTGAAATAGACTATTGAGTCTTTCAAGTTCCTGCACATCTGGTGTTGCGAACACAAAAAGCAAGTAATTTTTATAATCTCATATCATCTCCTTTTACAATCGTGCTTTGTATTTTGTGGCAAACGTTGATTGGACTAATTCAGCACAAATGAAATAAGCCTTTAGCCCTTCCCAATTCATCAGAATATTAAACACAACTTTACCTCGTACAAGCCAACGAGTAGGTGAAGGTTTTTTCAAAGGACAGTGGGGCGTTTCTGGGTTGATTCATATTCTGTAGATGTATTTATCACTGTAAGTAATTCTTTGTAGGCTTCTCGTTTTAAACTGTTGTGGGAAAACCGTTGGGCTATTTCTGATAGCAAAAATCCTAATATTTAATGATAGTTTAGCTACTGCATAATAAATGCTAAGAGCCAAAAAAAAAATGACAAAAACATTTCAGCTGTACACATGAAGAAGATAAATCATTGAGTCTAGATCACACTGAGTTGTTGTAACCAACCATGTTTGACGCACCATCTGATACAAACCCAATACAATTTGTGAGGCTCTGACCATATTTTTTTTTTTATTTCACCATCAATCAAATTAAATATGTTTTCTCCTTTTGTTTCTTGCACGGGGATTAATCAAAGAAAACCAGTTACAATTTCCTCTTTTCTATCACTTGAAAATCAAACTAAAAAAACCAATGGACAGCTAAAAAGACCAATGAGGAAGTTTTCAAAGAGGCCAACACAAAAAGGGAGCTCTTAAAAAACATCAAAAAGAAGCAATCAACATTTTTCGGGCACATCATGAGAAGAGGAAAGTTGGAATACTTGGTTACAACTGGCAAAATAAAAGGAAAGAGATATCGCGGACGACAAAGAGAGAAAATACTGGATAGCTTGGTGTCATGGCTAAGAAAACAGTCAACAACAGAATTGATACGATGCACTGTAGATAGAAGATTGTGGATGGACATGATCACCTACGCCAACCGGTAAGGCACATGATGGTGATGAAAAATCAAACTAGGAAGCACAAATACAAATTGTGGAAACATCTGTTGATTCTTTTAAAATAACGGCGTATTTCTTGTTCTGAAAGCCTTGAATGAAATCCGTTTTCAGTGCTGGTGAAATTATAATTTTTTTTATTTATCATGAACATTTATATAGTACTGTGCAACTTGATGCTTCCTAATATACTTTCCTGACCATGTGTTGTGATAATTTCACTTAGATGATCAATTGTACGTGTTGAACAGTGGCAGGTCATGCTTACATCAATTTGTAGCTCTGCTGATTTAAACTTATCGTCATTTTGCCTACAACTCTGTGTTACGTTAAGTTGTGTCTGACTTTTTGACGAAGAGCTTGCAGTATGCTGCCTCTGATCTATCAGGAGCATTTTTGAACCAAGTGTATGTTTCTTCCCAAATGCTCTTATTCTTACGATTGCTATCGTAAGAAGCTTTCCACTTCTTAGATGACGTATGAAAAAAGTAAAGTCTTTTAAAAAAAAGTAAAAAAAAGTAAAAAAGTAAAATCCTCACTGTGTAGCCGCGTTAACAGTAAGTAAAATTTTTAAAGCTACTACACAGAGACACTTGAATGTTTTAGGTCTTGACCTGAGTCTTGACTAAAACTACCTAACAGGGTTGCCAACTGCTGTCGGAGTCAATCCGCTAGAATGCCGCCAAATTTTCCAAAAATGTTTCCAGAGTTTATTACTTAGGAAACTTACATTAATTTATTATTTATGTATTATTATTATTATTATTATTATTATTATTATTATTACGCATCCCCAAACTGAATGGGAGAGTAAATTTAAACAAAATTAATTATTATTACGATTTGTAACAGTCACAACAACAACTATATTAATACATGTAGTAACTAACTTAATTTGGCAACATAACAATAATTTTAAGGACAAAGAAATGACATACTAATTTCAAGTCCTCGGCATAATCTTCATCTAATAAACATCTCCACTCTGATCTTGAGGTTCTATGTGTCTGGCTGTCGTCTTCTCCACTTTCAGTTTTATATGCAGCAATTGTTCCTATTTTTAGGAACAAAAAGGGCAATATACAAATAGATTTTTCTACCAACTCTGTGCTATCAGTGCCAGAATTGGACGCTAGACTCTAGAACAATAAGAAAGATAACGACCACCGAAATGAAATGTGTCAGAAAAATGACAGGAAACAGCTTAAGGGGCAGCGTAAGAAACGCCGACCTGTGGAAGAAACTCGAAATTGAACCAGCCATCGAATACATAAAGAAACAACAGATAAATTGGTTCGGCCACATAAACATAAAAAGACGCTTGTGCGCTGCCGGGGCCCGAAAGGGGAGTAAAGAATAGCGGCGCTGTACCCAACCAGGCATGTTCGTAAGAGGCGAGAAAGGAGGGTTAGGCATGGGACTGGCTATCCCATACTGTAAAAAAATAAGCCGAAAAAACTTCACAAACATGAACAAGTCAAAGAAAGATAAAGTTAATCCGTCAACCAGGAAAGAGAAGGGCTCTCTGTCTAAGAGACGTATGACGCAATCCGGAGAAAGCCATAAGGAGTCCGGGTTGCCGACTCACCCTTTGTCTACCAGGAAATCCTCCAGAATTGGCACATGGAATGTTCGTACCCTTAACGAACAGGGAAAAGCGACACAAGTGGCAGCAGAAATGACTAACTACAAGATAGATATTCTGGGAATGTGTGAAACAAGATGGCTGGGAGCGGAGAGAATAAAATTGAATACAGGGGAGATGATTTTATTATCAGGACACCAGGAACCAGGAGCACAACATAGCGAGGGGGTAGCTATTATGATACCAAAGAATGCACAGAAGACACTAATAGAATGGGAGGCAGTGGGACCAAGACTGGTGAGAGCAACATTTAGAACAACCAAAAACAAAATAAAATTACACATTATACAATGCTATGCACCAACCAACGATAAGGATGACTTAGTTAAAGATGATTTTTATAAACAGCTACAATGTCAGATGGATGCAAGACGAGCCAAAGATATTATAATCTTGATGGGAGACCTAAATGCTAAGGTAGGATCAGACAACAGAAGCTTTGAAGAGATTATGGGAAAACATGGACTTGGAGATATAAACGAGAATGGAGAGATATTTGTGAATTTCTGCGCCCTTAATCAAATGAGCCTAGGAGGAACAATATTCCAACATAAAAGAATACACAAAGCTACATGGGTGTCACCAGATCATAGAACGGAAAATCAAATTGATCACATATGTATTAATAACAAGTTTAAGTCATCCTTACAGGATGTAAAAGTATATAGAGGGACAGATGTAGCTTCTGACCATCATCTTCTGTTAGCCAAACTTAAAATTAAATTAAAAAGGTATACTACAACGAATACGGGTAGAAAGTATTTCAATGTAGGGTTTCTTAAAGAACAAGGAATTAAAGATAAATTCGCAGTCACAATATCAAACAAATACCAAGTCCTCCAACAACTAGAAAATACAATAAATATAGAAGATCATTGGAAACAGGTAAAAAATATATTATATGGAAAGAGACATGCGAAGAAACACTGGGAAAAGAGAACGCCAGGATAAGGCATGGATGACAGCAGAGACCCTGGATAAAATTAAAGAAAGAAAGAACAAGAAAGCAGACATAAATAAAAGCAAAACAAGAAGTAATAAAGCCAAGACACAGGAAGCTTACACAGAGGTGAACAAAGAAGTGAGTAGATGCATTAAAAGGGATAAGAGGAAATATATAGATGAACTAGCTAAAGAGGCAGAAGAAGCAGCAAATAAAGGGAATATGAAAGAACTGTACAACAGCACAAAGAAATTAGGTGGAAAATACAAACAGATCAACGCCTTTATCAAAGATAAGAAAGGAAATCTGCTTAGTAATATAAGGGAACAAATGGAGAGATGGAAAGAAAATGGAGAGATGGAAAGAGCACTTTGAAGAACTTTTGAACAGATCCGGCTCAAAAATCCTCCAGATATACTACCAGCAGAAGAAGAGTTACACGTTAACTGCGGAAAACCAAGCAAAGAAGAAATAATGAAAGCCATCAATCTATTAAAAAATGGTAAAGCCACAGGACCAGATGAAATTCCTTCGGAAGTCATCAAAGCAGATATTAACACCTCTACCAAGATGTTACATGATCTATTGGGTAAAATTTGGGGGAGGGAAGAAATACCTAAAGACTGGAGAGAAGGTTATATAATCAAACTACCAAAGAAAGGAAGTTTACAGGAATGCACAAATTATAGGGGAATTATGCTACTATCAGTGCCAGGAAAAATATTAGGCAGAATCATTCTGGAGAGACTAAAAGAGGCTATAGAGAAACACTTGAGAGATGAACAAGCAGGTTTTAGGAAGAACAGATCATGTGCTGATCAAATAACTACTCTACGTATAATAGTTGAACAAAGTTTAGAACTAAAATCCCCACTTTATATTGGATTCATAGATTACGAAAAGGCATTTGATAGTTTAGACAGAAGAATGCTTTGGAAGTTGCTGAGTCATTACGGAATCCACATAAAGTTTATTAACCTGATAAAAACAATGTATGAAGGAACAAAATGTAATGTGGTGCATGAAGGACAGTTTACAGAAGCATTTGAAATAAGAACAGGAGTAAGGCAAGGATGCCTTCTGTCTCCATTTCTCTTTCTACTGGCCATAGATTGGATTATGAAAATAACTCAAAACAACAGAAATGGGATCCAGTGGTCACTGACCAAACAACTTGATGATTTAGACTTTGCTGATGACATAGCTCTCCTATCACACAGCCACCACAGGATAAAATGAGTATATTAGATGAGAGATCACAACAGCTAGGACTAAAGATTAATAGAGATAAGACCAACATTATGAGAATTAATGCAGTTGGCAATAACCAAATAAAACTAGGAGAAATACCTCTACTAGACGTACAATCTTACATATAACTGGGCAGTAATATAGATAAAGAGGGAGGAACAGAAAATGATACCAAAATAAGGATATCAAAAGCAAGAGGAGCTTTCATTGCACTGGGAAACATATGGAAATCCAAAGAAATTAGGCTAAATACAAAAGTAAAAAATTTTCAGCTCAAATGTTAAGTCGGTCCTATTATATGGTTGTGAAACATGGAGAATAACAAAATTGACAATCACGAAGGTACAGACTTTCATTAATGGATGCTTGCGCAGAATAAAGGGATGGAAATGGCAGGACAAAGTCACTAACGTGGAATTATGGAAATGTACCGGTCAAATACCAGTGGATAAAGAGATACAGCGAAGACGATGACGATGGATAGGACACACACTACGGAAGCCAACTGAGAGTATTACAGAACAGGCCCTTTTTTGGAATCCCCAGGGGAAAAGACAAAGAGGAAGACCAAGGAATTCTTGGAGAAGACAGATCGAAGCAGAGATGAAGATGATGGGGAAGACATGGAATGATCTTAAAAGAATTGCAAAAAACAGCACGACTTGGAAAGTGTATGTTGAAGACCTATGCTCCCTGGGAGCTAAAAGGTAGAAGAAGAAGACATAACAAGACAAAAAGAACTAACAATGACTCAAAGAGCCATAAACAAATGCTATGAAAACGCCAGATTAAGAGGAAGACCGAGAAAGAGATGGATAAAGGGAATACTAGAGCCACTAGGAGGGATAACACCAGAAGAGGCCAACAGAAGAGCAATGAATCGCAGATTGTATCTGCCCTTGACGCCAACGGCAGCAGAGGAAGGATAGAAGAAGAAAAAGAAGTTCCTATTTTGGTTAAAACTGCTGACGGTATTTTATAATCCTTACAGCATTTATTTACACGGACCTTCCCTTATTCTAAGGATTGCATTGACCAGTTCCGTTCCCATTCTGTTTCGTTGTCTTGACTTCATAATGTTCATCAAGCTGAAGGTTCTTTGTACCTGAGCATTAGACCATGGAAGAACAAGGAGTGATGTCACTATTTCAACAAAATCTTGAAATGGATTGATATCAGAAGCATCCTTATAAGATGCCACTTCACTCCGAAAGTCAATTGTACTGGCGGTTCTTTCCCACTTGACATGTGTTAAATTGTTCCATTGAAAATCTGCTTTTGCAATCTTGTTAAATGCAGACTGAAGATACTGCATTCGTGGTATTAGTGGGTCCTTGACAACACTAAGAGCACGAGCCACATAAATTATTGAGATTGTTCTTAGCACATTGATATTATCAGGCAATCTTGCCCGAAGCTCTTTATGCAACTTAATAAGGAAAACAAAACACCGTTTTCTAGAGTCGGTTTCCTCTTCTGGTGGCAGTTTCAGTTGATGTAGTTTTTCCTCAACTTTATAACCTAGATACGAACGCCAGTGAACATAAACTTCAAAATTGTGATCAAGTCCTTCCGTCAAGCTGGAGAGACAAACTTTTTGGCAATATTCTCAACCAAACCAGACAAATCGTCCGCCAGCTTTGTGCTGTCAGCATTAACTGCCTCAAACAATTTATTGATTCTCTGGACATCATCTAGAACAGGTCTAAGGTAGAGGAGATATGCATGTCTTTTTTTTGTCAGACAGTCCATACTGTCAATGAGGGATGCTGTGTAGTCTCTCTCCTTTGTACTTGCTATTTTAAACATAGTACAAAGTTCCAACCATTGTTCCAATATTCTCTTTATTGCGGTCTCAAATGACAGCCAGGGAGTCTGACACTTCTGGATAATGTTTCAAAAAGTGTGCCCATCATTCATTTCAGCATAAAGAGCTCTGTAATTATTTCATAGCAGGGCCGATTGTGAAAATCAGTTATAGATTTCTCTTACTAAAAAGTCAAGTTTAGTTGGAAGAAATTATGAGGCTGTAGAGACAGCCAACTGGATAGAGTGACACACGCAACTCTTGTTATAGATCATAGTAAATCATGGGCAGCCACAGCGAAGTTTAGCACACACACCATTGCCAGTCATGACGCTTGCATTGTCAACTCCAATTCTTTTAATATGTTTAATGTAGGAAAAGGTAAATATAAGACTTTAATAGGAAATCATGGTCTAGGAAAAAGGAATAACAGAGGAGAAAGATTAATACAATTTTGCGAAAGAAAACAGACTGATAATATGCAACACCTTCTTTGAGCAAGAGAAAAGGAAATTATACACATGGAAAAGCCCTGGAGACAAGAAGAGAAATCAAATAGATTACATAATGATAAAAGACAGATTCAGGAACAGCGTCAAGAAAGCCAAAGATGTCTAGAAATCGAAACTATGGAAAGTAAACAAAACCTAAGAGAGATGCACACAGAAATAAAGAGAATGACAAATAAAGAAAAAAAAGCTGCAGGAATCGGATGTATAGCAAACAAAGAGGGAAGAATGCTATCAGACAACAAAGATATAATAGATAGATGGCAAGAATATATAACACAATTATTTCACGACGAAAGGGACAAAAAGCCAGACATAAAATGTACATACAACTATAAAATCCTGAAATCCGATGTAGAAAAACCATAAAAACAACGAAAAAGGAAAAAAAGCAGCAGGGCCTGACAATATACAGATAGAGATGATACAGGCTCTAGAAGAGTTTGGCGTCGAAGTGATCACAGACATATGCAATCACATATACCACACAGGATACTTACCAAACGATCTAAAAACATCAACTTTCATTGCATTGCCTAAAAAGAATGGTGCAGTTGAATGCAGTGACTTCAGAACAATAAGCCTAATGATCCAGGAGTAGTATTAGTGGCTGTATAGCCACTCATTTTCTGGAAGAACATGCACCGAAACTGCACCAAAGACAATGGATTTTGCACCGTGCCGCACGAAACATGTATATTTTGTCACCAAATCCGTAAAAAAGTCCGATAATCGGCTTATCTCATCGGCTTATCTCGGTGGTCGTGGCGTGCGGCGGGGCGTGACGTCATCGGCTTATCTTGTGGTGTGCGGTGGTGCGTGACGGCTCGGTGATCGGCGCGTCTCTCACGGGGGTCTAGAACAGCGGTTCTAAAACTTGTGCTCTAGGGTCGTCTCACAGCGGATATCTCGCGGGTCGGATGGCGGGTCGTCGCCAGCTATCTCGCGCGGGTGGCGGATCTGTCTCTCGCCGGCTATCTCGCGCGGGTGGCGTCTCTGTCTCTTGCGGGACAACAGCGGTTCTAAAACTTGGGGCGATGTGCCTTGAATGGTCGTGTGTGTTATTAGTATCGCTACCAACATCATCATGTTTAGTAATGTGTGCTAATATTAAATAGTGACGCTCTGTCTCTCTTTCACATTCATGGTAAAGCAAAACAAAATTCGTTCTATATTTCACAGCTTTATTATTAATACAAGAAATATACAACACATATTTGAAAATATATATTACTGTCCGGTTGTTGATAATTTTAAGCGTCTGGGTTTCCTCCCTTCTGTTTTGGTGGTACTGTTTGTTAAATGTCTATCAAACACGGGTGCATAGGAAGTTTCATTAGCCTTCAAAACACAACCGCCCTCCATTTTGACAAAACCTTGATCAACGCTGGAATAGGTAATTGGTGACGCTGCTGAATCACCCGCGGCATCCATATTGGCTGCCGGATCCGTCGTCTGATTAACAAAAGTGAGGTTCCCTTGATTAACAAAGAGGGGCGTGTAGTTGATGAGATTCGGGTTAACAAGAGATGGTATGTAGTTCTGGTGGTTAACAAGAGATGGCGTGTAGTTCTGGTGGTTAACAACAGGCGGCGTGTAGTTTTGGTGGTTAACGAGAGGTGGCGTGTAGTTGATCTGGTTAACAACAGGCGGCGTGTAGTTGATCTGGTTAACAACAGGCGGCGTGTAGTTGAGGTTAGCATGAGCGGTTAAAATTTCCTCTCGCATCTCAACTAACGTGATAAATTCCTCTCTCGATAGTGTTATCCCAGTTCTGGTAGGAAACTTCAAAAAACTCTCACCGCTATATGTTCTTATATTTATCAATGGTCTGTTACGAAAAACACAAACCGAGACTGCCTTAACGCCATCTTTAGACAATGTAACTACAGTCGCATTAGCACGTGACATAAATATGCGCTGATCACTGACATCAAACGAAGTTAGCGTATTCAAGCTACACGACCCCATTTTCAAAGAAAACAAACACAAACCACCCGGCAACAGACGCTGGTTATCTATGTGTGTGTGCGTGTACACTGATCGATTGGAGTTTTTATACCCGTTACGTTTATCGGGCCGAGGACCGTCTATTTATAGTAGCTGACGCAATACGTTATCAGGCGTGGTAATACGTTATGTTGCGACATGTTCAGTGACCTCTGGAACTGACCCAATAGGGTGATGTGTGGGGAAATATGATGCGTGTAACAATTCGGGCTCAGGTTATATGGCTTGAGACTAGGAAACTCCCCCCTGTAGTGTTTATATAGGTTGTGGATTTTAAAAATAGGTGTTAGTTGAAGAGGGGAAACCTCGCGCGCTGACCTAAAATCACTCGTTGTTATTTTTGTCGGTGGTATAATCACTAAAGTTAGTAGCACATGTTAGGATGGGTCCCCGATGGAATCATCCCTTCACAGCTCTGATAGCTGGTCCTACTGGGTGTGGGAAAACGGTATTTGTGCAAAAGTTTATACAGAACCTTCACGAGTTAGCTGTCCCAGTACAGGAGGAAGTTATATGGTGTTATGCGGAATGGCAACCGATAAACGAGACTATGGGGTCAGTGAGATTTATTGAGGGTCTACCAGACGTCGATAAATTGGAAGGTGGTAAGAAGAGAAGACTGATCGTCATCGATGACTTGATGTCTGTGACGGACGAGCGGGTAACAAAATTATTCACCAAAGGTAGTCATCACAGAGATATTAGTTTCATGTGCATTGTTCAAAATCTATTCGAAAAAATAAAGAACATCGAACCATAAGTCTCAATACGCACTATTTAGTCCTTTTCAAGAACCCGAGAGACGGGAGTCAAATTATCAATCTGGCTAAACAAATGTACCCAGGACAGGTGGGGTACCTCCAAGATAGTTTTAAGGTCGCGACAGCGTCTCCTCACGGTTATTTGCTGGTCGATCTTCGTCAGGACACACCTGATAATCTTAGGTTGAGGACAAAAATATTCCCGGGGGAGAGACAAATCGTCTACGTGCCAAAGTAGAGAATTATGTGTGATGAAGCACTTAGACGGCACGGTGAAATGTTGAAATGTATGCGCGCCGCCTCGCCTAGCGGTTTAAGAGCCATATTAAAAACAGCCTCTCCCAAACTCATTAATTTTTTGTGCGAGTGTTGTCATAACATATTAAAAGGTAATGTTAGACTCACTCAGCGACAGAAGTGCGAGCTACGTCGACACAAGAACAAGTTGAGAATTCTCACCTAAAAGAAACCGAATATTAAGCGGCGGAGAGAGATTCTACAAACCGGTGGGTTCATAGGTGCTTTGCTCCGTCCTATATTAAGTATTCTCGGTGAAGTACTAGGTGCGTAACAATGGCCAAAAAAATGATTTTGATGGATCCTCGATTCCTCGAGGGTCTTAAACAGACTACTAGCACGTATACCCCACCCGAGGCGATCGGTGACAACATGAGAGATTTAGATGATGAAATGTAACGTATCCTATTCCGCGATGATTTAGCACCCGCCGATAAGGCCAGAGTGTACCAACGTGCCCTGCATCAATATTTAACTAAATTGGAGCAGTATAAACGACGCTCATTGGGCTCGGTCGATCTCATTCAACACAACAAGTCAACAGAAAAATCACCTTCCCCACCACCACCACCAATCGAGGTATCACCAGAGCAGACAAAGACACCACCACCAGCGGAAACCACAAAGCTAGTAATGAAACCACTCCCCCCGTAACCACGTATAAACTGAGACCTAAAAAAAGAAAGAACGGAATCCCAACACCAAAATTGGAACGGTGGAAAAATTATTGATACGTCATTACTTTGACCCTAGTCGACCAGGGTCAACGGCCCTGTGGCACAACGGCCCTGCAGCGTAACACAAAACTGGGACTCGCAAAGATCAAACAATGGTTGAGTCATCAGGATACCTATACCCTTCATAAACCAATTCGTCGCAGATTTGAAAGGCGTCCCATTATAACGAGTGGCCCCCAACAGCAATATCAGGAAGACCTAATTGATTTGAGACATTTGAAAAACCACAACGATGGGTATTCCTATTTGGTTTCTTGCGTTGACGTTTTCAGTAAATTCGCGTGGTCTGTACCGTTACGAACCAAAACGGGAAAATCCTTAGTGGAAGCCGTCGGTAAGATATTTCTTGATGGGAAACCCGCGAGTTTTCAAACGGATAAGGGGTCAGAGTTTCTTAACAGAACATTTCAGAAATTCCTCGCTGAGAACAACGTTCACTTTTTCACTACGCAGAACGAAGATATTAAGGCCGCCGTGGTGGAGAACGCTTTAATAGGACCCTGAAACAACGGATGAGGCGATATTTCACGAAATCCAATAAACTGTCTTATGTCAGAGTCCTACCCGCCCTACTTCGAAGTTATAACCATTCGTATCACAGAAGTATAAAAATGGCACCGGTCGACGTCAACGCAGACAATCAAGAACAGGTATGGAACACGTTGTATAATAGCAAACGCAACTTTAAATTTCAAAGACCCCTGTATAAGCCCGGTGATCGAGTTAGACTCGTCCTGGGCAGAGCCAATTTTAAAAAGGGTTATGCCCCGGCTTGGACGGAGGAACTGTTTTCCATCAGTCGAGTAAATGAAACAAACCCCGTTGTATATGTTTTGAAAGACGATAACGGCGATGAGATAGAGGGGTCATTCTACACACCGGAAATTCAAAAAGTTGGAGACAAGCACGAGTACAGAATCGAGAGTATCATAACCGAGCGTCGCACATCATTTGGGCGAAAAGAGAGTTTAGTCAAATGGTTTGGGTACGATTCCTTATTTAACAGTTGGATACCGTCCAAGGACATTGTCAGATACAAAAACTAGAGATCAGAGAAGAAGGAGAAGAAGAAGTCGTTACTTTTGGAGAATCCGATTTGCGAGCCGTAAACTCGGGAGTGAGAAGAGAGAGCGAACCACGTTTGGGAAACTATCCCCCTACTTAGAACTTGTCTTAATTTTTCAATTGGTAGTTATATATACAGTTGTAGCGGTCTCGCTGTTCAATGTGACCACCAAAAAGCCAGACGCAAAGGAGGGAAAACTGTGGATAGCCCTACTGAGCAGCTGTTTGGGTTACATGCTACCGAATCCAAACTTGGAGAGGCGACGGTGAAACGAGTAAAAAAAATGAGTTTTTATGTCACCCTGCCCAGCAATGGATCTATGGAACTTTTTAAGGATAATAACCCCGGCCACTTTTTCGTTAAACTCCATCAGACCATTGACATTTCGACGCAGTATGAATTCGCACTGGTGGAGATAAGTTTCCGCTAAATTATTTCAATGTAATAGAGGGTGGTGTCTGGATTCGGTACGAATCTCTCGCTAACGACGATATTTGCGACGCTAGATTTCATTTCAACGTGACCTTGGAGCCTGGGTTATACACGAAACCCGATGCGTTCATCGGCGCGTTGAATGCGTCGATCATAAAAGCGGAGGATGAGTCGAACGGGGTTGTGAAAGGGAAAAAAATGAGATTCATTTACGCAAAAGAGGTGAATAAAGCCATCTTGAAACTTTACGAAAAAGGAGTCAGTGTTACCATAAGCGACACTTTGAAAAACATGTTAGCCTTCCCCACGACCTCTATATCAGACACGGCTCCCGATATCTTCAGCGTGGGCGTAATGGACTTGGAAAGTGTTGCGAAGAATGTCTACGTCTACTGCGATCTCGTTTCCCCCAGACCGGTCGGGGATGTGATGGTACCTCTCCTCAGGAGCGTGCCTGTTCTCAATAGAAATCACACGGCGGTGTTTCAGATCTACGATAAGCCTCACTACATCCCCCTGAGTCGATTTTCCTTCGATACCGTGGAAATCCTTTTAGCCAACGAACACGGAAAAACCATTCCATTCACCAGCGGGACGTCGGTGCTAACGGTACACTTTCGAGTGAAGAAACATCACGAGCTGGTATAATGGTGAGACACACCCCCCTTCATCGAGATGTTAAGTTATACGAAGACTTTTACTGGTGTCAGGCGGGTGATGGAATGCCCGTGTTTATAGGAGGTCGAAGTCAGAGCGGTCGAGGAATCGGTAGTTTCTTTGGTGGAATCGGGAGGGCTATTTTACCCTGGTTAAAAACCGACGGTAAGGCCTTGCTCCGAGAAGGATTGGGGACCGGTCTGCATGTCGCACAGGACGCATTAGCCGGGAAAAATGTCGGTGAAGCTTTCAAAGAACGAGCTAAGGAGGCCGGTCAGCGGTTGATACACGGGGCCGTAGACCACCTGAGTGTTAACAACCAATCAGTAAGTGGTTTACGACAAAGCAGAAAGCGGGTTATGAAGTTACCTCCATCAGGAGAACCCGTTACGAAGAGGATAAAACCGACAGCTAGACGGTTCCCCCTTCATTCGGTGCACAACAGCAAGAAGACGAAGACGAGTGTGGTAAAGGATATTTTCGACTAATAATGTCCCTCATTCACCCCAAATTGTGCGAATGTCTTCACTCTGGTTTGGATTTATTTAGCGTTCCACCCACACAGACATCTCAAGACTCTGGCCAGTTTATTGAAATTCGTCCGATCGCAGCCTTGTCGCATAGCGCACCGATAGAGTTTTTCATTTCTGGAAACAGCGAGGAGTATCTAGATCTTTTCAACACGTTTTTACATCTGCAGGTCAAGATCACCCTCCCGAATGGTGATAGTGTACCACCGGATGCTGAGGTAGGACCAGTGAACAATTATCTTCACAGTCTATTTTCACAAGTCGACGTATCGCTAAACGTGACACGTTGGTTACACCGTCGGAGAATACCTATCCTTTTAGAGCAGTGTTTGAGGCTACGCTAAATTACGGGGAGGATGCGAAAACGGGATACTTGACGGCCGCTCTGTTCTACAAAGACACAGCTGGCCACCATGACGATTTGAAAGAAAATGAGGGTTTTAAAACACGGCACGATTTGACTTCGAGTAGCAAAGAGGTTGAAATGATGGGTCGTTTGCACTCTGTTGTCTTTGTGCAGGATCGTTACATGTTAAACAGAGTCGATGTAAAGATAAAACTCACGTCCTCGAAGGATGTGTTCAACCTCACGGGTCACGATAGCTCTGTGGGTTATAAGAGTTATTGGTTATTGGTTATGGAAGGCCTCGGAATCACAGCAAACGAATTGAAATCCATAATTGCTCAACCGCCCGTGCCAGTGGAATCATCCGAATTACTAACTCATCTCCCAAACAAAGAAAGGTAACTGTAGTCCCCATCGTAGCAGTCTCAGCACACGCCAAAAGACATAAGGCGAAACCGCGCAGAAAGTGAACACAGCCAACTGTTCCCTGTCATACGATATCATCATTCATCGTAAACAAGCGGTATATCGAAGCAGGATCAAAACGGACGAGACATACAGCTCACGGTGTGCACAGAGCACTTAACTCAGTAGCTCCTGCAACAAGCCGGACTTGGAATATGAGGAAACTGCAAGAAGGAACACTTTTCAGACATAGCATTCAATGGTTCCTGCCGCCTATCCACCATATACCATGGGAGTTCACGTCCTCCCGAAAATGATGATCGTCATAGCACTTGATGATGTTAGGCCATCATTGATGACTCCAATTCCAAACATATAGACACACAGTGGTGGTAAGTTATCATTTTCAATCCAACAGAAGCCACATGACCTGTAGTTAGTAAAACCACAGAGAGAATATGATTTTGTGACCTTCACTGATTCACTCTTAGATGTGAATGTGTAGTTTACACAAGAGGAGAAGTTTTCAACTACAGTGATCCCATTTAAGGCAATTCTGTGATAGTAAAGCAAGTCTTCTTTGTAGCAGCAGAACTTGATGTTCTCTGCTCCCTTCTTGTAGCTGCTGCCACACGATTCTGATGTCTCATTAACTTGGACATCATTCAAGAACAATGCCAGATTAACATTCCATAGATATGGATCTGCTGCTGAAATGCTTGGTGCAACAGTTTATCAATCATACAGGAGGCTCCTGGTTTGTGGTCATTAATATCACAGACGGCACATGATGTTGTTATATTCAGTGTTTCTTTCTGGAGTGTAAATATGTGGCACACACATGGAGAGTGGTTTGTGGTCACAGTAATCCCATTAAAGGCAATTCTAGGGTAGCATGGCATAGCTGTTTCAGAACAGCACAATCATGTGATGTTTTCTGTGTTCGCTATAAAGCTGCTGCTGCTACACAATCCTGACCAATTATAGGTGTGGACATTATTCACTTGCAATGACAAAACTGCTTTGTTTACATCATAAACCTCTGGAAGCGAATCATTTATGGGACTAATAGTACAATTTATTCTTCCATCGGGGATATCTTCATTGAGTCCCCATAAAAAGGTCTTTGGTTAAAAAGCACATATGCTTTTGAGTTAAACACAAAATGAGCCCACTTCATAGATTCAAAATGATCCTTGCCAATGCCATCCGTTTGCGCAAGTTAGGTCCTTAGCTACCAAACGTCCGAAACGAAGCCATCGAATTAACGACTTTATCTACAGCGAAGGTTAACGAACTGTGAACTGTGTAGAACTGGCCATGGGTCTGATTGGTAAAGACGCTGGGAATAACGTTGATTATAGAGAGTTCAAGGACGGATATTGTCTATTTGGTTTTGACCTCTCGTCCAGTCTACTGGACGGTTCCCATTTTGAGCTAGCCACAAGTGGACCCTTGTCGATAGAACTCAAGTTTGCCGCTCCCACAACTACTCCCCAACAAGTTATCGTCTACGCCGTGTTGGACTCAGTGCTCGAGGTGTCCAAGACAAGGCAGATTCTAACAGACTTCGCCGTTTGAGAGAAAGAAGAAGATGAACACGAGGGAGATTTACAACCTTTTGATGTCGGATATTTTCGTTCGACGTTGTTCCCTTGTTAGTGTCATTCCACGAAACCACTTACCGCCCAGCATCGACCCAACGGCGATCGCAGCCTTTGTCATAAACACCGACCCTGCCCACGAACCCGGTGAGCATTGGGTGGCCCTATTTTACAACGGTCTCGGCGAATGTTAATATTTCGATTCCTACGGTTTGCCTCCCAGACACGTGGATATTTTAAACTTTATAAAGCAAAACTCACACGTTCCATTCGTCTACAACCCGTGGGTGTTACAAGATTTGTTTAGCAACACGTGCGGTCTATAATGTGTTTATTATATACTTCTTAAGTGTCGTGGCGCGAAACTTAACAGAATTCTCATGCCTTTGTCATCGAGACAGCACATAAACGACCGTATCATTTATCGTTTGCTCGCCCCGTGGATACTTCGGCTTTGAGGGGCCCATGGATGCCCAAAGTCAACAACCGGACAGTAATATATATTTTCAAATATGTGTTGTATATTTCTTGTATTAATAATAAAGCTGTGAAATATAGAACGAATTTTGTTTTGCTTTACCATGAATGTGAAAGAGAGAGAGAGCGTCACTATTTAATATTACCACACCTTACTACACATGTTGATGTTGGTAGCGATACTAATAACACACACGATCATTCAAGGCACACCGTCCCAAGTTTTAGAACCGCTGTTGTCCCGCAAGAGACAGAGACGCCACCCGCGCGAGATAGCCGGCGAGAGACAGACCCGCCACCCGCGCGAGATAGCCGGCGAGAGACAGACCCGCCACCCGCGCGAGATAGCCGGCGACGACCCGCCATCCGACCCGCGAGATATCCGCTGTGAGACGACCCCAGAACACAAGTTTTAGAACCGCTGTTGTCCGAGATAGCCGGAGAGCGACAGACCCCCGTGAGAGACGCGCCGATCACCGAGCCGTCACGCACCACCGCACACCACTAGATACGCCGATGACGTCACGCCCCGCCGCACGCCACGACCACCGAGATAAGTCGATGAGATAAGCCGATTATCGGACCTTTGCACTGATTTGGTGCCAAAATATACATGTTTCGTGCGGCACGGTGCAAAATCCATTGTCTTTGGTGCAGTTTCGGTGCATGTTCTTCCAGAAAATGTATAGGTGTACAGCCACTAATTCTACTGCCAGGTAACAAAAATATTACTAAAAGTTATACAGGGAAGGATTCAGAAAAAAACCAATACTGAATTAGAGGAGCAACAATTTGGATTCAAGAAAAACAGTGGGACACAAGAAGCCATATTCAGCATGAGAACATTGATTGAAAAGTACACAGAAGTAAAAAAAAAAACAATATATGCCTGCTTTATAGACTACACCAAAGCTTTCGATAGAATACACCATAACCAACTTATAGACTGCCTAAAGGATATAAATCTAGACGATGCAGACATACGACTAATATGTAATTTGTACTGGGAGCAAACAGCAATAATAAGATATAACAAGGAGAACTCTACACCCATGAACATAAAAAGAGGAGTAAGACAAGGATGCATCATATCACCAAGCTTGTTCAATCTATACACTGAGCAAATCTTTAAAAACATCTAAGAGATACCAGGTCTAAACATTAATGGAAAGATAATCAATAACCTGAGATATGCTGATGATACTGTTCTATCAGCAGAAAATCCTAAAGACCTTCAACAATTACTTAATATGATAAACACAACAAGCAAAAAAATATGGACTAGAAATGAATATCAAAAAGACTAAAACTATGATCATAAACAAAGAAAATTCTCAAGACCTACAATTAAATATCACAGTTGAGGGAATACATCTGGAGACAGTCCAGAGTTACAACTACCTGGGACATACTATAACCAATGATGGAAAATGCAAAACTGAAATAAACAAAAGAATAGATATGGCAAAAAGTAATTTTAATGCCATGAAAAATATCTATCTATCTATTGACCTTTCGAGCCGTAACCGGCCCATAGGGCGTAGACCAAGATACACCTTCTCCTATATGAATTTTTGTTCTAGCAGTTTTCTTTTAAAGATATTTTATCAAATCTCGCCATCTGTCTCTGTTCTGTGCAAGCAGTTCTATCTCATTGAGGGAGCCGATTCCTGCTGCTCTTGCCTCTCTCATCAATGTTCTTCTCAGTGTCTCCCTGGGTCTTCCTCTTTTTCTTTTACCTGTTGTTTCCCATATGAGGGCTTGCTTTGCTATTCGATTATTATCTCTTCTCATCACATGTCCAACGTATGACCATCGTCTTTTCTTTATTACTGAAGATATTAGTGGTTGATTGGCGATTTCTCTAATTTCCTCGTTTGTTTTGAATTCGTTCCATTCTATACCAAGTATTTTCCTTAGACATTTATTTTCGAATGCGTTCAACTTTGTTTCTATATCTCTTGTTGTTTTCCAGCTTTCACACGCATACGTAAGGGTTGATAGTACATTTGATTTGAATAGCCTAAGTTTTGTGTTTGTGCTAATGAGTTTTGATTTCCACAACTTTTCAAGGCTTCTGAAAGACATTGCTGCTTTAGCCAGTCTGATTCTAATTTCTTTGCTCGTATCCCCTTCTCGATCAATGTGACTTCCAAGATAGATGAAGTGATCGATCTCTTCTACTGGTTTGTTTTCCATGTATATTTTTGTATGTGTACACAGCCCGCCTCCACTTTTTTAATCATGCTCATCGAATCACTCAGTATGCAGGCGTGGGTGTAGTCTTGAAACTCTAACCAGATAAATGCCCTGGTCACTGCCATCACCTCCATCGTCATGTTACTCGTGCCATGAAAAATATACTAACAACAAAACAAATATCAGCAAGGCTGAAACTAAGAATGGCAAAATGTTACATCTTCTCAATATTCCTGCATGGTGCAGAAACATGGACATTAGACAAGAAAACAGAACAGAAAATTGAAGCCTTTGAAATGTGGATCTATAGAAGAATAGGTAGAATTGGATGGAAGTAAAAGATAACAAACGATGAAGTTTTAAAACAACTGAAAATAAAAAGAAAACTGCTGAACACAATTAAGACAAGACAAATTAAATTGTTGGGGCATGTTAAAAGACACAACAGCCTACTAAAAGTAATATTGGAAGGGAAAATACAAGGCAAAAGAGTCAGAGGCAGACCAAGACTAACATGGACGAGTAACATCAAAAGATGGACAAATCAACCGATGACAACCTGCACCATCAAAGCAAGAAACAGAGTATAATGGCGATCCATGGTAGCCAACCTTCGTTGCGGAGAGGGCACACGATGATGATGATTTTATATGCACTGGCACACCTGCTGCTTCTTGTCATGGCATAAACTCTGCACGGTAGGGTGGATCGGTAATTAATAATAGGTAATACAGAAAGGTCGTGCAGGGAACTACACTCCTTAGAACTGTCGGTATTACAAACATGGGGGGTGGCCAGTTATCAGACAAGTTATAGTGAAGTGCAAAAAGTATTTTAAAATTGTAGTTCATATTCGACACCTTCAATATTTATGGATTACAATTTATTGAGTTATTTGTGGGTCATCATCATTGCAATTCCAAACATTTCGGGTTTTGTTTCATTTACTCGACTGATGGAAAACAGTTCCTCCGTCCAAGCCGGGGCATAACCCTTTTTAAAATTGGCTCTGCCCAGGACCAGTCTAACTCGATCACCGGGCTTATACAGGGGTCTTTCAAATTTAAAGTTGCGTTTGCTATTATACAGCACTCATATCCCTTCCTCAGCAAGTCTCATTGTGTCCAGCGTCTGACGACTTCAGTTATGTGTTGGTTGATTACTCTTCTTACACGCCCACTAAGTTTCTCGTTTCTGGTTGTGCCCATCTTAACTCCCATCCCCATCATCCAAAGAAGTGACATCGACTAATGGTTGTCGAAGTCCTGTGTCCTTCCCACTTCCAGGAGGACATTGCTGATGTCCGCCCGATCCATTGGTTGATCTTCCTCAACGATAGCGCAGCTAGCCAACCTATCTGGTCTTTTATTTCCCAGTACTCCCGCATGTCCAGGGACATAGTCAAAGGTGACCTTATGTATTTTTGACTTCTGCAATAACTCTAATCTTTGTATGTGTACACAGCCCGCCTCCACTTTTTAATCATGCTCATCGAATCACTCAGTATGCAGGCGTGGGTGTAGTCTTGAAACTCTAACCAGATAAATGCCCTGGTCACTGCCATCACCTCCATCGTCATGTTACTCGTGGTCATAACGTATGCACCACTGTCTTCCTTGACTATTCTGCCTGCCTAGCGTGCCGTAAATGTCCATGCACTCCTTTGGTGTCGTATTACAGATCCGTCTGTATAGATGACTGCATCTTTCTCATCGAGGTTATCCAAGATGAGACCGTTGACCTCCACATTTACCACGACTGAATTCTGTTCTCGCACATTTCCTGTCGAGTGTGACAATACATGAGAATGTGCACCTGAATGACGTAGTCACCAGTATTCACATCTCGCCAGCGTTGATATTGGTAAGCCCGAAGACCTATTTGATGACATCTTCTGCTCGGCCCACCAATGATTTGCCTCTTTTTAGCCTGACACCTTTCCTTGTGTTGAGTACGTGGTGCATTGAATGCTCTTTATCTGCACTTATCTTCAGGTATGATCGTGCCCTCCAGGACTTGATTCCGTCATCCATGGTTGGAAATTCAAGAAGATATCTCATTGCTACACAGGGGGTGTCCTTTGTAACACCCACAGATAATGCGCATAACTTTATTCTGTATTTTCTCCAGGCTGTAATTTGTCAAACTGACAGGAAGAATTGCCAGGGTATACTCAATTGACGGGAGGAATGGATTACGAATAACATACACAGCAAATTGTGTTATTGCTTTTTCAATTAAAAAAAAAAAAAACATTTTACGCGTGGTTATTTTCTTTCTTTAAATTTTTTTTTTTTTTTTTTTTATCGTACTTTTAAGTATTTTTTAGTGCTTAGTAAAATAAAATAATAGCAGGTTTTTCTTGTCGGTTCAAAACTGTTTGAAATGTACATTTAATTAATATATTTGTCATATTTTCTATTACGGTTTATACACAAATTGGGAATGAAATTATTTTTTAAAGTGTTCACAATTTATTCTATTTATATTTAAAGAATCATCGATGTTAATAATTGGTAAATGCTTGCTTTCGTTCACACGATACTTCGTCATCGGAATAAATTCGGAATAAAAAATAAATGGTTGATAATATTAAAAATGATGTATTATTTATTTTATTGTCACTATACTAATTTCAACAAAATTGTTGTTAAAGGGACATTAAATGGGCGTGTATACGTTCTGTTTTTTTTTTTTTTTTTTTTTTTTGCGGCACAACTGTGGTATTTGCACCATTCGGTCTCACAAATGCTACTTCAGCACGGCATTTTTGAGTGCCGGGTTGCCTTCCGTCTTGATTTCTCTTCATTTGGCCAGACTAGACTAGTTAATCTATCTATAGGGACACTGTGAAGAGGTGGAGTAGGGTCTGGATATTTCTGATTCACCGATCCTGGCGCAAACAATTAACTTTCAGCTCTTTTAGTTGTCAGGGGCCTCTTTTCCTTTTACCAGTCTTTTCCTTTTGATAAATAAAGCGTGTGCTATTTTATATTAATTGCAATTTTTAAGTAACAAAATATTTAAATAAGGGAAAAGTAAATCAAAATAACTGAGACATTTTTAATAAATGATTTGCGAACTGTATTTTTATAAATTGTGTTCTTGATAATTTCAATATAGTCTGATATTTGACAATTGAATATCAAATAAATATCATAGCTTCTCAAAGCGCTTTTTGGTGTACGGTACAGATACAGATGTTTAAGGTGTATTTTGTCTTCACTACCTTTCCTTGTAGTTATGAACTAGATCATGTCTATGGGTGTTGGCATCAGACCAAGAGGATTTACATTGGGTCTCACCGGACGTCTTGAAAATATTTAATTTGCAAATGATGTTGGATTGCTTGCCCACCATCACCAAGACAAACAAGAGAAAACAGATAGAGCAGATCAGTTTGCTAACACAGTAGGACTGAAAATAAATGCAGAGAAAGCTAAAATTATGAGGATAATTGCCGAAAGTACAAAAAAGTTACATTCAGAGGAATGGGTCTAGAGGTGGATCACTATAAATATAGTTCATCAAATAACTACATCGAGAAAGAGATATCTACAAGAACAGACGTGTCAGCCCAGGCATTCAATAGACTTTAAAAAAATTGGCGTTCAACCAGTCTCTATCTCAGCATCAAGCTTAGAATTTACAAGTCAAATGTGTCACCCATACTCATATATGAGAAACGTGGAGTCTGAACCATAAAATAGAAAGTCGACTAAAGAATATGAAAGTCGCTGTCTTAAGAAGATTCTAAGCACTCATTGGGATCAACACATTACCAACAAAGAAGTCATCAGGAAATCAAGCATCAACAACATGAATCAAGAAGTGAACATTGTTATTGAGTTGAGTTATGAACGAAAATAAGACGTTGGAAATGGCTAGACCACGTTCTACGAATGAAACGAACCAGGCATCTGCACCTATCATTAACATAAGCACTACCTAGCAAACGAAGAAGGGGCAGACCATTGAGGACATGGCGGCGAACCATACATTATAGAATTAAATCGGCTAGCAGGCCCTGGCAAGAATTGCCCATGTTATCTCCAGACCGGATTGGGTCGAAATCTCTTGCGAGTGCACTATGTTCCGACTGGTGTTCAGAGGATTAAGATGAAGAAAGAAGACGACAGATACAAAAGATTATCTAAAATTATCTATCTATCTATTGACATTTCGATCCATAGCCGGCCCATAGGGCATAGACCCAGATGCTCTTTCTCTAAATTTTTATTCTAGAGTTTTCAATCCTTGTAAAGATCTGTTATCAAATCTCGCCATTTGTCTCTGTTATGTGCAAGCAACTCTATCACACTGAGGAAGCCGATTCCTGCTGCTCATTTTGGGCCCCTGGGCATAGAAATAGTGTTGGGCCCCTGGGCAAAGAAAGAGTGCTTCCCCCCCCCCCCGGAATAAAAAATAAATGGTTGATAATATTAAAAATGGTGTATTATTTATTTTATTGTCACTATACTAATTTCAACAAAATTGTTGTTAAAACATGCTGTACAGCTGCAACTATAATCAACTTTAAACATGAAAAACAGAGAAAAGAGATTTTATTTGCATGTTTTAAAGTATTACACATGATATTTACAAAAACAAAAAAAATTACACACAAAAACATATATTTACATATGTTTTTTTTAAAATAATAAGCACCATAACATATTACATCTATTACACAAGGTATCTCTCTCTCTCTCTCTCTCTCTCTCTCTCTCTCTCTCTCTGCGATCAGGACTCAATCAGAGTAGGATTCCAGACTCTCACATGAAGTCAGCTGTCAGGTTAAGTGTGTTGATCGCCCCCACAGACAGAACATTAGAGTCTGCCAGATCCACTCTGATTGAACACCCGTTAAAACGTTGCACTGTGTTCTGCGCCAGTGGCTCAGTGCATCCGATTTCAGCCAGCATTTTATTCAGGTTTGCATTCCTTAGCCTTTGATTGTACCCAATCTTCCTGCAAGGCAGCAGATGATCTTTTCTGTAGGGGGATTCTGCCCTTAGATGGTAGGCCCTCCCAGGTTTACGAGCACCATCTGCCCGAGTCACTAGAGGTGACTAACACAGACATGCACACACAAAGATAGGAGATGTGACCAACATAGACATGCACACAGCGATACGAGGCATGACTAACACTGACACGCATCAAGATATGAGATATGACTAACACTGACACACATCAATATATATGACACATGACTAGCATAAACATGCACATAAAGATATGAGATATGACTAACATAGACATGCACACGCAAAGATATGACACATGCCTAACATAGACATGCACACAAAGATCTGAGATATGACCAACATAGACATGCACACACAAAGATATGAGATGTGACTAACATAGCCATGCACACACAATGATATGAGATGTGACTAACATAAATATGCACACAAAGATATGAGATATCTAACCCAAACATGCACACACAAAGATATGACACATGACTAACACAGATACACACTAAGATATGAGATATGACTAAACACATACACACATAAAGATATGAGACATGATTAACACGGACACACCAAGATGTGAGATATAACTAACATGATACACACCAAGATATGAGCCATGGCCAGCACACACACACACACACAAGCTAAGATATGAGCCATGGCTAGCACAGAAACACATCAAGATATGAGCCATGGCTAACACAGAACCACATCAAGATATGAGCCATGGCTTCACGGAAAAACACCAAGAAATGAACCATGTCCAGCACAGAAATACATTAAGGTATTCATATGCTTGGATTTGTTGTAGTACTCGTCTTAACGTGGGAATCATCGACATACGAGACGCAGGCCCCGATTAACTGTTCACATGTTTCATTCAAACAGTTGTCCGGAGATTTGAGAGTGCAGTCTGACCCGTAGTACGTTTCCTTGCATGTACAGTCTGTACTTTCCGGGTCACATATGATCTCACAGCCATCAGAACATGTCTGTTTGCACTGTAGTCCAAAATTACCATCGGGACAAGTGTCACTACAGGTGTAGCCAGGACGTTTACATTGTAGGCATTTTCCGGATTTTTCCTCACATAAAGGACAGACACTGAGACAAGACCTGGAGCAGTCGTGTCCATAGATCCCATGTGAACAGTTGCCGTGACACGTATAGATGATGACGTTGTAGCCTTTACAGCACCCTCTACACACTGCACAAAACAACCAAGAATGCCCGTCCAGACAATATGTGTCTGTAAATGTTTGCACCTCACTCACCGTCAGTGCACTGTCGGCCTGCAAAATGGTCGATGAGAACTCAATCTTATTGTGTACCATTGTCGCTTGTGTGGTGACTACAATAATGTTCACAGAAATGTTTGGGTATGATATATCATTATAGTGGAACACTACACCGCCACTGTCAGAGAAAGCCTGTAGATTAGCATTCTTTACCCGAATCATAGTGATAGCTCGATGATAGATTCGAATTGTGTGAGTCTTCTGGGGCGTGGCATAGTTCAGATACAAGTAAACAGAATTGGTTCCACTTCTCAATTGTGTGTGTGCAGTCATTGTCATAAAGATTGGTCTTTGTTTTGCCATTAGCTGCGGCCTCTGGTCCACATCCGTCTCCTGAATAACAAGCATTAAATGTGTCGGTCTGGTTTGTGTTCTGTCTGAGAGCCACATTCCGACCCCCGCCAATGTAGATGGAGCAGATATTTGCAACTATCGCCCCTTCAATCCGTAACTTGTTGATCAGACCATTGTTTTATTATCGGCTTCAAGTCAATGGTCTTCAGGATGTCATTTTCTATGCTCATGAGTGAAAGCCAGTTCAAACGATGCTGTCCCATTGTACTACGAGGCTGATTTTTTATAACTTTAAGTCTTGAAAAAGAACGTTCTCCTGTTCAGTTGCTCACCATTATGCACATGAACACTCTGAGTGCAATTTCAATGTTCGGAAAAACAGATTTTAACTTGTCCGAAATTATTTTTCTGTACAGTGCAGGGAGTCTCGCAAATTTTGTCTCTTTGGGTCGGCCTCTTGTCCTCATACCTGTTGTTTCCCACATAAGGGCTTGCGGTTAGTGTCTCTCCTCATCACATGACTGACATATGACCATCGTCTTTTCTTGATTACTGAAGATATTAATGGTTGATTGGCGATTTCTCTAATTTCCTCGTTTATTTTGAATTCGTTCCACGCTATACCAAGTATTTTCCTTAGACATTTATTTTCGAATGTATTCAACCTTATTTCTAAAATTATAACAGAAAACAAATGTATTCAAGTAACAACAAATGAGGAATTTAAATTCAAAGAGGCTACGAGGCTATCATAGATTAACTTGTCCATCTTTTGATGTTACTCGTCCATGTTAGTTTTGGTCTGCCTCTATCTATTTTACCTTGTATTTTCCCTTTAAATATTACTTTTAGTAGGCTGTTGTGTCTTTTAACATGCTCCAAAAGTTTCATTTGTATTGTCTTAATTGTATTTAGTAGTTCTCTTTTTATTTTCAGTTGTTTTAAAACTTCATCGTTTGTTTTCTTTTCTTTCCATCCAACTCTACCTATTCTTCTATAAATCCACATTTCAAAGGCCTCAATTTTCTGTTCTGTTTTCTTGTCTAATGTCCATGTTTCTGCACTATACAGGAATATTGAGAAGATGTAACATTTTGCCATTCTTAGTTTCAGCCCTGTCGATTTTGTTTTGTTGTTAGTATATTTTTCATGGCATGGGTGTAGATTTCTCCTCGTTATATTTTATTATTGCTGTTTGCTCCCAGTACAAATTACATATTTCTCGTATGTCTGTGTCGTCTAGATTTATATCCTTTAGGCAGTCTATGAGTTGGTTATGGTGTATTCTATCGAAAGCTTTGGTGTAGTCTATGAAGCAGGCATATATCGGTTTGTTTACTTCTATGTACTTTTCAATCAATGTTCTCATGCTAAATATGGCTTCTTTTGTGCCACTGTTTTTCCTGAATCCAAATTGTTGCTCAACTAATTCAGTATTGATTTTATTCTGAATCCTTCCCTGTATAACTTTTAGTAAAATTTTTGTTACCTGGCTCATTAGGCTTATTGTTCTGAAATCACTGCATTCAACTGCACCATTCTTTTTAGGCAATGCAATGTAAGTTGATGTTTTTAGTTCGTTTGGTATGTAACCTGTATGTGTCATTGCATATGTCTGTGATCACTTCGATACCAAAATCTTCTAGAGCCTGTATCATCTCTATCTGTATATTGTCAGGTCCTGCTGCCTTTCCCTTTTTCATTGTTTTTATAGCTTTTTCTACTCAGATTTCGAGATTTTATAGTTGTATGTACATTTTATGTCTGGCTTTTTTGTCCCTTTTGTCATGAAATAATTATGTTACATATTCTTGCCATCTATCTATTATATCTTTGTTGTCTGTTAGCTTTCTTCCCTCTTTGTTTGCAATACATCCGTTTCCTGCAGCTTTTTTGTCTTTTTTAGTCATTCTCTTTAATTCTGTGTGCATCTGTCTTAAGTTTTGTTTACTTTCCATAGTTTCGACTTCTAGACATCTTTGGTTGTGTCAGTCTTCTTTTGCCTTTTTGCGCATTCTCAGTATTTCATTGTCAATATCCTTGTATCTGGCAGTGTTTTTCGCGTGTGTTCTTTCTTCCATTTTTTCTAAGATTTTGTCAGTTATCCATTTTTGTTTTTTGTTACTTTCCTTTTTGGGCAAGGATTCTTGCATGCTGTTTTTTATGCATTGCCATTTTGTTGTGACTATTTCCTCAGGATTTTTTCGTCTGTACTGCCCAATCCCCTCTTATATAAATAATATCTCCTCCTGCGTAGGTTTTGGCTTTCTTGACGCTAGTAGTATATTGGCATGTTTACACACTTAAAAGTGCAAGCTCATGCACCGAAAATGCACCAAAGACAATGGATTTTGCACCGTACAATGGTGCAAAAATCTTTTTGGCACCAAATCCGTGCAAAATCTTTTTAATAGGCTTATCTCGGTGGTCGTGGCGTGTGGTGGTGCGTGACGGCTCGGTGGCGTGCGTCGGGGCGTGACGGCTCGGTGGTCGTGTCGTGGCGTCGGGGATTATCTCGGCGTGGGGAAAGGGGTGCTACAATGCTGACGTGTTATTAGATCGGTTCTAAAACTTGGGGAAAGGGGCTATTCAGCATATGTTTTTTTTAAGCCTCGGAATTTCAGTTGGAATATATACAATAGTTTAACCTGTAATACCCGTGTTGATAGTCGTCAAATGGGGTGTGTTATTAGTATCGCTACCAACATCATCATGTGTAGTACGGTGTGCTAATATTAAATAGTGACGCTCTCTCTCTCTTTCACATTCATGGTAAAGCAAAAAAAAAATTCGTTCTATATTTCACAGCTTTATTATTAATACAACAAATATATTTATTAATACAACAAATATATATATATATATATATATATATATATATATATATATATATATATATATATTACTGTCCGGTTGTTGATAATTTTAATCGTCTGGGTTTCCTCCCTCCTGTTTTGGTGGTACTGTTTGTTTGTGTTAAATGTCTATCAGACACGGGTGCATAGGAAGTTTCATTAGCCTTCAGAACACAAGCGCCCTCCATTTTGACAAAACCTTGATCAAAGCTGGAATAGGCAATTGGTGACTCTGCTGAAACACCCGCGGCATCCATATTGGCTGCCAGATCTGTCGTCTGATTAACAAGAGTGAGGTTCCCTTGGTTAACAAAAGGGGGCGTGTAGTCGATGAAATTTGGGTTAACACTGTCCGGTTGTTGAATTTGGGCATCCGCGGGCCCCTCGAAGCCGAAATAGCCACGGGGCGAGCAAACGATAAATGATACGGTCGTTTATGTGCTGTCTCGATGAAAAAGGCATGAGAATTCTGTTAAGTTTCGCACCACAACACTTAAGAAGTATATAATAAACACAATATAGACCGCACGTGCTGCTAAACAAATCTTGCAACACCCGCGGGTTGTAGACGAATGGAACGTGTGAGTTTTGCTCTATAAAGTTTAATACCCACGAGTCTGGGAGGCAAACCGTAGGAATAGAAATACTCACATTCGCCGAAACCGTTGTAAAAGAGGGCCACCCAATGCTTACCAGGTTCGTGGGCAGGGTCGGTGTTTATGACAAAGGCCGCGGTCGCCGTTGGGTCGATGCTGGGCGGTAAGTGGTTTCGTGGAATGACACTACCAAGGGAACAACGTCGAACGAAAATATCCGACATCAAAAGGTTGTAAATCCCCCTCGTGTTCATCTTCTTCTTTCTCTCAAACGGCGAAGTCTGTTAGAATCTGCCTTGTCTTGGACACCTCGAGCACTGAGTTCAACTCGGCGTAGACGATAACCTGTAGGGGAGTAGTTGTGGGAGCGGCAAACTTGAGTTCTATCGACAAGAATCCGCTTGTGGCTAGCTCAAAATGGGCGCCGTCCAGTAGGCTGGACGAGAGGTCAAAACCAAATAGACAAAATCCGTCCTTGAACTCTCTATAATCAACGTTATTCCCAGCGTCTTTACCAATCAGACCCATGGCCAGATTTGTACCGAAAAAAGCTCTCGCGTATTGATTTCGTTCAAAGTCCATAGTTAGAGGCTTTCCCGAGATACATTTCCCGTGTACCGTCAGGTTCATATAAATGAGACCAAAGTGTTGAAAATTGAACGGGTTAGCTGTATAAACACCATTAAACGCACTGGCCGTAATCAGACCTATCACTATACGGGTTGGTGTTTGAGACAAAAATAAATTGTCTTGACTGTGGGAGAACATCCCGCTAGCGATGCAAAATGTCTTGATCGTAACCCTCTTGATCGGGTACCTTGCATTCCCGTTTAAAAGAGCCTTTTCGTGGGCCAGAGAAATCGCGGGGTTTAGCTTAGCTTTCCTGACCACGAGCGCGGCGTAGATGATAACACTCTTATAACCCACCGAGCTATCGTGAGCAATGAGGTTGAACACATTCTTAGAGGGCGTGAGTTTTATCTTTATATCGACTCTGTTTAACATGTAACGATCCTGCACAAAGACATCAGAGTGCAAACGACCCATCATTTCAACCTCTTTGCTACTCGAAGTCAAATCGTGCCGTATTTTAAAACCCTCATTTTCTTTCAAATCGTCATGGTGGCCAGCTGTGTCTTTGTAGAACAGAGTGGCCGTCAAGTATCCCGTTTTCGCATCCTCCCCGTAGTATAGCTTGGCCTCAAACACTGCTCTAAAAGGATATGTATTCTGCGACGGTGTAACCAACGTGTCGTTTAGCGATACGTCGACTTGTGAAAATAGACTGTGAAGACAATTGTTGACTTCTCCTACCTCAGCATCCGGTGGTACACTATCCCCATTAGGGAGGGTGATCTTGACCCGCAGATGCAAAAACGTGTTGAAAAGATCTAGATACTCCTCGCTGTTTCCAGAAATGAAAAACTCTATCGGTGCGCTATGCGACAAGGCTGCGATCGGACGAATTTCAATAAACTGGCCAGAGTCTAGAGATGTCTGTGTGGGCGGAACGCTAAATAAATCCAGACCAGAGTGAAGACATTAACACGATTTGGGGTGAATGAGGGACATTATTAATCGAAAATATCCTTTGCCACCCTCGTCTTCTTGCTGTTGTGCACCGAATGAAGGGGGAACTGTCTAGCTGTCGGTTTTATCCTCTTCGTAACGGGTTCTCCTGGTGGAGGTAACTTCATAACTCGCTTTCTGCTTTGTGGTAAACCACTTACTGATTGGTTGTTAACACTCATGTGGTCTACGGCCCCGTGTATCAACCACTGACCGGCCTCCTTAGCTCGTTATTTGAAAGCTTCACCGACATTTTTCCCGGCTAATGCGTCCTGTGCGACATGCAGACCGGTCCCCAATCCTTCTCGGAGCAAGGCCTTACCGCCGGTTTTTAACTAGGGTAAACTAGCCCTCTCAATTCCACCAAAGAAACTACCGATTCCTCGACCGCTCTGACTTCGACCTCCTATAAACACGGGCATTCCATCACCCGCCTGACAACAGTAAAAGTCTTCGTATAACTCAACATCTCGATGAAGGGGGGTGTGTCTCACCATTATACCAGCCCGAGATGTTTCTTCACTCGAAAGTGTACCATTAGCACCGACGTCCCGCTGGTGAATGGAATGGTTTTTCCGTGTTCGTTGGCTAAAAGGATTTCCACTGTATCGAAGGAAAATCGACTCAGGGGTAGGTAGTGCGGCTCATCGTAGATCTGAAACACCGCGGTGTGTTTTCTATCGAGAACAGGTACGCTCCTGAGGAGAGGCACCATCACATCCCCGACCGGTCTGGGGGAAACGAGATCGCAGTAGACGTAGACATTCTTCGCAACACTTTCCAAGTCCATTACGCCCACGCTGTAGATATCGGGAGTCGTGTCTGATATAGAGGTCGTGGGGAAGGCTAACATGTTTTTCAAAGTGTCGCTTATGGTAACACTGACACCTTTTTCGTAAAGTTTCAAGATGGCTTTATTCACCTCTTTTGCGTAATAAATCTAATTCTTTTCGCTTTCACATCCCCGTTCGACTCATCCTCCGCTTTTATGATCGACGCATTCAACGCGCCGAAGAACGCATCGGGTTTCTTGTATAACACAGGCTCCAGGCTCACGTTGAAATGAAATCTAGCGTCGCAAATATCGTCGTTAGCGAGAGATTCGTACCGAATCTAGACATCACCCTCTATTACATTGAAATAATTTAGCGGAAACTGTATCTCCACCAGTGCGAGCTGATACTGCGTAGAAATGTCAATGGTCTGAGGGAGTTTAACGAAAAAGTGGCCGGGGTTATTCTCCTTAAGAAGTTCCATAAATGCATTGCTTGGTAGGGTGACATAAAAACTCATTTTACTCGCTTCACCGTCGCCTCTCCAAGTTTGGATTCGGTAGCATGTAACCCAAACAGCTGCTCAATAGGGCTATCCACAGTTTTCCCTTCTTTGCGTCTGGCTTTTTGGTGGTAAGATTGAACAGCGAGACCGCTACAACTGTATATATAACTACCACTTAACAAATAAAAACAAGTTCTAAGTAGGGGATAGTTTCCCCAACACCGACCCCCAGCGTGGTTCGCTCTCTCTCTCTCCTCACTCCCGAGTTTACGGCTCGCAAATCGGGCTCTCCAAAAGTTAATACTTCTTCTTCTACTTTTCTTCTCCTTCTTCTCTGATCTCTAGTTTTTGTATCTGACAATGTCCTTGGACGGTATCCAACTGTTAAATAAGGAATCGTACCCAAACCATTTGACTAAACTCTCTTTTCGCCCAAATGATGTGCGACGCTCGGTTATGATACTATCGATTCTGTACTCGTGCTTGTCTCCAACTTTTTAAATTTCTGGTGTGTAGAATGACCATTCAATCTCATCGCCCTTATCGTCTTTCAACACATATGTAACGGGGTTTGTTTCATTTACTCGACTGATGGAAAACAGTTCCTCCGTCCAAGCCAGGGCATAACCGTTTTTAAAATTGGCTCCGCCCAGGACCAGTCTAACTCGATCACCAGGCTTATACAGGGGTCTTTCAAATTTAAAGTTGCGTTTGCTATTAGGCAACGTGTTCCATACCTGTTCTTGATTGTCTGCGTTGACGTCGACCGGTGCCATTTTTATACTTCTATGATACGAATGGTTATAACTTCGAATTAGGGCGGGTAGGACTCTGACATAAGACAGTTTATTGGATTTCCTGAAATATCGCCTCATCCGTTGTTTCAGAGTCCTATTAAAGCGTTCCACCACGGCGGCCTTAATATCTTCGTTCTGTGTAGTGAAAAAGTGAACGTTGTTGTCAGCGAGGAATTTCTGAAATGTTCTGTTAAGAAACTCTGACCCCTTATCCGTTTGAAAACTCGCGGGTTTCCCATCAAGAAATATCTTACCGACGGCTTCCACTAAGGATTTCCCCGTTTTGGTTCGTATCGGTACAGACCACGCGAATTTACTGAAAACGTCAACGCAAGAAACAAAATAGGAATACCCATCGTTGTGGTTTTTCAAATGTCTCAAATCAATTAGGTCTGCCTGATATTGCTGTTGGGGGCCACTCGTTATAATGGGACGCCTTTCAAATCTGCGACGAATTGGTTTATGAAGGGTATAGGTATCCTGATGACTCAACCATTGTTTGATCTTTGCGAGTCCCAGTTTTGTGTTACGCTGCAGGGCCGTTGCACCACAGGGCCGTTGACCCTGGTCGACTAGGGTCAAAGTAATGACGTATCAATAATTTTTCCACCGTTCCCATTGTGGTGTTGGGATTCCGCTCTTTCTTTTTTTAGGTCTCAGTTTATACGTGGTTACGGAGTGGTTTCATTACTTAGCTTTGGGGTTTCCGCTGGTGGTGGTTGTGGTGGTGTCTTTGTCTGCTCTGGTGATACCTCGATTGGTGGTGGTGGTGGGGAAGGTGTTTTTTCTGTTGACGTGTTGTGTTGAATGAGATTGACCGAGCCCAATGTGCGTCGTTTATACTGCTCCAATCTAGTTAAATATTGTTGCAGGGCACGTTGGCACACTCTGGCCTTATCAGCGGGTGCTAAATCATCGCGGAATAGGATAAGTTGCATTTCATCATCTAAATCTCTCATGTTTTCACCGATCGCCTCGGGTGGGGTATACTTGCTTGTAGTCTGTTTAATACCCTCGAGGAATCGAGGATCCATCAAAATCATTTTTGGCCATTGTTACGCACTTAGTACTCCACCGAGAATACTTAATATAGGACGGAGCAAAGCACCTATGAACCCACCGGTTTGTAGAATCACTTTCCGCCGCTTAATATTCGGTTTCTTTTTAGTGAGAAGTCTCAACTTGTTCTTGTGTCGACGTAGCTCGCACTTCTGTCGCTGAGTGAGTCTAACATTACCTTTTAATATGTTATGACAACACTCGCACAAAAAGTTAATGAGTTTGGGAGAGGCTGTTTTTAATATGGCTCTTAAACCGCTCGGCGAGGCGGCGCGCATACATTTCACCGTGCCGTCTAAGTGCTTCATCACACATAATTCTCTACTTTGGCACGTAGACGATTTGTCTCTCCCCCGGGAATATTTTTGTTCTCAACCTAAGATTATCAGGTGTGTCCTGACGAAGATCGACCAGCAAATAACCGTGAGGAGACGCTGTCGCGTCCTTAAAACTATTTTGGAGGTACCCCACCTGTCCTGGGTACATTTGTTTAGCCAGATTGATAATTTGACTCCCGTCTCTCGGGTTCTTGAAAAGGACTAAATAGTGCGTATTGAGACTTATGGTTCGATGTTCTTATTTTTTCCGAATAGATTTTGAACAATGTGCATCACACTAATATCTCTGTGATGACTACCTTTGGTGAATAATTTTGTTACCCGCTCGTCCGTCACAGACATCAAGTCATCGATGACGATCAGTCTTCTCTTCTTACCACCTTCCAATTTATCGAAGTCTGGTAGACCCTCGATAAATCTCACTGACCCCATAGTCTCGTATATTGGTTGCCATTGCGCATAATACCATATAACTTCCTCCGGTACTGGGACAGCTAACTCGTGAAGGTTCTGTATAAACTTTTGCACAATTACCGTTTTCCCACATCCTGTAGGGCCGGCTATCAGAGCTGTGAAGGGATGATTCCATCAGTGATCCATCCTCACAAGTGCTACCAACTTTAGTGATTATACCACCGACAAAATGACAACGAGTGATTTTAGGTCAGCGCGCGAGGTTTCCCCTCTTCAACTAACACATATTTTAAAATCCACATCCTATATAAAAACTACAGAGTTTCCTAGTCTCAAGCCGCATTACCTGAGACCTAATTGTTACACGCACATACATACACAATTATTTCACACATCATCGGCCAGGTCAGCTGGGGATTTCACACACATCACCCTATTGGTTCAGTTCCAGGGGTCACTGAACATGTCGCATAATAACGTATTACCACGCCTGATAAAGTATTGCGTTAGCTACTATAAATAGACGGTCCTCGACCCGATAACCGTAAGGATATAAAAACCCCTGTCGATCAGTGTACACACACAGAGATAACCAGCGTCTGTTACCAGGTGGCTTGTATTTGTTTTCTTTGAATATTGAGTCGTGTAGCTTGAATATGCAAACTTCGTTTGATGTCAGTGATCAGCGCATATTTATGTCACGTGGAAATGAGACTGTAGTTCCATTGTCAAAGGATGGCGTTAAGGCAGTCTCGGTTTGTGTTTTTTTCGTAACAGACCATTGATAAATATAAGGGCATATAGCGGTGATAGTTTTTTGAAGTTTCCTACCAGAACTGGGATAACACTATCGAGATAGGAATTTATCACGTTAGTTGAGATGCGAGATGAAATTGTATCCGCTTATGCTAACCTCAACTACACGCCACCTCTCGTTAACCAGATCAACTACACGCCACCTCTCGTTAACCAGATCAACTACACGCAGCCTGTTGTCAACCACCAGAACTACACGCCATCTCTTGTTAACCACCAGAACTACATACCATCTCTTGTTAACCCGAATCTCATCGACTACACACCCGATATATATATATATATATATATATATATATATATATATATATATATATATATATTTGTTGTATTAATAAATATATTTGTTGTATTAATAATAAAGCTGTGAAAAATAGAACGCATTTTTTTTTGCTTTACCATGAATGTGAAAGAGAGAGAGCGTCACTATTTAATATTAGCACACCGTACTACACATGATGATGTTGGTAGCGATACTAATAACACACCCCATTTGACGACTATCAACACGGGTATTACAGGTTAAACTATTTTATATATTTGAAATTCCGAGGTTTAAAAAAAAACATATGCTGAATAGCCCCTTTCCCCAATTTTTAGGAACACGCTCTAATAACACGTCAGCATTGTAGCGCGCCTTTCCCCACGCCGAGACAATCCCCGACGCCACGACACTGCCACCGAGCCGTCACGCCCCACAGCACGCCACCGAGCCGTCACGCACCACCGCACGCCACGACCACCGAGATAAGCCGATTAAAAAAATATTTTGCATGGATTTGGTGCCAAAAAGATTTTTGCACCATTGCACGGTGCAAAATCCATTGTCTTTAGTGCTTTTTTCGGTGCATGTGCTTGCACTTTTAAATGTGTAAACATGCCAATATACTACTGACGCTGTTTCGGAATCTGTCTTTTATCATTATGTAATATATTTGATTCCTCTTCCTGTCTCCAGGGCTTTTCCATGCGTATAATTTCCTTTTCTCTTGCTCAAAGACGATGTTGCATATTATCAGTCTGTTTTCTTCACAAAATTGTATTAATCTTTCTCCTCTGTTATTCCTTTTTCCTAAACCATTATTTCATATGATGGTCTTATATTTTTACCTTTTCCTACTTTAGCGTTCATGTCACCCATTATAATCAAGGTGTCTGATGATTTCACTTGCTTCATAACTGTGTTTTGATCTTCATAGTATGCCTCTATTTGTTCGTCTGTATAGTCTTGAGTAGGTGCGTATGTCTGTATTATTTCTATGTCAAATGGTTTTGCCTTCATTTTTAATAGTATAATCCTATCATTGTATGTCCAGTGGGTATTTATATATTTATGTAACTCTCGTTTTATTAGAATGCCTACTCCTCTTTGATGTTCTGTTGTGTTACCTGAATATATAAATGTATATTTATCGTCTTGTATGTATCCACTTTCCTTCCATCTTGTTTCTGATATGCCTAAGATATTTATGTTCAATCGCTCTGCTTCTACCGTTAGATTTTCGCATTTTCCTTGTTGGTATAAGGTCGTAACATTCAATGTAGCTATTTTAAATTCGTTCTTAAAACATTAGTTAGAATTTCTCTCCATGGCTTTCGTTGGAGTGTTACGTGATGAGGCTCCAATCTCTTTCACGGTGGTCAGCCATATTCGTCTTTTGTGTTCTCAATATGTCTCATGTGTACCACACACTTTACTGTTTTCGCTTTCTGGGCCGTTGATCATTTCTGATTCATCCGCCCCATCCACCGACACAGACTTTTTATATTCGGGTTGAACATACCCGGCTGCGCCATTTTTTTTGGTCGAACCATGTGCTTGACTATCGAACCGCGAACACACGACATAAAGAAGAATAAATCATATTCCACTTAAATAATACCATCTACTATATAATTAAAAAACACGATACACTAAAAAAAATAGCATCACATTACCCCAAAAAATCATTGAAGGTCTGTACAATTTATGGTCACTAACACCATAATATCCCTATACCCTACTCCCTATACGTCACTTGCCGTAACGGGGGTTCTTTACATTACTTTATATAATATCATAACCTCTATACATACAACTATCGATCCTGACAGGTCAGTTCACACTCTAATCTACACCCTCATTACTAACACACACATACACACACACCAATAAACTTTCCACCTACCACTTGAAAACCTCTTCTCATATACACTGCCTACATCATCCAGACCGGTCTAGTTCCTCTATATAACCATTGTTATTGTCAGCTGAGCATCAAGAAAGGTCTCAGTCTGAATAGTAAGAAAACAGAAGTAATGGTTATATCGAAGCAGCAATCATTACCAGCATGCTGCATAAAAATAAACAAGACAAATCTGAAACAAGTGCAACGCGTCAAATACTTGGGCACAATAATATCTTCAGATAGAAGATGCACCACAGAAATAAAAAGTAGAATAGCTCAGGCCAAAATAGCATTCCAGAAAATGAAAAATAGTTTATGCAACAAATCTATGTCAATAGAAATGAGAAAGATAGTTCATCAGTGCTATATAGAACCAATTCTGACCTATGGAAGCAAATCATGGACAGTAGACAAACAAATGAAAAGACGATTAGAGGCCATAGAGATGGGATTTCTCAGAAGAGTGTTGAAAGTTCCCTGGACAGCTAAAAAGACCAATGAGGAAGTTCTCAAAGAGGCCAACACAAAAAGGCAACTCATAAAAAACATAAGAAAGAAACAATCAACATTTTTCGGATATATCATGAGAAGAGGAAAGTTGGAATACTTGGTTATTGAGTTATTTGCGGGTCATCATCATTACAATCAAGGAGGTTGATCGATGGCTTGACAAGCTGTCATTGTGAAAAGCATTGTTATGGAAACAGAACCATAGAATTTAGAATCAGTAATCTCTGCAATATGTGCCACTTTGGCACGCAAGGTTTCTGTTTTTGAGATTGTAGTTCTGCCCTATGTGCCGACTTCGGTTCGAACGGACTATAGATAGATCATTGCACTCCGAACATGTCCATAGGTGCTCAGATCCCCTCCTCAGCAATCCCCTCAGTGTCCAGCGACTGACGACTCCAGTTCAATGTTGGTTGATTAGTCTTCTTATACGGCCACTAAGTTTCTCATTTCTGGCTGTGCCCATCTTAATTCCCATTTCCATCATCCGAAGAAGTGACGTGGATCTGTGTTTGTCGAATTCCCGTGCTCTTCCCACATCTCGGAGGGCATTGATGATGTCCGCCCGATCCATTGGTTGCCCATCCTCAACGACTGCGCAGCTAGCCAACCTGTCCACTCTTTCATTTCCCCGTACTCCCGCATGTCCAGGGACATAGACAAAGGTAACCTTACGTATTTTGGATTTCTGCAACGACTCTACCCATTGCATGCGTACAGAGCTCGCCTCCACTTTTTTTTATCATGCTCATCAAATCACTCAGTATACATGCGTGGATGTAGTCTTGTGACTCCAACCATTTGAATGCCTTGGTCACTGCCATCGCCTCCATTGTCATGCTACTCGTGGTCATGACGTATGCACCACTGTCTTCCATGACTATTCTGCCTGCCGAGCGTGCTGTAAATGCCCATGCACTTCTTTGGTGTCGTATTACAGATCCGTCTGTATAGATGACTGCATCTTTCTCATCGGTGTTATCGCAGATGAGACCAATGACCTCGGCATTTGCCACGACCGGGTTCTGTTCCCTACTTTTCCTGTTGAGCGTGACAATACACGAGAAAGTCCCATTGAATGACGTAGGCACCGGTATCCACTCCTCACCAACGCTGATATTGGTAATCTCACTGACCTGTTTGATGACATCTTCTGCGCTCGGCCCACCCATGATTTGCCTCTTTTTAGCCTGGCTCCTTTCACTGTGTTGAGCACGTGGTGCAATGGATGCTCTGTATCTGTACTAATCTTCAGGTATGCTCGTGCTCTCCAGATCTTGATTCTGTCATCCATGGTTGGAAAGTCAAGAAGATACATCATTGCTACACAGGGAGTGTCCCTCGTACATCCCAGGATAATGCACATGGCTTCATTTTGTATTTTCTCCAGCCTATCAATTTGAGTCGTTCTGACAGTAAGAATTGCCAGGGCATACTCGATTGGTGCGAGGACTAATCCCTGGAACAGAAGAGTAAGTAGCCTCTGCTCGATGTTGGCAGCTGCCATGACCTTCAAGGCGGCTAATCCTTTGCGGGATTTTGTTATCACATGGTCGACGTGGTCCCGAAAACACATGCTACGATTTAACTTAACTCCGAGATATGTCATCAACTTGTCCCTGGTCACCTCATCAGCTCCTATTCGTACTACCGGTGTGGTCGTATTAACGATATGATTGTTAAGGGAGAACCATGAAACTGATGCTTTATTAGGATTAACCAAGGCACCTGAGACCCCACACCAGGAAGAAATGCGATCGAGTTCGTCTTGCATTGTGGAGGCGATTCCCCGTCTGTCTCTTCAGTCATAGTTCTTCCCTTCCCAACCAGCTATTGTTCCGTGATCATTATTGTGTACACGTTAAATAGAACTGGTGACAATGGTGAGCCTTGTGGCAGCCCTGGACAAATGGATATTGGCACGGAAGACCAACTTCCACATCTGAGTATCACCTTCCTCTGAAACAGTGCCACGGCGATCCATCTAATGAGGGAGGGGTGCACCGCCAGTTTGAGGAGCATATGTTCGAGATATTCAAATGGTAATCTGTTGTATGCATCCTCCAGATCTATAGCAGCAGCACATGTCTCCTCTCGTCTGTGGAAGCCTTCGAAGACGTCATATGCAAAGACTGCCGCATTGAGCCATGTCTCTTTGTTATATCTATAACCTCCGAGTGTGAGTGGGAATACGCGTTTCTGCTCAAGGTGACAGGTGAGGACACGGGCAACTATTTTCTCCAGCAGCTTGCCCGCAGATTTCTGCATTGTGATGATTCTGTAGGCACTGATCACTGACACCAATGGTCCTTGTTTGGCTTCGGTAGCAGTAGTAAGTAGCTGTGTAGCCACTCCTCCTTAATCTGGCCACTCCGAATACTGGCATTAAACTCATTGGCCAGTTTTGTCAAGTCATCAGCTAAATCGCCTATGTCATCGTACCGAACACCATCTGGACCAGGAGCAGTGTTGTGTGACCTTTTAAGTTTTAAGTGGAATACTTGGTTACAACTGGCAAAATAAAAGGAAAGAGAGATCGCGGACGACAAAGAGAGAAAATACTGGATAGCTTGGTGTCATGGCATGGAAAGCGGTCAACAACAGAACTGATACGATGCACTGTAGATTGAAGATTGTGGAAGGACATGATCGCCTACGCCAACCGGTATGGTACATGATGATGATTGTCAGCTGATGGTGGAGCACATTGGAGCAATTCCTACATACCCTCTGTATGTTAGTACATTTTACGACTCAGAACCGCATTATCTTAATACTATCAGACCTGTGTGCTTGGCCCACTGTTATATGGATCTAAAACCTAGACTTCTACTTTCCTTCCTCATTTGTATTTCAGCTTCGAGGGGAGATATAATTTACGGGCTTTTGTTCTTCTGTTCGCCTCTCCTGCTGTTATGTTAGTGCTTCTAATATTCCACAATCCATCTTTTTCGTAGTAGAGCCTTGGGTCTGGTATTCTCGTAACGTTTATTAGGGCTCGTTGTGTTGAGTTTTGATCACTCTGCCTTGTCACGTGGCCAAACCATTTTATCTGTTGTTTCTTTATATATTCTAAGACCGGGGCCATTCCAAATTTTTTTTTTTATCAGTTCTTCATTTCTGATCTTGTCTCTCAGGCTGTTTTGTGCCATTCGCCTATCACATTTAATCTCAGTAGAGGTTATTTTTTTCTTTGTTCTTGCATCTATTTTCCAGGACTGGCATTGGTAGCACAACTTTCTGATGAAGACTGTATTGTACAGTGCCCGTTTTGTCTCTAGAAAAACCTGGGCAATATACTCTAACCATGAAAAAAGACTAAATATCTTCCACATGCGATGTCTCAGCAGAATAATGCACGTCAAATTGCAGAACAAACTTAGCAACCTAACAGTCTTGCAGCGTGCTAAGACTCTAACAATCATGTCAATACTTAGAAGACGAAAGTTAACATAGCTGGGGCACGTTCAGCGAATGGAAGAAACCCGCATTCCTAACCAAATACTATATGGTGAACTAATACACGGAAGAAGACAAATCGGCAGACCTACGATATAGAGATATTTGAAAAATCATCACTGAATGACTTCTCCATCTGTGAAAATGACTGAGACCATTTGGCAATAGATCGCACACCATGGAGAGCCTGTATAAGGAATGTCATAACATAATTTGAGGCTGTACCATGGCAAAACATGGAAAAGAAAAGATTCATGAAAAAAGATTGAAAACCATATGGATCAGTGGGCCTAACTTGTTCGTTCTGTGGCCGAATGTGTTTGTCAAACATTGGTAGAATCAGCCACCAGATAAGCTGTTCGACAAAAACAAAACCTCCCCCTTCAAAAAAAAAATAAGAATACACAATCTATCTATCTATCTATTGACCTTTCGAGCCGTAACCGGCCCATAGGGCGTAGACCAAGATACACCTTCTCCTATATGAATTTTTGTTCTAGCAGTTTTCTTTTAAAGATATTTTATCAAATCTCGCCATCTGTCTCTGTTCTGTGCAAGCAGTTCTATCTCATTGAGGGAGCCGATTCCTGCTGCTCTTGCCTCTCTCATCAATGTTCTTCTCAGTGTCTCCCTGGGTCTTCCTCTTTTTCTTTTACCTGTTGTTTCCCATATGAGGGCTTGCTTTGCTATTCGATTATTATCTCTTCTCATCACATGTCCAACGTATGACCATCGTCTTTTCTTTATTACTGAAGATATTAGTGGTTGATTGGCGATTTCTCTAATTTCCTCGTTTGTTTTGAATTCGTTCCATTCTATACCAAGTATTTTCCTTAGACATTTATTTTCGAATGCGTTCAACTTTGTTTCTATATCTCTTGTTGTTTTCCAGCTTTCACACGCATACGTAAGGGTTGATAGTACATTTGATTTGAATAGCCTAAGTTTTGTGTTTGTGCTTTAACAATAGCCTCCATTTAACCGCCTGATAAGACGAAAAGGAACATTTGAAAGTTAAACTTATAAGTTTGCTACTTATTACTTATACCAACCGGTATGGCACATGATGATGACTTATTACTAGTTATACAAGTGCTGCTATACTATTTAATACTAGTACTATTAATATCAAAAAGTGTAAAACTATGACCATAACCAAAGAAAATATTCAAAACCTACAAGTGATATATCAAAATTGAAGATATAGAACAGGAGAAGATCAGAGCTACAACTACTTTGGACATACTATAACCAGTGATGGCAAATGAAAAAAAAACTAAAAAACTAAAACTAAAATAAGCAAAAGATTAGGAATGGCAAAAAGTAATTCAGGGGAAAAGACAAAGAGGAAGACCAAGGAATTCTAGGAGAAGACAGATCGAAGCAGAGATGAAGATGATGGGGAAGACATGGAATGATCTTAAAAGAATTGCAAAAAACAGAACGACTTGGAAAGTGTTTGTTGAAGACCTATGCTCCACTTGGAGCTAAAAGGTAGAAGAAAAAGTAATTTTAATGTCATGAAAAATATGCTAACATCAAAACAAATAACACCAGGACTAAAGCTAAGAACAGCAATATGTTATATCTTCTCAACATTACTGTATGGTGTATAAACATAGACATTAGGCAAGAAAACAGAATAGAAAATTGAAGCTTTCGAAATGTGGATATATAGAAGAATATGTAGAATTGGATGGAAAGGAAAGAAAACAAACGATGAAGTCTTAAAACAACTTAAAATACGAGATGTTTGGGGTATGTTAAAAGCAGTAGCGTATACTGGTTTTGGGGTCTGGGCTACCGCTGACATAATAAATAAAAACATACATTATATTCAGTAGGCTAACATAAAGTAATATTTTCTAATGACTTCACCACAACTTAAATTACTTACTTATTTATGTTAATTATGTCCGTCTTGTTTGGGACGAAAATGTCTTCATGACTTAGTCATTGAAAGTACTGTTGGGTTGGTTTCTAAGTTTCTGAGGGAATGATTTCTCAATGGACATTAATGCCAAACCAGATAAGCGTTCTTGTGTCTGAGGTCAGCGACAATAAGATCTGATTCTCTCGAGAGCAGAAAATGTTCTTTCCTAGACTTTCTACAGATGCTGATGCGCATAATGTAGTTATAAGTAGCCAAGGAAGTAGTTTCACTTTCACTTTGTGACGATTCTAATTGGCTAGATCTAAAAATAACCTATGAAACCGCATTCATCTAGAGGCAACACCCCCCTATATATATATATATATATATCTGCGATCAAGACTCAATCAGAGTAGAATTCCAGACTCTATCATGAAGTCAGCTGTCTGTTTGAGTGATTCGATTGCCCATATAGTTTCTCTTCCAGGGAGGTGGGTGTGGACCACATTGCTCTTCCAAGGTCTGTGTGCTGGGGGCAATCCTTAGAACATGTTTTGTAGTCATATTGTCCAGTGTACAATGGCTTGGCTGGTTGTGCCTATTTTGAATTTGGTGAACATGTGATTCCTCATTCTATTGTGGCCAGTGCGTAGGCGAAGTATGATCCCTCCTTGATAGTTGATGTTATCCGTCCCTCTCGTTATGCTTTGGGTGTTCTCGTTTCCATTTTTCATGGTACTGGCCTTTGAGGATGGATTTGGCTTCATCATAACTGAGCGGATGGTTCTCTTGTGGTAATCTCCCTCCCTCTTTAACTAATTTGTCTGCGCGTTCGTTCCCGTGTATATTACAGTGTGATGTTATCCACTGAATGACTACTCTCTGGAAGTTATTGCATAGTTGGTCCAGGGTTGTTCTCAAGTCATCTAGTTCATTGTTCTTGGGGCTTTTTAGAGCTGATAATACTGATAGTGCATCAGTCAGAATCACCAATTTATTGTGCATGTTATTTTTGTGTTGAGTAACCAGTGTTGCAGCATCTCTGAGGGCCTCAGTTTCTGCTTTAAAGTTGTTTGAGAATTTCCCAGTAGCTATTGACTTGGTGATCTCGTCCTGGTTATTCAGCGTCAAGAACACACCACCCCCTCCATTTCTTGTGGCATTTGTAGCAGAGCCATCTGTGTATATGTGGGACCAAGAGTCATGTGGGTAGGTATCGTGTATGTGTTTTTCTGCTACGTGTTTTCTTTGTGTCTGATTGGGTGCCTTTTTTCATGATTCCTGGTATATTTTCCTTAAGTTCTGGTGTTTTATGTTTCCCCATGAGGAGGCATATCAGATGGGCCCAAGGGTTTCGATATTGTTTGGGAAAGTACTGGGTTTCCAGTAGTTAGTTCACTGGCAATTGCAGCGAAGTTGCTCCTCTTTAGTCGTACAATTCCTAAACCAGTGATTCTTTGATGCATTGGGTGGCTAGTTTGCCTTCTATATTTCTCCGTTTGTTGCAATACTTTAGTGACCCGTCTGTCATCTAAGGGTTGTAAACCTGTTACTGTTTCTAGAGTTTTGATAGGTGTAGATTTCATAGCACCAGTGATGATACGAGGGTGTCCGGTTATCGCAATCGATAGGCGTTTGGCTTACCACGGCAACAGCCGGGGTTCGTAATCCTGGCGAGGACACCTGGGTTTTACTAATTCCCTAAAAATTAGTAGGAGCCGCGATAGCTCAGTGGTTAGTGAACTGGACTACTACGGACAAGGGTAGGGTTCGATCCCAACCGACGGCTCCGGGTTCACCCAGCCTTAAATGGGTACCGGATTTTTTCTGGGAAAGTAAAAGCAGCACGGGCGTAATACCGACCACATTACCCCAAAAATCATGTGCTGAAGGTCTGTAAAATATAGGGTCACTAACACCATATTTCCCTATACGCCACTTGGCGTGACGGGGGGTAAAAAAAAAAAAAAAAGTGATGATACGGGCAGCTTGGTTCTGTGTTCTGTTAATTTTGCTAAGGTTTGTTTTGGAAGCCATAGCCAGGCTGTGACTTTATACTCTAGGACTGGTCCGACCCTTCCTTCATATAGTCTTTTCAATGTATTACTATCTGCTCTCCATTCAGTTCCTGTCAATTTCTTCATAATACTAATTCGGTTTTTGGCTTGTTTTCTTGCTCGGTTTATCTGATCTTTCCAAACCCCCCTATATTATTTTGACTCCTGTTTTTGAAAGTCAAGGTCGTTATACATGATCCGGATAGAGGAAAAATGTACCGCCGGCTTCTAAATGTTTCAATGTAGAATAGTTATAACATTCACAAACTTTATAGTGACCAGAGGAAAATCTTGCTTTAATAAATGCAAATCAAAGCAAATAAATCACATTGGCCTACGGAATGTGTAATAGAATATTCGAAAATTTGTAATATAATTATTTTTAAAAATATGATAAATTATCATTTCCTTTTGTATTTCGTTAATATATTCAGGCTACCGGCGGTAGCTGCGGTATCATAGAGAATACGCCACTGGTTAAAAGTAAAAGACACAGCAGCGTACTAAAATTAATCTTGGAAGGGAAAATACAAGGTAAAGAGGCAGAGTCAGATCAAGACTAACTCGGACGAGTAACATCAAAAGATGTACAAGTCAGCTCACGCACTATTAAAGCAAGAGACAGTGCGGAATGGCACTCCATTGTAGCTAGCCTTTGATGCGGAGACGGCACTCAATGATGATGATGATGAATATTACCACGAAGACCTCTTTTCGATAAAAAGTTCTTTTTGGCAGGATCAATTGATCATGTGTTTCCGGACGTCAGCCATATGATTAAGCTGTTTATTTTTGCAAATAAATATAATTAAATGATAAATATGCATGTTGGGTGGTGAGCAAGAGTGAATCACATTTCGGCGCATGGGCCACAGCGCAAAGTGCGGCAAAGTAGTTTGCACCTTCATTTTTGGATGACAGCTGCGGTTTAATATTAGAAGACTTAGACTATTTATATTAATTTTAACTTTTGAAAGTTATTGCCGGTTGATGTTGGCGTTGGCCGTTACTAACGGCGTTAGTTGGCGAACCTGTCTGTCTCAAGTCTTCAGACTCACTCATCACTGCTTGAGTTGAGTAACGAGTGACGGATCGTGCCTCAAAGTCTAAGACTGCCAAGAGTGAAGTAGACTAAGAAATAGCTGAATAATAGTGAATAGGCAAATCAAAACAAGACATTTGTAAATAGACAACTTTAATCAACTTAACTTACACTTTTTACAGACACTGACAGAACACAAGCAGGTGTGACAAATTATTAATTATATTAATATTATTATGTCAAACGGACTTTTGTCAACTGTTTCTGGTGGAGCAGAGTCAAGGTTCAGAATGCAGGTTAGGTTGGCTGTGTTGTTTTGTCACATTTTGTGGATTTGTCGCCACAGTTTATAATATAAATTATAAAAATAATGATTTATAATTTACGTTTACGGGTTTAGAGTCCTAAATTATTTCTAAAAAAAAAAAATCTCCAATGATTAACCGCACTTATTTGAATGTTAGTATGAAGTGTTTCTAGACTTTGTTTTGTTAATTTAATTTAATTTTTTTAACAACAATGAATGGTAAGGGTTAGTAGTAATTTAGTAGGATTCCTAATCCAGGCCCCAGGTGTCTTCTAATGACAGATTAGAGAATGACCAAATAAAGTACAAGGGGATGTTATTCAAAACATAAATAATTTGTTCGCGAAACTTGTAAATCACCAAAATAATCTAGTTTCAGTAATAAATAATAGTTTGTTACATATAGTAGAAAAAATCTTACAAACTTTAATCAACAAGATGTTTATTGTTTAAAAACAGTACATTAAAAATAGATAGCAATGTAGCATTCATGTACTTTGTTGATAAAAATTAAAAAAATAATAATAAAATTTTACTATTAGAAACATCATAATGATCATAGTTAGATACATATCTTCGCGTCACCATGAATCGCAGAATGACTTGGAAAAATCAGATAGAGCAAGAAAAAAGCCAGAAAACGAATTAATATTATGATGAAATATTGGCAGGAACGGTCTGGAGAGCAGACAGCAATATTTTGAAAAGACTATACGTAGGAAGAGTCAGACCAGTTCTAGAGTATGGAGTCACAGCCTGGGCTATGGCTTCCAAATCATACCTTAGCAAAATTAACAGAGCACAGAACCAAGCTGCCCGTATCATCACTGGTGCTATGAAATCTACACCTATCAAGACTCTAGAAACAGTAACAGGTTTACAACCCTTAGATGACTGAAGGGTCACTAAAGTATTGCAACAAATGGAGAAATATAGAAGGCTCCTTAGCCACCCCAAGCACCAAAGAATAACTGGTCCGGAATTGTACGACTAAAGAGGAGCAACTTCGCTGCAATTGCCAGTGAACTAACTACTGGAGACCCAGTACTTTCCCAAACAATATCGAAACCCTTGGGCCCATCTGATATGTCTCCTCATGGGAATCATAAAACACCAGAACATAAGGAAAATATACCAGGAATCATGAAAAAAGGCACCCAATCAGACACAGAAAGAAAACACGTAGCAGAAAAACACATAAACGATACCTACCCACATGACTCTTGGTCCCACATATACACAGATGGCTCTGCTACAACTGTCACCAGAAATGGAGGGAGTGGTGTGTTCTTGACGCTGAATAACCAGGACGAGATCACCAAGTCAATAGCTACTGGGAAATTCTCAAACAACTTTAAAGCAGAAACTGAGGCCCTCAGAGATGCTGCAACACTGGCTACTCAACACAAAAATAACATGCACAATATATTGGTGATTCTGACTGTTGCTCTGTCAGTATTATCAGCTCTAAAAAGCCCAAGAACAATGAACTAGATGACCTGAGAACAACCCTGGACCAACTATGCAATAACTTCCAGAGAGTAGTCATTCAGTGGATAACATCACACTGTAATATACACGGGAACGAACGCGCAGACAAATTAGCTAAAGAGGGAGGGAGATTACCACAAGAGAACCATCTGCTCAGTTACGATGAAGCCAAATCCATCCTCAAAGGCCAGTACCATGAAAAATGGAAACGAGAACATCCAAAGCATAATGAGAGGGACTGATACCGTCAACTATCAAGGAGGTATCAAGTCATCATACTTCGCCTATGCACTGGCCACAATAGAATGAGAAATCACATGTTCACCAATTCAAAATAGGTACAACCAGCCAATGCCACTGTACACTGGACAATATGACTACAAAACATGTTCTACAAGATTGCCCCAGTACACATTCCTGAGAAGAACAATGTGGTCCACACCAACCTCCCTGGAAGAGAAACTATATGGGACAATCGAATCACTTAAACAGACAGCTAACTTTATGATAGAGTCTGGAATCCTACTCTGATTGAGTTCTGATCGCAGAAAGAGAGAGAGAGAGAGAGAAAAAGATAGCCCTTGACTGTAGGAATCCAAAAATACCTCATTCACGTCTGTACATCAATTATTTAAAAAAAGTTATAAAGTGATTTGTTATGTTAAAGAACATTCTTATTTATTAATGTGGCCAATTTTTTTTATATAATCAAAGGCCACACCACTTTATAAATTAGAATGTAAGGTAAACAATTGCTTAATGTTTATTATGTTTAAGGGAAATTTGAAAAAAATCAGTTGCCAGGGAAACTGAAAGAAACATCTACATCCAAACAAGATCTAGCATGTTCTAGAACAAAATTTAAAACAACTGAGACCCTAATCAAGGAACTTCTGTTCACTGATGATGCAGCACTGGACTGGTTGCACAGAGTCTGTCCTGCAGTCAATGATTGACAATCTAACTACACCAAGTGACTTAATCTCCTTATCAATAATTATCTAGAAGACTGTGGTGCTTCAACAGGGTGTAGCCACACCTGCAGCTACAACATTAAATAACACACCCCTTGAGTCTTTGTGAAAGTTAACCTAATTCGGTTCTATGGTCACAACTGCCACCTCACTTGATGAAGAGATAAATATCTGAATAGGAAAGGCAGTTTCATCATTTGGTAAATTTAAACACAGAGCATGGATATCAATGTTGAAGGAATAGATCTGGAGACAATTCAGAGCTACAACTACTTTGGACATACCATCTTCATCATCATAGAGCGCCATTCTGCTCTGTCTCTTGCTTTGATGGTGCAGATTGTCATTGGCTGATTCGTCCATCTTTTGATGTTACTCGGTCATGTTAGTCTTTGTCTGCCTCTGCCTCTATTACCTTGCATTTTCGCTTCCAATATTACTTTTATAAGGCTGTTGTCTTTTAACATGCTCCAGAAATCTCATTTGTCTTGTTCTAATTGTGTTTAGTAGTTCTCTTTTAATTTTTAGTTATTTTAAAACTTCATTTGTTTTCTTTTCTTTCCATCCAATTCTACTTATTCTTCTATAAATCCACATTTCAAAGGCTTCAATTTCTGTTCTGTTTTCTTGTCTAATGTCCATGTTTCTGCACCATACAGAAATATTGAGAAGATGTAACATTTTGCTATTCTTAGTTTTAGCCCTGGTGTTATTTGCTTTGATGTTAGTATACTTTTCATGGCATTAAAATTATACTTTTTGCCATTCCTATTCTTTTGATTATTTCAGTTTTACATTTTCCATCTTCTTCTTTTCTCTTTCACTTAAACCTAAAAGGTGTCGTGGTTTATATCATTTGTCGTTCTTGTGCTGCTCGAATTGTCTGAATTAGTGATTTTCCTTTATTGTTACATGTCTGTGTCACTGCATCTATCCATCTTCTTCTGGGTCTGCCTCTTGGTCTTTTTCCATGCATTCTCGAGAAGAACGCCCTTGATGGTGATTGGTAAGGATTCATTCTGACCAGGTGGCGATACATTTTCCATCACTGGTTATAATATGTCCAAGGTAGTTGTAGCTCTGAACTGTCTCCATGTGTATTCCTTCAACTTTGATATTTATTTGTAGGTCTTGAGAATTTTCCTTCCTTATGATCATAGTTTTAGTCTCTTTGATATTCATATCTAATCCATATTATTTGCTTGTCAAGTTTATTTAATTATGTAATTGTTGTAGATCTTTATGATTTTCTGCTAGTAATACAGTATGATCAGCATACCTTTTAAGTTATTGATTATCTTTCCATTAATGTTTAAGCCTGGCATCTCTGTGATGTTTTTAAAATTTGCTCAGTGTATAGATTGAACAAGCTTGGGTATAGGATGCATCCTTGTCTTACTCCCGTTATTCAACTGCACCATTCGTTTTCATCCTCTATGTACCCACATTCTTTCCATCTTATCTCTGATATGTCAAAATATCCATGTTTATTCGTTCTGCTTCTTGAATCAGATTTTTCAATTTCCTTTCTTGATATAGAGTCAACTACAGTATGAAAATTAACACAGCGAAAACAGAGGCTATAAGAATAAGCAAATTAAGACACCCATTAAACATTAAGATCAAAGATAAAGAAATAAAACAAGTAGAGGAATTCAAGTATTTGGGCACAATGTTCACAGAAGATGGAAAATTAGACAGAGAAATTAACATGAGAATACAAAAAGCAAATGCTGTCACATTCCAGCTTTCACCATTGCTAAGACATCCAAACATTTCTATGCCATCTAAACAACAAATAATAAATAGCATTTTCATACCAACTTTGTGCTATGAAAGTCAAACATGGACCTTTTCAAAATCCAATTTAATAAAGATCAATACATGTGAAATGCGATACTTTAGAAAAGTAACAAACACAAGAAGAGATAGAATACCAAATGAAACCATAAGAAAAATGTTAGGAACTAAACCCTGCCAAGAATATATATAACAACAACTTAAATGGTTTGGCCACCTGGTCAGAATGAACCCTTACCAATTACCATCAAGGGCGTTCTTCTTGAGAATGCATGGAAAAAGACCAAGAGGAAGACCCAGAAGAAGATGGATAGATGCAGTGACAGAGACATGTAACAACAAAGGAAAATCACTAATTCAGACAGTTCGAGCAGCTCAATAACGACAAATGATAAAAACCACGGCACCTTTTAGGTATCAGTGAAAAGAGAAAAGAAGAAGAAGATGTAGTAGAGTCCTAACATTCCATGTACTTATTTTAAGATCTTTCCTCCGACATAAGATCGAATTTATCTCCATGGCTTCCTCAGGACTAGTACATGATGAGGCTCCAATCTCTTTTTTTCATAGCAATAATACAGATATATGCATCTACCCAAGACTACACAGGTGAACTCCCATGGTGGATAGGCGGCAGGAACCATTGAAGGCTATGTCTGAAAAGTGTTCCTTCTTGCAGTTTCCTCATATTCCAAGTCCGGCTTGTTGCAGGAGCTACTGAGTTAAGTGCTCTGTGCACACCGTGAGCTGTGTGTCTCATCCGTTTTGATCCTGCTTCGATATCCCGCTTGTTTACGATGAATGATGATATCGTATGACAGGGAACAGTTGGCTGTGTTCACTTTCTGCGCGGTTTCGCCTTATGTCTTTTGGCGTGTGCTGAGACTGCTACGATGGGGACTACAGTTACCTTTCTTTGTTTGGGAGATGAGTTAGTAATTCGGATGATTCCACTGGCTTGGGCGGTTGAGCAATTATGGATTTTAATTCGTTTGCTGTCATACCGAGGCCTTCCATAACCAATAACAATAACAATAACACAGATGAACAAATAGAGGCATATTATGAAGACCTAAATAAAGTTATGAAGCAAGTGAAATCTTCGGACATCTTGATTGTAATGGGTGACATGAACGCTAAAGTAGGAAAAGGCCATTATAAGAACATTATAGGAAATCATGGTTTAGGAAAAAGAAATGACAAAGGAGAAAGATTAATACAATTCTGTGAAGTAAGCAGGCTGATAATGTGTAACACCTACTTTGAACAAGAGAAAAGGAAACTATACACATGGAAAAGCCCTGGAGACAAGAAGAGGAATCAAATAGATTACATAATGATAAAAGAAAGGTTCAGTAACAGCGTAAAGAAAGCCAAAACCTAACCAGGAGCAGATATTAATTCAGATCACAATCCTGTAATGATTAAAATGAAAATCAAACTAAAGAGAAACAAGCAAAAGTCTAATTCATCAACAACACCACTAGATATCATCATCATCATGTGCCTTCTCTGCAACGAAGGTTGGCTACCATGGATCACCATTCTACTCTGTTTCTTGCTTTGATGGTGCAGGCTGTCATAGATTGACTTGACCATCTTTTGATGTTACTTGTCGATATTAGTCTTGGTCTGCCTCTGCTTCTTTTACCTTGTATTTTCCATCCCATCAGATGGAAGATGCACCACAGAAATAAAAAAGCAGAATAGCTCAGGCCAAAATAACATTTCAGAAAATGAAAAATATCTATTGCAACAAGTCTATATCAATAGAAGTGAGAAAGAGAGTTCATTGGTGCTATATAGAACCACTGACCTATGGAAGCGAATCGTGGACAGTAGATAAAGAAATGAAAAGTCGATTAGAGGACACAGAGATGGAATTTCTCACAGGAATGTTGAAAGTTCCCTGGACAACTAAAAAGACCAATTAGGAAGTTCTCAGAGGCTAAAACAAAAAGGGAACTCTTAAGAAACATCAGAAAGAAACAATTAACACTTTTGGGCACATCATGAGAAGAGGAAAGTTGGAATGCTTGGTTACAGCTGACAAAATACAGGGAAAGAGAGATCGTGGACAACAAAAAGAGAAGGTACTATAGATAGTTTGGTGTCATGGCATGAAAAATAATCAACAACAGAGTTGATACGATGCACTGTAGATAGAATATTGTGGAAGAACATGATCGCCTACGCCAACCTGTATGGCATGTGATGATGATGATGATGAAATGAAAACACACCAAAAATAAAAGATTTTTCAGTATAATATAATTCAAAATAATGTTAACTTCTTCCTTTCTGCTCCCTGTGGATCATAGGTCTTCAATAAACACTTTCCAAGCCATTTTGGCTTTTGCCATTCTTTTAAGATTATTACTTGTCTTCATTTTCATCTCTGCTTCCATGTCTTCTTCAAGAAGATTTTGGTCTTCCTCTTTTGTCTCTTCTCACGGTTTCAAAAAAGAAAAGGCCTGTTGTGTAATACTACCAGTTGGCTTATGCAGTGTGTGTCCTATCCAATGACAACGTCTTTGTTTCTCTTTGTCCACTGGTATTTGACTGATCATCATCATCAAGTACCAAGCCTGCTGGCATAGGTGATCATGTCTCTCCACAACTTTCAATCTTGACAGTTACTTATCATTTCTGCTGTTGGCCTTCTTCCAAGCCGTTCTCTTAAGCTGTCTGGTATCTTCTCTCTTTGATTCCCTCTATCTCATCGTCCCTTAATTTCTCCAGTTGTTACAATATATTTCAGCTGATATTTTTTAGGAGTTCCCTTTTTGTGTTGGCCTCTTTGAGAATTTCCTTGTTGGTCTTTTTAGCTGTCCAGGGAACTTACAACATTCTTCTGAGAAATCCCATCTCTGTGGCCTCTAATCGTCTTTTCATTTCTTTGTCTACTGTCCATGATTCGGTTCCATAGGTCAGAATTGGTTCTATATAGTTCAGATTGTCTATATTACTGTTCAGATATATGTAAGATTTTTCGTCTAGTAGAGAAAAGGGAGCTCTTAAAAAACATCAGAAAGAAGCAATCAACATTTTTTGGGCACATCATGAGAAGAGTAAAGTTGGAATACTTGGTTACAACTGGCAAAATAAAAGGAAAGATAGATCGCTGACGACAAAGAAAGAAAATACTGGATAGCTTGGTGTCATGGCATGGAAAACAGTCAACAACAGAACTCATACGATGCACTGTGGATAGATTGTGGAAGGACATGATCGCCAACGCCAACCGGTATGGCACATGATAATGATGAGAGAATGTTAACTTACAATTTATTTAATGTGATGATCAAAATTGTAACTCATTATTGCGGTTGAGTTTTCAGTATTATGTCATTCTCAACGTTCCTTCTCTTTCATGTTTTGGTTTTCAATTGAAGTGTTGAAAATCCATTCTCACAGAGAAATGTAGAAAGAAAGGGGAGTAAAAGTGAAAAGCATGGTGACATTTGGATATGACCAATACACAGCACCCCAGAATTGAGTCAGCAGTTTTTCATCAAATAAGTTGCATGCTGAGGAATTGTTCTGCTGATCCAAGAATTCATCTTCTAATTCTTCCAGGATGCTGGTGAAATCAAGGGAAGCAGAGAATGGATTTCTTACCAGGGCAGCAGCTTCTTCTGTCAGCTCAGGGAAATAATGCTGGAGTTCATTTTCAAGAGAATCGAGATGCCCAGTAATCTCTTCTTTCAAATCATCATTTATTCTTCAGAATCATCTATCTCGCTGCAGTTTCTCAAAAATGAACAATGGTTCCTAGATGTTTACTTTTCTTCACTAGTTCTCGGGTTTGGATATAAATGCCCTGAGATTTTCTTGAAATTCGATAATAGTTTTCTTTCCTTGGAGTTTCAGGTTAAGCCGATTTTGCTGTCCAAATATATCTGTTAGGTAAGCAATTATTCTTAGCCAAGCTTCATCATCAAAATAGGCAGCAAGTTCATGTTTTCCTTACACTTCCAGGGATAACTTGATTTACTTCTTTCAAATTAAGAAAAAATGATTGACCACATTTACTTTTGATAACCATTGTACAACAGTACATTAAAAAAAGGAACCCATTATTAGCATTCATGTCTTTACACAGCTGTTTAAACAGGCTGCTGTTAAGATCTCCAGATTTGGTGTAATTTACAATTTTGATCACTGGTTAAAGTGCTTCTTGCAAGGGAGCTGGAATGGTATTACTGATAAGAGCATATCAGTGAATCATGCAGTGGTTCCCCCTGCTTGAGGAGCAAGTTATTTTACTCTTTTCTAAAAACAAGACTTAGACCCTAGCATAACTGGTGCACTATCTGTACAGGCCTCACAGACGTTTTTCCATTCTAGTCTTTTTGTCAAAAAAAAAGTTGTTTATTCCCCTTTTGAAGTAGTTTCAAGTATACTGCAAATTAGTAAATCTTCTTTGTTGTATACTGAGTGAATATATTTCATGAAGACAAGCAACTGAGAATGTGATCTTACATTGACACGTCTATATGGCGTTTGGCGTCTTGACAGATGGTTGGTAGCAAGCAATCATGATAAGTTAGTAATTTGATAAAGTATTAGTGTTTTATACTGGGTGTTGTTTTGCTGAACAGCTTCTGTCATTGCTGAATCTGCCAATTTTGGATAGACATATCCATCCACAGAATGAACAAGATGCATTTGTTGTGCTTGGCCTCATATCCTTTCTTCTGCATCTTTTGTCTTCTGATTTTTATATCAGCACTGCCTTGAAAGTTGCTGTGACATTTTTCATTTTTGTTCTCCGTGTGCTATGATCTGCAGCCAGATTTTTCCAGTTTTTTACATTGATAGAGAATTCACTCAAGGACACCCTGCAAACATCCTTATATCTCAGGACTGGTCTGCCCTTTGGTCTTTTTCCATCCATAAGTTCGCCATACAATATTTGTTTGGGAATATGATTGTTTGCTATTCTTCTTACTTGACCCAGCCACCTTAGTCTTTGATTCCTAAGTGTTGCCAAGATGGATGGGAGTTTGGCTCGTTGTAAGACATTAGAGTTGGTTACTTTGTTGAGTTGGTTACTCTGTCCTGTCACTTGATGTTTATAATTTTTCAAAGACAATGCACATGAAAGCTGTTTTACCTTTTCTTCTGCATTTCATAGGTAGTCCAAATTTCTGAGCTGGTCAGACTATACAAATACCAAGTTAGATAAACAATTAATCTATCTATATTTATTGTCATCTCATGCTTATCACGACACATAGGACAATTTATCAATTTATTACTAGACATTCTTACTGTATGGTACAGAAACATGGACATTAGACAAGAAAACAGAACAGAAAATTGAAGCCTTTGAAATGTGGATTTACAGAAGAATAGGTAGAATTGGATGGAAAGAAAAGAGAACAAACGATGAAGTTTTAAAACAACTAAAAATAAAAAGAGAACTACTAAATACAATTAAGACAAGACAAATGAAATTTTTGGATCATGTTAAAAGACACAACAGCCTACTAAAAGTAATATGGAAGGGAAAATACAAGGTAAAAGAGGCAGACCAAGACTAACATGGACGAGTAACATCAAAAGATGGACAAGTCAATCTATGACAACCTGCACCATCAAAGCAAGAATCAGAGTGGAATGGCGATCCATGGTATGGTAGCCAACCATCGTTGTGGAGACGGCACTCGATGATGATGATAAGACATTATTATGACTTCAGGTCCAATGATCTTTGTTATTAAGTGTCAGATTGTACTGGACTCGCACTGTATCTCGCAAAAAGTCCCTATTTTTGGCGATCCTCTTGAGCTCAGCTCATGGCTGCTATTGTTGTCTCTCACCTCAATGCTCTTTTTAGTGTTTATCTGTCAGCCTCTTTTTCTTTTAACCTTTAGTTCTCTTTTGAGGGTCAGCTTTGAGATTCTCTTGTTGTCATCACATTACCAATGTATGTCCATCTTTTTCTCTTGTTTATGGAAGATATAATATGTAATTTGTACTGGGAGCAAACAGCAATAATAACATATAAAAGAGAACTCTACACCCATTGATATAAAAATAGGAGTAAGACAGGGAGGGATGCATCCTATCACCAAGCTTGTTCAATCTATACACTGAGCAAAATCTTTAAAAACATCTGAGATGCCAGGCCTAAACATTAATGGAAAGATAATCAATAACCTAAGATATGCTGATGATACTGTACTACTAGCAGAAAATCCTAAAGATCTACAACAATTACTTAATGAGATAAAGAAACATCAAAAGATGAACAAGTCCACCTATGACAATCTGCACAATCAAAGCAGGAGACAGAGTGGAATGGCACTCCATGGTAGCCAACCTTTGATGCGAAGATGGCACTCAATGATGATGATGATGATTGAAGATATTTTTGGATGTTTTCTACTTTTTCTGCACTAATCTTGAATGCATTTCATGGTATATGAAATATGAATTATTTTTCTGAGATGTTTGTTTTCAAACACAATCAACAATAAATACACTAGTGAAATGGTTTGTATATTTATACTAAAATTATAATACCCTTATATACTGTTTGAAATCTTTAAGCAAAGTTATCTTTGACTGATGACAGGATCCTGAACTCAGTTGGACAGATGATCTGCCTGTTTGCCATCTTTCTGGTGTAGGACTTTCCACCAATCAAATCTATAGGGAGGATGGGAACAGAAGAGAGGCACATGATTTTGAAGATCGTAACTTTCACTTCAGGTCTGTAAATGTACACCTATTAGTTGTTCCACCATAAATGGTTAAATAATGTCACTAGTGTTGATGAGCTGTGTACTAGTTTCAGATCCTTTACTGAGACTATCAATTTTTAGAAAATGTGATATAGTCTACGTGAGGCTAGCACTTTATCCACCTGCTGTCCACTTATTAAATATACACCGATTCAGCAATAATTTTCTGTGTAATATCAGCATTATCATCATAACATTTTAAACTGGAAATAAATTGAAAAATAAGCAAAGATTTGAACATATTTACTACTTAATAAAACTAAAATGTCACAATGAATATTTCACATGTATATTCTTGAATCTCTCTTCTTCAATAACAATAAATGTAAAAACACAAATCTATTAAATTAGAAGAAAAAATACACAACTGTAGAATTGCTCTAGAAGGAATGAGCCAAATGAGGATGGTTGTTTGATATAGATATCATGTGAAACAAGTGATAGTGTCTTATTATGTTGAGTCAGAATTACACAAATGAAGATACTAAAGACAGGATCCTCTTTATAGCTATCTTAGTCTTTCATCTTTGTTTAGCTGCTCCTTCCCCAATGTATTCTACCTTTAATTACACATTAAACAAAAATTCGTCTTTATGCCTCACAGTACAAGAATGCCAAGGATGGAATTAGACCAAACACTTGAACCTGCTACTACTTTCTTCACTGTTTTTTTTATATTACTCTTTACTTTTCACTATATATGGCTGATTTGACCTCTAGTCAGACTCACTTTTTGAACATTATGGTGCAGAGTGATCAAAAGCACTTGGTAGACCATAACATTGCCAGAACAGCCATTTCAAAACCTTGTGGGGATCGGGACACGGGTGATGAACTGCGTATGAGGGTGGATGACATCAGAGCTGTTTTACGTGGCGTTGAAAACAGCACTCCAGGTTCAAATGGTATCTGGTACAGTAATATAAAAAATTTGTCTGATAAAGAGCTGGAGGGACTGGTGGGCACTTAAAATAGTAACATCAAGAATTCAACAGTTATGGACGATTGACTGATTGGATTCTGATTCATCTTCGTTCCTGGACACTCCAGTGTGAGAAGAAATGAACAAGCTGACAGCCTGGCTACAGCTACCATGGCTGGTGGACGTGCAATAGACCGGGCTGACATTCTGAATGTTGTCAGGGAGGCAGGGCATGCTGATGATTCAGTCAATGATCATGAATCTACAACCATGTTCAGACTGCACAAATGTCAGGTCAAAACTGGGGATTCCAGAAAGGAGCTCTGTGCAGTGAAACACAGGCGATTAACAAATCAACACAGAACTGAAGTCATCAGCCTCCACACACTGAGGGACATACTGGGGAGGAGATCTGAAGTACTTGTGGACATGTCAGATGTGCAATGAGGATGATCCGCTGACTAAACTAAACTAAACAGGCCTCTAGTTGTTTGTTCTTTGTAATTCTAACACATGTACCAAGACATTCTTGCTCATTATAAATGGTATTGATTAGGCAGATCTTATTTAGTTTTCCTTTCCTGAGAAGTAGCACACAATTAAATACTTATTTTTTTCTTATTTTTTCTTATTTTATATGTTTATTTATTGCATTTGTTTTATACTTTTGAAAAGGCATATGTGAACATTGACATATAGAGCGAAACCATAAAAGGTAATAATGTGCCACCAGGGAAGCTTGAATGACTTTCTAGTGAAAGAATGTGTTATTCTGTGGTGATGATGATTTTAAATCAGCAGTGAGACTGGTTTTGTTTCTTTTATACAGAGTTGTGAGTGGTTGAGAATGTTAGTGTTTCTCAGTGAAGGAGAGTGCCCCTTTTTATGTTTCTGTGAGTTCCCTTTAATATGCACCAAGAACAAATAGTTAAATGGTTCCATAAGGATGCAGGTTGCAGGTATACAATGTCCCTTCTAATCTTGTGTGAGTTATTAAGTAGAGTGTAATTCAGACGAGAGTAGAATCATGATAGAGAAGTTTCTCAGATTTAAACAGTGTTATCTAGGACATTGCTGTGGATGTAATTTCATTTGTAGCATCTCTCTCTCTCTCTGTGATCAAGACTCAATCAGAGTAGGATTCCAGTCTCTCTCATGAAGTCAGCTGTCTGTTTAAGTGAATCAATTGCCCCATATAGTTTTTCTTCCAGGGAGGTGGGCGTGGACCACATTGCTCTTCTTAGGTCTGTGTGCTGGGGGCAATCCTGTAGAACATGTTTTGTAGTCATATTGTCCAGTGTACAGTGGCATAGGCTGGTTGTACCTATTTTGAATTTGGTGAAGATGTGATTTCTCATACTATTGTGGTCAGTGCTTAGGCAAAGTATGATGACTTGATCCCTCCTTGGTAGTTGGTGGTATCCATCACTCTCGTTATGCTTTGGGTGTTCTCGTTTCCATTTTTCATGGAACTGACCCTTGAGGATGGATTTGGCTTCATCATAACTGAGCGGATGGTTCTCTTGCGGTAATCTCCCTCCCTCCTTAGCTAATTTGTCTGCGCGTTCGTTCCCGTGTATATTACAGTGTGATGTTATCCACTGAATGACTACTCTCTGGAAGTTATTGCATAGTTGGTCCAGAGTTGTTCTCAGGTCATCTAGTTCATTGTTCTTGGGGCTTTTTAGAGCTGATAATATTGACAGTGCATCAGTCAGATTCACCAATTTATTGTGCATGTTATTTTTGTGTTGAGTAGCCAGTGTTGCAGCTTCTAAGATGGCCTCAGTTTCTGCTTTGAAGTTGTTTGAGAATATTCCAGTAGCTATTGACTTGGTGATCTCGTCCTGATTATTCAGCGTCAAGAACACACCTCCCCCTCCATTTCTGGTGGCATTTGTAGCAGAGCCATCTGTGTATATGTGGGTAGGTGTCGTTTATGTGTTTTTCTGCTACGTGTTTTCTTTGTGTCTGATTGGGTGCCTTTTTTCATGATTCCTGGTATATTTTCCTTAAGTTCTGGCATTTTATGCTTTCCATGAGGAGACATATCATTGGCCCAAGGGTTTCGATATTGTTTGGGAAAATACTGGGTCTCCAGTAGTTAGTTCATTGGCAATTGCAGCGAAGTTGCTCCTCTTTAGTCATACAATTCCGGAACCAGTTATTCTTTGGTGCATGGGGTGGCTAAGGAGCCTTCTATATTTCTCCGCTTGTTGCAATACTTTAGTGACCCGTCTGTCATCTAAGGGTTGTAAACCTGTTACTGTTTCTAGTCTTGATAGGTGTAGATTTCATAGCACCAGTGATGATACGGGCAGCTTGGTTCTGTGTTCTGTTAATTTTGCTAAGGTATGATTTGGAAGCCATAGCCCAGGCTGTGACTCCATACTCTAGAACTGGTCTGACTCTTCCTACGTATAGTCTTTTCAAAATATTGCTGTCTGCCCCCCCAGTCCATTCCTGCCAATTTCTTCATAATATTTATTCGTTTTCTGTTTTTTTTTCCCTTGCTCTGTCTATCTGATTTTTCCAAGTCATTCTACGATTCATGGTGACGCCAAGATATGTTGGGTATTGGTCAATAGAGATTGTATGGTCTTTTATCTTCAAGTTTGCAGAGAGTGTGTTTCTTGATAGGCTGAAAATTGTATATGTAGTTGTTTTTTTGGTTGATTGGTAAGAACAAGGTGTTCATCCATTTTTCAAGTTCACCAAGGACATCTTGCATCTTGGGTCCAGCCACCGACATACTTTCCTCGCGAGCCCATAACGCCAGATCATCTGCGTATATTGCTGAGTGTATTCTGGGTGGAATGTCCATTACGATGTCATTTATGAAAATTAAAAAGAGTGTTGGTGACAAGACTCGTCTTGTGGGACACCTTGTTCGATAGAGCCTTCTTACTTAGTTGACCTTGAACTTGTACTCTGGCCGTTCTATCCTGAAGGTATTGAGAGACCCAATTGAATAAACGACCGTGGATGCCAAGTCTAAAAAGCTTGTTCTTTAAACCCTCTCGCCAAACCCTATCAAAAGCCTTCTCAGTGTCGACCCACACTGCCAGTTTGTGTTTCTTTTTTGTAGAGCATCCTCTATTTCCTGTGCAATGTATGTGACCAGGTCTTCAGTTGATCTGTGCTGACGGAAGCCACTTTGTTGTGGTACGATTTGTTTTGTCTCCAAATGCCACATAAGTCTTCTGTTAACCTAGCCTTTCCATGAGTTTACTCAGGCAGCTCAGTAGGCTAATTGGTCTATAGCTACTTGGGTCTAGTGGGTCTTTTCCACACTTGAGGGTGAGCACCATATTAGCTTCTTTCCAGATTGCTGGCACATGACCTCTCTTCTCAGATTTAGGAGCATTTCGTTGGAGATTCCATCTTTACCAGGGGAACTTTTGAGCTTCAATCCTTTGAGGGCAACATCTAATTCAGTTGGGGTAAAGATGGTCATCTGAAGCTCTTCTGGTGCTGAAGGCATGTGTTTTGCATCTTGGTTTTCCCGTTTTGCAGCTTTCTGTTTGTCTATTGAAATTCTACTAATGTTTTTTAAGTCTCTATCAGTAGATTTGCTGCTCTTTTGCCTGTGAGGATGTTCTGATTGTGTGTTAATGATATTGAAGGTCGGCAGTTGTTTTCGTCGCTCAGAGCTTTCGCAAGTTTCCCTAGTTTATGACCATTTTTGTCTAGATTAAGATTCTCTGTTTTGTCTATCCAGCTCTGTCTTGCTGATATCATGACCTCACGTCTGTATTTGGCCGAGGCTGCTTTGTAGGCACTGTTGGTCTCTGTGCTGTGTGATGTTTCAGCTAGTTCTCTGGCACTGTTGGTCTCTGTGCTGTGTGATGTTTCAGCTAGTTCTCTGGCAGAGTTCAGTTCCTCTTCTAGTCTTTGTATTTCCTTGCTCCGGTATGGCTTGTAGTTTCTTCGTGCTCCTCTAGGAATTGATTCTTTAGCAGCTCTCAGGATTCCATTTGTTAACCGCTCTATCATATTATTGACCTTCTTTTCGTGGGTGTTGATAGGTGCAGTATTTGCATCAGTGAGCCTTGCAAACTTTGCCCAATCTGCTCTCTTATAGTTCCAGCGGGTAAGAGGTATTTGTAACTCCTGTTTGTGAGCAAGAGCCACTGAAAGTTTGACTGGTCTATGATCACTATCTCCAAGTTGGTTCAGCACTTTTCTGGTTATTTTGATAGATATGTCTCCAGTTGCAAATGCTAGGTCAGGAGTGGAAGGTGTTTTCCATCTTCTTGAGTAGAAAGTTGGGGGGTCCTCCCTAGAGTTTATGAGAAATCGGTTGTTGTCTATTTCCCATTCTTCCACTTCTTCACCTCGAACATTGGACTCCTTATATCCCCATCTTTCAGAGTGGCTGTTAAAGTCTCTTACTACCAGACACTTTGATGGTGTTATTTCCATTGACTCCAGCTTCAGTAATTTGTCATTTGGACAGTATGTATTAAATATCCTTATACTAGCGGAGTTAATGTATAGGTTTGTACCAATGATCTCTGCCTCTCCGTTTGTGACTACATCTATCAGTTTTGCTGGGATGGAATTTTTAATAAGTTAAAAAAATTCCTCCCTTGTGGCCTTCCCTGTTTTGTCTAAATGTTTGGTAGCCCCTGACCATAAATCTGTAGCATCTGGCAAGCTAGTATCATCTCAACATTGTTCAGAAGGAACCCATTGGTCTCCAGTTGCTAAGGACATTTAACTCTGAACATAATCTTCAATCCATAACTCATTAGAATAAGATATGCAATGCTTGACAAATTGGAATTGATCTCATGGCAGTTGAAATTAACAATAAATGATATAGTCAGATTCTTGAAGGTAAAGTAACTGTTTATTGGTTATAAATTATTATCTTTATCATCCCTCTTTTATTTGGTTCACTTGACTCTGAGAAGTTGGTCATACATCATGAATCATAGCAATTGGCTCTACAGGGTATTCTTATGCTCAGTAAGGCTACTCAGTGGTCTCTTTAGACGTGGGACAATTTATAGAGTTCTAAGTAATGGCATGCAATAATACAATGAGGAGTTAATGTTCATTAATCTATGACTATTGTTTTATACAACCAACACAGGTTACCTTTTAAATTGCTCAGACCCATCTGATCATTATAATGATACTGTTATTGTTTGTACTTGGTTACTGTTCAGCTCCTATTGTCATTCCTTCGTATTGAATCTTGTTTCATCTGTTTGTTATTCGGTCTTTCTATGCCTTTGTTAATGATGTCTGCCCTCTGAAGTTTTCCTTCTTCAGCTTCTTTAATCAAATGTTGTCCTCCACACTGATGTTTTTCTGCTTCTGCCTTTGACATCTTCTCTTGCTTTGCTCAGGTTGACAACCTCTTTTATTATCTTTTTATTGCCAACTGATGTTTTATCATCGAACCATCCTGTCAGCATAATGGTTGTATATAGGTGATTATGCTTTCATTATCGTTGTGCCATTGTGCTTTCTTTCAAGTCTTTTCTTTACTATGTTGCCACTTTATTACACACAGATGGGCCTATTTTGTACAGTTAGAAATCAGCATAGGTTTCTCAACCAGATTCATGGAACAAAGTTATTGCAGTACAGATTCAAGCTTACTCTGCATCAACCTCAAATCACTTATTACCAAACTTTTAGTTGTGTCCCTTGTTTTAGCACAGTGCACAGATAATCAAAAATTGTTATACCTTATCATCATCATGTCCCACACTGGTTGGCATAGGCAATCATGTCCTTCCACAATCTTTTATCCACTGTGTATCATATCAATTCTGTTGACTGTTTTCTGTGCCATGACACCAAGCTACCTAGTATATTCTCTCTTTGTCATCTGCAATCTCTCTTTCCCTGTATTTTGCCAGTTGTAACCAAATATCTATCCCGTGTGTTACCGGGGCCTCATTATGAGGGAGGTAAAGAATAGTGACACTGTGACCTTCCAGGCATGTCGTAAGAGGCGACTAAGGAGGTTGATCGATGGCTTGACAAGCTGTCATTGTAAAAAGTATTGTTATGGAAACAGAGCCATAGATTTTAGAAGCAGTGATCTCTGCAATATGTGCCACTTTGGCACGCAAGGTTTCTGTTTTTGAGATTGTAGTTCTGCCCTATGTGCCGTCTTCGGCTCGAAAGGACAATAGAATAGAACCAAATATTCCAACTTTCCTCTTCTCATGATGTGCCCATAAAATGTTGATTGCTTCTTTCTGATGTTTCTTAGGAGCTCCCTTTTTGTATTGGCCTCTCTGAGAACTTCATCATTGGTCTTTTTAGCTCTGCATGGAACTTTGAACATTCTTCTGAGAAATTCTATATGTGTGGTCTCTAATCGTCTTTTCATTTGTTTGTTTACTGTCCATGATTCACTTGCATAGGTCAGGATTGGCTCTGTACAGCACTGATGAACTCTCTTTCTCACTTCTATTGACATAGATTTCTTGCATAAGATGTTTTTAATTTTCTGAAATGCTATTTTGGCTATATATACCTGTTATACCTCAGTAGTAGATAACAGATGAGTGATAAGTACAGCACGATAGTACAAGATAGATATAATGCTATTGAGAAAATACAGGACATCCAGGAACAGTGGGAAATGCTCAAACAATCGATTCAACAAACATCAAAAGAAGTAATACCAGTGACTAAATGAATCAACAAAAAGAAATGGATGACAGAAGAAATATTACAACTAATGGACGAAAGAAGAAAACATAAGAAACAAGAACGGACATACAAAATATTGCACAAAGAGATCCAAAACAAATGCAGAGAAGCAAAGGAAGGATGGTTAAAACAAAAATGTGAAAAAATGGAAATACAACAAAAGAAAGACTCAAAATTTATGCACAATCAGTTAAATGAATTAACAGGAACAAAAGAAGTCAAAGTTTCAGGATGTGTGAAATCAAAGGAAGGAAATATAATAATGGGACAGGAGAAGACAATGGAAAGATGGACAGAATATATCAGTCAACTCTATGAGGATGAAAGACCAGAATTAAACAATTCAAATGAAGACACATGACCACCAATAATGCAGAGTGAAGTGGAGGACGCAATTCAACACATGAAAAGAGGCAAAGCTCCAGGTCCCGACAATATAACAATCGTAGAGATAAATGCATTAGGAGAGCTGGGAGTACAAGTCATAAAAAACTACTCAATGACATATATAGCACTGGACACATACCTGAAGATCTACTAAAATCTATCTTTGTAGTCATACCGAAGAAGTCAGGCGCCACTGATTGTGAAGACCATCACACTATTAGTCTCATGAGCCATATGACTAAAATATTATTAAGAATCATCATGAGACGTGTAAGGAACAAAATAAAACCAGAAATAAGTGAGAAACAATGTGGATTTGTGGAAGGAAAGGGCACCAATAATGCCTTAAGAACATTGATAGAAAGATCTATAGAGGTAAAGAAAGATCTATATATGTGCTTTATAGACTACACGAAAGCATTTGACAAAGTAAAGCACGTGGAAATAATAAATATGCTGGAGAAATTAAACATTGATGGCAAGGATCTGCGAATCATAAAAAACATGTACTGGCAACAAACAGCAGCTATATGAATTAACAACCAAACAGGACAATTTCAATTTATAAAACAAGGAGTCAGACAAGGCTGTGTTCTGTCGCCGGATTTGTTTTCACTTTACAGCGAACATGTTATGAGATCAATAACAGACAAAAAAGGAATTGAAGTCAACGGTCACAACATAAATAAGTTACGATATGCGGATGACACAGTCTTAATAGCAGAGACAGAGATAGATAAAATAGTAAAAGAAAGCATCAAGAAAGGTCTCAATCTGAATAGTATGAAAACAGAAGTAATGGTTATATCGAAGAAACAATCATCACCATCATGCGGCATAAAAATAAACAAGACAAATCTGAAACAAGTGCAACGTTTGAAATACTTGGGCACAGTGATAACTCTAGATGGAAGATGCAACACAGAAATAAAAAAAGCAGAATAGCTCAGGCCAAAATAGCATTTCAGAAAATGAAAAATATCTTATGCAACAAATCTATGTCAGTAGAGATGAGAAAGAGAGTTCATCGATGCTATATAGAACCAATTCTGACCTATGGAAGCGAATCATGGACAATAGACAAACAAATGAAAAGGCGATTAGAAGCCACAGAGATGGGATTTCTCAGAAGAATGTTGAAAGTTCTCTGGACAGCTAAAAAAACCAATGAGAAAGTTCTCAAAGAGGCTAACACAAAAAGGGAGCTCTTAAAAAACATCAGAAAGAAGCAATCAATATTTTTTTGGCACATCATGAGAAGAGGAAAGTTGGAATACTTGGTTACAACTAGCAAAATAAAAGGAAAGAGAGATCGCGGACGACAAAGAGAGAAAATACTGTATAGCTTGGTGTCATGGCATGGAAAACAGTCAACAACAGAACTCATACGATGCACTGTGTATAAAGGATTGTGGAAGGACATGATCGCCAACATGTACGGCACATGAAGATGATGATACCTCGGTAAAATATAGTTCCTAAATGTTTTTTTAAAATATATCTTCTGCAAGTTCCTAAAATAGAATTTAATTATATTAATTTGACAATTTTATGTCATTCTCTTAAATATTCTCTTTTATAGCATATAAAATAAATTAGTCATAGTTTATAATTACATTCTTAGAGTGACAGCTGATCTGTAATTTTGTAAATTTAGATTTTCCAGTAAAGATGTCCAATTGAGATAAGTTTGAATGCTAAAACCCTGCTATATCATTCTATGCCTTTGTTGGGAATGCTGAGCCATACCCAAGATACAAGTCGAAGCAGGAAGGGAGGTGTAAGAACAACCTCCTATTACCGACTGACCCATACAATATGGAGAAGAATCCCTACGTCTGAATCAAAGACCTGGGGCACCTCTGTTGTAAAAGTGCAAGTTTCCATGCTGTAGTTGTCACCACATCTACTCGAGCCATGCCCTGCTACAGGCCCACAAACTAGACTGCGTGGACATTGGTGAAAAGTCCCAGAGAACAAAAATTCAGGAAAAGCCAGGTGATTAAAAAAAGAATAGTAAAAAGGTTGACAACATAGCTGAAACTATCCTCTAATTCACAAGCCACCACAGGCAGATGCGAGTGCCTATACGTCGACTTTGAATATCTATACATCCCCGTTGAAGGCTGAGCAAATGACCCGGAAAAATGTGGTACCAGACAGATAGCAAAGAAGCCCCATGCAGCTATTACTATACAGTTTTCTGATGTGATGGCCAGGTCAAGCGTAATCCACTGTACCACTGAGAATCCTGTGGAGCACTTCTACGAAAGCTTCAGAGCCAAATTGGAATAAATTAACATATTTCAAAACCCGACTCAGATCTAGATGACACATGCTGACTGGCGGACATTTAACACTGCCAAGGAGTGGCAAAGAGTGTCTGTGGTGAGACACTGGATGCTCATCGAATGCTTGATCACTGTTACATTACAAGTAAGTAAAATGGGGCAGCTCACAATAAGTGCAATCTCAAGCTGCATATCTAACTTTACAGGACCAAAGTGTCAGTTGTCTTTCACAACCTACGCGACTATTATGGCCACCTGCTCATGCAAGCTCTGGAATGTGTGGATTGGGTGACTAGAAGAGTATAAAATGAAGAAAGACGAGTAGAGAAAGATGAAAAATGGTAAAATCACATGCATCCCAAACAACATGGAAAAGTATATGACATTCAGCATTCGCCAGCTTCAATTCAACAACAGCCTGAAATTCATGAATTGTTCTCTGGAGAAGCAAGCAAACACCAATCTGGAACTGTGTATGGCTCTATATGGTAGCTGTAACAAGGAAGTAGATCTTAAAGGCACAACTATAGCCTGGGGAGACGACAACACAGTCACATCTACAGGCCCGTATCAAATGTGTAAAATGAGTGCCTTGGACTAAACAAGCAGCCCAATTCCCTATCACCACTACAGGCATTGAAGCTCCACTTGCAACCCTGCTATTGCACAAAGGAGTTTACCCATATGAGTATGTCAACAATTTGAAAGATTAAATAAGACCCAGCTGCTGCCGAAGGAACTCTTCTACAGCTACCTCTCTCTCTCTCAAGAGCACATTTCTGACAAGGATTATGAACACGTGCAAAGGGTCTGGAAGGATTTTGGCTGCAAAACGTTTAGAGACTACTACAATCTCCACAATGATATACAACAGAGGTGAGATGTAGAATGGCTCAGGCAAAAGTATAGCAGAGAAAATAGTTTGACAGGGGAGAAGGCGAATAAGTCGTTATATTAGTGCAACGATTGGCATATAATAGGGGCGAATGGTATAGCAGAGAAAATAGTTTGACAAGGATCTGCACACTAAGGGATGAAAGATAGGGAACAAACAAGTTAAGCACAGAAGTATACTGAAGAAGAAATGACGAAATAGGAATCTATGACGAAATGGGGTATGACGTGGGCGAGAGACGGTTGAGAAGGGACCACGAAGATAGAATTACTTCTCGATTGGCAGCGGAGATGAGCAGATGGAAACATATGGAGCAGAGAGAACTTTAATATGGAGCAGTGAAAACATTGACGAAGATAGAATTACTTCTCGATTGGCAGCGGAGATGAGCAGACGGAAACATATGGAGCAGAGAGAACTTTAATATGGAGCAGTGGAAACATTGACGAAGATAGAATTACTTCTCGATTGGCAGCGGAGATGAGCAGACGGAAACATATGGAGCAGAGAGAACTTTAATATGGAGCAGTGGAAACATTGACGAAGATAGGATTACTTCTTGATTGGCAGCGGAGATGAGCAGATGGAAACATATGGAGCAGAGAGAACTTTAATATGAAGCAGTGAAAACATTGACGAAGATAGAATTACTTCTCGATTGGCAGCGGAGATGAGCAGACGGAAATATATGGAGCAGAGAGAACTTTAATATGGAGCAGTGGAAACATTGGCGAAGATAGAATTACTTCTTGATTGGCAGCGGAGATGAGCAGATGGAAACATATGGAGCAGAGAGAACTTTAATATGGAGCAGTGGAAACATTGGCGAAGATAGAATTACTTCTCGATTGGCAGCGGAGATGAGCAGATGGAAACATATGGAGCAGAGAGAACTTTAATATGGAGCAGTGAAAACATTGACGAAGATAGAATTACTTCTCGATTGGCAGCGGAGATGAGCAGACGGAAACATATGGAGCAGAGAGAACTTTAATATGGAGCAGTGGAAACATTGACGAAGATAGAATTACTTCTCGATTGGCAGCGTAGATGAGCAGATGGAAACATATGGAGCAGAGAGAACTTTAATATGGAGCAGTGGAAACATTGAAGAAGGTAGAATTACTTCTCGATTGGCAGCGGAGATGAGCAGATGGAAACATATGGAGCAGGGAGAACTTTAATATGGAGCAGTGGAAACATTGACGAAGATAGAATTACTTCTCGATTGGCAGCGGAGATGAGCAGATGGAAACATATGGAGCAGAGAGAACTTTAATATGGAGCAGTGAAAACATTGACGAAGGTAGAATTGGAGATTGGATTACCACTGGTGGCCAGAGATGTAGAATGATCGGTATGGATATAGACAATATTAATGAAGGACGTCCAAGGTTGAGACGGTCCACGTTAGGTGTTGCATGCTGAACAAGAGAATCAAAGGAAACCAGAAGACATTCGCAAACTCAAGAAGGGGATCCAGGAAAATGCTCTGTCAAGAAACGTTTGTTAATCGGCCACTACGAGAAAGAAATGACACGCTGTGATGAATTAATACGACGTCATTGAGGTCAATTACGGATCACGTTGGGTGTTGCATACAAGTTCAAGAAACGTTGGGTGTTGCATCAAGATGGGTGTTGCATACACCAACTCGTTGAAATGAACCTCCTTCGTCCAAAAGAACCCCTTCAAAAGCAGCTTTCCAAAAAATGAGGAAGATACTATGCAATCCATTTTTGAGAATAGAAACAAGAGAAAGAGTTCTTAAATGTTTTGTAGAGCCAGTTTTAACATATGAATGTGAATCATGGACAGTGGAACAGCAAACAATAAAATCACTGGAGGCTATAGAAATGTAGTTTTACAGAAGAATGTTGAGAATACCATGGACAGCTAAGAAGAGTAATGAAGACGTTCTGAAAGAGGCCAAAGCAAAAAGAGAGCTAATTTCAAATGTTAGAAAGAAACAATGATCATTTTTTTGGCCATGTAATAAGAAGAGAACAGCTGGAATATATTGTAACAACTGGGAGAATTTAGGGACAAAGAGATAGAGGGAAAAAAAGAGAAAAGATACCAGACAGCTTAAGGGAATGGCTTGACAGAAGGTAAACAACAGAAATGATAAATAACTGTCGAGATCGAAAGTTGTGGAGAGACATAATCACCTACGCAGGCAGGCATGGTACTTGATTTTGATGATGGCTCTGTCATGATAAAATTGGGGAAACTCCAAAGTAAGTATATCAGGAATTTCCAATATTACTACTAGTAGCAGTATAAACAGTCAGCAAGACCCTACTGGTTTTTTCCCCCTTAGATCTGCAAGGTTTTTGAATGTGTTCAGCATATCACAGACCTGGGAAGAAAGTGTCAAAAAGATATACACTCTTAGACAAGATGTAGCAGTGATTAGAGAGTGGAAGACAAGAGGGGAGTGTGTGGTAGAAGTTGAGGAATATGTGTGAAAGGTTAACTAAAAATGGAATGATCGGGTCCATGGGGAGAAGTGATTAGTAGTGAAAACAACTTAGAGACATCGTGTTGCACGGGGAGTATGAGATGCAATTAGGGGGTGTAGGAAATGTAAAATGGGAGATGAAGGGTGAAAAGTTGGAATAAAAAATAAGTTAGAGAGTCAGTCGAGTTAGAACGAGGGCTGAGTGCGGGAAGTTAGTTTCGGACAGCTGATACCGTGAGCAGGATGAGTTAGTCGACATCTGGATGAATGAATTGTTTTGTGCACAACAGTGGTATGGAGCAACCTTATTCCAGGAGTAGTGCTATGTAAGTTATAAGTATTTTAGAGTGACAATAGTTGGCAGCTAGAAGTAAAGTTTCATAGAATTCATGTTTGAGTCTAGCTAGGCATGCTGTTAAGTTATAGTTGTGTGGTGTAGCAGCAATGAACAATTTAGGAACACTGAACTGTAGAAGAGGGAGGAGAGAGTAGAGGAGGAAAACAAAAACGAGAGAACAAGGTCAAGGAGAAAAAAGGAAAAAGATATTAAAACGAAGTGACAATAAAAATAAAGAGGATGGGTCGAAATGCACGGGAAAAAACGGTAAGACCAGGTCCAGAAGTGAATGGGCAGACAGATGCGTAGGTGTAGAAGGGGGAGGAATGGAGAGAATAGAGGAATAAACAGACGAGAGAACAAGGTCAAGGAAAACGACATTAAGACGAAGTCAGGAGAAAAATGAGACTATGGGTCGAAATTCACATGCAAAATGTGGAAGGCCATTTCCAGAAGTGAGTGGGCAGACAGACACGTGGGAAGTCAATTTTGATTGGCTGACAAGATCCAAATTTAAGAGGTAAACACAAAAGATTGACAAGCACTTGGAGGCCTATTTTGGCCTGAGCTATTCTGCTTTTTATTTCTGTGGTACATCTTCCATCTGATGTTATTATTGTGCCCAAGTATTTGAAGCGTTGCACATGTTTCAGATTTGTCCTGTTTATCTATATAATGCATGATGGTAATGATTGTTTCTTTGATATGACCATTGCTTCTGTTTTCTTACTATTCAGTCAGAGACCTTTCTTGTTGCTTTCTTTTACTATTATGTCTATCATTTCTTGTAGTTTATTCTGTCTCTGATATCAAGATTGTGTCATCCGCATATCACAAATTGTTTATGTTGTAAATGTTGACTTCAATTCATTTTATATCTACCATTGATCTCATAATATTTTCACTGTAAAGTGAAAACAAATCCGACGATAGAACACAGCCTTGTCTGACCCCTTGTTTTATATATTGGAACTGTCATATTTGGTTGTTAATTCTTTTTTTTTATTATGGTTGCTGTTTGTTGCTGGTACATGTTTATTATGAGTCACAGATCCTTGCCATCAATGTTTAATTTCTCCAGCATATTGATTATTTCCACATGCTTTACTTTGTCAAATGCTTTTGTGTAGTCTATAAAGCACATATATAGATCTTTCTTTACCACGATAGCTCTTTCAATCAATGTTCTCAGGATGTAGTGTATATTGCATTATTGGTACCCTTTCCCTCCACAAATCCACATTATTCCTCACTTATTTTTGGTTTTATTTTGTTTTGTTCCTTACATATCTCATGATAATACTTAGTAATATTTTACAAATACCAGATATAATTTTTATTCTTAGAAAAGCAAAATATGCAATTGTAACAGGGAATTGTGATGTTTTAACGACATTTTGGGAAACGCCATCACCACGCATCACATAATTTGTGTCACAATATGCTAGCAGAGTTATAGTTGAAGTCAGCTAAAGTAGTCATTATTCTATAGAAAAAAAGGCCCAGTGAAGTATGTAATGAAGTGAAAGATTTTAAGAAATTAAAATGAAAAACAGGCAAATGTGGCATTTATCATGTTAACCCTAGATTATGATACTGTTGTGAAAATTACCACATCAAAACTCAAAATTTGACTAAATTTTTATCTGTGTGTTTTTTTGTGTTTAATTTGTTTCCATTGCTGTTGGATTTTTTTTTTTGTTTTGTTTTTGTTGTTGTTGCTGTGACCAGGAAAATTTTGTTGGTCATCGACAGACATCGAACAACCCTTTGTGACTTTGGAAACGCAGCAAATAACGCTATGCGGTAGCCGAACATACTGACCTGCTTATGGTGACCATACCAAAAGACATTGTAACACGTCTGGTTCATGAGGTGAAACTCAATTCAGCTGGTCATAATTCAACTTGAGCTAGGAATTTCGGATCCCTGTTTTGCCTGGTGTGAACACATGGGAGTGTGTCAAAAGTTCAGAGAAATTACTATTTTTAGAGCACCTAATGTTACATTTACGTGGAAGTAATTTTTGCTACAGTATTGTAACTGGGAGAGTTACAGATAGGTATTGTTATCTAGGGTTAAACTCTCAGTCAGAACTAGAATTTAGTGCATTCCATATCACTGCAGCATTCCAGAAATTCCAATTTGAAATGATGAATCAGACAAGTTGGCAAAAGATTGCGGTAAAATATAACAGCCAGATACAAGTATTAGGAGTCACAAAGGTTTGCTAAGAACGAATATATGAACAAGTGGAATACAGAACAACAGGGTTACCAGACAGAATTATGCCTATTACAAATTCAATAGAAAAGAAAAAGTAAAAATGTTGATACTGACCAGCCCATAGTGAAGTATTATTGTTCACTCTAAAAATGGGAACCTCTAATGAATGAGATTGTGGCACGGGCAAAGTGACTTATGCAACATCACCAGCACCAACCGTACCTGGACACACTGTATGGAGATATCACCATCCTTTCTTCAAACTTATTAAGATTGATGTCTAAAGGCCTACACAGAGGAAGAAGAAACTATCAGTCAATGTAACAAATGTTCACAGTTAATGTTTGTGGTATAGGTTTATAATATAATAGTGATAATAAGCCTTGAAAAACCTTGTATAGATACATTGTCCATTTTGGGGTTTGTGGCTTGAAAGATATTATGAACTGGCTTAATGGACAAAGGATACACAAATGGTTGATATCATGATGGCATCTACAATTGTATGTTACATATTTTCACTGCTTTACATGAGAATGTATTCCCTTAGACTTGCAATATTTTGAAATAATAATATTCAATAAAAATAAAGTAACTACATATAGCTAAATAAAATAAACTCACATTTTTAATTTCATAAAAAAAAAAAAAGACAACTATCCTATGACACTTCTACCATATACACCTGAAGGTGTGGGGGGGGAGATGTTTCACAACAGAACAAAAAAAAAAGGCCGCTAGGTCAAACCAGTTGCCGTGACGTATGAAAATCAGGATTTTTATTTCACTTACGATAGAAAAATTCCTTTCTGCCTACTATGGACTTCAGACATGATACGCCTGCTTTTAATTTCATGCCCCTTCATATTTATGTATTCTATGTACCACACAATTAAAGCATATTTGTTTCAAGCTTACATTTGTCTGGAGATGTGTTATGTGGTAAAAACTTTTAAAACTCAAAATGGCATTTTTTGTAAAGACCTGATGGCTGCTTCTTGTATGGAGTTTTTGATGGCCACAATGGTTCTAGAGTTGCTGACTTTGCTGCTCAGAGAATGCCAGCTGAGCTCTTGCTTGGACAACTACAGCCAAACTTTTCTGATGAAGAGGTGATGGAAGCACTGAGGCAGGTAGAAACATTGTTTCAATGAATGCATACATTTTTCTTTCATTTAAATGTAACACTGTGTCACAGAATATGCCCTTATATTTAGATTAGATTTATATTCACTAAAATGACTTAAAATAAAGACTCTTGGTTCTTTATCCTTCCCACGCCGTTAGACATTGCATAGGGTAACACTTTTTTTGGTTTCTTTAGGTCTTCCTCTTTTTCTGTATCCTGATGTTTCCCATCAAGAGCCTGATTTGGATTTCTCTTGTTGTCTCTCTCATCACATGTTTGACATTGAGCTATTTGCGGGTCATCATCATTGCACTTTGAACATGTCCATAAGTGCTCAGATCCACTCCTCAGCAAGTCCCACAGTGTCCAGTGACTGACGACTCCAATTCTGTGTAGGTTGATTAGTTTTCTTACACGCCCACTAAGTTTCTCATTTCTGGCTGTGCCCGTCTTAACTCCCATATCTTTCATCCGAAGGAGTGATGTGGACTCATGGTTGTCAAAGTTCTATGTCCTTCCCACTTCCTGGAGGGTATTGATGATGTACGCCCACTCAATTGGTTGAGTGTCTTCAACAATAGTGCAGCTAGACAACCTGTCCACTCTTTAATTTTCCTGTACTCCACATTTCCTGGGACGTAAACAATGGTGACCATACATATTTTTGACTTCTGCAATGACTCTACCCATTGCATATGTGCAGAGCCCGCCTCCACTTTTTTTTTGTGCTCATTGAATTACTACAGGCATGGGTGTTGTCTTGTGACTAACCACATGGATGCCTTGGTCACTGCCATCACCTCCATCGTCATGCAACTCGTGGTCATAATGTATGTACCATTGTCTTCCTTGACTATTTTGGCTGCCGAGCGTGCTGTAAATGCCCATGCACTCCTTTGGTGGTATATTACAGACACCTGACATATGACTCCATATTTCTCATCAGTGTTATCCTAGATGAGACTGCTGACCTCCACATTGACCACGACTGAGTTCTGTTCCCTACATTTCCTGTCAAGTGTGACAATACACGAGAATGTCCCCATGAATGACGTAGGCCCTAGTATCCACTCCTCACCAGTGTTGTTATTGGTAAGGCCACAGACCTATTTCATGACATCTTCTGCTCAGCCCAGTCATAATTTGCCTCTTTTTAGCCTGACACCCTTCCCTCTGAGCTCGTGATGCAATGGATGCTCTTTATCTGCACTTATCTTCAGGTATGCTTGTGCCCTTCAGATCTTGATCCTGTCATCCATGTTTGGAAAGTCAAGAAGATACCTCATTGCTACACAGGGAGTGTCCCTCGTACACCCCAAGATAATGCGCATAGCTTCATTCTGTATTTTCTCCAGCTTGTTAATTTGCATCTTACTGACTGTAAGAATTGCCAGGGCATACTCAATTGGTGCGAAGAATAGTCCCTGGAACAGAAGAGTAAATAGCCTCTGCTCGATGTTGGCAGCTGTCATGACCATCAAGGTAGCTAATCCTTTGCGGGATTTTGTTTTTACATGGTCCCGAAAACACAGGCTGTGGTCAAACTTAACTCTGAGGTATGTCATCACCCTGTCCCTGGTCACCTCATCAGCTCCCATTCGTACCACTGGTGTTTTTGTGTTAAAGATATGATTGTTAAAGGAGAACCATGCAATTGATGCTATATTAGGATTAACCAATGCACCTGATACTCCACACCAGGAAGAGATGCGATCGAGTTCATTTTGCATTGTGGAGGCGATTTCACTTCTGTCTCTTCCCTGTAGATATACCAGAATATCATCAGCAAAAGTCATAGTTCTTCCCCTTCCATCCAGCTGTTGTTCCGTGATCATTATTGTGTACACGTTAAATAGAACTGGTGACAATGGTGAGCCTTGTGGCAGCCCTGGACAAATGGATGTTGGCTTGGATGACCAACTTCCACATTTGAGTATCACCTTCCTCTGAAACAGTGCAGCAGCGATCCATCTAATGAGGAAGGGGTGCACCGCCAGTTTGAGGAGCACGTGCATGAGATATTCAAATGGTAATCTGTTGTATGTATCCTCCAGATCTATAGCAGTAGCATGTCTCCTCTCATCTGTGGAAGCCTTCAAAGACGTTATAGGTAAAGACTGCTGCATTGAGCCATGTTTCTTTGTTATATCTATAACTACCGAGTGTGGATGGAAATGCACGTTTCTGTTCAAGGTGACAGGTGAGGACACTGGCAACTATTTTCTCCAGTAGTATGCCTGCGGTGTTCTGCATCATGATGATTCTGTAGGCACTGATCTGAGAATGGTCCTTGTTTGGCTTCGGTAGCGGTAGTAAGTAGCTGTGTAGCCACTGCTCCTTAATCTGGCCACTCTGAATGCTGGCATTAAACTCTTTGGCCAGTTTTTGTAAGTCGTCGTCGACTAAATCACCTATGTTATCATACAGAACACCATCTGGACTAGAAGCAGTATTGTGTGACCTTTTAAGTGTTGTGCGAATGGTATGGGTTGTGATTGTGAGACCTTCTCCCATCACTACATCCTCACACATTTCTGAAAGGGACCCCCGTATCCTCATTCTTACAGCCTCATTTCTTTGGTCAGTCTGCTCAATGTAGCGGGCAAGCAGGGTCCTCCCTTTGCTCTCATCAGATTTGTGTGATATCTGGTCTGTGCTCTGGAAGTCTGGTATGCCTCTTGGTCGTGTTGTGCCATTCATGCTCTGATGAAGGCACCAGAATGTGGCTAGTAATTTTTCTGAGCACACTTTTTTTTAAAAAATCATCCCACTTGGCATCCTTAGCCTGCTTAGCACAGTTTAACGTGAATCATTATTTTGGTCTACCTCTTCTTTCAGACGCTTTAAGAGTTCAGGTTGTGTTCTTCCATTCCTTCTGGCTTTCTGCCATGTCTGACATATGTCCATCTTCTTTCCTTAATTGTAGATGAGATCTTTGGTTGCATGGCCATTTCTCTTATTTCAATATTAGTCTTGAATTCATTCCGTTTTACACAGTATTTTTTTGAGGCATTTGCCTTTAAAAGTGTTTGGTTTATTCTCAGTCTTTTTCAATGTTTTCCAGCTTTCACATGCATTGGTAAGTGTTGATTTTACATTTCAGTTGAATATTCTAAGTTTGGTTTTCTTGCTTAGTATTTTTTATTTCCATATTTTGTCCATGTTTTTAAAATTTGTTCCTGCTTTTGCTATTCTGCTTCTGATCTCTTTCTTTGTTTCACCTTCTTGATCTATTTATTTGGTTATTTGGCTATGGAAGGCCCCGGTATCGCTGCAAACCAATTAAAATCCATAATTGCTCAACTGCCTGTGCCAGCGTTATCATCTGAATTACTATCTCATCTCCCAAACAAAGAAAGGTAACTGTAGTCCCCATCGTAGCACATGCCAAAAGACAATTTGAAACCGCGCAGAAAGTGAACACAGCCAACTATTCCCTGTCATACGATATTACTCATCGTAAACAATTGTAATATCGAAACATCATCAAAATGGATGAGACACACAGCTCACCGTGTGCTCAAGGCACTTAACTCAGTAGCTCCTGCAACAAGCCGGACTTGGAATATGAGGAAACTGCAACAAGGAACACTTTTCAGACAGTGCCTCAATGTTCCTTGTTGCCTATCCGCCATATTGACCGAAAGTCCTATCAGCAAGCATATAGACATTTAATGCAATGTAGCTAAAATAATTAGAAGGGAAACAATACAAAAACTGTCCCAGAGAAAGATTACTGTCACTGCTGCCTATAAGAATAATACTTTGATTGAATAAGAACAAAATGCATGTAACAATTACTTTCTGTCATTGAGACCATCACCATAATGAAAATTACTGATTCTTTGAAGCTGAAACGTGTATCATATTTTATTATGTTAAATTTCACAGGCATTTATAAGTGTTGAAAAAAGCTATTTTGAATCCATGGATGGTATACTTGCTAAGAGATCAACTTTTCAAGATCGTTTGCCAGATGTAAGTATTTCATCCTTCCTCATGAGACTCCTTTTCTAATTTTTCACTGTTTGACTCCTTTTGGTCTAGTTAAATCCTACTATGTGGATCATGTTCACTCCTTGATCTGCATCACTTTATCTCCATCTCCTCTATCTCTTTCCTAGATATGACAGTCCCTTGGGTGTTTCTGGCTTTCTCACCTCCATCTTCTATAAACCAACTGATTTCTACAGTTACTTCCGCTATAACTCTTCCAACCCAATATCCTGCAGAAACTCTCTTCCTTTTTCCCAGAACTTAGGCTTCATCGCCACTGCCAGGATGAAGATGATTTCAAACATCAGGCCACCTTATTCTGATATCTCTACCCTGAATCAGCTCTTCTACCTGCTTTCAACCGAGTTCTCCACACCTCCCATCAGGCTGCCCATAACCCTTCCACTCGTCCCTCTTCTGATAGGGTAGTACTTGCTCTCACTCACCACTCTGCTGTGATCAGGATCATTCGCTGCTACCTCTCTATTCTCTGCTCTGACCCTACACCCATCTGCTCTCCACTGACCTTCCTCTGGTTGCCTTCAAGCTTGACCATAACCTGCATGACATGTTTGTCAGGAACTGCTTTCCATCCCTGTCCAAAACCATCATGGCACTTCCATTGTGAATACAATCAATGTAAAACTACATTCTTCTGACAAAATTGGTACTCTGCCCCAATGGTCCATTTTGAGATCAGGGAAGGATTCGCATGCATATGATCTATGCCATCATATGTAAGCAATGTAAGATGACCTACATTGGCAAAACAGGTTGTCTCTTAGGAGATCATTGCCGTGGACATCTTTATGATGTCTCGCATGATGCAGATACCCTTGTAGCATCTCACTTCAACTCTCATGCCATGAGGGTTAAGTTGACATCCATGTCACCAGTTTAGTGTCATGTTCTTCAGACAGCCTTTGCAACCGTCACGTTAGAGAATCGTCTGATTGTCCGTATGGTTGCTTCACCCCCACTGGGGGATTATTATGTCCCTTTCTCATGGGTAATGTTACCTTTCTCCATTTCCTTTTCCCTTTATTCTCTCCACCCCCCTCCCCTTCTCCTTCATTAGACTTGATTCCGACATCTCACATTCACTACCCCTGTCATCATACCCTTCCCCTATACCACCCATCCTTGCCAGATTTTTTGTCCCATCACGTGGTCTGGTCTTTTCCCATCTCCTCTTTCCTATTCCATATTATTCACATTTCACTTTCTGTCAGAACACTGTTCTGGTCTTTGGTTCCTTGAGAAGTTTCTGCTAAGTAACCCAATTTTTTTTGTACACACTATTTTTAAAAATTAATTTCCTCCTCTCTTTCTCTGTTGTACATGTAATATAGTATATTTTCTATGCATATTTTTTTTCTCATTTGATCTCTTCATTCTTTGTAGTATTAGCTCTAGTTACTCCAGAACATGTAGTAGAGTATATCTTCATTTTGTTGTCTCTATTTTCTGAAGAAGGCTGCATATAGGCTGATATGTCATATATTTTGTATTGTCCCCTTTTGTAAAGCTGTAAACATACTTTGTAGGTGTGTATGTTACATCCCACCACTAATTCCCTGCTACCAGATTTACCACAGCACTGCAATTATTTGACTGTTACTATGAGCAAGAAAGATAGCCTGGAACCTGTCCTCCCAAAAAGATATTATGTGTGCTCAGTTTGATAAGGACAATTTCAAACTTTTAATAGCTTTCCATCTCTTTGGAAACGACCCACTCTTTTCTCTTGAGTACTGTTTCGATTGTCTTGCCCGATCGTCTTTTCATCCATAAAAGTAATGTTTGTCCTTGTGCACTGAATGTCTCTGGTTATTAGTAACTGTCATATAGGATTTGGTCAGAGCAATAGATTGCCTTGGGAGCCGCGATAGCTCAGTGGTTAGTGAACTGGACTACAAAGGACAAGGGGTAGAGTTCAATCCCAACCGACGGCTTCTGGGTTCACCCAACCTTAAATGGGTACCAGATTTTTCTGGGAAAGTAAAGCAGTGCGGGCGTAATACCGACCACATTACCCCGAAAATCATGCGCCGAAGGTCTGTAAAATTTATGGTCACTAACACTATATTCCCTATACGCCACTTGGCGTTACGGGAGTACATTACTTTTTTTTATAGATTGCCTTAGTTTTATGAGCTCATTTATACTTCTTATCTTTCTTTATGATCTTTAGTGCAGATCATCATAATTCTCATTCCTTAAATTTTAAATACTTTCCATCCATGTGTTTTGGGATGTGGATAAGTTGTATATGTCCAATCAGTATTTGATCACCAAGAAAATCAACTGCTGATACTTAATGAAAGCAGCCTTTGTTCCAATTTGACACTTGCCATTGTTTTTTATCTTCAATATTCTTGTTTTTCACTTTTATGTTACCAAATGAAGTAAATTTTTTTTTTTACCTAACTCAAGTTTGTGCTTCTTGTTAGTTTTATCCCAAGAAAAACTGAATATTTCTAGGGCATCAGTGATTATGAAGCTTACAACAAGTACCCTGAAGTTATGAAAAAGCTTGAAGATCTAGATAGAGAAATTTCTGGAGGAACTACAGCAACAGTTGTCCTTGTGTACAACAACAAACTCTATGTGGCCAATGTTGGTAAGAAATTTATTTAACCTCTTCCTTCCAAATGTCGTTTATACTAGTCCATAACAAATTTGAACTGTGTACCTGAGACGAGAACACTTGTTGTCAATTTAGAACATTATTATTCATTTTTTAAGGGCTGTAACCAATAATTATTGCCATTACTTTTCTCGATTATTTCCCGTCCATCGGTTTTGTTTGAGTTTTTTTTTACCATATTCAGGAAAATGCAGTAAATAATGATTTTGATGGCTTGAACTGCATTTTCTCAATGATGGTGTCACATTACTGTATAGAACTGAACTAATTGGAGTAACGATGTAATAAATAAAACAGTAAAAAGATAATCATTTACAAAATATATTTAGTCTTTGTTATATTTTTCTTTTGCTTTGGCCTTTTTTAGACATAAGTAACATAAAAGGACAAAAACATCCAAAAATTTTTAAGGAAATTTTTCTATGAAAAAAGAGCACATTTTTTTCATTTACTTATTTCTAAATCATCACACACACATAATTTTTATATATTCAGATGTAACAGAGAATAAAAGATGAGTGATGTATTTTAAAAGAGTGAGGGACTAAGATTATTAAAAATCTCCAGACATAAGATCAATATCGCGCACAGAGGAAAGGATAGTATAAGTGAGTTAGGTTAAGGGGAGCAACCATGCGTGAAAAGAGAACAAAGCGGAGAGACAAGGAGCAACCATGCGTGAAAAGAGAACAAAGCGGAGAGACAAGGTGAAGGACAGGAATGAACTTGGCAATGTAGTTAAGGGAGGGATATGTGATGGATTTAGTTAAAAATAAATTGACAAACAGAATAGGGGTGAATATTGCTAGTAAGATAAGATGTTCTAGAAGTTTTGAGAGTTGGACAGAGTTAAGAGATGACAGGGGTTATGCCAAATAGAGACAAAGGTCAAGAATAAAACAACTGGGCAAATTCAGATTGGTTGATGAAAGGGATATTTAAATGGATGCACAGACAATTTCAGCAGGAATCCACATAGCCTGAGAGGGAAATTCCTTGGTAGCCGAGTTGGGAAAACCACCCGACTGGACTACCGACGTTTGGACAACCTGTGTTCGATTCCCGATGGGAGCAGTGTGAGTTGTACTCGTGGTTGGAAAAAAAAAAATATACCCCCACGGTCGACCCAGCCGTTGGCAGAAATGGGTACCAGGGTATTACCCTGGGAAGGTGAGGAATGTCGTCTCGCATCTGAGTTTCGATGCTTGAGGCAACACTATATAGAAATCTCCGAACATTTCTGAATAGGTGGACGAGTACATATGGGTGTAAACTCACGTGCTAAGACGCCGGTTCTAGTCTCGTACTTTACCTTTACCTTTACCTTGGTTGATTAAAATGAACCATACAGGAACGGAATGTTCAGGCTCATAGATAGTGGTATAAGGGCACAGAACTTAATAGTCAGCTACGGAGTATGCGGAGTGATAAGAGAAAGCAATCAGCATTACTATTTGCATCAGAATCATGTTGACTAGACAGTCAGAGAAGTGGAATGCGGAGTTATCAGTTGGAGCCATGAGGTTCATACATTAAGTAGTCACTACAGTCGATCATAACCTAGAATAGCAAGCAAAACTTTCAGGAGAGTAAACCTATTAAGGAATGCCAGAAGGTCATACATTGCGATGTTAGGAGGGAACGGAGCGTGTATGAGCTTAGTTATGTACCAGAATGGTACTAAGCACATAAGGAATAAACTAGAAGAGAATAGAGTGTTAGGTATCTGTGCTAGACAATGCTAGAGAGAGCGTAGTTCGGAATCGTACATTATATAGATATAACCCACTAAAGTGGGACTTAAGTACTCTTATAAATTAAGGCGGGATATATTCTGTGTGTGAAGACACAATGTTATGAAGTGTGACATTAAGTAGTTTTATGAATTAAGACTTAGATATTCTGTGGATGAAGACATGATATTATGAAGTGTGACAGTAAGGAACTCTGTGAATTAAGAAGTAATATATTTTGTGAATGCTGACCTATGAACATTCTATGAAGTGTAACATTAGATATCTTATTCATGAGGACATGATATATTCTGTAAATGGTGGCGTGTTATGATTATATGCAATGTAATATGAAGTATTGTTATAAAATTGGTTGTAATATGCTCATGTGAATGGACAGTTACATGATTTGAGAGAATTATAAGTGGGAGGAGTGTATCAGAAGCTCCTCAGTACTACGGTGAGAATTAGAGCAGTCATCCATGCCATCTCTGCAGAATGGTGTTTATAAGCCAGTTCTTTTTAATGTTTATGTCTTTTTATATGTTTCATTGCTTTTTTTCATTATTCAAGGTATCTTAAGGATTTTTCTGTAGCATTTTGTTTCAAATGAATTGATTTTCTTCCTTGTTTGCAAGATTTCCTATGATTCACACTTATATGTTGCTATTAGGAAGATAGATGCCCACAGTAATTTTTATTTTACAGTCTAATTGGTTTATGTCACATACTCTTCGTGGTGTTTAATTTTTGTGTTGCTGTTGCTAGTTTTCTTTTGATCTCTTTCTGGCAGTCTCCATTGTTAGTTACTACAGACCTTGACTTTTCTTGAGTTGGCTTTTTGTTTCCTCCTATCAAATAGTGCAAAAGGTTTAAGAGAGATAACTGTGTTAAAAAAACAGTGAAGAGAAAAACTTTATCTAAATACAGAAAACCAAGATAATGTCCATTGACAAGAGTTTTTCTCTTCACTGTTTATAACACACTCAGTTATTTATTTTAATCCTTTAGCACTGTTTATGAGGAGGACTGTGTCATCAGCATGTCTGAATCTGTTCCTTACATCTTACTATTAGAAAGAAATGTAGACTGTTTTATTTCATTCCCGGCAACATGGTGTCAGAATGCTATGTCCCATGCTATAAGAATGAAGTAAAGACTATTTTACAGACATTTCTGCATAACAAAATCATATTTTAGCATTCTATGTTTATGTCTTTTGTTAAATTATTATTCGTTATCATGGTTCTTAATCGCTAAGAATGAAAATGAATTACAAGAAATGTTAGACATTATAGTGAAGGAAAGAAAAAATAAAAGACTCAGCCTTAACAGTAATAAGACATGTAATAGTAAAAAGACAGAGGTAATAGTAGCAGCAAAGAAAAAGACTCCACCACAATGCACAGTAAAGACAAGTGGAATAATATTATAACAAGTAAATGAATTTAAATATCTGGGAACATTGGTAACCTCAGATGGTAGATGTAGAACAGAGGTGAGAAGTAGAATAGCTCAGGCAAAAGTGGCTTTCCAAAAATGAGGAAGATACTTTGCAATATATTTTTGTCAATGGAAACAAAGTTCTTAAACGTTATTTAGAACCAGTCTTAACCTATAGGTGTTACATGAACAATAGGACAACAGACAAGAAAATCATTGGAGGCTGTAGAAATGTGGTTTTACAGAAGAATATTGAGAATACCATGGACAGCTAAGAAGAGCAATGAAAACATTCTGAAAGAGGCCAAAGCAAGAAGATGGCTAATATCCAATATTAGGAAGAAACAATCATAATTTTTTGGCCATGTAATGAGAAGGAAATAGCTGGAATATATTGTAACAACTGGGAAAATTGAAGGACGAAGAGATAGAGGGAAGCAAAGAGAAAAGATACCAGACAGCTTAAGAGAATTGCTTGGTAGAAGGTCAGTAACAGAAATGATAAATAACTGTCAAAATCGAAAGTTGTGGAAAGACATGATTGCCTATGCCAGCAGGCATAGTTACTTGATAATGATGATCATAGTTAAGCCTAGTTTTGTACAGATATTTTGATTAATTATTAAGATTGTATATGTGTATGAGAATGATATGTTCATGCCTTGGGGGGATAGTGAACCCTACTGGGCAATGAGACGATTCTTAATGGCGAACCGACTGTGATTGATGGAGTGACACGAGACAATGCCAGAGACTTGCATGTCAGGTTTATCACTATGGCTGGGGAGTTGAAATGGGCTGACAATGGGCTGCCAGTTTTTTCCTCTAGATCATGAAGATGCTCACAAAATCTGTTACTCAGGCATCGTCCAGACTCACCCACATACGTCATCTGGCAATGCTTACATAATGGTAAACCTAACATGCAAAAGTCACTGGCATTGTCTCGTGTTACTCCAGCAATCGCAGCCGGTTTACCTTTGAGAATCGCCTCATTACCCAGTTGGGTTTGCTGTCCCCCAAGGCATGAACATGTCGCTCTCATACACATTGGACAGCCACCACACATTTTTTACCTCCATGTGCTACAGCACCTAAACATGTATGTATATTTGTCTGCATATGTATTGGAACATTTGGACATCTTCGGGTTTTCTTTTGTGTGCTTTGTGGCAATATATACTTATACTTGTACGCATGTATGGTTGTGTACACATGCATTTTTGCACATCTGTTCAGTGTGCACACCCCCAGTTATATACAGTTTATTAGTATCTTGTACCCACCTCCCCATATTTTTAGAACCCTTCCCATTTATTTCTCACCTTCCTGGTCAGTGAGATGTATAGGTGGCCAGCCCACCCACCAATTTTAGTTCAGTCAGTGGCTGGCCAAGCTCTGGACTGCAGGGAAGTGACTTTTTTCTTTCTTGAGTACCTACCATATTATCGCCATGTGGTTCATCATCATCATCATTGAGTGCCGTCTCCGCAACGAAGGTTGGCTACCATGGAGCGCCATTTTGCTCTATCTCTTGCTTTGATGGTGCAGGTTGTCATCGGTTGATTTGTCCATCTTTTGATGTTACTCGTCCATGTTAATCTTGGTCTGCCTCTGCCTCTTTTACCTTGTATTTTCCCCTCCAGGATCACTTTCAGTAGGCTGTTGTGTCTTTTAACATGGCCTAAGAATCGCATTTGTCTTGTTCTAATTGTGTTCAGAAGTTCTCTTTTCATTTTTAGTTGTTTTAAGACTTTGTCATTTGTTTTCTTTTCCTTCCATCCAATTCTACCTATTCTTCTATATATCCACATTTCAAAGGCTTCAATTCTCTGTTCTGTTTTCTTGTCTAATGTCCATGTTTCAGCACCATATAGGAATATTGAGAAGATGTAACATTTTGCTATTCTTAGTTTTAGCTCTGGTGTTATTTGTTTTGATGTTAGTATGTTCTTCATGACAGTAAAATTACTTTTTGCCATTCCATGTGGTTAGATTTTTAAAATATGTCCTTATATATATTTTTGTGTTGTTTATTGTTCCAGCTGAAAGCCTACTTGGCCAAAACATCGACTTTTGTTTTGTTTCTCACCTACGTATAGCTGTTACCATACCACTTTCTTCTTCTTTTTAAAAATTGTCATTATAAAATTCATCTTCAGTTAAATCTTCCTTATTGTTGGTTGGTGCGTAGCCTTAAATATTATGTATTTTTATTTTATTTTTTGTTGTTTTAAATGTTGCTCTTATTAGTCTTGTCCCTAGTGCTTCACATTCTATCAGTGCTTTCTGTGCTTCCCTTAATAAACATTACTCATTCTCTATGTTGTGCTCCAGGTTCCTGATGTCCTGATGATAAAATCAACTCTCCCGTGTTTAGCTTTATCCTCTCTGCTCCTATTTTGTTTCACACTTTTCTAGAATATATATTTTTGTAATTTGTAATTTTTTCTGTTACTTGTGCAGCTTTTCTTTACTCATTAAGAGTACATGCATTTTAGGTCCCAATTCTGAAGGATTTCCTGTTAGACAAAAGGTGAGTTGGTGACCCATACTCCTTGCACCTTTCTCCGCTTTGCATCATATATCTCTTAGACAGCAAGATCTTATATTTCCTGAATGGTGGGTTTACTTTTTATTTTTTATCTGGCTTGCCCATGTTTGTGAAGTTTCTTTTGGTGGCTTATTCTTTTACAGTACAGGATAGCCAGCCTCATGCCCAGCCCTCCTCAGTTGCCTCTTACGATATGCCCGGTAGGGAACAGGGCTACAATTCTCTACTCCCCTTTGGGCCTCTGCAGCATATGGGCAAAAATCTAGATTTACTCAGTACATATTAATTTATTGTGTAACTTTGATTTGGTATATCACAAAAATGTAATCTGAGATAGACATTTATAATGCAATGAGCAAAGTAGTTTTTTTTTAAATATTTGGCTTTTTAAAATAGTTAAAATTTGTTCTGAATGCCATTTTATTTGTGTTTTGCTTAGGTGATACTAGAGCCTTCCTTTGCAAGACTGGGTCAGATGGAGTGCTCAGAGTCATTCAGCTTTCTTATGACCACACAATTTCAGATCCAGGAGAACAGGCCAGATTACAACACTTGGGTCTCGACATTAACACACTAAAAGTTCTAAGAAAGGTTGGAAACTCTGACTGCACTCGCTGTATTGGAGATTACCACATGAAGGGTGGCTACAAAGACAATATCATACTTAGGTCAGTGTGATATTTATGTTATTACTATTTGTGATCTGCTAATGTGAATAATGAGTGGAGTCCATTTTATTGTTTCGGTAAGAAGTCCCATGCTGTTTGCAATTAACACTAGATGTGCTAGCATTTAATCTCTGGTACCTTGCTTCTACTGATCTAACTGTTGAATGCAGGAGATGAACCATTTCATAATAAGTTTCTATTACCTTGAGAAAAGAAAACCTTTTGTGGTATATGTGTGTGTGTGTGTATATACAGTCGAACCTGGTCTTAGGACCACCTGTTTAAAGCGTTTCCCTGGTTATAGGACCGGGTCTACAATTTCCCCGAGTTTTTTACTATATGCTAACACTGATTACGGCGCTCACCGTATGACGCGACCAGAGACCAGGCTAATTAACCGCCGCCAATGTTATTTATCCCGTTTACGACGACCAGCCAGTCCTTCGTCTCGCTGGGAGCCATAAACGATCGACACAGGTGTCTACAGGTGTCGATGTTTTCCCGTATTTAGTGAGTCCCAGATTACAGTGGGACGTGTTACGTTTATCAGTCAATACTGGTGTGAGAAACACGGCAGACACAGATCTATGATTCGTGAAGTGACATCACTTCGCGGTTCCGTCTAGACCAGAGTAGACCATTGCGTGGCCCGTATAAATTACAGGAATTAACTAAAGAATTAGTCATTGCCCGCTTAGAGTGTATTCACGTACATGTACAGTATCTCAGTGAATTATTTTTGTGGATTTTAAAAGTGTTACACACAATATAGGAAATGGCCAGTGTCAAAAGTGTAAAACCAAAAGCATTAACGCTGGAAGAACGAATATCAGTGATTCGACAAAATATTTTTGTGTGTTTAACTATCGTGTTTTATGAAAAGTGTCCAACCAGTGGCTATTGTAGACCGACATGTGCACTATGTTCTACTCATGGATTACGCTGATTTGCAGGTTAGTTTTCATAGTGCTTAGGATAAAAAATTTTTTATCGCTCTATTTATTATGTGAAACCTGTGAGGCAGGACCACCTGTCCTATGGGACCAGTTTTTGAAAGTCCCGTGAATGGTCGCCTTAGACAGGTTCGACTGTATATATATATATATATATATATATATATATATATATATATATATATATATATATTGTTCTATGTGTGTGCATGTGTGAGGGAGGGAAGGTGGGAGATATGCATGGTTCAAGATGTATTTTCCTGTTGCTTTTGTTTTCCATACATTCAAACAGGTAGATTGTAGTGTCACTTCAAATTGTCTGTTTATTTAGCATCAGTTACTATGACTATGAAAGCCATTTGCACTTGCACATGTTAAAGAACCCTTGGCAGTTAAAATCGGAAAGAGTAGACCATAAACATGACCACTTCACCAGGCAAAACTGTCACCAGAAACCTACCCACACTGTGCATCCCTGGCAGTACTACGGAGTTCATGCATATGGGCCAGGATTCTCCTCAAATTTTCTTGAGATTCTCTAGGGGGATATCAGAGGGCCTACGGATTCTATTGGTGTGCAGTGATGATGATCCTAACAACAAACAAGCCATTTGTAAGGAAAAATGAAAAACATCTTATGCAACAAGCCTATGTCAATAGAAGTGAGAAAAATAGTTCATTTGTGCTATATAGTGCCAATTCTGAACTATGGAAGTGAATCATGGACCGAGACCAAGCAAATGAAAAGACAATTAGAGGCCACAGAGACTGGATTTCTCAGAAGAATGTTGAAAGTTCCCTGGACACTAAAAACATCAATGAAGAAATTCATAAAGAGGAAAACACAAAAAGGGAACTCCTAAAAAACATCAGAAAGAAACAATCAACATTTTTCAGGCACTTCATGAGAAGAGAAAAGTTCGAATACTTGGTTACAACTGGCAAAATACAGGGAAAGAGAGATCGTGGATGACAAAGAGAGAAAATACTGCATAACTTGGTCACATGGCATGGAAAACTGTCAACAACTGAACTGATACGATGCACAGTAGATAGAAGATTGTGGTAGGACATATTTGCCTTACACCAGCCGGTATGGGGGGATGGTGATGATGACAATGTATGGAATAAGTGTATCTGGTATCATGGCTGCTATTTCTTTAAGAAAATGATGTGCCTCTCCTCTTCCTTTTCTTTACGTTTTTCTTTAAAATTACTCAACATTTGTCATGATTTTATGCAGCCATTCTGATTACTTTAGCTATTCAACATTGTCTTATGTTGCTTGGACAGACATCTTTAAAGCTGAGTGTGGGGTGATCCTTGGTTCTCAACCCCTTATGAGTTCATCATATATTAAATGAAGTATTTGAGGTTTCTGCTACTTTCACGCATCTCACATGACCTAGTTATTGTAAATGATGCTGGTTTAAGAAAACTATTGACTAGAGATGTTAGCCGCCTGTATGAATTTTGATGTTTGATATATAATCTTGCATTTAAAAAAAAATGTTAATATCCTTATGTAGTGAAGGTGAAATGAGTTCAGATGATACTCTTGTCTTGAATGAGTTCAGACAATTTTCCTGATTTGCATACAGTGTCTATGTCTCATTACCATACAGCAAGTCTTATGTACAGTGAACTTATTTTACTCTATTCTCGCAGTTTAGTCATAGCTGCAGAAGCCTTCCAATGTGCCTATTACATTTAATGTTCAAGAGATAAGCTATTGGTAATGGTGAATCCTAGATATTTATTATAAGGACACTTTATGATTGTTGATATTAATGAAAGAAGGTGTGTTAATGTTTTGAAATTAACACAACACAAATGTTGCAGCGCCAAAATCAATGATAGTACTCATCCTCAACACTTTATGTGATGTCTTGAAGATGTGGTCTTGATTACATTCAAAAGTTTATTAACACTGCTCTCTATCTACACTTTACAAACTTATCTAGTTAATTATCTTTCATCTATTAGTTTCTCACTATACAGAAAATACTAATCTATAAAACTCTGTATTATAAGTGGTCACTTTTATAACTGCCTTGCCAGGTTCTTATAAGAAAATCAGCACAACTTCTTTGACATCTTACACATATGGTAATCTAATTTCTGTGTAGGTTCTCTTTAGAAATATATCATGCACAAAATCAAACCTGTCCTATTAAAAGCACTATTATCTAATCCTAACTAAACTCTTGAGTCAAATTGCATGAAATCAACACCTACTCTCTGTGAATTAACGTTTTACAAGCTGCAGAAAGGTATTCTCCAAATAAGGTTCAACATATCAAGCTCATGGTCCAGAATAACCTCCAGTAAATAACTCTTTCTCCTATAACTCTATATACTCATCTAGCTCAGGAGATTCTCCCACTGATCTTTCTGCTAAAATCTCTCCAAGCTTATCACTGCCTTCTTAAGTTAAGAGTCCAGCCAAGTTTGGATCGTTTAGATATTTGCTATTCTCCATGGGCTAGTTCCTTGTGATTATTGTATCCACTTGGCTGAACGTGTCAACATTTTTATATATCTTGACTCCCATCTAATCAATTTGCAAGGCGTGTTAATACCATATTGATGCAACACTTGTCATAATTTGTCATAACCTACATGAGCACGATATAATAATTGTTGCTAATTGACTAATACTGATCAGGTGCTAAGTTGACTTATTTCCAATATATCAAATTGGCACTACTATAGTCTTGCTTCATGACCACTATTTTGTTGAAGGTGATTATAAACCCACATTTTTGTACTTGCAATAATTTATTGATCAGAAACTGCAATTGCTCTACAGTGTATTACAAGCTTGGCATTGTCATCAAACATGAATTCTCTCATCTTCAGCATCTTCATAAGTCTGGACTTAACACAAAGTGTAGATAACCTAAACAATTTATTGTCATATTTGGTATGAAGATGGATACCTACCTCAGAGGCTATGTGGGTTAAACCAGAGTACCATAAAAAAAAAGGGTAATAGTAAAAAAGTAAGTTAAGTACGCCCTGTCACGCTAAGTGGCGTATAGGGAATATGGTGTTAGTGACCATATATTTTACAGACCTTTGGCACATGATTTTTGGCGTAATGTGGTCGGTACTATGGTCGTGCCGCTTCACTTTCCCTGAAAAAAATCAGGTACCCATTAAAGGCTGGGTGAACCCAGAAGCCGTTGGTTGGGATCGAACCCTACCTCTTGTCCTTTGTAGTCAAGTTGATTAACCACTGAGCTATCGCGGCTCCAGGGTAATAGTGCTGGACATAATATTTTTCTAACTGATGATGATGATGAGTGTTCCTCATGAAGAGGCTTAGTGTCTCTAAGCTCTCTAACTCTGTCTGCTGTGATGTTTGGCCGGATCTAACTATTGCTAGAGTCTGGCACAACCAGCCAGGATTCTAATAGATTTAATGGGTTGAAAACATTGTAGGCCCACAATGAGAAAGACCTGAAATCACAATTTACAGCAAACTCACATACTCCAGAGTGAAATTTACAACTGCTATTCAGTTGCTTTTAACTGGCCATCTCTAATAGAACTTTTAAGCCCTTTAAAACTGTGCAGAATGGACCCAAACTTTATATCATTCTATGTCTAGCTAACTTCAAGTTTCTAACTGTATGGTTGATCTTTCTACTTCATTTCTATCTATTCCTAACTAATCCTGGTAATCAGCCATTCTCTCCAAATGTTTTCCTGTCTCGCTGGTGCAAATACCTGATCTAAACCTTACTTCTTGTCGCTCCAAGATACCAGCAAGAAGGCACCCATTATTTGGTGCAATCTTCAGTAATGTGTCTTTCAAAATGTTTTAACTAATAAATAAAAAACTTCAGTGAAAAAAAAACATAAAAAATGGTATCACCTTATTCCTGACAGTCAATCAAATCTTTGGTCCATTATTGTTTGTGTTAATTAATGACAAACACTGAGTTTTAGCATTTTAAAAAAGTTGTTATTTGCCCTAAAGCAAATTTGAGCATAGTTGTTATATTAATAAATATCAAATATCTAATAATGTCAAATTATTTGTAAATTTTAATTCTATAGACACCAAGGGTATGCATTTCTATAGTTACTAATTATTACTTATGTTCTAGATCCTTCCAGTACTGTTAGAAGGCGCATAGGGCTCATAGAGTCTCCCGCCAATTGTCTCTATTCTGGGCGAGTTGTTCGATTAGAGAGAGTTAGTCTATGCCTGGCAACTCTGCCTCTTTTGTTATTCTTTTCAGTGTTTCCTTTTCAAGGTTGTCCTCTTTTCCTCTGACCTTATGTTTCCCATTTGAGAGCCGCTTCGTAATTCTCTGGTCGTTTCTTCTAAATACATGCCCAGATTTTCTTTTCTTAATAATAGATAAGGTAGATGTCTCATGGCCATTTCTCTTATTTCAGCATTAGTCTTGAATTCATTCCATCTGATGCAAAGTTTCTTTCTTAGGTATTCGTCTTAAAATGCATAGAATTTTTTCTCAATCTACTTTGGTTTTTTTTCCAACCTTTGCACACATAAGTGAGGGTGGACAATATGCTTGAGTTGAAAATTGTTTTCATGCTGAGTAGCTTTGATTGCCATATTTTTTCAAGATTTTTAAAACGTAAATCTGCCTTTTCAATGTGATTCTGATCTCTTTTCTAATTTCTCTCTCTTGATCTATACTGCTACCAAGGTATATAAAGTAATCCACTTCCTGCACCGTCTTCCCAACCTGGTAAATATTGCCTTTTGGCACGGCCCTGGTTGTAATTATTTTTGTTATCTCTCTGTTATTTCCAGTCCTATTCTGCCAGGCAATGATAATAGAAAATCTGTGGTGTCCTGTATCTTATTCATACTTTCACTAAAGTGCACAATATCGTCTGCAAAATCCAGATCTTCCAGTTGAGCCACTAAATATCATTTTTGCCAGTGTAACAGTTACTTATTATGTAATCAATAGATGCTCCAAAAACCAGACGTGATAAAATGCATTCCTGTTTTACTCCTGTTTTGATCTGCGACCACTCACTCAATCCTTCCTCTGTATGAACTGCACATGCATAGCCATTGCATAGACCTTTTATAATGTTAATGACTTTCTGTGGTATTGTTTTGTTTCAGGATATACCATAAAGAAATTCTGTGTATGTGTAACGGGGTGCACACCCTTAGGCACCACTTGTAACATTTGATTGTAACGAGCTATTTCTCCCCTTCACACGTTGTATTGAACTGGCCTCCGTTCGGCTGCTGCAAGGCTCATTAAGGACTTGAGCCCCTGTGTACTTGATAGTGAAGATGCACACAGAAAGCTCCCTGAGATCTGCGCCTTTCCTTCACTCGAAGCTGAGAATGTGTCGACAGAAAGCTCGTTGAGATTTGAGCCCTCATTCAACCCCACCAACCACCTTGGATTCCAGCCACTTGCACTGACATGGACGTCTCAAATTGCTTTGGCACGCAGACCCGTCGAGTTACCCGTGCCTGGTCTGGCCCGTTGCTGTGCAAACGGTCGCCTTTGCTGACTATCTGCCCGTGGATGTCACTTCTGCTGGTTGATCGTTCTGATATACTTCGCGCTGTTATGCCTATGGTTCAGGACACGCCAGTATCCTTTCTTCGCTAGGACTAGATAACAACACAGCTAGCATGGAACAAAGCAGGCACCAACACCATTGAACTCACACAATGAACGTTTATTGCACACAAGTAATTCCTCCCCTGCATTTCACAAGTACAATAGCCACACTGGTGGCCTCTCATTCCGTCCTAACTCTCTCGCTGACACTACAATAGCAGCATGGTAGCACTAGCCTTCTCAAGCTAACAGTCATGAGAACACTCACACTAACACAAGTCTCTCCCAAATGGTCAAGGCGACTTGCCTCTGAACAATGTCTCTTCATAACTTATGCTGAGCTCACCTCAGTGAGAACACTCACAATAATACAAATCTCTACAAATCTTAAAAGCTACCAGCTTTGTAATAAAGTCTCTTCATGACTTTGACTAAGATTACACTAGTGAGAACACTCACAATAATACAAGTCTCTGCAAATGTTAAAAGCTACCAGCTTTTAAAACACAAGTCTCTGCAACTGTTCATAAAGGCACATTACACTATCTACCTTAACACTTCTCCAGGAATTTACATCTCAATAGCTCGACTGCCACCGCTTAACTAACCTATTCTTGAACTGTCTGAACTCCCACTTTTCCCCCCATACACGGTAATCGGCTGTACAACACGCACAGTCACCTGCACTGAACCATCGCTCTACATCGAATTAATATAACCAGTCTTAACCTATCCTTTGTCTAACTTAAACTCTCCCTGCCTCGTTTTCAAATCTCGTGATTTTTCCTATGTGTTCACTCTCTTAACTTCCATGTGGACTATGAGTTCCTCTCCTTACCTCTATTAGGACTATCTCAACCTTTATCTCCCCTTGTCCTCTACTAAATTATCCATCTCTTTCCTATCCTTGTTACCTCCCTGTTTCATATGCTGTTGAATACCTTCCTAAAGTCTATAACTTAAAGAATGGTTGTTGTTTTTCAACATGTTCCTCAAGTATATTTTGTAAAGTGAATTTTTTTTCAAGGAAGCTTCTCCCTTTTCTATATCGTGCCTTTTCTTTATGTATAACATTGTCTACTGCTTGTGTTATTCTATTGAGCATAATATTACAGAGTAATTTAAAGGTTATTGATAGAAGTGTTTTATATAATTAATATATTATATTACCAAGGTTAGCATGCAAGGGTTATCCTAGGAAATGATAAAAAAAGGAGTAATAAGACGTCTCCTTTCATTACCTAGTCTATGGGACACCCTGGGCAAGGTGGAGTACCTATTTAGTGCCCTCACCCCCCAAATCAGGGTTATGTGAAGCCATTAGAGCAGGTGGTTGATGGTGTTGTGGGAGTAGCTGATAATTATGCCGGTTTTGGTTCCCACTCTGTGATGGCAAGCAGAGGATCTAAATTTTAGAGACAATGGTTGCGATCTCCAACTAGTACAGCCCCTGCCAAGAAGGAAAGGAATGGCAAACTACCTTCTTATATTGCAGAGTAAAATTATGTCAAAAAACAAACTAAGAAAGGTCTCAGTTGAATAGTACGAAAACAGAAGTAATGGTCAATACAAAGAAACAATCACCACAACCAAGCAAAGTAAAAATAAACAAGTGCAATATGTCAAATACTTGGGCAAAATAATATCTGAAGATGCACCACAGAAATATAAAAGCAGAATAGCTCAGGCTAAAATAGCATTTCAGTAAGTAAAAAACATCCTTTGCAACAAGTCTAAGTCATTAGAAGTGAGAAAGAGAGTATATCGATGCTATAGTATATAGAACCAATTCTTACCTATGGAAGCAAATCATGGACAGTAGATGAACAAATGAAAAGACAGAGGCAACAGAGATGAGATTTCTCAGAAGAATTCCCTAGACAGCTGAAAAGACAAATGAGGACACTATCAAAGAGGCTAACACAAAACGGGTGCTCCTAAAAAAAACGTTAGAAAGAAACAATCAACATTTTTCAGGCATGTCGTTAGAAGAGGAAAGTTGGAGTACTTGGTTACAACTGGTAAAATACAGGAAGTGAGAGGTAGCAGATGACAAGGAGAGAATATACAAGATAGCTTGATGTCATTGCATGGAAAGCAGTCAACAACAGAAATGATACTATGCATTGTGGATATTAGAAAATTGTGGAAGGACATGACCGCCTATGCCAATTGGTATGGCAAATGATGATGATTATATATATTGTTATTTTATATATATTATTTATATTACTGTATTTCTTCCGGTTGTTTCCAAAATGGAGAATTATTTTTCTCCGGCTTGGTATTGAACCGTTGATCAGAGGTTTAACAAGCCGCTATCGTAAAAACGATGTTGTTAATGAACGTAGACCTGATACAGAATGTGACATGTATGATGGTTACACATGTGCAGTTCGAACAGAGGAAGGACTGAGCGAATGTTTCCCAATAGAAACTGGGTTAAACAAGGATGTATTTTATCGCCCTTGTTATTTGGAATTGTTATGGACTTCATAATGAAGAAATGCTGCACTGGTAATAAAGGCATCGAATGGATACAAGGAGACCATTTGGAGGACCTCGACTTTGCTGATGACATAGTTCTCATCAGCAGTCAGATAAAAACGATGCAGGAAAACACAAATGAACTATCATCAATAGCCAGCAAAATTGGGCTTGAGGTCAATCATGAAAAGACTAAAGTCATGAAAAGTTTAATTCCAACAAGTGACAAAATATACATGAAAACAAACCAGTAGAAGAGATCGATCACTTTATCTATCTTGGAAGTCACATTGATCGAGAAGGGATACGAGCAAAGAAATTAGAATCAGACTGGCTAAAGCAGCAATGTCTTTCAGAAGCTTGAAAAGTTGTGGAAATCAAAACTCATTAGCACAAACACAAAACTTAGGCTATTCAAATCAAATGTACTATCACCCTTACGTATGCGTGTGAAAGCTGGAAAAACAAGAGATATAGAAACAAAGTTGAACGCATTCGAAAATAAATGTCTAAGGAAAATACTTTGTATAGAATGGAACGAATTCAAAACAAACGAGGAAATTAGAGAAATCGCCAATCAACCACTAATATCTTCAGTAATAAAGAAAAGACGATGTCATACGTTGGACATGTGATGAGAAGAGATAATAATCGAATAGCAAAGCAAGCCCTCATATGGGAAACAACAGGTAAAAGAAAAAGAGGAAGACCCAGGGAGACACTGAGAAGAACATTGATGAGAGAGGCAAGAGCAGCAGGAATCGGCTCCCTCAATGAGATAGAACTGCTTGCACAGAACAGAGACAGATGGCGAGATTTAATAAAATATCTTTAAAAGAAAACTGCTAGAACAAAAATTCATATAGGAGAAGGTGTATCTTGGTCTACGCCCTATGGGCCGGTTACGGCTCGAAAGGTCAATAGATAGATAGATAGATTTATATTACTTATATAAGTAATATTTATTTTCATAATTTAAAAATAGTTCTCCTTCTGTGCAATATAACAATTTCAAGTTTTAATTTGCCAGATATGCTTCTCTTAATTAGTCAGGACTATTTGTCTAGTCATATCACATATATTTATTATAATGTAAAAACTGTTTTTTCTTTAATAGTGCAGCCAAAGTTGAGCCTGTTATTGCTGACCCTTTTGTGGATGGAGGAATAGAGATTGACAGCAGTAGTGCTTTTTTGGTTGTAATGTCAGATGGTTTATATCAGGCCTTAACTGATGCTACAGGCACAGAGACAGTAAATGGAGACATAGCTAAGATGGTGGCACTGGAGTTCTCCCAACAGACAACACTGACAGGAGTGGCACAGGCTGTGGTAGACAGGGTTGTTCGTATCCACCATGATACTTTTATGACAGGCACTGAAACTCAGAAGGCATTGTGTCAGAAACGAGATGACATCACACTTTTAGTCAGAAATTTCAACTATCCCCTTTCAGTCCATAGTCCCAGTTCAGTGCGTAGTATTTCCTCACCTTCCCAGCTTCCTCCCCACAGTCTTTCCCATATGGGTTTTTCACCAAGCATGTACAACAGCCCTTCAGACTCCAGCAGACATCGTACCTCAGACAGTTCTGCTACAGATTCTCCGAGTACACCCACCAATTATATGATATCTGGGCCCAAACTGCTTGGTACTGCGGACACAAACAGTACTAACACGCGTACAAATGGTAGCAGTTCATATAGCACTAACTCAAGTGGAGAAATGCAACTGTTCTCTCATACACAGTCACAGAATGACAAATTGGAGCTGGATGCTGATGGAAAGGTTAGTTAAAAGTATCAGTGTACTAGTATGAAGTGTCAATAAACCATTAGGCAGTTCATGATTGTATAGTATTGAGTCACAAGGTGTTTTCTGTCATATTTTCAAACTATTTTATTGTTTGTCTCTATATGTAGTTCAAGATTGGTTCTGTGCTGACATTTCTCTTATGGTTTCATTTCTAATTCTGTCGCTTCTGGTCACTCTGGCTGCTTTTTCATTCATGTGGTGACTATAATGTCCACTCTTTTTACTTTTCATGAATGACCACTCTTGTCACTAATAGTGTAGAGTTGGAGTGATTATGTGTAAGTTATTTTGCTGTGCTGATGGGTAGCTTTGTGTTGCAAGAGAGGGATCAACTGTCCCCATTTTTGGTTTGCATTACTGCATATGTATATCTTTTTCTGTTTTACCATCTTTAGGGAATTTTACCCTTAGATATTTGAACTGTTTTATATCTTGCACAATGCCTTTTAACCGATCTTTCAGTTGCTATCCTTGATTTGGGCATAGCACGAGCAGTAAAAGCAAAGAAGTCATCATTATACAGTGTGCAAAAAATCTTTCCAAGAGCCTTTTTAATATCTGTAATTACTTAAAATATAATAATTTAATTTTTTAAGTTAACTATCTTATGTTATTCTCTTAAATAATCTCATTTATAGCATATAAAATAAATTATAACTGATAGAATTTGAAGAGCAGCTGATCGTATTTTTTTTGCGCACATGCAAAATAAACCAGGGCCACGTGTCTGATCAATCGATAATGTGTTTGCTAAGCTCTTTTGTGTCAGATATTTGGATATATATACTTCTGGGTTAGTAAAGTTGGATTGATTTAAATCTAGTTTAATGTAGCAACTGGTATTAAAATAGCACATTCATATAGCATTCATATTATAGTCGTTATGTTATATATACCTGCTATGATATGCAGTAGACAGTACAACCTGTGACTGCCCTGCTGCTATGCAGGTATGCTCAGGAGAGTAAAAGGCTACATCAAGGTACACTATAGTAAAATAACTTCACTGTCTTGTGGGTGAGACTTTTCAGTCAAAGGCTAGCGAAGTCAGCCATAAACAAACCAACAGAAGGCAACAGCAAACCACCATCATAACTTCTTTGTATAATCATGGGTCACCACAATTATAGAATTCTTGGCAACAACGTTAATGGGGATTTTAATGGAATAACCTCGTTTGGTAGGGGACATCATGTGCTACAAGTGATACCGATTGTCATCAAGCTACTGTAAGCAAGATAAAATAAAACAGATGATAAAAATAGGAACTTGGAAAGTTAGAACACTCATGCAGAAGAGAAAACTGGAAAACATCAAACAGCGGATGAACAGGATGAATTTACATTTATTGGGACTGTGTGAAATGTGATACATTGGATCAGGGGAGATATATTCTGATGAACATAAAATCATCTATTCTGGAGGTACTGAACACCAAAGAGGAGTAGGTTTCATCTTGGAAGCAGAAAGAACAAGAACATTGAAAGGTTTTTGGGTAATATCTAACAATAACAGTGAAAGGCTTTTGGGCATTATCTAACAGAGTCCTATTATTGAAATTGAATGGTACGCCAATAGATATTAATCTCGTACAAGTTGATGCACTAACGGCATACAGTCTAGAGGAAACAGTTGATAAATTTTACCATGAGTTTAATATGGCACTTCGTCAATGCAAACCATTGACAGCACATGAAAACACCATAGTTTTAGGAGATCTCAATACAAAAGTAGGAAAGGAAAGAGTTGAAGAAGTGGTTGGTTATTATGGCTCAGGAGAGAAATGAAAGAGATTACAAATCTATTGGTTGGGCAAGAATACACAACATGATGATAGGAAACACCTAATTTAAGCAACATCCAAGACATCTGTGGACATGGAAAAGCTCAGGAGACAGCATGCGCAATCGAATTGATTACATTTTGATAAACAACAGATTTAGAAACAGTCTGGTATGATTGAAGCTATGGGTGATTTTGTAATAGGAATAATAACAAAAATATTGAATGGTATCTACAACAGCGGATACATACCAGACAACCTGTTCAAATCAATATTCATAGACCTACCAAAGAAATCTGGTGCAAATTAACTTTCAACATTTTAATGAGAAATCCCACCTTTGTGGCCTCTAATCGTCTTTTCATTTGTTTGTCTACTGCCCACACTTCGCTTCCATAAAAATTGATTCTATATAGCACAGATGAATGTGATGTCATAATGCTTTTTATCATTTGTCTCTTAGCTGTCATTGAAATACTTGAATGTTTCAAGAGTGGTCAGTTGGTAGTTAATAGTGTTTCTCTGTTTATACTTCCATCTTCCATGAACATGCTACCCTAATTCATTTCATTGTCATTTATTTTGATATCTAAATAACCTCCTTCTTTGCTCACTTTCATTATTTCTGTTTTGACTATGTTAATTTTCATATTAATTATTTTCAGATTTATATCTCAACTAATAAAATAGCAATATCACTTGACTCAATTACTGTTCACAAGTTCTACTAAAAGCAACTTTTCACTTTCCTTTGAACTGAATTAAGTTTAACGAAAAAGAAAGCTAACTAGAATGACAATTGAATTTGATTTGAAAATATATGTTTTCACATATTTATGTTAATAATTTGCTTTTCAGAATTTATACATCAAGATCAACTTTACATTGAAGACCTCAAGACCACTGCAGGATTTGCATTTTGGGACTGATTAATTTCAGCTGTCCAATGCAGATTTCTGCATTAAAGTCAACATGATGTTCCACTTAACGGATTTGCTCTGGTGCTGCTAAATCTTGCACATGGCAGTATTCCTCTATGACAGGGCAATTGTTGTGAATGCGACCTTCTCCCTTCTTGGAGTTGATATGTGGTTTACGTCAAAATGCTAAGTGCTGTTCAATGGCTGTCTTTGGAATTGTTCTCTCAATAATATGGGCTTCTCTGCCAAGTCAACCGAAGGTTTCACTTTAGGGATTTTGCACTATCATTACAGTGTTTCATGTGTTATTGGCTGCATTCACTAGATTAATCAGTCATTTGTGGGCGCATCCATTGTTGTGTGTAGTACGTCATCATGATGGCTGATCATATATCCCTAAACCGGCCATGTGCTTATAATTAAGGCGAAATGACAGAGTTTTGTTTGTGACTTTGCAGCCCATGTGACTCCTGGAGTTTCATGTTGGTCGGGAGGGATGTTGTCTAGATTCAAGAAGGCTACTGTGAGATCAAACTGTTGTTCGATGTACGATGAGGATAATCTGACGACTAACTGTGTTTTGTTACATCTTCTCAATATTCCTGTATGGTGCAGAAACATGGACATTAGACAAGAAAACAGAACAGAAACTTGAAGGCTTTGAAATGTGGATTTATAGAAGAATAGGTAGAATTGGATGGAAAGAAAAGAAAACAAAACGATGAAGTTTTAAAACAACTGAATATAAAAAGAGAACTCATCATCATCATGTACCCTGCCGGTTGGCGTAGGCAATCATGTCCCTCCACAATCTTCTATCTATAGTGCATCGTATCAGTTCTGTTGTTGACTGTTTTCCATGCCATGACACCAAGCTATCCAGTATTTTCTCTCTTTGTCGTCTGCGATCTCTCTTTCCTTTTATTTTGCCAGTTGTAACCAAGTATTCCAACTTTCCTCTTCTCATGATGTGCCCGAAAAATGTTGATTGCTTCTTTCTGATGTTTTTAAGGGCTCCCTTTTTGTGTTGGCCTCTTTGAGAACTTCCTCATTGGTCTTTTTATCTGTCCAGAGAACTTTCAACATTCTTCTGAGAAATCCCATCTCTGTGGCCTCTAATCGTCTTTTCATTTGTTTGTCTACTGTCCATGATTCACTTCCATAGGTCAGAATCGGTTCTATATAGCACCGATGAACTCTCTTTCTCATTTTTATTGACATAGATTTGTTGCATAAGATATTTTTCATTTTCTGAAATGCTATTTTGGCCTGAGCTATTCTGCTTTTTATTTCTGTGTTGCATCTCCCATCTGATGTAATTAATGTGCCCAAGTATTTGAAACGTACATGTTTCAGATTTGTCTCATTTATTTTTATGCTGCATGATGGTGATGATTGTTTCTTCGATATAACCATTACTTCTGTTTTCTTACTATTCAGACTGAGACCTTTCTTGTTGCTTTCTTCTACTATTATGTCTATCATTTCTTGTAGTTCGTTCTCTGTCTCTGCTATTAAGACTGTGTCATCCGCATATCGCAAATTATTTATGTAAATATAAAAGAGAACTACTAAATACAATTAAGACAAGACAAATGAAATTTTTGGGGCATGTTAAAAGACACAACAGCCTACTAAAAAGTAATATTGGAACGGAAAATACAAGGTAATAGAGGCAGACCAGGACTAACATGGACGAGTAATATCAAGAGATGGACAAGTCAATTCTGTGACAGCCTGCACCATCAAAGTGAGAAACAGAGTAGAATGGGAATCCATGGTAGCCAACCTTCGTTGCGGAGAAGGCACTCAATGATGATGATGATGAACTGTGTTTCATATGTTCGGATTTGGAGACAAATGATGTTCTAACATCATTAAGTGCTATATATTAAAAAAAATATGACGATTCAACATTTTCAGGAGGACATGAACTTCTGGTCAATATGGCAGATGGGCGGCAGGAACTGTTAAAGGCTGTGTCTGAAAAGTGGTCCTTGTTGCAGTTCCCTCATATTCCAAGTCCGGCTTGTTGCCGGAGCTACTGAGTTGAGTGATCTGTGCGCACTGTGAGCTGTGCGTTTTATCCATTTTTATTGTGTTTTGTTATTCCAATTGCTTACAATGAATGATGATATCGTATGGCGGGGAACAGATTGCTGTGTTCACTTTCTGTGCGGTTTTACCTTGTCTTTTGGCATGTGCTGAGACTGCTATGGTGGGGACGGACTGCAGTTAACTTTCTTTGTTTGGGACATGAGATATTAATTCAGATGATTCCACTGGCACAGGCGGTTGAGCAGTTATAGATTTTAATTCGTTTGCAGTGGTACCGTGGCCTTCCATAACCATAACTTCAAAATATTTCTTTATGTTGGAAATAAGCTTATTTTTTTGTTTGTTTTATTGTTGTTATGCCCAGTTTTAGAACACCAACAATACACTTTTGGACTGTCCATAATATTCTTAACATGCTTATTCTGAAAAACCACATTTCTTCCTAGCCTCCAATTTTAACATGTTTCTTCTATAAAACATTTCTATCTAGCCTCCAACAATGTTCTTAGATCAGTCTGTTTTCTGATTGTCCTGGATCTACTTCCATAAGTCCAGACAGACTGTACATATCACTGAAAATCTTTTCTTATTTCCAATGACATATACTGTTGTATATTTTAATCATTCTTGAAGTGCAGTTTTTGTCTTAACTGCTATTCATCCAAACTCACTCATATATAATAATCTATGTAAACTTAAACATTTTTTCCCAGGTCTTTTTAATCCATTGCCTGTCTAATTCTGTTTTTTTTTTTTTTTTTTTTTTTTTTTTTAACTTTAGTTATGCATTCAAGATTTGTCCTGTTCTTTGTTTTGACTATTGTGTTTCTGCTGTTCAGACTTTACAAAAATGTTACAGGAACAATCACTCTGCATACACTTCGAGAATTGCTGAGATGGACGATGGATTGGATATGGGGATATCCCGACTGGAGTGAAACTGATTCCATGAATAGAATAGAATAATTTATTTATACAGAATGAATAAATCTAATGATAGTACACATTCTTCTTCTTTCCTTCCTCATTTGCCTTTCAGCAGCGAGGGAAGATATAATTTGTGGTCATTTGCTCTTCTGTTTGCCTCTGCTGTTGTTCTATGTTTCCTGGTGTTTATAATATTCCGTCAATCCATATTTTTCATGGTCAGCTTTTGGGTCTGGTGTTCTCGCAACATTTACTAAAGGCTCTTTGTATTGTGTTTTCCTCTTTCAGCCTTATCATGTGGCCAAACCATTTTATCTGTTGTTTCTCTATGGCGGAGATTATTCCTAGCTTTTTTTCTCAGTTCTTCATTTCTCATCTTATTTCTCAGGTAGTTTCCTGTCATTCGTCTAACACATTTTGTCTCATTACTGGTTATTTTAGTTATTGTATTGTAGGGTGCCCATTTTGTCTCTGGAATTATTTTCTTGTTGGACAATAGTGGTGACAGATGTCCAATGATTTGATAAGCTTTGTTGCATCTTCAATCTATTTCTGCTGTTTGTGAATTGTCATTTATCACTAGACTACCTAGGTATTTAAATTCCTCTACTTGTTTTAGTTGTCTGCCATCTATAGTTATGTTGATGCCCTGTTTCTCTTTTGCCATATTCATGACTTCTGTTTGTTTGATGTTGATTTTCATGTTTTATTTTGTGTCTGTACTGTTGAGTCTATTTAAGTGTTCTTGTAAGTCTTCAATTTTTCCATATTTTAGTGCCTGATCATCTGCAAATAGAAGCTTGTTGATTTCATCTGTCTTCGATAGGTTGGATAACTTGCTTATGTAGTCCATGTATGTAATTAATTAATAGGGGTTATAGTACGCACCCTTGTCTTACTCCTGATTTGACTTTGAGGTGGTCTGTTTAGTCAAGCTGTTCTGACTGTCCAGCTGTTATTGATGTAGAGGCTTTTAATTAGGTTGGTTATATGTTGGCTTACTCCGTGTTTTGTTAGTATCTCCCATAGTTACTTGGTGGAATGCCTTTTTCCTGGTCAGTGAAAGCTATGTACAAATTTTTATTGTGTTCTGTCAACTTTTATGCTGGCTGTTTTAGAGTGAATAGAGTATCAGTTAGATCCTCTGTTTTTTCGGAACCCCATTTGAGAATCACCACTGTAATTCTGTTATTGGTCTCAGCCTTTTTTCCATAATTTTGGCATATATGATTGAGAAGTGATATACTTCTATATTGATTGCTGTTGCTCTTGCTACTTTCTTTTTCCATATTGGTATGATGATTGCCTGTTGCCAGTCTTATGGAGCTTTTTGTTGGTGCCAAGCTGCACTGAATGTTCTGTTCTCCTGCTGCTGCTTTTATTTATACTGGTGTGCTATCTATCTCCAGTGCTTTATTTGTTGGTGCATATTTGATTACTTCATTGATTTCCTTTTTCATGTTGTTGGGTTCAGTATTTGTGCATTGTGCATGGTTTTTGTAGTGTTAGTAGTTGGTGCTATGTTCAATGGGTCTTCGATATACTCTTTCCATCTCTGTTGCAAATGTTGGTTATTTGGTATTGCCTGTCCATCTTTGTCATTTATGAGTTCAGTGGGATCATGGTTTTCTTTCTTGCTCTTGTTGCTTTTACTGCTTTGTAGAAGTCTCTTGTGGCTGTCTTAAAGTCCCTCATATTTTGTCCAAATTCTGCACAGGGGGTTTTGCTTAACTTCTTTTTCTTTGATCCAAATTTTAACTTTTTCCAGACTAAGGCATCTTTTTTCATATTCTTCTTGGTTCTTCTGCTCCCTCCAATTTTTTAAAGTTTCTTCTTTTCTTTATCTACTTCTCAGATTTCATCATACCAACATGTGGTGCTCTTTTTCACTTTTTTTTTTATCCTTGGTTTCGTAATCTAGGGAATAGAAATTTCTAATACTGTTGTTGTGATGTTCATTGTTGTTTTCTTAAACTGCTTCCACTCTTTTTTCTACTGTACTTACTTTGTTATGGAGTTTCTTGAATTCATCTGTTAGTTATTCTTCTAGGGTTTTTGTGGATTCTTGATCGTCTGTTTTACTTTTATTGTCTGTTCTTTTTACTTCTTTTGTTGGTTTGCATATCTTCTCTTTGTTTTTGGCTGTCTAAGTGTAATCATTTTATTGCCTGTGTCATCTGTGATATTATGGACATCTCTGTTGTTGGATACCCTTTTTCTAGTTCTGTTTTCTTGTTAGTATAAAATCTATCCCACTTCTACATGCTGTGACAGTACACATTAATTTTAGGTGACTGTGAATGTCCTCTAAATAGAACTGATGTGGAAGAGCTTTTGAAAGTCGTACTTTAACCTTAGATTACGATACCATAGTAAAAATTACTGCTTCAAAGCACAAATACTTCAAAATTTGATAGTTTGCAGTGTTCAAACGTTACTGGCCGTTGTGTACCTTCCTAATTACTACTTCCAGTGACCCTGAGTGTTTAATTTGTTTCTATAGATGTAAGATTTTTTTTCCCCCATTTTGTGAGATGCATTCCTATAATATGAAAAAATTTGCCAAATTTCAACAAATTGGTAGTTTTTCTTTTTTTCCCTTTTGACCAGGGAAATTTCCTTGGTCAGCTGTGACATCAAACAACTCTTTGTGACTCTGGAAACTCGGCAAATAAAGCTTTGAGGTAGTCGAACATACTGACAAACCTATGGCTACTGTTTGAATAGACAAATAACACATCCGGTTGAAGCATAAATTTTGGGTCATAAATCAACCTGAGACAGGCTGAGTTCTCCGTGTGTCTAATTGGTAAACTACCAAGTTGTGTGTCAAAACTTCAAAGAAACTACTATTTTTAGTACTCCTAATGTTTAAATTAAGCGGTAGTAATTTGTACTGAATTGTAAACAAATGAAAAGACATTAGAGGCCACAGAGATGGGATTTCTCTGAAGAATGTTGAAAGTTCCCTGGACAGCTAAAAAGACCAATGAGGAAATTTTCAAAGAGGCCAACACGAACAGGGAGCTCCTAAGAAACATCAGAAAGAAACAATCAATCAGAGGAAAGTTGGAATACTTGGTTACAATTGGCAAAATACAGGGAAAGATTGATCACAGAAAACAAGAGGAGAAAATACTGGATAGCTTGGTGTCATGGCATGGAGAACAGTCAACAACAGAACTGATACGATGCATGGTAGATAGAAGTTTGTTGAAGGACATGATGATGAATTTGTACTATGGAATGTAGCGAAACATGATACAGGTGGGTATAATAATCTAGGGTTAATTTACGAGTCCAGTAACAATCTTTCAGTGTTATTTTATAATTATTTTTAAATAATTAACTGAAATGAATAACAGAAGAGAATATTAAGTTCTTAAAGACTTCTCCACATGCCAGCCCACTCTAAAATTCAAGATTTGGTCTCCATAAGAACAAAAAGAAAGAGCATTGCACATTTCCAAAAACTTGTATATCAAGTTTCTACTTCTTCTGTGATCATGGCTCATTCAGACTAGGACTCAGGACTCTCTAATGGAGGGTCAAGGCAAAGAAATGCAAATAAATGCATAAAATTGTGAAGCTACAGTAAAGCTGAATGTGAAGGAGAAATGTTTAAAAAAAAAAGAAAAAAATGGTACAGTTAAAGCTTTACGTTATTGAGTTATTTGCGGGTCATCATCATTGCATCCGAACATGTCCATAGGTGCTCAGATCCCCTCCTCAGCAATTCCCTCAGTGTCCAGCGACTGACGACTCCAGTTCTATGTTGGTTGATAAGTCTTCTTACACGGCCACTAAGTTTCTCATTTCTGGCTGTGCCCACCTTAACTCCCATCTCTTTCATCCGAAGAAATGACATGGATCTATGTTTGTCGAAGTCATGTGCTCTTCCCACATCTCGGAGGGCATTGATGATGTCCGCCCGATCCATTGGTTGCCCATCCTCAAAGATAGCGCAGCTGACCAACCTGTCCGCTCTTTCATTTCCCCGTACTCCCGCTTGTCCAGGGACATAGACAAAGGTGACCTTACGTATTTTGGATTTCTGCAGCGACTCTACCCATTGCATGCGTACAGAGCCCGCCTCCACTTTTTTTATCATGCTCATCAAATCACTCAGTATACATGCATGGGTGTAGTCTTGTGACTCTAACCATTTGAATGCCTTGGTCACTGCCATCGCCTCCATTGTCATGCTACTCGTGATCATGACGTATGCACCACTGTCTTCCTTGACTATTCTGCCTGCCGAGCATGCTGTAAATGCCCATGCACTTCTTTGGTGTCGTCTTACAGATCCGTCTGTATATATGACTGCATCTTTCTCATCGGTGTTATCGCAGATGAGACCTTTGACCTCAGCATTAACCACGACCGGGTTCTGTTCCCTACTTTTCCTGTCGAGTGTGACAATACACGAGAAAGTCCCCTTGAATGACGTAGGCACCGGTATCCACTCCTTGCCAACACTGATATTGGTAAGCTCACAGACCTGTTTGAAGACGACTTCTGCTCGGCCCACCCATGATTTGCCTCTTTTTAGCCTGGCACCTTTCTCTGTGTTGAGCATGTGGTGCAATGGATGCTCTGTATCTGTACTAATCTTCAGGTATGCTCGTGCTCTCCAGATCTTGATTCTGTCATCCATGGTTGGAAAGTCAAGAAGATACCTCATTGCTACACAGGGAGTGTCCCTCGTACATCCCAGGATAATGCGCATGGCTTCATTTTGTATTTTCTCCAGCCTATCAATTTGAGTCGTACTGACAGTAAGAATTGCCAGGGCATACTCGATTGGTGCGAGGACTAATCCCTGGAATTTACGTAATTGATAGATGACACAAATTTGAATGACGTTTCAGTACAATAGGCTTTCAGCAGGAACAAACAAGCAACACACACACACACAAATATGCAAGTAAATAAAATTAATCCTACATAGCTAACTAATAATGAAGCATCCAAAACAAAATAATATGGAACCAGTACGAGGAACAAAAATAAAAATGACTTCCCTGTATCGTGGCCAGAGTGAAAAAGAATGAGTGGTATAGGATACATGGTTGTTCAATCAATGGGTGGGTCAAAACAGGTAAAAGGGTTCTCAAATTAAGTGGGTGGGACATTGTCTAGGTACCTCGACACCAGCAATGTCTATACTTATCAACGCACCCACACATATATACATATATATAAAGACATGTATACGCATACACACATGCACATATATGTATATATACATCTACACCCATATGTGTGCGTACACACACATGTGAAAATGTGCGCATACAACCTAGAAGTGTCCACTTTGTGTGCATACAAAAAAAAATAGAAAGACTAGAAGAATAATGGGTACTCAAAAGGAGGAAAGAGTGAGATGTCTCAGAGTTTGGTCCACTAAGATCATCTTAAAGGTAAGGTACAAAAGTAAGCATCCCAGACAAAAGAGATCTAGCAGACCACAGTATGTGGTTTCACATGTGTGACCCACAACATCATTTATGCCATCATATGCCAACAACGTCACATGGCTTATATTGACGAGTCTGGGAGACGTTTAGCAGAAAAATTTTGTGAATATCTTCAGAATGTTTAACAGAATACTGGCACTCCGGTGGCGTCTCATTTCATTTCCTCAGACCAGAGGGGCAAAAACAACATCCGTATAACTTGTCCTTTGCCACTCTGATGACAAAAAGCTGATTCCGGTCGAACAAGTGTTTCTGCCCTTTAGCTTCTTGACACTCTAGGGGAGGTGGGCCCGCCTGGGTCGTGACTCCCAGGCGTCGACCTCCTGCTGCATTGCCTCTAAGGCTTACACCATATGTGCTACTCTAAGACATCTCACTCTTTCCTCCTTTTGAGTACCTGTTATTCTTCAGGTTTATTCTTTATATGTGTGTATGCAGACAAAGTACACACTCTGGGGATGTAGGCTGATTGTGTGTGTGTGTGTGTGTATGTATATATATATATATATGTGTGTGTGTGTGTGTGTGGGTGCATTGATACGTATAGACATTGCCGGTGTCATAGTAGTCGAGGTAACCTAGACAATGTCCCCCCACATAATTTTAGAACCCTTTAACTTGTTTTTATTCAACATTTTAAAATATATTATACAGCTCTATACTGGTCAGCAAATATATAAACAACTTAAAAATGTAGTGTCAAGAAAATATTAACAATTGAAATAAAAAAAAATTATTTTGTAAAAACTGCTACATAAATTCCATTCAAATCATATTTAATTAGGAAGAAAACTGTTTCTCTGGGGCGTAATGCAATATAAATCATCTCTCTCATCATCATCATTGAGTGCTGTCTCCACATTGAAGGTTGGCTACCATGAAGTGCCATTCCGTTCTTGTCTCTTGCTTTGATGGTGCAGATTGTCATAGGCTGATTTGTCCATTGTTTGATGTTACCCGTCCATGTTAGTCTTGGTCTGCTCCTAATTACCTTGTATTTTCCCTTCCCAGATTACTTTTAGTAGCTGTTGTATCTTTTAACATGCCCAAAATATCTCATTTTTCTTGTTCTAATTGTGTTTAGTAGTTCTCTTTTAATTTTTAGTTGTTTTAAAACTTCCATCATTGTTCTTTTCTTTCCATCCAATTCTACCTATTCTTCTATAAATCCACATTTCAAAGGCTTCATTTTTCTGTTCTATTTTCTTGTCTAATGTCCATGTTTCTGCACCAGACAGAAGTATTGAGAAGATGTAACATTTTGCTATTCTTAGTTTTAGCCCTGGTGTTATTTGTTTTGATGTTAGTATACTTTTCATGGCATTAAAATTACTTTTTGCCATTCGTATTCTTTTGTTTATTTCAGTTTCATATTTTCCATCTCTGATTATAGTATGCCCAAGGTAGTTGTAGCTCTGAACTGTCTCCAGGTCTATTCCTTCAACTTTGATATTTATTTGTAGGTCTTGAGAATTTTCGTTCCTTTTGATCATAGTTTTAGTCTTTTTGATATTCATATCTAATCCATATTTTTTGCTTGTCATGTTTATTTCATTAACTAATTGTTGCAGATCTTTAGGATTTTCTGCTAGTTATACAGTAACATCAGCATATATTAGGTTATTGATTATCTTTCCATTAATGTTTAAGCCTGGCATCTCTATGATGTTTTTAAAGATTTCTTCAGTGTATAGATTTAATAAACTAGGTGATAGGATACATCCTTGTCTTACTCCTCTTTTTATATCAATGGGTGTAGAGTTGTCATTGTTATGTTTTATTATTGCTGTTTGCTCCCAGTATAAATTACATATTAGTCGTATGTCTGTGTCGTCTAGATTTATATCTTTTAGGCAGTCTATAAGTTGATTATGGTGTATTCTATCTCATGTTGAATATGGCTTCTTTTGGCCACTATTTTTCCTGAATCCAAATTGCTGCTTATCTAATTCAGTATTGATTTTATTTTGAATCCTTCCCTGTATAACTTTTAGTAAAATTTTTGTTACCTGGCTCATTAGACTTTTAGTTCTAAAATCACTGCATTCAACTGCACCATTCTTTTTAGGCAATGCAATGAACGTTGATGTTTTTTGTTCATTTGGTATGTATCCTGTATGGTATATGTCGCTGAATATGTCTGTGATCACTTCAGTGCCAAAATCTTCTAGTGCCTGTATCATCTCTATCTGTATATTGTCAGGTCCTGGTGCTTTTCCCTTTTTCATTGTTTTTATAGCTTTTTCCGCTTCAGATTTTAAGATTTTATAGCTGGGTGTACATTTTATAAATGGTTTTTTGTCCCTTTCATCATGAAATAATAACATTTTATATATACCTGCCATCTATCAATTATATCTTTGTTGTCTGTTAGCATTCTTCTTTCTTTGTTTGCAATACATCCGCTTCCTGTTTTTTTTTATTTTTTTATTAGTCATTCTCTTTATTTCTAAGTGCATCCAACTTAAATTTTGTTTACTTTCCATAGTTTCAACTTCTAGACATCTTTGGTTGAGCCAGTCTTCTTTTGCCTTCTGGACATTTTACGTATTTTATTATCAATTTTTCCATGTATTTGGTAGTGTTCTTCACCTGTCTCCTTTCTTCCATTTTTTCTAAGATGGTGTCAGTTATCCATTTTTGTTCTTTTCCTTTTTGGGTAAGGTGTCACAGGATTCTTGAATGCTGTTTTTTGTGCATTGCCATTCGGATGTAATTTTTTCTTCAGGATTTTAATTTCTATACTACTCAATCCCTTCTTCTTGCAGCTTCTGATATGTGTTCTTTACTTGTTTTGTATAAGTTTCTATAACATTTTTTTGTTTTAAAGCTGTTATATCTATTCGTATTGGTGAATTAGTCTTTTGTTTGTTTCTCTTTAGTTTGATTTTCATTTTAATCATTACATGATTGTAATCTGAATTAATATCTGCTCCTGGATAGGTTTTGTCTTTCTTGACGTTGTTACGGAACCTATCTTTTATCATTATGTCTCTTCTTCTACCTTTTAGCTCCCAGTGGAGCATAGGTCTTCAACAAACACTTTCCAAGTCGTTCTGTTTTTTGCAATTCTTTTAAGATCATTCCATGTCTTCCCCATCATCTTCATCTCTGCTTCAATCTGTCTTCTCCAAGAATTCCTTGGTCTTCCTCTTTGTCTTTTCCCCTGGGGATTCCAAAAAAGGGCCTGTTGTGTAATACTCTCAGTTGGTTTCCGTAGTGTGTGTCCTATCCATCGCCATCGTCTTCGCTGTATTTCTTTATCCACTGGTATTTGACCGGTACATTTCCATAATTCCACGTTTGTGACTTTGTCCTGCCATTTCCATCCCTTTATTCTGCGCAAGCATCCATTAATGAAAGTCTGTACCTTCGTGATTGTCAATTTTGTTATTCTCCATGTTTCACAGCCATATAATAGAACCGACTTAACATTGGAGTTGAAAATTTGTATTTTTGTATTTAGCCTAATTTCTTTGGATTTCCATATGTTTCCCAGTGCAATGAAAGCTCCTCTTGCTTTTGATATCCTTATTTTGGTATCGTTTTCTGTTCCTCCCTCTTTATCTATATTACTGCCCAGATATATATAAGATTGTACGTCTGGTAGAGGTATTTCTCCTAGTTTTATTTGGTTATTGCCAACTGCATTAATTCTCATAATGTTGGTCTTATCTCTATTAATCTTTAGTCCTAGCTGTTGTGATCTCTCATCTAATATACTCATTTTATCTTGCATCTGTTGGTGGCTGTGTGATAGGAGAGCTATGTCATCAGCAAAGTCTAAATCATCAAGTTGTTTGGTCAGTGACCACTGGATCCCATTTCTGTTGTTTTGAATTATTTTCATAATCCAATCTATGGCCAGTAGAAAGAGAAATGGAGACAGAAGGCATCCTTGCCTTACTCCTGTTCTTATTTCAAATGCTTCTGTAAGCTGTCCTTCATGCACCACACTACATTTTGTTCCTTCATACATTGTTTTTATCAGGTTAATAAACTTTATGGGGATTCCATAATGACTCAGCAACTTCCAAAGCATTCTTCTGTCTAAACTATCAAATGCCTTTTCGTAATCTATGAACCCAATATAAAGTGGGGATTTTAGTTCTAAACTTTGTTCAACTATTATACGTAGAGTAGTTATTTGATCAGCACATGATCTGTTCTTCCTAAAACCTGCTTGTTCATCTCTCAAGTGTTTCTCTATAGCCTCTTTTAGTCTCTCCAGAATGATTCTGCCTAATATTTTTCCTGGCACTGATAGTAGCATAATTCCCCTATAATTTGTGCACTCCTGTAAACTTCCTTTCTTTGGTAGTTTGATCATATAACCTTCTCTCCAGTCTTTAGGTATTTCTTCCCTCTCCCAAATTTTATCCAATAGATTATGTAACATCTTGGTAGAGGTGATAATATCTGCTTTGATGGCTTCCGAAGGAATTTCATCTGGTCCTGTGGCTTTACCATCTTTTAATAGTTTGATGGCTTTCATTATTTCTTCTTTGCTTGGTTTTCCGCAGTTAACGTGTAATTCTTCTTCTGCTGGTAGTATATCTGGAGGATTATTTGAGCCAGGTCTGTTCAAAAGTTCTTCAAAGTGCTCCTTCCATCTCTCCATTTGTTCCTTTATATTACTAAGCAGATTTCCTTTCTTATCTTTGATAAAGGCGTTGATCTGTTTGTATTTTCCACCTAATTTCTTTGTGCTGTTGTACAGTTCTTTCATATTCCCTTTATTTGCTGCTTCTTCTGCCTCTTTAGCTAATTCATCTATATATTTCCTCTTATCCCTTTTAATGCATCTTCTCACTTCTTTGTTCACCTCTGTGTAAGCTTCCTGTGTCTTGGCTTTATTACTTCTTGTTTTGCTTTTATTTATGTCTGCTTTCTTGTTCTTTCTTTCTTTAATTTTATCCAGGGTCTCTGCTGTCATCCATGCCTTATTCTGGCGTTCTCTTTTCCCCAGTGTTTCTTCGCATGTCTCTTTCCATATATTTTTTACCTGTTTCCAATGATCTTCTATATTTATTGTATTTTCTAGTTGTTGGAGGACTTGGTATTTGTTTGATATTGTGACTGCGAATTTATCTTTAATTCCTTGTTCTTTAAGAAACCCTACATTGAAATACTTTCTGCCCTTATTCGTTGTAGTATACCTTTTTAATTTAATTTTAAGTTTGGCTAACAGAAGATGATGATCAGAAGCTATATCTGCCCCTCTATATACTTTTACATCCTGTAAGGATGACTTAAACTTATTATTAATACATATGTGATCAATTTGATTTTCCGTTCTATGATCTGGTGACACCCATGTAGCTTTGTGTATTCTTTTATGTTGGAATATTGTTCCTCCTAGGCTCATTTGATTAAGGGCGCAGAAATTCACAAATATCTCTCCATTCTCGTTTATATCTCCAAGTCCATGTTTTCCCATAATCTCTTCAAAGCTTCTGTTGTCTGATCCTACCTTAGCATTTAGGTCTCCCATCAAGATTATAATATCCTTGACTCGTCTTGCATCCATCTGGCATTGTAGCTGTTTATAAAAATCATCTTTAACTGAGTCATCTTTATCGTTGGTTGGTGCATAGCATTGTATAATGTGTAATTTTATTTTGTTTTTGGTTGTTCTAAATGTTGCTCTCACCAGTCTTGGTCCCACTGCCTCCCATTCTATTAGTGTCTTCTGTGCATTCTTTGATAGCATTATAGCTACCCCTTCGCTATGTTGTGCTCCTGATTCCTGGTGTCCTGATGATAAAATCATCTCCCCTGTATTCAATTTTATTCTCTCCGCTCCCAGCCATCTTGTTTCACACATTCCCAGAATATCTATCTTGTAGTTGGTCATTTCTGCTGCCACTTGTGCCGCTTTTCCTGTTCGTTAAGTGTACGAACATTCCAGGTGCCAATTCTGGATGATTTCCTGGTAGACAAAGGGTGAGTCAGCAACCCGGACTCCTTATGGCTTTCTCCGGATTGCGTCATACGTCTCTTAGACAGAGAGCCCTTCTCTTTCCTGGTTGACGGATTTACTTTATCTTTCTTTGACTTGTTCATGTTTGTGATGTTTTTTCGGCTTATTTTTTTACAGTATGGGATAGCCAGTCCCATGCCTAACCCTCCTTTCTCGCCTCTTACGAACATGCCTGGTAGGGTACAGCGCCGCTATTCTTTACTCCCCTTTCGGGCCCCGGCAGCGCACGGGCGTTATCATTATGTAGTTTATTTTATTCCTCTTCTTATCTCCAGGGCTTTTCCATGCGTACAGTTTCCTTTTCTCTTACTCAAAGTAGGTGTTACATATTATCAGCCTGTTTTTTTTTTCACAAAATTGTATTAATTTTTTACCTCTGTTAATTCCTTTTTCCTAGACCATGATTTCTTGTAATGATCTTATATCTACCATTTCCTACTTTAGCGTTCATGTCACTCCATTACAATCAAGTTGTCTGAAGATTTCACTTGCTTCATAACTTTATTTAGATCTTCATAGTATGCCTCTATTTGTTCATCTGTATAGTCTTGAATAGGTGCGTATGTCTGTATTATTGCTATGTCAAATGGTTTTGCCTTCATTTTTAATAGTATAATCCTAATTCTGGATGACATGTTCGGTCTTATCTAATGAGTCTGTGCCTACCAACTTTGCTTCTTTTATAAGTATTCTTTTTAGTCTCTTTAGGTCTTACTCTTTTTCTGTATCCTGATGTTTCACATTGAAGAGCATGTTTTGGATTTCTCTTGTTGTCTTTTGTGCTACCAATGCCAAACATGGTCACTTACATCTAAGCACAAAAGAAAGCTTGTCACCACAGAGATATCATCTCTGAGAAAAGCACTTGGAGAACAAGAAAAGGCAGAAGCAGAAATGACATTGTAAGAGAAATAGTAGACAATGAGCCAATCCTAAGCTACATAAAGAAACAACAAATAAACTGGTTTGCTTATCTAGAAAGAATGTCATGTGATTCCTTACCATACAAAGCATTGATTAAAAGAGAAGAAGGGAGAAGAGCAAGAGGCAGACCCAGAGTAAGATGGACAAACAATATCATAGAAATGTTACACCAGCATCAATTGATAATGACTGAAGCCACTAAAAGGGTGAGAACCAGAACTTTGTATCTCCCTCAACACCCAAACGGGTACAAGAGGAAGTGAAGATGGACCTTCCAATTTTGGGACTTGATATTTTTTTCATACATTGTCAATGTGAATGATAAGCAAGAGTGGTAATAGTTAGCATCCAGTCTTACTGTAGATTAATGGTCTAGACATGTGTTTCTCAACTTGGAAACTACAATGAATGGTCTAGACAATGGGGAGGGACAGATAAAAATGTGTAATTGCACATAGCCACAGCACAAAACTGGAAGGCCATTCATAGGGATGCTTATGTTTGTAGAATACAATGCTCAGATATCACTTTTTTCCACTTAGTGAATTTTTTAATTAGCAGAACCTTATATATAAGACAAGCGCACTCAGATGTATTTGCTACTTCTCTTCCCTTCTTGACTATACAACCACTGTCAAAACCTAGCTGGTCCCCTTCTCTTTAGTCATATGCAAAGTGTGTGGACAAACTTCGAAGGAGTATAAAATATATTTTAAAAATGTTGATCTATATATTAAAGAACAAATCTTTTGTCAGTCTTTATGTGTTTTTTCTTAGCACCATCTTGACCAAAAATTAGATAGGGAGTTCATCGGTGCTATATAGAGCCATTTCTGATCTATAGATGCTAATCATTAACAGTAGACAAACAAATGAAAAAACCATTAGAGGCCCAGTGATGGAATTTCTAAGAAGAATATTGTGAGTTCCCTGGACATCTAGAAAAACCGACAAGGAAATTCCCAGAGGTCAATACAAGACTGAAGCTCTTAAAAAACATCAGAAAGAAACAATCAACTTTTTTTCTGACACATCACAAAAATAGGAAAGTTGGAATACTTGGTTACAACTAGCAAAATACAGGGAAAGAGAGATTGTGGACAATAAAGAGAGAAGATGCTTGATAGCTTGGTGTCGTGGCATGGAAAATGGTCAACAACAGAGTTGATACATTGCACTGTAGATAGAAAATTATGGGAGAACAAGATCTTTTACACCATCTGATATGGAACATGAGAATGATCATCATCTTTACATGGAGAGAGGTGATCTTCAATTATCCCTCAGTAAGGAAACCAGGTATAAAAAAAAAACTTGTTTCTGGTCACCAAGGACTGAGTCACATTGATGGAGAAATATTTTAAGCATACACTTAATTATAACTGTATTTTGTATAATTTATAACAGTTAAGAAACAGTCTATGAATTTTTTTCTTCAATCAATCAATCTCTTCTACATAATGTAATGCATTGTTCACTTACTCTAAGTCACTTTTTGCAATAGATTTTTCTAACTACCCTGTCAAATACTTTCTTTGGTCTACTAATGCAATACATACTTATTCTATTACATGTTCATGTATTCCATGTTCAAAGTTTAATCGTAAATTTACTGGATGATGTTTAAAATAAAAAATGAGGATTGAAAACAAAATTAGCATTGACATAACATAACTGCAAAGTTTAAAAGAAATTTACTAATCATGGTTTTGTGTCTAGGTTTAGTTGTTTGGAACTTCATGGAAACTATTAATTAATAATATTTATTATTATTATAAATTAACACTTAAAATTGACGTACATTTTTTCCACATTTTTCTTCGGGTTTATTTTTAGGTCTGATGAATAGGTTTATCTAAAAAATACGTGAAAGGTGTGCTACATAGCTTAGTAGCAAAATTTCTCAGTTTTGTGAGTGCTCTTAACTCCTTTTATTATTCAAAAGTGGTATTATTTTATAGTGGATATCAATATAGAAGGAATAGACCTGGAGACAGTTCAGAACTACAACAACCTTGGACATACTATAACCAGTGATGGAAAATGTACAACTGAAATAAACAAAAGAATAGGAATGGCAAAAAGTAATTTGAATGTCATGAAGAACATACTAACATCAGAACAAATAACACCAGGGCTAAAACTAGGAACAGCAAAATGTTATTTCTTCTTAACATTCCTATATGGTGCAGAAACATGGACACTAGACAATAAAACAGAACAGAGAATTGAAGCATTTGAAATGTGGATATATAGAAGAATAGGTAGAATTGGATGGAAAGAAAGAAAACAAACGATGAAGTCTTAAATTAACTAAAAATGAAAAGAGAACTACTAAACACAATTCAAACAAGACAAATGCGATTTTTGGGCCATGTTAAGAGACACAACAGCCTACTAAAAGTAATCCTGGAGGGGAAAATACAAGGTAAAAGAGGCAGAGGCAGACCAAGACCAAGACTAACATGGACGAGTAACATCAAAAGATGGACAAATCAGCTTATGACAACCTGCACCATCAAAGCAAGAGATAGAGCAGAATGGCGCTCCATGGTAGCCAACCTTCGTTGCGGAGAAGGCACTCGATGATGATTATTTTATAGCTTGCTGCCAATTGACAGGTGCTGTTTGATGTGTCCATGCTGCATTGAATATTCTGTGTAACTGTCTGATACTACATTCCCCTGCTACTTTGATTATTTTTATTGGTATTTCACCAGCTCCTGGTGCTTTGTGTACTGTTATTATTTTTTTTTTATAAATCTTTTTCTGGGTTATGGAGCTTTTACACATATTTTCTTTATTAGTCTGTTATTTCTGATGAGTCTATTAGAGCTCTTCCATTTGTTTTCATTTATTTTTGTGAGGTTATATTTACTTTTCCATAAACTTTTGAAAAATGTTGTACTTGTTTTTTTCATTTCCTGCTGATAATTTCCTGAAGCATTCTTTTGTCATGGGAGCCGCGATAGCTCAGTGGTTAGTGAACTGGACCACAAAGGACAAGAGGTAGGATTCGATCCCATCCGACAGCTTCCGGTTCACTTAGCCTTTAATCGGTACTGGATTTTTTTCTGGGAAAGTAAAGCGGCACGGACGTAAAACCGACCATATTACCCCAAAAATCATGTGCTGAAAGTCTATAAAATGTATGGTCACTAACACCATATTCCCTATATGCCACTTGGCATTATGGTACTTTACTTTTTTTTTTTAAATTCTTTTGTCTTCCTTACAATATCACCCTGTCTAATTTTGGTTGGTGCATAATTGAACACTTAGAACAAAGCATCATTTTCCACATTTTATTGAATTCTTACCTGAAAAGATAACCAGACCGTTTTAATTTGGATTGTACCTTTTTAATTCTGGATAGCCTTTCTCAAAAATGTTTACTTTGGAAGAACCCAATAAATTATTTTTATGTCTTATAGAAAGTTTGCTTCTGCAAACACTGGATTAATAGCATTCTAGTCAACCATTTAACATAGTCATTTGGGTCATATAAGCATCATCAAAACAAATTGTGTAAATGTGAGTACAAGAAATGAAATATAGAGTCTGATATTTTATTAGTTATATAAAGTTCAATCCACATGGTAAATATACATTTTTGTTTACAGGTGAAGGCATACATCAGCTTTGCAGAGTGGTATGCTGCAATGGAAAGTTTTACAGAAGAAATGAAAGAAAATCTGTATAAAGAACTGATGCCCAAGTCTGTATATGATCCAATTCAAGAGGAACCCTTGTCAGAGCATTAATAACTAATTGTAATTGAATGTAATATACTTAGTGAAAAAAATTCCTTGCATGCAAGTATGGTAAGTGCTTTTATTTGTAATGTTGCTTGTGTGGAAGAAGGTCAGGTGTCACTTCAGTATGATGCTTCCAGCTGGATGTAATATTATTTTTAGTTGAAAAATTACTATTTACAAAATAGGTATTGTATTAACCTTAATTAAAATACCTATCTGTGACTGAATGTTTACATTATCATAGTTAAAATTACTACCACTTAAATGTAACATTCATCATCATCATCAAGTACCGGGCCTGCTGGCGTAGGTGATCATGTCTCTCCACAACTTTCTATCTCGGCAGCTATTTATCATTTCTGTTGTTGACCTTCTGCCAAGCCATTCTCTTAAGCTGTCTGTTATTTTTCTCTTTGCTTCCCTCTATCTCTTCGCTCCTCAATTTTTCCAGTTGTTACAATATATTCCAGTTGTTCTCTTCTCATTACATGGCCAAAAAATGATGGTTTCTTTCTTCCTAATATTGGAAATTAGCTCTGTTTTTGCTTTGACCTCTCTCAGAACATCTTCTTAGCTGTCCATGGTACTCTCAACATTCTTCTGTAAAACCACATTTCTACAGACTCCAGTAATTTTCTTGTCTGTTTTCCTATTGTCCATGACTCGCATCCGTATGTTAAGACTGGCTCTACGTAACATTTAAGAACTCTTTTTCTTGTTTCTGTTGTCAAAAATGGATTGCATAGTATCTTCCTCATTTTTTGGAAAGCTGCTTTTGCCTGAACCATTCTGCATCTCACCTCTTTTGTACATCTTCCATCTGAGGTTAACAAAGTTCCCAAATATTTAAATTCATTTACCTGTTTTAATATTGTTCCACTTGTCTTTATTCTGCACTGAGGTGATGTCTTTTTCTTTGTTGTTACCATTACTTCTGTCTTTTTGCTATTAAGGCTGAGTCCTTTATTTTTGCTTTCTTTCACTGTAATATCCAACATTTCTTGTAACTCATTTTCACTCTTAGCGATTAATACTGTACCATCAGCATACCTTAGATTATTTATATTGTGACCTCCAATTGTTATTCCAGGCATGCCCCTTATGGATCTTAAAATAATCTCACTATAAGTATAAAACAAATCTGGTGACAGCACACAACCTTGTCTAACACCCTGTTTTATTTGTTGAAACATCCCCAATTGGTTTCCAGTTCTTATGGCCGATGTTTGTTGCCAGTACATGCTCTTTATTATTCTTAGATCTTTGCTGTAAACGTTTATGCTTTCTAAAATTTTGATTATTTCTTGGTGCTTTACTTTGTCAAATGCCTTGGTGTAATCTATGAAACATAGGTATAGATCTGTTTTCACCTCTGTGGCACTTTTTACTAAAGATCTTATGATATAAATGGCATTGCTTGTTCCTTTATCTCTAACAAAACCACACTGTTCATCGCTAATTTCTGGACTGATTTTGTTTCGCACTCTTCGCATGATGATTCTTAGTAATATCTTAGTCATATGACTCATAAGGCTTATTGTGCGATGTTCATCGCATTCAATCACACCCGATTTCTTTGGTAAGGCTATGAATATTGATTTGAGCATGTCGTCTCGTATATATCCGCTGTTGTAGATATAATTCAATATTTTTATTATTTCTATTCCAAAATCACCCATGGCTTCAGTCTCTTCTTTAGTTATATTATTTGGTCCAGGAGCTTAAGGAGGTACTTATTTTCAGAGTCTGTATTATCTTTATCTTGCTTACAGTAGCTTGATAACGATTGGTATCACCTGTAGCATACGATGTCCCCTACAGAACGATTTTTCCATTGAAATCCCCCTTAACGTTGTTGTCGTTATTTCTATTGTTGTGGCAATTCATGATTGTACAAAGAAGTTACGACGGTGGTTATCTGTTGCCTTCCATTGGTTTGTTTATGGTTGGCTCCGCTAGCCTTTGACTAAAAAGTCTCACCCACAAGGCAGTGGGGTTGTTTTACTTCGGGTTACTCTCCCGAGCTTACCTGCAAGGCAGCAGGGCAGCCACAGGTTGTACTGTTTACTGCATACAGTAGCAGGTAAAATTACCTGACCTGCCCAAAAAATGTAACATTAGGAGCTTTAAAAATAGTGTTTTCTTTGAACTTTTTGACACACAGCCATGTCTTCACACTAGATGAGACACAGAGAACTATGATTTCCTGTCTCAAGTATATTTATGATCTGAATTTGACCTCAGAGGTTGAAAGTGTTACAATGTCTATCGGTACAGTATGGATGCTGTAGGTCTGTCAGTATGTTCGGCTACCTCATAGCACCATTATTCTCTGCATTTCCTGAGTTACAGAGGGATGTTTGATGTCAGCCGACAACCAAGGAAGTTTACTTGGTCACTGCATAAAAAAAATAGGACAGTCCACCAATTTCTTGAAAATTGGCGAGATGGTATCTCATGAAATCAGGGGCGGGGGAATCATTCATCCAATCAAAAGAAACAAATCCAATACTCAGAGGTCACCGGAAGTGGTAATTGGGATGGTGCACGGAGGGGGGGTAAAGTTTTAATACGGCAAAATGTCCAATTTTGGAGAATTTGTGTTTTGATGCAGCAATTTTTACTACGGTATTGTAATCTACGAAGGTACAGACTTTCATTAATGGATGCTTGCGCAGAATAAAGGGATGGAAATGGCAGGACAAAGTCACTAACGTGGAATTATGGAAATGTACCGGTCAAATACCAGTGGATAAAGAGATACAGCGAAGACGATGGCGATGGATAGGACACACACTACGGAAACCAACTGAGAGTATTACACAACAGGCCCTTTTTTGGAATCCCCAGGGGAAAAGACAAAGAGGAAGACCAAGGAATTCTTGGAGAAGACAGATAGAAGCAGAGATGAAGATGATGGGGAAGACATGGAATGATCTTAAAAGAATGGCAAAAAACAGAACGACTTGGAAAGTGTTTGTTGAAGACCTATGCTCCACCAGGAGCTAAAAGGTAAAAGAAGAAGAAGAATTATAATCTAGGGTTAAATATTATATTTTATAATATATATTATATTAAACTTTACTCTAAACTGCAAAAGAAAAAAAACAAACTATAACATTGTAATGAAATAAAATTCTATCAGAATGTATATGACTTTTGATATATGTGTGCCTTTCTAATTCATATTATGTATATACTAACATCACATGAGATGTTAAAATAAAAAATAAAAATTCCCGTCTCGCCTCAATAAGAATGATATGATGTTAGTGACAATATTTTTTCATGACTTTTGGCATATTTTTGGGCACTGTGTCACACCAGTCTGTTCAGAGAAATATATGGGACCCTTTTAGGGACTGGGTAGACTCTGAAGCCTTGTCAATTAAAAAAACACAGTTGCCTATTTGGATATTGAATTTAGACCCTTCTGATTAGAAGACAGTTAGATGTGAAGCATTGTTCAGAAATAATGATTGAAATAGTTTATGGTAAGATGACACTGCTTAAAATTAAAGACTTCCTTTCAATATATTTTTTTAATGTGATATTTTAAAGTTACTTCTAAATGATAACACTCAAAGTAATTTTAGTCACATGAAAGATAATCACGGGTGATCAGTAATCAAGATGATTGGTGGTCACAACACCGGCATGAAGAAGCCAGAATTTGCAGCAGATACACACTTTTTTAAATTTTAGAATACAGTAGAGTTTGTGAAATAGCAGAAGGAAATCTCATGTAAAAGCTTATGAAGCCCATAATTTATTTATTTTCTAGGTGTGGACAGAGGGAGAGTACATTTTGTGAATTACATAATCTGCAAAGCTAAAAGTTTAAAGTAATTGTAGAACACTAGACTGAAGATACAAATTGTGCAATATTTTGCTAAAAAGACCAGATTATTTGACAAAGTGCTGCTTGTGCAAAGAATCTTCATGCATCAAACAAAATGTTCTTGTCATTAAATAAACTGCATTTATCTATTTTTCATTTGTCTAAGTATTGTATATCTGCAATTTGTTTATTGTAAATGTCACTGTTTTTTGTAGTTCTTGCAAAGACCCATATAGTTTTGCCTGTACTTTTGTATCTGTGGGTTTTCCCCTCAATGTGCTACAAGACATGTTCATATGAAACTCACCTGAGCTCTGCACCAAGTAGACATACGTTAGAGCCATGAAGATGTTACACCTGACGTAATATGTTACGCACCAATGTGTAATTGTGTTCATTCTCTGCATAGTTTCTTAACGGCCAGAGGATGTCGACTTTCATTGCCAAATACAAGCAGCATATGGTGACAAAAATGTGTCTAGACTACAGTGAAGGACTGGAAATGAAAGTTTCAAGAAGGAAGTATGTTGACGAAAAATCTTCTGTGGCCAGGTCAGATACATATAGTTGTGACAGATGAAGCCATTGCCAAGATTGATGCAGCAATATGGATATGTTCGTCAGTGATGAATTTGCTGTCATTTGCGACAGTTCAAATGGTGATTAGGAAGAAACTGAATTATTGGAACACATGTTCACATTGATCGATGGCTTGACAAGCTGTCATTGTAAAAAGTATCGTTATGGAAACAGAGTCATAGATTTTAGAAGCAGTGATCTCTGCAATATGTGCCATTTTGGCACGCAAGGTTTCTGTTTTTGAGATTGTGGTTCTGCCCTATGTGACGTCTTTGGCTCAAAAGGACAATAAATAGAGAGATAGATGTTCACAATGGGTCCCACTGATGCTGACTGACCACCATAAGAAAGAAAGCATGGGGTGGAGTTTGAACCACCTGCTGCATTACAAAGAGGAGGGTGATGCATTGCTGTTGCTCTATTGAGGTGATTGTCGCGGGGAGAAATACGATCGACACAGCGACGATCGAACAAGACTACTCTTACTCATTTCAGACATCAGCACATGGCGGATCACGGGGACAAAATACACTCGTTCAGTAGGGGACATCATGTGCTACAGGTAATAACCAATTGTCATCAAGCTACTGTAAGCGAGATAAAGATAATACAAACTCTGAAGATAAGTACTTGGAATGTGAGAACACTCAGGCAGAAAGGAAAACTGGAAAACATCAAACAGGAAATAAAAAGGATGGGTTTACATTCATTGGGACTGTGCGAAATGAGATACACTGGATCAGGGGAGATATATTCTGATGAACATAAAATAATCTATTCTGGAGGTACTGAACACCAAAGAGGAGTAGGTATCATCTTGGATGCAGAAAGAGCAAGAACAGTGAAAGGTTTCTTGACAATATCTGACAGAGTCCTTTTAGTGAAATTGAATGGAAAGCGAATAGATATTAATCTATACACGTTTATGCACCAACAGCAGACAGTCCAGAGGAAGTAGTTGACAAATTTTACAAGTTTAATATGGCACTTCGTGAATGCAAACCATATGAAAACACCATAGTTATAGGGGATCTCAATGCAAAAGTAGGAAAGGAAAGACTTGAGGAAGTGGTTGGTTGTTATGGCTTAGGCGAGAGGAATGAAAGAAGTAACAAACTTATTGACTGGGCAAGAATACACAACATGATGATAAGAAACACCTGGTTTAGGTAACATCCAGGACGTCCGTCTGTGGACATGGAAAAGCCCAGGAGACAATGCATGTAATCAAATTGATTACACAATGATAAACAACAGATTTAGAAACTGTTTGGTATGTGTGAAAATTAGACCAGGGGCAGATTGCAATAGTGATCATGTACCAGTTGTGGGAAAGCTTAAAGTAAAATTAAAAGCAGCAAAATGAGCTTCAGTTAATATCAAGTTAAATTGAGATTTACTCAAATCAGACTAGGTTACAAGACAAATATAACATCACAATTCAGAACCGGTACAATGCAAGAGAAGATATAAAGCATTGATGAACAATGGGAAATGCTAAAAGAATTAATGCAACAACAAACATCAAAAGAGTTCATACCACCAGTGAGGACAAATTCAAGAATGAAATGGATAACATTTTGCAGCTAATGGATACAAGAAGAAGAAATAAGGATAACAAAGATGAGTACAAAAGATTGAATAAAGAAATTATAATGAAATGCAATGAAGCAAAAGAAGCATGGCTAAAACAGAGGTGCAAGGAGATTGAAACGCAACAAAAAGGTGATGCCAAAACTATATACAAACAAAGTGAAGAATTAACTGGAAGAAAAGCGCAATCAAAAACTGGATGTTTAAGATCAAAGTAAGGAAAACTGTTGATTGAAAAAAAAAGCATAAAGGAACGATGGACAGAATACATTAAAGATTTTTATAATGATGAATGGACAGAAGTAAATATTAAGGATAATGGGGAAGGACTCAAAAATACTCAAAGTGGAAGATGCCTTGTGCAACATGAAAAAAGGAAAAGCTCCTGAACCAGATAATATAACTAAAGAAGAGATTGAAGTCATGGGTAATTTTGGAATAGAGATAATAATTTAAAATATTGAATGATATCTATGACAGTGGATGTATACCAGAAGACCTGCTAAAATCAATATTCATAGCTCTACCAAAGAAATCTGGTGCGATGATCATCGCACAATAAGCCTTATGAGTCACATTACTAAGATATTACTAAGAATCATCATGCAAAGAGTGCAAAACAATCAGTCCAGAAATTAGAGATGAACAGTGTTGTTCTGTTGAAGGCAAAGATGCGATCAATGCGATACATTATAAGATGTCTAATAGAAAGAGCCATAGAAGTGAAAACATATCTATACCTATGTTAGTGGCCATAAGAACTGGAAATCAATTGGGAATGTTTCAAAAAATAAAACAGGGTGTTGGGCAAAGTTGTGTGTTGACAGTGTTGTCACCAGATTTGTTTAATATGTATAGTGAGATTATTTTAAGATCCATAGGGGCCTGGAATAACAATTAGAGGTCATAAAATAAATAATCTAAGGTATGCTGATGATACAGTCTTAATCGCTAAGAGTGAAAATGTGTTACAAGAAATGTTAGACATTATAGTGAAAGAAAGCAAAGATAAAGGAACCAGCCTTAATAGTAAAAAGACAGAAGCAATGGTAACAACAAAGAAAAGTAATCACCGCAGTGTAACAAGAAAGACAAATGGAACAATATTAAAACAGGTAAATGCATTTAAATATCTGGGAACATTGTTAACCTCAGATGGTAGATGTACAACAGAGGTAAGATGCAGAATGGCTAAAGCAAAAGCAGCTTTCCAAAAATGGGGAAGATACTGTGCAATCCATTTTTGGAAATAGAAACAAGAAAAAGTGTTCTTAAATGTTTTGTAGAGCCAACCCGTTCCTCCTCTTGCAAATCCGACTGGACTCCTTCCACAGGCCAATCACAGGCTTTTGACCTGTTCATTAGTACCACTTTCCGAGATATTAAGGCACTCCATCCCTCTAGACTTCGACATTCAAATCTCAGCCCCAAGGAATACCAGGCCCTCCATGATCTTCGCCACCACGAAGACATTATGATTAAGCCTGCCGATAAGGGTGGCTCTGTGGTTGTACAGAGGAAAGACCTCTATATTTGTGAGGAACAAAGACATCTGACCACACATTCTACCAACCCGTCTCTGACGATGCCTTGGTACGGAAGACGATTCTGAAGTTCACTCAGGAGGGACTACTCTACTCCCTGCTAGCTCATCCTGTATGATCCTCACTGATATTGGCTTAGACAGACCCTCTTTCTACATGCTGCCCACGATACACAAACATGACTCGCCCGTATGACCTGTAGTCTCTTCTATCTCCTATCCCACAGTATACATTCCTGACTTCCTCGACAGTGTCTTTCAACCAAGTCATGAACCTCCCCTCATATGTTAAAGACACCAACGACACTCTGAATATCTTTGCCTCCATCACTCTTTCTCCTGACTACAACTATCACCTCTTTGTCATGGAGATCTGATCCTTGTACACCTCCACTCCACATACCAATGGCCTTCAAGCTCTATATTTTTTCTTTGATAATGTGAAGCCCTCTATTGCTACAGATGTCCTCCTCCATCTAGCGGAACTAGTTCTCAACCTCAACTCTTTTGAGTTCGATGGCAACTTCTTGACCCAGATTAGTGCTGTGACAGTGGGCACCAAAATCGACCTTAGCTACGCCTGTCTTTTCATGGGCTACCTGGAGCACCAGATCATCCATACCTACCAGGGTCCTCTTATATCCCGTAGTACATTGATGACTGCATATGCCTGACTGACCTTTCTGAGGAGGAAATCTTCCTATTCATCAAGCATGTGGGACATATTCACTCCTTGATCCATATCACTTCCTATATTTCCAACTCCTCAGTCTCCTTAGATATTACAGTTTCCTTAGGTGCCTCTGGTCTACTTACCTAGGTCTTCTACAAAGCTACTGATCCCCCATTGTTTTCTCTGCTACGACTCTTCTCACCCGACATCGTGCAAGAACTCTCATCCCTATTCGCAATTAATCAGGTTTCGTTGCCTTTACCAGGACGATGAAGATTTCCTACATAATGCCCGCCTGATGCTTGACTTCTTCTGCCGACGCCTCTATCATGAATCTGCTCTCCAACTAGTTCTCTGCATCTCATGCCAGGTTGCACTCACCCCCTCTACTTGTCCCCCCTCTGACAGGATAGCACTTTCTCTCACCTCTATGCAGTAATCAGAATTATTCACCGCTCCGACTTCACTACCTGTGTTTACTCTTCCCTAGACACACAACCCCCCCCCCCCCCCCCCCAACTTGTCTTTAAGTGTGATTGCAACCTCCGTGCTTATCAGGAGCCGCCTTCCTGCCTCCCTCCACAGCCAGCAATCGGGGTACTATCCGTTGCGATCGCAATCCATGTAAAACTTGCAACCACGTCCTCCAGAAAGATACAGTTCTTTTCCAGTTCTTTATTATCTGTATGACATCACTCAAGACTGCATCCCACTTCAACTCCAAGGGTCATCAGGGTAAGTCGAATGTCCAAGTTACTGGCCTGTTGTTATGTTCTTCAGACAGTTGCAACCGTCCACTACCCCACAATTTAATAGATTTTGAAGCTGAAACACCAGCAGCTGCAGAATTAGATATAAAATTAGATGACTTCACTTTGAGCGAAATTGAGACCTCCTTAAAGTGTATGTACAACAACAAGGCTGCTGGCAAGGATAAGTTAACAGCTGAGATCCTCAAGGCAATTGATAGCCATAATTTAATACACCTGTAGAAAATACTCAACATCATTTGGAAAGCAGAGAAGGTGCCTCATAAGTAGAAAAAAGGAATCATTGTTAAGATTCAAAAAAAGGGCAATCTCAGAGATTGTAACAACTGGAGAGGCGTGACACTTTTGTCAATTGCCTCAAAGTTATTCTGCAAAATCATCATGAATAGAATAAAGGATTCAATAGATACAGTAATGCGTGAAGAACAGGCTGGGTTTAGAAAAGGGAGAAGCTGCCTTGACCACATTTTTACTCTACATTACATTACATACCATACCACACACACACACATACAATTCTGTTGTTAACTGTCTTTCATGCCCCGGCACCAAGCTTTTTATTTTCTCTCTTTGTCGTCCACAATCTCGTTTTCTCTGTATTTTGCCAGTTGTAACTAAATATTTCAACTTCACAGACTTCCATATTCTTCTTCTCATAACGCGCCCGAAAAATGTTGATTGGTTCTTTCTGTTTTTTAGTTCTTTTTTTTTTTGTTGGTCTCTGTGAGAATAGTTTTTTTTAAGCTGACCAGGGAACTCTAAACATTCTTCAGAGAAATCCCATCTCTGGGACCTCTGGTCGTATCCTAATTTGTTTGTCTGCTGCCAATGATTTGCTTCCATAGGTCAGAATTGGTTCTATATAGTATAGAGGACTTCAATCCTATTGACATGACTTATTGCACAAGATGTTTTTAACATTTTTTTAATGCTACCATGGCCTGTGCTATTCTGCTTATAATTTCTGTGGTGCATCTTCCATCTTATGTTATTGTGCCAGAGTATGTGATGCTCTGCATATGTTTCAGATTTATCCAACTTATTTTTATGTTGTATGATGGTGATGGTTGTTTTGCTGACAAAGGATCAAGACCAGAAGTACTATCCAAAATAGCACTAGCAATAATAGCCATGACAAGACTCAACTGTATTTGGAAAAGCAAAAACATCTCCCTAACAACAGAGATCAGGCTATTACAAACAGTGGTTACATCTGTATTTATGTATACCAATGAAATGTGGACACTCACTACTTATCTCCAAAGAAGAAGACAGGCCTTGGAGATGAGAAGGTATAGAAAGATATTTCAGATATTATACAGGCAATATATCACCAATGAAGAAGTGTGCGAAAGAATTCAACAATCTACTGGACCAATAAAAGATCTATTGTCACTAGTAAAAGAATGGAAATATGATATGGTATGGCCATTTCACACAGTCCACAGGCCTTGCCAAAATCATTCTGCAAGACACAGTACCAGGCAACAAAAGACAAAAGAAAAGATGGGTGGATAACATCAAAGAATGGACAGGAATGTCTTTTGTTGTATTGCAGAGAGCTGCTCTAAATCATGATAATTAGAAGCAAATGATGAAAATGTCATCTTTGGTGCCCCAACGACCGACAAGATTACGGGATATTTGATTGATTGATTATTGTTTCTTTGATATGACTATTACTTCTGTTATCACTTCATTTAAATGACATCTCATTAATTAAGACAGATAATTCAGATAATTGAAAGGTGTATAGTAAAATAATATACTTCCAGGACTGTAAGTTATTATAGTCCGTTCAGATTCGTTTGCCGAGATGTTATGATTTATAATTCAAAAAGTTCTTGATGATTTCACATGATTTTTGGCATACGGTGTTAAAATGTCCATGTCACGAGAACATATGTGTTACTCGATGTCTAGCTATAACGGTTTTCTTAAAGCGGCGAATTCCTTTGATCTTTGCCCATGTAACTATTATTTTGACCCTAATCAAAATGTTTTACAGTAATCTAGTGCAACGATGACCCATAGGCGTGTCCATAAAATTTTACTTGGTGGCAAGTATACAAATTTTAAATTATATATAGAACTTTTGTTCGTAGAGTCAATTTGATATAGTTCCATGCTCTTGGTGTGAGTTTCCCAAATGTTGTCGCTGCCTTTCAAATACGTACATTTAGTTCCTCATCTAAGGAAAGTGTGGCTGTAATAGTGGATCCAAGATAGCTGAACTTCTGTACTGACTCAAGCAGGCTTCCATTCAAAGTAATGGTTGTTGGTTTGCTTATAACATATTTTTGATTGCTTGGGTGGTCTTGAACAATAAACTGTTTAACAAATCAACTAGGAAATTTTGCAAATCAAACTATTTATCTGTAGACTTAATCAGAGTAATGATCATTCAGAATCAGACGAGTCAAATAGGTCGATTACTGCTTTCGGCTGAACAAACAACAAACCATCCTTTTTCCAATATTCCTCTTCTTGTCGTAACACATGATCCTCACATTTTACCCAGTAGTCTTTATTTATATTTGATAGAGCCTGATTTGTAAGTGTCTCAACATCGCATAATTTGAAAGTTTTATTTGTATATGCTACGTGTCCTTTAACTTTTGCCCAAACTAGTTCTATAGGATTTAAGTGTGCATGATATGGAGGTAGTCTCAAACATCTATGGTCATGTTCTTGAATTAACTTGTCTATTTTAAATATCTTTGTACGTTGTGTCTGTTTTACAAGGCTAAGCAATTCGGGTTTCAAGTAGCTGTCGTTAACTTGTATGTGTTCTTTTATGAGCCACGTTTTGATTGCATCTTTTGTACTTGATGATGTTGGGATTCTATCTTCTACGTTAACTACGTTATGGTATGAAGCATTGTCCATTATCAGACAAGAAGGTCGATCTAATATTGGAAGGATACTTTTCTCGATCCAGTCTTTAAATATGTGCCCATTCATTTCGGAGTGGTAGTCTCTATTGCCTATGGATTTTGAAATGAAAACGAGATGAGCATTCTGCAACAACCCATTATGTCTGCTACCTGCATGTGCAACTATCAAACGTTGCCCTTTACTGCTTGGTACTGATCTTTTAATACTTCCATCTGCTAACTGCCATTCCTTTTCATTTGTATGATGAGCGTTGATCCAAGTTTCATCTAAATAAACAATATCATAATCATTTTCGCGCATTTCCTTCACTTCACGTAAATACTTGCTTCTAAGAGCTACTAGATGTGGCTTCTCACAAATAATGTTTTTTCCACCAGCATACTTTCTAAAGGTGAAGCCTGCACTTCTTAATATTTTCCATAATGAAGTTTTTGATATTTCAATGTCGTTGTTAGTTTTCAGCCAAAGCTTCAACTTTCTAAGTGTCACTTCTTCGCTTATATCAAACATTCGACAGATTTCTCTTTTTACTAGGTCCTTATCAAAACTGTCTAACGTTTCTTTCCTTCCTTGCTTTCTTGCATTTGTTGGCAATAAATATCCGCTTCCTTTAACTATTCGATCAAATGAACGTTTACACAAACCTAAAATATGCATTGTTCTCTTCTCAGGGTTTGATAAAGAACAATAAAGATGTCCCTTTTTACGCAGAAGTATTGATAAATCTTTATAGCAATGTTATGCTCAGTAAAATATTTTGCCTTTATATTCATTCTCACATAGACTTGCAGAAGATAATATGGATAGTGCCGCCTCCTTTCTGTAAATATTGAGATTTGCCTCTGAATTATGACTCGAACTCGAGTCTACGGCTGTGATTTTGACGTCACATAATTTCCGGTTTCGGCTAAAATGTCATTTTGTACTAAACGGGAAATTTCATATGTAACATTTCTTTATAAAAATTTATAGTGGAAACATAACTATTTTAGGACGGTGCGCATTCAGCCGTGAAGGTCATGCGTATATGTTAAAGAATCAGCTGTGTAGTAAGCATCTACATAATCCCGCCGGTGTTTATAATATCGATTAACTTTTTTTTAATATAGGTTAAATAAGGCATCTTTGAAACTGGATCACATTTCTTTGATAAAAAAATATTTTTATAGCGACATTAGTATTCTAAACCTAACTTCAAAAGATCAATGCAAATGAACAATAAGTTTTTGAAAAAAATAAATTAATGTCTAGGCAAACGAATGTGAACGGACTATAAGTCATAATCTTAGAGAGAGATACTATAATAATATATGATAATTATAAAGAAAATACACACTGTTGCAGTGTGTAGTAAAGATAATCAATTCCTTTCACAACCATCAGTCTTTAAATGATTCGGTACTTTCCACAACTTCAATATCATTATTCCATACTAAATCTTTTATCTTTGCCTCTAGTGGTCTATTAAAACCTAGAGCTTTTTCACTGTCACTATGTTTTCCAGATCTTCCATGTACCCTTTATTACAGTGGGCCAAATGTGTGTAGTCCCTCAGGATTACTCATCATCTTTGATTCAAAAACATCCACTATGTTATTTTATACAAAGATAACATAAAACTAAATCAAAAGGGTAACACATAAAAATATATATTAACATTTAGATACAATTAGTAATGCATAAACTTCACTTTGGAAGAACTGTTAATCATTATATTAACAATGTATATATAGCCATCTATACATACAGATTCTTAGTTAAATTTAAAATTAAGAATACACATGCAGTCTTTAATATCACTAGGGACCAACACTAAAGCAGAACAATATTGTTATATACAAGTGGTTAATGCTGTAACCACCCAAGTTTTCCAGTTTTAAACCGTTATTATAATATTCACATTTTATTTGGAACAAGGAACAATTACATTTATTCGCTAAAAATAAAAAAAATTATACAACAAAGTTTTTCATTTATTGATTTTCTATCCGCTATGACCAATAATTTGAGTTATTTGTGGGTCATCATCATTGTACTCTGAACATGTCCATAGCTACTCAGATCCCCTCCTCAGCAGCAAGTCCTGCAGTGTCCAGTGACTGATGACTCCAGTTCTGTGTTGGTTGATAAGTCTTCTTACACGCCCACTAAGTTTCTCATTTCTGGCTGTGCCCATATTAACGCCCATATGTTTTATCCGAAGAAATGATGTGGACTCATGGTTGTCAAAGTCCTGTGCCCTTCCCACATCTTGGATGGCATTGATGATGTCCACCAGATCCATTGGTTGACCACTTCAACGACAGCACAGCTAACCAACGTGTCTTCTCTTCCATTTTCCCGTACTCGCGCATGTCCAGGGACATAGTCAAAGGTGACCCTATGTATTTTTGACTTTAGCAATGACTCTACCCATTGCATACATACAGATCCCGCCTCCACTTTTCTCATCACGCTCATTGAATCATTTAGTATGCAGGCTTGGGTGTAATCTTGTGACTCTAACCAGATGAATGCCCTGGTCACTGCCATCACCTCCATCGTCATGCTACTCGTGGTCATAACGTATGCACCACTTTCTTCTTTGACTATTCTGCCTACTGAGCATGCTGTAAATGCCCATGCACTCCTTTGGTGTCATATTATGGATCCGTCTGTATAGATGACTGCATCTTTCTCATCGGTATTATCCCAGATGAGACCGTTGACCTCCACATTGACCATGACTGAGTTCTGTTCCCTTCATTTCCTGTCGAGTGTGACAATACACGATAATGTCCTCCTGAATGACATAGGCACCGGTATCCACTCCTTGCCGACATTGATACTGGTAAGCCCACAGATCTGTCTGATGACGTCTTCCGCTCGGCCCACCCATGATTTGCATCCTATTAGCCTGACACTTTTCCCTGTGTTGAGCTCGTGGTGCAGTGGATGCTCTTTACCTGTACTTATCTTCAGGTATGCTCGTGCCCTCCAGATCTCAATCCTGACATCCATGTTTGGAAAGTCAAGAAGATACCTCATCGCTACACAGGTAATGTCCCTCATACACCCAAGATAATGTGCATAGCTTAATTCTGTATTTTATCCAGCCTGTCAATTTGCGTCGTACTGACAGAAAGAATTGCTAGGGCATACTCGATTGGTTCGAGGAATAGTCCCCGGAACAGAAGGGTAAGTTGCCTTTGCTCGATGTTGGCAGCTATCATGACCTTCAAGGCGGCTAATCCTTTGTGGGATTTTGTTATCACATAGTCGATGTAGTCCTGAAAACACAGGCTGCGATCAAACTTAATTCCAAGGTATGTCATCAACCTGTCCTTGGTCACATCATCAGCTCCCATTAGTACCACCAGTGTTTCCATGTTAATAATATTGTTAAGGGAGAACCATGAAACTGATGCTTTATTAGGATTAATCAAGGCACCCGATACTCCACACCAGGAAGAGATGTGATTGGGTCCATTTTGCAAGGTGGATGCGATTTCCCGTCTGTCTCTTCCCTGTTGGTATACTAGAATGTCACCAGCAACAGTCATAATTCTTCTCCTTCCATCCAGCTGCCGCTCGGTGATCGTTATTGTGTACACGTTAAATAGAACTGGTGACAATAGTGAGCCTTGGGGACCAAAAATTTAAAAATGCCAAGTCTATCTTTCATTTGCCAATATTAAATATCATCTGAAAACAATATTAAAATGCACAGAAACTTTCATAGGTTGATATTCAATGTCCTCTAATATCAATATTAAAAGTAAAACAAGAATGCTTATATATATATATATCAACAAGCAATAAGATTTGTAAGAGAGAGTTATAAATACAGATTTTAAAGGTTGCACACTTAAGCAGCTTGTAAAAAAAATAACTGAGTCACAAAAAATATAATTTATTGCAATATAAATACAGTGTTTTATGAAGGAAACAGTATGGCTAGTTTAAGAGTAAAAAAATAAAACATTAAGGATCATTGCCAAATAACCTAAAAAAAAAGGTGTGGGGATGGTGATGGTCATATTTAAATAATTTAATGACATATATATCACTTAGAACAAAACCTGTGAAGAAACTTTCTCATTATTCAACATTTTAAAAATATATTATACAGCTCAATACTGGTCAGCAAATATATAAACAACTTAAAAATGTACAGTGTCAAGAAAATATTGACAATTGAAATAAAAAAATTATTTTGTAAAAACTGCTACATAAATTCCATTCAAATCATATTTAATTAGGAAGAAAACTGTTTCTCTGGGGCGTAATGCAATATAAATCATCTCTCTCATCATCATCATTGAGTGCTGTCTCCACATTGAAGGTTGGCTACCATGAAGCGCCATTCCGCTCTTGTCTCTTGCTTTGATGGTGCAGATTGTCATAGGCTGATTTGTCCATCGTTTGATGTTACCCGTCCATGATAGTCTTGGCCTGCTCCTAATTACCTTGTATTTTCCCTTCCCAGATTACTTTTAGTAGGCTGTTGTGTCTTTTAACATGTCCAAAAATCTCATTTTTCTTGTTCTAATTGTGTTTAGTAGTTTTTTTTTGTAGTAATTTTTAGTTGTTTTAAATCTTCATTTGTTTTCTTTTCTTTCCATCCAATTTTACCTATTCTTCTATAAATCCACATTTCAAAGGCTTCAATTTTCTGTTGTTTTCTTGTCTAATGTCCATGTTTCTGCACTATACAGGAATATTGAGAAGATGTAAAATTTTGCTATTCTTAGTTTTAGCCCTGGTGTTATTTGTTTTGATGTTAGTATGTTCTTCATGACATTCAAATTACTTTTTGCCATTCCTATCCTTTTGTTTATTTCAGTTGTACATTTTCATCACTGGTCATAGTATGCTCAGGTAGTTATAGCTCTGAACTGTCTTCAGGTATATTTCTTCAACTTTGATATCCACTTGTAGGTTTTGAGTATTATCTTTGTTTATGATCATAGATTTAGTCTTTTTGATATTCATATCTAATCCATATTTTTTTGCTTGTCATGTTTATTTAAGTTATTGTAGATTTTCATGATTTTCTTCTGGTGATACAGTATCATCAGCATCTTCTTCTACCTTTCAGCTCCCTGTAGAGCATACGTCTTCAACAAACACATTTTTTTTAGTCGTTCAGTCTCTTGCCAAGATCATTCTATGTCTTCCCCATCCTCTTCATCTTTGCTTTTATCTGTCTTCTCCAAGAATTCTTTAGTCTTCCTCTTTGTCTTTTCTCCTGGGGATTCCAAAAAAGGGCCTGTTGTGTAATACTCTCAGTTGGCTTCTGCAGTGTGTCTTATCCAGCGCCATCGTCTTCGCTGTATCCACTGGTATTTGACTGGTACATTTCCATAATTCTATGTTAGTGATTTTGTCCTGCAATTTCTATCCTTTTATTCTGCGTAAGCATCCATTAATGAAAGTCTGTATCTTCATGATTGTCAATTTTGTTGTTCTCCATGTTTCACAGCCATATAATAGGACTGACTTAATATTGGAGTTGAAAATTTTTATTTTTGTATTTAACCTAATTTCTTTGGATTTCCATATGTTTCCCAGTGCAACAAAAGCTACTCTTGCTTTTGATATCCTTATTTTGTCCTGCAATTTCCATCCTTTTATTCTGCGTAAGCATCCATTAATGAAAGTCTGTATCTTCATGATTGTCAATTTTGTTGTTCTCCATGTTTCACAGCCATATAATAGGACTGACTTAATATTGGAGTTCCATATGTTTCCCAGTGCAACAAAAGCTACTCTTGCTTTTGATATCCTTATTTTGGTATCATTTTCTGTTCCTCCCTCATTATCTATATTACTACCCAGATATATGTAAGATTGTATGTATAGTAGAGGTATTCCACTTCATTGCAATCATCAACACGTCTTAGGTTATTGATTATCTTTCCTTTAATGTTTAGGCCTGGCATCTCTGTTATGTTTTTTTTTCCCTGATTGCACAATAATATTTTAGCAAAGAGCACAAACTTCATAGTATCACATGGAAGTGTGAAATAACAGACTTAATTTTTTTTTTATTTACCATTGCCATTTAGTTTTACTGTAAAGGTTTTCAAGTGGGATATGTGAAGTGGGATATAATATTGTGAAGTATAGCAGCCTCTCATAATTATTCAACAACACTGAGAGGAAGTGGTAGGGAAAGTAAATATATAAATGACAAAATAGAACTTTAAACTTGTTCCAACTGATTTCTCAGTTAGTGTTACTGACTATTTCTGAAAAATTAGAATGAGAGATGTTTTCCAGCTTTTCCATTTTAGAACTTATGTTTTTTGTGGCAGTGTGTCGTCAAATGGTGGAGCACTAGCTTGTGCAAGTCCATCATGGGTGTACTCATAGTACCTTTGGTATGCATAACTCATAGATTGTGGTGGGGATAAGGGGTAGGCAGGTGGCAGGGAGTAAGCTGGTGGAGCACTGGGATGATTGTTGATGGGTGAATAGAAATAAGGCTGAGGCTGCTGTGGTAACAGTGGTTGACCATGAGATTGGTTTTCCAAATGAGGAACCTGATAATTTTGAACAACTGTTGCATTGCTGATATTACCAGTACTGTAGTAGATAACACCAGGTTGCTGTGGTGCTAAAATAACTGTTCCTCTTGTCTGGAATTTTAAAAAACATGGTTAGGGAAACAAAGTAATACAGTAGCACAAATAAATACAGTAGATTCTATTTATAACGTGAATCCAGATATGAAGTCAATTGTTAAAATCCCCTAATTTTTTCTTCTTTATTCTATCTTTTAAAAAATCTTTTATAACAATTATCCAGCCTGCAAATTGGTAGTAATGCTTTGTGTGAAAAAATTGTTAATGGAGTGTACTTTGCTTGTTTGTGTGTAAATTGTGTGGTCCCCATTTTTATCAAAAAGGGAAAAGAGATGGCTGAGAATCTAGGTCATACCAACTTCGACCTAAGTATGAACTGACAGAATCAATTCAAATTGTGACATGGAACTGCAATGAAAGTAGTCTGTTTAAAAAAAAACAACTAATAAGTGGAAGCAAAGTGAACTACAGAAAATGCTCAAGCAGTTTGAACCAAAGAATATATATGCTGCAGACGAGACAAGCTCTCATTTATGAGTGTGCCCCCCAAACCACAATTGTTCACACCGCGATCTTTAGATGTGACATGGATATCTCGTCTGGATTGAGAAATACTTCAGTACCTGGAAGACATGTTGTTCTGATATACTTTTGCGAGTGTCATCTATGACCGCACTTTCGATAATTAGTTTAGCGGTGTTTTATAAACATTTACCGTTTCTCTTGTCCAACACATAATCTCGATAAAATAACACTTGCATCCAGCAAGCCCCAGCGTTGAACATTCTAAATATAGAGTGCAATATAACCCATAATTGGATGTTGATTTATACATGCACAGCTGTTTTTTATATGTTAGTAAATTTTCTCAGTTTTGATACACTACTTAAGTATAAGTTTACTATAGTACATTAAAAAATGATCATAAAAGATGCTATTTAAGTTATATTTTAAAGATATGTGTTGTTAACCTTAAGTTATGATTATTTTACATCAGAAAAGGTCAAATTTGTCCAAGTCTGAAGTATTTATTCTCATAAACAATATTGGACTGAAATCTATCTATCGACCTTTTGAGCAGTAGCCGGTCCATAAGGCGTAGACCAAGATACTCATTCTCTTATCTGAATTTTTGTTCTAGCAGTTTTCAATTCTTTTAAAGATATTTTATCAAATCTCGCCATTTGTCTCTGTTCTGTGCAAGCAGCTCTATCTCATTGAGGGAGCCGAATCCTGCTGCTCTTGCCCCTCTTATCAATGTTCTTCTCAGTATCTCTCTGGGTCTTCCTTTTTTCTCTTACCTGTTGTTCCCCATATGAGGGCTTGCTTTGCTATTCGGTTATTATCTCTTCTCATCACATGTCCAACATATGACCATCGTCTTTTCTTTATTACTGAAGATATTAGTGGTTGATTGGCGATTTCTCTAATTTCCTCGTTTGTTTTGAATTCGTTCAACGCTATACAAGTATTTTCCTTAGACATTTATTTTCGAACGCGTCCAACTTTGTTTCTATATCTCTTGTTGTTTTCCAGCTTTTACACGCATACGTAAGGGTTGATAGTACATTTGATTTGAATAGTACATTTGATTTGAATAGTCTAAGTTTTGTGTTTGTGCTGATGAGTTTTGATTTCCACAACTTTTCAACACTTCTGAAAGACATTGCTGCTTTAGCCATTCTGATTCTAATTTCTTTCTTTGTATCCCCTTCTCGATAATGTGACTTCCAAGATAGATAAAGTGATCGATCTCTTCTACTGATCAGGTCTACGTTTCATTAACAACATCATTTTTACAATAGCGGAATACTGAACGTGGACTGAAATACCAACAGCTTAAAAATAAACTATTCTAGATCAAATATTCACCCAAATGGAAGTCCCTGTCCCGACAAAGTCCTCGATCACCCCCAAGCAACTATATGGAATGTGAGGACAATTTATGAAACAGGTGGAACTGCTCAAGAGGTTATTCATTCGAAAGCATCCATCATCCATCTCTGGAAAATCCTATATGCATACGGCTTTCCAGATAAAATCATCAATATTCTAAAGGACACATACGAAAAATATCAGTGTTGTTTAAGACATGAAGTACAACAGCTTGGTTCAGTCATAATGGAAGTTAGACAAGAATGTATTTTGTCACCACTCATTTTCCTTGTGGTTATGGAATGGATCAAGCGAATGGTGGTTGGTGACCACCAACAATTAAATTATTTAAACTAAATAAATAAATTAAAGCAGCATTGTTTTTCAGAAGCCTTGAAAAGTTGTGGAAATCAAAACTCATCATCAAAAACACAAAACTAAGACTATTCAAATCAAACATACTATCAGGGACTGGTTGATCTTGAGGCAAGACGCCGGTCTCAAGACAGAGAGGTTGTGGGTTCAAATCCTGGCTGCACCAGTTGGGATTTTTATTTATGATATCTCTCTGCGGCAACCACCCCTGGTCTCAGCAGCGAGGCCCGGCTTGAAACATCAATTACTCATTGACGGAAAAAATATGAGTACTTCCGAAGACGGAGTTATCTGCCTGTGCTGCGAGGGACCCCTGTGCACACGGCCGCCAGGGAAAAATAGATTAACATGCAAAATTCAGTTCCTTGTCTCTAGGTACTTCGTCAGAGCTAGCGAATGCCAAAAAAAAAAAAAAAACTACCCTTATGTATTCATGTGAGAGCTGGAAAACAACAAGAGACACAGAAACAAAGTTGAACACATTCGAAAATAAATGTCTAAGGAAAATACTTGGTTTACCGTGGAACAAATTCATAACAATAGAGGAAATTAGAGAAATCGCCAATCAACCACTAATATCTTCAGTAATAAAGAAAAGACGATGGTCATATGTCCTCATGTGGGAAACAACAGGTAAGAGAAAAAGAGGAAGACCCAGAGAGACACTGAGAAGAACATTGCTGAGAGAGGCAAAAGCAGCAGGAACCGGCTCCCTCAATGAGATAGAGCTTCTTGCACAGAACAGAGACAAATGGAAAGATCTTTAAAAGAATTGACAACTGCTAGAACAAAAATTCAGATAAGAGACGGAGTATCTTAGTCTATACGCCCTATGGGCCGGCTACGGCTCGAAAGGTCAATAGATAGATAGTAATCACAACAATAATGACTAAGGTAGTGAGGCAGAAGTACTAACACCTAAGCTAATAATACCACAGAAGGTGGAAATGGTCATAAAATAATAGCAGTCGAATAAACAGTCTAAAATTAAAATATATATATATTGGAGTAAACACATAGGACCATATACAAACATTGAGTAGCAGAAGTATTGTACTAGTAAGGGGCCAAGGCAAAGAAATGCATTAAAATGTGAAGCTGCAGTAAAACTGATTGTAACAAAGAAATGAAAAAAAAAATTAGAAAAAATTGTATGGTTAAAGCTTTATGTAATTAATGGATGACACAAATCTGAACGATGAATGGTGTTTCAGCTCAAAAGGCCTTCAACGGGAACAAACAAACAACACACACATAGATATGTAAGTAAATAAAATTAACCCTACATAGCTAAATAATAATGGAGTACCGGAAATGAAATAATTTCAAGCTAGAATGAGAAACAAAAATAATAAAAATGTCTTCCCTGTGTACTGACTGCACTGTGACCAATAGGAAAATGAACGATGGTACGCGAGAGGTACCTGATGTAACTAACGTATGCTAATGGCATGCCACTTAAGTGGAAGGGTTCTAAAAATATATGTGGGGGGACACTGTATAGGTCACATCAACAGTAATGTGACCGGTAATGTCTACATGTATCCCCGTATATACAACTGTGTGAGAACACATAGACCCGTGTACATATGTGTGTGTGTATGTATATATATATATATATATATATATATATATATATATATATATATATATATATATATATATAAATGTATACATACATGCACACACTCACATACACTATAAAATATGATTATATAGTACAAATGGGACACTTCAAGAGTTTTATTACTTTTTTGAATTTTTAAAATTTAAATTATTTTGTTGTGTAAACAAATATAGTTGCTCAAGGTTAATATGGGATGGAAAGAATAATATTGTGTCATTTGAGAGTTTCGAGCCGCTGGATATGCAATACTAAATTTTTACCACAAACGTTTTTTTTTTTTCAATTTAAGATACAGTTTCTTCTGACCACTTTGAATGTTTTATGAAAGCAGCAAATGTATTTTATCTTCATGAAAAGACACAAATTATTTACTCAACTAAATTATCAATGACAAATAACTGTGAGAGATTAAATGGGAATTAGGCTAAGCAGGTAGTAATATATTTTTAACGTATCACTTATGATCACCGGTGTGGCGAGGACAAAAACATAGATCAACTCAAATTTTACAAAATTGAAGCCGTCAAAAGAAAATTATTATTTCACTTTTACTCACAGGAATTATAATAATGTATTTCAGTATAAACAAATATAGGTGTTCAATGCTAAAAGAAATTAAATGTCGTGAATTAAGTGGATCATAAAATATTATTAAATCAATTATGGTCACAGGCACAGTGAGCACAAAAACAGAGATCTACTCCAAATACAAATTTCACAAAATTAAAGCCTTCAAAAAAATTATGACTTTCACTTATTGTATTTCTGTATAAATCAAAAAATAAATAACATTTGACAGAGTAAACAGAGAACAACTGTGGGAGATACTAACAACATACGGAGTAAGTCAACATCTAACCAACCTAATTAAAAGTCTCTACATCAACAGCAGCTGCAGGGTCAGAACAGCAGCAGGCTACACAGACCACTTTGAAGTTAGATCAGGTGTAAGACAGGGGTGCGTACTATCCCCCCTACTGTTTATTACATACATGGACTATATACACAAGCTAGCCAACCCATCAGAGACAGAGGAGATCAACGAGCTTTTATTTGCAGATGATCAGGCATTAATACATGAAACAATTGAAGACCTACAAGAACACTTAAACAAACTGAACATCTCAGGCACAAAATACAACATGAAAATCAACATCAACAAAACAGAAGTCACGAATGTCGCCAAAAATAAACAGAACATCAACATAACTACAAAAGGCAGACAACTAAAACAAGTAGAAGAATTCAAATACCTAGGAAGTCTAATGACAAACGATAATTCTCAAACAGCAGAGATAGAATCAAGATGCAACAAGGCTTGTCAAATCATTGGACAGTTATCACCACTATTGTCCAACAAGGAAATAACTCTGGAGGCAAAACGAGCACTATACAATACAATCTTCATACCAACTTTGTGCTACAAATGCCAGACGTGGACCCTAGAACAATAAGAAAAATAACCTCTACAGAGATGAAATGTGTTAGACGAATGACAGGAAACAGTCTGAGAGATAAGATCAGAAATGAAGAACAGAGAAAAAAAGCTAGGAATAGCCCCCGCTATAGAATATATAAGGAAACAACAGATAAAATGGTTTAGCCACATGACAAGGCAGAAAAAAACCAAACACAACACAACGAGCTTCAACAAATTTTATGAGAACACCAGACCCAAGGGTCGACCGCGAAAAAGATGGATTGATGGAATATCAGAAGCACTAGGAAACATAACAGCAGCAGAGGCAAACAGAAGAGCAAAAGACCGCAAATTATATCTCCCATCAATATATCCCCTCAAAATATCTCTTCTCAATGCTGAAAGGCAAATGAGGAAGGGAAGAAGAAGAGAAGTATAAATAAATATAGGTGTCCAAAGTTAGTATGCGAGATCAGTAGTAGCCTCTGTCAGTCTTAGTTGACTATGGATTTTGCAGCACCCCTAGAAATGTTTTTTTTTTCTTTCGTCATGTATTCTCTTTTCAATGAATCTGTCTGCTTCTTATCTGAGCTGGAACTTTTGAGCATGTTTCCAAAGATTGTGGTCTGCAAGTACATGTACTTCTTCCCAGGCTGCAGGGTTTATGTTTAGAGTCCTCATGTTACTTTTATACACATCAACAAATCAAAGTTTTGGGTGCCCCCTAGTTCTTTTGCCATCTGCTAGTTATCCATAGAGTATATCTTTAGGTATGTGGTCATCTTTCGTATGGTGTACATGGCTAAGCCAGCGTAACCTACGTTGTTTGAGTAGCATGTAAATTTTCAGGAAACCCATGCGAGGGTAGACATTCACATTTGTCACTTTGTCCTTCCAGGTGATACCAAGAATATGGTGCAGACATTGCACATGGAATGCATTTAGCCTTCTCTCTTACTTTGCATAAGTTGTCCATGATTCACTGCCACACAGAAGGATACCAATGATGAAGGCATTGTAAACTGCAGCCTCTGTTTTAATTGTCAGTTTGCTGTTTTGCCAAACACACCTATAAAGATGGGTGAAAGTAGCAACAGCTTGTGTCAATTTATTTATCTAAAGATAGTTTATCATTGATGAAGGACCCCAGGTAGCTATACTGCTTCATGACATCAAGTTTGTTGTCGATATAGATGACAGGTGTTGCTTCGACATCCTGGCCGAGTATATTAGTTTTCTACAAAATTATTGTTAGATCGAAGTCTCTGCAGGCATGTGAAAAATGATGTATCATTTCTTCCTGACTTTGCTTGAAAAATGCTGAAAAAAGTATTTATCACGCAAAGGTTGTGGTAGGTGCAAAACTCTTTAAGACGATGGCCATTGTCATTTACTTTACCAATTCCAAAAAGAACAAGACAAGTTGGCCATGAACTGTGGTCTGCACAAACTCTAGCAATGACCCCCCCTCCCTCAGATGAAGAGCACAAGGTCGGAGCGTATACACTTATGAAGGTAACTGGTCCTGCTGTTATATTAAGGCAAAGTGTTATTATCTGCTCTGATGCATTCTAGCCAAATGTAACCAGACCTTTTAGAGATTTTTCACAACAAATTCCACACTGTGCTCTCTGATATTGTCGCTGCTCTTTCCTTGGCAATAGAACACGTAGTCTGCCTCCTTCAGCATACCCAAGCCTACCAAACGGGTTTCTTTGTTTTAATAAGCAGGCATTCAGACATGAACCACACACTCACTGAAAAAGGAGAAGTGTGCAGTAGTTACAAAATTCCAAAAGACATAATTTCTTTTTTGATCACTGTCAACATGAATGGTGATGAACTGCTCCTATTGTAAATAGGAAAATTAGAGAAGTCATGTTGTTTTAGGAATATAACACTGCCGACAGAATACAAGTTTTAAAAAATCATGGATAACAGGATCAACATTTGAACAATATAGTAAGCTGGGTAGGAAAGTATTGTTGCAGGGAAGAAGTATCATGCTTATTGCGGACAAATGCTGCTCAGCTCATCCACATTTAACATGTGTGAGACCTATTTCTTTGTTCTTCCTGCTTCCAAACATGACAAATGTGTTGCAATTATTGGACCAGGGCATCAATCAATCTTTCAAAATACTCTACAGGAAGAAAATTCTGAAAAAAAAACTTATTTTTGCCAATGCCATCATCAAATGCTCATTAATAAAATATATACATAAAATTGTATGTGACAGCACAAAATAATTACATGTTTCAGCCTTAGGCCTTCATCGGTATAAGCAGACAACTAACATGTACAAGAAGATTATACAATTACATAGATTACTTATCTTCAAAGAGGCAAGGTCCCTATGCACAGCTGTTAGCTTTTATCTCAAAATACTATTTTAATTTACTTTATTTTACTGCCCTATATTTTCTTAGTTAACTTCCTTAGACCATAACAGAGATGTTCCTGAAAATAATTGCCATTTAGGCAAAGAGGTTTAGTCTACCTGTCTCAACTATGTATGTTTTGTGGCTGTGTTTGCAAATAATAGCATATATCAGGTTCTAAGAAACATAAATGATCCTTTATTACAAAAATGCCCCTTAGGGAAAGGATGTTTTTGATGTTTTTCTGTAACATGAAGAGACAAGTTTTGGATACAGATCATCCATAAAGGGGCCGTATCCCTATGGTTATGGCTAGAGCTGCAGAGTTGGCTCTTTACCAGGACGTCCCAAGGGTTCCTGTCATGTTTGTATGATACCAAAAGAGGATCTGATAACAGAAGATGAGTAGTGAAATCTTAGTAAAGGAAAGGTAGGCAGTTTTAAGGATATGGAGCACTGCAAAATGTTGTGGGCGATAGTGAGAACAAATCTATCAGAATAAGGGTGGACTGTGGGGTAAGAGACACAGTGCGGGTGATAGGGAGGACTCGGAGATCAAACTGAAAGTCCGATTCAGGGACAATGAGAGAAATCCAACTTAAGATGGGCTTGACAAAGTCATCATCCTGGGATGTCAGGGGCTTAAGAGCTATGAAAATAGGACATATTTCCAACAGTATTGGGGAGTGGGATGAGGTATAGAGATGGTAAGAATGGCCATAGTTCGGTTTGTAAAAAAAAACAGAGGGATGAAGAGAAACAACAATATCCAGGAAGGTAAATGATGAGGTGAAATGGAGAAGTAAAACGAATCCACAAAGTCCAAGAACTTGACCAGATCGTGTATCAAAATATCTGAAACTCCAAACCCATCATCAATGTACTAGTAACACCTCAGAGGAAGATGATCCTTGAAGGAAGAAAGGATGTGGTGATCTAAGAACCTCATGAATAGACAAAACATAACTGGGGCTCATCTTAGTTCCCATGGACACCCTACTAGATTTATCTAAGAATTGACAGTTGAATTAAAAAAACCTAAGGGTCAAGATCATTTCTGTCAAGCAAAGGACAGAAGTTAGGATCAAGGGATGGCTTCTCTGATTAAGGAAGAACTGAAAAGCAAGGAGACTGTCTTTGTTCAGTATCAAGGTTTAGAGGGAATTCACATCAAGAACAAAGGTAATAGTAAAGGTACAAGATTTGAATCTGCGTCTTAGCATGCAGGTTTTTTTAACCCATATATGCTTGGCCACCTATCCAGAAGTGTTTGGAGACTCCTGTCGTGTCACCTCAAGCAACTTAACTCACGTGCAAGGCACCATTTCTCACCTTTCCAGAGTATGAACCCTGGTACCTTCTTCTACCAGCGGCTGGGTCAACCGCAGGGGTATCTTTTATTTCAACCATGAGTACAATTCACACTGCTTCCAGAGGGAGTCAACATCAAGAACAAAGAAACAGTGTATCTTACCAGAGAAAGGAGAGAAGATAGAGAAAATGTTAAGGTCGTAATTAGTGTCTTTCATGTATGAGGGAAGATCCTTGATGATGGTCTATAAGATGCTGTCAAGGTATTCTAAAATATCTTCAGTCAGGTTAGGAGCATGCACAAGATTATAATGTCAAAGAAATAGTAGAACATGGTACTACGTTGGGTGAAAGCAGGAAGAGCATCCTCAGCAGAAAAGAACACAGCACATCCAATCAATGCAAGGCAGGAACAGTCAGTAGACAAACACTTTGGTGGTTGCTGGACTGAGCGGCAGAGCAAATATGGGAATATTCTGACTGCAGTGACGTTTAGGCAATTATTTTCATGAGAACCACCATTACTAGTTGGCATTACCATTGGTTACATAATGAGTAAATGTCGCATACTCAATAATGGCATTAACCCTTAATTACGATCATCATCATCGACTGCCGTCTCCGCAATGAAGGTTGGCTACCATGGAGCGCCATTCTGCTCTGTCTCTTGCTTTGATGGTGCAGGTTGTCATAGGCTGATTTGTCCATCTTTTGATGTTACTCGTCCATGTTAATCTTGGTCTGCCTCTGGCTCTTTTACCTTGTATTTTCCCCTCCAGGATTACTTTTAGTAGGCTGTTGTGTCTTTTAACATGGTCCAAAAATTACATTTGTCTTGTTTGAATTGTGCTTAGTAGTTCTCTTTTTATTTTTAGTTGTTTTAAGACTTCACCGTTTGTTTTCTTTTCCTTCCATCCAATTTTACCTATTCTTCTATATATCCACATTTCAAAGGCTTCAATTCTCTGTTCTGTTTTCTTGTCTAATGTCCATGTTTCTGCACCATATAGGAATATTGAGAAGATGTAACATTTTGCTATTCTTAGTTTCAGCCCTGGTGTTATTTGTTTTGATGTTAGTATGTTCTTCATGACATTCAAATTACTTTTTACCATTCCTATTCTTTTGTTTATTTCAGTTGTACATTTTCCATTACTGGTTATAGTATGTCCAAGGTAGTTGTAGTTCTGAACTGTCTCCAGGTCTATTCCTTCAATTTTGATATCCACTTGTGGGTTTTGAGTATTTTCTTTGTTTATGATCATAGTTTTAGTCTTTTTGATATTCATATCTAGTCCATATTTTGTGCTTGTCGTGTTTATTTCATTAAGTAATTGTTGTAGGTCTTTAGGATTTTCTGCTAGTAGTATAGTATCGTCAGCATATCTTAGGTTATTGATTATCTTTCCATTAATTTGTAGGCCTGGCATCTCTTTGATGTTTTTAAAGATTTGCTCAGTGTATAGATTGAACAAGCTTGGTGATAGGATGCATCCTTGTCTTACTCCTCTTTTTATATCAATGGGTGTAGAGTTCTCTTTGTTATATTTTATTATTGCTGTTTGCTCCCAGTATAGATTACATATTAGTCGTATGCCCATGTCATCTAGATGTATCTCCTTTAGGCATTCTATAAGTTGTTTGTGGTGTACTCTATCAAAAGCTTTGATGTAGTCTGTGATGCAGGCATTTATTGGTTTGTTTACTTCTGTGTATTTTTCGATTAATGCTCTCATGCAGAATATGGCTTCTTTTGTCCCACTATTTTTCCTAAAAAAAAAAAAATTGCTGCTCATCTAATTCAGTATTGATTTTATTCTGAATCCTTCCTTGTATAACTTTTAGCAAGATTTTTGTAACATGGCTCATTAGGCTTATCGGTCTAAAGTCACTGCATTCAACTGCACCATTCTTTTTAGGCAATGCAATGAAAGTCGATGTTTTTAGTTCATTTGGTATGTATCTTGTATGGTATATGTCACTGCATATGTCTATAATCACTTCAATGCCAAAATCTTCTAGTGCCTGTATCATCTCTATCTGTATGCTGTCAGGTCCTGCTGCTTTTCCCTTTTTCATTGTTTTTATAGCTTTTTTCACCTTAGATTAAAAAATTTTATAGCCTGATAATATGATTTATTCTTCTTTGTGTCGTGTGTTCGCGGTTCGATAGTCAAGCACATGTTTCGACAAAAAATGGCGCCACCGGGTATGTTCAACCCGAATATAAAGTCTATGTCAGTGGATGGGGCGGGTGAATCAGTAATGATCAACGACCCATAAAGCGAAAACAGCAAAGTGTGTGGTACACATGAGGCATATTCAGAACATGAAAGACGAATATGGCAGACCACCGTGAAAGAGATTGGAGCCTCATCATGTAACACTCCAAAGAAAGCCATGGAGAAATTCTAACTATTGTTTTAAGAACTAATTAAAAAAAGCTACATGGAATGTTAGGACCTTATACCAACAAGGAAAATTAGAAAATCTAATGGTAGAAGCAGAGCAATTAAACATAGATATCTCAGGCATATCCGAAACAAGATTGAAGGAAAGTGGATACATACAAGATGATAAATATACATTTATATATTCAGGTAACACAACATAACATCAAAGAGGCGTAGACATTCTAAAAAAACGAGAGCTACAAAAATATATAAATACCCACTGGACATACAATGATAGGATTATACTATTAAAAATGAAGGCAAAACCATTTGACATAGCAATAATACAGACATACGCACCTACTCAAGACTGTATAGACGAACAAATAGAGGCATACTATGAAGATCTAAACACAGTTATAAAGCAAGTGAAATCAGACACCTTGATTATAATGGGTGACATGAACGCTAAAGTAGGAAAAGGTAAATATAAGACTATTATAGGAAATCATAGTTTAAGAAAAAGGAATAACAGAGGAGAAAGATTAATACAATTTTGTGAAGAAAACAGACTGATAATATGCAACACCTTCTTTGAGCAAGAGAAAAGAAATTGTACACATGGAAAAGCCCTGGAGACAGGAAGAGGAATCAAATAGATTACATAATGATAAAACACAGATTCCGGAACAGCGCCAATAAAGCCAAAACCTACCCAGGAGCAGATATTATTTCAGATCACAATCCTGTAATGATAAAAATGAAAATCAAATTAAAGAGAAACAAAACAAAAAACTAATTCAGCAACACCAATAGATATAACAGCGTTAAACCAGAAAGATGTAAAAGAAACTTATACTGTACAAGTAAAGAACACATATCAGAAGCTGCTAGAAGAGGGGATTGAGCAGTACAGAAGAGAAAGGTAAAGTAAGAGACTTGAACCGACGTCTTAGCATGCGAGTTTCCACCCAAATGTGCTCGGCCGCCTATCCAGAAATGTTCTGAAATTTCTGTATAGTGTCGCCTCAAGCATTGAAACTCAGATGCGAGGCGACATTCCTCACCTTCCCAGGTAAATACCCTGGTACCCATTTCTGCCAACGGCTGGGTCGACCGTGGGGGTATTTTTTTTTCCCCAACCACGAGTGCAATTCACACTGGTCCCGGCGGGAATCAAACACAGGTTGTCCGAACGTCGGTAGTCCAGTCGGGCGGTTTTCCCAACTAGGCTACCGAGGCCCCCAACAGAACAGAAATTCCTGAGGAAAAAGTCACAACAAAATGGCAATGCATAAAAAAACAGCATGCAAGAATCCTGCAACACCTTGCCCAAAAAGGAATGTAACAAAAATGGATAACTGACAAAATCTTAGAAAAAATGGAAGAAAGAAGACAAGCGAAAAACACTGCCAGATACAAGGATATTGACAATGAAATACGTAGAATGTGCAAAAGGGCAAAAGAAGACTGGCTTAACCAAAGATGTCTAGAAGTCGAAACTATGGAAAGTAAACAAAACTTAAGAGAGATGCACACAGAAATAAAGAGAATGACTAATAAAGACAAAAAAGCTGCAGGAAACGGATGTATTGCAAACAAAAAGGGAAGAATGCTAACAGACAACAAAGATATAATAGATAGATAGCATGAATATATAACAGAATTATCTCATGACGAAAGGGACAAAAAGCCAGATATAAAATGTACATACAACTATAAAATCCTGAAATCTGAAGTAGAAAAAGCTATAAAAACAATGAAAAAGGGAAAGGCAGCAGGACCTGACAATATACAGATGATACAGGCTCTAGAAAATTTTGGCATCGAAGTGATCACAGACATATGCAATGATATATACCATACAGGATACATATCAAACGAACTAAAAACATTAACTTTCATTGCATTGCCTAAAAAGAATGGTGCAGTTGAATGCAGTGATTTCAGAACAATAATCCTAATGAGCCAGGTAACAAAAATTTTACTAAAAGTTATACAAGGAAGGATTCAGAATAAAATCAATACTGAATTAGATGAGCAACAATTTGGATACAGGAAAAACAGTGGCACAAAAGAAGCCATATTTAGCATGAGAACATTGATTGAAAAGTACATAGAAGTAAACAAACCTATATATGCCTGCTTCATAGACTACACCAAAGCTTTCGATACCATAACCAACTTATAGACTGCCTAAAGGATATAAATCTAGACGACACAGACATACGACTAATATGTAATTTGTACTGGGAGCAAACAGCAATAATAAAATATAACAAGGAGAGCTCTACACCCATGGACATAAAAAGAGGAGTAAGACAAGGATGCATCTTATCACCAAGCTTGTGCAATCTATACACTGAGCAAATCTTTAAAAACATCTCAGAGATGCCAGGCCTAAACATTAATGGAAAGATAATCAATAACCTAAGATATGTTGATGATACTGTTCTACTTGCAGAAAATCCTAAAGACCTACAACAATTGCTTAATGTGATAAACATAAGCAAAAAATCTGGACTAGATATGAATATCAAAAAGACTAAAACTATGATCATAAACAAAGAAAATTCTCAACCCTACCATTAAATATCACAGTTGAGGGAATACATCTGGAGACAGTCCAGAGCTACAACTACCAGGGACATACTATAACCAATGATGGAAAATGTAAAATTGAAATAAACAAAAGAATAGGTATGGCAAAAAGTAATTTTAATGCCATGAAAAATATACTAACAACAAAACAAATATCAGCAGGGCTGAAACTAAGAATGGAAAAATGTTTCATCTTCTCAATATTCCTGTATAGTGCAGAAACATGGACAAGAAAGCAGAACAGAAAATTGAAGCCTTTGAAATATGGATCTATAGAAGAATAGGTAGAATTGGATGGAAAGAGAAGAAAATAAACAAAGTTTTAAAACAGCTGAAAATAAAAAGAGAACTACTAAATACAATTAAGACAAGACAAATGAAATTTTTGGGGCATGTTAAAAGACACAACATCCTACTAAAAGTAATATTGGAAGGGAAAATACAAGGTAAAAGAGGCAGAGGCAGACCAAGACTAACATGGATGAGTAACATCAAAAGATGGACAAGTCAATCTATGACAGCCTGCACCATCAAAGCAAGAAACAGAGTAGAATGGCGATCTATGGTAGCCAACCCTCGTTGCGGAGAAGGCACTCGATGATGATAGCCTGATGTACACTTTATAACTGTTTTTTTTGTCCCTTTGATCATGAAATAGTTCTGTTATATATTCCTGCCATCTATCAATAATATCTTTATTGTTCGTTAGCATTTTTCCTTTTTTGTCTTCAATGCATCCACCTTCTGTGGCTTTTTTATTTTTAATAATACTAATTACAATATCTATCTGTAACTCTCCCAGTTATGACACCATAGTAAAAATTACTACCATTTAAATGTAACATTAGCTGCTCAAAAAATAGTAAATTCTCTGATTTCTTGACACAGCCTCATATGTTCACACTAGGTAAAACACAGGGACTCAAATTTCCCAGTTCAGGTTGATTTATGACCTCAGTTTCACCTCATGGACCTGATTTGTTACAATGTCTACTGGTAGTATGTTTGGTGACCACATGGCATTATTCACTGTGTTTCTTGAGTCACAAAGGATTGTTTGATGTCTGTCAATGACCAAGAAAATTTAACTTGCCACATCAAATATTTAAAAAAAATGAAAAATGACCAATTACTTGAAAATTTGCAGGCTCTTTCTACATTTAACGATGCACCTTAGATCTTAAAAAAAAAAATCTGACAACAATATAAACAAATTCAACACTCAGGGGTCACCAGAAGTGGTATTTAGGAAGGTACACTGAGGAGGGTAATATTTTAACATAGAAAAAAAAGTCAAATTTGGAAGAATTTGTGTTTTGATATGGTAAATTTTACTATAGTATTGTAATCTTGCGTAAATGACACAACAAGAATTACCTGCAATATCTATATTTTGCAGATGATCAATCGTCATTGAGTGCCGTCTTCGCATCGAAGGTTGGCTACCATGGAGCGCCATTCCACTCTGTCTCTTGCTTTGATGGTGCAGGTTGTCATAGGCTGTCTTGTCCATTTTTTTATGTTACTCTTCCATGTTAGTCTTGGTCTGCCTCTGCCTCTATTACCCTGTATTTTCCCTTCGAATATTACTTTTAGTAGACTGTTGTGTCTTTTTACATGCCCCAAAAATTTCATTTGTCTTGTTCTAATTGTGTTTAGTAGTTCTCTTTTCATTTTTTTTTATTTTAACACTTCATCATTTGTTCTCTTTTCTTTCCATCCAATTCTACATATTCTTCTATAAATCCACATTTCAAGGGCTTCAATTTTCTGTTCTGTTTTCTTGTCTAATGGCCATGTTTTTGCACCAAACAGGAATATTGAGAAGAAGTAACATTTTGCTATTCTTAGTTTTAGCCCTGTTGTTATTTATTTTGATGTTAATATACTTTTCATTGCATTAAAATTACTTTTTGCCATTCCAATTCTTTTGTTTAAAAAGGCCAGTGAAGAAATTCTCAAAGAGGCCAACACAAATAGGGGACTCTTAAAAATTATCAGAAAGAAACAATCAACATTTTTTGGGCACATCATGAGAAAAGAAAAGTTGGAATACTTGGTTACAACTGGCAAAATAAAAGGAAAGAGAGATCGCAGACAACAAAGACAGAAAATACTGGATAGCTTGGTGGTCATGGCATGGAAAACAGTCAACAACAGAACTGACACGATGCTCTGTGGACATGATGATGATTCTTTTGTTTATTTCAGTTGTACATTTTCCATCACTGGCTATAGTATGTCCAGGTAGTTGTAGCTCTGAACTGTCTCAAAATGTATTCCTTCAACTTTTATATCCACTTGTAGGTTTTGTTGAATATTATCTCTCTCTCTCTCTCTGCGATCAGGACTCAATCAGAGTAAGGATTCCAGACTCTCACATGAAGTCAGCTGTCAGGCTAAGTGTGTTGATCGCCCCCACAGACAGAACATCACAAGTAGAGTTCGCCAGATCCACTCTGATTGTATATGATCATATGTCATACTGGTTGGTGTAGGTGATCATGTCCTTCCACAATCTTCTATCTACAGTGCATCATATCAATTCTGTTGTTGACAGTTTTCCATGCCATGACACCAAGCTATCCAGTATTTTCTCTCTTTGTCATCCATGATCTCTCTTTCCTTTTATTTTACCAGTTGTAACCAAGTATTCCAACTTTCTTTATGTGCACAAAACATGTTGATTGTTTCTTTCTGATGTTTTTTAGGTGTTCTCTTTTTGTGTTGGCCTCTTTGAGAATTTCTTCATTGGTCTTTTTACCTGTCCATGGAACTTTCAAAATTCTTCTGAGAAATCCCATCTCTGTGGCCTCTAATTGTATTTTCATTTGTTTGTCTACTGTCCATGATTCGCTTCTATAGGTCACAATTGATTCTATATAGCACCGATGAACTCTCTTTTTCACTTCTATTAACATAGATCTGTTGCATAAGAGTCTTTTCATTTGTTTGTTTACTGTCCATGATTCGCTTCCATAGGTCAGAATTGGTTCTATATAGCACCGATGAACTCTCTTTTTCACTTCTATTGACATAGATTTGTTGCATAAGATATTTTTCATTTTCTGAAATGCTATTTTGGCCTGAGTGGGAATCAGAGGGATTATATCTCATTCGTCAAGCATTGGAAAGAGTAGACCACTATATATCATCATCAAGTACCAAGTCTGCTGGCATAGGTGATCATGTTTCTCCACAACTCTCGATCTCGACAACTATTTATCGTTTCTATTGTTGACCTTCTGCCAAGCCATTCTCTTATGCTGTCTGGTATCTTTTCTCTTTGCTTCCCTCTATCTCTCCGTCCCTCAATTTTCCCAGTTGTTACAATATATTCCAGCTGTTCCTTTCTCATTACATGACTAAAAAAGAATGATTGTCTCTACCTAATATTGGATATTAGCTCTCTTTTTGCTTTGGCCTCATCCAGAATGTTTTTATTACTCTTCTTCCATGGTATTTTCAACATTCGTCTGTAAAACCACATTTCTACAGCCTTCAGTGATTATCTTGTCTGTTGTCCTATTGTCCATGATTCACATCCATATTTTTAGACTGGCTCTACATATCTTTTAAGAACTCTTTTTCTAGTTTCTATTGTCAAAAATAGATTGCACAGTATCTTCCTCATTTTTTCGAAAGCTGCTTCTGCTTGAGCTATAATACATCTCACCTGTCTCACCACTCTATATATATATATCTTGGTATAGTTTGTTCAGAAATTTGTGCCTACACAGTTTTTTTTATTATCTCGCAAACTGTTTGATGAATTTCTGTAATTCTTTTTTGTGAAATCTTATTTTTTCACCGACCTACAGTCTGATTTATACCCTACTGTCATGCATTTAGGAAATATTTTTTCTTATTTGATGTATATAAAAATATGGTTTTCATACTTATCGTAAATTTTAGGATTTTACAATACCCACATTTATTGTAATTAACTCACCATTTAAAAAGGCAAATTTCACGTGCTCTCCACACAATTTTAGCACCGTTTCACACTCGTAAGTTGTAAGACGCATGCCACTCCGTGGTTTTTTTGATCATTTCATTTCCGGTTTCTTGTTAAATTGGTCCAGAGGCATATTTTGACAAAATATTTACTATTAATGTATATCCCTTTATATGTGATAATTTGTAAGCTGTTTTGAAGTGACTACTTGATTTTTAAAACCATGAAGAGTTTAAAGTGTAAATTCATCACTATGCAAAAGGTAACTGTGTTATTGTACAAGCACTTTTGCAAGGAATCTAAAAGGGGTCAGTTATATTACGATATCTAAAACTCAGAAAACAGAACACAGGCAGCTCTAAATGTAGATAGGAAGTCTTTCAATGGATAGGACAGAACATTGACTCTGCAGAGGTGACGGTCAAGCAAGGAAAAAAAATTAAAGTTGATGATTTTGACAAAGATGTTATTAGACGTGAAATTTTGAAAATGCTTGAATCAAATCAACTTGTTACACTGTGCAAACTAAAGTTCGACTGCAGTTAGAATGTGTTATTGAAATCTCAAAAACGACTCTGGAAGATCATAAGAGGCGTTGGTTTCACTTTTCAAAAATCTGCCAGTGGTAGAAATATTGTTTGTGAAAAACCACACCTGAATGCTACCCGAAGCAAATACCTGAGACAGATCCATGAGCGACGAATGGAAGGCTACGATATAGTATATTTGGATGAAACGTGGGTCAATGCTCATCATACATATGAGAAAGAATGGCAATCAGTTGACAGAGAAAATAAAAGAAGCTTTTTCAGCAGCAAAGGACAACACATTATATTGGTACACGCTGGCAGTAGAGAGAATGGTATTGTTAATGACACACAACTTATTTTTCAATCAAAGTCTACAGACAATAGGGACTACCACACTGAAATAAATGGACAAATTTTCAGAGACTGGATAGAGAACACTCTACTCCCCTTTCTGGATAAACCTTCATGTCTAGTAATGGACAATGCATCCTATCATAATGCGGTAACACTGGAGGACAAAGTTCCTAATTCATCAAGCACAAAAGATCAAATCATCACATGGCTTAGAAAAGAAAATGTTTCCTTTCAAAACACCCAGTTAAAACCAGAGTTGTTGCAACTTGTTAGACAAACTAAGAAGACAAAGTTATATCAAATTGATAAATAATTGCAAAGTATGGCCCCACATCTCTTCGCCTCCCACCTTATCATTCGCACCTTAACCCAATAGAACTTGTGTGGGCAAAAGTCAAAGGGCAAATTGCTGCGCAGAATACGACGTTTAAAATTTGTGATGTTAAATTTGACGCGTAACGCCCTATCAACGATAGACATTGAATACTGGAGAAAATGTGACGACCATGTGCTCAGAGAAGAGGAACAATACTGGCAACGAGATGAATTGCAGTTTGTCCAACCGATAAAAGTTGTTAATCTCTTAGAGACTTCTGATTCAGAATGACATATGTATGACATATGCACAATTTTGTCTCTTACTATTTGCTGACTATGTGTATTTGATGTTCTGGTTGTTCCATATATTTTTGTTAATGACACGCCTGCTATTTGACGAATATGTGTGTTTGATACTTTGGTCAAAGTTTACCTATCTCTATAACAAAGACATAAAATCAAATGAAAAATTTTCTCTTCTTCAATGTGATGCGGATACACCTTTGGCTTGCATTGTTAGAAAATTGACATAATTTACAGTAAAATCTAATGTTTATAGCACGCGGTTTGATATTTCCCTAAAATTATATTTTAAAAAAACAATTTGTTCAAAATTCTGACTACCTTTGCACTTAAATGTTATCAAATCTGAAGGTCGGTGAAAAAATAAGATTGCATGAAAAAGAATTACAGAAATTCATCAAACAGTTTCTGAGATAATTGATCAACTCTGTGGGTGTGAATTTGTGAACGAAGTCTAGTAATATAGATCAAGCCATAGATTTTAGAAGCAGTGATTTCTGTAAATGTGCCATTTTGGCACACAAGGTTTCTGTTTTTGAGATTGTGATTCTGCCCTATGTGCCGTCTTTGGCTTGAAAGGACAATAGATAGATAGGTAAAATATAGAAAGGTGAAACAAAGAAAGAGATCAGAACCAGGACAAGAAAGACAACCAGCAAATTTTAAAAACCTGGACAAAATATGGAAATAAAAAAAACTAAGTAAGAAAACTAAACTTAAAATATTCAAGTGTGTTATCAACCCATACCTATGTATGTGAAAGCTGAAAAACAAAAAACAGAAATTGAGAAAAAACTGAATGCTTTTGAAGACAGAACCCTAAGAATACTCTGTGTACAATAGAATGAATTCAAGACTAACATAGAGATAAGAGAGATGGCTATGCAATCAATAATCTCATATATCATTAAGAAGAGAAGATGGACATATGTCAGACAGATATTGAGAAGAAACAAGAGAATTTCAAAACAGGCTCTTCTATGGGAAACATCAGGACACAGAAAAAGAGGAAGATCTAGAGAGACACCAAGAAGAACACTTATAAGTGAAACAAATTTAGCAGGCATAGACTCATTAGATAAGATCAAATGTCTTGCCTAGAATAGAGATGGATGGCAAAAACACTACAAGCCCTATGCAATGCCTGAAGGATCAAGATCGTGATTAATAGTTGTGCCTGTTTGTTTTGTTTAGTTTGCTGATGAAGACTTTGGTCAAAATGCTCCATTTATTCATTTTTTTTTACTTTAAAGCTGCAACTTAGACAGTTATATTATTATTTTTGCTTACTGATTCAGCTTTACTAACATGTTTGTGTGATTAAACATTATATTGTTATAATGGTTATTCCTTTGTTAAGAAAATAAATTGTCTGATGGTTCATAATCTGTGGAATTTAAATGCATAAATATATTTAAAAATTAATGAAATGGGGAATATTTGTAAAACTTCATGAAGTGAGACCACATTTGTAAATTTTAAAACATATTAGTTTCACTAATACTCACAGAAACAAATGGTCTTCTGTTGCCAAAGAAAATCAGAAAGAATGCTATGTAGATTCCAATTAGAGATAATGAGGTAATAACCAGAGACCACTTAAAGCCATTGTGGGGAAACCTAGTAGAGTACCATACCACAAACACAATCATGCCTGTAGTGCCAAGTATTCCTGTGAAAGAATTTAATTCATAAACTACTCTGTAGTTCACATTTTACATTCCTATATGTGGTCTTTTAAGGTTTCTAATATGTACAACAAATACTATAAAATTAAACTCATTAACATCAACTTCATATTGCACATAAATACATGTACAGGTAAAATTAGGCTAATTAGCTATAATATGTACATGGAGACAATATTTAATTATTAATAAATATATTATTGGTGCTCAGTTCCACTGTTACTGAGTAAACATACAAAATTACCAAAACAAAAAAAACTGCAGTAATGGACAAAAACCCAACAGTAACAATTAATTTGTTCATTATTACCTGTGATGAATACACATAACTCTAGTACTCTTGAATAGTAAGATACTCTGTCTGCTCTTTTACAGTTTTCATATACAGCTACTGCTAAAGAAATCATGTGACCAGCCAGATGAAAACTGAAGGCTATTTGTGCCACAAGGATTCCTGGAAAATATTTGTCTATATTTATATACAAAGTCAAACTGGATAGAAATATCTGTTAATATTCTTTTAATTGCTAAATGATGACAATGATAGCAATAACAAATGGTAAATGATAACTACTTTTAATGACTATAAATACTAATTCAACATATTTATTACTTTTTAAAGATAAGATATATATATATATATATATATATATATATATATATATATATATATATATATATATATATATAATATTTATGATTTTTTATGGTAAGCCATATTGCTTCAGAGTTTTCCACAAAGAATCACTATGAATGCTGTAGAATGCTTTTCATGAAAACATAGTTTGGTTTGGTTTGGTTATGGAAGGCCCCGGTATCACTGCAAACGAATTAAAATCCATAATTGCTCAACCGCCCATGCCAGTGGATTCATCCGAATTACTATCTCATCTCCCAAACAAAGAAAGGTAGCTGTAGTCCCCATCATAGCAGTCTCAGCACATGCCAAAAGACATAAGGTGAAACTGCACAGAAAGTGAACACAGCCAACTGTTCCCTGTCATACGATATCATCACTCATCGTAAACAATTGGAATATCGAAACATGATCAAAATGGATGAGACACACAGCTGTGTGCACAGAGCACCTAACTCAGTAGCTGCTGCAACAAGCCGGACCTGGAATATGAGGAAACTGCAACAAGGAACACCTTCATACATAGCCTTCAATGGTTCCTGCCGCCTATCCACTATATTAACCAGAAGTTCACATCCTCCTGAAAATGGTGATTGTTATATTTTTTTTAATGTATAGCTCTTGATGTTGTTAAGACATCATTTTTTACTCCAAATCCAAACATATAAAACACAGTTGGTCGTCAATTATCCCTTTCGCACATCAAACAACAGACTGTAAGATTAGCGTATGGCCAGTCTTGGGATATACGATGAGCCATTATGATGATGTAGCACACACAACAATGGCAGCGCCCTTAGGTTCCTGATTACTCTAGTGAATGCAGCCTACAACGAACGAAACACTGTGCAAATTCCCTAAAGAGATAAAACTGCGGCTGACTTGACAAAGCAGTTCACATTAATGAGTTGTAACATGTAAATAACTTGCGTCAAGCAATTCCAACAAAAGTCATGAACAGCACTCAATGTGACGTAAAGCGCAGATCAACTCTAGAGAAGGTGGTAGGTCGCATTCACAACACTTGATTTGTCAAAAAGGAATATTACTGTGCGTACTACTCCGCTTCATCGGCGCAAATGTGTTAAGTAGATCATCATTTTGACTGCAGAAAAGTGCAATGGAAAGCTGAAATTAATCAGACCCCAAATGCACTTTCTGCAGAAATCGAGTGAACTAGTTCCACCATCTTGGGAACGGAAGTCCTCATGAATATATAATACTATGTTAAATATTTAACTGTATATGAAGTACCTGTATTACATGCTGAACCCAAAGGCAAACAGGGTGCATTCCACAAGCCAGCATAGAGGTCATGGGGCACATCATTTGGATCCTCATCATTTTTTTTATATTTAAAACATATCCAATATGGAGAAGAGAAGCAGTAATGAACAAAATAAATGAACAGAATAGTCCAAGCAATCCTAGTTTATACACTTTTGATTGAGCATTGAATAGTAATTCACTAGGGTACTGTCTGGGCTCTGGCATCATGCAAATATTCTGATCTGAAAAATACAGACATACATAATTTTATTACAAGAACAATGCTAAGGAATAGCGTTTAACATTTTTATCTTACATAGGTGTAATAGTCTTTTAGATTGTATGTACTCTGCAGACTGTGCTCTATGTGATGAGATGATGACCCTGTTAGCTGTGAACTTGTTGCTCTTGACATAACCTCATATGCAAAGGTTGCTGTATTCCTCAGTTGTGTTGCTTTGTATAGAGTGCAATCCTTATGGCAGGAAGTCTTGGAACGAGCTGGCATCACAGATCTAATAAATTGAGACAGTGTGGTAATAAGTGCTCAACTGTTTCCAAATGACTATGGTTATGGAAGGCCTCGGTATCACTCCAAATGTATTAAAATTCATTATTTGATTATTGCTCAACCACCCATGTCAGCGGAATCATCCGAATTAATATCTCATCTCCCAAACAAAGAAAGGTTAGCTGCAGTCCCCATCATAGCAACCTCAGCACATATAACAAAAAACATAAGGCAAAACCGTACAACAAAATTAACACAGTCATCTCAGTCTGTTCCCCGACCGATATAACTTATTTATAAGTAACCAGCTATTTAAATGTCTAACTAACGATATTTAGATATTAAACTAAACTAAAATCTTTTAAATTTAAATTAATACAGATATTCCTAACCGGCAGGAAGTAGCGATAACCTTGTAAAGGTGTACAATTCCACACCCCCACCGATAACGCTATAAAGATATTTCAAATATGTTGATATTTTTCCCCCACCGTTGTCTTTTGGCCATACGAACAGGATCTGTTGTCCTGTGACAATGAGATGAGGCCAGGCACGCTCCATTCGCCCTTAGACTATGTTTTTTTTAGTTTATATCACATCACAATTTCTATTTTTAAAAATGTAGCAAAGACTAACAGAAAACTACATTTTTCATGAGACAGGCATTTCTTTTTTAAGAAATGATATTAATGATAACTGATAACTCAACTGATTTGTTAGCCTTGGGCCACGGCCAAGGAACACGAAACCCGAAACAACATCAACAACAAAGTACAAAGTAAAGTAAAAGTACAAAGCTTGGTTTTGTACTTTGTGTAGGTCTGATCCGTTCATCCGCAGTCTATGCATTTTAGGTTATTATTGAGGCATTGTTGTATTTAAATTTGTAGCTTCAACTACTTTACTACTTTACTTTTAATGAATTGTAATGTTAGAAAAATCACCTCACCCTGAACAGGGAATATTTTTCATTTTAAAATGAGAGCTCTCTTTTATGGAAGATAATATGATTATGCTTTTGAAATTAAATTATTATCAATCAAGTGCCACGGCTACTTTTTGCACGTAACCAGTAACCACATTTCGCCACCATAGAGATAGATATTCACCTGCTGTTCACAGAATTTTACCAAACCATTTTCTTAAACGATCTTGATATATCTTCTCTCTGTTTCCATCTATTCCTTCTTGTATCACGTTTTACACTTGCTACTACAAATAGAAAGATGATAGCAACGTGTGACAGGGACGGAACAAGGGATAGATGGCAGGGTCGATGGAGAAGACAGGATGATAAACGAAAAGGTAATGAAAAACAAGGGAGTGTGTCCTTTCACGAAGGGTGGAGAGGGCAACGATATAAAGGTACAGACAAGGTGGTGAGAAACAAATGGGAAAAACCTTTAGAGCTGACAGCAGAGAGAAAGGAGGAATTGTTAAAACAGATACAGACAAACCAGGAAGATGAGCAGGTAATACAGAAGTTGATAATAAAAAAAAACCATGACATATTCGCATTGACGGATTTCGAGTTAGGTAGAACACAAAAGGTGAAATTGGATATAGACACATGTGCAGCAGAACCAACAAAGATCAGGTCGTACAGGACACCACTGAAAGATAGGGAAGTAGTGGAGAAGGCAGTAGAAGAGATGCTCAGAGCAATACAATTTCACTAACAACGTCACAGTGGTCATCACCAGTAGTGATAGTACAAAAGAAGGATGGATCGAAAAGATTTTGTTGTTATTACCGAGCGCTAAATAAAGTAACGAAAGATATTAGTTACCAGATGCCGAGAGTCGATGATATTATGGCGTTGTTTTGAGGCATGGACCATTTTACGACGATAGATCGTAAGTCTGGCTGCTATTGAACAATAGAAGTAAAAGAGATCATCAAACAGAAATTAGCGTTTAAAACATATACAGGGACCTTCACATGGAACGTTATGTCATTCGGGTTAAAGGGTTCACCAGCAACTAATATGGATTTTATGAATTAGGTATACAAGGGCTAGAGACGTGTGCGCAGGCATATGTTGATGACATAATAATTTTTACGAAGGGGTCGAAAGAACAGCGTCTCCAGCATATCATACAGGTATTTAACAGGCTCAGACAACATAATTGAGTTATTGAGTTAGGCCCTATTTGCGGGTCATCATCATTGCACTCCGAACATGTCCATAGGTGCTCAGATCCCCTCCTCAGCAATTCCCTCAGTGTCCAGCGACTGACGACTCCAGTTCTATGTTGGTTGATAAGTCTTCTTACACGGCCACCAAGTTTCTCATTTCTGGCCGTGCCCATCTTAACTCCCATTTCCATCATCCGAAGAAGTGACGTGGATCTGTGTTTGTCGAAGTCCTGTGCTCTTCCAACATCTCGAAGGGCATTGATGATGTCCGCCTGATCCATTGGTTGCCCGTCCTCAACGACAGCGCAGCTAGCCAACCTGTCCGCTCTCTCATTTCCCCGTACTCCCGCATGTCCAGGGACATAGACAAAGGTGACCTTACGTATTTTGGATTTCTGCAACCACTCTACCCATTGCATGCGTACATAGCCCGCCTCCACTTTTTTTTATCATGCTCATCGAATCACTCAGTATACATGCGTGGATGTAGTCTTGTGACTCTAACCATTTGAATGCCTTGGTCACTGCCATCACCTCCATTGTCATGCTACTCGTGGTCATGGCGTATGCACCACTGTCTTCCTTGGCTATTCTGCCTGCTGAGCGTGCTGTAAATGCCCATGCACTTCTTTCGTGTCGTCTTACAGATCCGTCTGTATAGATGACTGCATCTTTCTCATCGGTATTATCGCAGATGAGACCGTTGACCTCAGCATTAACCACGACCGGGTTCTGTTCCCTACTTTTCCTGTCGAGAGTGACAATACATGAGAAAGTTCCCTTGAATGACGTAGGCACCGGTATCCACTCCTCACCAACGCTGATATTGGTAAGCCCACAGACCTGTTTGATGACATCTTCTGCCCGGCCCACCCATGATCACGGCCCAACAGCTGGATGGGAGGGGAAGAACTATGACTTTTGCTGATGATATTCTGGTATATCGACAGGGAAGAGACAGACGGGGAATCGCCTCCACAATGCAAGGCGAACTCGATCGCATTTCTTCCTGGTGTGGGGTTTCAGGTGTCTTGGTTAATCCTAATAAAGCATCAGTTTCATGGTTCTCCCTTAACAATCATATCGTTAATACAACCACACCGGTAGTACGAATGGGAGCTGATGAGGTGACCAGGGACAAGTTGATGACATACCTCGGAGTTAAGTTTGATCGCAGCCTGTGTTTTCGGGACCACGTCGACCATGTGATAACAAAATCCCGCAAAGGATTAGCCGCCTTGAAGGTCATGGCAGCTGCCAACATCGAGCAGAGGCTACTTATTCTTCTGTTCCAGAGATTAGTCCTCGCACCAATCGAGTATGCCCTGGCCATTCTTACTGTCAGTACGACTCAAATTGATAGGCTGGAGAAAATACAAAATGAAGCCATGCGCATTATCCTGGGATGTACGAGGGACACTCCCTGTGTATCAATGAGGTATCTTCTTGACTTTCCAACCATGGATGACAGAATTAAGATCTGGAGAGCACGAGCATACCTGAAGATTAGTACAGATACAGAGCATCAATTGCACCACGTGCTCAACACAGAGAAAGGTACCAGGCTAAAAAGAGACAACATAATATTAAATTGAAGTTAAACAAATGCCAGTTTCTGAGGAAGGAAGTGAAGTATTTAGGGTTCATTGTGAATAGTAAAGGGATTTTACCGGATAGGGAAAAAGTGCAAACCATCAGAGAAATGGGGCACCAACAAAGGTTAGAGAAGTTCGAAGTTTTCTGGGAATGTGTGGATATTATCGAAGGTTCATACCAGTGTTTGATCTATTGCGGAAACATTAACAACACTGACAAAGAAATTTGTAAAATTTCAGTGGTCACCAAGATGTCAAAAGGCTTTCGAGACACTTAAGGAGGGGTTAGCAGTAATACCCATGTTGGCGCACCCGAACAAAGAGGGGAGGATGCCATTGTATACAGATGCATCAGATGTAGCAATAGGGGCATGTCTAGCAAATGAGCAGACAGAAAAAGATGCGGTATCAGAGGAAGCAAAGATACAGGAATGGCCTATTTATTTTTTTATCACACAAACCAAGTAGAACACATACGAGATGGCCCACAATAGAGAAAGAAGCGTATGCGATACATTATGCGATTCAAAAACTACATTTCTGCATACATGGAAGTAAGTTGATCATAAGAACAGACCACAAGCCACTGAAGGCAATACTGAGGGTTGCTAACTGTCGTCGGAGTCATTCCGCTAGACTGGAGCAAAAAGTCCACGATTTTCCGCCAGATTGTCCAAAAATATTTCCAGAGTTTATAACTTAGGAAACTTACATTAAATTGCTATTTATTTACGTACTATTTTATTATTATTAGTATTATTACGCATCTCCAAACCAAATGGGAGAGTAAATTTAAAGAAAAATTATTATTATTTCGATTTGTAACAGTCACAACTGCAACTATTTTAATACATGTAGAAACTAACCTAATTTGGCAACATAAAATAATTTGAAAGACAAAGAAATTGCAAAGTGTCCAGTTTTCGTGAAGAGGAAAATGCAACGCTGACCGACTGATGCTTCTTTGATTTGCTGTGAGAAAGAAGATCACAATGTTTCGATGCCAATACACATTTACAAAATTTGCATCTAGCTTTGTCAGCACTACCCGGACTTCTAAGATCCAATCTTTAAGGTCCACTTCATTTAGCCCAGTCTTTACGAAATCGTTGCTGATATTGAAGTGTAATATCTTTATGTTGTAATGTGAATGTACGTTGCAGATAGTTAAAGCCAGATGTATAATATGGAATTACCAAATATTGTAACTCTCTTATAGTGGTAGGGCGTTGAACCTAAACAATTTGAAATAAATATGGACTTGATATTCACGAAGAAAGAAACACGTTGCTGAACACTCACACTGACTCTAAACAAATCCTCAGTTTGAAATATGAAACTTGCTAATTAACGTATACATACTTGACTTAACACTATGACTATAAATCCTCAGTTTGAAATATGAAACTTGCTAATTAATGATGACATACTTGACTTAAGACTTTGACTATAAATCCTCAGTTCTCCAACAATTTACTTCCAAAGTAGAAAAGTTTCAGCTTCAAACTAAAAGTCTCTACTACAATACTCTACTAAATTTTCTATTGGTCAGATCGAAAGTGATATAATTACGTGGTACGTACATAATGTAACTTGTAACATAAGCGCTACAGATGCTCTTACTTTGTGTTTTGACCACGATAAGGCTAATTTTAGTCGATTAACGTGATTTTAAAAATCCGTGATTTACCGCTGTCATTCAAAATAAATCCGCTAGAAATTCCGCCAGGCGGATTCATTATTTTTTGGCCGCTGGACGCTGCTCCATTTCCGCTAGATCTAGCGGGAAATCCGCTAAGTTGGCAACCCTGGTCAATCACCAATTAAAAATAGGAAGATAGAGTACATAGAGGGTACGTGAACATGTGTGCAGATTGGCTGTCAAGGCGGCCAAACAAGGAACAGAGAAAGAACAGACGGACTCTTGTACGGAAGTGGGCTAGAGGACATTTTAAATTAACATTATAAATACAGACCGAGTTAGACAGAGCAGAGGTTAGTGAAGACGGGCAAGAAGAGAGTGAGGAGAATAATGGAATAACAATAACAAAAGAACAGTGCAATGATGAAGAGTGGAAGGAAATAATGGAGGAGTTAAGGAGAGGGAAAAGTGGAAAATGGAATAAATTTCATATTGACCAGAATGATGGAGTATTAACGTATATAGGGGATAAGGAAGAAATACACCCCAGAGTTTGTTTGTCACAACACTATAGGCAACAAGTGTTGACCGCGTATCACGAACAAAATAGGGGGCCTCCGGTAGCCTATTTGGGAAAACCACCCGACTGGACTACCGACGTTCGGACAACCCTTGTTCGATTCCCGCTGGGAGCAGTGTGAGTAGTACTCGTGGTTGTAAAAAAAAAAAAAAAAAACCCCACGGTCGACCCAGCCGTTGGCAGAAATGGGTACCAGGGTATTACCCTGGGAAGGTGAGGAATGTCGCTTCGCATCTGAGTTTCGATGCTTGAGGCTACACTATACAGAAATATCCGAACATTTCTGGATAGGCGGCCGAGCACATATTGATGCATATCAACATACACTTATATATATATATATACATATATACACATATATATGCATACACACACATACATGCATATGTGTGCATGTCTGTGTATGTTTCTACCCTAGCTGTGTTCGAGTAAGTTGGTTTTTGTGTAGCAGATCAACCTCTATTCATCATCTTCCACAGCAGCTTTCCTACACAAGGGAGGAGGCAGATGGGTCTGTAATTCTTGGAGAGCGAGTAGTCGCTTTCAGAGTTGTGAGATCACGAGTTGCTACACGAACATTGCACTAGTAGAAAACTTGAAGTCCGATTTGAGAAAGTTAAATCTTTTGTGTATGGTTTTTTTCGGAGCGTTGGGAATATGTAAGTCTATTTCTGATGAAATTGCCGTTAGCAAATTTGTAGAAGTCTTTCTTGAAGTTTGAAGTTCACAAATCTCGAGGTACGGTGTTTAATCTAAAGATAATCACTGAGAATGTTATAACACCAAAGGCACCCTAAGTCACATAAACAGAAACGTTTCCAACCGTGCTACCAGCTCATACATTTTCCCTTCACATTCGAATGTCCAGGTACGAAGAGGAAACAGATCTTTACAACACTTTTTCTCCATTCAAAAATTACTCCATCACCAACTTCCAACACACAACCAGACTGACCATATGTGACACAAACTGACCACTCACAGAGAACAAGGATTATCACTTTTTTTCCAGGTGCTTAATTCCAGGAGGACTAATCACTGGAACAGAAGAGTAAGTAGCCTCTGCTCGATGTTGGCAGCTGCCATGACTTTTAAAGGATGCTAATCCTTTGCGGGATTTTGTTATCACATGGTCGACGTGGTACCGAAAACACAGGCTGCGATCAAATTTAACTCCGAGGTATGTCATCAACTTGTCCCTAGTCACCTCATCAGCTCCCATTCGTACTACCGGTGTGGTCGTATTAACGATATGATTGTTAAGGGAGAACCATGAAACTGATGCTTTATTAGGATTAACCAAGGCAACTGAAACCCCACACCAGGAAGAAATGCGATCGAGTTCCTCTTGCATTGTGGAGGCGATTCCCCGTCTGTCTCTTCCCTGTCGATATACCAGAATATCATCAGCAAAAGTCATAGTGTGTACACTACTTACCTTGAAGTTCCACTAACTTTAATATTCAAACAAAAAATGTTCCTTGTGATGTTGTTACGTCTGCTCTTTCTCTTGGTCTGTAATTACAACTTTACCCACTAATTATGCCTAACCTGTCCTTGTAAACTATCAAAGTGATGGCGGGCGTTTCGTGGTCACATAGCAGTCTTTATTAAAAAAAAAAAAACACAGTGCAAGAGATAAAGAATCATCCGTTTCTTTATATTAACACGAACACGAAAGTAACAATTTTTCTTAGCGTTTTGCTTACGCCACAACCAGGTCTGTACATCAGTAGTGACATATTACTAGCCCGCTCATTTTCGCAGTAAGATCAGCCTTTCTTACCGCAGTCACAGTGCCGCTGTTGGCTTTGTATATTAAAAAAAAATCATAAAGACCACTATGTCTTTCACTCTTTCGTACTGAGCGCATCGTGACACACAAGACTTCATCACCATCTGCTTTCTACTAACCTATAATAATATTTTTAACATTTCAGTCTACTTTTAGGATTCACCGTCTTTCTTTCTCTAGTTTCTTGAATCCGTGAGTACCAAACACCTCCATAGCGCAGACTGTGGAACAAACCACGCACTTGTTATAATTAAAGTGAAGGCAACCACCAAAAGGATATACACATCTAGAGAACCATCCAGGCCGAAGATTAATATCGTTGCAACAAAATTATCCGACGACAAAGTCCTGTTCAAGAATGCTTTCCAGAAATGCACGAAGAAAGCAGAAGACATATACAACGTAGATGATTCATGGAACTTCGGGAGTTGCTGAGGAGAAGATCTTAGAACCTATGAACATGTTCCGAGTGCAATGATGATGACGACCTGCAAAAAAGATAAATGACTGGTTGTTTACTGAGGGAATACATTTTACATTTATAATGGACATTTGATTTGATAACGTTGTGCTACCAATGCCAGACCTGGACCCTAGATGCAAGAACAAGAAAGATAACCTATACTGAGATGAAATGTGTTAGACGAATGACAAGAAACAGTCTGAGAGATAAGATCAGAAATGAAGAACTTAGAAAAAAACTAGGAATAGTCCCCGCCATAGAATATATAAAGAAACAACGATACAATGGTTTGGTCACGTGACAAGGAAGAAAGATCAAAACACAACACAACGAGCCTTCAGCAAACTTTGTGAGAATATCAGACCCAATGGTCGACCACGAAAAAGATGGATCGATGGAATATTAGAAGCACTAGGAAACATAATTTATTTTTCTAACATTGTTTCCTAGTTTTATAACATGCCATCCTAGTTTTCTGACCTACCCTCCAAGCTTTCTGACCTTCCCCTCCTAATTTTCTGACCTTCCCCTCCTAATTTTCTGACCTTCCCCTCCTAATTTTCTTACCTTCCCCTCCTAATTTTCTGACCTTCCCCTCCTAATTTTCTGACCTTCCCCTCCTAATTTTCTGACCTTCCCCTCCTAATTTTCTGACCTTCCCCTCCTAATTTTCTGACCTTCCCCTCCTAATTTTCTTACCTTCCCCTCCTAATTTTCTGACCTTCCCCTCCTAATTTTCTGACCTTCCCCTCCTAATTTTCTGACCTTCCCCTCCTAATTTTCTTACCTTCCCCTCCTAATTTTCTGACCTTCCCCTCCTAATTTTCTGAGCCGCACTCCTAGATTTGTGAGCTGGCCTCCTAGATTTCCGACCTTCTCTCTTAGTTTTCTGACATTCCCTCCTAGTTTTCTGACCTACCCTGAGTTCGGGGTGGTATATTCATCTGCAAGGATCGGATTCCTCATAGATTGAATATATTCATTTCCCTTAGCTTTATTTTGTTGAGTAGTTGGTCGTTTTACTCATTTATAACCATCTTTCGACACGGAGACTGTTCTGGATGGGGTGTGGGTAAACACAGGGTTATAGGTTGTCGACACTTAGGACTCATCGCTAATTTGGGATTTTAGTGACACTTACTCTTGCGTTATCTATCACCGTCCCTGTTTATCTCAATATCATTCAGGGTTATTATATTTTGTTTCAGCTATCACATCACAACTGAAGTCTGTAGAAATGTGGTTTTACAGAAGAATATTGAGAATACCATGGCCAGCTAAGAAGAGTAATGAAAACGTTCTGAAAGAACGTTTTCATTTTTCATTTCTTTTATTTTTCATTTTTTTGCACAAAGCAAAAGAGAGCTAATTTCCAATATTAGGAAGAAACAATCATCATTCTTTGACCATGTAATGATAAGAGAACAGCTGGAATATATTGTAACAACTGGGGGAATTGAGGGATGAAGAGATAGAGGGAAGCAAAGAGAAAAGATACCAGACAGCTTAAGAGAATGGCTTTGGCAGAAAGTCAACAACAAAAATTATAAATAACTGTCGTAATCGAAAGTTGTGGAGAGACATGATCACTTATGCCAGCAGGCCCGGTACTTGATGATGATGATGATCACATCTCTAACAACGCGGACTAAGCCTATTGACGTATTTGACAGGTTGGGGAGCTTTAGTGTATCATTTAAACTTACAAATTCTCTCCAATTATGTCTATCATCAGATGTATTATTCCTATATTTTAGAATTCATATATATATATATAAATTACCTTCTGAATATATGTACTCTCATTCCTATAAGAATCTCATATTATAACATGTCTAATGTACGTAAGCACATGTTTTAATAAAAAAAGTGTAAAGCTAGTTTGTCTAATAAAACATAGAGAGAATGTTAGTAGTAAGGAATCACAATAATATTGGCTTATAAAGTCGGGGACCCCACACCGACCCGCCCCACTTTCAACCAGCATCCTTAAAAAATAGATCACGGCACTCGTGTCACTGCAACTCACCAATGTCGTCACCGGGGGAGCGCCACCGCACACCCGCCTTCATGGAACTTCGGGAGTTGCTGAGGAGAAGATCTTAGAACCTATGAACATGTTCCGAGTGCAATGATGATGACGACCTGCAAAAAAGACAAATGACTGGTTGTTTACTGAGGGAATACATTTGACATTTATAATGGACATTTGATTTGATAACGTTGTGCTACCAATGCCAGACCTGGACCCTAGATGCAAGAACAAGAAAGATAACCTATACTGAGATGAAATGTGTTAGACGAATGACAAGAAACAGTCTGAGAGATAAGATCAGAAATGAAGAACTTAGAAAAAAAACTAGGAATAGTCCCCGCCATAGAATATATAAAGAAACAACGATACAATGGTTTGGTCACGTGACAAGGAAGAAAGATCAAAACACAACACAACGAGCCTTCAGCAAACTTTGTGAGAATATCAGACCCAATGGTCGACCACGAAAAAGATGGATCGATGGAATATTAGAAGCACTAGGAAACATAATTTATTTTTCTAACATTGTTTCCTAGTTTTATAACATGCCATCCTAGTTTTCTGACCTACCCTCCAAGCTTTCTGACCTTCCCCTCCTAATTTTCTGACCTTCCCCTCCTAATTTTCTGACCTTCCCTCCTAATTTTCTTACCTTCCCCTCCTAATTTTCTGACCTTCCCCTCCTAATTTTCTGACCTTCCCCTCCTAATTTTCTGAGCCGCACTCCTAGATTTGTGAGCTGGCCTCCTAGATTTCCGACCTTCTCTCTTAGTTTTCTGACATTCCCTCCTAGTTTTCTGACCTACCCTGAGTTCGGGGTGGTATATTCATCTGCAAGGATCGGATTCCTCATAGATTGAATATATTCATTTCCCTTAGCTTTATTTTGTTGAGTAGTTGGTCGTTTTACTCATTTATAACCATCTTTCGACACGGAGACTGTTCTGGATGGGGTGTGGGTAAACACAGGGTTATAGGTTGTCGACACTTAGGACTCATCGCTAATTTGGGATTTTAGTGACACTTACTCTTGCGTTATCTATCACCGTCCCTGTTTATCTCAATAACATTCAGGGTTATTATATTTTGTTTCAGCTATCACATCACAACTGAAGTCTGTAGAAATGTGGTTTTACAGAAGAATATTGAGAATACCATGGCCAGCTAAGAAGAGTAATGAAAACGTTCTGAAAGAACGTTTTCATTTTTCATTTCTTTTATTTTTCATTTTTTTGCACAAAGCAAAAAGAGAGCTAATTTCCAATATTAGGAAGAAACAATCATCATTCTTTGACCATGTAATGATAAGAGAACAGCTGGAATATATTGTAACAACTGGGGGAATTGAGGGATGAAGAGATAGAGGGAAGCAAAGAGAAAAGATACCAGACAGCTTAAGAGAATGGCTTTGGCAGAAAGTCAACAACAAAAATGATAAATAACTGTCGTAATCGAAAGTTGTGGAGAGACATGATCACTTATGCCAGCAGGCCCGGTACTTGATGATGATGATGATCACATCTCTAACAACGCGGACTAAGCCTATTGACGTATTTGACAGGTTGGGGAGCTTTAGTGTATCATTTAAACTTACAAATTCTCTCCAATTATGTCTATCATCAGATGTATTATTCCTATATTTTAGAATTCATATATTTATATAAATTACCTTCTGAATATATGTACTCTCATTCCTATAAGAATCTCATATTATAACATGTCTAATGTACGTAAGCACATGTTTTAATAAAAAAAGTGTAAAGCTAGTTTGTCTAATAAAACATAGAGAGAATGTTAGTAGTAAGGAATCACAACAATATTGGCTTATAAAGTCGGGGACCCCACACCGACCCGCCCCACTTTCAACCAGCATCCTTAAAAAATAGATCACGGCACTCGTGTCACTGCAACTCACCAATGTCGTCACCGGGGGAGCGCCACCGCACACCCGCCCCCACCGACCCGGGACATAACCCTTACAATGTATTACTTTACTACAATCCCTATTCAGGTCACGCCAACTACAAGGTTGTATCCACTCAGGTCATGCCCACTACAAGGTTTTCCCACTCAGGTCATAGCGAAAGGTCAGCGAGAGCACCGCGAGAGGACACCGAGATCACCATCACTTTGGATGGGGCCGCTTTTTCAGGCTACGGCAACGCTTTTTTAGGCTATGGCGCCGCTATATAAGAAAATATAATGAAAAATTAAGAGAATTTCTCGCTATCTGTTATCACAGCGAGTTGGCGGATTTTTATAAATGTAAATGGTGGGTTGATAATAAATGTTTGTACACAGTTCGTTAACCATCGCTGTAGATCAAGTCTTTATTCGCTGGCTGCGCTCGCGACCTTGGAAGCTAATGACCTTACTTGTGCAGATGGTTGGTTTGAGGCAAATTGTACGTTACAATGTCACTCACACTGCTATAATGACTTAGTTTGTGACAAAACTACAGGGACATGCCCAAACAATGACAGTTGTCAGCACGAATATTTCGGACCCCAGTGTCAGTACTTGGATTTTGTTTACAAATATGCCCAAAAATCTGAACCTACTTTCCTGTTTGATAACATCGACACCTCATGTAATCCGGACACAGTTTCAACATCAGTTCAGGCAACTCTCAATCAACCTTTGCCGCACTCCTGGTTTAGGATTTATGTGAATGACTTAACATATATATATATATATAACAGATATATATATATATATATATATATATATATATATATATATATATATATATATATATATATATATATAACAGATACGGACAGTTTCATGGTAAATCTGAATGGTTCTGCCTCATGTAACAGTGTATCAAGGTTTGTAGTTAGTCCGCACGAGATTAATGCCTTTTGCTCTGGGGCTGGTCTGATCAACAAGTTACGGATTGAAGGGGCGATAGTTGCAAATATCTGCTCCATCTACATTGGCGGGGGTCGGAATGTGGCTCTCAAACAGATCACAAACCAGATAGAAAAATTTGATGCTTGTTATACAGGAGACGGATGTGGACCAGAGGCCGCAGTTAATGACAAAACAAGGACATTCTCTATGACAATGACTGCACACACACACAATGGAGAAGTGGAACCAATTCTGTTTATTGGTATCTGAACTTTGCCACGCCCCAGAAGACTCACACCATTCGAATCTATCATCGAGCTAGCAATATGATTCGGGTAAAGAATGCCACTCTAAGGGCTTTCTCTGACAGTGGCGGCGTAGTGTTCCAGTATAATGATATATCATACCCTAATATTTCTGTGAACACTATTGTAGTCAACACACAAACGCCAAACGCACACATTAAGATTGAGTTCTCACCGACCATTTCGCAGGCCGACAGTGCACTGACGGTATGTGAGGTGCAAACATATACAGACACCTATTGTCAGGACGAGCATTCTTGGTCGTTTTGTGCAATGTCTAGTGGGTGTAGTAAATGCTGCAACGCCATCATCGGTATGTGTCACGGCAACTGTTCACATGGGATCTATGGACACGACTGTTCCGGGTCTTGTCTTACAGTCTGTCCTTTATTTGAGGAAAAATCCGGAAAATGCATACAATGTAAACATCCTGGCTCTACCTGTAATGACACTTGTCCCGATGGTAATTTTGGGATACAGTGTGAATCTGATGGCTGTGACATCATATGTGACCTGGAAAGTGCAGACTGTACGTGCAAGGAAACGTACTACGAGTCAGATTGCACTTTTAAATGTCCGGACAACTGTTTCAACGACACCTGTGAACAGTCACTCGGGAACTGTACAGGCAAGAGAACGTTCTATGGGCCAGACTGCGCTCTCAAATCTCCGGACAAATGTTTGAACGAAACCTGTGATTCCCACGTTCAGAAGAGTCTGCCGACTACAACAAGCCCAAGCATATGGACACTTTAATGCGTTTCTGTGCTAGACATGGTTCATTTCTTTGTGTTTTTCCGTGAAGCCATGGCTCATATCTTGATGTGTTTCTGTGCTAGCCATGGCTCATATCTTGGCTTGTGTGCTGGACATGGCTCATATCTTGGTTCGTGTCATGTTAGTCATATCTCATATCTTGGTGCGTCCGTGTTAATCATGTCTCATATCTTTATGTGTGTCTGTGTTTAGTCATATCTCATATCTTAGTGTGCACCAGTGTTAGTCATATGTCATATCTTTGTGTGTGCATGTCTGGGTTAGTGATATCTCATATCTTTGTGTGCATGGTTATGTTAGTCATATCTCATATCTTTGTGTGTGCATGTCTGTGTTTGTCACATCTCATATCCTTGTGTATGCATGGCTATGTTAGTCCCATCTCATGTCTTTATGTGTGCATATCTATGTTAGTCATATCTCTTATCTTTGTGTGCATGTCTATGTTAGGCATGTGTCATATCTTTGTGTGTGCATGTCTATGTCAGTTATATCTCATATCTTTATGTGCATGTTTATGTTAGCCATGTGTCATGTGTCTTGATGTGTGTCAGTGTTAGTCATGCCTCGTATCGCTGTGTGCATGTCTGTGTTAGTCACATCTCATATCTTTGTGCGTGCATGTCTGTGTTAGCCACATCTCACATCTTTGTGTGTGCATGTCTGTGTTAGTCACCTCTAGTGACTCGGGCAGATGGTGCTCGTAAACCTGGGAGGGCCAACCATCTAAGGGCAGAATCCCCCTACAGAAAAGATCATCTGCTGCCATGCAGGAAGATTGGGGACAATCAAAGGCTATGGAAAGCAAACCCGAATAAAATGCTGGCTGAAATCGGATGCACTGGGCCACTGGCGCAGAACACAGTGCAACGTATTAACGGGTGTTCAATCAGAGTGGATCTGGCGAACTCTATTTGTGATGTTCTGTCTTTGTGTACTATCAACACACTTAGCCTGACAGCTGACTTCATGTGGGAGTCTGGAATCATACTCTGATTGAGTCCTGATCGCAGAGAGAGAGAGAGAGAGAGAGAGAGAGAGAGAGAGAGAGAGAGAGAGAGAGAGAGAGAGAGAGAGAATTAAATAAAAGACAGTGCATGGGCCAACACCAAATTAACACTTAGGACTAATATTCAAATTTACCAAAGTTGTGTGCTTAGTACACTTCTGTACGGAACAGAAACTTGGACTACCTATGCTGGGCAGGAGAAAATGTTAAGCAGCTTTCACGTGTGTTGCCTTCGAAAGATTATGAACATCAAATGGCAAGACAAAGTAACAAGCTCTAATGTCTTACAACGATCCAAAGTCCCATCCATCATGGCAACATTTAGAAGGCGTAGACTAAGGTGGCTGGGTCATGTAAGAAAAATGGCAAACATTCGTTTTACGAAACAAATAGTGTATGCCGAATGTAAGGATGGAAAGAGACCAAAAGGCAGACCAGTGCTGAGATATAAAGATGTTTGCAGGGCTTTCTTGGGGCAATTCTTTATCAGTGAAAGAAACAGTGAAAATCTGGCTGCAGATTGTAGCACATGGAGAACAACATTATAAAAAAGAAACGACACAGCAACATTTGAGGTGGTGCTGATATCAAATTCAGAAGACAAAAGGCGCAGGAGAAAGGAGACAAGGCCAAGACCCACAAATACATCTTATTCGTTCTGCCGATGGATCTGTCTATCCAGTATTGGCAGATTCAGCCACGAGAGAAGCCCTCAGAAGCTATTCAGCAAAGCAGCATCCAGAATAGGACACTAAGAATTTTACCAAACTACTGACTTATCATGATTGAGTGCTACCAACTGTTTGTCCAAACAATAATTGTCTGGCCAAAGGCCAAACAATAATTGTCTATTGACGACAGATTAATAACAACTATAATAACATGATATGTAAACCTAATATTACTCACATACACACAGTTTGTGACAAAACTACAGGGACATGCCCAAACAATGACAGTTGTCAGCACGAATATTTCGGACCCAGTGTCAGTACATGGATCACGTTTGCAAATACGCCAAAAAATCTGAACCTACTTTCTTGTTTGATAACAACGGCACCACATGTAATCAGGACACAGATTCTACATCAGTTGAGGCAACTCTCGATCAATATTTGCCGTTCTTCTGGTTTAGGATTTATGTGAATGACTTAACAAATCCGGACAGTTTCACGGTAAAACTAAATGGTTCTGCCTCATGTAACAATGAATCAAGGTTTGTAGTTAGTCAGCACGAGATTGATGTCTTTTGCTCTGGGGCTGGTCTGATCAACAAGTTACGGATTGAAGGGGCGATAGTTGCAAATATCTGCTCCATCTACATTGGCGGGGGTCGGAATGTGGCTCTCAAACAAAACACAAACCAGACCGACACATTTAATGCTTGCTATACAGGAGACGGATGTGGACCAGAGGCCGCAGTTAATGGCAAAACAAAGACCAATCTCTATGACAATGACTACACACACACACAATGGAGAATTGGAACCAATTCTGTTTACTGGTATCTGAACTTAGCCACGCTCCAGAAGACTCACACCATTCGAATTTATCATCGAGCTAGCAATATGATTCGGGTAAAGAATGCTACTCTAAGGTTTCTCTGACAGTTGCGGTGTAGTGTTCCAGTATAATGATATATCACACCCAAATATTTATGTGAACACTATTGTAGTCACCAACAAGCGACAATTGCACACATTAAGATTGAGTTCTCACCGACCATTTCGCAGGCCGACAGTGCACTGACGGCGTGTGCGGTGCAAACATTTACAGACACCTATTGTCTAGACGGGCATTCTTGGTCGTTTTGTGCAGTGTGTAGTGGGTGCTGCAAAGGCTACAACGTCATCATCGGTACGTGTCACGGCAACTGTTCACATGGGATCTATGGACACGACTGTTCCAGGACTTATCTCAGTGTTTGTCCTTTATGTGAGGAAAAATCCAGAAAATGCCCACAATGTAAACATCATGGCTACACCTGTAATGACACTTGTCCCGATGGTAATTTTGGGCTACAGTGCAAACAGACGTGTTGCGATGGCTGTGACATCATTTGTGACCCGGAAAGTACAGACTGTACGTGCAAGGAAACGTACTACGGATCAGACTGCACTCTAAAATGTCCGGATAACTGTTTCAACGACACCTGTGAACAGTCAACCGGGAACTGTACATGCAAGGGAACGTTCTACGGGTCAGACTGCACTCTCAAATCTCCGGACAACTGTTTGAACGAAACCTGTGAACAGTTAATCGGGGCTTGCGTCTCGTATGTCGATGATTCCCACGTTAAGAAGAGTCTGCCGACTACAACAAACCCAAAATATGGATACCTTAATGTGTTTCTGCGCTGGACATGGTTCATTTCTTGGTGTTTTTCCGTGAAGCCATGGCTCATATCTTGATGTGTTTCTGTGCTAGCCATGGCTCATATCTTAGCTTGTGTGTGTGTGTGTGTGTGTGTGTGTGTGTGTGCTGGCCATGGCTCATATCTTGGTGTGTGTCATGTTAGTCATATCTCATATCTTGGCGTGTCCATGTTAATCATGTCTCATGTATTTATGTGTGTATGTTTTTAGTCATATCTCATATTTTAGTGTGTATCTGTGTTAGTCCTGTGTCATATTTTTGTGTGTGCATGTTTGGGTTAGTGATGTCTCATATATTTTTGTCCATGTCTGTGTATGTCACATCTCATATCTTTGTGTGTGCATGTCTATGTTGGTCATATCTCATATCTTTGTGTGCATGTCTATGTTAGGCATGTGTCATATCTTTGTGTGTCCATGTCTATGTCAATCATATCTCATATCTTTATGTGCCTATTTATGTTAGTCATGTGTCATATATCTTGATGTGTGTCAGTGTTAGTCATGCCTCGTATCGCTATGTGCATGTCTGTGTTTGTCACATCTCATATCTCTGTGTGTGCATGTCTGTGGCAGTCACCTCTAGTGACTCGGGCAGATGGTGCTCGCAAACCTGGGAGGGCCGACCATCTAAGGGCAGAATCCCCCTACAGAAAAGATCATCTGCTGCCTTGCAGGAAGATTCTCTTCTACCTTTTAGCTCCCAGTGGAGCATAGGTCTTCAACAAACACTTTCCAAGTCGTTCTGTTTTTTTGCAATTCTTTTAAGATCATTCCATGTCTTCCCCATCATCTTCATCTCTGCTTCAATCTGTCTTCTCCAAGAATTCCTTGGTCTTCCTCTTTGTCTTTTCCCCTGGGGATTCCAAAAAAGGGCCTGTTGTGTAATACTCTCAGTTGGCTTCCGTAGTGTGTGTCCTATCCATCGCCATCGTCTTCGCTGTATTTCTTTATCCACTGGCATTTGACCGGTACATTTCCATAATTCCACGTTAGTGACTTTGTCCTGCCATTTCCATCCCTTTATTCTGCGCAAGCATCCATTAATGAAAGTCTGTACCTTCGTGATTGTCAATTTTGTTATTCTCCATGTTTCACAGCCATATAATAGAACCGACTTAACATTGGAGTTGAAAATTTTTATTTTTGTATTTAGCCTAATTTCTTTGGATTTCCATATGTTTCCCAGTGCAATGAAAGCTCCTCTTGCTTTTGATATCCATATTTTGGTATCATTTTCTGTTCCTCCCTCTTTATCTATATTACTGCCCAGATATATATAAGATTGTACGTCTAGTAGAGGTATTTCTCCTAGTTTTATTTGGTTATTGCCAACTGCATTCTGTTCTGTTCTGTTCTCATAATGTTGGTCTTATCTCTATTAATCTTTAGTCCTAGCTGTTGTGATCTCTCATCTAATATACTCATTTTATCTTGCATCTGTTGGTGGCTGTGTGATAGGAGAGCTATGTCATCAGCAAAGTCTAAATCATCAAGTTGTTTGGTCAGTGACCACTGGATCCCATTTCTGTTGTTTTGAGTTATTTTCATAATCCAATCTATGGCCAGTAGAAAGAGAAATGGAGACAGAAGGCATCCTTGCCTTACTCCTGTTCTTATTTCAAATGCTTCTGTAAGCTGTCCTTCATGCACCACACTACATTTTGTTCCTTCATACATTGTTTTTATCAGGTTAATAAACTTTATGTGGATTCCATAATGACTCAGCAACTTCCAAAGCATTCTTCTGTCTAAACTATCAAATGCCTTTTCGTAATCTATGAATCCAATATAAAGTGGGGATTTTAGTTCTAAACTTTGTTCAACTATTATACGTAGAGTAGTTATTTGATCAGCACATGATCTGTTCTTCCTAAAACCTGCTTGTTCATCTCTCAAGTGTTTCTCTATAGCCTCTTTTAGTCTCTCCAGAATGATTCTGCCTAAAATTTTTCCTGGCACTGATAGTAGCATAATTCCCCTATAATTTGTGCACTCCTGTAAACTTCCTTTCTTTGGTAGTTTGATCATATAACCTTCTCTCCAGTCTTTAGGTATTTCTTCCCTCTCCCAAATTTTATCCAATAGATCATGTAACATCTTGGTAGAGGTGATAATATCTGCTTTGATGGCTTCCGAAGGAATTTCATCTGGTCCTGTGGCTTTACCATCTTTTAATAGTTTGATGGCTTTCATTATTTCTTCTTTGCTTGGTTTTCCGCAGTTAACGTGTAACTCTTCTTCTGCTGGTAGTATATCTGGAGGATTATTTGAGCCGGGTCTGTTCAAAAGTTCTTCAAAGTGCTCTTTCCATCTCTCCATTTGTTCCCTTATATTACTAAGCAGATTTCCTTTCTTATCTTTGATAAAGGCGTTGATCTGTTTGTATTTTCCACCTAATTTCTTTGTGCTGTTGTACAGTTCTTTCATATTCCCTTTATTTGCTGCTTCTTCTGCCTCTTTAGCTAATTCATCTATATATTTCCTCTTATCCCTTTTAATGCAGCTTCTCACTTCTTTGTTCACCTCTGTGTAAGCTTCCTGTGTCTTGGCTTTATTACTTCTTGTTTTGCTTTTATTTATGTCTGCTTTCTTGTTCTTTCTTTCTTTAATTTTATCCAGGGTCTCTGCTGTCATCCATGCCTTATTCTGGCGTTCTCTTTTCCCCAGTGTTTCTTCGCATGTCTCTTTCCATATATTTTTTACCTGTTTCCAATGATCTTCTATATTTATTGTATTTTCTAGTTGTTGGAGGACTTGGTATTTGTTTGATATTGTGACTGCGAATTTATCTTTGATTCCTTGTTCTTTAAGAAGCCCTACATTGAAATACTTTCTGCCCTTATTCGTTGTAGTATACCTTTTTAATTTAATTTTAAGTTTGGCTAACAGAAGATGATGATCAGAAGCTATATCTGCCCCTCTATATACTTTTACATCCTGTAAGGATGACTTAAACTTATTATTAATACATATGTGATCAATTTGATTTTCCGTTCTATGATCTGGTGACACCCATGTAGCTTTGTGTATTCTTTTATGTTGGAATATTGTTCCTCCTAGGCTCATTTGATTAAGGGCGCAGAAATTCACAAATATCTCTCCATTCTCGTTTATATCTCCAAGTCCATGTTTTCCCATAATCTCTTCGAAGCCTCTGTTTGCAGGAAGATTGGGGACAATCAAAGGCTAAGGAATGCAAACCTGAATAAAATGCTGGCTGAAATCGGATGCACTGGGCCACTGGTGCAGAACACAGCGCAACGTTTTTAACGGGTGTTCAATCAGAGTGGATCTGGCAGACTCTAATTGTGATGTTCTGTCTGTGGGGACGATCAACACACTTAGCCTGACAGCTGACTTCATGTGAGAGTCTGTAATCCTACTCTGATTGAGTCCTGATCGCAAACAGAGAGAGAAACAAAAATACTACAAAAGTAAGAACAACATCTATGCACTGATACATTTTGAGCAATCACAAAAAAAAAAAAAAAAAAAAGGAAAAGAATTAACTTTATTTTAGTTAGAAGTGAAAAAGTGGTATTCATTGGAAAGTAGAAATTATTTGTTGGTTTGCATGCTTAATATGTTAAGAACTGAGAATGATGAAGAGATGAGAAGAAATGAGAAGAAATATTGCCACAGACCTTTGACCTATGACCTGTAACGCAAGTAACACTGATCTTGTAGAAGCATCATTTCCAGTTAAACACTTAAAGGGACGGGGATCACTCCAGAGAGTAGGTAGGGCAGAAACCACAGCTGTTATAGTTTAGTTTACACATTCACAGCCACGTCTAAGAAGTAACAGCCCACATACTCATTCAAAATAATATTGTATTTCTGGCGTTTCATTCGCTAAGTTCACAACAACAACAAATAAATAAAAACGTCTAGTTAAAGTTAAAGTTACCGTTTACGTTTACTAAACGTTTAGTTAATAATAATGGCCGAAAAGTAGATATTTACTTATTTCGCATCCATCATCATGGTTATTGTGATTAATTTGAATTTTGATTTGATTTGCCATTTGGTTAGATAGTGATAGTTTAGTTGTTAGTTAAGTTATAGTTAAGGAAGGTGTTTTAATTTTATATTGTTTAGTTTATAGCTATTATTGTTTTGTGCCTATAAAGTACTGAGTAGTGTACTCCACTGACTGTACTCAGTACTCTAGGCCCTAGTTAACCTAGTAGTAGTGACTGTATGTAGTGTAGTGTAACAGTAAAGATTACTTTATTCATTTGATTCATTACTATTACTAGATTAGACCAGGATAAAGATAAAGTTTTAATAATATAAGAAAAGAATGTAGTTTAAAGTTTAGTCTTAGATAACAAAAATTATATATATTTAAAATCAATATTTATAATAATAATTATTTCGAAGGCAAGTCAAAGATTGGCAAAGTCAAAGCTCGAAACGGCACAAAATGGTTATTATATTCTATGTTAGTGTTTTCAATTATGGAATAATATTAATTACACGAGGTTTTTACACTAAACATCATTAGTACAAACAATGAAAAAGATGCTTAAGATAGTTTACTGTAGTAGTGTTTAGACTGATAGTACTTGTATACATTTGATAGTAATATATTTTAGATAAATTAAAAATTAAAAGTAACTGTTGCTGTTAAAGTTAGTAATTGAATTTAGTAAACAGTGTACAACAGTACAGTTGAGTTTAAGTTAGTGAAAATAAAAAAATGGTGTTAGGCAAGGTTGTGTGCTGTCACCAGGCTTTTAATATGTATAGTCAGATTTTTTTTAAAGATCCATAAGGGACATGCCTGGAATAACAATTGGAGGTTATAATATAAATAACCTCATGGATGCTGATGATAAAGTCGTTAATCCTTAATCACGATGAGTGAAATGAGTTACAAGAAATGTTAATCATTATAGTAGTGAAGAAAAGCAAAAATAAAGGACTTAGCCTCAATAGCATAAAGACAGAAGTAATGGTAGCAACAAAGAAAAAGACATTACCGCAATGTACAATAAAGACAAGGGGAACAATATTAAAACAGATAAATATATTTAAATAGCTGGGAATAATGTTAACCTCAGGTGGTAGATGTACAACAGAGGTAAGATGCAAAATACCTCATGCAAAGACAGCTTTAAAAAAAAATGAGGAACATACTGTGCAATCCATTTTTGACAATGGAAACAAGAAAAAGAATTCTTAAATGTTATGTAGAGCCAGTCTTAACATATAGATGTGAATTAGGGACAATAGGACAACAGACAAGAAAATCACTGGCGGCTGTAGAAATGTGGTTTAACAGAAGAATGCTGAGAATACCATGGACAGCAAAGAAAAGTAATAAAAATGTTCTGAAAGAGGCCAAAGCAAAAAGAGAGCTAATTTCCAATATTAGGAAGAAACAATCATCATTTTTTGGCCATGTAGTGAGAAGGAAAACGACTTCCCCAGTTTTGTATGGCCTTGTGGCTAAAACCACTGTTTTGCTGGCTGAAAAGCCAATTGCAAGTTTCTTCACAATCTAACTCTAATCCACATCACAAGTTCTCAGCTCTCATCCCATAGTTACTATAATGCCTCACATCCAATTGGCAGAATCTCTATACTAGCATAATCTATTCCATATTTCAATAACTACTATCTATCTATCTATCGTCCTTTTGAGCCGAAGACGGCACATAGGGCAGAACCACAATCTCAAAAAAACAGAAACCTTGCGTGCCAGAATGGCACAAATTGCAGAGATCACTGCTTCTAAAACTTCTGGCTCTGTTTCCATAACAATACTTTTTACAATGACAGTTTGTCAAGCCATCGATCAACCTCCTTAGTCACCTCTTATGACATGCCTGGAAGGTCACAGTGTCACAATTCTTTCTATCTATCTATCTATTGACCTTTCGAGCCGTAGCCGGCCCATAGGGCGTAGACCAAAATACACCTTCTCCTATCTGAATTTTTGTTCTAGCAGTTTTCTTTTAAAGATATTTTATCAAATCTCACCATCTGTCTCTGTTCTGTGCAAGCAGCTCTATCTCATTGAGGGAGCCGATTCCTGCTGCTCTTGCCTCTCTTATCAATGTTCTTCTCAGTGTCTCTCAGGGTCTTCCTCTTTTCCTCTTACCTGTTGTTTCCCACATGAGGGCTTGCTTTCCTATTCAGTTATTATCTCTTCTCATCACATGTCCAACATATGACCATCGTCTTTTCTTTATTACTGAAGATATTAGTAGTAAATGATTGACGATTTCTCTAATTTCCTCGTTTGTTTTGAATTCGTTCCACGCTATACCAAGTATTTTCCTTAGACATTTATTTTCGAATGCATTCAACTTTGTTTCTATGTCTCTTGTTGTTTTCCAGCTTTCACACGCATACGTAAGGGTTGATAGTACATTTGATTTGAGTACATTTGATTTGAATAGCCTAAGTTTTGTGTTTGTGCTGATGAGTTTTGATTTCCACAACTTTTCAAGGCTTCTGAAAGACATTGCTGCTTTAGTCATTCTGATTCTAATTTCTTTACTTGTATCCCCTTCCTGATCAATGTGACTTCCAAGATAGGAAGTGACTATCAATTTAAATAATACTCTAAGACTATTTAAAAAAAAATATATTATCGCTTGAGAAACTATTTAGTTTAGAACAAACTCATGGCCCACAGACCATACATAAGACTAATTCAAGTGGCCCATGACCCTCTCCTACGGATTTCATTAATAGAAAATAAATACCACCATAATTTTCAAATTGTGGGTATTGGGCAAATAAGTCAATCTTTTCTGCAGGTTCTATAATATGTGCAGTACAAAATACTCTGGATATGTGTAACAGTGTAGCCCTGCTTTATGAAATGTAACGGGTGAAAATACTTGGAACTAGATTAGAGATTAGAAAGGCTTTTGCAATCACTTCTCCAAGAAAATCAGTCTTTAAACCTGTCCAGTTTACCGCTATTCTTATGGGAGTGTGAATTTGGATTACTGTGGATGACCATAGATTCAGGATTGTAGGCATGAAGTTCTCATTGCAAATCAATCTCATAATGACTGGAGATTCTAGCAGGAGTTGTATGCAAAAGAATTTCATCCATTGGCCACAGTGACTATTTAATCTTAGCGGCCTCATGGAAATGAGAAACTGTTGATTGATTGCTTTTGATAGAGTGCTAGATGCTGGAACAAAGCTATAAATTACTGGGAGGGACCTATCTAAAGATGTAGATAAGACTTGACTAATATGACTGATCATAATCAGGTATTATCCATAAGTCTTAGGTACCAAAAAAAAGAATGTACAAATGCAAATTTCAAAGGAGCTGTCAGGCAATCTTTACAACAGGTTTTAAGCACAGCGTTTTGAGTTAGAGCTGAAAGATATTTTAGTTTTTGATTTGAAAGTTCACAGAGAATTTGTAAGTTCAGAGCTGAAGGTGTTTAGGAACACAGTTAGTAGATTCTTTGGCATTCTCATTTTCTACTAAAAAATTACTTGTTTGGCTGTAAAACTTTTGTTATTTCCTACCTATATATTTGGGAACCGCGATAGCTCAGTGGTTAGTGAACTGGACTACAAAGGACAAAGGGTAGAGTTTGATCCCAACCAATGGCTTCCGGGTTCACCCAGCCTTAAATGTGTACCGGATTTTTTTCTGGGAAAGTAAAATGGCACGGGCATAATACTGACCACATTACCCCAAAAATCATGTGCTGAAGGTCTGTAAAATTTATGGTCACTAACACCATATTCCCTATACGCCATTTGGCGTGATGGGATTACCACAGGTGCTTCCGCACGATGAGCTATGGCTCGTGATGCTGCTAATGGCCAGATTGCTGATGACGATTTGCTCATCACTCTTTATAATTTGCTACTTGCTCTCACTGCCAATGCCAGTCTCTTTGGACCATTATGATCTATAGTTTGTACTTCACGTTGTGACTTATTAATTCTCCGCGACTTCTCACAGTTCGTTCACTCGCTAGACCGTTGGAACACTTAAAGATGCTTTAATGACTTAACACAAGTCCACACTGTACACAAAGACATCTTTATTCAACAAGGCGCATGTCCGGATCATACAATTCACAATTACACAATTCACATATTGACATTGATAATTTCCTACCATGGTTAACTATATTGCCACTCTCAGGTGTATTCATCGTGGACTGACTATACAGCCACAACTCTGTGGAACTCTCGTGTAGAGTTCCCAAATATGTGTAAACCACATGATCAACAAATTCAATTGTTCATCGTAGATGCTAGTCATAAGCTCCCCAGGTCTCCATGGAATCTTGCTTGAAGTTCCTAATTATGTGTGCGATCAACATGATCGACAAAAGTCTCTATTCATAGTAGAAGCTATTTATAAGCTCACCAAGTCTCCAAGGAATCTTTGCTTGAAGTTTCCAGTTATGTTTGCGATCAACATGATCAACAAAATCAATTGTTCATAGTAACAGCTACTCACAAGCTTACTAGTCTCTATGGAAATCTAGTTTCTATGGAAATTAACTTAACTTTCATCTGTCAAACTACTCTCTCTGATCTCGACTGCATTTCTCTAGATGTCCGCCCTGGACCACTGCTTGAATACAAGTAACTTAAAACTCTACCTCTGTTCTTGTTTCTCCACTTCCCCTTAACACAGCTCACCCAATTCACGCTTATTTCGCCCCTTCTCCCAAAACAGTTCACCCAACTCACGCACACCTGACCACTTCTACTTATCTCCCATTATCTCCCATTTCTGTTTACTATTTCCCTACTAATATAGTCTGTTTCAGTCAACTCTTATCTATACTCTGTTTCGCTAATCACCCTGCTACAAGCCGTTTCACACACCCTCATTTATTCCCCGTTTCAAGAGCACTTAACTCAGTAGCTCCTGCAACAAGCCGGACTTGGAATATAAGGAAACTGCAACAAGGAACACTTTTCAGACATAGCCTTCAATGGTTCCTGCCGCCTATCCACCATATACCGGAATTTCACGTCCTCCCGAAAATGATGATCATATCAATAACATCATCATATGATATGTATTGAGAACAAAAAATGTATAGCGCTTGATGATGTTAGGATATCGTTATTGACTCACTGCAACTGAACATATAAACACACAGTCGTTGAATTATCCCCGTCACACATCAAACAACAGACCGTATGGTTAGCGTACAACGAACGAAACACGGTGCAAATTCCCCAAAGATGAAAATCATCGGTCGACTTGACGGAGCAGTCCACATTAACTTGCGTCAAATAATGCCAACGTCGGCCATTAAACAGCACTCAATGTGACGTAAACCGCATGTCAACACTAGATGGTGAAGGTCGCTTTTTCAAACAATACTTGACTTGTCAAAAAGGAACATTGCTGTTTGTACTCGGCAGTGCAGATTTTGTCCACTTCGTCGGCCACAGATTTGCTAAGTAGAACATCATTTTGATTTAAACACAGAAAATTACATCAGAGAGCCGAAATTAATCAAACCACAGATACATTTTGCTGCAGCGATCAAGAGAACGTGAAACGTTCCACCATTTTGAAACGGAAATCCAAATATCTTAACAAGGGGGACTGGTTGGTCTCAAGGCAAGACACTGCTCTCAAGAAAGAGAGGTTGTGAGTTCAAATCCTGGCTGCACCAGTTGGGATTTTTTATTTGTAATTTTCTCTATGGCAACCACCTCTGGTCTCAGCAGCGAGGCCTGGCTGAAATGTCAATTACTTATTGTCAGCAAAAATATTAGTGCCTTCGAAGTTGAAGTTATCTGCTTGTGCGGTGAGGGGTCCCTGTGCACATGGTTGTCAGGGGAAAATGGATTAACACGCAAAATTCAATTCCTAGTCTCTAGTTCGAACAGAGGAAGGACTGAGCGAATGTTTCCCAATAGAAACTGGGGTTAAACAAGGATGTATTTTATCGCCCTTGTTATTTGGAATTGTTATGGACTTCATAATGAAGAAATGCTGCACTGGTAATAAAGGCATCGAATGGATACAAGGAGACCATTTGGAGGACCTCGACTTTGCTGATGACATAGTTCTCATCAGCAGTCAGATAAAAACGATGCAGGAAAACACAAATGAACTATCATCAATAGCCAGCAAAATTGGGCTTGAGGTCAATCATGAAAAGACTAAAGTCATGAAAAGTTTAATTCCAACAAGTGACAAAATATACATGGAAAACAAACCAGTAGAAGAGATCGATCACTTTATCTATCTTGGAAGTCACATTGATCGAGAAGGGGATACGAGCAAAGAAATTAGAATCAGACTGGCTAAAGCAGCAATGTCTTTCAGAAGCCTTGAAAAGTTGTGGAAATCAAAACTCATTAGCACAAACACAAAACTTAGGCTATTCAAATCAAATGTACTATCAACCCTTACGTATGCGTCTGAAAGCTGGAAAACAACAAGAGATATAGAAACAAAGTTGAACGCATTCGAAAATAAATGTCTAAGGAAAATACTTGGTATAGAATGGAACGAATTCAAAACAAACGAGGAAATTAGAGAAATCGCCAATCAACCACTAATATCTTCAGTAATAAAGAAAAGACGATGGTCATACGTTGGACATGTGATGAGAAGAGATAATAATCGAATAGCAAAGCAAGCCCTCATATGGGAAACAACAGGTAAAAGAAAAAGAGGAAGACCCAGGGAGACACTGAGAAGAACATTGATGAGAGAGGCAAGAGCAGCAGGAATCGGCTCCCTCAATGAGATAGAACTGCTTGCACAGAACAGAGACAGATGGCGAGATTTAATAAAATATCTTTAAAAGAAAACTGCTAGAACAAAAATTCATATAGGAGAAGGTGTATCTTGGTCTACGCCCTATGGGCCGGTTACGGCTCGAAAGGTCAATAGATAGATAGTCTCTAGGGACTTTGCCAGAGGTGAAAACTGGTGAATGAAAAAAAATATCTTTATATTTATTTTCTCTATGCCCACACCTTCCGCTGGACACTCCTTGCTGACCTTATCTATATATATCTGCTCACACTGTCTGGTCTTTTACCCTTGGCCTATTTTGTGATGAACTTATTGTAAGTCCAATGCAATCTTAATTTTCTCCTGCACTGCTATTTTTAGCCTCTTGGCACTCATAGAGAGGTGGGACCTGTGTCAATACTCCCATGTATTGTATTCTGAGCAGTAGTTTTAACTTAAAAGAAAAAAAATAAGATAGGTGAACAATTTAACATATTTTAAAATTGACTAGCAGATGAAAATTTTCACTTCTTTAAAATTGCATTTAGAATGGCAAACATTCGTATTCACAAATAACTACTGTATGGCAAACTTAAGGATCAAAAGAGACCAAAGGGCCGACCATTGCTGAGATATAAAGATGTTCGCAGGGCTTCCTTGAGGGAATTCTCTATCAGTGAAAGAAACTGGGAAAATCTGGCTGCAGATTGTAGTACATGGAGAACAAAATAAAAAATGGCACAGCGTCTTTCATGGCAGTGCTGATATCAAATTCAGAAGATAAAAGGTGCAGGAGAAAGGAGATGAGGTCAGGCACCATAAATACATCTTGTTTGTCCTGCAGATGGATCTGTATATCCAGTATTGGCTAATTCAGCCACGAGAGAAGCTGTTCAGCAAAGCATCATCTAGCATACGGCACTAATATTTTTACTAAACTACTGACTTATCATGATTGCTTGCTACCACCCTTTGTCAAGACACCAAAGGCCTTACATATATTTTCACTTATCAACTATTGTTAAGAAGAACAGGTGCTGTTTGGGTTAAACTGGTTGTTTGCTAGTCAGATCTGGCTGGGTCAAATGTATGTTTTTTTCTCTCAGTGTTGAAATAATTGCACTACATTTGGACTGCTGCCTTTTATTCTTATTTAACCTCTTAGTAAATCCTTAGGCAAACCCTAGAAATGTGACAGTGTTGTAATAGTTTTGTTTATTTTTAAAATTATCTATATTTTAAATTTAAAAACCAATCAACAGGTTGATCCTTTGCAGTGCTACATTGTTTAGCAACTTAAAACTTTGCAAACATTTACAAACAGGTATGTAATATTCATTATATATTTAGTATTATATCAGTAATTAAAATCTTGATGTTAAATAATGTTGAAAATTAATCACATGATCTGTCAGCATGCAAATATAATATTTAAGAAAAATAAAGTACAATTTCCTAAAATATTATTGTGAATTCTTAAAAAAAACTTGCAGAACTTATGCTGACAATTCAAAGGAACGGATATCAGAGGTACTCTAACTTAAATCTAGTGTTATCAGAAAAGGCAAAAGAAATAGGAGTATCATCGAACAGATAACAACATCTGATACATCTCATGATTTATGACACATGACCAACATTTGCAGGGCTTGCATCGTGGTAATCAGATTAATATTTGTCACAGAGTGGATTGAATATTCTGTAGGTGGAAAATTGCTTCCTATTGAAAGCTCTGTATATAAAATTTCCTAGTGTTGCACAATTTAAATATTGCCTATGGTTTCAAGATATATTAGATTTAAATGTTCTTTTTCTGTGATAATCTCAATTCAGATTGAGATTCTAGATTCTGTTATAGGAGTAAAGGCATAAAGATGCATAGAGATGCGAAACTGCTGAGAAGCTAATGACAATGACAATTTAAAAAAAAAGTGGTATGGTAACAACTTTACGTGGTAATTAATTAGATTCTCTTATAAAGTCTACTGTCTTTTTCACGGTTTCAGTTTCACTGTACAGTTTCTCTTTCAAGGTAGCAGATGCAGGCTTTTTGTACTCAAAAACTCATGATATAGCAGATGCGCAGTGATTTTAAGGTAGGCATGTACAGAAACAACAGGTTAAAAAGAGGAAAATCAAGGATGGTGTAGACTATGGATATCATTCAGCAGATTGTTCAATCGAGGACATAGAACCTGGGGAAGAATAGATACATGTGTGACTTCAGAGTGCAGTATGTTCTTTCCCATAGCCATCAAGGCAGAGAGTGTAGACAATAAAACCCTTTGTTTTTGAGGCAGAAGTACAGACCTTGATTTTCGAGAACTCTTCTGAGAGTGTCACAGTCCTTTATACAGATGGGTCTGTCATTCAGCACATACAGAGCTTATGAGCTTTCATGGCTTGTGTTGGAGGTAGAAATGTGAAGAAAGACAGTGGTGCTTTTGCATTGATGATAAGCAGTTTTGACCATGGAAAATATGGCCGGCATCAAGTATTGGCATGGCTTAAGACACAAACTTGTACATGTGTATGTTTCCTCAGTGACTCAATGTGTATGCTCAATACAGTAGCATCAGGCTGGGCTCGATGGCAGTGGTTAGAGTCTCTGGGAAGGTCTTGTCTAACAAATATCTGATTCATTTTTGTGCCAGAGCACTTGAGTGTAATAAGTATTGACTTAAGGGCCTTGATAACCTAGTTGGGAAAACCACCCGACTGGACTACCGATGTTCGGACAACCCGTGCTCGATTCCCGCTGGGAGCAGTGTGAATTGTACTCGTGGTTGGAAAAAAAATATATACCCCCATGGTCAACCCAGCCGTTGGCAGAAATGGGTACCAGGGTATTACCCTGGGAAGGTGAGGAATGTCGCTTCGCATGTGAGTCTCGATGCTTGAGGCGACACTATACAGAAATATCCGAACATTTCTGGATAGGCGGCCGAGCACATATGGGTGTAAACATGCGTGCTAAGACGCCGGTTCAAGTCTCGTACTTTACCTTTACCTTAAGTATTGACTTGCCAGGTTTATTGATGTTAGTGTGAAAGGGCAATGGACCGTAGTGACATTCTGAATGCCTCAGGGAAGCTGGATTAAAAAGTTGATTAAAAACCCAACCCTGAATTTGCTACCATGAACAGACTGCATGAATATCATGTCAAGGTGGCACTCCGATGCCACCAGAGTGCTACACAGGAATCCAAAGAAAATCAATCAACAAACACAACATTGGTGTCATTAGTAACTACATATATACTTCAGAGGAGATGTGAGCTCTTATGGACTTTTTGTGATGTGCAATGAGGATGACCTTTTGACTAAACTAAACTAAAGTAAACTAGGTGTAGACCATATATTTCTCCTCAAGTCTATGTACTGAATACAATTTTGTAGGATATGCTTTGCTTTCATGACTTCTAGGGTGCAACAGCACATGCCAGTGATAACAATCTAGTTTGTGGAGTGCTGGTGGTGCCTCATTCTTTGAGGCCAGTATGGAGACAGAGTAAGATAGGAGTCAGTAGTGAGGTTTAACATACACTCCTACAAGGTATGGTGACAGCTTTACAAAAATGGAAAACAACAAAATACTGACGTTTCGTCCTACATTGAGCCTTCTTCAGAAAACAAGAACAACATCAACAAACAATGAGATACATGCGGGAGTCGTGGGGAAATGAAAGAGCGGACAGGTTGGCTAGCTGCGCTGTCGTTGAGGACAGGCAACCAATGGATCGGGCGGACATCATCAATGCCCTCCGAGATGTGGGAAGAGCACATGACTTCGACAAACACAGATCCATGTCACTTCTTTGGATAAAAGCGATGGGAGTTAAGATGGGCACAGCTAGAAATGAGAAACTTAGTGGCCGTGTAAGAAGACTTATCAACCAACATAGAACTGGAGTCGTCAGTCGCTGGACACTGAGGGAATTGCTGAGGAGGGGATCTGAGCACCTATGGACATGTTCGGAGTCCATGATGATGACCCGCAAATAACTCAATAACTAAATAAGATACAGATAAGTTCTACTACATCTAGGATGAGCGAGCAGGTAAGTCGAGGAGAAATACTCTAAAACCGTTTTGTATATTTTCCTTCTGTTTCCTTTTATTTTCTCTTTCACTAATTTTTTTCTGTTATCAAAAAATATTCCAGTTGTTCCTTCTCATACGAGGCTAAAATGATGACAGTTTCCACTTGATGGTTGTAAAAGAATATTCTTTTTACTTTGGCTTCTTTCAGAACATTGTTGTCACTCATTTTAACTGTCCATTGTATACTGTGCATCCTTCTTGAACCATATTTCTGTGTCTTCTAAAGATTTTCTTGTTTATTGTCTGATTGTCCAGGATTCAATTCCATATGTAAACTTTGAAGAAACTCAATCTTAATTTTGACTGCCAAAATATGGGTTGCATTATCATTTATTAATTTTTTTGGAATACAGCTGTTGTATGAGCTATTCTACACCTCACCTCTGTTGTACATCTACCATCTGAAGTTAAAATTTGTCCCAACTATTTGAACTCATTGACCTGTTTTAATACTGTCTCATTTTCTTTTATCATATATTTCAGGGAGTCATTACAGTTGTCTTTTTGCTATTTAGGCTAATACTATCATATGTTGTCTTGTAACAAAGATCATCAAATTTCTTCAACAGTTATCTGTCTTTTGTGTATTTAACATATCTTTGTATCTCATCTATGTTATTATTCAGTTTTGTATCTTTCCTCTCGTTTCCTTTATATTTTTTGTTATCATTGGGTTTTCTGGGTCTCATTTTGACAATTTGTATGCAGGCCTATCTTATTAATTTTACATGTTTTCATTCTTTTGTCATCATTATCTTTTGTTTTCTTGCACTATTTGTTGATTTGATTTTTATCTGTTTAGTGTATTTACACAATTTTTCTCACAAACTGCATCTCAATTGCAGAAGTGATCTATTGGATTGTTTGTCTAATATCCATGATTCACACCCATAAAACAGTTATTGTTCAGTATTCAGAAATAGATCACTTTAAAATGTTTTTGGTCTAATATAAATAAAATTATTTCAGACATCTTAAATGGATGAATGGAAATTTGAGAATATTGAAAAGGAAGACATGAGTGATGACGAATTGCTTTCAAGTAAACAACAAAATGAGGCCTTTTATAGTGAAGATTCACACTCTAGTAATCCAGGAGGCACAAAAGAGCAAGCATTAATACACAGGAATAAAACAGGTATGAGACAGCACAAGTTATACTTTACTGACATGATTATGATTAAAAGATACATTCAGTGGAACAGATTGAACATTAAATATTAGATTATCCTAATAGGAAAAGTAGTTAGGTCGGGTAATTTTTACCTGCTACTGTATGCAGTAAATAGTACAACCTGTGGCTGCCCTGTTGCCTTGCAGGTAAGCTCGGGAGAGTAAAAGGCTAAGGGAGGGTACCCTGAAATAAAACAACCCCACTCCTTTATAGGTGAGCCTTTTTAGTTAACGGCGGCTAGCAGAGCCAACCATAAACTAACTGACAGAAGGCAACAGAAAACCACCATCTTAATTTCTTTGTACAATCATGAATTGCCACAAAAATAGAAATCATGACAACGATGTTAAGGGAGATTCCAATGGAAAACCCTCATTCGGTAGGGGTCATCATGTGTTACAGGTGATACCCGATCATCATCAAGCTACTGTAAGCAAAATAAAGATAAAACAGACTCTAAAGATAGGTACTTGGAATGTAAGAACACTCATGCAGAAGGGTAAACTGGAAAACATCAAACAGAAAATGAAAAGGATGGGTTTACATTTATTGGGACATTGCGAAATGAGATACACTGGATCAGCAGAGATATATTCTATCTATCTATCTATCTATCTGTCTGTCCTGTCCTGTCTTGTCTGTTTGTCTATTTATTGACCTTATGAGCCGTAGCCGGCCCATAGGGCATAGACCCAGATACTCTTTCTATTATCTAAATTTTTATTCTACTAGTTTTCAGTCTTTGTAAAGATCTTTTATCAAATCTCGCCATTTGTCTCTGTTCTGTGCAATCAGCTCTATCTCATTGAGGGAGCCGATTCCTGCTGCTTTTGCCTCTCTCAGCAATGTTCTTCTCAGTGTCTCTCTGGGTTTTCCTCTTTTTCTCTTACCTGTTGTTTCCCACATGAGGACATATGACCATAGTCTTTTCTTTATTACTGAAGATATTAGTGGTTGATTGGCGATTTCTCTATTTTCCTCGTTTGTTTTGAATTCATTCCACACTATACCAAGTATTTTCCTTAGACATTTATTTTCAAATGCGTTCAACTTTGTTTCTATATCTCATGTTGTTTTCCAGCTTTCACATGCATACGTAAGGGTTGATAGTACATTTGATTTGAATAGTCTAAGTTTTGTGTTTGTGCTGATGAGTTTTGATTTCCACAACTTTTCAAGGCTCCTGAAAGACATTGCTGCTTTAGCTATTCTGATTCTAATTTCTTTACTTGTATCCCCTTCCTGGTCAATGTGACTTCCAAGATAGATAAAGTGATCGATCTTTTCCACTGGTTTGTTTTCCATGTATATTCTGTCATCTGTTGGAATTAAGCTTTTCATGACTTTAATCTTTTCATGATTGATCTCGAGCCAATTTTACTGGCTATTGATGATAGTTCATTTGTGTTTTCCTGCATCGTTTTTATCTGACTGCTAATGAGGACTATGTTCTCAGCAAAGTTGAGGTCCTCCAAATGGTCGCCTTGTATCCATTCAATGCCTTTGTTACCAGTGCAGCATTTCTTCATTATGAAGTTCATAACAACTCCAAATAACAAGGGTGATAAAATACATCCTTGTTTAACCCCAGTTTCTATTGGAAAACATTCGCTCAGTCCTTCCTCTGTACAAACTGCACATGTGTAGCCATCATACATATCTTTGATAATATTTATAATTTTTTACGGTAAGCTATATTGCCTCAGAATTTTCCACAAAGAATCTCTATGAATGTTGTCATATAAATCAGCACAATAGGCAAATCATATTCCAAAAGAAACAAAGAAATATAAATTTGAAAGCCAAACACTGATCTGAAACATGGCAGAAAGAAATGGTGGCCAGGATTAATGTAGTTGTTGGTTATATGATTAATGGACAACAGGGCAGGTATGATTTAAATGGACCAAAAGTAGTCAAACAGTGGAAAATTAGAAAAGGGGTCTCAAGAAAATGGATGAAAGGTGTCCCATAAGGTATGATGAAATAGGGAAAGAGAGAGGATAGGGGTAGCAAGGGCAAGAAGAGCTGGAGAGGTAAAAAAAAATGATGCAGAGAAGAATAAAGATGGGACACAGGAAAGAATGGGAGAGGAGACCAGTGATTAAAGAAAAGAAAAGGCTTTTACCATGTCTGCTGATGTAGGTGCTCATGATTTTCCATAATTTTCTATTTCTACAACTGTTATCAGTTTTGTTGTTGACTTCCTACCACAACTATTCTTTTAAACTGTCTTGTATCTTTTCTCTCTCTTTCCCTCTATCTCTTCTGCCTTCAGTTTTTCCTTCATTCAATTTTTCCAGTTGGCACAATACATTTCAGCAGTTCCTTTCTCATTACATGGCCAAAAAATGATGATTATTTCCTTAAGATGTTTTAAGTTGGTTTTCTTTTTGCTTTGGCCTATTTTTGAACATCCGCTACTCTTTTTAGCTGCCCAAGGTATTCTCAATATTTTTCAGTGAAACCACATTTTTGTGACCTCCAGTGATTTTCTTGCCTTTGTCTGACTGTTCAAGATTCACATCCATACATCAAGGCTGACTCCACACAACACTGAAGAACTCTTTTTCTTATTTCTACTGGCAAAAATGAGTAGCATGAAAATGGAAAGCTTCCTTTGCCTGAACTATTTTTTCTCCTCACCTCTGTTATACATCTACCATTTGAAGTTAACGTTGTTCCCTGGTATTTAAATTGCATAAAACCCTCTTCCACTGGTTGGACATATGGAATTAAAGTTGGTCATTTCAGTATTAGTTGTTGCCTTTATAGCGGTTTACTTTTATTCTCATCATAATGGTATTGTCTCTCTTACTTGTCCAAAGAATTTACTTATAGTAATAATTTAGGAAAAAAATACCTTCACATATTTCATAGCTGATATAAGCTATATTAATGTGTTTCAGAAGATCACCTTGTACTAGTATCACAAATTAAACATATCAGGACATACTATTCCCTTTTCATCACATGGCCAAAACAATGATGATTATTTCCTTCTGATACTGGTAGTAGCATTTGTCTTGCCTTGGCCTCTTTTAAAACTTCCATATTACTATTCTATTAAATTCTATTCTATTCATAGAATAGTTCAGTTTTATTGCATCCCCATATTCACTCCACCGTCTATTCCAGCATTTCACGAAGTGTACGTGGACTGACTGTTCATGTAGTGTTGATTGTAGATGCATCTGCTTTTCTCACTAAGCACTGTAGATTGACCAGTAGTTTATATCATGTTTGATTCTCTATGATTCACTTGCATATTTCTGGATTAGCTTCACATAACATTGAACAACTTTTAAGATAGTGGTGTTTGAACATATCCTAAAGATAGAATGAAGCAGTTTACAAAAGAGTAGAAACATCATTGATATTATTGCCTCAGTATTTACTTGAACCAGATGTCCTTTTATTAAACTTGGTCAGTTGATGCATGCTCCTTAGGATATGATCTTATAACCTTATGACAGCTAAGTCTGTGTGACAGCCTCCATAAAAATACAAAGGTTCATTGAATAATCTGCCAAACAAGGAATTATAATCAGAAAGCAAGTCTTGGAGCACATTCTATGTGCAGAAATGTTACACTTACACCCTGTGATTAAATATTGTCTAATTATTTAGGCACTTAGTGTGGGGATAAGTGTTTACAAAACATTATGTTATGTTTACTTGTGATATTGTGCTTCTGTTTTTAAATCCTAATGAAAGCAAAGCATAAAATGTTTTTCTCTGTTTAAAAATTATACAATCATTCTGTGAAAAAAAAATTATTGTGGGTGCCACAGATGTTTGATATGCTCAGGTACTTGCAGTGCAAAGATGTCAGCTCTTTTGAAGTGTCATGTCCTTTCTTTTTTGGGACAGACAATTCACATTTATTCCCATAAGTTCCTTCTTTACTTTCGACTCATGAATCAGCTATGCTTATTAAACTTTTCAGAGTATGTACTTGAGTCTGACATGATAAACACCTTATTACAGTATGCTACAAAAACACTTTGTGACTTTAGTAATGGTCTCAATTTTCTTTCATGAGCTCATGGACATGCCAAGCTTTCCCCTTCTTTTTTTTGTGGAGACATCTTCATTTTAAACTAATATTATATGAAACATGAACTTGTTCAGCTTGACTATCTGTTTTGCACTTAAGTTGTTAAAGAATTTTTTTCCTCTCATGTTTATTTAGGCTCAGTTGACATAGCAAGTGAATTTACATGCTCAGTATGTCTTCTTATTGCTGTTCAACCCACAACTCTTACGTGTGGTCACACTTTGTGCAGAATTTGCCTTGCACGATGGTACTTTAGTTCTAAAAAGAAGGAATGCCCATTGTGTCGTCAGCAGTATCAGGGGCATCCAAAGATTAATGCCCATGTCAGGTGAGCTATGTATATTATATATACTATATTGCAATTTTCCTGTGTTATCAAGTAACAGACTGGATTACTTATGGACACTTCCTTGAGTACAGCTGATTGTCCTTATATATAAACACATTGTTATAACGTCTTTAAAATCTTACTAGATGCTGGTGGAAACTGAAAACCACATTTTGATGGGCTAATTTTCCAACACAATTCTTATTACATGATGACATTAATAACAGTCACAAAAATATTATTATAGATCCATTCATTTTCATTGTTATGTGTTGTATATCAAAATGTCCAGAATGTTATGTATTGTACAGAACAACCAAATAAAAATATGAAAGAAAGAATTTACCTTAGGCAGCAGTGGTTTGTTTTCTGCAGTGTCCTTCCCCATGGATAGAGCTTAAGATGCAGCTCTTACTCGCATCGCCTGTCCCATTGGACATATGCAGCATTTGTTAGTTGGTGCAACAGATCCACCTGTTGCCCCCACCCCATCCAGGTTGAAGAGGCCTTTTTTCTGGTCTTTGGTTCATGAAGTCAGATTTGCAGTCCCGTTTCCATGATGAAGCTAACAGTTCTCTCCAGGTTGTGATGGCTGTTCCATAGTTTCTGTGCAAGGATTATATTTCTCCATTTGTCCTACCTTGTGTCCATAGCAACATCTTGATGAAATCTCTCACAATGTTTTTCGTTCACTGTTCTACAGTTTTGTGCAAATAAATCGAGATGAATTTTTTTACAACTGACTGGAATGCTACCCATACAGCCTTTTCCTTGCCATGCAAAATGTGAAGGATCTTTTTGTCTGCAATAGGTTTACCAAATTTGGGGACCAATAAATACTTCCTCCTTTATTTTAGCTTCACTCATCTTGGAAATTTTCTGATGAAGTACTAGAAAGCCTCTCTTGTTTTATATAGTGTCATTACAAAGTTTTTCATGAAATCCAATATAATGTGCAAGGGCAGCAACATTCTTACTGCAAGGCTGCAATGGCTGCCAGATTGGTCAATCGCTTTTGATGTAATTATTTCTTGCACGACTATCCCACTCACAGAGAAAGCAATAGTACCTTGTGTATCCACCGTAAAGTTAAACCAAAAGAGCAAACACTTTTAAGTCATTGATGCGGATTGTAGATTATACATCTCAAAAGTTGTTTGATATGAGGCCTGAAACCCATTCCAGTGGCTTTATTAAAAATATATATAAGGTACATCAGCATGTATTGCAGAATTAAATAAAGCAATTGTTATGAAGTAGGTACTCACCAGGATTCTTTAGATAAAGTTGTCATAACGACAGTCATAGGCTTTTAGGCACACATCTCACTGCATGGGTAGATGAGCAAACCTTCAGCAATTGTTACTTTTCTTGCTCTAGCCGGCTGTGGTGCTTTCAATACTGGATTATGGTTTGGTTATGCTCACTTTCTCGTCAACCCAGATTGCAAGGTTATAAAGGGTTCAGGATGAGGGCCTATGGGCAGTTCTCGGATGCACCAGAGATACACTGATGCGTTCAATGAGGTACTTTCTTGACTTACTGAGCATTAGAGTGTGACATAGATCTGTTCAGGTCCAGTCTTATTTGAACTTGGTAAGGAACATAAATCATCCCTTGCATTCAAAATTGGGTGGGAATTCAAAGTGGAAAATCCTGAATGGCCAAGGCGGAGGAGTCCATAAGGAGAGTATGTGACCTGAATAACATAGGCTTGGATAGAAGTAACAGCAGAGAAAAAAGGCTAACCAAAGTAATCATTCAGCTCGACAGGGAGTGTCGCAATTGGGCTTATGGAGCTACTGAGGTTGTAATAAGGGATTCCATAGAAAAAGTGTCTTCACCTCAGGATCAGATCATCTACACGGATGGTTCTGTATCCCACAGACAGCACAGTTGTTTGGGTTTTGTGGCATACCAACATGGCAGAGAAGTGACTAGGGAATCTGGCAAGTGTAGCATTAAGGTATCCAGCATGAGAATGGAGATAGAAGTTGCAATAGCGGCAATGACATAGTTGCTTACACAGAATGTGGATAATGCATTATTGGCAACTGACTCACAAAGTATGCTACAGAAGATAGACATATAAACACCTGTTTGGGGCATGCTTTTTAGCCGAAATGTCCTAAGTCATGTTGATGCAAATTAGACCCTTAACCTTGGATAACAATACCTATCTGCTGTAACTCACCCAGTTACGATACTGTAGTAATAATTACTACCACTTAAATTTAATATTAGGTGCTCTAAAAATAGCAATTTCTCTGAACTTTTGACACATTCTTGTGTATTCACACTAAGCAAAACACAGAGACTTGAAATTCCTGGCTCAGGTTGATTTATGACCTGAGTTTGAACTCATGGACTGGATGTGTTACAATGTCTATTGGTATGGTCGCTGTAAGTCCGTTAGTATGTTCAGCTACCTCATAGCGTTATTCACTGCATTTCCTGAGTCACAAAGGATTTTTTTATGTCTGCCGATGACCATGGAAGTTTCCCTGGTCACGGAAAAAAAAAAAAAAGGAAAATCAACCAATTTCTTCAAAATTGACACATATTTTTCGCATTATTTGAGATCATATCTCTTGTAATCGGAAAAAAAGGATCCAAAAACAATGGAAACAAATCAAACACTCAGGGGTCACCAGAAGTGGTAATTAGGAAGGTACACTGAGGAGGGGTAATGTTTGAACACGGGAAAATGTAAAATTTTTAGGAATTTGTGTTTTGATGCTGTAATTTTTACTACGTTATCGTAATCTAGGGTTAATATGATGCAAATGAGGCCCTTACGCTGACAAAAATTCTTGTTTCTAACCTACATTCAGAACTCCCCCTTCCCGTCTTGCCACTATAAAAACAATTATTGTTTATATAATGCCACTGACAGTGCCATGTCTGTTGTTTCAGTTCATCTCTCAAATTTGCTAAAATAACCATGGCTGTCTAATAGCCCAGTGTTAATGACTATCACTTTTACCGATGCAGCATGCACAAAAATATGTTTCTACTTCAAATGCAAATTTAACAAAATTGAAATGTTTACAAAAATTAAGACTTTCACTTTTACTCACCGATATTATTAAATTGTATTATTGTACAAACAAACATAGATTAAAAATGTTAATATAAGAGATAAAATGTCTTGAATTAAGTAAATCATAAGATATTATTAATGTCACTTATGAACACCGGCATCGCGAACATAAAAACATAGACCTTCTCCAAATACAAGTTCAACAAAATTGACGCACTTAAAAAAAATTATTACTTTCACTTTTACTCACCTAAATTATTAAATTATACTGCTGCATAAACAAATCTACATTCAAAATGTTAAAATGAGAGATTAAATGTCATGATTTAAGCTGATCATTACGTAAATTATATAATCCAGGTGTAATTTTTCTGACAGTGGTAGACTAGACAAACATTCTGGTCAGACTTCACGAGAGGAAATTCCGTATTTGATGTCATGACTGCATGAAACTAAGGTAGATGTTTTAAAGAGCAAGTGTTAGGATGTGTATAGTGCCTGTGGCAGAGTGGATACAGCTCTTGGATGACTCTAAAGTGAGCGTGTTAACCTGGGTGTACTGTCCAAAGAATACTAGGCAGAGAATGAACACATACACAATTGCACATGGGTGTGTGCCTATTATGTTAGATGTAAATTCATCATGCCTCTTTCGTATGTCCACTTGGCACAGTTCTGGCGCATGTTCATAAGTTTCTTTCATATGAACTTGAATTGAAGGTAAAGCATAACATGTGCACCACAACACCTGGATTGATTTTAAGGACTGCCTTTAAACCACAGATGTTATGATCTCAGAAAGATCACCAATTTAAAGCAGAATGTAACATGATGCTTCTGACAGTCCCAAAACATCACAATTTGAACATATTTGCCAGGAGATTCAACTATAGCAATATGGAACCTAAAAGCTCTATTTTGTTTTTGTGTAAATTCAGATCTCTGACAAAGTCATTCAGTTCACTTTTGGTTATTAGTTGTGCTTTAGTTGAGGTAAATTGCACAAAATCTGGATCATGTGAAGTTGATGGTTCAGGACCACAAAGTTCCTCATCTTTCTCAGTTAAATCAGCTGAAAGTTATTCTGGCACTTTGTGAACTGGTAGGCCATTGCCATGTGGTACAGGGCATAATGCAGAGGTAGTGTTTGGATATTTCACAATCCACATTTTTTTACACCTCATTCCAAATTTTACAAACCATATAATGTAGCAATTGCTGATATCATCAGTGGGCTCTCTTCAAATCTTTGAGACTGCAAAAGACATAGTGTGCATAGTAATTGCACTGTTTAAGATTTGTTGTGCATGTATTACAAGATATGCATAACTACCTCTTATCCTGATCTCCTATTTTGCAGCCAAAATACAAATTGCAGGCCTTTTGTGGGGCATTGGGTGGTATCAAGGTTAGACATTATTGTCTGGATAAGAGGGACCCAGGTTCTAATCTGCCACATTCTGTGGGAGCTTGTCTATTCAAATTCATGATTTATTTGTGGTTCCTCTGGTCTTTGTGCAGAGAGATCCAATATCTATCCCTCTCAGATAACAGTGAAAAACAGGAGGTACTTTGTGGACTCTGAGCATGTTGAAGAACCTATGCGGTTAAATGTAGAAAAAAGTAGACTAAAATGGCCATTGCCGCAGGGAAAAAATGTTAACCAGTCTATCCATGCTGAAGATGGATGTGTCAGGCAAAAAATAAGATATTTTATCTTTACCATAAATTAGCAATTATCAATGAGATAGAGATGCTTGCACAGATCAGAGACAAATGGTGAGATTTGATAAAATATCTTTAGAAGGATTGAAAACTGCTAAAATACAAATTTAGATAAGAGAAAGAGTATCTGGGTCTATGCCCTATGGACCAACTACAACTCGAAAGGTCAATAGATAGATAGATAAATTAGCAACGCAACACATCCATGTGAATGGGTGAACAATGAATAAGAAATGGGCTTTCCCAACCACTACAGTCATTTTTTTAAATTATAAAAAAGTCACTTCATCTCAAATTAAAACATAAATTATCTGAACTGTTTAAACATGTCTTGGGCATTTCTGAACTACATTTGATAGGGAAACCAGCACAAAACTATGCCAAAATGATACTGTTTAATTATGAGAGCTTGCTTGAATTTCTTTTACTACGGGCATTGATATTCACTTACAACTTAATGTTACAGCTTTCACCATCGCTAAGACATCCAAACATTTCTATGCCAGCTAAACAACAAATAATAAATAGCATTTTCATACCAACTTTGTGCTATGAAAGTCAAACATGGACCCTTTCTAAATCCCATTTAAGAAAGATCAATACATGTGAGATGCGATACTTGAGAAAAGTAACAAACAACACAAGAAGAGATAGAATACCAAATGAAACCATAAGAAAAATGGTAGGAACTAAACCCTGGCAAGAATATATAAAACAACAACTTAAATGGTTTGGCCACCTGGTCAGAATGAACCCTTACCAATCACCATCAAGGGCGTTCTTATCGAGAATGCATGGAAAAAGACCAAGAGGAAGACCCAGTAGAAGATGGATAGATGCAGTGACAGAGACATGTAACAACAAAGGAAAATCACTAATTCAGACAGTTCGAGCAGCTCAAGAACTACAAATGATATAAATCATAACACCTTTTAGGTATCAGTGAAAAGAGAAAAGAAGAAGAAGAATTATGAGAGCTAGACTATTTATAAAGAAAAGGGAGGGGTGTGTTGCACATATTGGTATAATTAAATCATCTATTTCTAGTTCAGTTTTTATTGGCCATTGTAACAAATTATGCAATCTGCCATTAAAATTGCAACTTACACATACTTAAAGGCTCTAGATATGCAGCCAGAAATGTATATCTAAGAAACAGGAATCAGTCAGTCTCTGTGGCAGAAGTAGCTGCAGCTCTTGGATAGCTCTACAGTATGAGTGTTAACCTGGGTGTCCAGGGCACTCTAATGTTCACAGCAATGAAATAACCAATAAGCTTACTGACAGCTCTGGCACTCTGGACAAAAAGGACATCACCAAGTTTGTTCTTCATTCCTTAAGAGAAGAGGAGGAGAATGGGTGGGTCAATGATGTATATGTTGACAGACTGAGGAGTCTAAAGGTAGAAAAGGGATCTCATCGATCCAGAGTGCTTAGTTGGAAAATGTATATATAATCAATACCTTACAGAAAAATCAGTCTGTATACACTTCGGGAAATGCTGGTATGGTGGAGCAGATATGGAGTGCCTGACCACAATGAAACTGATTCCATAAGTAAGATAAAAATAGAACAGGAGTCAGAATTTTTTAATGCCTTTTTAATTTTCAGCACCCCAAAATTTGTTCAGATTAACTGTATTTTTGTCTGCAGCATTTTGGTTATTGACCAGTGACTGGACATATATCTGTGTGTTTTAATGGTAACTGAGGGGACTGGATGGCAAGACATCAACCTCAGACAGGAAGGCCACAGGCAGTGGGAATTTTTCTCTCAGAATGTGTGGTTTTCTCTGGGTAGTGAGATCTGATGTGATCCCTCTAAAAAAATTGTGAAAAAGGTCGTCACATATTCACTTGTGCAAACAAAAGAACCCTTGGCAGTTAAAAGTCTAAAAGAGTATGTCAAAAAAAAAAAAATTGCTGCCCAGGCAAAATTTGTTAGATCTACCCTTGCTGAAGATGGATGTATTGGTCTACTTTGCTATAAACTAGTAATACAACACATCCATGTCACTTAATGGGTGAACACTAAAAAGAGAAGAAGAAGAATTGTAGCAGCAATTCAGATCAAAAGTTCACATTTCTGGTTTCTGTATTGTAGAAGAGAGTAGAGTTTACATTTAAATTTAGCAAAGTTGGAAACATATGGAGCATATATATTCAGAGTATGAAGAAGGTAAAGATTGTGCAGAACTGTGTAATACTTTTTATCAGTCTTTCCCCTCTATCATTTGTCTCTCTTAGGTCATGTCCTCCAGTCCCATTTTGCACTTTAGCTGTTACCACCTTTGCATTGTATTTTCCTAATACAAGTGTTCCTGAGATTTACACTGCTACATGTCTATCTCTCATCATCATCATCATGTGCCTTACCGGTTGGCGTATGTGATCATGTCCCTCCACAATCTTCTATCTACAGTGCATCGTATCAGTTCTGTTGTTGACTGTTTTCCATGCCATGACACCAAGCTATCCAGTATTTTCTCTCTTTGTCGTCCGCGATCTCTCTTTCCTTTTATTTTGCCAGTTGTAACCAAGTATTCCAACTTTCCTCTTCTCATGATGTGCCCGAAAAATGTTAATTGCTTCTTTCTGATTAAGGGCTCCCTTTTTGTGTTGGCCTCTTTGAGAACTTCCTCATTGGTCTTTTTATCTGTCCAGGGAACTTTCAACATTCTTCTGAGAAATCCCATCTCTGTGGCCTCTAATTGTCTTTTCATTTGTTTGTCTACTATCCATGATTCGCTTCCATAGGTCAGAATCGGTTCTATATAGCACCGATGAACTCTCTTTCTCATTTTTATTGACATAGATTTGTTGCATAAGATATTTTTCATTTTCTGAAATGCTATTTTGGCCTGAGCTATTCTGCTCTTTATTTCTGTGGTGCATCTCCCATCTGATGTTACTATTGTGCCCAAGTATTTGAAACGTTGCACTTGTTTCAAATTTGTCTCGTTTATTTTTATGCTGCATGATGGTGATGGTTGTCTCTTCGATATAACCATTACTTCTGTTTTCTTGCTATTCAGACTGAGACCTTTCTTGTTGCTTTCTTTTACTATTATGTCTATCATTTCTTGTAGTTCATTCTCTGTCTCTGCTATTAAGACTGTGTCATCCGCATATCGCGACTTATTTATGTTGTGACCGTTGACTTCAATTCCTTTTTTGTCTATTATTGATCTCATAATATATTCACTGTAAAGTGAAAACAAATCCGGTGACAGAACACAGCCTTGTCTGACTCCTTGTTTCGTATAGCTGCTGTTTGTTGCCAGTACATGTTTTTTATGATTCGCAGATCCTTGCCATCAATGTTTAATTTCTCCAGCATATTGATTATTTCCACATGCTTTACCTTGTCAAATGCTTTCGTGTAGTCTATAAAGCACATATATAGATCTTTCTTTACCTCTATAGATCTTTCTATCAATGTTCTTAAGATGTATATTGCATTATTGGTGCCCTTTCCTTCCACAAATCAACATTGTTCCTCACTTATCTCTGGTTTTATTTTGTTCCCTTACACGTCTCTTGATTATTCTTAGTAATATTTTAGTCATATGGCTCATAAGACTAATAGTGCGGTGGTCTTCACAATCAGTGGCGCCTGACTTCTTCGGTATGGCTACAAAGATAGATTTTAGTAGATCCTCGGGTATGAGTCCAGTGTTATATATGTCATTGAGTAATTTTGTTATGACTTGTACTCCTAGCTCTCCTAATGCATTTATCTCTTTGATTGTTATATTGTCAGGACCTGGAGCTTTGTCTCTTTTCATGTGTTGAATTGCGTCCTCCACTTCGCTCTGCATTATTGGTGATCCTGTCTATCTCTAGAGAACCAATATGTTGATTAATGGTTTGGAATGTTTTAAAGGACATTACCAATGGTCTTTTCTCCTAAATATGTCTAGCTTGTGTCAAAAGTTATTTTGTTTATTTTACGTTAATTTATGAACTTTAGTGATCACTTATCATTTTCTCTAGCTGACCATTAGAGAATATCTTTGTGAATGCAACCCTTTAAATCACCAAAACAACGATGTGCTGTTAGAGAGATGAAGAATTAATTAATGCATTTTTGGAGGGGGTTAATTTGTTATTTTTTGTAATCAATTTTAGGAACATGATAACAAAGCTGTGCCCTCGAGAGATGACAGGCCGAGAACAGGAGTTATTTCAGAATGTAGAAGATATGAATGTATTAAAGAAATATGATGAAGAACTGTCTATGGAAGTTAGTTCAAAAAGTGCTATTTGCAATGCGTTTTTGTTTGGAGTGGCTTTCACTTTCTGTGCCGTTATTGTAAGTATTTCTTACTTAATTTATTGTTCTTAAAATTTGTACCTTTCATTTACAAATATTTAAACATTTTAAATATTAATTTTTAAAAAATTTAGTAGCCATGAAATAAATGATGAGAATTTTAATTGTAAATATAGAAGTGACATCACATGTAACATGAGTTTGGGTTTTATGTAGACACTGAATGGAAAGGCAAAAAAGAGACAAATTAAACACAGTCTATGGAGAAAATGTTGGCCAGACTTAGGGCAGTCTTAACAAAGAATGCTGTAGATTAGCTTATTCATAATGCAAAATTGGATAATATTTGTTTTTACTCCATTTCATGGCACTTTTTAAGTATAATCATCAACCATATAACTCTTATGAATCTTGCTCTTGTATATAGGAGAATGTCATTGTATTTGGACAATATCCATTAGCACTCACTCTCTTGTCTAATTTCACAGAAAGTTACTAGTTAGGTTACAGTTTGATAATTCTTTGTACCTGTATTGAGCCTCAGCGACACATATTAAAATGCATGAAATTTACTAAAATTTATATTTATCGTTTTAAAGTGCCTGTCACTGCTGATGCCTTTACTTTGCCATAATGTGACAACTTGAATACCCTGACCGCCCCAAGAGTTATGTCAATGGGAGTTTTACTCCTGATAGGTTCAACTAAGCTGGACAGGTCTAAGCGGGAATGGGTCAGACACAAATTTGCACTGTGATCCTCCAATTTTGGGTTGCACATGGGGTCAGTAACCTCATCACAGAAAAAAAACAGCAAGCTTCAGAAATTACAACATAAAAGCTGGTGGATCTAGGTCTGGGAGATTTTCTCACAAGAGAGCTCATAATGCAGGATGATAAAAGCCCTAATCGAGAAGTCAGCTTGCCAATAAATCTTCTGTTGACTACAATCAAAATCAAGATAGAGACTTGGAACATCAGAACCTTCTACGAATGTGGGAGATTGCCACAGGTAGTGAAGTAAATGTACAGATACAGTGCTACAGATAGTGAAGGAAATGTATAGACATTATTGTCTGTTGCAGCCCTTGTGAGACAAGATGGAATGGAACAGGACAAAACAGACTCCCATCAGGTGAAACATTAATTTATTCTGCCCTTGAAGAATTGTAACACGATCACACACCTAGGAGTTGTTGGCCTACTTATGACAAAAGAAACAGCAAGGGCACTCATTAGTTGGGAACCAGCGTCACAAAGAATTCTATAAGCCTGATTTAATTCTAAAAGGAGGAAAGTGATAATCATACAATATTTTGCCCCAACAAACATGGCAATGGAGGAGGAAAGGAAAAACTTTTACATCTTACAGACAGTAGTAGATAGAACATCATGAAGGGACATTAAGATACTGATGGGGTACCTTAACACCCAGGTAGGAGATGATAATGCGGTGTGAATATCACTATATTACATCAAAGGGTTGCATTCACAAAGATATTTTAACCTATATTATAGAATAGTCAAAGAAGACAGTGGTGCATATGTCATGACCACGAGAGCATGACAATGGAGGTGATGGCAGTGACCAAGGCATTCAAATAGTTAGAGTCACAAGACTACACCCTGACATGTATACTGAGTGATTCGATGAGCATGATAAAAAAAGTGGAGGCGGGCTCTGTACGCATGCAATGGGTAGAGTCATTGCAGAAGTCCAAAATACATAAGGTCACCTTTGTCTATGTCCCTGGACATGCGGGAGTACTAGGAAATGAAAGAGCGGACAGGTTGGCTAGCTGCGCTGTCGTTGAGGACGGGCAACCAATGGATCGGGCGGACATCATCAATGCCCTCCAAGATGTGGGAAGAGCACAGGACTTCGACAAACACAGATCCATGTCACTTCTTCGAATGATGGAAATGGGAGTTAAGATGGGCACAGCCAGAAATGAGAAACTTAGTGGGCGTGTAAGAAGACTTATCAACCAACATAGAACTGGAGTCGTCAGTCGCTGGACACTGAGGGACTTGCTGAGGAGGGGATCTATGCACCTATGGACATGTTCGGAGTGCAATGATGATGACCCGCAAATAACTCAATAACTCAACTCAATGCAGGTTATGAGGGCATTATGGGAAAACCTGGATTAGGCACCAGAAAAATGGAACACTGTACACATATTTTTGTGCCACAAATGACCTTAGTTATGGGAGGAACAATATTTCACCATAAGACCACAAGGGAACTTGGTCACATCATTATGGGCAGGAAGTAGAGATGTTTATTGAAGGCTCTTTGTGTTGTGTTTTGATCTTTCTGCCTTGTCACATAGCCAAACCATTCTATCTGTTGTTTCTTTATATATTCTATGGTGGGGATTATTTCTAGCTTTTTTCTCAGTTTTTTATAATTTTTCATTTCTAATTTCCCAGAATCTCAGTTCACGGAACTGATGAAAGCATTAAAAACAAAATGAACAAAGTCAGAACTGCCTACAACACTCTTCGCCCTGTCTGGAAGTCCAGTGCACTCGTTTCTTTCTGTGGAACAAAATCAGGATCTTCAGCACAAATGTCAATGCAGTCTTGCTCTATGGTTCAGAACCATGGAGGGAAACAAAGACAAATAGCAATAGACTTCAGACATTCATAAATAGATACCTCATGACCAAACAAAATTACAAATAAAAATCTTTTGGAAAAGGACTTCCCAGATACCAGCAGGAAAGGAGATCAAGAAAAGGAAATGGGGATGGCTTGACCACACATTGCGGAGACCACCAAGCAATATTGCAAGACAGTTAATGAACTGGAATTCACAAGGATATAGAAAAGCTGGGCCAAGCAGACCTGGAGATGAACTGTTGAGATAGAAGCAAAGGCTGCAGGATGGACATGAGCTCAGTTAGAGAAGATAGCGTGTTGGTTCATCGATAGAGTGTAGTTGCAGCCCTTTGCTCCCCGGGGAGTTTGCAAGACATAGTCAAGAAGTACATTTGGTCTGTGATTAAATGCACCAGTTAAATAAAGTGTAATTGATCCTAATGCCTATAATGGTATGAAATTTGTACCTCCTATCAGATAACATATTTAGCCTGGTACTGGCAGTTCAGTGAAAGGAATTTGTTGGTCGTGAAACCTGTGCAACTCTGGAAACCTCAGGATGTGGCTGCCTGGTTGGAAGATTTATCTTGGGCCAGTGTCTATGCAAATAAAAGTATAGAAAGTAATATAGGCAAGTAATAGAAAAATTGTTCTTCTTTTTAACAATTCTTGCGAAGTTAGGAGTTCCTAAAATGAGTAATTTCTCTTGGAAAAATTAAGAATAATAAGTGACTCTGTTAGAAAGAGGAAAATTAAAATCATGTTATGTTGGAATCATCATCATCACTGCACTTCAGACACATTCATAGGTGTTCCATTCTTCTCCTTGATATACTGAGAACTCTGAAGAAATCCATCCCCATGCTTGAACTGCATAGAATGGCTTGAGATTCATAGAAGATTAATGCGGCAACATTTTTGTTAACTTTTTTACTTTCTAGTAATTATTCAACATTAATTATGTTGGTTGATATTAACTTAGTTGGTATCTCTATTTATACAGTAATAAGAAAACAATAAACATAAAATAAAAATACTATTGCTGATGTAGGCCTGCTAAAACACAAATGATACAATAATCCATATGAAATTTAAAAACTTTTACTTTTAGTCACATGAAACTATGTTGTAACATTAACAATTTTATTTGTGACTGTTAAAATGAATGTTAAATCGTGAAATATGTAAGATCCCACTATTTTACTACATAATATAATATCAGCACTAATCACCAGTGAGTGAAATGCATAGACCTAATAAAAAAGTATAAAATTCACAAAAAATAGTCTGAGCAGATTTCTTAAACTTGAATTAAGAAATACTAAAATTATGTTGTTGCATTAACAAATCTCTTCGTCCTGGTTAAAAATGAGATAGAGATTAAACTTTGTAAATGATATCTATAAACTGTATATTCATGATATAAGTGTGGTGTGCACAAATTTATCCCGCTTCGTCTCAGGTAGGGACATCAAGACTGTCTAAAAATAGCTACACTCTAAAATGACCAGTGTGTATAGACTGCAAGCAGCTGTGGTCTATAAAAGTCAATATCAGCTAGTAAAGCTATGTTCAGGAGACACAGGACCTCATGTCAATATAGATCAATTCAGTTACAATTAAGCTAATGTCTGTTTCAAGTATCTTTATTCCAGAGTTTTATATATTTTGCTTCTTATTTATAGTTCTTCATAATACTCTAACATGTTTTGATTAGACACAGATCACATCTATAAAAGAGTACAACATTTTAACAAAGTCTTAACTCTTTCTGCACGGAAGCTTTTTATCGACACAACAGAAGAGATTTCAGAGACAAAATTTTTCATCGTTTTAAGAATCAATCTACATATTTATCTAACATCTAACATATTACATATGAATTTTTAGATAATTGAACAAGTTTTCAGCAATATCAAGGTGATACAAAACATGTAAAAAGAATATGGTTTGATGGCGTTCACACTAATAAAATTGAGCATGGCGCACAGTGCGGCAAAACATATTGAAAGAGTTAACATAATCAACAATCACATATTATGCAAATCATGTTCATTCACGTTTATTGTATCATTCTCTTGGCATGTGATGATTAGTGGTAGTGCTTAAATTATCAATGATATTCTTTATTGAGATTAATTCTCTAGGCAAATGCCGGTTTCGATTAAGCTAAATCTAGTACTTATTGCATGTGGCAATTAAAATTCTATCTTAGTTTCACAACTGTCGTGCGTTACTCTTTTATTATATTTAATCTACTTACTATTGTTACCGGAGAACAAACTTCTGGATCTCTCTTGAAAACACTTCACAACTAAATATGTTAGTACTGACTGACTTATCTCTACTTCTCTATATTTCTAATTCTACTTGTTCTGTTTTTGTTCTATCTACTTCTCAACTGACTGATCCTAAGTAACTGCTATTCTCTTTACTAACTGTTCTTAAGTAACTTCTCTGATCTTGCCTCTATTTCTCTTAAGTTAATTTGTCCATTCTATTATCAAACCTGCCTTTAGCTGTTTTGGCCGAAGCTGAATTAAGCTTCATCTAGTTCACATTTATGATTTGGATTCTTATCTCTCTCTCTCTCTCTGCGATCAAGACTCAATCAGAGTAGGATTCCAGACTCTCTCATGAAGTCAGCTGTCAGTTTAAGCGAATCGATTGCCCCATATAGTTTTTCTTCCAGGGAGGTGGGTGTGGACCACATTGCTCTTCTCAGGTCTGTGTACTGGGGGCAATCCTGCAGAACATGTTTTGTAGTCATATTGTCCAGTGTACAGTGGCATTGGCTGGTTGTACCGATTTTGAATTTGGTGAACATGTGATTTCTCATTCTATTGTGGCCAGTGCGTAGGTGAAGTATGATGACTTGATCCCTCCTTGATAGTTGGGGGTATCTGTCACTCTCGTTATGCTTTGGGTGTTCTCGTTTCCATTTTTCATGGAACTGACCCTTGAGGATGGATTTGGCTTCATCATAATTGAGCGGATGGTTCTCTTGCGGTAATCTCCTTCCCTCTTTAGCTAATTTGTCTGCGTGTTCGTTCCCGTGTATATTACAGTGTGATGTTATCCACTGAATGACTACTCTCTGGAAGTTATTGCATAGTTGGTCCAGGGTTGTTCTCAGGTCATCTAGTTCATTGTTCTTGGGGCTTTTTAGAGCTGATAATACTGACAGAGCAACAGTCAGAATCACCAATTTATTGTGCATGTTATTTTTGTGTTGAGTAGCCAGTGCTGCAGCATTTCTGATGGCCTCAGTTTCTGCTTTAAAGTTGTTTAAGAATTTTCCAGTGGCTTTTGACTTGGTGATCTCGTCCTGATTATTCAGCGTCAAGAACACACCCCCCCCCCCTCCATTTCTGGTAGCATTTGTAGCAGAGCCATCTGTGTATATGTGGAACCAAGAGTGATGTGGGTAGGTATCGTGTATGTGTTTTTCTGCTACGTGTTTTCTTTCTGTGTCTGATTGGGTGCCTTTTTTCATGATTTCTGTTATATTTTCCTTAAGCTCTGGTATTTTATGCTTTCCATGAGGAGACATATCATAAAGGCCCAAGGGTTTCGATATTGTTTGGGAAAGTACTGGGTCTCCAGTAGTTAGTTCATTGGCAATTGCAGCAAAGTTGCTCCTCTTTAGTCGTTCTGGAACCAGTTATTCATTGGTGCAAGGGGTGGCTAAGGAGCCTTCTATATTTCTCCACTTGTTGCAATACTTTAGTGACCCGCCTGTCATCTAAGGGTTGTAAACCTGTTACTGTTTCTAGAGTCTTGATAGGTGTAGATTTCATAGCACCAGTGATGATATGGGCAGCTTGGTTCTGTGTTCTGTTAATTTTGCTAAGGTGTGATTTGGAAGCCATAGCCCAGGCTGTGACTCCATACTCTAGAACTGGTCTGACTCTTCCTACGTAAAGTCTTTCATGATTCTTTAGTAATAATAACCAGTTATTCTTTGGTGCATGGGGTGGCTAAGGAGCCTTCTATATTTCTCCACTTGTTGCAATACTTTAGTGACCCGTCTGTCATCTAAGGGTTGTAAACCTGTTACTGTTTCTAGAGTCTTGATAGGTGTAGATTTCATAGCACCAGTTATGATATGGGCAGCTTGGTTCTGTGTTCTGTTAATTTTGCTAAGGTGTGATTTGGAAGCCATAGCCCAGGCTGTGACTCCATACTCTAGAACTGGTCTGACTCTTCCTACGTAAAGTCTTTTCAAAATATTGCTATCTGCCACCCCAGTCCGTTCCTGCCAATTTCTTCATAATATTTGTTCGTTTTCTGGCTTTTTCCTTGCTCTGTCTATCTGATTTTTCCAAGTCATTCTGCGATTCATGGTGACGCCAAGATATGTTGGGTTTTGGTCAATCGGGAGTGTTTGGTCTTTTAACTTCAAGTTTGCAGAGAGTGTGTTTCTTGATAGGCTGAAAATTGTATATGTAGTTTTTTTTTTTGTTGAATGGTAAGAACCAGGTGTCCGTCCATTTTTCAAGTTCACCTAGGGCATCTTGCATCCTGGGTCCAGCCACTGACATACTTTCCTCGCGAGCCCATAACACCAGATCATCTGCGTATATTGCTGAGTGTATTCTGGGTGGAATGTTCATTACGATGTCATTTATGTAAATGAAAAAGAGTGTTGGTGACAAGACTCGTCTTGTGGGACACCTTGTTCGATAAAGACCTTCTTACTTAGTTGACCTTGAACTTGTACTCTGGCCTTTCTATCATGAAGGTATTGAGAAACCCAATTGAATAAACGACCCTGGATGCCAAGTCTAAAAATCTTCTTTTTCAAACCCTATCAAAAGCCTTCTCAATGTCGACCCACACTGCCAGTGTGTGTTTCTTTTCTTGTAGAGCATCCTCTATTTCCTGTGCAATGTAGGTGACCAGGTCTTCAGTTGATCTGTGCTGACGAAAGCCACTTTGTTGTGGTACGATTTGTTGTTTTGTCTCCAAATGCCACATAAGTCTTCTGTTAACCAGCCTTTCCATGAGTTTACTCAGGCAGCTTAGTAGGCTAATTGGTCTATAGCTACTTGGGTCTAGTGGGTCTTTTCCATGCTTGAGAATGGGCACTATAATAGCTTCTTTCCAGATTGCCGGCACATGACCTCTCTTCCAGTTATAGTCCGTTCAGAAATTCATAATCACACCTGAATTAGTTTTGCGTGATAACCGCTTGTTATTTTGGTTTCAAATTTTGCATGCACTCTTAGAATATTGATGACGCAAAGATTTTGGTATTTTTTATTCCACAAACACAACAGATTTTGCACATCAGCGAATTCCTTTGATCTTTTATGACGATATCACACAAGTTGATTCAAATTTTAGAGTTTACAGTAATCGTGTTAAATTTTCCAGTTTGCTGCAATTCTTGTCAGAGGCGTATCTACATAGTGCTTAATTGTGGGTGTTGTTCGTTATGTGTATTTGCAAACATGAATTCAATTGGTTACAATTAGTCTTGTCCTTCGGTCACCATTAGACCCCAGGACGTCCTAACTGCAGCTGGAATTTAATTCATCGTAATTTTAATCATTCTGAATCTGACGATTCCAAGAGGTTGATAATCATTACTGGCTGGACAAATAGTAATCTATCTCGTTTCCAGTACTCATCTTCCACCCACAGCACATGTTCAACACACTTCTTCCAGAATGGAATGTCTATTTTTGAGAGAGACTCACGTGTCAGAACTTCAACATCACACATTTTAAACGTCCTGTTCTGTTCTGCAACTTGTCCTTTGACGTGAGCCCAGACAAGTTCGATTGGATTAAGGTGCGCATGATATGCAGGGAGTCGAAGAAAGGTGTGGCCGTATTTCTCAATGATTTTGTCAACATGGTACACCTTTTTCTTATTCGTATTCTTCACAAGTTGTAACAATTCGGGTTTTAAATATGTGTCGTCAAATTTGACATTTTCATTCGCAAGCCATGTCCTAATTTGCTCTTTTGTATTTGATGCAGTAGGCAATTTGTCTTCCTCTGATACGACATTGTGGTATGATGCATTATCCATGACTATGCATGAAGGTCTCTCCACGATTGGTAAAAGATCGTTCTCCAACCAGTGCCTGAAAATGTTTCTATTCATTTCAGTATGGTAGTCCCTACCGTCAGTACATTTTGATTGGAAAATAAGTCCCGCATCATGGACAAGGCCGTTTTCAGTGCTTCCAGCATGCGTTAATATAATGCGCTGGCCTTTGCTGGTCGGAATTATTCTTTTGAGTTTGCCATTTACTGACTGCCATTCTTTAACGTAGGTGTGGTGTGCGTTGACCCATGTTTCGTCCAAATATACAATATCATACCATTCACTCCGCCGCTCACGGATCTGTCTCGGGTCGGGTATTTGCTTCGAGCAATGACCAAGTGTGGTTTTTCACAAATAATATTCCTGCCCCCAACAGTTTTTCTGAAAGTGAAGCCGGCTCCTCGCACAATCTTCCATAGAGTACTTTTAGAAATGTCAATATTGCAGTCTGCATGCAATTTTAATTTCAAATTCCTGAGAGTAACAAGTACATTATTAGCAAACATTTTCAATATCTCACGTTTTATGACATCCATGTCAAAGCTGTTGTCTTTCCTTTTCCTTCCTTGATTGACATGAGTGCACTCTGAGTCTTGTTTAATCCAACGAGAAAATGACGATTTATTAAGACCAAGCGCAAGTTGTGTTCGTCTCTCTGGGTCATGAATATCACAATATAAATGCCCCATGCCACTAAGGAAGTGCTGATATAGTAAAACAGTAACCTTTTGCATAGTTATAAATTTGCATTTCAAACTCATTGTAATTTAGATATAAATGTTGGTATTTAAAGTCAACAAATTGTCTACTGAGTCTTCACACAATTAATAAAGATACGCCTTCCCTTCGGTAATTAATACCAAGGCCGTGGTGCGTCATGTTGTTCAATAACAATTAAGTTTTGTGCACAGGATTTTCCTGAAGTTAGTGTTTCTGCAATAGCCAAACTATTTTACGTGAACGACCGCACCAAATTAATGTATATATCCTAAAATTGTGTCAAATTCGAACAGGGTGAATTTAATATAGCCTAAAGAAGAAAACTTTTAAATTAGATCAAATTTCTCAGAGCAAAAAATATTTCTATAACGTCATCAATATTCTAAGATTGCATGCAAAATTTGAAACCGAAATAACAAACGGTTATCACACAAAACTAATTCAGGTGTGATTATAAATTTCTGAACGGACTATAGCATTTATTATCCTTAGAAGCTGGCTCTTGGCTTCTGTCCCAGATTTTGGCTTTCTGTCCCGGATTCTTATCTAAGTTCTGTCAAATCTTCTTGTTCATGAGACTAAATACCTAAGTCTCATTTGCATAATTTATTGGCGCAGGCTTCGCACATTTATCTCACACTCAATCAAAATCCACGATGTTAAATTGTATGTGAACTTTGTGTCAAAATTGCCAAAACAAGGTGCCATCATGATAACAAATAATAATACATAAATATTATTATATGGGGAACTTCCAAGGCGATAATAGGGAATAATAGAACAAATAAGTATGTGTTAGCACTCGGAAAAATTAACAGACAAACAACAACAGAAAAAAACGAAGAACAATATATGGTCCGAAGTGGGATCGAACCCGTACTCCCTGGCACCGCGCCTTGCCACGAGAGGCCGAACGCTTGGCACACTGCCACTCAGCCAACTAAAAAATTGGCTATTGTAGTAGTGTCTTCCACGAAAGGCGCTCTCAATGACTATAGCATAGGGTAACGATCACAGACCGGAAATAAATTGTATATTTGTACTTTCCTATTAACGCAGATATCTCCCAGTAGGGCTGAATACTTGAACCACTGGAAACTACTATTCGTGCTGTTTCGTCCTATAAATGTTTGTCTACAACACAAGTATTCAGCCCTACTGGGAGATACTTGCATTAATAGGAAAGTACAAATATACAATTTATTTCCGGTCTGTGATCGTTACCCTATGCTATAGTCATTGAGAGCGCCTTTCGTGGAAGACACTACTACAATAGCCAATTTTTTAGTTGGCTGAGTGGCAGTGTGCCAAGCGTTCGGCCTCTCGTGGCAAGGCGCGGTGCCAGGGAGTACGGGTTCGATCCCACTTCGGACCATATATTGTTCTTCGTTTTTTTCTGTTGTTGTTTGTCTGTTAATTTTTCCGAGTGCTAACACATACTTATTTGTTCTATTATTGCCATCATGATACCAGGTTGACCTTACTAACTTGTTCCAAAACAACTTTTATGAGTAACATTTCTCTGGTCAATTTAATCTGCCCCGAGTTTGTTTTTCAACCTAATTCCTGGACATGTTGACGGGGCAAGTCATGTTACCATCCCCACATCTCTTATATTGTCAGGTAACGTCACGTCTCGATTGTATGTAACATATTCCAATAATATAAATTCTCTGCACAGTAGTGAATCTCACTGGCAAATTATACCGGCCCACATGTTTTTAGATGTAATCCCCTAGTCTAATTTACTCAAATTTCTCTCATTTTCCTAGCCTTTGTCTCACTTAATTTGTTTTGGACATCTCTATTCTCTCTGTTAGTGTCTTCAATGTCATGATATTTAAATAATAGTTTATGTACAAATTGCTCTATTCACCATTATGATTATAAATCAATTGCACTTACCAAGATCTATTTCTGGTAATCATCTTTGAAATTAATTATTTTCTCACCTTAATTCTTATTGTGCTACTCATTATATTGGTTTGTTGTTTTCAGCTTTTTAGACTTTCTTGCTCGATCAACCTTGACATTTAGACAGTCTTGCTATTATTATCTGCATGCTGGTTTCGATTAATCTTTGTGTTGCTTTAGCCACTAGAACTCAGATATGACTATCTAATTTAATCCACCATGCGAGGATGACGTCATGGGACACACCAAGATGGACGCTTGTTTGCGTTCGAGCCATGATGTAAACAATGTTGAATTCGCTTGTCTCCAACGGTTTGTCTCATTCTATTAGAGAACATCACGCTATCTGTTATCACAGCGAGTTGGCAGATTTTTAGAAATGTAATCACGGGTTTGATAATAAATGTGTGTACACAGTTCGTTAACCATCGCTGTAGATCAAGTCTTTGTTCTGCTGGCTTCGTTCGCGGCCTTGGAAGCTAATGACCTAACTTATGCAGACGGTTGGTTTGGGGCAATTTGTACGTTACAATGTCACTGCTATAATGACTCAGTTTGTGACAAAACTATAGGGACATGCCCAAACAATGACAGTTGTCAGCACGAATATTTTGGACCCCAGTGTCAGTACTTGGATCTCGTGTACAAATACGCCCAAAAATATGAACCGACTTTCTTGTTTGACAACAACGACACCACATGTAATCCGGACACAAATTCTACATCAGTTGAGGCAACTCTCAATCAATCTTTGCCGTCTCCTGGTTTAGGATTTATGTGAATGACTTAACATATCCGGACAGTTTCACGGTAAAACTAAATGGTTCTGCCTCATGTAACAATGAATCAAGGTTTGTAGTTAGTCAGCACGAGATTGATGTCTTTTGCTCTGGGGCTGGTCTGATCAACAAGTTACGGATTGAAGGGGCGATAGTTGCAAATATCTGCTCCATCTACATTGGTGGGGGTCGGAATGAGGCTCTCAAACAGAACACAAACCAGACCGACACATTTAATGCTTGTTATACAGGAGACGGATGTGGATCAGAGGCTGCAGTTAATGGCAAAACAAAGACCAATTTCTCTGACAATGACTGCACAAACACAAAATTGAGAAGTGGAACCAATCCTGTTTACTGGTATCTGAACTTTGCCACGCCCCAGAAGATTCACACTATTCGAATCTATCATCGAGCTAGCACTATGATTCGGGTAAAGAATGCCACTCTAAAGGCTTTCTCTGACAGTGGTGGTGTAGTGTTCCAGTATAATGATATATCATACCTTAATGTTTCTGTGAACACTATTGTAGTCACCACACAAACGTCAATGGCACACATTAAGATTGAGTTCTCACCGACCATTTCGCAGGCCAACAGTGCACTGACGGTGTGTGAGGTGCAAACATTTACAGACACCTATTGTCTGGACGGGCATTCTGGGTTGTTTTGTGAAGTGTGTAGTGGGTCTAGCAAAGGCTGCAACGACATCATCAGTACGTGTCACGGTACAGTAATGTGTACTGTTCACATGGGATCTATGGACACGACTAGTTAGTTAGTTAGTTAGTTAGTCGAAAGATCATCCTCCTTGCACAAGGGGCATACCCATAAGTGCTCCGATTTCCTTTCGAGTAAATTCACAAGTGTGTGACGGCTGATCGTGCCGGTTCGCAGTTGGTTAACCATACACCTCTGGCGTCCTGAAAAATGTTCGCTCTTAGCTGTGCCAAGCCTTACGCGACTATGCGTTAGTCTCGCCATTGCGTTTGAATCCTTGTCGTCTCAAGAGTCTGCTACTCTTCCCGCCTCGCGGATTGCGTGTAAAATGTCCGCGTTGCCATCTGAAATTTTAGCCTTTTCAGCAAGCTTGTCAGCTCGTTCGTTCCCTTGCACTCCAGAGTGGCCAGGTACGTAGATGAAGACGATTTCTTTTAAAGTTGACAGCTGCAGGGACTTCAACCACTCTCTTCGCCTCCACCCAGCCTCAACCTTCTTAAGCATACTCATGGAGTCACTGAGAAAACATACTCCTGCGAAAGACTGTGTTTTGAGCCATGTCATTGCCTTAGTGACTGCTAAAACCTCCACTGTCATGCTGCTCGTTGTTTGCGAAAAAGCACCACTATCCTCATGCACCATTTGCCCTTTCACCTGCGCTGTATATGCCCATGAACATCGTTTATTTCGTACAACCGAACCATCTGTGTAGATAATAATATTGCCGGACGTTACGTTTTCTTTGATTAAGGCCTGAATCTTATCCTCTACGACCTTGGGATTCATCGTTCTACATTCTTTATTCAGTGTTATGCAGACTTTGATAGTAATTGTAGAAATGTCATTTGGCCATTGCCGCCATTCTTCACCACGCTGCAAGTCATTTAGCATGCACACCTTTTGAATGGATTTCTCTGCCCTGCCCATCCACGACTGGCCTCGCTCGAGTCTATCACCTTTTGGCGCTAGCGCTACAGAATTTAAAGGATGTCTTTCATCAGCAAGAATGTTCAGAAAAGCGCGTGCTCTACACAACTCGATTCTACTTTCTATGGTTGGAATGTCAAGTAGGTATCTTAACGCTCTGCATGACGTGTCTCTAGTGCAGCCAAGAATAATGCGCATACACGACTGCTCCAGGTCTTGTCTCAGTGTCTGTCCTTTATATGAGAAAAAATCCGGAAAATGCCCACAATGTAAACATCCTGGCTATACCTGTAATGACACTTGTCCCGATGATAATTTTGGGCTACAGTGCGAACAGACATGTTCTGATGGCTGTGACATCATATGTGACCCGGAAAGTGCAGACTGTACGTGCAAGGAAACGTACTACGGGTCAGACTGCACTCTTAAATGTCCGTACAACTGTTTCAACAACACCTGTGAACAGTCAACCAGGAACTGTACATGCAAGGGAACGTTCTACGGGTCAGACTGCACTCTCAAATCTCTGGACAACTGTTTGAACGGAACCTGTGAACAGTTAACAGGGGCCTGTGTCTCGTATGTCGATGATTCCCACATTAAGAAGAGTCTGCCGACTACAACAAACCCAAGCATATGGATACCTTTCGCGATTGCTGCTCTTCCACCTCCTCTTCTGCTTCTCTTGAATTGAGCCATGGGTGTGTGTGCAACCATGGCTCATATCTTAGTGTGTGTATGTGCTGGCCATGGCTCATATCTTAGTGTGTGTCTGGGCTGGCCATGTTTCATATCTTAGTGTGTGTCTGTGCTGGCCATGGTTCATATCTTAGTGTATATCCGTGCTAGCCATGGCTTATATCTTGGTGGGTGTCTGTGCTGCTCATGATTCAGATCTTAATGTATTTCCATGCTAGCCATGGCTCATATCTTAATGTGTTTCTGTGCTAGACAGGGTTCATATCTTGGTGTGTTTCCGTGAAGCCATGGCTCATATCTTAATGTGTTTCTGAGCTAGCCATGGCTCATATCTTGGTGTGTTTCTGTGCTAGCCATGGCTCATATTTTAGCTTGTGTGTGCTAGCATGGCTCATATCTTGGTGTGTGTCATGTTAGTCATATCTCATATCTTGGTATGTCCGTGTTAATCATGTCTCAAATTTTTGTGTGTCTGTGTTTAGTCATATCTCATATCTTAGTGTGTATTTGTGTTAGTCATGTGTCATATCTTTGTGTGTCAATGTCTGGGTTAGTGATATCTCATATCTTTGTGTGCATGTTTATGTTAGTAATATCTCATATCTCTGTGTATGCATGTCTCTGTTTGTCACATCTCATATCCTTGTGTGTACATGGCTATGTTAGTCCCATCTCATATCTTTGTGGGTGCATGTCTATGTTAGTCATATCTCATATCTTTGTGTGCATGTCTATGCTAGGCATGTGTCATATCTTTGTGTGTGCATGTCTATGTCAGTCATATCTCATATCTTTGTGTGCATGTCTATGATAGTCATGTGTCATATCTTTGTGTGTGCATATCTATGTCAGTCATATCTCATATCTTTGTGTGCATGTCTATGTTAGGCATGTGTCATATCTTTGTGTGTGCATATCTATGTCAGTCATATTTCATATCTTTGTGTGCATGTCTATGTTAGTCATGTGTCATATCTTTGCGTGTATGTCTGTGTTAGTCATATATTGATGTGTGTCAGTGTTAGTCATGCCTCGTATCGCTGTGTGCATGTCTGTGTTAGTCACATCTCATATTTTTGTGTGTGCATGTCTGTTAGTCACCTCTAGTGACTCGGGCAGATGGTGCTCGTAAACCTGGGAGGGCCGACCATCTAAGGGCAGAATCCCCCTACAGAAAAGACAATCTGCTGCCTTGCAGGAAGATTGGGGACAATCAAAGGCTAAGGAAAACAAACCTGAATAAAATGCTGGCTGAAATCGGATGCACTGGGCCACTTGCGCAGAACACAGTGCAACGTTTTAACGGGTGTTCAATCAGAGTGGATGTGGCAGACTCTAATTGTGATGTTCTGTCTGTGGGGGCGATCAACACACTTAACCTGACAGCTGACTTCATGTGAGAGTCTAGAATCCTACTCTGATTGAGTCCTGATCGCAGAGAGAGAGAGAGAGAGAGAGAGAGAGAGAGAATCCACCATGCTTTTCTGCTTACTAGGACTCTTTCTGACCAATTGTACAAAAGTTTAGTCTTTCTGGCTACAGAATTATATCTCCTGGAATATGCTAACATTCTACTTTTGCACCTGAGCTTTGAATTGTTAAGCTCCACATATACATTTTTCTGTTTTCAATTTTGGCTTCCAGTACATTTTGTAAAGGTTTGTGGTCTGTGTGTATTATTAACTTTGTTCCATGGTTTATATTAGTGCAGCTTTTGCGTTGCATAATATATTGTAAAGGCTTCCACTCGGAAATCAGCGATTTCCTCTGTGTTTTATTCAGTTTATAAAAGTCAATTACACATTGACGGAAAAAATATGAGTACTTCCGAAGATAGTGTTATCTGCCTGTGCGGCGAGGGACCCCTGTGCACATGGCTGCCAGGGAAAAATGGATTAACATTCAGTTCCTAGTCTCTAGGGACTTTGTCAGAGGTCTAAGCTGGCAAAAAAAAAAAATGCAGTTTATGTGGTAGGAAATAAAGCAGTTTTGTCTGATTATTATTACATTTCTTTTCTTTTTTTCCCTCTTGTGCTTCTTGTACTAAGCATGCACCTATTGTAACATCTGATTCATATGTGTATAATATAATTTCTCACTCCTTATGTAGATAATCTAATATGGAAATAATTGCTATTTGATCTGTTATAATTTGAAAAACCATTTGACTATTTTGATTCCAGTTGAATTTTGTAGACTTCTTTGTGGACATTTCTTTGATAGCTTTTTCTAGTATTCTCTCTGTCCTTAAATGGTGTCCCATATATCTACTTCTGATTGGTTCAGCATCTCCAGTATCAAGTTTTGTTTCAACCATTTTGGTTCAACCTAGTTATAGTCTGTTAATATAAACAATTCATGATTCGCCAATATTAATTTTTTATATCTTTATTGGTTTCTTCTGTATTGATTTGTTTTAGTAGCTATTTTGACCAACTTTATCTTATGTTTCACTATATTTCTATTATGTAAGTGTGCTTTATCCATAGATTCTTGTTCATTATGGTTTGTTCAGTGCCATATTGTTCTCTGGTTATTTCTGTTTTTCCAATTGTCATTAACTCTATGTGGATTATATTTCCATTTGTAGTTTTGATTATACCAGGTATTGTAATTATAACCGTTATTACTCATTATATTTGTCTACCTTGTTCTTTGCAACTCGTAGTTTCCTCTAGGACTTGTGTTTAGTTAAGGCAACAGGTTATCCTCATTGCACATCAGACAAGTCCATAAGTGCTCACATCTCTTCTGAAGTATATCCCTCAACATGTAGCAACTAATGACACAGGTGTTGTGTTGGTTGTTAAGTCTTCTTTGGATTACCACATAGCGCTCCTGTCTGGCATCTCCCATCTTGGCATGATTTTCGTGCAGTCTGTTCTTGGTTGCAGATTCAAAATCATATTTTGAGTCATTTATTTTTGTCCAGATTCCCTGAGAGCATGCAGAATGCCAGCGTGTTCCGATCCCGTTCCTCACTCAACCTCTTTCAAACTGGCAAGTCTGTCAGCTTGCTTATTACCTCTTACACCTGCATGCCCTGGCACAAAAATGAAGATGTTTGTCAAAATTGATCTCCCCAGAGATTCTAACCACTCTGTTGAGTCAGCCAGTTGCTATCTTTCTGAGTATACTCATTGAGTCACTGAGGAAACATGTGAATAATTATGTGTCTGTCTCCAGCCAAGCTAATACTTTTGTTACAGCCATAATTTTCATAGTCAGTGTAAAGCTCCACTGTCTTTTTTCACAGTTCTGCCACCAACTTGAGCCATAAAAACCCATGAGTTCCAAATGTGCCATGCACAGACCCTTCTGTGTAAATGAAAGTGTCACTCTCAGAAAAGTTCTCGAAAATCAAGGCTTGCACTTCTGCCTCAACGACCAAAGTGTTATGTTGTCTTATTCTCTGTACAGTTTGATGACAATGAGAAAGGACATTCTACACTATGATAGCACTCATACCCATTCTTTCCCCACAGTGCCATGTTACTAATTTTTCAATTGCTTACTTGTTTTTTTCTGCATAAGGGCACAGCGCAAAAGTTAAAAAACAATGACATCATCATTATGCAGTCAGTAAAATATAGTTACAAATTCTTTTTTAAAATACCTCATCTGTTATTACTTAAAAACATAATTTAATTAATTTTAGTTGACAATCTCATGCTATTATTTTAAATGGTCTCTTTTATAGCATGTAAGATAAATTAGAAATGAAAGAATTTAAAGAACAGCTGACAGTATTTTTTACACCTGTGCACAATGAACGTGGCCCAGCTGTGTCATCATTGATAACTGTTTACTGAGCTTTCCGTGTCAGATATTTGGGTGTAAAAACTTATAAGTAAGTAAAGTTATGTTGGTTTAAATCTAGTTTAATGTAGCAATTGATATTATAATAGCATATTCATAGCAATAATGTATTTGCACAAATGTGCCACGAGTACCATCACAATCAACAAATTAGTGAGACTGCTGGAAATGAACTATTTACTGTACTGTAAAAGTAGTCTTTATGTTCGTATCGTGGAATATTATAGTCATTATGTAATATATTTTTAATTATATTATTATTAATATTCATCAAAAGTGTACACTCACTGATAAGATTTTAACTTTATTATGTTATGTATACATGATTAGAAATTAGATAAAATTATTGAAATCAACTTTAATCTGAAAGTTTCGTGAGTTTAAGTTGTTGAAAAATATTGAAATAATTATAATAAAATGATTATTAATATCTGTTATTAATTTGGTTATTTGGTTATGGAAGGCCCCGGTATCACTGCAAACGAATTAAAATCCATAATTGCTCAACCACCCATGCCATTGTAATCATCCAAATTTATATTTCATCTCCCAAACAAAGAAAGGTAACTGTAGTCCCCATCGTAGCAGTCTCAGCACATACCAAAAGACATAAGGCGAAACCGCGCAGAAAGTGAACATAGTCAACCAACAGTTCCCTGTCATACGATATCATTCATCGTAAATAATTGGAATATCGAAACATGAATAAAACAGATGAGACAGATAATCCAGTTGGGATTTTTATCTATGATTTCTCTTTGCGGCAACCACCCCTGGTCTCAGCAGCGAGGCCCAGCTTGAAACATCAATTACTCATCGACAGAGAAAATGAGTACCTCCGAAGACGGAGTTATCTGCCCGTGTGGTGAGGGACCCCTGTGCACACGGCTGCCAGGGAAAAATGGATTAACACGCAAAATTCAGTTCCTAGTCTCTAGGGACTTCGTCAGAGGTAAAAGCTGGCGCACGGAAGAAAAAAAAATCAATATTCATTGCTCTACCAAAGAAATCTGGTGCAATTGAATGCTATGATCATTTCACAATAAGCCTTATGAGTCACATGACTAAGATATCACTAAGAATCATCACGCAAAGAGTGCGAAACAAAATCAGTCCAGCAATTAGTGATGAACAGTGTGGTTTTGCTAGAGGTAAAGGAATGAGTAATGCCATATACATCATAAGATCTTTAGTAGAAAGAGCCGTAGAGGTGAAAACAGATCTATACTTATGTTTTATAGATTATACCAAAGCATTTGACAAAGTAAAGCACCAAGGAATAATCAAAATTTTAGAAAGCATAAACATAGACAGCAAAGATCTAAGAATAATAAAGAAAGTGTACTGGCAACAAACAGCGGCCATAAGAACTGGAAACCATTTGGCAATGTTTCAACAAATAAAACAGGGTGTTAGACAAGGTTGTGTGCTGTCACCAGATTTGTTTAATATGTATAGTGAGGTTATTTTAAGATCCATAAGGGACATGCCTGGAATAACAATTGGAGATCATAATATAAATAATCTAAGGTATGCTGATGATACAGTCTTAATCACTAAGAGTGAAAATGAGTTACAAGAAATGTTAGACATTATAGTGAAAGAAAGCAAAAATAAAGGACTCAGCCTTAATAGCAAAAAAACAGAAGTAATGGTAACAACTAAGAAAAAGACATCACTTCAGTGCAAAATAAAGACAAATGGAATAATATTAAAGCAGGTAAATTAATTTAAATATTTGGAAACTTTGTTAACCTCAGACGGCAGATTTAAGAGTTCGTAAATATTATGTAGATTCAGTCTTAACATATGGATGTGAATCATGGACATTAGGAAAACAAACAAGAAAATCACTGGAGTCTGTAGAAATGTGGTTTTACAGAAGAATGTTGAGAATACCATGGACAGCTAAGAAGAGTAATGAAAGTGTTCTGAAAGAGGTCAAGGCAAAAAGAGAGCTAATTTCCAATATTAGGAAGAAACAATCATCATTTTTTGGCCATGTAATGAGAAGAGAACAACTGGAATATATTGTAACAACTGGGAAAATTGAGGGACGAAGAGATAGAGGGAAGCAAAGAGAAAAAATAACAGACAGCTTAAGAGAATGGCTTGGCAGAAGGTCAACAACAGAAATGATAAATAACTGTTGAGATCGAAAATTGTGGAGAGATATGATCACCTAATCCAGCAGGCCTGGTACTTGATGATGATTAATTATACTATATCTAAGTCTATGTTAAATTAATATTATTTTATGAGATATATCATGACTAATAAAATAGTAAATACATTATACAAATTCAACTAGCAGCAACTTTCCTTGGAGCTGAATTAAGTTTAATTAGTGAAAAGAAAGTTAACTAGAATGAATATTGACTTTAATTTGAAATTGTATATTTTTACATATTTTAATAATTTGTTTTTCAGAATTTGTACAGCAAGATCAACTTTGAGGAGCTCTACATATTTCTTGATGTTAGAAATAAGCTTTTTTTTTGTTTGTCAGTTTGCTTATTGTTATGCCATGCCTAGTTTTAGAACACACTTAATACTCTTTTTAACTGTCCATAATTTTCTTAATATTTGTTCCTTCCCATGCCCCTAGATGTCACACAGGGCTTGTAGTGTTTTTCGCCATCCATTTCTATTCTTGGCGAGATATTGGATTTTATCTAATGAGTGTATGCTGCCAGCTTTGCTTCTTTTATAAGTGTTCTTTTTAGTGTTGCTCTATGTCTTCCTCTTTTTCTGTATCCTGATGTTTCCCATAGAAGAACCTGTTATGGAATTCTTTTGTTGCTTCTTCTCAACACATATTCGACATATGTCCATCTTCTCTTCCTAGTGGTAGATAAGATCATTAGTTGCATAGCCATTGCTCTTATCTCTATATTAATCTTGAATTCATTCTATTGTACACAGAGTTTTTTTTCTTAGGCATTTGTCTTCAAAAGTGTTTAGTTTTCTCTCAATCTCTTTTGTTGTTTTCCAGCTTTCACATGCATAGGTAAGGGTTGATAATATGTTTGAGTTGAATATATTCTAAATTTAGTTTTCTTGCTTCGTATTTTTGATTTTCATATTTTGTCCAGGATTTGTTAATTCACATTTCAATTAATAAATATCTGCCTTTACTTTCCTGCTTCTGATCTCTTTCTCTGTTTCATCTTCTTGATCTCTTTCTTTGTTTTATCTTCTTGATCTATATTACTACCAAGATATATATAGTGGTCTACTCTCTTCAATGTCTAATAATTTAGATATATATTGTCCTCTGTGGTATTGTTATTTTCATTATTTTTGTTTTATCCCTGTTGATTTCAAGTCCTATTCTTTCTGTCATAAATATAGTGTTTCTGTGATATTTTGCATCTTGTTGATTTTGTCACTTAGGAGGACTATATCATCTGCAAAATCTAGATCTTCCAGGTAATTTTCAACGTACCGTTTAATACTATTATCGTCTTTGCGGCATTTATTTGTTCTGTAATCAATGGTAATTCCACTACAATGGTAATAATATGCTTCCCTGTTTTAATGCTATTTCTATCTGAAACCAATCATTCATTTCCTCTTCTGTGTGAACTGTGCAAGTACAGCAGTCATATGTTTTTTTATGGTGTTGATAATTTTGGTGGTATTCCATAATGTTTCAAGATATTCCACAAGGAAAATCTATGTATGCTGAAATGAAATTGCAGATTAATGTTTGTTGTTTTTCTGTATGTTCTTCTAATATTATCCTTTGAGCGAATATTTTATCAAGACAACTTCTCCCCTTTTTAAATCCTACTTGTTCTTTGTGCATTATTATCTACAACATCTTTCTTTCTGCTCATAATGATATATATAATTAACTATATAATATATTCTTAACATGCTTATTCTAAAAAAACACATTTCTGTCTAGCCTTCAATTTTAACATGCTTCTTCTATAAAACAACATTTCTATCTAGCCTCCAACAATGTTTTTAGATCTTGTCTGTTTTCTGATTGTCCTGGAATTACTTCCATAAATCCAGTTGTTGCATATTTTTATCATTCTTGTAATGCAGTATTTCATAACTGTTCTTCAATCAAACTAACTTGTATATAATCATCATCATTGAGTGCCATTTCCACATTGAAGGTTGGCTACCATAGAGTGTCATTGCGCTCCATCTCAAGCTTTGATGATGCAGGTTGTAATAGGCTGACTTGTCTATCTTTTGATGTAACTCATCCATTTTAGACTTGATCTGCTTCCGCCTCTTTTACCTTGTATTTTCCTGTTCAAGATTACTTTTTGTAAGCCACTGTGTAAAGGTAAATGTAAAGTACGAGACTTGAACCGGCGTCTTAGCACGCGAGTTTACACCCATATGTGCTCGGCCGCCTATCCAGAAATGTTCGGAAATTTCTGGATAGTGTCGCCTCAAGCATCAAAACTCAGATGCGAGGCGACATTCCTCACCTTCCCAGGGTAATGCCCTGGTACCCATTTCTGCCAACGGCTGGGTCGACCGTGGGGGTATTTTTTTTGTTTCAACCACGAGTACAACTCACACTGCTCCCAGCGGGAATCGAACACGGGTTGTCCGAACGTCGGTAGCCCGGTCGGGTGGTTTTCCCAACTGGGCTACCGAGGCCCCCAACTAGGCTACCGAGGATGCCTAAAAAATCTCATTTGTCTTGTTTGAGTTGTGTTTAGTAGTTTTCTTTTAATTTTTAGTTGTTTTAAAACTTCATCTTTTGTTTTGTTTTCTTTCCATCCAATTCTTCTATAAATCCACATTTCAGAGACTTCAATTTTCTGTTCTATGGTTATGGTTATGGAAGGCCCTTGTATCACTGCAAACAAATTAAAATCCATCATTTCTCAACCACCTGTGCCAGTGGAATCATCTGAATTATACTATCTCATCTCCCAAATAAAGAAAGGTAGCTGTAGTCGCCATCATAGCAGTCTCAACACTCGCCAAAAGACATAAGGTGAAACCACACAGAAGGTGAACACAGCCATCAGTTTCCTGTCATAGGATATTATTCATCATAAGCAATTGGAATATTGAAACACGATCAAAACGGTTGAAACTCACATCTCATGGTGCGCACAGAGCTCAGTAGCTCCTGCAACAAGCCGGACTTGGAATATGAGGAAACTGCAACAAAGAACACTTGTCAGATATAGCCTATAACGGTTTCTGCTGCCCATATTGACTGGGGGCTCACGTCCTCCTGAAAATAATGATCGTCATATTAAAAAAAATATATAGCGTTTGATGATATTAGGACATTGTTTCTGACTCCAAATCTGAACATATGAAACACAGTCAGTTGTCGGATTATCACCGTTACACATCGAACAATAAACCGTAAGATCTCCTTGCAACGTGAATTTGTGAAATGATAAACAAGTCTACCTTCGATATTACAGTAGCCCTCTTGAATCTAGACAACATCCCTTCCGACCAACATGAAACTCTGGGAGTCACACCAGGGCTGCAAAGTCACGAACAAAACTCTGTCACCGTGCCTTTCACTATTAGTTCACAGCAGGTATAGAGACATACAATCAGCCATCATGATGAAGCAGCACACACAACAATGGATGCGCCCATAAATTCCTGATTACTCTAGTGAATGCAGCCAACAACGCACAAAACATCGTGAAAAATCCTCAAAGTGAAACCCTTAGTTGACCCGGCAGAGCAGTCCATATTAATGAGTTGTAAGATGTAAATAACGGGTGTCAAACAATTTCAATGATGGCCATTAAACAGACTCAATGTGTTGACATAAACCGCATATGAACTCAAGATGGGGGAAGGTCATATTCACAAGACTTGACTTGTCAAAGAGGTATATTGCCATGTGTATGACTCCGCATCACCGGTGCAGAACAAATTCTGTTCTGTTTTCTTGTCTAGTGTCCATGTTTCTGCACCATATAGGAATGTTGAGAAGATACAACATTTTGCTATTCTTAGTTTAGCCCTGGTGTTATTTGTTTTGATGTTAGTATATTGTTCATGGCATTAAAATTACATTTTGCCATTCCTATTCCTTTGTTTATTTCAGTTGTACATTTTCCATCACTGGTCATATGTCCATAGTAGTTGTTGCTGTGAACTGTCTCCTTGTCTATTCCTTCAACTTTGATATCCACTTGCAGGTTTTGAGTATTATCTTTGTTTATGATCAACCAAGCAAGACAGTTCCAATATATAAAACAAGGAGAAAGACAAGGCTGTGTTTTGTCACCGGATTTGTTTTCACTTTATATTGAAAATATTATTAGATCACTAGTAGATATAAAAGGAATTGAAGTCAATGGTCATAACATGACCAATTTGTGAAATGCGGATGACACAGTCTTAATATCAGAGACAGAGAATGAACTACAAGAAAGACATAATAGTAAAACAAAGTAACAAGAAAGATAACTACCTTCTTATATTGCAGAATAAAATTATGTCGAAAAAAAACAAACAAGAAAGGTCTCAGTCTGAATAGTAAGAAAATAGAATTAATGGTCATATCAAAGAAATAATCATCACCAACAACCAACCTAAAAATAATTGGGATAAATCTGAAACAAATGCAATGCATAAAAAAACTTGGGCACGATAGTAACATCAGGTGGAAGATGCACCACAGAAATAAAATGCAGAATAACTCAGGCCAAAATAGCATTTCAGAAAATGAAAAACATCTTATGCAAGAAATATATGTCAATCATCATCATCATCGGGTGCCATCTCAGCAGTGAAGGTTGGCTACCATGGATCACCATTCCACTCTGTTTCTTGCTTTGATGGTGCAGGCTGTCATAGATTGACTTGTCCATCTTTTGTTGTTACTCGTCCATGTTAGTCTTGGTCTGCCTCTGCCTCTTTTACCTTGTATTTTCCCTTCCTATATTACTTTTATTAGGCTGTTGTGTCTTTTAAAATGACCCAAAAATTTCATTTGTCTTGCTCTAATTGTGTTTAGTAGTTCTCTTTTCATTTTTAGTTGTTTTAAAACTTCCTCGTTTGTTTTCTTTTCTTTCGATCCAATTCTACCTATTCTTCTATAAATCCACATTTCAAAGGCTTCAATTTTCTGTTCTGTTTTCTTGTCTAATGTCCATGTTTCTGCACCTTACAGGAATATTGAGAAGATGTAACATTTTGCTATTCTTAGTTTTAGCCCTGGTGTTATTTGTTTTGATGTCAATAGAAGTGGGAAAGTGAGTTCATCAGTGCTGTATAGAACCAATTCTGACCTATGGAATTGAATCATGGATAGTAAACAAACAAATGAAAAGACGATTAGAGGCCACAGAGATGGGATTTCCCAGAAGAATGCTGAAAGTTCCCTGGACAGCTAAAAAGACGAACAAGGAAATTCTCAAGGAGGCTAACATAAAAATGGAGCTCCTAAGAAACATCATAAAGAAACAATCAAAATTTTACGGGCACATCATGAGAAGAAGAAAGTTGGAATATTTGGTTACTACTGGTAAAATACAGGGAAAGAGAGATCACTAACAACAAAGAGAGAAAATACTGCATAGCTTGGTGTCATCACATGGAAAACAGTCAACAACAGAAGTGATACGATGCACTGTAGATAGGAGATTATGGAAGGACATAATTGCTTACACCAACTGGTATGGCACATGGTGATCATAGTTTTAGTCTTTTTGATATTCATATCTAATCCATCTAATGTTTATTTCATTTAGTAAATGTTGTAGATCTTTAGGATTTGTTGCTAGTGATACAGTATCATCAGCATATCTTAGGTTATTGATTATCTTTCCATTAATGTTTAGGCCTGGCATATCTGTGATGTTTTTAAAAATTGAATAAATTGAACCAGTTTGGTTGTCTTTATTCCTCTTTTTATATCAATAGGTGTAGAGTTCTCTTTGTTATATTTTATTATTGCTGTTTGCTCCCAGTATATTAGTCGTATGTCCATGTCATCTAGATGTATATCTTTTAGGCATTCTATAAGTTGTTTATGGTGGTATTCTATCAAAAGCTTTGGTGTTGTCTATGAAGCAGGCATATATTGGTTTGTTTACATCTGTGTAAAAGTAAAGTAAAGTAAAGTATCCCCACAATGCCAAGTGGCGTATAGGGAATATGGTGTTAGTGACCATAAATTTTACAGACCTTCGGCACATGATTTTTTTGGGTAATGTGGTCGGTATTACGCCCGTGCCATTTTACTTTCCCAGAAAAAAAATCAGGTACCCATTAAAGGCTGGGTGACCTGGAAGCCGTCGGTTGGGATCGAACCCTTGTCCTTTGTAGTCCAGTTCACTAACCACTGAGCTATCGCAGCTCCCTTACATCTGTGTACTTCTTGATTAATGTCCTCATGCAGAATATGGCTTCTTTTGTCCCATTGTTTTTCCTGAATCCAAATTGTTGTTCTTAAATTCCATATTGATTTTATTCTGAATCCTTTATTGTATACATTTATGCAATAAATGCAGAATAGCTCAGGCCAAAATAGCATTTCTGAAAATGAAAAATATCTTATGCAACAAATCTATGTCAATAGAAGTGAGAGAGAGAGAGTTCTGACCAATGGAAGAGAATCATGGACAGTAGAGAAACAAATAAAAAGACGATTAGAGGCCACAGAGATGGGATTTCTCAGAAGAATGTTGAAAGTTTCCTGGACAACTAAAAATACCAATGAGGAAATTCTCAAAGAGGCCAACACAAAAAGGGAACTCCAAAAAAACTTAATAAAGAAACAATCAACATTTTTCGGGCACATTATGAGAAGAGGAAAGTTGGGTAAATTGAAGGAAAAAGACGACAAAGAGAGAAAATACTGGATAGCTTGGTATCATGGGGAGCCGCGATAGCTGTTAGTAGTTAGATAGTGGTTAGTGAACTGGACTACAAAATACAAGAGGTAGGGTTCGATCCCAATTGATGGCCTCCGGTTCACCCAGCCTTTAATGGGTAGCAGATTTTTTTCTGGGAAAGTAAAACAGCACTGGCATAATACTGACCACATTACCCCAAAAATCATGTGCCGAAGGTCTATAAAATTTATGGTCACTAACACAATATTCCCTATATGTCACTTGCCATGACAGGGGTACTTTACTTTTACTTTACTTTTGGTGTCATGGCATAGAAAAAATGTCAACAACTGAACTGATACGATGCACTGCAGATAGAAGATTGTGGAAGCTCATGATCTCCTACGCCAACCAGTATGGCCCGTGATGATAATGATGATATTTTCCCATAATGGTTCTAAATCTACCTTTTCCTACTTTAACATTCATATCACCTGTTACAATCAAGATGTCTGAATATTTCACTTGCTTCCTAACCTAATTTAGATCTTCATAGTATGTCTCTAGGTGCATTTGTCTGTATTATTGCTATGTCGAATAGTTTTGCTTTTATTTTGCGTATTATAATCCTATCATTGTATATCCTATGGGTACTTATAAATTTTTGTAGCTCTCGTTTTATTAGTATAATGCTTAGATGTTTTGTTGTGTTGCCTGAATATATAAATGTGTATTTTTGTTCTGTATGTACCCTTATTCTTTCCGTCTTGTCTCTGATATGCCTAAAATATCCATATTTAATCGTTATACTTCTAAAATAAGATTTTCCTTCTTGGTAAAGAGTCCTAACATTCTATGTATATATTTGTAGATCTTTCTTCTGAAATAAGTTAGAATTTCTCTCCATAGCTTTCTTTGGAATAGTATGTGATGAGGATCAAATCTCTTTCACGGTGGTCAGCCATATTTGTCTTTCATGCCCTGAACATGCCTCTTGTGAACCACACACTTTTCTGTTTTCACTTTCTGAGCTGTTGATCACTTCTGATTCTTCTGCCCCATCAACCATCACAGACATTGTACTTTCTGGATGGTTCCCAGTAGGTGCCATTGTTGTCAAAATAAACGTTTGCCTGTCGAACCGTGAACACACATTGGCCTATCAATGATAGGTTAAACACGTCAACACAAGAAGAGTGAATAATATTTCACTGAAATATCGATAAAGTTCACAATCCATTCACTCATCAGATGTAAACATAACTACAGGAAATAACATCACATTACTTCACAACTAGACTGTCAAGTAAATCATTTAAACACGTTAGCAATAGCCTAGTCAGAAAAACCTATCTATTACGCAGCCACCATGACACTTTGTTGGCCTGTGTATAATATTCAATGTGAACTTAAAAATTGTTCCCAGGTCTTTTTCAACGTCGAAGGTAAATATAATTTACTGCCTTTTGCTTTTCTGTTTACCTCTGCTGATGTTAAGTTTCATAGTGTTTCTATTATTCTGTCAATTCATCTTTTTTTGTGGTCAGCCCTTGGGTCTTGTACTCTAGGAACATTTATTGAAGGCTCATTATGTTGTGTTTTGATCTTTCTGCCTTGTCACATGGCCAAACCATTTTATTTGTTGTTTCTTTATATATTCTATTCCGGGGGTTATTCCTAGCTTTTTTCTCAGTTCTTCATTTCTGAACATAACTTTCAGGCTGTTTCCTGCCTTTCTAACATATTTAATCTCAGCAGAGGTTATTTTTCTCATTGTTCTTGCATCTAAGGTCCAGGACTGGCATTGGTAGCACAACATTGAGATAATGATTGTATTGTAAAGTGCCCATTTTGCCTCTAGAGTTATTTCTTTGTTGGACAATAGTAGCGATAGCTGCCAAATGATTTGACAAGCTTTGTTGCATCTTTAATTCATTGCCTGTTTAATTCTGTTTCATTTACTTTAATTATGCATTCAAAGTTTGTTATTTTCTTTGTTCTGGCTATCACTTTTATTTCTGTTGTTGAGACTTGATTTACTTTACAAAAATGTTAGTCTTTTCTTTAACTAATTTTCATTCTTAGTAATTATGATGTTGTCATCAGTATACCTCAGATTGTTTACATCAGTGGTTCTCAATGCATTGCCTGCGGGCACCATTGCACCTGCTGCATGTTTTCTTGGTGCCTGGGAAGTTCTTGTCACATTCCAGTGAGTGGCATATTTATTGTCTGGCTTTCTGTTGAACGAAAGATTGAGAGAGAAAAAAACAAGAGAGGAGGAAGCAAACGATGACATTTTTTCCTTCCAATTGAACAGAAACGATAACCGCCAGCATCACATGATCAGAGCAAAGCAGATTTAGCGGTTGAAATTAGTATTGATGTGGTATAGGTATATATGAAGGCTTGAGTAGAGGTGAACTTGAATTTACATACATATAAGTGGTGGTATAGACTCAGTACTTCAGCAGTTTCTGAAAGAGACATGAGTTCGGTATACACATTTATTGATGGCCATTTTTGCCAACATTTGTCAGCGATACAGAAATATAAACACCGGCAAAAATGCTAACTTTACTGCAGTGTTATTGTGTCTGTCATTTATATATTTGATTTCTTATCAAAGCATTGGAAAGTAAAGAGCACATATCAGAAGCTACTAGAAGAGTTGATTGAGCAGTACAGAAGAGAAAATCCTGAGGAAAAAGTCACAACAAAATGGCAATGCATAAAAAACAGCATGCAAGAATCCTGCAACACCTTGCCCAAAAAGGAAAGTAACAAAAAACAAAAATGGATAACTGACAAAATCTTAGAAAAATGGAAGAAAGAAGACAAGCGAAAAACACTGCCAGGTACAAGGATATAGACAATGAAATACGGAGAATATGCAAAAAGGCAAAAGAAGACTGGCTCAACCAAAGATGTCTAGAAGTCGAAACTATGGAAAGTAAACAAAACTTAAGAGAGATGCACACAGAAATAAAGAGAATGATGAATAAAGACAAAAAAGCTGCAGGAAACGGATGTATTGCAGACAAAGAGGGAAGAATGCTAACAGACAAACAGACAACAAAGAGATAATAGATAGATGGCAAGAATATATAACAGAATTATTTCATGATGAAAGGGACAAAAAGCCAGACATAAAATGTACATACAACTATAAAATCCTGAAATCTGAAGTAGAAAAAGCTATAAAAACAATGAAAAAAGGAAAAGCAGCAGGGCCTGACAATATACATATAGAGATGATACAGGCTCTAGAAGAGTTTGGCGTCAAAGTGATCATAGACATATGCAATGACATATACCATACAGGATACATACCAAACGATCTAAAAACATCAACTTTCACTGCATTGCCTTAAAAGAATGGTGCAGTTGAATGCAGTGACTTCAGAACAATAAGCCTAATGAGCCAGGTAACAAAACTTTTACTAAAAGATACACAGGGAAGGATTCAGAATAAAATCAATACTGAATTAGATGAGCAACAATTTGGATTCAGGAAAAACAGTGGGACAAAAGAAGCCATATTCAGCATGAGAACATTGATTGAAAAGTACACAGAAGTAAACAAACCAATATATGCCTTCTTTATAGACTACACCAAAGCTTTCGATAGAACACACCATAACCAACTTATAGACTGCCTAAAGGATATAAATCTAGATGACGCAGACATACGACTAATATGTAATTTGTACTGGGAGCAAACAGCAATAATAAGATAAAACAAGGAGAACTCTACACCCATGGACATAAAAAGAGGAGTAAGACAAGGATGCATCCTATCACCAAGCTTGTTCAATCTATACACTGAGCAAATCTTTAAAAAACATAGAGATACCAGGCCTAAACATTAATGGAAAGATAATCAATAACCTCAAATATGCTGATGATACTGTTCTACTAGCAGAAAATCCTAAAGATCTACAGCAATTGCTTAATGTGATAAACATAACAAGCAAAAAATATGGACTAGAAATTAATTTCAAAAAGACTAAAACTATGATCATAAACAAAGAAAATTCTCAAGACCTACAATTAAATATCACAATTGAGGGAATACATCTGGAGACAGTCCAGAGTTACAACTGAACAGAAAATTGAAGCCTTTGAAATGTGGATTTATAGAAGAATAGGTAGAATTGGATGGAAACAAAAGATAACAAACGATAAAGTTTTAAAACAACTAAAAATAAAAAGAGAACTACTAAATACAATTAAGACAAGACAAATGAAATTTTTGGGGCATGTTAAAAGACACAACAGCCTACTGAAAGTAATATTGGAAGGAAAAATACAAGGTAAAAGAGGCAGAGGCAGACCAAGACTAACATGGACGAGTAACATCAAAAGATGGACAAGTCAATCTATGACAGCCTGCGACCATCAAAGCAAGAAACAGAGTAGAATGGCGATCCATGGTAGCCAACCTTCGTTGCGGAGAAGGCACACGATGATGATGATGATCAAAGTATAACCAGACAACTATAATATATAAATTCTGTATGTTTGTGTGCAGTTTCATGTTCCGGATGTTCTGCATCTTTATGATGTGTATCTAGCAAAGAGACGGCGAACATTTAGGTCTAATTTCAACAGTGTATAGGAAGAGACATACTTTTTTTGTTGAGATAAATAGAAAATATGTATATTTGATCTCTGGCGACCAAGTTGTGGTGTCCATGAATTATAATATTGGACGTCATTTCCAAACAAATCACAATTAATTCACGGAAAAATATTCACCTTATTCAGAAGTATGAAAGTGTAAAGTAACTGAATTGAAAGCAAAACTTGCAGTCCAGCAGTCAGCTTTTACCAAGCTTGTGTTAACATTGAAAAATGCCACATCTGTTTCATTTAAAATTGCTTACATCTTGGTGAAGAAATAAAAACTGTCTCAAGATGGTGAGAAAGAAGCTTCTCAGGCTGATGCAGAAAGTCTGTTTGATTGATTTTCTAATAAGAAAGAAATAAAGTCAGCAATAAACGATTTGTAATTATCAAACGATACTTTTACAAAAAGAATAGAAGCATTCGCTGGTGACATGCAAACTCAGTTGTAGAATGACCTAACAATTTGTGAGTTCTTCTCCCTTCAATTTAATGAATCCATGAACATAATAGATATTTCACAGTAGGCTAATATGGCAATAATGTTGTTCAGTGACGTCACTTGTGAAAGAGCTGTTGGCAATTCTGACCCTGAAAATGAGAACAAGAGGTGAAGATGTATTTAACACCTTCAAATCGTATGTGACAGAAATTAACAGGCAGCTTGAAAAGCTTTCTGCTATTACTACAGATGGAGCACCTACAATGATAGACAACACTAATGGGTTTGTTGTCTTGTGCAAGAAAGACGAGTCGTTCCCAACTTCATGTTCTACCACTGTGCCCTTCATCAAGAGGCACTTTGTGTGAAGGTTCTTTCCTTTGGACACGTCATGAGTCTTTTTACAACAGTTGTTAACTCAATTTGTGTGGCTCTGCTGCAACATTGACTTTTTAAGTAATTGGAAGATAGCGAGGACAAAGAGACTGATCTGATTTTGCACACAGATGTGTTGGCTCAGTAGAGGTTGGGTTCTACTGAGGTTTTTTGGCATTAATTAATTAATGAGATTAAAGATTTCTCGAATTCTGACTCCAAAACCCAGAACTTAGCCAAGGTTATTAATAAACTTAGTTACTCTTCTAGGTTGCTGGACCTGGCTTTCCTTACAGATATCAGCATGAAATTGAACAATCTAAATTTCGAGCTTCAGGGAAAACACAAGGATCTTTCTTATATGATTGGATCTGTTAACTCATTTAAAGCAAAACTGGTTTTATGAAAGTCTGAAATGATTACAAAGTCTTTTAAGTTTACTTTTGAAATATGCAGAAAATTGTGGGTACCAACAAGTTTCATCCTTCATCATTTGTTGGTCATGTCAACATGCATCTTGAACAGCTTGATAAGTGGTTTAAAGATTTTATCATTCTGGGCTAGTGGTTTGCTTTTTTCCAAATCCACTTTCTTCTCAAATCGATGTCATAGAAGCTGCTCCATCAGTTGCAAGGATTATTTCTTCAAAAGTGGAACATTAGGAAAATAAGATCCTGGACCTCAAGAATGATATTGAAATCTTATGCAACAGATGTGAGTTTTTTTAAATTGAGTTCACAGAAAGAAATTTCTGTCTTTTAAAAAAAAATGTGTACAAGATAAAATCATGTTTCACTTTGACATACCTGTGCAAATAAGTGTTTTCAACAGTGAATGTTATCATAGAAATACATTATCATTCAGAAAGGATAATTACCCTAAGAGTAATAGAAAACAACATCAATATAACATACATCCAAATATATCAACCTTGCAACAATAACAATGATGAAAGTGAAGAATTCTACGAAACACTTAATGAAATCATTAAACAAAGTAAATAAGAATGAAGATCTACTGGTGATGGGGGACTTTAACGGGAGACCAGGAAAACGCAATTATGAGAACTCCAAATATCTGAGCCCATTTGGAGATAACGCAAATAGAAAGAACGAAAATGGCAACCGACTGCTTGAATTATGCAGTCAACATGAATTATGCATAACTAACACTTTCTTTAAACATAAAGACTCACAAATATACACTTGGTATAAATGAAATGATAAGAACTGTAAAAGTCAAATAGAATTCATCCTAGTGAGAACACAAACGAAGAGGAAAATCAGAGACAGCAGAGCGGTACCTAACATCAAAAATGATACAGACCATAAAATGGTGCTGATAACCATCCAGAAAGCAAAACAAGACAAGAAGAACCCATTGAAAACAAGAAAACAATCCGAAAGGACAATAAAATTAAACCAACTTAAAGTAGAAGACAAAAAGAAAGAAATAGAAAAACAACTAGAAAACCAATTTAAACAACTACCACAACAAATAACTACAGTAGATAACGAGTGGCTCATATTAAAAAAATCATTGACGAAAATAGCAACTGCAATATGCGGAACGAAGCAAAGGAAGAAGGAGGAAAAGATGAGCACTCCATGGTGGAATGATATAGTCAAGAACGCCATAAAAAGAAAGAAATAACTATACAAAATCTGGCTAAAAGCTAAAAAGCAAAGCGATTATGATAATAGAAAGAAGAGAAGTGATTAATCAAAGAAGAAAAACATAAAGCATGGGTAAAATTTGGAGAAATGATTAGTAACAATCACAAATCAGCATCCAGAGACTTCTATAGAACAATTAAAGCCATAAGACAAAAGAAAGACAATTATGACCCAACTGAAATCATCAATGATAAACGAGGCCAAGCAATAACAAACAAAGCGCAAATCTTAACGAGATGGAAAGAATACTTTGAAGAGCTCTTGAATGTAGAAACAACTAAGTCCAAAAACACACAAAAAGCAACTAATAGTTGGCGATAAAGAACCAAATATACTAATTGAAGAAATAGAAGAAACATTGTGACTCGCACCAAGAAAAACAGCCCCCGGAATTGATAACATCCCAATAGAAATGCTAGCAGCAGCGGAAGAGGTAGAATGTAAATGGCTACACAGAATAGAATATTCACTGCTGCATGGATACAACAGCAAGTCCCAGATGATTGGAAACAGTCCATTATATTACCAATATGGAAAAAGAAGAGCAGCAGAAGAGACTGCAGCCAATATAGAGGAATATCGCTGTTAAGCCACACAGGGAAGATATATACCAATAAAGTTGAAAAAAGATTGAGACCAATTATAGACCCACAACTAAGCGATGCTCAGATGGGCTTCAGGAGGAACAGAGGTTGCACAGATGCCCTACTTATCATAAAACAACTAGCGGAGAAAACAATAGAGCATAATAAAACACTATATACAGCTTTTATTGACCAAGAAAAGGCGTTCAATAGGGTGGGCAGGGAACAACTGAGGTCCGTATTGCCCTTGTATGGAGTGAGTCACCACCTAGTAGAAATACGCAAGAGCCTCTATGAAAGTAGTCGCACTACAGTAAGATCTTCAGCAGGCTACTCTCAACATTTCACCATTAACTCAGGAGTAAGACAAGGCTGCATGCTTTCCCCTTTACTTTTTATCACAAATATGGACAATATATGCAAATTAGCATGCCCAATCAAAGGAAGTATACCAACAAGGATGATAACAAGCGATAACACAAAATAGAGCGAAATATACGTACCAGAAAACAGCAGAAGAGAGGAAGAAATAAATGAAATACTATTTGCAGATGACCAAGTTCTGATACATGAAACAACTGAGGACCTGCAAGAACATATCAACAGGCTAAACAACACTTGTAAACAATACAACATGCAGATCAACATAAACAAAACCGAAGTAATGGCAATAGCGAGAAAGAAAGAAAAATTAAACATCATAATAGATAATATGACTCTGAAGCAAGTAGACAATTTTAAATATCTAGGTAGCACGTTAACACAAGACAATAACCAAGAGACAGAGATAGATATAAGGTGTAGCAAAGCATGCCAAGTTATAGGCCAAGTATCAACACTATTGAAAAACAAAGCAATAACTACGGAAGCAAAAAGGGCAATATACAAATCAATTTTTCTACCAACTCTGTGCTATCAGTGCCAGAATTGGACGCTGGACTCTAGAACAATAAGAAACATAACGACCACCAAAATGAAATGTGCTAGAAGAATGACAGTAAACAGCTTAATGGACAGAGTAAGAAACACCGACCTGAGGAAGAAACGCGAAATTGAACCAGCCATCGAATACATAAAGAAACAACAGATAAATTGGTTCGGCCACATAACAAGACAAAAAGAACTAACAATGACTCAAAGAGCCATAAACAAACGCTACGAAAATGCCATATTAAAAGGAAGACCAAGAAAGAGATGGATAAAGGGAATACTAGAGTCACTAGGAGGGATAACACCAGAAGATGCCAACAGAAGAGCAAAGAATCGCAGATTGTATCTCCCCTCGACGCCAACGGCAATAGAGGAAGGATAGAAGAAGATAGAAGAAGAATGTTATTATGTCCTGAAATAGATCTGGTCTGACATTCATATCTTCATAAATGCTTGCGAGTAGGAATGCCATCATACGCCCCCAACTTTGAAAATCTAGCAAAAAAATAGAATGCCAAATATCACATTAGATCAGAGCAGTGTAATGCTTTCTTTTTAATGCTAATTTTTCTGGTTATCTTCAAAAGGTATGTAATATTTTGTTTGGTAAGATACAGTGCTGTATATTTATTTTATTTTTAAATTCTATTCTATTGACCTTTCGAGCCGTAACCGGCCCATAGGGCGTAGACCAAGATACACCTTCTCCTATATGAATTTTTGTTCTAGCAGTTTTCTTTTAAAGATATTTTATCAAATCTCGCCATCTGTCTCTGTTCTGTGCAAGCAGTTCTATCTCATTGAGGGAGCCGATTCCTGCTGCTCTTGCCTCTCTCATCAATGTTCTTCTCAGTGTCTCCCTGGGTCTTCCTCTTTTTCTTTTACCTGTTGTTTCCCATATGAGGGCTTGCTTTGCTATTCGATTATTATCTCTTCTCATCACATGTCCAACGTATGACCATCGTCTTTTCTTTATTACTGAAGATATTAAGATATAATAACATTGTGACGAGCAAAAAGCTGTGTTATAAATATGAGTAGCCATTGTTAACAATAAATTTGGATACTGGAGCCTGCAATTCTTTGGAAAATTTCCAGTAATCCCTTGGGCACAAATAGGTTGAGAACCCCTGGTTTACACTATGATGGCATCTTTGAATAATCTCTCTATACAGAATGAATAAATCTAATGATAGTACACATCAATTTTATTATTGTTCTGTACCACTTTCTAACCCAAGTAATCCAGAACATTTTGTTTCATCAGGTTTGTTATGTCTGGTCCATCTGATTGTTTCAATTTCACTGACTGTGAAGGTCCTCTAAAGAGAACTGATGTAGAAGAGCATTTGAAAGTCGTACTTTAATTTACAAGTCCTGTAACAATTTGTCAGTGTTATTTATAATTATTGTTATAAAATAAAATACCACATGTTTTGTTCATCAGTTGTGTATAACAGAAATTTATGTTATTAATAAAATAATAATGACTGTCATCTTGAGAAATGCTTGCCAAGTCCAAGGCTGATGTTCTTGCACATAATAACCTACTTTGACTTGGTAGTAATGTTGCTACTACTGCTGATCGCCATTACTGTCATGCTCTTCACGATCGTTCTGTCCTTCATACACAAGTCCCGGTGGAAGAAGCTCAGTGGCCTGCCGATGCTGGAAGTTTCCGAGCTGAAAACGATCCTAGGTGGAGCTCAGTGCGAGCTAGCACCCTGGTTCGTGTGGCTAGGCTGCTCTTTGCCTTGTCTCTGTCTTACATCATCATGAACGCACCCAGCCACGTGGCCAGACTGTACTATCAGAAGCGGACTCAAGATTCAGGGGACATGAAATTGACATTCTCTGAAGGTCTTATCCGGCTGATCTTCCTGCACATCGGCCACGCCCAACATGCCTGCAAGTTTTGGATCTTCGTGGTCGTCAGTCAAGAACCTCAGACAAACTTTAGTGGAAGTTACCAAGTGTATATGTTAGTCGTAGCTCATATCTTGGTGGGTATATGTGCTGGCCATGGCTGATATCTTGGTGGGTGTATGTGCTGGCCATGGCTCATATCTTGGTGTGTGTCTGTGCTGGTCATGGTTCATATCTTAGTGTGTTTCCGTGAAGCCATGGCTCATATCTTGATGTGTTTCTGTGCTAGCCATGGCTCATATCTTGATGTGTTTCTGTGCTAGCCATGGCTCATATCTTAGCTTCTGTGTGTGTGTGCTGGCCATGGCTCATATCTTAGTGTGTATCAGTCTTAGTCGTGTATCATATCTTTGTGCGTGCTTGTCTGTGTTAGTCATATTTCATATCTTTGTGAGCATGTCTATGTTAGTCACATCTCATCCCTTTGTGTGTGCTTGTCTATGTTAGTCATATTTCATATCTTTGTGAGCATGTCTATGTTAGTCACATCTCATATATTTGTGTGTATGTCCATGCCAGTCACATCTCATCTTCGTGTGTGTCTGTCTATGTTAGTCATGTCTCTTATCTTTGTGTGTTTGTGTTTAGCCATAACACATATATTTGTGTGTGCATGTCTATGTTAGTCACATCTCCTATCTTTATCTTTGTGTGTGCATGACTGTGTTTAGTCATATCTCATATCTTAGTGTGTGTATCTGTGTTAGTCATATCTCATATTTTAGAGTTTGTCTGTGCTAGTCACATCTCATATCTTAGTGTGTGTGTGTGTCTGTGTTAGTCATATCTCATATTTTGGTGTGTGTCAGTGTTAGTCATGCCTCATATCGTTGTGTGCATGTCAGTGTTAGTCACATCTCATATCTTTGTGTGTGCATGTCTGTGTTAGTCACCTCTAGTGACTCGGGCAGATGGTGCTCGTAAATCTGGGAGGGCAGAATTCTCCTACAGAAAAGACAATCTGCTGCCTTGCAGCAAGATTGGGGACAATCAAAGGCTAAGGAAAGCAAACCTGAACAAAATGCTGGCTGAAATCGGATGCACTGGGCCACTGGTGCAGAACACAGTGCAACGTTTTAACAGGTATTCAGGCAGAGTGGATCTAACAGACTCTAATTATGATGTCAATTAACGTAAACAGACAGCTGTCTTCATGTGAGAGTCTAGAATCCTACTCTGATTGAGTCCTGATCGCAGAGAGAGAGATAATGACTGTGAAGTCAGGTAATTATTACTTGCTCCTGTATGTAGAAGACAGTATAACCTGTGGCTGCCCTGCTGCCTTGCAGGTATGCTCGGGAGAGTAAAAGGCTAAGGGAGGGTACCCTGAAGTAAAACAACCCCACTGCCTTGTGGGTGGGAGCTGCGATAGCTCAGTGGTTAGTGAACTGGACTACAAAGAACAAGAGGTCGGGTTCGATCCCAATCAACGGCTTCTGGTTCACCCAGCCTTTAATGGGTACTGGATTTTTTTTCTGGGAAAGTAAAGTGGCACGGGCGTAATACCGACCACATTACCCAAAAATCAATTGTCGAAGGTCTGTAAAATTTATGGTCACTAACACCATATTCCCTATATGCCACTTGGCATGTCGGGGGTACTTTACTTTTTTTTTATTGACATATGGGTGAGATTTTTTAATCAAAGGCTGGCGGAGCCATAAACAAAACCATAAACAGATCAACGGAAGGCAACAGAAAACCACCATTGTAAATTCTTTGTATAATCATGGATCGCCACAATTAGAGAATTCTCAACATCAATGTTAAGGGGGATTCCAATGGAAAACCCTCTTTTGGTAGGGGACATCATGTGCTACAGGTGATACCCGATTGTCATCAAGCTAATGTAAGCAAAATAAATATAAAACAGACTCTGAAGATTGGTGCTTGGAATGTAAGAACACACATGCAAAATGAAAAACTGGAAAACATCAAATAGGAAATGAAAATGATGGGTTTACATTTATTGGGACTATGTGAAAAGAGATACACATCATCAGGGGAAACATTCTGATGAACATAAAATCATCTATTCCGGAGGTACTGAACACCAAAGAGAAGTAGGTATAATTTTTGATGCAGAAAGAGCAAGAACAGTTGAAGGCTTCTGGGCAATATCTGACAGTTAAGTGCTCTGAGCACACTGTGAGCTGTGTGTCTCATCCATTTTGATCATGTTTCAATATTCCAATTGTTTATGATGAATGATGATATCGTATGATATATCGTTGGCTGTGTTCACTTTCTGCGCGGTTTCGCCTTATGTCTTTTGGCGTGTGCTGAGACTGCTATGATGGGGACTACAATTATCTTTCTTTGTTTGGGAGATGAGATATTAATTCGGATGATTACGCTGGCGGTTGAGCAATTATGGATTTTAATTCGTTTGCAGTGATACCGGGGTCTTCCATAACCAAATCTGACAGAATCCTTTTAGTGAAATTTAATGGAAAGCTGATAGATATTAATCTCATACAAGTTTATGCACCAACACCTGACAGTCCAGAGGAAACAGTTGATAAATTTTACCATAAGTAAAATGGCACTTCATGAATACAAATCACATGAAAATACCATAGTTCTAGAGGATCTTAACGCAAAAGTAGGAAAGGAAAGAGTTCAGGAAGTAGTTGGTTATTATGGCTTAAGCGAGAGAAATGAAAGAGGGTACAAACTTATTGGCTGGGCAAGAATACACAACATGATGATAGGAAACACCTGGTTTAAGCAACATCCAAGATATGGTGACATGGAAAAGCCGAGGAGATAACGCATGTGATCTAATTGATTACATAAAGATAAACAACAGATTTAAAAACAGTCTGGTATGTGTGATACCATGCGTGATAAAATTAGACCAGGGGCAGATTACAATAGTGATCATGTACCAGTTGTGGGAAAGCTTAGAGTAAAATTAAAAGCAGCAAAATGAGCCTCAGTTAATATCAAGTTAAATTTAGATTTACTCATATTAAACAAGAGGCTACAAGATAAATAGAACATCACAACTCAGAATCGGTACAAAGAGAAATATATATGGTACAAAGCATTGATGAACAGTGGGAAATGCTACAAGAATCAATGCAACAAATGTCAAAAGAGTCCATTCTACCAGTGAGGACAAATTCAAGAAAGAAATGGATGACAGATGACATTTTACAGCTAACGGATACAAGAAGAAGAAATAAGGATAACAAAGATAAGTAAAAAAGATTAAATAGAGAAATTGTAATAAAATGCAATGAAGCGAAAGTAGCATGGCTAAAACAGTGATGCAAAGTGATTGAAACACAACAAAAATGAGAGGCCAAAGCTATAAACAAAAAAAAAATTGATGAATTAACAAGAAGAAAAACGTATTCAAATACTGGATGCTTAAGATCAAAGAAAGGAGAACTGTTGTTTGAACATGAAAGCATGAAAGATCTTTACAATGATGAATGAACAGAAGTAAATATTAAGGATAATGGGGAAGGACCAGAAATACTCAAAGAAGAGGTGGAAGATGCCTTGCACAATATGAAAGCTGGAAAAGCTCCTGGACAAGATAATGTAACTAAAGAAGAGATTGAAGCCACGGGTAATTTCGGAATAGAAATAATAGCAAAAATATTTAATAATATCTACAACAGGAATATATACCAGACGACCTGCTAAAATCAATATTCATAGTCCTACCAAAGAAATCTGGTGCGATCACTAAGAATCATCATGCGAAGAGTGCGAAACAAAATCAGTCCAAAAATTAGTGATGATGAACAAGGTGGTTTTGTTGAAGGTAAAGGTACGAGCATTGCCATATTCATCATAAGATCTTTAGTACAAAGAGCAGCAGAGGTGAAAACAGATCTGTACCTATGTTTCATAGATTATTCCAAAGCATTTGACAAAGTAACCATCATCATCATGTGCCATACCAGTTGGTGTAGGCAATCATGTCCTTCAACAATATTCTATCTACAGTGCATCGTATCACTTCTGTTGTTGACTGTTTTCCATGCCATGACACCAAACTATCCAGTATTTTCTCTCTTTGTTGTCCTCGCTCTCTCTTTCCTTTTATTTTCCCAGTTGTAACCAAGTATTCCAACTTTTCTCTTCTCATGATGTGCCTGAAAAATGTTGATTGTTTCTTTCTGATGTTTTTAGGAGCTCCCTTTTTGTGTTGGCCTCTTTGAGAATTTCTTCATTGGTCATTTTAGCTGTCCAGGGAACTTTCAACATTCTTCTGAGAAATCCCATCTCTGTGGCCTCTAATTGTCCTTTCATTTGTTTGTCTACTGTCCATGATTCGCTTCCATAGGTCAGAATTGGTTCTATATAGCACCGATGAACTCTCTTTCTCACTTCTATTGACATAGATTTGTTGCATAAGATATTTTTCATTTTCTGAAATGCTATTTTAGCCTGAGCTATTTTGCTTTTTATTTCTGTGGTGCATCTTCCATCTGATGTTATTATTGTGCCCAAGTATTTGACGCATTGTACTTGTTTCAGATTTGTCCTGTTTACTTTTATGCTGCATGATGGTGATGATTGTTTCTTTGATATGACCATTACTTCTGTTTTCTTACTGTTCAGGCTGAGACCTTTTTTGTTGCTTTCTTTTACTATTATGTCTATCATTTCATGTAGTTCATTCTCTGTCTCTGCTATTAAGACTGTGTCATCCGCATATCGCAAATTATTTATGTTGTGACCGTTGACTTCAATTCCTTTTTTGTCTACTATTGATCTCATAATATATTCACTGTAAAGTGAAAACAAATCCGGCGACAGAACACAGCCTTGACTGACTCCTTGTTTTATATATTGGAATTGTCCTGTTTGGTTGCTAATTCGTATAGCTGCTGTTTGTTGCCAGTACATGTTTTTTTATGATTCGCAGATCCTTGCCATCAATGCTTAATTTCTCCAGCATATTGATTATTTCCACAAGCTTCACTTTGTCAAAGGCTTTAGTGTAGTCTATAAAGCACATATATAGATCTTTCATTGCCTCTATAGATCTTTCTTTCAATGTTCTTAAGATGTATATTGCATTATTGGTTCCCTTTTCTTCCACAAATCCACATTGTTCCTCACTTATTTCTAGTTTTAGTTTATTCCTTACACGTCTCATGATGATTCTTTGTAATATTTTCATCATATGGCTCATGAGACTAATAGTGCGATAGTCTTAACAATCAGTGGCGTCTGACTTCTTCGGTATGGCTACAAAGATAGATTTTAGTAGATCTTCAGGTATGTGTCCAGTGTTATATATGTCATTTAGTAGTTTTGTTGTGACTTGTACTCCCAGCTCTCCTAATGCATTTACCTCTTCGGTTGTTATATTGTCGGGACCTGGAGCTTTGCCTCTTTTCATGTGTTGAATTGCCTCCTCCACTTCACTCTGCATTATCGGTGGTCATGTTTCTTTGTTTGAATTGTTTTGCTGAGGTCTTTCATCATCATAGAGTTGACTGATATATTCTGTCCATCTTTCCATTATCTTCTCCTGTCCCATTATTATATTTCCTTCCTTTGATTTCACACATCCTGAAACTTTGACTTCTTTTCTTCCTGTTAATTCATTTAACTGATTGTGCATAAATTATGAGTCTTTCTTTTATTGTTTTTCCATTTCTTCACATTTCTGCTTTAACCATCCTTCATTAGCTTCTCTGCATTTGTTTTGGATCTCTTTGTGTAATATCTTGTGTGTCCGTTCTTCTTTCTTATGTGTTCGTCTTTCGTCCATTTGACAAAGTAAATCACCAAGAAATAATCAAAATTTTAGAAGGCATAAATGTAGACAGCAAAGATCTAAGAATAATAAAGAACATGTATTGGCAACAAACAGCTGACATTAGAACTGTAAATCATTTGGGAATGTTTCAACAAATAAAACAGGTTGTTAGGAAAGGTTGTGTCTTCTTCTTCTACCTTTCAGCTCCCTGTGGAACATAGGTCTTAAAAAAAAAACACTTTTCATGCAGTTTTGTTTCTTGCCATTCTTTTAAGATCATTCCATGTCTTCCCCATCATCTTCATCTCTGTTTCCATCTGTCTTCTCCAAGAATATTTTGGTCTTCCTCTTTGTCTTTTTTCTTGGGGATTCCAAAAAAGGGCCTGTTGTATAATAATCTCAGCTGGCTTCCGTAGTGTGTGTCCTATCCAGTGCCATCATCTTCGCTGTATCTCTTTATCAACAGGTATTTGAATTTGTACTTTTCCATAATTCTATGTTAGTGATTTTGTCCTGCCATTTTCATCCTTTTATTCTGTAGAACCATCAAATAATGAAGGTCTGTATCTTCATGATTGTCATTTTTGTTGTTCTCCATACTTCATCTATCTATCTATCTATTGACCTTTTGAGCCGTAACCGGCCCATAGGGCGTAGACCAAGATACACCTTCTCCTATATGAATTTTTGTTCTAGCAGTTTTCTTTTAAAGATATTTTATTAAATCTCGCCATCTGTCTCTGTTCTGTGCAAGCAGTTCTATCTCATTGAGGGAGCCGATTCCTGCTGCTCTTGCCTCTCTCATCAATGTTCTTCTCAGTGTCTCCCTGGGTCTTCCTCTTTTTCTTTTACCTGTTGTTTCCCATATGAGGGCTTGCTTTGCTATTCGATTATTATCTCTTCTCATCACATGTCCAACGTATGACCATCGTCTTTTCTTTATTACTGAAGATATTAGTGGTTGATTGGCGATTTCTCTAATTTCCTCGTTTGTTTTGAATTCGTTCCATTCTATACCAAGTATTTTCCTTAGACATTTATTTTCGAATGCGTTCAACTTTGTTTCTATATCTCTTGTTGTTTTCCAGCTTTCACACGCATACGTAAGGGTTGATAGTACATTTGATTTGAATAGCCTAAGTTTTGTGTTTGTGCTAATGAGTTTTGATTTCCACAACTTTTCAAGGCTTCTGAAAGACATTGCTGCTTTAGCCAGTCTGATTCTAATTTCTTTGCTCGTATCCCCTTCTCGATCAATGTGACTTCCAAGATAGATAAAGTGATCGATCTCTTCTACTGGTTTGTTTTCCATGTATATTTTGTCACTTGTTGGAATTAAACTTTTCATGACTTTAGTCTTTTCATGATTGACCTCAAGCCCAATTTTGCTGGCTATTGATGATAGTTCATTTGTGTTTTCCTGCATCGTTTTTATCTGACTGCTGATGAGAACTATGTCATCAGCAAAGTCGAGGTCCTCCAAATGGTCTCCTTGTATCCATTCGATGCCTTTATTACCAGTGCAGCATTTCTTCATTATGAAGTCCATAACAATTCCAAATAACAAGGGCGATAAAATACATCCTTGTTTAACCCCAGTTTCTATTGGGAAACATTCGCTCAGTCCTTCCTCTGTTCGAACTGCACATGTGTAACCATCATACATGTCTTTGATAATATTTATGATTTTTGATGGTAAACCATATTGCTTCAGAATTTTCCACAAAGAATCTCTATGAATACTATCAAATGCTTTTTTGAAGTCGATGAAGTTAAGTACAAAAGGTTTTTGCTTTTCAATATGTTCCTCCAATATAAGTCGTAGAGTGAAAATGTGGTCAAGACAGCTTCTCCCTTTTCTAAACCCAGCCTGTTCTTCACGCATTACTGTATCTATTGAATCCTTTATCCATACTTCATAGCCATATAATAATACTGACTTAACATTGGAGTTGAAAATTTTAATTTTTGTATTTAACCTAATTTCTCTGGACTTCCATATGTGATATAAGAGCTATGTTATCAGCAAAGACAAAATCATTAAGTTGCTTGGTCAGTGACCACAGGATTCCATTTTTGTTGTTCTGAGTTATTTTCATAATCCAATCTATGGCCAGTAGAAAGAGAAATGGTGATAGAAGATATCCCTGCCATACTCCTATTTTTATTTTAAATGCTGCCCTTCATGTACCACACTACATTTCATTTCTTCATACATTATTCTTATCAGGTTAATAAACTTTATGGGGATTCCGTAATGACTCAGCAACTTCCAAAGCATTCCTCTGTCTAAGTTATCAAATGCCTTTCGTAATCTATGAATCCAATATAAAGTGGGGACTGTAGTTCTAAACTTTGCTCTACTCTTATAGAGTAGTTATTTAATCAGCACATAATCTGTTTTTCCTTAAACCTGCTTGTTCATCTCTTAAATGTTTCTCTATGGCCTCTTTTAGTCTCTAATTCCCCTATAATTTGTGCACTCCTGTAAACTTCCTTTCTTTGGTAGTTTGATAATATAACCTTCTTTCCATTCTTTATGTATTTCTTTCCTTTCCCAAATTTTATCTAATAGATTATGTAACATCTTGGTAGAGGTGTTAATATCTGCTTTGATGGCTTCCAAAGGAATTTCATCTGGTCCTGTGGCTTTAACATTTTTCAATAGATTGATGGCTTTCATTATTTCTTATTTGCTTGGTTTTCCACAGCTATCGTGTAACTCTTCTTCTGCTGGTAGAATATCTGGAGGATTATTTGAGCCGAGTCTGTTCAAAAGTTCTTCAAAGTGCTCTTTCCATCTCTCCATTTGTTCCCTTATATTACTAAGCAGATTTCCTTTCTTATCTTTAATAAAGGCATTGATCTGTTTAAATTTTCCACATGATTTTTTTGTGCTGTTGTACAGTTCTTTCATATTTCCTTTATTTGCTGCTTCCTCGACCTCTTTAGCTAGTTCATCTATATATTTTCTTTTTATCCCTTTTGAAGCATCTTCTCACTTCGTCGTTCAACTCTGTGTAAGTTTCCTGTGTCTTGGCTTTAGTTCTTGTCATTTTTCTTTTATTTATGTCTTCTCTCTTATTCTTTCTTTCTTTAATTTTATCCAGGGTCTCTTCTGTCATCCATGCCTTATTTTGGCATTTTCTTTTCCCCGGGTTTCTTGGCATGTCTCTTTCCATGTATTCTTTACCTGTTTCGATTAATGTTTTATATTTATTGTATATTCAAGTTGGAGGACTTGGTATTTGTTTGATATTGTGACTACAAATTTATCTTTAATTCCTGCTCTTTAGGAAACCCTACATTGAATTACCTTCTACCCTTATGTGTTGTAGTATCTTTCAGTTTAAGTTTAAGTTTGGCTAGCAGAAGATAATGATCTGAAGCCACATCTGCTCCTTTATATACTTTTACATCATGTAAAGATGACCTAAACTTATTATTAATACAAGTGGGGTCAATTTTATTCTCCGTTCTATGATCTGGTGACAGCCATGTAGCTTTATGTATTCTTTTATGTTGGAATATTGTTCCTCCTAATTTCATTTGATTAAGAGCACAGAAGTTCATGAATATCTTTCCATTCTCATTCATTTCTCCAAGTCCATGTTTTCCCCATGATCTCTTCAAAGTCTCTGTTGTCCGATTCTACTTTTGCATTTAGATCTCCCATCAAGATTATAATATCCTTGGCTCATCTTTCATCCATCTGACATTGCAGCTATTTATAGAATTCATTTAATAGAATTCATTTTTAATTAAATGTAACATAAGAGCTGGAAATCAATTGGGAATGTTTCGACAAATAAAACAGGGTGTTGGGCAAGGATGTGTGCTGTCACCAGATTTATTTAATATGTATTGTGAGATTATTTTAAGATCCATAAGGAGCATGACTGGAATAACAACAGGAGGTCATAATATAAATAATCTAAGGTATGACAATGATATAGTCTTAATCGGTAAGAGGGAAAATGAGTTACAGGAAATGTTAGACATTATAGTGAAGGAAAGCAAAAATAAAGGATGCAGCTTTAATAGTAAAATGACAGAAGTAATGGTAGCAGAAAAAGACTTCACCGTAATGCACAATAAAGACAAGTGGAACAATATTAAAATGGTTAATGAATTTAAATATCTGGGAACAATGTTAACCACTGATGGTAGATATATAACAGAGGTGAGATAGAGATTAGCTCAGGCAAAACCAGTTTTCCAAAAAATGAGGAAGATACTGTGCAATCCATTTTTGACAGTAGAAACAAGAAAAAGAGTTCTTAAATGTTATGTAGAGCCAGTCTTAACATATGGATGCGAATCATGGACAATAGGACAACAGACAAGAAAATCACTGGAGGTTATAGAAATGTGATATTACAGAAGAATGTTGAGAATACCATGGACAGTTAAGAAGAGCAATGTAAACATTCTGAAGGAGGCCAAAGCAAAAAGAGAGCTAATTTCCAATATTAGGAAGAAACAATTATCATTTTTTTGCCATGTAATTAGAAGGGAACAACTGGAATATATTGTAACAACTGGGAAAATTGAGGGATGAAGAGATAGAGGAAAGCAAATAGAAAAGATACCAGTCAGCTTAAGAGAATGACTTGGCAAAAGGTGAACAAAAGAAATGATAAATAACTGTTGAGATCAAAAGTTGTGGCGACACATGATCACCTATGCCAGCAGGCGTGGTACTTGATAATGATGAATAAAATAAAAATAATAAAATCATGTTAAATGTTTTCTTTTGTTTTTATTTTACAACCTTTGTTCAATGTGAGTACTTGTGAGAAGTCTTCACCATCTAGTGTTGAGATGCGGTTTACGTCACATTGAGTGCTGTTCAATGGCCGATGTTGGAATTGTTTGACGCAAGTTATTTACATGTTGAAACGCATTAATGTGGACTGCTCCATCAAGTCGACTGAAGATTTTTCTCTTTGGGGAATTAGCACCGTACGGTCTGTTGTTTGATGTGCAACCGGGATAATCTAACGACTAACTGTGTGTTTATATGTTCGGTTGAAGTTAAAAATGATGTCTTAACATCATCAAGCGCTATACATTTTACAAATATGACGATCATCATTTTCGGGAGGACGTGAAATTCCGGTATATGGTGGATAGGCGGCAGAAACCATTGAAGGCTATGTCAGAAAAGTGTTCCTTGTTGCAGTTTCCTCATATTCCAAATTCGGCTTGTTGCAGGAGCTACTGAGTTAAGTGCTCTGTGCACACCGTGAGCTGTGTGTCTCATCCATTTTGATCATGTTTCGATATTCCAATTGTTTCTCAATGAATGATGCTATCGTATGACAGGGAACAGTTGGCTGTGTTCACTTTCTGCGCGGTTTCACCTTATGTCTTTTGGCGTGTGCTGAGACTGCTATGATGGGGACTACAGTTACCTTTCTTTGTTTGGGAGATAAGTTAGTAATTTGGATGATTCTGCTGGCACGGGCAGCTGAGCAATTATGGATTTTGATTCGTTTTCAGTGATACCGAGGCCTTTCATAACCAATAACTTGTGAGAATGGCATGGGAAAAAGTAGTGTGCTACATTCTCCTAAAAGATGTGCCCATGATAAGCAATACTCACATATCTCCCATCAGTATATCAAATCTTCACTTTATTTTCAGCTTCTCCAATAAAACTCTTCTCTAGCTGCTATCCATCACTCATTTTATTTGATCTCTCAATTCTATTATTTTTCTGTGAATTAAAAATGTTAGTGTACTTGTATGCCTTATCAGGTTATGGTGGTTTCTACAATCCGTCTTTTATCTTTAATCTCTAGTGCAAGTGGTTATTGTTATGACCTATCTCAATAATTGTGTATAATGCATTACTGGTTGCTCACGATGAATCCGTCCTGCAGTCAATGATTGACAATCTAGCTAGATCATGTGATTTATTCTCCCTGCCAATAAGTATACAGAAGACTGTGGTGCTTCAACAAGGTGTAGCCAGTCCTACAGCTATATCATTAAATAACACACTCCTTGAATCTGTGAGGAAGTTTACCTATCTTGGTTTTATCGTTATAAACATGCTCTCCCTTGAAGAAGAAATTAATTCCCTAATCAGAAAAGCAGCTGCCACATTTGGTAAACATAAAGATAGAGCATGGACCAAATTAACACTCAGGACTAAGATTCAAATTTACCAAAGTTGTGTGCTTAGTACAATTCTATATGGATCAGAAACTTGGACTACCTATGCAGGGCAGGAGAAAAGGTTAAACAGCTTTCATGTGCATTGCATTAGAAAGATTATGAACATCAAATGGCAGGACAAAGTAACCAACTCTAATGTTTTACAATGAGCCCAACTCCCATCCATGATGACAATACTTAGGAGTCTAAGGTGGCTGGGTCAGGTCATGTAAGAAGAATGGCAAACTTTCCTATTTCCAAACAAATATTCTATGGTGAACTTTACGATGGAAAGAGACCAAAGGGCAGGCCAGTGCTGAGATACAAAGATGTTTCCAGGACTTCCTTAAGGGATTGGTTATTGGTTATGGAAGGCCTCGGTATCACAGCAAACGAATTAAAATCCATAATTGCTCAACCGCCCGTGCCAGTGGAATCATCCGAATTACTAACTCATCTCCCAAACAAAGAAAGGTAGCTGTAGTCCCCATCGTAGCAGTCTCAGCACACGCCAAAAGACATAAGGCGAAACCGCGCAGAAAGTGAACACAGCCAACTGTTCCCTGTCATACGATATCATCATTCATCGTAAACAAGCGGGATATCGAAGCAGGATCAAAACGGATGAGACACACAGCTCACGGTGTGCACAGAGCACTTAACTCAGTAGCTCCTGCAACAAGCCGGACTTGGAATATGAGGAAACTGCAAGAAGGAACACTTTTCAGACATAGCCTACAATGGTTCCTGCCGCCTATCCACCATATACCATGGGAGTTCACGTCCTCCCGAAAATGATGATCGTCATAGCACTTGATGATGTTAGGCCATCATTGATGACTCCAATTCCAAACATATAGACACACAGTGGTGGTAAGTTATCATTTCCAATCCAACAGAAGCCACATGACCTGTAGTTAGTAAAATCACAGAGAGAATATGATTTTGTGACCTTCACTGATTCACTCTTAGATGTGAATGTGTCGTTTACACAAGAGGAGAAGTTTTCAACTACAGTGATCCCATTTAAGGCAATTCTGGGATAGCAAGGCAAGTCTCCTTTATAGCAGCAGAACTTGATGTTCTCCGCTCCCTTCTTGTAGCTGCCGCCACATGATTCTGATGTCTCATTAGCTTGGACATCATTCAAGAACAATTTCAGATTAACATTCCATAGATATGGCTCTGCTGATGAAATGCTTGGTGCAACAGTTGTATCAATCATACTGGAGGCTCCTGGTCTGTGGTCATTAATATCACAGACGGCACATGATGTTGTTATATTCAGTGTTTCTTTCTGGGGTGTAAATATGTGGCACACACATGGAGAGTGGTTTGTGGTCACAGTAATCCCATTAACGGCAATTTTAGGGTAGCGTGGCATAGCTGTTTCAGAACAGCACAATCCTGTGATGTTTTCTGTGTTCGCTATTAAGCTGCTGCTGCTACACAATCCTGACCAATTATAGGTGTGGACATTATTCACTTGCAATGACAAAACTGCTTTGTTTACATCATAAACCTCTGGAAGCGAATAATTTATGGGACTAATAGTACAATTTATTCTTCCATCGGGGATATCTCCATTGAGTCCCCAAAAAAAGGTCTTTGGTTAAATAAAAAGCACATATGCTTTTGAGTTAAACACAAAATGAGCCCACTTCATAGATTCAAAATGATCCTTGCCAATGCCATCCGTTTGCACAAGTTAGGTCCTTAGCTACCAAACATCCGAAACGAAGCCATCGAATTAACGACTTTATCTACAACGAAGGTTAACGAACTGTGAACAAACATTTATGTTCAGACCCTTGAAAACATTTTAAAAATCTGCCAACTCGCTGCAATAACATATATCGTGTTGTTCAATGTAAACATTACTTAGTCCATATCTCGAATATAAATAAGCTGCCATTTTGGTGCGGTCCATGACGTCATGTATTCCTTGAGGGAATTCTCTATCAGTGAAAGAAACTGGGAAAATCGGCTTCTGGAAAATCTGGAAGATAGTAGCACATGGAGAACAAAAATTAAAAATGGCACAACAACTTTCGAGGCAGTGCTGATATCAAATTCAGAAGACTTTTAAGATTTTATAGCCATTATATAGTTGGTCTCTTTCCCTTTTGTTATAAAATAATTCTGTTATATATTCCTGCCATCTATGGATTATGTCCTTATTGTCTGTTTGCATTTATTCTTTTTTGGTTTGCAATACATCCACTTTCTATGGCTTTTTTATTTTTACTAGTCATTTCTCTTTATTATTTCTGTGTGCATCCCTCTTAAATCTTGTTTATTCTCCACAGTTTTGATTTCTAGACATCTTTGGTTGAGCCAGTCCTTTGTTGCCTCTCTGCACATTTTGCATATTTCATTATTTATTTTGCTGTATCAGGTAGTGTTCTTCTCTTGTTTTCCTTTCTTCCATTTTTTCCAAGATGACATAAGTAATCCATTTTTGTTTTCTGTTCTTTTGGGTAAGATGTAGCAAGTTTCTTGTATGCTTCTCTTTATGCATTGCCTTTTGATTGTAACTTTCTCATTTGGATTTTCTTTTCTATACTGCTCAATTTCTTCTTCAAGCAGCTTTTGATATGTGTTCTTTACTTTGATAAGCATCTTTAAAATCTTTTTGAATTAAAGCTGTTATGTCTCGTGGTATTGTTGGTGATTTAGTCTTTTGCTTGTTTCTCTTTAGTTTGAGTTTCATTTCAATCATTACAGGATTATGATCTGAGTTAAAATCTGCTCCTATGTAGGTTTGTGTTTTCTTGACAATGTTACAGAGCCTATCTTTAATAATTGTGTAGTCTATTTGGCTCCTCTTCCTATCTTCAGAGCTTTTCTATGTGTATAGTTTCCTTTTCTCTTGCTCAAAGTAGGTATTACATGCTTTCAGCTTGTTTTCTTCACAAAATTGTATTAATCTTTCTCCTCTTTCATTTTTTTTCCTAAACCATAATTTTCTATAATGGTCTTAATTCTACCTTTTCCTACTTTAACATTCAAATCACCCATTACAATCAAGATGTCCGAAGATTTCACTTGCTTCATAATTTTAATTAGATCTTCATAGTATGCCTCTGTTTGTTCATCTGTGTAGTCTTAAGTAGGTGCGTATGTCTGTATTATTGCTATGTTGAATGGTTTTGCTTTCATTTTGAGTAGTATAATCCTATCATTATTATTATCATGATTTCCTATAATTTTTTCCTATAATGTGGTGTTAAACTGTTTCTTGTTACTGCACTTGTTAAATTTTTTTTTCATATTTAAAAAAAAATATCTAAGTGGATTTTGAGCAATTTTAGTTTCATTAAAAATAAAAATTTTTTGTTTGAATTATCAAATTTCTCTGTCTTTTAAAATTGTTTTTTAACTCACATGCTGTTAATTAGGTTGAGTGTACTTGTTTTAGAAATAACTGATCGGGTGCTTAGTAGTGAAAGAGTTAACAAGTGAAATACTAGAATCATCATGCATATTCTTTGCCATCTGCTACTAAGAGGCTGTGTACAGTTAGGGTTTCCCAGTGTGCAATGTCATTAATTCTGATAACCTAACCATTAACCATTTCATATACATTATCTGCATACCTACCTACCCATCCACCAGGCCACCCACCTACCTATCTACTTATTTTCCTTTTGAGCTGAAGACAGCAGATAGGTCTGAAATTCTCCCATTTGCTCTCCCATGTCCGATGATACTTTGCTATCAAGTGTCAGACCTTGCACAGGACCTGCATTGTATCTCATCACAAGAATGTTCTGGACAAGCCTCTCAAGTCTACTGTTGTTGCTTCTTGCCTCAGTGTTCTCAGTGTTTCTCTAGGTTGGCCTCTTTTATTTTATCTTCTGATTCCCATTTGAAGACCTGCTTTGAGGTACTCATGTTGTCTTTTTCTATCAGAGGGCCAACATATGACCACCTGGTTGTCTTGATTTAAGATATTTTTTTATGTTTTATCATTTCTCTTATTTCTGCACTAGTCATGAATTCATTTCATAGAATACAAAGTATTTTCCTGAGCTATTTGTTTTCAAGTGAATCCTATTTATTATTTTCTATTTCTTTATTTGTTTTCCAGCTCTCGTATGCATAAGTAAGAGGTTGATAATACATTTGATTTGAAAATCCTGAGCTTTGTTTTTGTGCTTTGTAATAATGATTCCCATATTTTGTTAAGATTTATGAAAGTTAATGTTGTATTTGCTATTCTGATTCTAATTTCTTTCTTTATGTCTCTTTGATCTATGCAGAATCTGTGATCTCCTTCTTCCACTGCTTTTCCTTCCAGGTATATTTTTCTTCAAATCAAATGTACTATCAACCCTTACGTACGCGTGTGAAAGCTGGAAAACAACAAGAGATATAGAAACAAAGTTGAACGCATTCGAAAATAAATGTCTAAGGAAAATACTTGGTATAGTGTGGAACGAATTCAAGACAAACGAGGAAATTAGAGAAATCGCCAATCAACCACTAATATCTTCAGTAATAAAGAAAAGACGATGGTCATATGTTGGACATGTGATGAGAAGAGATAATAACCTAATAGCAAAGCAAGCCCTCATGTGGGAAACAACAGGTAAGAGAAAAAAAGGAAGACCCAGAGAGACACTGAGAAGAACATTGCTGAGAGAGGCAAAAGCAGCAGGAATCGGCTCCCTCAATGAGACAGAGCTGCTTGCACAGAACAGAGACAAATGGCAAGATTTGATAAAATATCTTTAAAAGAATTTAAAACTGCTGGAACAAAAATTCAGATAAGAGAAGGGGTGTCTTGGTCTATGTCCTATGGGCCAGCAACGGCTCGAAAGGTCAATAGATAGATGTTTTTTCTTGTGGATAAATTTGATTTTTCATTGCTTTTGTCTTTTCTTGGTTTATCTTAAGTCCTATTTTTCTAGCCATTGATGACAGGGCATTTAGTTTTTTTGATATCATGTTCACATTGCCACTGACTAGAACTATGTAGTCTGCAAAATCAAGGTCATCTAACTGAGATCCAGGTATTCATTCAATGCCATTGTTACCTGTACAGCATTTCGTCATTATTAAGTCCATGACAATTTCAAATAACAAGTCAGATAAAATACATCCTTGTTTCACTCCAGTTTCAATTTGGAACAATTTACTCAATAAAAATCTGCCTCTGTGTGAACTGCACAAGAGAAGCCATTGTACAGATCTTTGATGATGTTAATATTTATAGCATTCTATATTGTCTCAGTATGTTTACAATGGGCTTTATGTATGCTGTCAAATCCTTTTTGAAATCAATGCAGTTTTAGAAGAAATGATTTCATTGTTTATTGTATTACTCTCTTATAATCTTAGAGTGATATCAGGTGGTCATGAAGGTTTCTTTATTTTCTAAATCCTGCTTGTTCTTCAGGCATAATAGTGTCTATGCCATCTTTGATTCTGTTCATGATGATCTTACAGAATGCTTTATAGGCAGCCGAAAATGAAGAGCCATATCTCTCCAGTTGTTGCAATCAATGAGATTGCCTTTTTTTTAGTTATTTGCAAAATATACCTCTTTTCCATTTTGTAGGTACCTTTTCTACTTTGCATAATCCAATGTGGTAAAAACCTTTTCTTACCAGAGGGTTAAACAGAACATGCAACAAGGGATCATGGGCCATCTCTTATATATATATAAAGACAAAGATAAATAAACATATGGTAGGTAATAGCAACACTTTACTATCAGGCAAATAATTTATTAGTAGAAAATGGCAGCGTCAAAGAATTTACTCTTTGTGCACCTAAACTCCTTCAGCTCTGAAACTTAAAAACTGGCTGTTAACTGTCAAAACTAAAACTGTAAAAAGAAAACAGTAAAACTGTAAAACAACTCAAACTCAAAACTCCATGCTAAAATCAGATTTAAAGACCATCTGACAACTAGTACTATAGTTTCTTTCAGAAATTCATAATTACACTTGAATTAGCTTTGCGTGATAACCGTTTGTTATTTTGCTTTCAACTTTTGCATGTAATCTTAGAATATTGATGATGCAAAGATTTTGGTATTTTTTATTCCACAAACACAACAGATTTTGCACATCAGCGAATTCCTTTGATCTTTTATGACGATATCACACAAGTTGATTCAAATTTTAGAGTTTACAGTAATCGTGTTAAATTTTCCAGTTTACTGCAATTCTTGTCAGAGGCGTATCTACATAGTGCTTAATTGTGGGTGTTGTTCGTTATGTGTATTTGCAAACATGAATTCAATTGGTTACAATTAGTGTGGCCGTATTTCTCAATGATTTTGTCAACATGGTACACCTTTTTCTTATTCGTATTCTTCACAAGTTGTAACAATTCGGGTTTTAAATATGTGTTGTCAAATTTGACATTTTCATTCGCAAGCCATGTCCTAATTTGCTCTTTTGTATTTGATGCAGTAGGCACTTTGCCCCATCTTGGATTCCCTAAGGAAGTGCTGATATAGTAAAACAGTAACCTTTTGCATAGTTATAAATTTGCATTTCAAACTCATTGTAATTTAGATATAAATGTTGGTATTTAAAGTCAACAAATTGTCTACTGAGTCTTCACAAAATTAATAAAGATACGCCTTCCCTTCGCTAATTAATGCCAAGGCCGTGGTGCGTCATGTCGTTCAATAACAATTCAGTTTTGTGCACGGGATTTTCCTGAAGTTAGTGTTTCTGCAATAGCCAAACTATTTTACGTCAACGACCGCACCAAATTAATATATATATCCTAAAATTGTGTCAAATTCGAACAGGGTGAATTTAATATAGCCTAAAGAAGAAAACGTTTAAACTAGATCAAATTTCTCAGAGCAAAAAATATTTCTATAACGTCATCAATATTCTAAGATTGCATGCCAAATGTGAAAGCAAAATAACAAACGGTTATCACGCAAAGCTAATTCAAGTGTGATTATGAATTTCTGAACGGACTATAGTATACATTGCTCTATCTCAGCCAATGACCATCAAATTCTTGACCACCATTCACATCTTGTTATCATCTGTGACTTCTATCAGACCTCTCATTTAAACACATGATTGGTCGTCCCCCCTCCCCTTTTCCCTCCTTCTAATGTCTCATCACACCCATCTTCGACTTCAGTCATCCGCACAGTGTACTTTTGGATCATCTCAGATAAGTCTCACATTATTTTAACAATAGTTTTTAGCTTACATATTTTTATATATTATCAATTTTTATTCTCTTAATATGTAGTACATCTCCCTTTTATTTTAATCTCATTTCTTATCCTTATTTGTTATCTCTCTGACTTATTTGTCCTGCTCATTCTAGATGTAGAGTTTATCCTTATTTTTAATTGTCTTTTTGTGTTGGTCTTATTTTCTGAAGAAGGCTACATGTAGGCCGAAACATCACTATTTTGTTGAGTTTCTTTTTTGTTAAGCTGGCACCATTCCTTCAAGGAGTGTAGATTACACCCCACCATTTGTTTCTTGCTACCAGCTATACCACAGCACTGCAATCATTTGTCAGTTCCCCATCTGACAACTCCTTGACATTTGCTTTTGTAGTTTTATTTTTCTTGTGCCACCCATACCTAAGACTCATTGATAATATCTGATAGTGATCAGCCTTAATATATAATCAATTGGTAACCTTTAAATAAGCCCCTCTCAGTAATTTTATAGCTTTGTTCCGGTGTCTGTCATTATGTCGAAAGCAGTCAATCAACTGATTATAGTTGTCTTTAAAGTCACTAGACGAAATGGTCACTTTGACTTGTAGATGAAGTTCCTTTGTACCTAACTGTGCTAGAATTTCCAGTCCTCTTGAGATTGTTTCACAATGAGAACTTTGCACCTAGAAACTATGGTCAACTGGAAATTGCATCACACTTACAGCCCTGAATCTCCAGCCATCCACTGTTACCCAAATTCTCACATCCCCATAGGAATGGTTTACAGGACAGATGTAAAGACCAATTTTCCTTGGGAAGTCTTTGTAAAAGCGTTTTGAATCTTGAATCTTGTTGAAAGTTTTATCACTTTTTACATTTCATGAAACAAGGACCATACTGTTACATGAATCTAGGATATCTTGTACTGCAGGAACTATAGAACTTGCAGATAAGATCGACTTATTTGCTCAATACCCACAATTTTAAAATTATGGTATTGGTTTATCTTCTATTAATGAAAACTGTAGAATGGGGCTACGGGCCACCAAAATGAGTCTCATGTGCTTCATGTGACTCAAGGGCATGGCCACACTGCCTTAATGTATTGACATTTTCTGCAGGGTTTTAAGTTATGGCTGTCAATCATTTTTAACATCTTGGATGTTATATCATCTTCCCCTGCAGCCTTGGGCTTACAGCTGTCTCAATTTCATTCAAGGTGAAGTCATCTAAATTAATGTCTGTGTGTGTGTCAGCTTTAAAATCTATTTAATGCCTTGGTATTGGACGATTAAGGATTTCCTTAAAGTTTTCAGACAATTGAGACTTTATATCTTCACATGATGTTAATATAGTTCCATGTTTTTTAATAGCAGGTGCCCCACTAGATGTAGAAGTGTTCATCAGCATTTTAGTACGTTATAAAGTTTTACCGTCTCTGATCATTGCTGCTTTCTCAGCCTTTATTTTTATTGTCTGGTTTTCTATACATGTACTCTTTTCTCTTCTGGTTGAGCTTTTTATTTTGTTGTCTAGTTCTTTGTATGATGATTTTGCCAGCTCTTCCAAAATCTGTCTTTACATTCACCATAGCTATCTTTGCTTCTCTCCATTCTTGTATGCATTTCCTTGCTCTTCTTTCCATTTTCTCTAGTCCATCACTTGATTCTGTCAATGTTGTTGGAGCTGTACTGTGGAATTTCCATATCTACATTCTTCTCATTTCATGCGCTAACCACTGCATAGTGATAATTGAGCTTCAGATTTAACCCTAGATTATAATCTGTAATTGACGTGTTTACGATACCGTAGTAAAAATTACTACCACTTAATGGAAACATTAGGAGCTCTAAAAATAGTGTTTTCTTTGAACTTTTCTACACACAACTGTGTGTTTACACTAGGATAGACACGTGGAACGTGAATTTCCAGTCTCAGCTTGATTTATGACCAGAATTTCATCTCTGGAGTCAGTTGTGTTACAATGTCTATCAGTACGGATGCTGTCGTCCGTCAGTATGTTCGGCTATCACATAGGGTTATTCTCTGTGTTTCTCGAGTTACAAAAGGTTGTTTGAAGTCGGCCAACAACTGAGGAAATTTACCTGATCACAGCAGAAATAAAATAGGAAAAACTACTAATTTCTTGAAAACTGACACATTTTTTTTTCATTATTTGAGATCGTATCCCACGAAATCGGAGAAAAAAAAAATCCAACAACAATGGAAACAAATTAAACACTCAGGGGTCACAAGAAGTGGTAATTAGTAAGGTACACGGAGAAGGGGATAATGTTTTAACACAGCAAAATGTCAAATTTTGAGGAATTTGTGTTTTGATGTGGTAATTTTTATTACATAATCTAGTGTTAAGTTTCTATTACTGTTCTAATCTTTCATTTTGAAACTGTCCATCTTCTGAGGCATCAGATTTTTGTGTTGTCTGTTAATTTTAATTTTATCTTTCAATTGCATAAGTTATTCCTGATTCTTGATCTTGATTATTGATCCTTCCCGCGCCATTAGACATAGCATAGGGCTTGTAGAGTTTTTTGCCACCCACCTCTATTCTGGGCGAGATGTTCTATCTTCTTCTAACGAGTCAATGCCTGCTAACTTTGCTTCTCTTATAAGCATTCTTTTTAGGGTCTTTTTAGGTCTTCCTCTTTTTCTGTTATAAGTTATAGTGATTATTAAAATCCACCCTTTAATATTCTCTTATGACGATCAAGGATGTTCTGAATTGTATGTACATTAACCATGCTGATTTATTTTAAATGTGCAGATGGCCACATGTTATTGGCCATGGATGATCAATCTCTGGAGGAACATCTGAATATCACAGATTCAGTACACAAACGAGCTCTCATCTTTGCTGTTGACATGCTCAGAGAGCATGGAGTCAAGATGCCCTCTACACTATGGGAATACAAGGTTTGTTATTTTTCACGATGATCTTGATTTATTTCATATTCTCATAGTAAAATACAGGAGAGAAAATCCAGCGGTATGCTAGCTATCTTCATCTTTTTATATCATGAAAAGTGTTCACGTTAGTTTACAATGAAGCTGAGACATTTCTACTTTCACAACTTTGTCACAGCATTTTTATTGGAACTGAGTTTCTTTTTGGTCTCTGCTCTCACTGGACCAGACTCAGTAGCTTGTTTCTAAGACAAAATGTGAAGGTGGAGTAGAATCTTTGATTCACTGAACATGATGTCAGCTATGAGTTGCTGAATGTTGTTAGCACATTCACTGGTTTTTGGTCTTGTATCATTGCTGAACGCTTTTTTCTTTCCATCTTCATGAACATTTTATAGCAGATTCCATTACACTGTAGTTTGCATCAGTCCAGTAAATCTGTCCTTAGCACATATTTGTTTGGGAATGTTTTCCTAACCTTTGATTTTTCTTGATTTTCCTGCAAGGCAACAGTTGTTTATGGTTAGTTACAGTTGCCTCCCCTATGAAATTAGTCTTATCAAGTTAAGTAGTTGTTCACATCTCTTCCACATTTTTTAGTGGTAAACCTGTACACCAGGCCAAGAAAAGAGGCATACAAATGGAAAAAAAAATATAAATGTTAACATTTTTTAAAGTGTTTAATAAATAATTTCTTGATTGAAAGTTCTGGTTGGAATCAGCATCATCATATATTTTTTTTCAAATTTCATAGTTAGAATTATTTATGTGTGTGCTAAATAATATGTATATAATTATATGAATGATGAATACATAATAAATGATAAACATTAAAATAATCTATTCTGGAGGTACTGAACACCAAAGAGGAGTAGGTATCATCTTGGATGCAGAAAGAGCAAGAACAGTGAAAGGCTTTTACCCAATATCTGACAGAGTCCTTTTAGTGAAATTGAATGGAAAGCCAATAGACATAATTCTTATACAAATTTATGCACCAACAGCAGACAGTCTAGAGGAAACAATTGATACATTTTACAATGAGTTAAATGAGGCACTTCGTGAATGCAAACCACATGAAAACACCATAGTTCTATGGGATTTTAATGCAAAAGTAGGAAAAGAAAGAGTTGAGGAAGTAGTTGGTCATTATGGCTTAGATGAGAGGAATGAAAGAGGTGAGAAACTTATTGACTGGGCAAGAACACACAACATGATGATAGGAAACACCTGGTTTAAGCAACATCCAAGATGTCTGTGGACATGGAAAAGCCCAGGAGACAATGCACATAATCAAATTGATTACATAATGATAAGCAATAGATTTAGAAACAGTCTGGTGTGTGTGAATACTAGACCAGGGGCAGATTGCAATAGTGATCATGTACCAGTTGTGGGAAAGCTTAGAGTAAAATTAAAACAACAAAACGAGCCTCAGTTAACATCAAGTTAAATTTAGATTTACTCAAATCAGACAAGAAGCTGCAAGACAAATATAAAATCACAATTCAGAACTGGTACAATGTAATAGAGAAGATACAAAGCATTGAAGAACAATGGGAAATGCTAAAAGAATCTATGCAACAAACATCAAAAAAGTTCATACCACCACTGAGGACAAATTCAAGAAAGAAATGGATGACAGATGACATTTTGCAGCTAATAGACACAAGAAGAAGAAATAAAGAAAATAAAGATGAGTATAAGAGATTAAATAAAGAAATTATAAGAAAATGCAATGAAGCAAAAGAAGCATGGCTAAAAGAGAGATGCAAAGAGATTGAAATGCAACAAAAAGAAGATGCTAAAGCTGTAACCGTCCTCTCTTATCCCCTTTCATATTAAACGCAACTGCAAGGCTACATTTGATATAACTCTTCCACTTGTATGACAGAGCACTTTATGCTCTCCTTAAATGACGACAGCCAATAATAACATTCCGTGATATCATCACGGATTCCTTGTATCACGAGTCCGAAGTTACCACAGGTGCATCTGCACGATGAGCATGACTCATGCTACTGTCAATGGCCGGATCTTCTCTGAAGATTTCTCGCTGCTGGATGGAGTAACGACCCCTCTCTTGACCACTTCCCCTTTGACGTGTCGTTACTCCTTCGGACTTGCTGTGTGCTCGCCCTGTTACCGCCGTTCTCTTCGAGCCGTCATGATCTGTAATTTTGTATTTCACGTTGTGTTGTGTTACTTATCCCCGCTCGTTCACTCGCTGGATCATTGCATAATTAAACTGCTTGAATGACTTAACAACAGTTCAATTGAACACAAAAACATCTTTAATTACAAGCGCATGTCCGGAGCATACAGAACATTTACAATTTGACAAAACATACGTTAACATCAAGAATATGTGCGAACCTCATGGTTTTCGTAGAACTCTTCCTTGAGGTTCCCGACTATGGGAGTGATCAACCTGACCACCGAAAATCAATTATTCATAGCAACGCTATTCATAACTTGACAAGTCTCTATGGAAGTCTTTCTCGACGTTCCTTATGACGTATGCGATCACTCATGATCACTTAAATAAATCAAATATTCATAGCAACGCTATTCATATCTTGACAAGTCTCTATGGAAGTCTTTCTCGATGTTCCTTATGGTGTATGCGATCATTCATGATCACTAAAGTCAATTGTTTATGGTACAAGCTAATTCCTAGCTTAACAAGTCTCTCTGAAATCTCTATATGGATTCCTACGTATGTGCAATCAAACATGATCACAAAAACAGTCACTTTTACATGGTAGAAGCTAAACACAGCTTCTCCGGTTTTCTGCCACGACTTCCTCAAAGTCGTCTACTGTTGGAGAAATTCCACATCTCCACCAGATTCATTGCATTGACTGCCCTGATTCATAATCAGGTTATTTCAGATAAAGCAACCCTAGCTTCATCCACTGCACTCAACATATGCTCTCTCTACCCATCTAATTCTTCATGGTAGGAGCTAATTACAATTGTCCAACAAAATCACTGCGTAGACTGCTCTGATTCATAATCAGTTGTATTGCAGACCAAGCAATCTAACCTTATCCACTGCTCTCAACATATATCTTATTCTAACATCTAACACAGAACACTTACTAATTTACAAACACAACTAACTATTGGCTACTGCCCTAAGAATAACCTAACTTCCATCTATTCAACTCATTCTCTCTAAATCCACGGTCTCGACTGAATTTCTTCAGCCGCCTGCATAGGACCACAGCACAGATGCAACTGACTTAAAACTCACCTTTTGTTTCTCATTTCCCCTCTTTCCTGAAAACAGTTCACCCCAAATCATGCTTATTTGGTCCCTTCTCTTTATCTCTACTTATCTCCCCCTTCTATAGCCTGTTTCAGCTAAACTCTTCTTTGTTTTGCTTATCATCCCCTTTCTGTCTACTAATATAGCCTGTTTCAGATACACTATTATTTATGCTCTGTTTCATTCATCCTCCTCTCCTATCCCCTGTTTCACTATATACAGACAAATTGAAGAATTAACAGGAAGAAAAACACAACCAAAAACTGGATGTTTAAGATCAAAGGAAGGAGAACTGTTGATTGAACAAGAAAGCATAAGGGAATGATGGACAGAATACATTAAAGATCTTTGTAATGATGAACGAACTGAAGTAAATATTAAGGATAATGGAGAAGGACCAGAAATATTAGAGAACAAGTGGAAGATGCCTTGCGCAATATGAAAGCAGGAAAAGCTCCTGGACCAGATAATATAACTAAAGAAGAAATTTAAGCCATGGGTGATTTTGGAATAGAAATAATAACAAAAATATTGAATGATATCTACAACAGAGGATATATACCAGACGATCTGCTCAAATCAATATTCATAGCCCTACCAAAGAAATCTGGTGCGATTGAATGCGATGATCATTGCACAATAAGCCTTATGAGTCACATGACTAAGATATTACTAAGAATCATCATGCGAAGAGTGCAAAACAAAATCAGTCCAGAAATTAGCGATGAACAGTGTGGTTTTGTTGGAGGTAAAGGAACTAGCAATGCCATATATATCATAATATCTTTAGTAGAAAGAGCCATAGAGGTGAAAACTATACCTGTTTCATAGATTATACCAAAGCATTTGACAAAGTAAAGCACCAAGAAATAATCAAAATTTTAGAAAGCATAAACATAGACAGCAAAGATCTAAGAAAAATAAAGAACATGTACTGGCAACAAACAGCGGCCATAAGAACTGGAAACCAATTGGGGAATGTTTCAACAAATAAAACAGGGTGTTAAACAAGGTTGTGTGCTGTCACCAGATTTGTTTAATATTTATAGTGAGATTATTTTAAGATCCATAAGGGGCATACCTGGAATAATAATTGGAGGTCAAAATATAAATAATCTAAGGTATGCTGATGATACAGTCTTAATTGCTAAGAGTGAAAATGAGTTACAAGAAATGTTGGACATTATAGTGAAAGAAAGCAAAATAAAGGACTCAGCCTTAATAGCCAAAAGACAGAAGTAATGGTAACAACAAAGAAAAAGACATCACTGCAGTGCAAAATAAAGACAAGTGGAACAATATTCTATCTATCTATCTATTGACCTTTCTAGCCGTAGCCGGCCCATAGGGTGTAGACCAAAATACACCTTCTCCCATCTGAATTTTTGTTCTAGCAGTTTTCTTTTAAAGATATTTTATCAAATCTCGCCAGGAACAATATTAAAACAGGTAAATGAATTTAAATATTTGGGAACTTTGTTAACCTCAGGCAGAAGATGTACAAGGGAGGTGAGATGCAGAATGGCTCAGGCAAAAGCAGCTTTCCTAAAAATGAGGACGATACTATGCAATCCATTTTTGACAATAGAAGCAAGAAAAATAATTCTTAAATGTTATGTAGAGCCAGTCTTAACGTATGGATGTGAATTATGGACAATAGGACAACAGACAAGAAAATCACTGGAGTCTGTAGAAATATGGTTTTACAGAATGTTGAGAATACCATGGACATCTAAGAAGAGTAATGAAAATGTTCTGAAAGAGGTCAAAGCAAAAAGAGAGCTAATTTCCACTATTAGGAAGAAATGGTCATAATTTTTTGGCCATGTAATGAGAAGAGAACAACTGGAATATATTGTAACAACTGGAAAAATTGAGGGACAAAGAAATAGAAGGAAGCAAAGAGAAAAAATACCAGACAGCTTAAGAGAATGACTTGGCAGAAGGTCAACAACAGAAATGATAAATAACTGTTGAGATCGAAAGTTGTGGAGAGACATGATCACCTACGCCAGCAGGCCCGGTACTTGATGATGATGATGATGTGTGCTAAATTCAAAACTCCTTTTTGTACATTATCCAGTAAATTGATTATTAAATATTGAAAAAAATGCAGAGCTATTTATAGAATTTAACAATTTTATATTAAATATGGTGCTCGCTATGCATTCATAAGCGGAGACTAAGAAAAAACCTTGTGATTGGCTGATCTGTTTCAAATTTCACACAGTTATGTTTAAATGAGTACTAAGTTAAAAACTACTTAGCATCGAGTTACTCCCTGATAAGAGGAGTAGTTTCAGGATACGGGCAGCCATGAAAGTATATAAGGACTTCATACAGAGTAATAAACCATTTAACACTGCCACCACCTTGAAGAGGACATCAATATGTTAGGGTAAAGTTCTAACAGTCATGTGTGACTGGGTATGGACAGTTGATTTAATCAGAAGTGTTGCGCAGAATCAGTTTAGTTATTATATGCTGATCATAGTATGAACCACTACAAGCTCAGTTTAGCAGGTGGTCAATGCTTGAGAGTCATGACCCTGGTATAATTGTAAATTGAGATTCTTCACTGAAATTGAGTAATGAAATAAGGCATGGTAGAGCCTTCAGATAAACATTGGTTTGGTGCTCACCTTATTGTTACAGTCATCCATAATAAATGTGCCTGTTGCCACCAGCATAGGTTGTTTTCTTGGGTATTTTGCTTACTTTCTGGTGAGGCATAATCCATTAATGACAAACTAGCTGCCACCCATGTGAAGGGTACGAAAGGTAACCATGCTGTCTAATGTAATTATTGTAGTATATTGTTCATTCATATGGGTTGTGTGGGTTGAAAATAAATGCGGTATTTACAGTGGTTCAAATGTAGGTTCATACAATTTCATTTGCTAGCCCATATTTAAACAGTGCCATCATTAATTTTGTGTACATTTCATTTTTGTAAAATTTTGTGTGGATTAATTTTAAGGAGAAAAAGTATAGAATTTTTAGAATAATGGTTTTTTCCTGCACAATTTGCTTATGCTTTTTCCTTTCGAGCCGTAGCCAGCCCATAGGGTGTAAACCAAGATACTCCTTCTCTTATCTGAATTTTTGTTCTAGCAGTTTTAAATTCTTTTAAAGATATTTTATCAAATCTCGCCATTTGTCTCTGTTCTGTGCAAGCAACTCTATCTCATTGAATGGAGCCGATTCTTGCTGCTCTTGCCTCTCTCATCAATGTTCTTCTCAGTGTCTCACTGGGTCTTCCTCTTTTCCTCTTACCTGGTATTTCCCACATGAGGGCTTGCTTTGCTATTCGGTTATTATTTCTTCTCATCACATATCCAACATATGACCATCGTCTTTTCTTTATTACTGAAGATATTAGTGGTTGATTGGCGATTTCTCTAATTTCCTCGTTTGTTTTGAATTCGTTCCATGCTATACCAAGTATTTTTCTTAGACATTTATTTTCTAATGCATTCAACTTTGTTTCTATATCTCTTGTTGTTTTCCAGCTTTCACACGCATACGTAAGGGTTGATAGTACATTTGATTTGAATAGTCTAAGTTTTGTGTTTGTGCTGATGAATTTTGATTTCCACAACTTTTCCAGGCTTCTGAAAGACATTGCTGCTTTAGCTATTCTGATTCTAATTTCTTTACTTGTATCCCCTTCTCGATCAGTGTGACTTCCAAGATAGATAGAGTGATCGATCTCTTCCACTGGTTTGTTTTCCATGTATATTTTGTTGTCTGTTGGAATTAAGCTTTTCATGACTTTAGTCTTTTCATGATTGATCTCAAGCCCAATTTTGCTGGATATTGATGATAGTTCATTTGTGTTTTCCTGCATCGTTTTTATCTGACTGCTGATGAGAACTATGTCATCAGCAAAGTCGAGGTCCTCCTTGGTTCACCCAGCCTTAAATGGGTGTCGGATTTTTTCTTGGAAAGTAAAGCGGCACAGGCGTAATACCTACCACATTACCCCAAAAATGATGTGTATGTATATCTCCTCTAAATTGCATATCTTGAGCAATTTTTAGTTGCTGAATTTTTTTGTTGTAAAATATTCCAAGAATTTTCCTCAGGGGAGTATTGTATGAAGTAAGGACAGTCTTGATGTTTCTTTTATGTTTCCTCCAGCATTCAGACCCAGTCAAAAATGTCAAAGTACATAGCTCTTATGTATCCAGTTTGATTTTTATATCTAATTGGATAGACCTTCAAATGTTGAATAGACAACAAACATTGTTCTGGTTTGATCCTTTTGTTGATATCTTCACTGAAATCTTTTTGCTTGCATTACTTGTATTGTTATTTATTGATTGGGTTAATGTGCAAGCTTATTTGGAGAATTATTATTTTTATAAAATCTGCAATATTAACAGATACAACCATAATTCCTGTCAAATAAAAAAATTGTGAAAAAAAGCATTGGGTATGACAATATTTTTTGTTTATCCCAATTTTCTGTGAGAGTAACAAATTTTGAATGTCATAATGTAGGTCTGAATTGAATTATTTTGGATAAATTTAACATTATAGAACTTACAAATGATGTAAGTTATACTTTGTTTATTTTAACTTTGGTAACAAACACACAAACACATAAGAATAGTAAAATTTTACATCTTCTCAATATTCCTATATGGTGCAGAATCATGGACAAGAAAACGGAACAGAGAATTGAAGCCTTTGAAATGTGGATATATAGAAGAATAGGTAGAATTGGATGGAAGGAAAAGAAAACAAAGGATGAAGTCTTAAAACAACTAAAAATGAAAAGAGAACTACTAAGCACAATTCAAACAAGACAAATGAGATTTTTGGGCCATGTTAAAAGACACAACAGCCTACTAAAAGTAATCCTGGAGGGGAAAATACAAGGTAAAAGAGGCAGACCAAGAGTAACATGGATGAGTAACATCAAAAGATGGACCAATCAACCTATGACAACTTGCACCATCAAAGCAAGAGACAGAGACCAAATGGCGATCCATGGTAGCCAACCTTCGTTGCGAGACGGCACTCAATGATGATGATGAACAAACACACACAAGCACATGCACAGATAGTGAGATAGGTATTTGTTTGTTTATTTGAACATCCTCGCAGGCAAAAGGGCAGCAAATCTACTGATAGAGACTTACAAAAACATTAGTAGAATAAACATTCCAATAGACAAACAGAAAGCTGCAAGATGGGAAAACCAAGATGCAAAACACATGCCTTTAGCACCAAAAGAGCATCAGACGACCAACTTTACCCCAACTGAATTAGATGTTGCCCTCAAAGGATTGAAGCTCAAAAGTTCCACTGGTAAAGATGGAATCTCCAACGAAATGCTCCTAAATCTGGGACAGAAAGCCAAGAGCCAGCTTCTATGGATAATAAATGCTAGCTGGAAGAGAGGTCATGTGCCGGCAATCTGGAAAGAAGCTATTATGGTGCCCATCCTCAAGCGTGGAAATGACCCACTAGACCCAAGCTGCTATAGACCAATTAGGATACAAATAATAATAAATAAATATTATTATATAGGGAACTTCCGAGGCGATAATAGGGAATAATAAAACAAAGAAGTATGTGTTAGCACTCGGAAAAATTGACAGACAAACAACAACAGAAAAAAGCGAAGAACAATATATGGTCCGAAGCGGGATCGAACCCGTACTCCCTGGCACCGCGCCTTGCCACGAGAAGCCAAACGCTTGGCACACTGCCACGCAGCTAACTAAAAAATTAGCTATTGTAGCAGTGTCTTACACGAAGGCGTTCTCAATAACTATAGCATAGGGTAACGATCACAGACCGGAAATAAATTGTATATTTGTACTTTCCTATTAATGCAAGTATCTCCCAGTAGGGCTGAATACTTGTGTTGCAGACAAACATTTATTGGACGAAACAGAACAAATAGTAGTTTCCAGTGGTTATATACTGGATACAAATAATAATAAATAAATATTATTATATAGGGAACTTCCAAAGCGATAATAGGGAATAATAGAACAAAGAAGTATGTGTTAGCACTCGGAAAAATTGACAGACAAACAACAACAGAAAAAAGCGAAGAACAATATATGGTCCGAAGCGGGATCGAACCCGTACTCTCTGGCACCGCGCCTTGCCATGAGAAGCCGAACGCTTGGCACACTGCCACGCAGCTAACTAAAAAATTAGCTATTGTAGCAGTGTCTTACACGAAGGCGTTCCTAATGACTATAGCATAGGGTAACGATCACAGACTGGAAATAAATTGTATATTTGTACTTTCCTATTAATGCAAGTATCTCCCAGTAGGGCTGAATACTTGTGTTGCAGACAAACATTTATTGGACGAAACAGAACAAATAGTAGTTTCCAGTGGTTATATACTGGATACAAATAATAATAAATAAATATTATTATATAGGGAATTATTATATAGACCATTTAGCCTACTGAGCTGCCTGAGTAAACTCATAGAAAGGCTGGTTAACAGAAGACTTATGTGGCTTTTGGAGACAAAACAACAAATTGTACCACAACAAAGTGGCTTCCATCACCACAGATCAACTGAAGACCTGGTCACCTACATTGCACAGGAAATAGAGGATGCTCTACAAGAAAAGAAACACACTGGCAGTGTGGGTCGACATGGAGAAGGCTTTTGATAGGGTTTGGCGAGAGGGTTTAAAGAACAAGCTTTTTAGACTTGGCATCCAGGGTAATTTATTCAATTGGGTCTCTCAATACCTTCAGGATAGTACGGCCAGAGTACAAGTTCAAGGTCAACTAAGTAAGAAGGTCTCTATCGAACAAGGTGTCCCACAAGGTGGAGTCTTGTCCCCAACACTCTTTTTAATTTTCATAAATGACATCGTAATGGACACTCCACCCAGAATACACTCAGCAATATACGCAGATGATCTGGCGTTATGGGCTCGCGAGGAAAGTATGTCGGTGGCTGGACCCAGGATGCAAGATGCCCTAGGTGAACTTGAAAAATGGACGAACACCTGGTTCTTACCAATCAATGAAAAAAAACTACATATACAATTTTTAGCCTATCAAGAAACACACTCTCTACAAACTTGAAGATAAAAGACCAAACACTCCCGATTGACCAAAACCCAACATATCTTGGCGTCACCATTAATCACAGAATGACTTGGAAAAATCAGATAGACAGAGCAAGGAAAAAAGCCAGAAAATGAACAAATATTATGAAGAAATTGGCAGGAACGGACTGGGGGACAGACAGCAATATTTTGAAAAGACTATACGTAGGAAGAGTCAGACCAGTTCTAGAGTATGGAGTCACAGCCTGGGCTATGGCTTCCAAATCACACCTTAGCAAAATTAACAGAACACAGAACCAAGCTGCCCGTATAATCACTGGTGCTATGAAATCTACACCTATCAAGACTCTAGAAACAGTAACAGGTTTACAACCCTTAGATGACAGACGGGTCACTAAAGTATTGCAACAAGCGCAGAAATATAGAAGGCTCCTTAGCCACCCCTTGCACCAATGAATAACTGGTTCCAGAACGACTAAAGAGGAGCAACTTTGCTGCAATTGCCAATGAACTAACTACTGGAGACCCAGTACTTTCCCAAACAATATCGAAACCCTTGGGCCTTTATGATATGTCTCCTCATGGAAAGCATAAAATACCAGAGCTTAAGGAAAATATAACAGAAATCATGAAAAAAGGCACCCAATCAGACACAGAAAGAAAACACATAGCAGAAAAACACATACACGATACCTACCCACATCACTCTTGGTTCCACATATACACAGATGGCTCTGCTACAAATGCCACCAGAAATGGAGGGGGAGATGTGTTCTTGACACTGAATAATCAGGATTCACCAAGTCAATAGCTACTGGAAAATTCTCCAAAAACTTTAAAGCAGAAACTGTAACATCACACTGTAATATACACGGGAACGAACGTGCAGACAAATTAGCTAAGAGGGAGGGAGATTACCACAAGAGAACCATCAGTTATGATGAAGCCAAATCCATCCTAAAGGGTCAATTCCATGAAAAATGGAAACGAGATCACTCAAAGCATAACGAGAGTGACGGTTACCACCATCTATCAAGGAGGGATCAAGTCATCATACTTCGCCTACGCACTGGCCACAATAGAATGAGAAATCACATGTTCACTAAGTTAAAAAGCAGTACAACCAGCTTATGCCCCTGTACACTGGACAATATGACTACAAAACATGTTCTACAGGATTGCCCTCAGTACACAGACCTAAGAAGAGCAATGTGGTCCACACATACCTCCCTGGAAGAAAAACTATATGGGGCAATCGATTCACTTAAACAGACATCTGACTTCATGAGAGAGCCTGGAATCCTACTCTGATTGAGTCTTGATCGCAGAGAGAGAGAGAGAGAGAGAGAGAGAGAGAGAGGGAGAGAGAGAATTAATATTAAAATAAGAGAAATCTCCATGCAACCAATGATCTCATTGACAATTAAGGAAAGAAGAGGGACATATGTGGAACATGTGCTGAGAAGTAACAACAAGAGAATTCAAAGACAGGCTCTTCTATGGAAACCATCAGGATACAGAAAAAGAGGAAGACCTAAAGAGACACTAAAAAGAACACTTATAAGAGAAGTAAAGTTGGCAGGCTCCAAAGATAAGATCGAACATCTCCCCCAAAATAATGACCGGTGGCGAAAAACACTACATGTCCTATGCGAAGTCTAATGGTGCAGGAAGGATCAAGAATCAAGAATAGGGGACTAGGATTTCACCCATTTTCCATTGAAACCATGATAACATGACATAAAACACACAAAGGAAATCACAACCCAAGGTGCACCTAAGAAATTGAATGTATTCACAATATAACACATGATTATGGTTATTGAAGGCCCTTTTGTCACTGTAAACGAATTAAAATCCATAATTGCTCAACCACCCGTGCCAGTGGAATCATCCAAATTAATATTCCATCTCCAAAACAAAGAAAGGTACCTGCAGTCTCCATCATAGCAGTCTCAGCACACGCCAAAAGACATACGGCGAAACCGCACAGAAAGTGAACACAGCCATCTGTTTCCTGTCATATGACATCATCATTCATCGTAAGCAATTGAAACACAATCCGGATGAAACACAGCTCATGGTGTGCACAGAACACTTAACCCAGTAGCTCCAGCAGCAAAGCCAGACTTGGAATATTAGGAAACTGCAACAAGGAACACTTTTCAGACACAGCCTTTAACTGTTCCTGCTGCCTATCCACTATATTGGCCAGTATTCCAATGATGACATATATTGCAATCAAAACAGAACACACTTTGCGCATACTGCAGAGGATTTCAGATCACATGCATGTAATCTGCTTCACCAGCGAAGATACCAACAGTGGAACATATCTATACACTTACCTGCATTGGAAAGATAGAATTAACCATCTTTCCGGCAAAAAACGTAACAGTGAACATTGATGCAAACATGACCACGCCATCTTGAAACCAGAAGTCGTAACACATATGATAAATTAAACTTTTGAAAGCTGATATGTAAGCAGGAGAAATTATTCTTCTATACAATGAACTACTGTAAAACTTCAAAAAAGTGAAACAGAATAATTATTGAGACATTTCACAACAGCCAGAGAGAGTGTTATTAGGAAGCAAAAGGCAAAGTAACTGTGCTGGAGCAAGCAATACTGGGAAGCAATGAGTTAATGGCAAATGTCATCAGCTTTCCTCTAACCCAGTCTCTGGGTTTTGGAATTTAGAAATTTGTAATGTAGATTTCTATTGTCCTATGTTTTGTATTGCAGGCTATATATCCTGGTCGGTCTCTTTTTCTTATTCATGGACTGAAAGAGTTTCCTAGAGTCACAATCTTATATCTGTGGATGTACTTTTATGATGACATGTTTCTACCCTTTGTCAAGGCCGCCACAGAGTCAACAGATGAAGTGGTCTCTGTTACCAGTCCATTGACATTAGTAAGTCATCATAAAATAATTCTTGGCCATTAGCACTCAATATTAATTTAATGTTTAATTAGAAGTCATCATTACCAAGTTGGTGTGAAGACTGGTACTTAGTTATCTGAACATTTATTTCCCTTATTAGATATTATGACACAAAGACCATGTTTTAGAAGTTATGTGATAGTTTCCCTAAAGAGAGAAGCCACTACTCAATAAGGCAACCTGAATTATTCTTGATTACTTGTTATGTAAATATTTTCTCCTATTCTTTTTTTCTTTGTCTCAGACCAACAAACAAAGCAGTCAGTGGCTAGTACTCCTGATAGCTTCTTGTGGTTAGTTTCTTTTGGTCTGAAGATGGTATATTGAGTATGGTGGTGGTTGGTTGGTTGCGTTCGCCCGATGACTAAAGTATTCTAGAGGATCGTAGTAGACTAGAATATTCCTCTTCATCATCCGCCCTTACAAGGATGTAGTGGACATGTCTGCGTTGTGTTGTGGTTTGCAGTATAACTGTTATATTTGTGCCTTTCGGCCCAACACATCCGACTTCAGCACAACATTTTTGAGTACCGGGTTGTCTTCCCTCTTTGATCCCTGCACGCTTGGCCAGACTAGACAGGTTAGTCTGTTACTGGAGGTGCCACGGAGAGGTGGAGCAGGGTCTGGATGGTTTTGGTTCACTGATCCTGGCGCATGCCATCAGCTGTGGGTCGCTGACAACTTCCAGCTCTGGTGCTGGTAGGCGCGCCTTTGCCTCCATATTGAGTATAAATCATAGTTGTCCATGTTTGATAGGTTTTGTAGGTCTTAATTTGTTCTTATGCTAACAATTGAGCCTTCTGTATTAATTGTTCTTAGAATTTCATTTGGTCTTTCTTGCTTACAGGTGTCCACATGATCTGGATGGAAAGTGTCTCGTAGAGCAACAAAAAAGTTCCTCCGCCTAGTGTGGTCCATGGACATCATTCGCTTGTCCAATTCTCACACTTTTGTTCTCTGTTTCTACTGTTCTCTGTCAAGGTGCCCCTGATCTGCTGTTCTTTCACTGTCCCGCCTTTCTCGTTATTGCGTTTGCATCTCTTTTGAACACATAACCTGTGCAGGTCCTACCTCACTTTCTGCTATCACTGTGTGCACCTCCTCTTAGTGGTGCCTTTGAAGCAGTTCTTGATTGCTGATGTTTGGCCATTTCTTTTCTAAGGCAGGTTATGTAAAATGTTATTTCTTTTCTCATGTTTTCTTGCCTTCCATATAGAGGTGGTAAAAGTACACACTTCTTATATATCATTAGTTTTTATTATTTTGTGTTGCACTGAGTTGACATCTAAATGTTATTTCTATCTATCTATTGACCTTTCGAGCCATAGCCGGCTCATAGGGCATAGACCCAGATACTCTTTCTCTTATCCAAATTTTTATTCTAGCAGTTTTCAATCCTTGTAAGGATCTTATGTTCTTCTCAGTGTCTCTCGGGGTCGGCCTCTTTTCCTCTTACCTGTTTGTTTCCCACATGAGGGCTTGCTTTGCTATTTGGTTATTATCTTTCCTAATCACATGTCCAACATATGACCATCGTCTTTTCTTGATTACTGAAATTACGTTATTATTATGTTAAATGTTATTTACAGTAGTAAAAGTCATTATCCACTCTGGCTTTACTTTTGTTGATATCTTCAATGACTCCCCCATTCAGGGTTACCATATTTTCAAGTATTCCTTGATCATGATCATAATTGTCTATGTATTTGACTAACATCAGATTCTTTAAATTTAAGGCCATGACTTAAGTCTTTTAAATGTTTATGTTCAATTAAACTTATATACTATATCTGTGCAATCTGTCTGTTTCTCTTGAATGTGTTGCTACAAATGGGATCTCCAACTACTGATAATTTGTTACTGCCATGTACACATCATTGTCATCTTTCATTTAACAAGTCAAAGTAGGTGTAGTAGGAATGTGATGCCTAGGTCAGTGGGTGTAAGGCATAGTTTAGAAAGTAATTAACCCTGTAAGTTAAATATTACATTTAGCAAAGACTTGGTTTATGTAATGAAGATATTGTTTGTCAGTGCAAAGTAGTAATAATTCATCTGAGTTTGATAGCATTATTGATATTGCCATACTCTGATGTTTGTGAAATGTTATGTGAAATGTTATTTCTTTTACAATTGATGAAGCCTTGTATTACTGTTTTATATACAATATTTCTGTGTGATTAGATTAAGGCAACAAAAAAACATGTTAAAGAATATAAGTTTTGAGATAAATAAAGCTGTTGTGTTTATTTTTAAATTCATCTTTGGGAAGAGACTATTCCTTTCTTTCATTGAGTGTCATCTCCGCATTGAAGGTTGGCTACCATGGAACATCATTCCATTTTGTCTCTTGCTTTGATGGTGCAGATTGTCATAGGCTGACTTGTCCATCTTTTGATGTCATTCGTCCTCTTACCTTGTATTTTCCCTTCCAATATTACTTTCAGTAGGCTGTTGTGTCTTTTAACATGCCCCAAAAATCTCATTTGTCTTATTTGAATTGTATTTAGTAGTTCTCTTTTCATTTTAAGTTGTTTTAAGACTTCATCATTTGTTTTCTTTTCTTTCTATCCAATTGTACAAATTCTTCAATAAATCCACATTTCAAAGGCTTCAATATTTCAGTTCTGTTTTCTTGTCTAATATTTCTGCACCATACAGGAATGTTGAGAAGATATAACATTTTGTTATTCTTAGTTTTAGCCCCGGTGTTATTTGTTAGTATATTTTTTCATGGCATTAAAATTACGTTTTGCCATTCCTATTCTTTTGTTTATTTTGGTTGTGCATTTTCCATCACTGGTATGTCCAAGACAGTTGTAGATCTAAACTGTCTTTAGGTCTATTCCTTGAACTTTTATATCCATTTGTAGGCTTTGTGTATTATCGTCATTTATGGTCATTGTTTTAGTCTTTTTGATATTCATATCTAATCTATATTTTTTGCTTGTCATGTTTGTTTCATTAAGTAATTGTTGTAGATCTTTAGGATTTTCTGCGAGTTATACAGTGTCATCAGCATATCTTAGGTTACTGATTATCTTTCCATTAATGTTTAGGCCTGGCATCTCTGTGATGTTTTTAAAGATTTGCTCAGTGTATAGATAGAAAAAGCTAGGTGATAGGATGCATCCTTGTCTTACTCCTCTTTTTATATCAATATATGTAGAGTTCTCTATGGTATATTTTATTATAGCTGTTTGCTCCCAGTATAAATTACATATTATTCATATGTCCGTGTTATCTAGATGTATCTCTTTTAGGCAGTCTATATGTTGTTTATGGCATACTTTATCAAAAGCTTTGGTGTAGTCTATGAAGCAGGCATATATTGGTTTATTTACTCCTGTGTCTATCTATCTTTCGTTCGCTCGAAGTATTGTCTATATCAGCAATGTCGTTTCCTGTATGAATTTTACTGTCTTTTGTAATTCTTGCAGTGGCCCATATAGTTTTGTCTGTAGTGTTGTATCTATGGGCCAATGGATTTTCCTCAGTCTACTATATTCAGTGCAGTCTTGAAGTATGTGTTCAGCAGTCTGGGGTGCCTGTCCACAAGTACAAGTAGTTGATGTGCCGATCTTGAATTTTGTATACATGTGACTATGGAGTCGATTGTGTCCTGTTCTTAGGCGTATAATGATAACTTGTTCATATCTATTAATATTATGAAAGGCATCCTGATTTGGGGCTTGTGGTCCTCTGATTGATTTTATTATCTGTTTCTTATGATGGTATGTAACTGGTGTATCTAGTTGTGTGACTGTTGAACCTTCCTTTGCCAACTGATCTGCTTTCTCATTTCCTGGTATTCCACAGTGAGATGCTCCTGTGTAATTTTCGATTAATTTCCTAATGCAGAAAATGGCTTCTTTCATCCCACTTATATAAAAGTATTCACTTTGTAGGATTTAAATTGATATTAACCATTTTTCTGAAATTGTGCAGGAGCTGGGGTGGAGCAGTAGTTATTGAATAAGTCTGCAGTGAACAAGAAGCTGTGTTCAGTTCTGATACATGGCTTCTTGGTTCACCTAACATTAAAAGGAGTACCAGAGATTTTTTTTTTTTGGGGGTGGGGGGGGGGGGGGGGGGGGGGGCTGGGGATATGGTATTGTCACAGTGCTGACCATACTTCTCAAAAATGTGCAGATGGTTGAAAAATGTGAACACTAATACTGTATTCCTTATTGAGTAGGAATCTTTCATGGTGTTCTTTTTTCCCCTTTTTCTTCTGAAATTGCAGCAGTGAAAACCTTGGCATTAATACATAGTTTGTACATTGTGCTGTGGTCTTCCTGCACCAGTGCATGAGGAGAAAATTAAAGTTGCATTAAGCTTAGAATATTCCACAGCAAAACAAGTTAAGGTTGTTAAATTAGATTGGGTAAGTGGATAGACATACATGGGTGAAGTCAAAAAGGATTGACCATTTGAGCGAGTGGGTGTAAAGAAAAAGAAATAAACTAAAATATTGTGACATAAGGTGAGAGTAAAGGAGTGGTTGAGATACAAGAATTCACCTCCAAGACTTCACAAAGAGACTCCCCCAGAATAGCGTCTGGTGGCTTCACAACACATTAACAGACAAGAAGAGCTGAGATGCCACCAACTAGTGTAGATAGGTTAGAGTCCACAACAGGACTTATGTGTAAGCTAAGCAGCAGTCGTGAGTCATTATTGTTAGATTTAGATTAAACATTAGAAATATATATAGTAAGGGAAGTGTAATTATGATATATCAGTATTTTGAGGAGTGGAAGAATTCATAATGCAATCATGTAGATTGTCAGGTAGTATATACTTATGGTTATGGAAGGCCAGTATCACTGCAAACGAATTAAAATCCTTAATTGCTCAACTGCCCATGCCAGTGGAATCATCTGAATTAGTATCTCATCTCCCAAACAAAGAAAGGTAGCTGTAGTCCCCATCATGCAGTTTCAGCACACACCAAAAGACATAAGATGAAACCGCACAGAAAGTGAACACAGCCATCTGTTCCCCGTCATACGATATCATCATTCATCGTAAGCAATCAGAATATCGAAACACAATTCAAAATGGATTAAACGCACAGCACACGGTGTGCACAGAGCACTTAACTCAGTAGCTCCGGCAGCAAGCCAGACTTGGAATATGAGAGAACTGCAACAAGGAACACTTTTCTGACACAGCCTTTAACGTTTCCCGCCGCCTATCTGCCATATTGGCTGGAAGTTCACGTCCTCATGAAAATGTTGGTCGTCATATTTTTTTAATGTATAGCACTTGATGATGTTAGGACATCGTTTTTGTCTCCAAATCTGAACATATGAAACACAGTTAGTCGTCAGATTATCTTCATAGCACATCGAACAATAGTCCATAAGCGCTCAGATCTCTCCTGCAATGTGAATCTGTGAAATGATAAACCAGTCCACAAGTTAACCCGTGATCTCATAGCAGCCCTCTTGAATCTAGACAACATCCCTCCTGACCAACATGAAACTCCGGAAGTCACACCGGGACTGCAAAGTCATGAACAAAACTGTTATTTTGCCCTTCATTATAAGTGTATGGCTAGTTTAGGGATATATGATCAGTCATCATGATGATGTAGCACACACAACAGTGGATGTACGTACAAATGCCTAATTACTCCAGTAAAAGCAGCCAACAGTGCACGAAACACCATAATGATGGTGGAAAATCCCTAAAGTGAAACCTTCGGTTGATTTGGCAGAGCAGTCCATATTAATGAGTTGTAACTTGTAAATAATTTTCATCAAACAATTCCAACGACGGCTATTGAGCAGCACTCAATGTGTTGACGTAAATCGCATCTCAATTCCAAGACGGAGGAAGGTCGCATTCACAACACTTGACCTGCCAAAGAGGAATATTGCCACGTGCAATACTCAGCTGCACCAGCGCAAATCCATTAAGTGGAACATCAGATTCACTTTAACACACAAATCTGCATTGGAGAGCTGAAATTAATCAGTCCCCAAATGTAAATCCTGCAGCAGTCGAGAGAACATGAACTCCATTCCACCATCTTGGAACTGGAAGTTCTGTATGGACTTAAAATGGTGTACAATTAGTATAAGTATGCAAATGCATGTACTTGAAATGTTGTCCACAATATTTTCAAGAAGAAACATCAATAAATATATTGCGGTGTTACTATACTTCTCAGACATTTGTGGAGTATCAGAGTGACAGAAAAAAGCAGGAATGTATAAATGCATTATCAAGAATATAATGAGAAGGCTTGAAAAAGTGTATGAAAGAGGAGCTAAAAATATAAAACATGTCAAGGACATAAGAAGTACTAATAAAAGACATCTATTAAACAGCTAATTACAGTCCTGTTTACGTAGGTTACATTGGCCTGGCCACGTACACCATATGAAAGATGGCCGTATACCAAAAGATATACTCTACAGACAACTGGCAGATGGCAAAAGGACTAGGGGTGCCCAAAACTTTGATCTGTAGATGTGTGTAAATGCAACATGAAGACTCTAAACCCTGCAGCCTGGGAAGAAATAGCTGCAGACCGCAAACTCTGGAATCACACTCTAAAGGTCCACCTCAAACAAGAAGCAGACAGATTCATAGAAAAAGAGACTACACTGCAAAAGGAAAGAAAAGACAAAAATAACATTTCTAGGGGTGCTGAAAATTCTATAGTCAACAATGACTAACAGAGGCTACAACCACCACCACTACTACCACCCGTGCAAATATACAAGACTGAGCACAATTGTGATTTATTTGTGTACAAATTATGTTCTATATTCAATCTACTGGAAATTTGTTATTAGAACTTAATAATGAAGCAATTGGATTACCGGTCAATATGGTGGATAGGCAGCAAGAACCATTGAGGCTGATTCTGAAAAGTGTTCCTTGTCACAGTTGCCTCATATTCCAAGTCCGGCTTGCTGCCGGAGCTACTGAGTTAGTGCTCTGTGCACACTGTGTCTTTTATCCTGATCGTGTTTCGATTTTCTGATTGCTTACAATGAATGATGATGTCGTATGATAAAGGACGGGACAGCTGCATTTACTTTTGGTGTCGCATGGCCTTATGTCTTTTAGCATGTGCTGTAGCTGCTATGATAGGAATTGCAGCTGCCTTGCTTTGTTTGGATCCTTCAATGAGATGAGTTTTAATTCGGATGATTCCACTGGCATGGGTAATTGAGCAATTATGGATTTTAATTCATTTGCAGTGATACCAGGGCCTTCCAACTAACCATAACCATTGAACCAAGTAGTGAATTTACTTATGTGTAATAGTCTTGAGTCTTGGGTTCCAAGCCAAGAAATTAGAACACTTGTGGGTGTTGTACATCTATAAGGTGAGGTAGAGAAAACTTGATAACATATGGAAAGTGAACTTCACAAGGGACATGTATTCTACTTGAGACTCATTTCTCAGCTAGGTTTAGAAGACATATTACTGAGTCTGTGATCTATTTTCACAGGAGGTGGACATGCCGTCACATTTCTGGATGTTGGTGTTTCATAAAAAGTAAATTTAGTATTTATAGAGTAAAAGTAGTTTGTAGCTGAGGTTAATTGCAAGCAGTTTAGTTAGGAGTCTTGAAACCCAGAGATTTGTGCAAAGAGTGAAGCATCATTATTCATTAGATAAAGTGTCCAAAATTGTAATCTTCCAAAGACAGTTATACAGTAAATTAGTTAAGATGTAATAGAAGAGTACCTAGGAATGAAGTAGTCACAACCGGTGCCCACCTCTACCTCAATGATTGTAGCGAAGTGTCATGTTGAAATCATGTCAATGTATCTTTTAGTGGGAGAGTTGAGATGCTCTTAGAGTAATGTAGTTATGTATCAGCATAGAGGAACCAGAGCACAATAACCATAGATTATTGTTTTACATGAGGAGGTTTGCGATTGTGATTTTAAGGTAAATCAACATAAGTGTCCTCATCTGTGTGCTAATCCCTCTCATTCTTTCTTCGATACACTGACTAGCTACTATATGCATCACATATACAATATGGCTAAAGTTTAAAGCCTAGTATTCAATGTGTACATTGATGCTCCAAGCACATACGTAAGAGCCAGTCAACTTAGAACAACCATTCATATTCCAGCTCAGTTGTCAGCTTAGGTCAACACTACCATACCAGTACTTTTCATCAGACATAGGTTTGTGTCGCACAGACACCTTAATGTATTTTCACACTTTCACAATTAGGTTACTTTTCATGTCTTTTAATACATGCTCAAGAGTTTTCTTGAATCATTGTGTGTGTGTGTGTGTATAAAAAAAAAAATATATATATATATATATATATATATATATATATATATATATATATATTTATAAATCATGTGCTATACCGGTTGGCTTAGGCAATCATGTCCTTCCACAATCTTCTATCCACCGTGCATCGTATCACTTCTGTTGTTGACTGCCTGTTTACCATGCCATGACACGACACCAAGTTATCTAGTATTTTCTCACTTTCTCGTCCGCGATCTCTCTTTCCCTGTATTTTGCCAGTTATAGCCAAGTATTCCAACTTTCCTTTTCTCGTGATGTGCCTGAAAAATGTTGATTGTTTTCTTTCTGATGTTTCTTAGGAGCTCCCTTTTTATGTTGTCCTCTTTGAGAATATTTTTGCTGATCTTTTTTAGCTGTCCATGGAACTTTCACGATTCTTTTGAGAAGTCCCATCTCTGTGGCTTCTAATCGTCTTTTCATCTGTTTGTTTATTGTCCATGCTTCGTTTCCATAGATCAGAATTGGTTCTATATAGCACCGATGAACTCTCTTTCTCACTTCTATTGACATATAATTTGTTGCATAAGACGTTTTTCATTTTCTGAAATGCTATTATGGCCTGAGCTATTCTGCCTTTCATTTCTGGTGTGCATTTTCCATCTGATGTAATTATTGTGCCCAAGTATTTGACACATTGTACTTGATTAAGATTTGTCATGTTTATTTTTATGCTGCATGATGGTGATGATTGTTTCTTCGATATAACCATTACTTCTGTTTTCTTACTATTCAGACTAGACCTTTCTTGTGACTTTCTTTTACTATTATGTCTATCATTTCTTGTAGTTCATTCTCTGTCTCTGCTATTAAGACTCTGTCATCCGCATATCGCAAATTGTTTATGTTGTGACTGTTGACTTCAATTCCTTTTATATCTACTATTGATCTCATAATATTTTTGCTGTAAAGTGAAAACAAATCTGGCAACAGAACACAGACTTGTCTAACTTCATGTTTTCTATATTGGAACTGTCCTGTTTGGTTGTTAATTCTTTTAGCTGTTGTTTGTTGCCAGTACGTGTTTTTTTTTATTCACAGATCCTTGCCATCAATGTTTAATTTCTCCAGCATATTGATTATTTTCACATGCTTCACTTTGTCAAATGCCTTTGTGTGGGTCTATAAAGCACATATATAGATCTTTCTTAACCTATATAGCTATTTCTATCAATGTTCTCAGGATGCATATTGTATTATTTGTGTCCTTTCCTTCCACAAATTGTCATTGTTCCTCACTTATTTCTGGTTATTATTTTATTCCTTACACGTCTCATGATAATTCTTAGTAATATTTTCGTCATATGGCTCATGAGACTAATAGTGCGATGGTCTTCACAATCAGTGGTACCTGACTTCTTTGGTATGGCTACAAAGATAGATTTTAGTAGACCTTCGGGTATGAGTCCAGTGTTATTGAATATATCATCGAATAGTTTCGTTATGACTTGTACTCCCAGCTCTCCTGATGTATTTATCTCATTGATTGTTATTGGAACTTAGAGCTTTGCCTCTTTTCATGTGTTGAATTCCATCCTTAGCTACTTGCTACCACTATCAAAGCCAAACAAGGACCATTCTCAGATCAGTGCCTACAGAATCATCACAATGCAGAACACTGCGGGCAAGCTGCTGGAGAAAATAGTTGCCCGTGTCCTCACCTGTCACCTTGAACAGAAACACGTATTCCCACCCACACTCGGAGGTTATAGATATAACATAGAGACATAGCTCAATGTGGCAGTTTTTGCCTATGACATCTTCGAAGGCTTCCACAGACGAGAGGAGACATGTGTTGCTGCTATAGATCTGGAGGATGCATACAACAGGGTACCATTTGAATATCTCATGCATATGCTCCTCAAACTGGCGATACACCCCTTCCTCATTAGATGGATCGCCGCGGCACCGTTTCAGAGGAAGGTGATACTCAGATGTGGAAGTTGGTCTTCCGAGCCAACATCCATTTGTCCAGGGCTGCTACAAGGCTCACCATTGTCACCAGTTCTATTTAACGTGTACACAATAACGATCACGGAACAACAGCTGGATGGGAGGGGAAGAACTATGACTTTTGCTGATGATATTCTGGTATATCGACAGGGAAGAGACAGACGGGAAATCGCCTCCACAATGCAAGACGAACTCGATCGCATTTCTTCCTGGTGTGGGGTTTCAGGTGCCATGGTTAATCCTAATAAAGCATCAGTTTCATGGTTCTCCCTTAACAATCATATCGTTAATACGACCACACCGGTAGTACGAATGGGAGCTGATGAGGTGACCAGGGACAAGTTGATGACATACCTTGGAGTTAAGTTTGATCGCAGCCTGTGTTTTCGGGACCACGTCGACCATGTGATAACAAAATCCCGCAAAGGATTAGCCGCCTTGAAGGTCATGGCAGCTGCCAACATCAAGCAGAGGCTACTTACTCTTCTGTTCCAGGGATTGGTCCTCGCACCAATCGAGTATGCCCTGGCAATTCTTACTGTCAGTGCGACTCAAATTGAAAGGCTGGAGAAAATACAAAATGAAGCCATGCGCATTATCCTGGGATGTACGAGGGACACTCCCTGTGTAGCAATGAGATATCTTCTTGACTTTCCAACCATGGATGACAGAATCAAGATCTGGAGAGCACGAGCATACCTGAAGATTAGTACAGATACAGAGCATCCATTGCACCACGTGCTCAACACAGTGAAAGGAGCCAGGCTAAAAAGAGGCAAATCATGGGTGGGCCGAGCAGAAGATGTCATCAAACAGGTCTGTGGGCTTACCAATATCTGTGTTGGTGAGGACTGGATACCGGTGCCTACGTCATTCAAGGGGACTTTCTCATGTATTGTCACATTCGACAGGAAAAGTAGGGAACAGAACCCGGTTGTGGTTAATGCTGAGGTCAACGGTCTCATCTGCGATAACACAGATGCAGTCATCTATACAGACGGATCTGTAATACGACACCAAAGAAGTGCATGGGCATTTACAGCATGCTCGGCAGGCAGAACAGTCAAGGAAGACAGTGGTGCATACGTCATGACCACGAGTAGCATGACAATGGAGGCGATGGCAGTGACCAAGGCATTCAAATGGTTAGAGTCACAAGACTACATCCACGCATGTATACTGAGTGATTCGATGAGCATGATAAAAAAAGTGGAGGCGGGCTCTGTACGCATGCAATGGGTAGAGTCGTTGCAGAAATCCAAAATATGTAAGGTCACCTTTGTCTATGTCCCTGGACATGCGGGAGTACGGGGAAATGAAAGAGTGGACAGGTTGGCTAGCGGCGCTGTCGTTGAGGACAGGCAACCAATGGATCGGGCGGACATCATCAATGCGCTCCGAGATGTGGGAAGAGCACATGACTTCGACAAACACAGATCCACGTCACTTCTTCGGATGAAAGAGATGGGAGTTAAGATGGGCACAGCCAGAAATGAGAAACTTAGTGGGCTGTATGAAGACTTATCAACCAACATAGAACTGGAGTCGTCAGTCGCTGGACACTGAGGGAATTGCTGAGGAGGGGATCTGAGCACCTATGGATATGTTCGGAGTGCAATGATGATGACCCGCCAATAACTCAATAATTCCATCCTCCACTTCACTGTGCATTATTGGTGGTTCTGTGTCTTTGTTTTAATTGTTTAGCTCTGGTTTTTCATCATCATAGAGTTGACTAATATATTCTGTCCATCTTTCCATTATCTTCTCCTGTCCCATTATTATATTTCCTTCCTTTGACTTTACACATCCTGAAACTTTTCTTCTTTTCTTCCTGTTAATTCATTTAACTGATTGTGCATAAATTTGGGTCTTTCTTTTGTTGTTTTTTTCCATTTCTTCACATTTCTGCTTTAACCATCCTTCCTTTACTTCTCAGCATTTGTTTTGGATCTCATTGTACATTATTTTGTATGTCCGTTCTTCATTCTTATGTTTTCATCTTTCATCCATTAGTTCTAGTAGTTCTTCTGTCATCCATTTGTTTTTATTGATTCTTTTAGTCACTGGATTTACTTCTTTTAATGTTTGCTGAATTGAACATTTCCCACTGCTCCTTGATATTCTGTATTTTCTCAATAGCATTATATAAATATGTACTATCATACTGCAATCCAGTTTTGACAATAAAAGTAAAAAAGTAAAGTACCCCCCGTCACGCCAAGTGGCGTATAGGGAAATATGGTGTTAGTGACCCTATATTTTACAGACCTTCAGCACATGATTTTTGGGGTAATGTGGTCGGTATTACGCCCGTGCTGCTTTTACTTTCCCAGAAAAAATCCGGTACCCATTTAAGGCTGGGTGAACCCGGAGCCGTCGGTTGGGATCGAACCCTACCCCTTGTCCGTAGTAGTCCAGTTCACTAACCACTGAGCTATCGCGGCTCCTACTAATTTTTAGGGAATTAGTAAAACCCAGGTGTCCTCGCCAGGATTACGAACCCCGGCTGTTGCCGTGGTAAGCCAACCGCCTATCGATTGCGCTAACCGGACACCCCTAGTTTTGACAATAGAAACAATAAAAAGAGTTCTTAAATGTTATGTAGAGCCAGTCTTAACATATGGATGTGAATCATGGACAATATGACAACAGATAGGAAAATCACTGGAGTCTGTAGAAATGTGGTTTTACAGAAGAATGTTGAGAATACCATGGACAGCTAAGAAGAGTAATGAAAATGTACTGAAAGAGGTCAAAGCAAAAAGAGAGCTAATTTCCAATATTAGGAAGAAACAATCATCATTTTTTGGCCATGAAATGAGAAGAGAACAACTGGAATATATTGTAACAACTGGAAAAATTGAGGAACGAAGAGATAGAGGGAAGCAAAGAGAAAAAATACCAGACAGCATAGAGACATGATCACCTACGCCAGCAGGCCTGGTACTTGATGATGATAATGACTATCATACTGTACTTATCACACATCTGTCTATCTGCTCTAAACATATCTAGTTCTAATTTCATATTTTTGGTGGATTTCTGTGTCTTCCACAGTTTTATTCTCATCTTTCCTACTGCTGGTTCATGGTCACTATTGCAATCTGTTCCTGGCTTTGTTTTAACAGAAGTTAGCCCATTCTTGAATCTTCTCTGTACCAGTATAAAATCAATTTGATTGTGTACTTTGTAGTCTGGCCATAGCTTTGCCATGTCCATAGTCATCTAAGATGTTGCTTGAACCAAGTGTTACCTATAATCATTTCATGTGTCTTTGTCCAATCTATCAATTTATCCCCTCTGTCATTCATCTCTCCAAATATAATAGTTATAATCCCCTAATATAATAGTTATTTCTTGGGGATTTACACTGTACCAGGGTCATCTCTAGTTGTAAAAAGTGACAATGTCTTCTTCTTTATTATTACTTGTTGGTGCATAAGCTTGATTTATGTTGATATCCATTGGTCTACCTCTCAATTGTACTAGCAGAATTCTATCTGATACTGACCAAAATCCTTTTTTTAAAAAAAATTTACTTCTTTCTCTATCTAACATGATGCCTTCATAAAATCCCAAGATGGTCAATTTCATTCTATTCATTTCTTGGCTGATGTTTTCTAGCTTGCTAACCTGGAATGCTGATCGAATGTTCCAAGTTCCTATTGATATTGTCTTGTTTTTTTTTTTTGATCTTGCATACAGTAGCTTGATGACGATCGGGTGTCACCTGTAGCGCATGACGCTCTCTACCAGACGAGGTGACTGTGGAGTTCCCATTAACGTCGTTAGATGTAGATATTTAGTTGTATTTGAGCATAATTTTACTTGGCAATATAAGAAGTAGTTGGCCATTCCTTTCCTTATTGCCAGGGACTGTACTAGTCGGAGATCACAGCCATTGTCTCTATAAATGAGATCCTCTGCCTGCCATCACAGAGTGGGGACTATAACCGGCACTACTTGTCGGCTGCTCCCACAACATTATCTACCACCTGCTCCACTGGCTTCACACAACCCTGATAGGGGGGCTAAACGGGAGCTCCACGTTGTCTAAGGGTGTCCTGAAGACTGGCAGAGGAAAGGAGACATCTTACTCCTCCTTTGGTACCCCTTCCCTGCTAACCCCATATATATATATATGTAATGGACAGTAGTTATTAAAGCTCTTTTTTTTAATGATCAATTCTATTGGTTGTTTATGTTGTTTGCTTTAATTCTGTTTTGTTTTAAAATTTAGTTTAATTGTTAAAAAATAAATATTAAGTGAAACTTTGTCATCTCTAAATAGGTAAAATAAAAACTTATTTAATGATAAATTTATTTGGAAATAATTTTAAATAAAATAAATGAAAATATTTTATCCTGTTTTAATGTTTCCAGGCAGACAAGATCAGCACATCACAGTGGATATACTTCATATTTTCTTCAGCAACACTTCCTCAGTGGCACGTAATTATACTGGCCTACCATTTGTTCTCACACCATTTTGTTTCTTCTCTTTTTGTTATCACCATGGCTACCTTAATTCAAGTTTTGGAGATCCTTAACATTGTGTCTGTCTTCAGAAATAATGTCTTGGGGAGAAGGTAAATTTCTTTTTATAATGAAACAATAATAAGCTGTGCCTGTCAATCTTTTCTTGCCAATACTAAAAAGCAAATTAATATGAATATAGATTGCTGCATAGTTGTTATTTAGAATACTTGTGGCTGTGTGGTTAATGCACATGCAGAAGGTTTGCAGACAATTCCGAGATGTGGCAAATATTTTTTAACCGACCCAACCTTTGAAAATGGAAACCAGAAATTTGTGTTGGCAGTAAAAGTGACCTGGTGTGATGTTGACCAAATTACCCAAAAATGTGCCTCAGCTCCTGGAAAACTGGAAAAATATGGTCACTAATATCATATTAAAAGACGATGGTCATATGTTGGACATGTGATGAGAAGAGATCATGTGGAAAACAACAGGTAAGAGAAAAAGAGGAAGACCCAGAGAGACACTGAGAAGAACATTGATGAGAGAGGCAAGAGCAGCAGGAATCGGCTCCCTCAATGAGACAGAGCTGCTTGCACAGAACAGAGACAAATGGCGAGATTTGATAAAATATCTTTAAAAGAATTGAAAACTGCTAGAACAAAAATTCAGATAAGAGGAGTATCTTGGTCTACGCCCTAGGGGCCGGCTATGGCTCAAAAAGTCAATAGATAGATAGATAGATAGAATATCATATTCCCTAGCAGCTGACCAAGACATGGAGGAAACCTTTACTTTACCTTTTATTTTAAAACTATTGATTGGATACAATACTTGTTATAAGGTACTATAATTATGTTTTAAATGTACTAATTTAAATTTTGTATATCTTCAACAAATGTAATGGAGTGATGTTGCAGCTCAGTTTCATATTCATTTATTATACTTTGATCATCTGCAATATTTTCAAATTATTACTATGTTACAATAAAAGGAAATTTGTTGATGCATTTTGTACTTACATTATGTTACTAGTGCCTGAAGTGGACAGTCCTGGAAAGACAAAAGGTTCTTCATATAAAATAAGATGAATAAGAAATTCTGGAGTGAAAGAAATGAGGGACAGAGTAAAAATAATAAAGCTGTGAGTTAAAGTATAAGAATAATTCAATTGACATTTGAGTAGAATGAGATGCAACTAATCTGCAGCATGAGCATTCTACAAGAAGTTATCAGACATAGGGTTAAAAGATGACCCAGGAAGAAGTAGATAGATGTAATCAAAATCACTAAAAAGATTAAATACGACAACAGCTCTAACTACACAACTAATGATGTCTGGATCATTAAACATATCACCTCTCTACAACACCTCACGATACAAAGAGGAACACAAAGAAAGATCTGCAAAAAATAGCTAATTTAGTGAGTCAATGTATTAGAATCTGCTTTATCATTGAGTTATGTCTGTCTGTTATTACTATAATCACTTTCAGGTGGCTAGCCTGTGTCTTTCCATCTGGTTAATACTTTGGTTAATATTTGGATGTATCTTGTTTGGATGTGGCGTGTGTATAGTTTTGAAGAAGGTGTTATAAAGGAAAAACCCCTGTTAAATATAGAAACTTGAAGAAGATGTTATAAAGGACAAAGCCCTGTTAAATATAGACACTAAATAAGTTGCTCACTGTTTTTGTTCATTTTAATGAGGTGTTGCTAAATGTAAGTAGACAGGTCTCTTGTGCTTTTAGTCTTTTCCTATTATTTCATTGAAATTTCCTTCACAGTTAACTTAGATTTTAAATATTAGACCGATGCTCAAAGAACTCACAGTCTTCTCTCTGCATTTGTCATTGCTTGTGGCATATGCCAGGATATAGCGTTTTTTAAATATTTTTCCATATTCTCTGATTGTAGTATTAGTCTTTAGATATAATTGCTGTTTCTTTATGTTTTTTTTTAGATTTTGCTTTTTCTAGATATATTGAAAATCTCTCACCATAATTTACTCTTTCCTTTATTTTCTACACCTTATTGTGGCAGTCTTTGTTGTTTTGCTATCTTGTTGATCTATCTTCTGTACTCTTATCTTGTTATTTGTTTTGGTATTTGTTCTTGTCATTTCATGCTATCTTCTACTTTCATAATATATATATATGTATATAGAGACACACACACAACTCGTCATCTTTATAGTTTTCAAACAAATACCATATAGTCTTTATTGTTGACATCCACTTCAAAACTTTAACAACAGTTAACACTGGTTCCGTACAATTAACAAACTATACTGTCCTCTTATAATCTAAATGTTCCTTTATTGTTACTGTGTTGAGCCATTCGATGTATATTCACACGTAAGGCTCGTGATCGTATATAAGTTAACTCTCAGTCTTATAGACCTTAAGGTCTTACTTCTAAACCTAAACCACAAATCTGATGAGAGCAAAGGGAAGGCCCTGCTTGCCCGCTACATTGAGCAGACGGACCAAAGAAATGAGGCTGTAAGAATGAGGATACGGGGATCACTGTCAAAATTGTGTAAGGATGTAGGGCTGGAAGAAGATCTCACAATCACAACCGATACCATTCGCACGACACTTAAAAGGTCACACAACACTGCTCCTGGTCAAGATGGTGTTCGGTACGATGACATAGGCGATTTAGCTGATGACGACTTGACAAAACTGGCCAATGAGTTTAATGCCAGTATTTGGAGTGGCCAGATTAAGGAGGAGTGGCTACACAGCTACTTACTACCGCTACCGAAGCCAAACAAGGACCATTCTCAGATCAGTGCCTACAGAATCATCACAATGCAGAACACTGCGGGCAAGCTGCTGGAGAAAATAGTTGCCAGTGTCCTCGCCTGTCACCTTGAACAGAAACACGTATTCTCACCCACACTCGGAGGTTATAGATATAACATAGAGACATGGCTCAATGCAGCATAGTCTTTGCCAGTGACGTCTTCGAAGGCTTCCACAGGGTACCATTTGAATATCTCATGCATATGCTCCTCAAACTGGCAGTGCACCCCTTCCTCATTAGATGGATCGCCGCGGCACTGTTTCAGAGGAAGGTGATACTCAGATGTGGAAGTTGGTCTTCCGAGCCAATATCCATTTGTCCAGGGCTGCCACAAGGCTCACCATTGTCACCAGGTCTATTTAACGTGTACACAATAATGATCACGGATCAACAGCTGATTGAGAGGAGAAGAACTATGACTTTTGCTGATGATATTCTGGTATATCGACAGGGAAGAGACAGACGGGGAAACGCCTCCACATTGCAAGACGAACTCGATCGCATTTCTTCCTGGTGTGGGGTTTCAGGTGCCGTGGTTAATCCTAATAAAGCATCAGTTTTATGGTTCTCCCTTAACAATCATATCGTTGATACGACCACACCGGTAGTACGAATGGGAGCTGATGAGGTGACCAGGGACAAGTTGATGACATACCTCGGAGTTAAGTTTGATCGCATCCTGTGTTTTCAGGACCACGTCGATCATGTGATAACAAAATCCTGCAAAGGATTAGCCGCCTTGAAAGTCATGGCAGCTGCCAACATCGATCTGAGGCTACTTACTCTTCTGTTCCAGAGCATCCATTGCACCACGTGCTCAACACAGTGAAAGGTGCCAGGCTAAAAAGAGGCAAATCATGGGTTGGCCGAGCAGAAGATGTCATCAAACAGGTCTGTGAGCTTACCAATATCTGCGTTGGTGAGGAGTGGATACCGGTGCCTACGTCATTCAAGGGGACTTTCTCATGTATTGTCACACTCAACAGAAAAGTAGGGAACAGAACCCGGTAGTGGTTAATGCCGAGCTCAACGGTCTCATCTGCGATAACACCGATGAGAAAGATGCAGTCATCTATACAGACGTATATGTAATACAACACAAAGGAATTGCTTGGGCATTTACAGCACGCTCGGCAGGCAGAATAGTCAAAGAAGACAGTGGTGCATACGTCATGACCACGAGTAGCATGACAATGGAGGTGTTGGCAGTGACCAAGGCATTCAAATGGTTAGAGTCACAACACTATACCCATGCATGTATACTGAGTGATTTGATGAGCATGATTAAAAAAAGTGGAGGCGGGTTCTGTACGCATGCAATGGGTAGAGTCGTTGCAGAAATCCAAAATACATAAGGTCACCTTTGTGTATGTCCCTGGACATGCGGGAGTACGGGGAAATGAAAGAGCGGACAGGTTGGCTAGCTGCGCTGTCGTTGAGGACGGGCAACCAATGGATCAGGCGGACATCATCAATACCCTCCGAGATGTGGGAAGAGCACAGGACTTTGACAAACATAGATCCACGTCACTTCTTCGGATGATGGAAATGGGAGTTAAGATGGGCACAGCCAGAAATGAGAAACTTAGTGGGCTGTAAGAAGACTTATCAACCAACATAGAACTGGAGTCGTCAGTCACTGGACACTGAGGGAATTGCTGAGGAGGGGATCTGAGCACTTATGGACATGATCGGAGTGCAATGTTGATGACCCGCAAATAACTCAATAACTCAATAACCTAAACCACACAAATCTCTGTGCGAACTCTATTAGTCAAACTCTTGATTTCTCTACTCTAACTCCAGGCAATTTCACTACTCTCTCCTACTCATCTGACCGGTTTCATACAATGAACAAACTATATGGTCCTCTTATAATCTAAATATTCCTGTAAGTGCTGCATCTAGAGTCTAAGTCCTCTTTATCTAAATCCAAGTTCTCTTCTGTGTGTTCTGTTCTGTCTCTATTAATCTAAGATCTAAGTTTCTCTCTGCTGTCCTGTCGTGTCTCGTGTTCTGTATCTTCTTGTCTCTCTGCCTTGTGTTATTGTTTCCAGTCCAGTCATGGCCTTTTAGTGTCCATTTAGCCACTCCCACCTATCCAAAGCATCATGGGAATCTAGTCTAGATACGGCTTATCTTTTGTCCGTCTGCAGTCACTATTTCGTTAGCTCCGCCTTTTTTAATTATGTCCATGGTCTTATTGCTTTAAGCGTCCTGTCGACACCCGTCAATCTTCCTATGTTTCTCCCCTCACAACTAAATCCTACGGTGGTCTCGTCTACGCGCGGTGATTCTTTGATCTCCAAGTCAGAGAGACTCAAAGCGTTACCCACCGCTGAACATAAAGATGACCTAGTGTCGGTGATGTCTTTGATCACGCCCTTTTTCAGCTTAACTCTGAACGTTACAGGGCTGGGCTAGCCATCCATATCAGCAGGTGTCTAGAATCCAGCGGCCGCATCGTTGCGTTACGCAACTTTGTCGGCCAGAGCAAACATCTCTCTGGACCTTCAGGCTCTCCCTGTATGTATTTTCCTGTAATCTAAAAGTTGATTACGACACAGCGACTGAGTTTGGTAGACTTAACATCTCCTTGCTAACCCTCAAGACTTCACTTTAATTCCACATCGCCTAAAACTATTTTATCTCCTATCATCGTCGTATCATCATATCGCCGTATTGTAGCGTTCTTTTATTCTTCTGTCTATGATCATATTCTTCTTCTCTCTTCCCATTATCGTTCATGGTTGAGTCACACTGTAACAATATTTCCTTCAACCTTTCAGTTAAATTGATCTATTCATAGATCAATTCAACTCAAAATAAAAAAATATAGTGTGACTGCTCTCTTTCTACTTCATCAATGACCTAACCAATTTCTCTTTTTCTTCATTCATATAACAACAACAATTCTTGTACATCAATTATTACAACAATTAGAAATACAAATACAACATCTATAAACTGGAATCTAAAAAAATTAATCATGAATTGTTCTATACAACCATCTTCTAACATGCCTCTTTGTTTTGCTTTGAATGTGACGTCACTCTGGACCTAGCCTGAATGTAGGCCAACTTGACCTAAATTGAGGTCAGCGTCTGTTTTGTCTATGTCTGACTCACAATCCTGTCCACCTATTAATTTAAAGTGGTAGGTTCTGTAATTGATGTTTACATATACAACATTCATAATTCTACAACAATATTATGATACATCACTCTTTCAAATCGAATCATACACATAACAGTCTTAGTTAGACAGAACATTTAGCATAGATAAATCACAAACATATAGTAATCCAAATTATGATAACATCAATTTTAAGCAAGTCGAGTCTGTCTAGACTTCCATACAAAAATATCCACAACTCACTTCATACATACATTTGTACCTCTCCAAGTTCTGTTCCACACTTGGAATCCCTATATAACTTAATAAGAGTCTCTCCATCTTGGGTCTCTGACTCTCTCTCCCTTCTCTTCTTAGTTTCCCATGTCTTTCTCTCCATAATCACTTTCACTAGTCATAATGCTGCTAGTATGTTCCGCTATTTCAACTCTGAGTTCTCCTAACTCTTGGTATGATAAGACTTCTGTGTCTGTAAATAGCGTCCTCTCAACTCGACTCAAGCCTTAAATAAACCTATGTAAACATGGACATCACCATTTTGTTCATTTGCTTCAGGTGACTTACTCCTCAAGTGGTCAGCTATATGGCTAATTAAATTCTGGCTTCTCATTGGTCAGTTGTCATCACTGGTAAACCTTGGGAATCCCTTACCCTTATTTACATTATCGTCTATCAACTCTCGTATCTCTTATATGATTATAACATTATAACCCTTATTGGTTTCTCTACTAACATCTTCGTAACATAGAATTCTGTCTTCTCATTAAGGTACAGTATCTCTATAGACTCATAATAACCTCTGTACATCATTGTCAGTATACTGACGTTACATATATAGAAAATTCATCTAAAACTAGTAGACTCATATAATAACATCATTAGTTACTACATCATCATCAAGTACCGGGCCTAGTGGTGTAGGTGATCATGTCTCTCCACAACTTTTGATCTCAGCAGCTATTTATCATTTCTGTTGTTGACCTTCTGCCAAGCCATTCTTTTAAGCTGTCTGTTATTTTTTCTCTTTGCTTCCCTTTATCTCTTCGTCCCTCAATTTTTCCAGTTGTTACAATATATTCAAGTTCTCTTCTCATTACATGGCCAAAAAATGATGATTGTCTTCTCCTAATATTGGAAATTAGCTCTCTTTTTGCTTTGACCTCTCTCAGAACCTCTTCATTACTCTTCTTAGCTGTCCATGGTATTCTCAACATTCTTCTGTAAAACCACATTTCTACAGACTCCAGTGATTTTCTTGTCTGTTGTCCTATTGTCCATGACTCGCATCCGTATGTTAAGACTGGCTCTACGTAACATTTAAGAACTCTTTTTCTTGTAGTTACTACATAAATAAGTAAAAATAATTACAATCAGATGAACCTAGTTTGCTTATCTGCAACTGTCTATTTATGTTGTTTGTTGTGGTAAACTGTTTGTTTCTGGTTACCACTTAAAATGGTTACTTTTCTTTTTGTTGATTTAATCTCTCCCATCACTAGTGGTTGCCAGGTCTCCTCTTTCTGACCTATCATCTTCTCTGAATCTGCTACCCCTATCTATTTCTTCCTGGTGGTCTAAAAACTCTTGCCTTCATCCCAATCGTATGGCATAATGCAGGTTTACTTTAACTCTGGCATCGTCTTTTCTTCTCCTTTCAGCAATAATAGCATCCCGCTCTGGTGTCCCCAAAGGCCAAAATTTCACTGGCTCTACCTTTTCTATTTGGCTTTTTCAAACTCTTTATTTATGGCAGCAACCTTTCTTTCTCGTATTGTAAGTATTCTGTCAGTTTCAGGACGTTTCTTGCTACATTTTACCCCCTCTGCCATATCCTCTAATTCCTTATCTGTAACACACACATATTTGTCAGCTGCTTTATCTAATGCATGAAACACTGCTAGTTCTTTAATTTCCTTCTCAGCACTTTTAATTACAATCTCTACACTATTTGTATCACTGTTGCGTTCTGTCCTAATGATTTTCTTTTCTCGTTTTCCTTCTTCAAGTTTTCTATAGTAGTTTCCATTCTACTTACTTTATCTGTCAAACCTACTATTTCTCTTTGGTTCTTTTCACTAGTTTGTTGTAGAATGCTAATCTCATTACCCTTCTGCCTCAGTTTCTCGCTTAGCTCATTTATTAGTCTGTCCTTTTCTATGTTTTTTTCTTTATCTTGTTCTAAGGCAAAGATCTCTGTCTCTTCACTTATTTCTGTTTGTGTAATTTTATCGTTATGTTTAGTTTGTCCTCTAACCTCTACAGTCTGTGTTTGTGTACAGCTTACCTGTGTCACCAATACTTCTCTATCAGTATCTGTTTGTGTAGTTTTATTATTAATTTCTACCGTTATTTTGAATTGTTTTATTAAACCTTTCGTCTCTATTTCTTCATCAGCTGTACTATATTCCTCTACGTCGCTGGTTTCTCCTGATCTACTCTTCTCCCACGCATGTACTTTCCTTATGTGTTTGTTAAAATTTATGGCATATAAACTATTTTCAGTGTTTACGAATTTATTTGTCCTTCTCCCACATGTCTTTCTTCTTATCGGACTGTAAATTTCAACTTGCAACTTGTTCTTCTTTATAATATGATATTTTTTGTTTAAAACATTGTTTATGATATCACTATCTTTTTACAATATTATGGCTTTCCTAATCTCTTCTGGCCTATCTATTAATTTAAAAAACATAATTTCCCCAAATGTACTAAAATATTTCCTAACATGAGTTTCTTTAATTTCTTTATCTAATTGATATACTATTACTTTACAACTGTTTGTTTTTACGCACTGACTACCGTGCATGTCTTCCATCTTTCCTACTTAATATTATAACATATATATATATATATATATATATATCTACTACCTAAAATAGAAAATTTTAACAAGAATTGTGATGATAAAAAATTGTTGCTCTTCTTATCGTTTGGTGCACCTCTCTGTGTCCGTGCTCTCCGTGAATTTCAATTTCTATTTAAAACACAATCACTCACAATACACAAATATGCATGCACTAAGTGTTTTTTTTTTCATCCGGGATAGCACAAAGTCTGAATGAAATTCACAATTGTCATTATTGCCACAATTAGTCTCACGCGATCGAACTTTAGACTTTTCTCGTGTTTTGCACAAATTGTCCTGTATAACAATTATAGTGTTTTTCAAAAGGATCAGTGTTCTTTCTTCCCAATTGTTAGAAATTCTTCAATGCGGAGACGGCACACGTTGATGAAAGTACACAGGTAGACTTCATGGCTAGCTAGGCTACTCTTGTCTGGACAGCGTCTGTATGTTACGTATTCTGACAATAACTGACATGGGGTGTCATTTCAAAAATCGGTAGACGTTCTATTGGTCATCGATGTATGTTCTGTTTCCAAACAGGTGGCTAGACTCGGCTGACTTTTGTAGACATAAGGTTCACTGGTGTGTTGTACACAAACACATTACAGGTGACAAATAGGCTTATCTCAGAGCTGGTTGAAGATGCAGTTCAATTGAAAACTGTCCGTTTCATTAATTTCTGGTTTCTGGATTGATGGTGTATTCTAAATAGGCTCAAATTTCTTCTTGAGTGCTTGCAAATTATGAAATATTTCTTACTTTTTATCTTCTCCAGGTCCTTCTTAAAAAAGAATAAGATCTTAGGTCATGGCAACAGAAAAAATGGTTATTGTGGCAGTCTTTGTTGTTTTGCTATCTTGTTGATCTATCTTCTGTACTCTTATCTTGCTATTTGTTTTGGTATTGTTCTTGTCATTTCTTGTTATCTTCTACTTTCATAATATATATATGTATATAGAGACATAGAGAGTTGTCAGGTTGGGTAATTTTACCTGCTACTGTATGCAGTAAACAGTACAACCTGTGGCTGCCCTGCTGCCTTGCAGGTAAGCTCGGGAGAGTAAAAAGCTAAGGGAGGGTACCCTGTAGTAAAACAACCTCACTGCCTTGTGGGTGAGACTTTTGAGTCAAAGGCTAGCGGAGTCAACCGTAAACAAACTGATGGAAGGCAACAGAAAACCACCGTTGTAATTTCTTTGTATAATCATGAATCGCCACAACATTAGATATAACGACAACAATGTTAAGGAGGGTTCCCATGGAAAACCCTCGTTCGGTAGGGGATATCATGTGCTACAGGTGATACCCGATCGTCATCAAGTTACTGTAAGCAAAATCAGAAGGGTAAACTAGAAAATATCATACAAGAAATGAAAAGAATGGGTTTACAATTACTGGGACTTTGCGAAATGAGATACACCGGATCAGGAGAGATATATTCTGATAAACATAGAATATTATATTCTGGAGGTATTGAACACCAAAGAGGAGTAGGTATCATCTTGGATGCAGAAAGAGCACGAACAGTGAAAGGCTTTTACCCAATATCTGACAGAGTCCTTTTAGTGAAATTGAATGGAAAGCCAATAGACATAAATCTTATACAAATTTATGCACCAACAGCAGACAGTCTAGAAGAAACAATTGATAAATTTTACGATGAGTTAAATGAGGCACTTCTTGGATGCAAACCACATGAAAACACCATAGTTCTAGGGGATTTTAATGCAAAAGTAGGAAAGGAAAGAGTTGAGGAAGTAGTTGGTCATTATGGCTTAGGCAAGAGGAATGTAAGAGGTGAGAAACTTATTGAATGGGCAAGAACACACAACATGATGATAGGAAACACTTGGTTTAAGCAACATCCAAGACGTCTGTGGACATGGAAAAGCCCAGGGGACAACGCACGTAATCAAATTGATTATATAATGATAAGCAGTAGATTTAGAAACAGTCTGGTGTGTGTGAAAACTAGACCAGGGGCAGATTGCAATAGTGATCATGTACCAGTTGTGGGAAAGCTTAGAGTAAAATTGAAAACAACAAAACAAGCCTCAGTTAACATCAAGTTAAATTTAGATTTACTAAAATCAGACAAGAAGCTGCAAGACAAATATAAAATCACAATTCAGAACTGGTACAATGCAATAGAAAAGATACAAAGCATTGATGAACAGTGGGAAATGATAAAAGAGTCAATGCAACAAACATCAAAAGAGTTCAAACCACTAGTGAGGACAAATTCAAGAAAGAAATGGATGACAGATGACATTTTGCAGCTAATAGACACAAGAAGAAGAAATAAAGAAAATAAAGATGAGTATAAGAGATTAAATAAAGAAATTATAAGAAAATGCAATGAAGCAAAAGAAGCATGGCTAAAAGAGAGATGCAAAGAGATCGAATTGCAACAAAAAGGAGATGCTAAAGCTATATACAAATAAACTGAGGAATTAACAGGAAGAAAAACGCAATAAAAAACTGGATGTTTAAGATAAAAGAAAGGAGAACTGTTGATTGATCAAGAAAACATAAGGGAACGTTTGACAGAATAAATTAAGGATCTTTATAATGATGAACGAACAGAAGTAAATATTAAGGATAATGGAGAAGGACCAGAAATACTAAGAGAAGAAGTGGAAGACGCCTTGCGCAATATGAAAGCATGCAAAGCTCCTGGACCAGATAATATAACTAAAGAAGAGATTGAAGCCATGGGTGATTTTGGAATAGAAATAATAACAATAATATTGAATGATATCTACAACAGAGGATATATACCAGACGAAATGCTCAAATCAATATCCATAGCCCTACCAAAGAAATTGGGTGCGATTGAATGCAATGATCATCGCACAATAAGCCTTATGAGTCATATGACTAAGATATTACTAAGAATCATCATGCGAAGAGTGCGAAACAAAATCAGTCCAGAAATTAGCGATGAACAGTGTGGCTTTGTTAGAGATAAAGGAACAAGCAATGCCATTTATATCATAAGATCTTTAGTAGAAAGAGCCATAGAGGTGAAAACAGATCTATACCTATGTTTCATAGATTACACCAAAACACTTGACAAAGTAAAGCACCAAGAAATAATCAAAATTTTAGAAAGCATAAACATAGACAGCAAAGATCTAAGAATAATAAAGAACATGTACTGGCAACAAACAGCGGCCATAAGAACTGGAAACCAATTGGGAATGTTTCAACAAATAAAACAGGGTATTAGACAAGGTTGTGTGCTGTCACCAGATTTGTTTAATATTTATAGTGAGATTATTTTAAGATCCATAAGGGGCATGCCTAATAATAGGGGCTTGAATAATAATTGGAGGTCATAATATAAATAATCTAAGGTATGCTGATGATACAGTATTAATTGCTAAGAGTGAAAATGAGTTACAAGAAATGTTGGACATTATAGTGAAGGAAAGCAAAAATAAAGGACTCAGCCTTAATAGCAAAAAGACAGAGGTAATGGTAACAACAAAGAAAAAGACATCACCTCATTGCAAAATAAAGACAAGTGGAACAATATTAAAACAGGTAAATGAATTTAAATATTTGGGAACTTTGTTAACCTCATATGGAAGATGTACAAAAGAGGTGAGATGCAGAATGTCTCAGGCAAAAGCAGCTTTCCGAAAAATGAGGAAAATACTATGCAATCCATTTTTGACAATAGAAACAAGAAAAAGAGTTCTTAAATGTTATGTAGAGCCAGTCTTAACATATGGATGCGAGTCATGGACAATAGGACAAGAAAATCACTGGAGTCTGTAGAAATGTGGTTTTACAGAAGAATGTTGAGAATACCATGGACAGCTAAGAAGAGGAATGAAGAGGTTCTGAGAGAGGTCAAAGCAAAAAGAGAGCTAATTTCCAATGTTAGGAAGAGACAATCATCATTTCTTGGCCATGTAGTGAGAAGAGAACAACTTTAATATATTGCAATAACTGGAAAAATTGAGGGACGAAGAGATAGAGGGAAGCAAAGAGAAAAAATAACAGACAGCTTAAAAGAATGGCTTGGCAGAAGGTCAACAACAGAAATGATAAATAGCTGCCTAGATAGAAAGTTGTGGAGAGACATGATCACCTACGCCACTAGGCCCGGTACTTGATGATGATGATATAGAGACACACAACTCTTCATCATTATATTTTTCGAACAAATACTATATAGTCTTTATTGTTGACATCCACTTCAAAACTTTAACAACAGTTAACACTGGTTCCGTACAATTAACAAACTATACTGTCCTCTTATAATCTAAATGTTCCTTTATTGTTAATGTGTTGAGCCATTCGGCGATGTATATTCACAAGTAACGCTCGTGATCGTATATAAGTTAACTCTTGATCTTATAGACCTTGAGGTCTTACTTCTAAACCTAAACCACACAAATCTCTGTGCGAACTCTATTAGTCAAACTCTTGATTTCTCTACTCTAACTCCAGGCAGGTTCACTATTAGCTCCTGCTCATCTGACCGGTTTCGTACAATGAACAAACTATATGGTCCTCTTATAATCTAAATGTTCCTTTAAGTGCTGCGTCTAGAGTCTAAGTCCTCTTTATTTTAATCCAAGTTCTCTTCTGTGTGTTCTGTTCTGTCTCTATTAATCTAAGATCTAAGTTTCTCTCTGCTGTCCTGTCGTGTCTCGTGTTCTGTATCTTCTTGTCTCTCTGCCTTGTGTTCTTGTTTTCAGTCCAGTCATGGCCTTTTAGTGTCCATTTAGCCACTCCCACCTAGCCAAAGTATCGTGGGAATCTAGTCTAGATACGGCTTATCTTTCGTCCGTCTGCAGTTACTATTTCGTTAGCTCCACCTTTTTTAATTATGTCCATGGTCTTATTGCTTTAAGCATCCTGTCGACACCCGTCAATCTTCCTAAGTTTCTCCCCTCACAATTAAATTCTACGGTGGTCTCGTCTACGCATGGTGATTCTTTTATCTCCAAGTCAGAGAGACTCAAAGCGTTACCCACCGCTGAACATAAAGATGACCTAGTGTCGGTGATGTCTTTGATCACGCCCTTTTTCGGCTTAACTCTTAACGTTATAGGGCTGGGCTAGCCATCCATATTAGCAGGTGTCTAGAATCCAGCGGCCGCTTTTGTTGCATTATGCAACTTTGTCGGCCAGAGCAAACATCTCTCTTGACCTCCAGGCTCTCCCTGTATGTATTTTCCTGTAATCTAAAAGTTGATTACAACACAACGACTGAGTTCGGTAGACTTAACATCTCCTTGCTAATCCTCAAGACTTCACTTTAATTCCACATTGCCTAAAACTATTTTATCTCCTATCATCGTCGTATCGTCATATCATCGTCGTATCGTAGCATTCTTTTATTCTTCTGTCTATCATCATATTCTTCTTCTCTCTTCCCATTATCGTTCATGGCTGATTCACACTGTAACAATTTCATATCATCACAAATGATCTTGGGATCTTCTTAATGTTCTGTCCCTTATACTCGTATTTCTGATTATAGCTCGTTTCAAATCACGTGCCCAACTTCAAAACGCTATTACTCAGTAACCATTTGTTAAAAACTGTTGAAATTTTCCAAATGTTATTAGAATGCAAAAGACCCTTTAAATGTATATTTAACAAATATCTTGCAGCTGCAGTTTTCTTAAAGCGGTGAATTTCTTTGATGTTTGTCAAAATTGTAAATTGTGAACCGCTAAATAATAGAAATTACCGTAGTTGCTGGTCTATGATTAATTTTCACTAGGTAAAGGCGTGGCCGTAATGGGGAAATAACCTAATAAGACAAAACACCAGGAGAATTATTGTCTTCTCAGTTCGAGGACGGACGATAATATCAAGGTATACCTATATGTCCAATTTTCATAGTTGTGTGGTCCTGATAAGGACCGTTTGTTGAACTAATTTAAGGTAATATAGGGGCCAACATTGTGGGGACTATATACTTTCATTCTGAATCAGACGAGTCTAAAAGATTAATAACTGTTTGGGGTTGAACATTCCACAAACCATCATTTTTCCAATATTCCTCTTCCTGTTTTAAGACGTGGTCTTCACATTTAGCCCAATAATCTTTGTCTATATTTAATAAAGCGAGATTAGCAAGAGTCTTTACATCGCATATTTTGAATGTTGTATTTTCATCTGCCACTTATCCTTTTAATTTTGCCCAGATTAGTTCTATTGGATTTAAATGAGCATGGTAAGGTGGCAGCCTCAAACTTATATGACCGTGCTCTTGGATAATCTTATCTATTTGAAAAATCTTTGTCCTTTGTTTTTGCTTTACTAGAGATAGTAATTCAGGTTTTAAGTACATGTTATTAAATTGTATGTGCTCCTTTGTGAGCCATATCTTAATAGCATCTTTTGTACTGGATGACATCGGGACTTTATCTTCAAGTGCAACAATGTTGTGGTACGCTGCATTGTCCATTATTAGGCAAGATGGTCAATCTAGTGATGGGAGAACAGAATTTTCAATCCAATGTCTAAATATGTGACCATTCATCTCAGAGTGATAATCCCGATTGTCTATGGATTTTGAAAGAAAAATGAGCTCTGCATTCTGTATTAGTCCATGTTGTCGACTACCTGCATGAGCAATTATCAAGCGCTGTCCTTTGCTGCTAGGTATTAATCTCTTAATCTTTCCATCTGATGACTGCCATTCCCTTTGGTTAGTGTGGTGAGCATTGATCCATGTTTCATCCAAGTACACAATATCATAACCTTGCTTGCGCACCTCTTTTACTTCACGTAAGTACTTGCTTCTCATGACTACTATATGTGGCTTCTCACAGATGATGTTTCGTCCATTGGAATACTTTCTGAATGTAAAGCCTGCAGCTCTCACATTCCTCCATAATGTAGACTTTGATATTTCAATACTGTTGTTCTTTTTCAGCGATACTTTTAATTTTCTTATTGTAACAGTTTCATTCATACTCAACATTTTGTGAATTTCACTTCTAATAAGTTTACTGTCGAAATTATCCAACATTTTTGCTCTTCCTTGTGATTTTGTATAGTTTGAACATTGACGGTCACGTGCTTGAATCCAGCGATTAAATGACCGTTTAGATAAATCCAAAATGTGTCTTGTCCTATTCTCAGGGTTTTCTAAAGAATGAAATAATCTTCCTCGTTTAGCCTCTTTGCAAAAATAGTCATACATTTTTATTGCGATGTTTTGTAAACTGCAGAATTTCATTTTAGGACTCATGATAAATGTTATCGTTCCACGTCTCCACCTATGAATAAACGGAAATGGAACACACAATTTCTCGTGTTTTTTACAAGTGTCTAATTGTGTCAAAAAACCACGGTAAAAGCGTGCAAACACGTCAATTTTACCGTGTATGGATTTTTAGTCGCTATTTTTAACTTAAAATACTGTAAACATTAAGTTTTGACTACATCAATGGGTCGTTATAAATTTATATAAATCAAATAAGCAACAATAATAACCAAATGTTTTTTTTAAATGAAATTAATTCCCTGTTGGGTTCTAATCATTATAACTTTACATGCAAATTTTGAACAACTTACAACAAGCGGTTAAAAAGCTATCGATTTTAAAAGTTGGGCACGAGTTATGAAACAAGCTATAATTACAAACTGCTTCAGTATCCCTAAAGTTTCTTTTTAGTCATGCTACCTTTTTTTATATTTCTCTGCTTTCAGTGATATTTTCATAAAAAGTGACGTCCATTTTTCCCCTTAGCAGATTTTACCTTGTCATGAGTCTGTAGTACCTGCTATATGATCTACTGTCAGATTTGTAAACAAATTTTTTTTTACAAACTAAGTCTTGAATGGTGAATTGTTTTTGTTATTGTTTAAATCAGTGCAAGATTTTCTATGGGCAAAAAACAGTCAGGCATATTTTGACCAGCTAAACAGATTGTACTGATTAAATTTAAGTTATCAGATAAATGAAGTTCTGGTTCAAGATGGAGATGTTATTTATCTTTCCTCTCTTGCAATGGACGGTACTTCAGCGGCCTAACAAGTCACCATCATAAAACATCGCTTGTTACAGAAATCCAATCCACTATTTTAATGACTTAAAACAAAAAATAACAACAACAGATGACAAATAAAAGCATAAATTGACTATGCTAAAAGTGAAAAGACCACCAAAATCGGCTATGAAATGTCTGAACAATGAACCAGCCCAGGGAAAGCAGCTCAAATCTACAACGTAATGAGAGGGTAAGATCTTGATATTCTAGGTATTAGCAAATACAGTTGGCCTGGTGCAGGTAAGAGCATTTTAAACAACGAACAGCAGCACATCAGTCACTCTGGTAGAAGCAACACCCACCACGTTGAAGGTGTAGTTAACCTTATGTCATGAACAACAGAAAGGTAGTTGGTTAGCTGGGAACGAATCAATAAAAGGATTTCAGTCAAAATATTTTAAAACAACAATCATACAATTTTATGCAATAACCAATGAAGATAATGACTCCAATAAAGACCCATTCTACTTATTAATAGACATCATCAACAAAACACTGAAGCATGACATAACTATTGTTATGGGATACTTTAATGCCAAAGTAGGAGATCATAACAAAGGAATTAAAAGGTGCATAGGAAAACACAGTACAGTCAGCATGAATAAAATTGGAGAGAGACTAATAGAATTGTGTGAAACCTAATAATAAGTAACACCTTTTTCCCCCTCAGAAACATCCACAAAATAATGTTGAACTCTCCTGATAACACCACTAAAAATCAAATAGACCATTTCTGTGTAAACACAAAGTTCCACTCATCAGTCCAAGGTGCTAGAGCATACAGAGGAGCAGACATCAGTAGTGATCATAATCTCTGCATTGCCAAATTGAGAATCGTGCTAAAGAAATTGCATGATCAAGAAAGTAGACTCCAATTGCTTGCATTTAAATGAACTCCAAGCAGCATGCACCATTAAAATAAACAGCTAATTTGCAAAGCTATCTTGTCTGATAACCATTTTGAATGAAGAGATAGATGATGTAGAACATAAATGGAATTTCCATAAGGATATAATGAAGAATGCTGCAATTAATGCATGGGCAAAACACAAAAACAGAAGAAAAAGTGGATAAGTGAGAGTAAACTTCTGGAAAATCTCAACTTTGCAGATGACATGGCACTTTTGAGCTCAACACACACTAATGCTCAAGAATAATTGAATAGCTCCACAATATTTCTGGCCAAATAGGCCTCCATATCAGCATAACGAAAATGAAAGTCTTGGATATTACCAACAAAGCTTCAGATATAACAATTAACAATGACATTTTATAAAAAGTTAAAAAATTTACCTACCTAGGCAGTAAAATCTCCAGAGATGGAAATATAATATCATAATTATGACACGCATCATACAAGCATCCAATGCTTTCAACAAACTGACAAACATCTGAAAATCCAAAGTTCTTAGTAAACGAAAAAAACTTAGACTGTTCAACTCCTGTGTGATTCTCTCTCTCTCTGCGATCATCTCGATCAATCAGAGTAGGATTCCAGACTCTCTAATGAAGTCAGCTGTCAGTTTAAGTGATTTGATTGCCCGATATAGTTTCTCTTCCAGGGAGGTGGGTGTAGACCATGTTGTCCTTCTCAGGTCTGTTTACTGGCAGCAATCCTGTAGAACATGTTTTGTTGTTATGTTGTCCAGTGTGCAGTGGCATTGGCTGGTTGTACCTATTTTGAATTTGTTGAACATATGGTTTCTAATTCTATTGTGGCCAGTGCGTAGGCGAAGTATGATGACTCGATCCCTCCTTGATAGTTAGAGGTATCCGTCCTTCTTGTTATGCTTTGGGTGTTCACGTTTCCATTTTTCATGATATTGACCTTTGATGATGGACTTGATTTCAGCACAACTGCCCTGATGGTTCTCTTGTGGTACTTCCCCTCCCTCTTTAGCTAATTTGTCTGCGCGTTCATTTCCGTGTATATTACAGTGTAATACTAGTGCTAACATACTAATGTGAAAGTTGGAAATCCACTAAGACTTTAGATAGGAAATTAAATGCCTTTGAAAACAAATGTCATCATAGGATCTCAAATATAAGCTGAAAAGAATACATTTCAAATGAACAGATAAGAAATGAATCAAAGCAAGAATATGTGTCAAGCTTTACAAGAAGAAGGCTTTGACAGTACATCTGCCATGTGCTGAGAAAGAATGAAGAAAGACTTCCCCATCAGACATTCATGTGGAAACCATCTGGTAAAAGAAAACAAGACAGACCATAAGAAGAATTGCTACACAGAAAAATTGCTAGGGAAGGCTCAACCATGGGACTAAGAAACAGCAGAAAACTACAAGAACTAGCAGCAAATTGTCAAATGTGGAGAACTACGACTTCCATGTGCCATCTTCAACTCTATTTAACACAATTAAAATAAATGCAAAATAGATTGACTATTTGCTTGTTGATTTGCTACATTTTTTTCATTATGTTGTTTTTTTGTATATTTGCTTTGAAGATATTTATTGGTTCATCTATATATTTCCTCTTATCCCGCTTCAAAAGGGATAAAAAGAAAATATATAGATGAAATAGCTAAAGAGGCAAGAGAAGCAGCAAATAAAGGGAATATGAAAGAACTGTACAACAGCACAAAGAAATTAGGTGGAAAATACAAACAGATCAATGCCTTTATCAAAGATAAGAAAGGAAATCTGCTTAGTAATATAAGGGAACAAATGGAGAGATGGAAAGAGCACTTTGAAGAACTTTTGAACAGACCCAGCTCAAATAATCCTCCAGATATTCTACCAGCAGAAGAAGAGTTACACGTTAACTGCGGAAAACCAAGCAAAGAAGAAATAATGAAAGCCATCAAACTATTAAAAAATGGTAAAGCCACAGGACCAGATGAAATTCCTTCGGAAGCCATCAAAGCAGATATTAACACCTCTACCAAGATGTTACATGATCTATTGGATAAAATTTGGGAGAGGGAAGAAATACCTAAAGACTGGAAAGAAGGTTATATGATCAAACTACCAAAGAAAGGAAGTTTACAGGAGTGCACAAATTATAGGGGAATTATGCTACTATCAGTGCCAGGAAAAATATTAGGCAGAATCATTCTTTAGAGACTAAAGGAGGCTATAGAGAAACACTTGAGAGATGAACAAGCAGGTTTTAGGAAGAACAGATGTGCTGATCAAATAACTACTCTACGTATAATAGTTGAACAAAGTTTAGAACTAAAATCCCCACTTTATATTGGATTCATAGATTACGAAAAGGCATTTGATAGTTTAGACAGAAGAATGCTTTGGAAGTTGCTGAGTCATTACGGAATCCCCATAAAGTTTATTAACCTGATAAAAACAATGTATGAAGGAACAAAATGTAGAGTAGTGCATGAAGGACAGCTTACAGAAGCATTTGAAATAAGAACAGGAGTAAGGCAAGGATGCCTTCTGTCCCCATTTCTCTTTCTACTGGCCATAGATTGGATTATGAAAATAACTCAAAACAACAGAAATGGGATCCAGTGGTCACTGACCAAACAACTTGATGATTTAGACTTTGCTGATGACATAGCTCTCCTATCACACAGCCATCAACAGATGCAGGATAAAATGAGTATATTAGATGAGAGATCACAACAGCTAGGACTAAAGATTAATAGAGATAAGACCAACATTATGAGAATTAATGCAGTTGGCAATAACCAAATAAAACTAGGAGAAATACCTCTACTAGACGTACAATCTTACATATATCTAGGCAGTAATATAGATAAGGAGGGAGGAACAGAAAATGATACCAAAATAAGGATATCAAAAGCAAGAGGAGCTTTCATTGCACTGGGAAACATATGGAAATCCAAAGAAATTAGGTTAAATACAAAAATACAAATTTTCAGCTCAAATGTTAAGTCGGTCCTATTATATGGCTGTGAAACATGGAGAATAACAAAATTGACAATCACGAAGGTACACACTTTCATTAATGGATGCTTACGCAGAATAAAGGGATGGAAATGGCAGGACAAAGTCACTAACGTGGAATTATGGAAATGTACCGGTCAAATACCAGTGGATAAAGAGATACAGCATAGACAATGGCGATGGATAGGACACACACTATGGAAGCCAACTGAGAGTATTACACAACAGGCCCTTTTTTGGAATCCCCAGGGGAAAAGACAAAGAGGAAGACCAAGGAATTCTTGGAGAAGACAGATCGAAGCAGAGATGAAGATATGGGAAAGACATGGAATGATCTTAAAAGAATTGCAAAAAACAGAACGACTTGGAAAGTGTTTGTTGAAGACCTATGCTCCACTGGGAGCTAAAAGGTAGAAGAAGAAGATATTTATTGGTGTAGATTTGGTTCACTTTGGGTTCATTGAAATCCATAATGGTAACAATTTAAAATGTTTCAGTCCTAAATAACGAATTGTCACAAATCAGACAGTAAATTAATGTTCATTTCAATGGACTGAAGTATTGAACTCACATAAGTAGTTCACATGAATCTTCAATGGAAATAAAATTCCATAAAGTTACCTGTTCACACTTCAACATGTTTCATAAAATGCCCGAAGTAAACACTTTCCTTGTTCCTACTGCAAAAACTCTTGAAATTCATATTATATATTCAGAATGATTTGAAGCATGACACTGTGCAACTATATAATTACTTAGTAAACTGTACACTTTGATTATAATAATATTATGTCATCTTATTAATCAATATGGGACACTTGGTGGTCTTAGATGTTAGATATTGACCTCTGAACAGGAAAGTATAGGGTTCAAATTCACCACAGGTGGTGGAAATTTTTTTTTTTATCCATGATTTCTTTTGTGGCATTGCCCTCCTCTGGACTCGGGGTAGTATGATCTGATCTCAACCCCTCTCAGATAAAGGTGAGAGACAGGTGTTCAATCTGCACACATTAATGAACCCTTAAAAGTTAAAAGTTGTGTGTTACCGGGGCCTCATTATGAGGGAAATAAAGAATAGTGACACTGTGACCTTCCAGGCATGTCGTAAGAGGGGACTAAGGAGGTTGGTTGATGGCGTGACAAGCTGTCATTGTAAAAAGTATTGTTATAGAAATGGCGCCATATATTTTAGAGTAGTGATCTCTGCAATATGTGCCACTTTGGCACGCAAGGTTTCTGTTTTTGAAATTTTGGTTCTGCCCTATGTGCCGTTTTCGGCTCGAAAGGACAATAGATAGATAGAGATAGAAAAGTTAAAGAGTAGGCTAAAAATGGCCACTGCCCAAACAAAAATTATTAAATTAAAAATCTATCCATGCAGAAGATAGTGTTTGGCAGAGAAGGTGCAAATGTCATGACTTGCCATAAACTAGCAACACAACGAGTCCAAGCACACTTAATGGTGAATGCTGAGAAAAAAAATAAGAAAAAATAAGCAATGTAATAACCAGTTTTGTATAAATGCCTCCATTATATGTAAGTATTACAGATTTACCCATCTCTCTTTCTCACGTGCAGAAATATCTGGAATTTTCTCAAAAGCTACTTCAAGCAGCTGTTGCATACATTCATGTTCATGGTGGCCTGGCCAATCATCCCAAGCTTTGTGTGTGATGTTGTGTTTTACCATGCTTTGTACATTCAGCCATTCTATACATTCAGAGCAGTGTGCCGGGTGTTGAGGCAACTTAGTAATCTATTTTAGTGTTTTGAGTGAAATGAATGACAGTTATTTAAAACAAAGGCTGTAAATCATTGCAGGAGCTGTTTTACCATGTTGTCGATACTTTTTATTACAGATTGGAGGGTCTCAATACACAGAATATGTCTACACCACTAGACCACTATTTGTCTTTTTCCATAAAGTGTTTACCCTTTTCTTTATTTCATGACAGAAATTTAAACATCAATTTTTAATAATAATTTTAATTTGAAGTATCGTTCATAAGGCAGTTGGAGCATGACAGTAGAAAAATAAAGAGGATTTGTAGTCAACAATTAACATACCAACCAGTTCTGCTTTACAAAGGTTCTTTTTAATAGAAACATGTGATAAGTACTTGATTGAGAATGTCTTTCGAGAGAAAGTGAAGTTTGTTAGCTCAAATAGTTAACTGGACACAAAGCAATGGACAGCACATGGCCTGAAGGAGTGACTCATAGCTGACTTCATATTTCAGAATCAGTAAGTCAGAACTGAGCAAGACCAAACTCCATTTCCATGTGGTTGGCCAGAAAACAGACTAACCAGAGGGGCCAAGTAATAGAGATCAAAAAGGAAAGGCAACTTGGTACAGAAAAATGCTACCTGAGTTTGTTGGAAAAAAAGTACAAATATCAAACTTGCTGTCAACCAAAACATGTCTATACTCATTTAACATTCAGATTATGAAGAGAAGAATCATCACAGGACAAATGCAGAAGTTAGTAGAAACAGTTATATTGGGTCAGCTTATATGATAAAATGAAAGGTGATAACCTGATAGAGAGATGGACAGGCTATAAGAGTATACTATAAAAACAGGAGAAAGGACATATTATTTAATGTGAAGATGGTGTGTGATCTGATAGATAGATAAGAAAATGTTTTCATGATTCAAGAAAAAAAAATGTGTTTAAACAGATTTGTTTTAGTTCCCAAATGTGAAATAATTAAATATTTTGCTTGAGATGTAGGAAAATATTGCTAAATACTATTTATCAGTGACATTTAGTGTATTCCTATCACTAGCTTAGTTTGGTTAATTTGAAAATGTGTCCCCTTTCTTGTTATCACATGATTTGTGTCCATAATTTTTATTTTTCATAGAAGGTTTCAAATTTGTTTGCTCTTGTTTACCATAAAAATTCCAAATAAGTGCCTGTTTTTGTAAAATATTTTTCTTGGTGTGCCCTGTCCATCTCAAATTATTATTTTTATTGATAATGTTTGATTTTATATTCTTGCCATAATTTTTCATATCAAATTGTGTTTTTATCATAACCTCACAAAATGATTGCTGTGATATTAAAGTTAGGTTTATTGTTTTAGTACATGTAGAAATATGTTGTCTCTGGCTAAGCTAAATCTGGGTTTGCAGCCACTTCTGGCTCTTTCATTTAGTAAATTAAATCTTATAGTAAAGCCACATTGCTAATGTCCAAATTATACTTATGTAATAATCTCTTATATTTACAGAACACTATTTTAATTCAAAATTACAGTAGATTCTCATTATTTTTGGCATTAGTTTTAGGGACTTTATATATATTCTTTTTAATTGTTTTTTCATCATATTCATCAGCAAGACAGATGTCAGCAATGAACTGTGTATAGTAATGGTCCTCCATTGAGCCCTTCAGTTTTGAGGACTGTTGTATGGTTATATCCAGCATATAATTTATGGTTACATCCAAATTATAATAAAATTTAGTCTATCACATTTCTTTAAACTCAGATTTATATTATATTGTATACCTTTTTAAAATATCTTATCCAGGTCATTTGAACATGAGCTCTTCAATCTGATGTTATGGCAAAGATAACATATGTCAGTTTTAGTTGTGGTATTTCTGTGTAAATAATGTTCATAATGTTTAGAGGTAGAGGATATTTATGCTTCAAATCAGCAAGGGGTGAACACTCAAAGAATTTATATTTGACCTTGGACAGTTACTTAACGGATAAGTGCTGTGGCATTAAGTTTTATATGATGTAAATGTAAGTTAAGGGAAATATGCCTTATATGCAAAATGAAAATATTGATCTGTTCCTGTTTAACACTTTACGTACCAAAAAAAACATACGGGGAGATACGCCCAAACCAAATAGAACTTAGGGAGAAAAAAAATTAACACCACAGTCTTAAAATTCACATCAACAATATAATTATTGAACAAATCTAAATGTTTTATGCATCAAATAAAGAAAATTGAAGTAGGAGTATATATGTAGTAAAAAAATGTTAAAATAATATAATAATTTACAAAAAGATGTATCAGAATGTGCGATAAACATTTTTCTCATTTTACTTACCAGATCTCGCTTTGTGATAGATCATATTCATGTTGTTTTTATAACTAAATCCTTTTAGAATTAATAGTTTTGGACACAAAAACCATTTTCCTTCATAATCAGCACAAAAAAGCTAAAAAAAATGCTTACTTTTATGTTTATAATGTTATACCACATGACATGACAAAAATCTCTATATTCTCTTATACAAACATGAAGAATGTGTTAAGAAAAAAGATGGTTTTTTATTTACTCTGAGACTAAACCAAAATTGAATAATATAAAAACGTTGTACTATGATTCACTACAAACATTACAATCAATTCAAAATTTGTTTACAATAAATAGCTTGATGTAAATCGTCTTGTGAAATGCGGCGATTTCGAGGGATCGTCTCCGAAAGTAAAGGAAAATGATATCTCACGTAAATCTTTTATTTTTACTATAAAGTATTGGTTATTGGTTATGGAAGGCCTCGGTATCACTGCAAACGAATTAAAATCCATAATTGCTCAACCGCCCGTGCCAGTGGAATCATCAGAATTACTAACACATCTCCCAAACAAAGAAAGGTAACTGTAGTCCCCATCGTAGCAGTCTCAGCATACGCCAAAAGACATAAGGCGAAACCGCGCAGAAAGTGAACACAGCCAACTGTTCCCTGTCATACGATATCATCATTCATCGTAAACAAGCGGGATATCGAAACAGGATCAAAACGGATGAGACACACAGCTCACGGTGTGCACAGAGCACTTAACTCAGTAGCTCCTGCAACAAGCCGGACTTGGAATATGAGGAAACTGCAAGAAGGAACACTTTTCAGACATAGCCTTCAATGGTTTCTGCCGCCTATCCACCATATACCATGGAAGTTCGCGTCCTCCCGAAAATGATGATCGTCGTAGCACTTGATGATGTTAGGCCATCGTTGATGACTCCAATTCCAAACATATAGACACACATTGGTGGCAAGTTATCATTTCCAATCCAACAGAAGCCACCTGACCTGTAGTTAGTAAAACCACAGAGAGAATATGATTTTGTGACCTTCACTGATTCACTCTTGAATGTGTAGTTTACACAAGAGGAGAAGTTTTCAACTACAGTGATCCCATTTAAGGCAATTCTGTGATAGCAAGGCAAGTCTCCTTTATAGCACTCTGGAGCACCGTCTGATCGCTCGTTGTGGTTGCCTCAGCCCTCGTGGCATCAATGTATCTCTGTCCCTCTGAGGACCCTCCTTCCTCCGACTCCATCCCCCTACCTATGGACTTCTCTTCCTATTTCACTTCTTGGGGCTTCTACTCCTCGTCCACCTTTGTTCTCCATATCCGCTTTGAGTAACCCTTATCTTGCCTTCTTCATCCTAACCCCCCCCCCCCTCTTTTTCTCTTCTGACTACCTCCATGTCCTTCACCTCTTTATCACTGTATTACCTCTCTACCTGGAATGTACCATCTCTCTGCCCACCTCTATTGTTCCTCGTCCCTCCCACCATTTCTCTGCTGTTCCACTCCTAACTCACCCCATTCCTCTCTATTCACCTGTAGTCACTACTCTATATTCCAGTATCCCCCTTATCCTGATGCCCACTTTCATTCCTCTCCTAGGACCCTATCATCCCCCTTTGTTCTATCATTTCCCTACTTCTTTACCTCCTTTGGTTCATACCTCTTGCGCACCATTCCCCTATTACTCCACTTCATCCAGACTCCCTCTATGTCTATTCACTTCTGACCTACCGCCTCTCCTCCTATCCACTTCCCACATACCTGCTTCTCATCCCTCCTCTCTATTCCTCCTCCTCTATACTTCCCTACCTCTCGGGTGACTTACTTCCTCCGGACCACCACTCTATCACTCTACCGCCCTTCTCCCTACCTACTTATACCGGTTTTCTAATTCTTCCTCTCCTCATCTCTCCCTCCGGTACTCACTCCCTGCATTCGTTGACCCACCTTTCTACTCTCCCAGTTCTAGGCCTTCCATTATGTAGAGGCTATCTCTCTCACCCATCTCCTAGTCCACTACTTTATCTTTTCATTCACTCTTTCTTTTAGCCTCTCGCGGCTTCTCTCACTTGCATTGTTCGAGTGATTTATGGCATCCGGGCCTCCAACCATCGTTTCCCAGTAGTTTGGCAGCTTCGCTTATCTTCCTTCTTCCCCCACCCCGCTCTCTGATTTCTGTTTTCCCGCCACTTTTCATCCCACTCGCCTATCTCAATCACGTGTTATTTTCCTAACACATTCTAAACGCTCCTTGTCATTCTGAATTGTTTCAGCACGGAGGACTGACTCGCTGTTCGAAGCTAAGTACATTTTGTGATACATTTTTTTCTTTTTCTCTTTCTCGTTTTCCATTTTATATATCTTGACGCCCATCCTACCTCTCATCATCATCATCATCATGTAGTATTAATTTCTCTCTCCTTTCTCATTTCTACATCCTACTTTCCTAGCCCTCCACTTGATCATCTAACATGTAATTATAGATAATTGTGTTTCACCGTTTGTTGTCGTTGTCCCTGTATTCTGAAGAAGGCCACAGGCCGAAACGTCAGTATTGTGTTGTGTTCCTTCCTTGTAAAGCTGTCATCATACTTTGGAATGTTTAGCACACCATACCACTGGCTCCTTTATAGCAGCAGAACTTGATGCTCTCTGCTCCCTTCTTGTAGCTGCTGCCACACGATTCTGATGTCTCATTAACTTGTACATCATCCAAGAACAATGTCTGATTAACATTCCATAGATCTGGCTCTGCTGATGAAGTGCTTGGTGCAACAGTTGTATCAATCATACAGGAGGCTCCTGGTTTGTGGTCATTAATATCACAGATGGCATATGATGTTGTTATATTCAGTGTTTCTTTCTGGGGGGTAAATATGTGGCACACACATGGAGAGTGGTTTGTGGTCACAGTAATCCCATTAAAGGCAACTCTAGGGTAGCATGGCATAGTTGTTTCAGAACAGCACAATCCTATGATGTTTTCTGTGTTCACTATAAAGCTGCTGCTGCTACACAATCCTGACCAATTATAGGTGTGGACATTATTCACTTGCAATGACAAAACTGCTTTGTTTACATCATAAACCTCTGGAAGCGAATCATTTATGGGACTAATAGTACAATTTATTCTTCCATCGGGGATATCTTCCTTGAGTACCCCCCAAAAAAGGTCTTTGGTTAAAAAGCACATATGCTTTTGAGTTAAAACACAAAATGAGCCTTGCCAATGCCATCCGTTTGCACAAGTTTGGTCCTTAGCTACCAAGGTCACAAACGAAGCCATCAAAATAAAGACTTTATCTACAGTGAAGGTTAACAAACTGTGAACAAACATTTATGTTCAAACCCTTGAATACATTTTCAAAGAGATTTTAACTTGTTTCAACTTAAAAAGTGTCTAAATATGCAAGTAACAAAACAAAAACTCGGTGACTGCCAGCGTACAGTCCTCAAGAGACTGGTCTTTTTACAAAACTCCAGCCTGACAGTCCACTCATCATTGGTAGTTAAAGTGTTAATCGTGTTCATTTAAAACTTATTTGAATATTAGTATCCATCATGCACCCAGATGTTGAAGGTCTTTTTAAGGAGTTGCAATAAGTCTGTGATAGTCACAGCACCAAATTAAATGTATGATATGCCAGGGTTGCATAGTTTGCTTCTTATTTATATCTCTTCATATGACTACTTCTAATTGTTTTGATCAGACACAGATAACACATATAAAATAACACAACGTTTTAAAACAATGTCTTAACATAGTCAGCAATCACAACTAATGAATCATTTGTATCAAATTTATTAATAATTGATTTGCTTAGGCGCATCATTTATAGTGTAGTGTGTACATGATAAATTCTGTTCTTTATTTTAGATTGAACTCACTACGTTACCACAGATAGTGATGAAGCCATCTCTAGTATCTTATTGCCTGTGACAATTAACATTCTATCTCCTACTTTCACAACTGTTTTGAGTTACATTTCTATTATATTTAATCTACTAATATTGTTCTCTGGAACACAAAACTTCTGAATCCAACTTGAAAACACTTCTCTACTAAATTATGTCATTACTGTCTCTAGTTTATCTATTTTGGACTGTTCTCTAGGTTTCTAATTATACTTGTTTCTTTACTTCTTCTCTGGTTCTAATTGCCTGTGCTCTAACTCTAACTTCTCTACTTACTTCTGATCTTGCCTCTCACTATAGATTCTGCCTCTAACTGCTTCTAACTGCTCTTCTCTCTACTAACTGACTTATAGAAGTCCACCTATTTACAAAACTGTCTTTAACAGTTTCAGTCAAACCTGAACTAACCTCACCTAGTTTACATTTCTGATTCTACTTCTCAGTCTAACTTCTCAACTAACATCTGATCTTGCCTCTAACTGCTCCTAACTTGTGTATATGAGATTAAGTACGTTTGTCTCGTTTGCATAAGCTCTTCACTTAGTCTTTGTGCAGTTATATCAGAGCCAATACAAATCTGCAAAGCCAAACCCTATTTGTCCTGTGTCAAAATTGCCAAAACAAGGCACTATTTTGATACCTATTTAACCTTTAGTCTCAAAAACGTTACCTCTCTCATGAACTTGACTTGCCCCCGAGTTGTTTGTCAACCTAATTTCTGACCATGTTGACGGGTCAAGCCATGTATATTTATCCATACCTTTCCAAGTTATTGAGTTATTAATGGGTCATCATCATTGCACTCTGAACATGTCTATAGGTGCTCAGATCCCCTCCTCAGCAAGTCTCAAAGTATCCAGTGACTGACGACTCCAGTTCTGTATTGGTTGATTAGTCGTCTTACATGCCCACTAAGTTTCTCGTTTCTGGCTGTGCCCATCTTAATTCCCATCTCTTTCATCCGAAGGAGTGACGTGGAGTCATGGTACCTTTCCCAATTGAGCTGGAAAATTTCCATCGACTATGTGATTCTGCATGCGTCTGAAAATGTACAGTTATTTTACATTTAACTATGAGTAAACAACTTAAGCTATCCTAAATTAAGCTTTTACTATCTCCCATTTGTGAGCTATGCTATTCCCATTCTATATACTGTTATATTACTTCCCTTTCACCTTAGTTTTTTTCTTAAGACATCTTAATAAAAACTTATAACAACCAAAAAAAGTAACAGTATATATCTAACTGCTATTGACTGCCTATGACTTAACTGATTTAAATGAATTATCAGACTCTAAATACTATGTGCTTCTCAAACAACCTGTTTAAAAATTGTTAAAAATTGCTACCATCCTAACAACAATATTACTCAACTTATCTCTGTAACACAATCTATAAAATCAACAAACTATTGTGTAAGCATTCTTAAATTAGACAAAACTCATAGTAATGTACATAAATAACTATTAATTTGTCGTATGAAATGATTTGTACTCAAGGGAAGTATGTGTCTCCCTTAAATCTGGCTATGTCCCTTGACATAGCTTATAGTTTACTATATATATATATGTGTGTGTGTGTGTGTGTGTGTGTGTGTACATGTATATGTTGTTATGGACCCAGAACCAATTCTCTCAGTGTCACTCATTCTTTCCTCAGTGTCACTCATTATTCCCTCAGTGTTATGGCTACCACCACGAAAATTGTGTATATATAATCAGCTTCTGCTGTAATCTACACTTGGTGCATTTCTCTTATTGTACACGGCTTGGATGAGGAGACGATCGATCCAGCTGGCAACATAGAGAAACATCTTTACTTGTGATTGGCTACGTTATGCCCTAATACTGGAAAGCCCATGTGTGTATTTAATAACTGTAACAATTGTCTGGTGTATAAGTTCTCATGTGGCTCATTCCACATTCTGTCCAAAAATATTATCTCAGCCTGGGGCAGTGTGAGGAGACCCTGGTCCTAGTATAACATCGACAGCACCCACGCCTGCATCAACAAAAACAGTCTGCTTAAAACCCTTGGCATTGTCCCTTCATGACTTTTACGGTCATTTTGTCGATGTGCTTATTAAATGAAAGCGATCTTTTCAAATGGATGGGGTATTTCTCACAATGACATCTCTCCCTGAGTATGCCATTTGCATGGTATTCTGTGGAGTTGACTCTTACATATTGATATTCTTTTGTTTAGGGAATACCACGCAGCTTGATCTAGTCTGGGTTAGTCACAGCTTTATTTTCGTCACTCCAGCTCAGTGTGCAGATCACGCATGTTTAGATTTGACTAGTAATTTAGTTTCATCATGAGCATGCACAGTCGTCTGGAGATGCCCAATTTCGTTGGATCTATATGAATATATAACAGAATAGTAATCAAATATGCAACAATTTATTAGATTCCAGGACTTAAAGACATACCATCAGAATGAGGCTTCTGTAGCCTAGTTGGGAAAACCACTCGACTGGATTACCGAGTACTACCGACGTTCGGACAGCCCGTGTTCGATTCCCGCTGGAAGCAATGTGAATTGTACTGGTGGTTGGAAACAAAAAATACCCCCACGGTCGACCCAGCCGTTGGCAGAAATGGGCACCAGGGTATTACCCTGGGAAGGTGAGGAATATCGCCTCGCATCTGAGTTTCGATGCTTGAGGCGACACTATACATAAATCTCCGGACATTTCTGGATAGGCGGCCGAGCACATATGGGTGTAAACTCGCGTGCTAAGACGCCGGTTCAAGTCTCGTACTTGACCTTGACCATCAGAATGAGAACGTCAGCTAACAACGTAGACTTCATAAGCTATATAGCCGCAATCCTCCGTTATTCCCATTCGACTAACAGCAGTACTGGCGTCGACGATAGTTCGAAAATGGCAGGTGGTAGTTGTGCATTCACTGTGTGAGACTAAATAGGTGTGCTTTCTGTTTGGACTTTCATTTCAACTAGTATTCTTCCACTGGAAGTACAACTGTATTTGCGCTGGGAATTCACCTGAGAATACAATCAAGCTTGGTCGAGCGGGGATATTGCGTAGGCAGCACCATCTTTATGAAGTTATGCCACTGAAATGTGCAGTGGACGTCCCCGTTGATGGAGCACTACAGAACCATCGATGTAGATCAGAGTTTCATTGCCACAGGAATTTTCACAGACGAGGACATAATTTCTGCATTAAACACAATCAGGTATCTACATCCTCTGTCTAGTGTGGCAATGATGAAACTGATAATACTAAAATCTGGAAACGTGTACATTTTATTGCTGGTCAATAGCAATCTCTCTAACATCTTAACAAGATAAAGCCATTGACTATCTTGTTAGTGGGTTATCTTAATTAAAGACATCCAGAAACACAATATCTAAAACAAGTGAGTCTAATTAATCACACATTTTCATATCTTCATCAAGTCAACAACGATTAGGAGGACGTGAACTTCCGGTATATAGTGGATAGGCGGCGGGAACAATTGAAGGCTATGCATGAAAAGTGTTCCTTGTTGCAGTTTCCTCATATTCCAAGTCCATGGGGGACTGGTCGGTCTCGAGGCAAGACGCCAGCTTCGAGACAGAGAGGTTGTGGGTTCAAATCCCCGCTACACCGGTTGGGATTTTTATTTATTATATCTCTGCGGCAACCACCCCTGGTCTCAGAAGCGAGGCCTGGCTTGAAACGTCAATTACTCATCGACGGAAAAAAAACATGAGTACCTCCGAAGTCGGTGTTATCTGCCTGTATGGCGAAGGACCCCTGTGCACACGGCTGCCAGGGAAAAATGGATTACCACGCAAATTTCACTTCTTAGTCTCAACAGAACTGATACGATGCACTGTAGATAGAGGATTGTGGAGGGACATGATCGCCTACGCCAACCGGCAGGGTACATGATGATGATGAGTCTCTAGGGACTTCGTCAGAGTTGAAAGCTGGCGAACGCAACAACAACAACAACAATAACATACTTAATTTAATGCCAGTTTTTTAGCATCCTCTTGGTTAGTGATTGTCTTGAAATATTGTATTACTTTCAAACCTCATGATCTGAACTTCTCGTGGCTGTTTTGAAGAAATGTATGATACATCATGATAGATATATGTTGATGGGCTGTGCTAAATACAGCATACTATCTGTGTTATAGTCATCGCATACTATGAAATATAATGGATAGCTGTATGAAGCATATTTGATTCCCTTGTATATTAGTTACTCTTTCCACTGGTTTGATTCGACTCTCTTGGTTTCTTGGAAAGGGTTCAGAATAAGGGCATACGGATGCATCAGAAATACAGCTATCTTATTTAACTAACCGAGAATTAAGATTGCGGCATAGATCTGCTCAGGTCCAGGCTTATTTGATGGTGGTAAGGAACATAAAGCATCCCTTGCAATCAGAATTGGGTTCGACCAAGGGCAGGCGCCAAAAGCGTGGAATGGATGGCCGAGGCGGACATATGGAGAGTTTATGATTCGAATGGCATTAGGGCTGGCAAGAATTGAATAGAAGTAATCGCGGTGGAAAAGAGGCCAACCAAAGTAATCCTTCAGTAACCCTGCTCGGCAGGGAGTGTCGCACACACACACACACACACACACACACACACACACACACACAATTATCTCCATACTTTGGCGGCTACCCTTCTCTGCACCTATTTTTATAAAATTTTCCAGAAACCTTATCTGTGCTCCATTCAGCCTCCTTTATCTAGCACAACCGATAGTGAGGCTAATTTGCCGTTTGACTGGATCACAGCAGGAGCTGCAGAGAAGATTATTTTTATTCATTGTTATTACTTTTCTTGCTTTCACAATCAAGTCGTAATGACATTTTTTTTAATTCACTGACATATATGTGTGTGTATGTGTAGTGTCCGCTGTTCTAGTTGAAGGCCCTACCGAACCGCAACGTTGTTTTCATTTTGTGTTGTCCATCACCTACGTAAAACTGTAATCATACCAACTTTTTCCTTTTTTTTTCTTGTCACTATTTGAGATGGAAAGCTCATATAGAAGGAGATCAAATAGAAAAAGCCAGGGAAAAGACGGTAACAATGAAGAAACACTGGAGGTACTTGCGGAATGTGGCAAGGATATATGCCCCACCGACTGTTTATTATAGAGGTATACTATTACGTAAATAAGCACACTTTAGTGATCGCATCAAATTGAGTAACCTTCTCTTATCTAACAGCCCATAATTAGTTACAACAACATATATATGACCTTTACATCTTGACAGCCGGTTGGTCGCATGCAATCATGATTAGTCAGTAGTTTTGTAAAATATTAGTGATATATGAAGGCTGCTGTTTTACTGAACAGCTTTTCTCGTGGCTGAATCTGTCAATATTGAATAGACAGATTCGACCGCAAAATGAATAAAATGTATTTGTGTGGTGCCTGGCCTCGTCTCCTTTCTCCTGCGCCATTTTTTCCCCTGAATTTGACATCAACGCTTCCTTGAATGTTGCTGTCCCATTTTTTTTATTATTTTTGTTCTCCATGTCCACCAGGGTTTGATGCCAGACTTTCTCATTTTTTTTTACGCTGATAGAGAATTCACTCAAGGAGCCCTGCAAATATTTTTAAATCTCAGCACATGTCTGGCCTTATTTCTTTCCGCCCCTGAGTTCGTTGTACAAAAATTGTTTGGGAACACGATTGTTTTCCATTCTTTTAACTCATGTAAGAAGAATAGGGCACATCTTGGGACTGTGAAATGAGATGGACAGGAGCAGGATTATTACAACGCGACAGTGAAAATGTAATTTACTCTGGGGGAACCACACACGAAAGAGGAGTAGGCATCATGTTAGATAGAGAAAGAAGCAAAACAGTGAAAGGATTTTGGCCAGTATCAGACAGAATTCTGCTAGTAAAATTGAGAGGCAGACCAATGGATATCAACATAATTCAAGTTTATGCACCAACAAGTAATAGCGAAGAAGAAGACATTGACACTTTTTACTAGGAGTTAGAGGCGACCATGGAACAGTGTAAATCCCAAGAAATAACTAATTAATAATTAGGGGATTTCAATGCAAAGGTAGGAACAGCTAAAGTGCAAAATGTGACTGGAAAAGGGGGGGGGGGGCATGGCCTTGTAGAGACGAATGACAGAGGGGATAGATTGATAGATTGGACAAAGACACAAGAAATGATTATAGGTAACACCTGGTTCAAACAACACCCTAGGCGACTATGGGCATGGCAAAGTCCAGACAAAAAGTACACAATTAAATTGATTTTATACTGGTACAGAGAAGATTCAGGAATGAGCTAACATCTGTTAAAACAAAGCCAGGAGCAGATTGCAATAATGACCATGTACCAGTAGTTGGAAAAATAAGAATAAAACTGCAGAAGGCACAGAAATCACCAAGAAATATAAAATTAGAACTAGATATGCTAAGAGTAGATAAACAGATGAATGATAAGTACAGCACGATAGTGCAAAATATATATAAAGCTATTGAGAAAATACAGGACATCCAGGAGCAGTGGGAAATGCTCAAACAATCGATTCAGCAAACATCAAAAGAAGTAATACCAGTGACTAAAAGAATCAACAAAAAGAAATGGATGACAGAAGAAATATTACAACTAATGGACGAAAGAAGAAAACATATGAAAAAAGAACGGACATACAAAATATTGCACAAAGAGATCCAAAACAAGTGCAGTGAAGCAAAGGAAGGATGGTTAAAACAGAAATGTGAAGAAATGGAAAAACAACAAAAGAAAGACTCAAAATTTATGCACAATCAGTTAAATGAATTAGCAGGAAGAAAAGAAGTCAAAGTTTCAGGATGTGTGAAATCAAAGGAAGGAAATATAATAATGGGACAGGAGAAGACAATGGAAAGATGGACATAATATATCAGTCAACTCTATGATGATGAAAGACCAGAATTAAACAATTTAAATGAAGACACGGGACCACCAATAATGCAGAGTGAAGTGGAGGACGCAATTCAACGCATGAAAAGAGGCAAAGCTCCAGGTCCTGACAATATAACAATCGAAGAGATAAATGCATTAGAATAGGAGAGTTGGGAGTACAAGTCGTAACAAAATTACTCAATGACATATATAACACTGGATACATACCCGAAGATCTACTAAAATCTATCTTTGTGGCCATACCGAAGAAGTCAGGAGCCACTGATTGTGAAGACCATCGCACTATTAGTCTCATGAGCCATATGACTAAAATATTACTAAGAATAATCATGAGACGTGTAAGGAACAAAATAAAACCAGAAATAAGTGATGAACAATGTGGATTTGTAGAAGGAAAGGGCACCAATAATGCAATATACATCTTAAGAACATTGATAGAAAGATCTATAGAGGTAAAGAAAGATCTATATATGTGCTTTATAGACTACACGAAAGCATTTGACAAAGTAAAGCATGTGGAAATAATCAATATGCTGGAGAAATTAAACATTGATGGCAAGGATTTGCGAATCATAAAAAAACATGTTCTGGGAACAAACAGCAGCTATACGAATTAACAACCAAACAGGACAATTCCAATATATAAAACAAGGAGTCAGACAAGGCTGTGTTCTGTCACCGGATTTGTTTTCACTTTACAGCGAATATATTATGAGATCAATAATAGACAAAAAAGGAATTGAAGTCAACGGTCACAACATAAATAATTTGCGATATGCGGATGACACAGTCTTAATAGCAGAGACAGAGAATGAACTACAAGAAATGATAGACATAATAGTAAAAGAAAGCAACAAGAAAGGTTTGAGTCTGAATAGTAAGAAAACAGAAGTAATGGTTATATCGAAGAAACAATCGCCACCATCATGCAGCATAAAAATAAACGAGACAAATCTGAAATAAGTGCAACGTTTGAAATCCTTGGGCACAGTGATAACATCAGATGGGAGATGCACCACAGAAATAAAAAGCAGAATAGCTCAGGCCAAAATAGCATTTCAGAAAATGAAAAAATATCTTATGCAACAAATCTATGTCAATAAAATGAGAAAGAGAGTTCATCGGTGCTATATAGAACCAATTCTGACCTATGGAAGCGAATTATGGACAGTAGACAAACAAATGAAAAGACGATTAGAGGCCACAGAGATGGGATTTCTCAGAAGAATGTTGAAAGTTCCCTGGACAGCTAAAAAGACCAATGAGGAAGTTCTCAAAGAGGCCAACACAAAAAGGGAGCTCTTAAAAAACATCAGAAAGAAGCAATCAACATTTTTCGGGCACATCATGAGAAGAGGAAAGTTGGAATACTTGGTTACAACTGGCAAAATAAAAGGAAAGAGATCGCGGACGACAAAGAGAGAAAATACTGGATAGCTTGGTGTCATGGCATGGGAAACAGTCAACAACAGAACTGATACGATGCACTGTAGATAGAAGACTGTGGAGGGACATGATCACCTACGCCAACCGGTATGTCACATGATGATGAAGAAGGATAGAAAACAATCGTAATCCAAAAAAAAAAAAAAAAAACAATTTACCTAGTTACTTAGTCACCTTAGTTTCCAACTCTTAAGCGTTGCCATGAGGAATGGGAGTTTGGCTCATTGCAAGACACAAGAGTTGGCTTCTTTGTCCTGCCATATGATGCTCATTATCTTTCGAAGGCAAAGCACATGGCAACAATTTAACTTTGTCCACCGTCCTGCATAGGTAACCACAGTTTCTGACATGTATAAAAGTATAATAGGCACACGATTTCGGTAATATAGAATCCTACTTCTGAGTATTAGTGTGGTGTTGATCTATGCTCTATGTTTAAATTTACCAAATGTTGAAGCTACCTTTCCGAATCGGGAATATATCTCTTTATCAAGTGAGATGGTGGCTGTGAACATAGAACCGATGTAGGTGGACTTGCTCACAGATTCAAGAAGTGTGTTATTTAATTATATAGTTGCTGGTGTGGCTTTACCCTGTTGAAGCATCACAGTCTTCTGGATAACAACATAAGAGTGACAGTACCATTTGAATGAATTGCAGACATTTGATACCGTAAGCCAGGGATGGCCAATAAAGTGCCCGCGGGCCACTGTGGCCCGCGACGTCCTTTTTTTTGGCCCGCGGCGGATAAAAAATAAAATCAGGTTGCATTGAGCAAAATGTCTTGGGTAAAATTGATTAAAATTTTTTTACATTAAATTCTACCGTGGAGAAAGCTAACTCAAATATTCCCTAGTAGTTTGTTTAAAATAAAGTATAATTGTTGGTGGAAACATCCGAGATAAATCAAAGAAGAATAATAGTACAAGTAGACCTATGTTTAACACTCGGAACACTCTAGTAGTTAGTTTAACGTCGCCTTCCCGTCATTTCCGACCCATCCTTTTTTCCGTTTGATCATCCTGCGATCGACTGAAACAAAGGAAGAAGCCGACGAATAGTTCTAGAACCGATTCTCGGTTCGGCGAGTTCAAACAGTTTCTCCCAAGAAATACTGTCAGCCACCCACCTCCTCCTCTCCAACACATTTACCCCACAATTATTTTACTTTCAGTTTCTTTCTCTCCAATCCTCTTTTCATCAGTCAAAATTATATATCCGATATCCGATCTCATCATTCTGATTTTGTCGAGTTACAGTGAACAGTTCCATTTTTAACAGGAAACAGTGCTATTGTTGTAATCTGTGCTTTCATTGTCCGTTGCTTCGGTCGTGGTATAATATGAGCAATAAGCGTCAATTAAATGAAAAAAAAAATCAGATTTTTTCATGAGAAATGGGAACATGATTTATTTTATTTATCAACAATAAGGATAGCAAACCGCAGTGCCTTGTGTGTTTGCAAGTGTTGTCTGTAAATAAAGAGTATAATCTTAAACAGCATTACACACAGCACCACGCCGCTAAATACAAGGACTACATTGGTACAATACGTTCTACACTTGTGTGCGATTTGAAGAAAAATGTTAGTGCTCAGAAATCTGTTTTTACTACATTAACATCAAAACAAACAAGTTCCTTAATAGCATCGTTTATTGTATGCGCAGAGATAGCGAAATAAAAAAAAATCATTATGTGACGGTGACTTCGTAAAGCGTTGTTCTATTAACATGGCGCATGCATTTGAGGAAGAAAAAATTGCCAGTCATTTTGAGAAGAGCATTCCACTATCAAAACAGACAATCTCTAGAAGGGTTGAGGAAATAAGTTCTCATATATCTAGTAATTTAAAGAGTGTTGTTACATATTCCGCTTACTTTTTTCTGGCCTTGGATGAATCTACTGACATATCAGACAAGCACACCTTTTTATTTTCATAAGAACTGTTTCAAAAGACTTTATTATCAATGAAGAGCTACTAGCTTTAGATTAATTGCATAATACGACCAAAGGTCAAGACATTTATGACTCAGTTATGAAAGTTGTTAACGGTATCGGTGAAATAAACATACTTTCAACATTAGTAACAGATGGCGCTAAGTCAATGTGTGGTACTCAAACAGGTTTAGTTGGATTATTAAGGAAGGCTGGAATCCATTGCACAGCATTACATTATACACCAGGAGGCGAGGTGTGGCAAGATTCTAGAGGTGGAGGATGTTATGAAAACTGTAATAAAGTGTGTGAATTTATTACCAGGCGGGAATCGGGCTTTGACACACTGATAGTTTATAAATTTTATATCATAAGTTGAAGCGGAATATGGCGATTTAGTGCTCTACACACAAGTACGCTAGCAAAGCAGAGGGTATTGTTTGAGGCAGGTTTTTTGCTTTGAGAAACGAGATAAAGTAGTTTTTAGAAAAACATGATACCAACAGAGAACTGATCAGAAAAATCCCTGATCCATATTTTAACAGCGTATTGGCCTTTTTAACTGTTATCACCCAGCACATGAATGAACTCAACGTGAAACTACAGGGACGTTCCCAAAACAGTCTCAGATTTTGTAGGACACCTAGATGGATTTATAAGTCAACGAAAAGCTTTTAGATTTACCCTGGTCACAGAAAACATCATTCATTTTCCTTCCTGCAAAGAATTGATTGAGGAGCGCAGAGACACTGATTTCAAATGTTCTGTATTAATGTTAGACAAACTATTGGAGCAATTCAATGAACAATTTTCTGACTTCAGTGGTATACGACCAGAACTGGCATTGTTTAACAACGTATGAAGTGTGACATTTTCCAACAACATGACACTTTTCAGTTGCCCCCTTTTTCCAATCAAGGATGGCGATAGGAGTTGACTGTTTCAAACTTGTGCCACGGGAAAAAATATCCTGCATTGAGTGATTTCAGTTTAAAAATTACTTCTATGTTCGGAAGCATATATATATTCACAAATGTGCTTTTTCAACAATGAAGGCGCTTAAATCGCCACAAAGAAACCGACTCACTGATGACCACCTTCAGGATTTATTACGATTATCATCATCATCTTTACACATTGACTTTGATGAACTTGTTGCTGCACATGAACGTCCACATTGTTATCATTAAGGTTTGTTACATGTCACCTTTAAAATGACCTAACTAAAACATGTTTGTTAAACAAAATAAATAGCAAATTTTATTCATTTTATAAATCAACTAGGCATTTTTAACTCTGTTGCAACAAAATGATTTAAGCAAATAATGCCGATAAATAACAAAATATTACCTTAAAACAAATGCCAAGTTTATTTTTATTTGATGTTGTTATGTGTGTGGCCCGCCTCAAAAAAAAAAAAAATAATAATAAAGTGGCCCCTATTTGAAAGAAATTGGCGATCCCTGCTTTAAACCATTCATGAAACGGATATCTCCAACTTTTACATTATCTGCCTCTAGTGGTATTGTAGGCAAATCAGAATAAATATACAGATCTGTTCAGTCAGCATAACTGTTTTGACTTGATTGGATAACTCCAGAAACAGAAATTACAACTACAGAACTTGTCATTGCATCCTTGTACAACGAATGCTTGTATGAGGAAAAACAAAACAAAAATATAGACGTGAAGAAGGACAGTCTAGAGCAGCGGGTTCCAAATTGTTTCGAAGCTCGATCCAATTTTATTGAGGCAAAGTAATCCGCGACCTTGATAAATTAAAAATATGCTTTTCAATAAGGTAAATGAAAACACTGCGAAAGTAGATTTTTTTTAGTAAATTATAATTAAAAATAATTTAATAATTTACGTTATATTTAATGCTAAGGAAAATACTTGGTATAGTGTAAAACTAATTCAAAACAAACGAAGAAATTAGAGAAATCGCCAATTAACCACAAATATCTTCAGTAATCAAGAAAAGACGATGGTTATATGTTGCACATGTGATGAGAAGAGATAATAACCTAATGGCAAAGCAGGCCCTCATGTGGGAAACAACAGGTAAGAGGAAAAGAGGAAGACCCAGAGATACACTGAGAAGAGCATAGATGAGGCAAGAGCAGCAGGAATCGGCTCCCTCAATGAGATAGAGCTGCTTGCACAGAATAGAGGCAAATGGCGAGATTTGATAATAGATCTTTAAAAGGATTGAAAACTGCTAGAATAAAAATTTAGATAAGAGAAAGAGTATCAGGGTCTATGCCCTATGGGCCGGCTACGGCTTGAAATGTCAATAGATATATAGATATATTTAATGCGATTATTGAAACTGTTAACGCCCTAACAAGCTTATAAATTCGCGGTTGAGTTTTAGTTAATGTGAACCTCAGGTTATTCTCAACATTTATTATGTTTCTTGTTTTGGTTGTCAAGTGAAGAAGCTATGAAAATCCACTCTTGATATGTAGAATCAAAGAGTAATAAAATTCTAAGGCCAAGCATTTGGATATGATCGATACATAACACACCAGAGTTGAGTCAGCAGTTTTTTATCAAATACATTGCGTGTCGAGATATTCGTTCACAGATCTAAGAATTCATCTTGTACTTCTTCGGGGATGTTGGTGATCTCAAGGGGTGAAATGGACGGATTTAGTACCGACAAACGAAAGATAGTTACATGTTTACGCAAATAAATCTCTGTGCAGGACACGATGAAGTGATTTTTTTGTTTTACATCTTCACAATTTTCATAGCTCACCACTGCCCGACGACCCCACAGAACGTGACACATGGGGTCGCGACAAATGGGTTGGAAATCACTGAAACGTCAGCATTGTGTTGTTTTCCTTCCTTGTAAAGCTGTCATCATACTTTGGAGTGTTTAGCACACCCCACCACTGGCTCTTTGCTACCAGCTTTACCGCAGCATTGCAATTATTTGCTTGTTCCCGACTCAATTGATATCGCTGCTACTTTATGTTTGTTTAACGTCATCCATATCTGTGTACTTTAGTTAGAAACATTTGCACTCCGTTCTTTCACCTTCCTATACTATCTCTCGTTAGTCTCTCCTCGCCTGCATTTCTGTTTGCTTCCTCACCCTCTTCTTTCGTACTTGGCTCCACATTCTCCCTATTTCCTACCTTCCCTCTCTCTATTCTTGGCTTCTCTGTACCTTCACGTATCCTCCCTATCTTCATCTAGTACGTTTATACCCCATTTCTCTTCTCGATCCCCTCTCATCTCCTCACTATGCCCTCCCTCAAACATCTATCTCATTCTATCCGTCACTCCATCATCGCCTTTTTCTCCACTCTACCCCCCGAACTCTCTAACATCTCCAAAGACTTTGCCTTCACTACTTTGAAGAAAACTAGATTTACCTGTCATCTTAATTTCTTGAACAACTGCCTCCATCGTAAAATTCTCCCGTGTGGGTTCCGATCCCACTTCGCACCTCAAGTCGGCCAACCCCACATCTCTAACTATCTTCGCCGCCAACTACAGCAGCTTGAACTCCAGCATGGCCTGAGACGTGTTCGTCTTGTCGCTTCTAGCCACTCTCGTCTTATATCCCACCTTAACACCCGCCAACAACACCTCCTATCTCAACTCCATCTACTCACCTCTAACCTTCCTGGCACTCTTCGCTTCATGCACCATACTATCCATCACCACAACCGATCTATGTATGACTTTTTATCCTCTCAGCACAAACGTAAACTCTTGAACCTCCGTCCTCCTTCTCCCCCCTCACCTCCTCCTCTCCCGAATGCCTCTGACTCTAGCTCCCCTGTCGTCTGTATTCCCCTGATTTGCCCCTTTCCGACCACGAGCACTCTCTGCTTAGCAAGGGTCTTTTGTCCCTCTTCGCCCCTCGAGTGACTCATTCTCTCTCTTACGGAACATACAGGAGTATCACAGACGACTACGACTCAAACTCTATCACTTTCTTCATCCGAACTCTTCCTCTCAACCTTCTACAGACGAATTTGCTCGCTTTTCCTCCCGTAAATCTGACTGGACGCCCTCCTCTGGCGAATCACAGGCTTTGGACCAGTTCATTAATAGTACCTACCGGGAGATTAAGGCACTTCGTCCCCATAGGCTTCGACACTCTAATCTTAGTAGTGATGAGTACCAAGCCCTCCAGGATCTTCGCCGACGTGATGATATTGTCATCAAGCCGGCTGACAAGGGTGGTTGTGTGGTGGTATGGAGGAAAGACCTTTATATCCGTGAAGGTGATAAACAATTATCCGACTCGACTTTCTACCTCCCTAACCCCGACGACACCACTGTCTCTAGCAACGCCGTGGTGCGTCGTACGATCTTCCGTTTCATTCAGGATGGACTACTTCCCTCCAGCTCCTCCCGCATGATCCTTCCCGATCACTGCTTGGGCAGACCCTCTTTCTATATGCTGCCCAAAATACATAAACCTGACTCTCCTGGACGACCTATTGTCTCTTCCATCTCATGTCCTACGGTTCTCATTTCCGACTTCCTTGACAGTATCTTTCAACCCATAGTTATGGGCCTCCCTTCGTATGTCAAAGACACTAACGACGCCCATAACATCTTCTCCTCTATCACCCTCCTTCCTGATCGTCACTACCGCCTCTTCGTCATGGATGTCTGTTCCCTGTATACTTCCATTCCCCACTCCGACGGTCTTTTAGCTCTTCAGTTTTTCCTGGACTGTAGGATCCAACCTTCCATCGCTACTGGCGTCCTCCTCCGTCTAGCGGAATTAGTCTTGAACCTAAACTCTTTTGAGTTCAATGACAATTTCTTCACCCAGATTAGCGGTGTGGCGATGGGCACTAAAATAGGCCCTAGCTATGCTTGTCTCTTCATGGGTTACCTTGAGCACCAAATTATACAAACCTACGATGGCCCACTTCCTCTTATGTATCGTAGGTACATTGATGACTGCATTGGTTTATCTGACCTTCCTGAGGATGAGATCTCTCGTTTCATCGAATATGTCGGACATTTCCACGCCTCTATCCACATCACCTACCATATCTCCACCTCCTCCGTATCTTTCCTAGATATCTCAGTCTCCTTGGGCACCTCTCATCTTCTTACCTCGGTCTTCTACAAGGTCACTGACTCCCATAGTTTCCTCCGCTATGACTCCTCTCACCCGACATCCTGTAAGAACTTTCTTCCCTATTCTCAGCTTCTCAGACTTCGTCGCCTTTACCAAGACGATCAAGACTTCCTTCACAACGCCCACCTTATGCTTGACTTCTTCTGCCGACGCCTCTATCCAGAATCAGCTCTCCTTCCTGCCCTGCGTCGAGTTCTCCACACTTCACGTCAGTCTGCTCTTACCCCCTCTACTCATCCCCCCTCGGACAGAGTAGTGCTCGCCCTCACCACTAAGTTGTGATTAGGACTATCCACCGCTACCTCCCTATTCTTCGATCTGACTCTACTACTCGTCTGCTCTTCCCCGACCCACCATTAGTGGCCTTCTGACGTGACCGGAACCTCCGAGACCTTCTTGTCAGGGGCCGTCTTCCTGCCGCCCTCTTCAGCCATCGAGGCACTATCCGCTGCAACCGCAGAGTATGTAAAACTTGTGACCACGTTTTCCAGACCGACACTGTCCTCTTCCCTAATGGTCCTTTCGAGATCAAGGAAGGATTCACTTGCACATCGCGGAACATCATGTATGCCATCATCTGTAAGCGATGCAAGTTGACCTACATCGGCCAATCTGGTAGACGCATCGGAGGGGGTGCCGTGAACACTTGAATGACATCACCCGAGAAGCGGACACTCCTGTAGCAGCCCACTTTAACTCGAGGGGCCATCGAGGTAAGACGGATGTCTTGGTTACTGGCCTAGTATTATGCTCCTCTGATCACCACATTCGGCTCACTCTGGAGCACCGTCTGATCGCTCGTTGTGGTTGCCTCAGCCCTCGTGGCATCAATGTATCCCTGTCCCTCTGAGGACTCTCCTTCCTCTGACTTCATCCTCCCACCATTGGACTTCTCTTCCTATTTCACTTCTATGGTCTTTTACTCCTCGTCCATCCCTGTTCTCCATATCCGCTTTGAGATACCCTTATCTTGCCTTCTTCATTCATTACCCCCCCCCCCCCACCCACTATTTCTCTTCTGACTACCTTCTTATCCCTCACCTCTTTATCACTATATTACCTCTCTACCTGGACTGTACCATCTCTCTGCCAACCTCTATTGTTCCTCGTCCTTCCCACCACCTCTCTGCTGATCCACTCCTCACTCACCCCTTTCCTCTCTACTCACTTGTAGTCACTACTCCACTATATCTACTATTCCAGTATCCCCTTTATCCTGATGCCCAATTTCATTCCTCTCCTAGGACCCTCATCATCCCCTTTTGTTCATTCATTCCCCTACTTCTTTGCCTCCTTTGGTTCATACCTCTTGCGCACCATTCCCCTATTACTCCACTTCCTCCAGACTCCCTCTCTCTTTATTCACTTCTGACCTACCGCCTCTCCTCCTATCCACTTCCTACATACCTGCTTCTCATCCCTCCTCTCCATTTCTCCTCCTCTATACTGACCTACCTCTCGAGTAACTTACTTCCTCCGGACCACCCCTCTATCACTCTACCGCCCTTCTCCCTACCTACTTGACTTATACCGGTTTCCTTATTCTTCCTCTCATCATCTCTTCCTCCGGTACTCACTCCCTGCCATCGTTGACCTACCTTTCTACTCTTCCAGTTCTAGGCCTTCCATTCTGTAGAGCCTATATCTTTCTCACCCATCTCACAGTCTACTACTTGGTCTTTTCTTTCACTCATTCTTTTACCTTCGCGGGATCTCTCACTTGCATGGTTTGAGTGATTTATGGCATGGTCTTCCCCTTCGGGCATTTGGTTTTGGGCTTCTAGCTTCCCTTGCACCATTGACCTTCGTTCCCCAGTAATTTGGCAGTTTCGCCTATCTTTCTTCTTCCCCCACCCTCCTCTCTTTCTTTCCACTCGCTTGCCTCAATCACGTGTTACTTTCTTAACACATTCCTAACGCTCCTAATCATTCTGACTTGTTTCAGCGCGGAGGACTGACTTGCTGCTCGAAGCTAAGTGCACTTTATGTTACATTTTTATTTTTCTCTTTCTCGTTTTGCATTTTATATATCTTGACGCCCATCCTACCTCTCGTCATGTAGTATTCATTTCTCTCTCCTTTCTTATTTTTAAATCCTACTCTCCTAACCCTCCACTTGATCATCTAACATGTAGTTATAGATAATTGTGCTTCACCATTTGTTGTCGTTGTCCTTGTATTCTGAAGAAGGCCACAGGCCGAAACGTCAGTATTGTGTTGTTTTCCTTCCTTGTAAAGCTGTCATCACACTATGGAGTGTTTAGCACACCCCAGCACTGGCTCTTGGAAATCACTGATTTAGAGGAAGGAAGTAAATGAGGTTTTACTTTAAGTTTCTTTAACAAAACATCTGATGAGGGCTCATCAAAATTGGAAAAAAGATAGCTGATAACTCATTGGAAGAAAATGTACGTCATAACCAGTAGGGAATAGGCAAATAATTGCGATGCTGCAGTAACGCTGGTAGCAAGGAACCAGTGGTGGGGAGTGTTACACACTCCAAGGTATGAAGACAGCTTTACAATGGAGGAACACAACACAATACTGACGTTTCGGCCAGAGGCCTTCTTCAGAGTATAAGGACAACGAAAACAAACGATGAAACACAATTATCTATAACTACATGATCATAAGAAAGAAGAGGTGAACAGAAAAGAGGGAAGTAGGATGCAGAAAAATGAAAAAAGAAGAAGAAAAGAAAGCTACATAGGGAAGGTTGGATGAGTAAATAGAAAGAATAGGAGAATATATATATATAAATATAAATATATAAATAAGTGACACTTATCTCGAATGACATGTCTGTCCGCCGGGAACTAAAAAAATGACCACATAGACCGGATAAACCGGAAACCACGTGTCCCGGAAGGAGGGTAACAGGAGATCGTGAGAAACTAAAGAGACAAAGGGAAAATGGGTGGGGGGGGGGGTGATTTGCGCCAGACCAGAAACTAAACATGAGTCGAGAAGAAAAGAAACTCAAATAAAAGCATCGCAAAGGGCGGGAGACGGGGAAGATAATAGGTATCATAAAACTGCAGGAGCCTAACAGAGAAGGGGGAGGGGGGCAGTCCCCTGGAGAGAGGAAAAACTGATTAGAAGAAGAGAAATAAAATCCTAATGGAGGGAGGAAATAGATGATATGAGGAAGATAGATGAAGAGTAATGATGGAAAGAATCAGGAGTGGGAAATAAGGATCGGGGGGAGAGGTAGAGGGTCAGGAGAGAATAGATAAGAGAGGGAGTCAGAAAGAAGAGAATAAAAGAGGGATAGTGGGAAAGAAGTGGGACCCAGCGAGGTAGAAAGGAAGGGAACGGAAAGACTGAGGGGGATACTAGGAATGTATATATAAAGAGGAGTAGGAAGTATACAAAGGAGGAAAATGGGGAGGTAAGCAGGCAGTAGTGCCTAAAGAGGTAAGGAGGTGGGGAATAGAAAGAAGAGGAATATAGGGATGGTACGCAGGCAGTGGTGTCGCAGGAGGGAGGGAAGAAGGAAAACGGAGAGACTAATAGGATACAAAAAGAATTATACGCAGGCAGTAGTACCTAAAGAGGAAAGGAAGTAGAGAAACAGAGAGACTAAGGGGATATACAGAGCAATGGAGTGAGAGTGACTAGTGAAGAGACACGTACAGCCCAAAAAAGAGGGGGGAGGGGGGGGGTTAAAAATATGAAAAATAGGGTAGAGAAGTGGTGATACCGGAGAATAGAGAGTCCAGGGAGAAGATGAATAAAGGGGAATAGGGAGTATCCATCAGAGCAGGAGAGGTAATAAAGCGATAAGGAGGAGATGGATATAAAGGTAGTTCGCAGAAAGGAGGGGGGAATTAAGGGTAAAGAAAGAAGAAGGGGAGAAGATGGATAGATCCAAGAGGATAGGGGTAAAGAAAAGGGATAGATAAGGAGCAGAAGAATATACATGTGAGATAAGAAGAAGAGTACAGGGGTGGGAGGAGGGTGCAGAGGAAGAGGGGTCCTCAGAGGGACCGGGATACATTGATGCCGCGGGGAGAGAGGCAACCCCAACGAGCGATCAGACGGTGCAAAAGAGTGAGACGACTGAGGTGATCCGAAGAGCACGATACTAAGCCAGTGACCAGGACATCAGCCTTCCCCTGATGGCCCCTCGAGTTAAAGTGGGCTGCTACCGGAGTGCCAGCCTCTCGGGTGATGTCGTGTAAATGTTCACGGCACCTATCGCCGATCCTACGACCAGACTGACCGATGTAGGTTAACTTGCATTGCTTACAGATGATGGCATAAATGATGTTCCGCGATGTGCAAGTGAATCCCTCTCTGATCTCGAAAGGACCATTAGGAAAGAGGACAGTTTCTGTCTGGAGAACGTGATCACAAGTATTGCACACTCTGCGGTTGCAGCGGATAGTACCTCGATGATTAGGGAGGGCAGCTGGAAGACGACCCCTGACAAGAAAGTCACGGAGGTTCCGGTCACGTCTAAAGGCCACTAATGGAGGATCGGGGAAGAGCAGACGAGTAGTAGGGTCAGATCGGAAAATTGGGAGGTAGCGGTGAATCGTCCTGATCATAGCGTAGTGGTGAGGGTGATAGGTGAGGGCGAGCACTACTCTATCCGAGGGCGGATGACTAGAGGGGGTAAGGGCAGACTGACGTGAAGTGTGGAGAACTCGACGGAGGGCAGGGAGGAGAGCTGCTTCTGGGTAGAGACGTCGGCGGAAGAAGTCAAGCATGAGGTGGGCATTGTGAAGGATATCTTCATCGTTTTGGCAAAGGCGACGAAGTCTGAGAAGCTGAGAGTAGGGAAGAGAGTTCTTACAGGATGTAGGATGAGAGGAGTCGTAGCGGAGGAAACTGTGGGAATCTGTGGTCTTCTAGAAGACCGAGGTGAGAAGATTAGAGGTGCTCAAGGAGACTGAGATATCTAGAAAAGATACGGAGGAGGTAGAGATGTGGTAGGTGATGTGGATGGAGGAGTGGAAATGTCCGACATAATCGATGAAACGAGAGATTTCATCCTCTGGAAGGTCAGTCAGACCGATGCAATCATCGATATACCTACGATACATAAGATGGATAGGGCCCTGGTAGGTTTGGATGATTTGGTGCTCTAGATAACCCATGAAGAGACAAGCATAGCTAGGGCCCATTTTGGTGCACACCGCTGATCTGGGTAAAGAAATTACCATTGAATTCAAAAGAGTTGAGGTTCAAGACTAATTCAGTTAGGCGTAGGAGGACGCCAGTGGCAATGGAAGGTTGGACCCTACGGTCCAGGAAAAACTGAAAAGCTAAAAGGCCATCGGAGTGGGGAATGGAAGTATAAAGGGAGCAGACATCCATGACGAAGAGGCGGTATTGGCGATCAGGAAGGAGGGTGATAGAGGAGAAGATGTTGAGGGCGTCGTTAGTGTCCTTGACATACGAAGGGAGGCCCACAACTATGGGTTGAAAGACACTATCAAGGAAGTCGGAAATGAGGACTGTGGGACATGCGATGGACGAGACAATGGGTCGTCCAGGAGAGTCAGGTTTGTGTATCTTGGGCAGCATATAGAAAGAGAGACTGCCAAAGCAGTAGTTAGGAAGGATCATACCGGAGGAGCTGGAGGGAAGTAGTCCATCCTGAATGAACCGGAGGATCGTGCGACGCACCACGGCGTTATTGGAGACAGTGGTGTTGTCGGGAGTAGGGAGGTAGAAAGTCAAGTCGGATAATTGTTTGTCACCTTCCCGGACATAGAGGTCTTTCCTCCAAACGACCACAGAGCCACCCTTGTCAGCCGGTTTGATGACAATATCATCACGTCGGCGAAGGTCCTGTAGGGCTTTGTATTCATCCCTACTAAGATTGGAGTGTCGAAGTCTCTGGGGACGGAGTGCCATAATCTCCCGGAGAGTACTGTTAATGAAAAGGTCCAAAGCCTGTGAGTCGCCCGGGGAGGGAATCCAGTCAGATTTGCGGGAGGAGAAGCGGGCAAATACGTCTAAAGGAGGAGGTAGAGAGGAAGAGTTCGGATGAAGAAAGTGATAGAGTTTAAGTCGTAGTTGTCTGAAATACTCCTGTATGTCCAATAAGAGGGAGAATGAGTCGCTGGAGGGGCGAACAGGGACAAACTTAAGACCCTTGCTGAGAGACCTCGGTCTTCTAGAAGACCACAGATTCCCACAGTTTCCTCCGCTACGACTCCTCTCATCCTACATCCTGTAAGAATTTTCTTCCCTACTCTCAGCTTCTCAGACTTCGTCGCCTTTGCCAAAACGATGAAGATTTCCTTCTGCCCACCTCATGCTTGACTTCTTCCGCCGACGTCTCTACCCAGAAGCAGCTCTCCTTCCCGCCCTCCGCCGAGTTCTCCACACTTCACGTCAGTCTGCCCTTACCCCCTCTACTCATCCCCCCTCGGACAGAGTAGTTCTCGCCCTCACCTATCATCCTCACCACTACGCTGTGATCAGGACGATTCACCGCTACCTCCCTATTTTCCGATCTGACCCTACTACTCGTCCAGCTGCCCTCCCCAACCATACAGGTACTATCCGCTGCAACCGCAGAGTGTGTAATACTTGTGATCACGTTCTCCAGACAGAAACTGTCCTCTTTCCTAATGGTCCTTTTGAGATCAGAGAGGGATTCACTTGCACATCGCGGAACATCGTTTATGCCATCATCTGTAAGCAATGCAAGTTAACTTACATCGGTCAGTCTGGTCGTAGGATCGGCGATAGGTGCCGTGAACATTTACACGACATCACCCGAGAGGTTGGCACTCCGGTAGCAGCCCACTTTAACTCGAGGGGCCATCAGGGGAAGGCTTCCCCCTCTTCCTCTGTACCCTCCTCCCACCCCTCTTCCTCTGTACCCTCCTCCCACCCCTGTACTCTTCTTCTTAACTCACATTTATATTCTTCTGCTCCTTATCTATCCCTTTTCTTTACCCCTATCCTCTTGGATCTATCCATCTTCTCCCCTTCTTCTTCCTTTACCCTTAATTCCCCCCTCCTTTCTGCGAACTACCTTTATATCCATCTCCTCCTTATCGCTTTATTACCTCTCCTCCTCTGATGGATACTCCCTATTCCCCTTTATTCATCTACTCCCTGGACTCTCTATTCTCCGGTATCACCACTTCTCTACCCTATTTTTCCTATTTTTAACCCCCCCCCTCCCCCCTCTTTTTTTGGGCTGTACGTGTCTCTTCACTAGTCACTCTCACTCCATTGCTCTGTATATCCCCTTAGTCTCTCTGTTTCCCTACTTCCTTTCCTCTTTAGGTACTACTGCCTGCGTATAATTCTTTTTGTATCCTATTAGTCTCTCCGTTTTCCTTCTTCCCTCCCTCCTGCGACACCACTGCCTGCGTACCATCCCTATATTCCTCTTCTTTCTATTCCCCACCTCCTTACCTCTTTAGGCACTACTGCCTGCGATCCTCCCCTATTTTCCTCCTTTGTATACTTCCTACTGCTCTTTATATATACATTCCTAGTATCCCCTCAGTCTCACCGTTCCCTTCCTCTCTACCTCGCTGGGCCCCACTTCTTTCCCACTATCCCTATTTTATTCTCTTCTTTCTGACTCCCTCTCTTATCTATTCTCTCCTGACCCTCTACCTCTCCCCCCGATCCTTATTTCCCACTCCTGATTCTTTCCATCATTACTCTTCATCTATCTTCCTCATATCATCTATTTCCTCCCTCCATTAGGATTTTATTTCTCTTTTTCTAATCAGTTTTTCCTCTCTCCAGGGGACTGCCCCCTCCCTCCCCCCCCCTTCTCTGTTAGGCTCCTGCAGTTTTATGATACCTATTATCTTCCCCGTCTCCCGCCCTTTGCGAGGCTTTTATTTGAGTTTCTTTTCTTCTCGACTCAAGTTTAGTCTCTGGTCTGGAGCAAATCCCCCCACCCATTTTCCCCTTTGTCTCTTTTGTTTCTCACGATCTCCTGTTACCCTCCTTCCGGTAAGTGTCACTTATTTATATATTATATATATATATATATATATATATATATATATATATATATATATATATATATATATATATATATTCTCCTATTTTTTCTATTTACACATCCAACCTTCCCTATGTAGCTTTCTTTTCTTCTACTTTTTTTCATTTTTCTACATCCTACTTCCCTCTTTTCTGTTCACCTCTTCTTTCTTATGATCATGTAGTTATAGATAATTGTGTTTAATCGTTTGTTTTCGTTGTCCTTGTACTCTGAAGAAGGCCTCTGGCCGAAACGTCAGTATTGTGTTGTGTTCCTTCCTTGTAAAGCTGTCTTCATACCTTGGAGTGTGTAACACTCCCCACCACTGGCTCCTCACCTCCGTCATAACCAACAAGCAGGGAGAAGACATAGAGAATGCACTTGTGTCGGTCGATTTAGTGTGCATGAATAAAGGAAGAGCAACCAGAAGAGTCACTCGGTGCACCCTTCCTCATTAGATGGATCGCTGCCGTACTGTTTCAGAGAAAGGTGATGCTCAGATGTAAAAGTTTGTCCTCCGAGCCAACATCCTTTTGTCCAGGACTGCCAGAAGGCTCACCATTGTCGCCAGTTCTATTTAGCGTGTACACAATAACGATCACGAAACAGCAGCTGGATGGAAGGGGAAGAAATATGACTTTGGTTGGTGACATTCTGGTATATCGACAGCGAAGTGAGACCGGATCCCCGCCTCCACACTGCAAAACGAATTTAATCGCATCGCTTCCTGGTGTGGAATATTAGGTACATTGGTTTATCATAATAAAGTATCAGTTACATTCTTTTTCTTAAGTACGCCAAGTTGCGTATAGGGAAATATGGTGTTAGTGACCCTATATTTTACAGACCTTCAGCACATGATTTTTGGGGTAATGTGGTCGGTATTACGCCCGTGCTGCTTTACTTTCCCAGAAAAAAATCCGGTACTCATTTAAGGCTGGGTGAACCCGGAAGCCGTCGGTTGGAATCGAACCCTACCCCTTGTCCGTTGTAGTCCAGTTCACTAGCCACTGAGCTATCGCGGCTCCCATCAGTTGCATTACTCTAAATTAATAATAATTTCGTAAACATGGAAACACCGGTGGTACGAATGGGAGATGATGAGGTGACCAGGGACAGGTTGATGACGTACCTCGGATTTATGTTTGTTCGCATCCTGTGTTTTCAGAACCACGTAGACCATGTGAAAACAAAATCCCGCAAAGGATTAGCCACCTTGAAGGTCATGGCAGCTGCCAACATCGAGCAGAGGCTACTCACCCTTCTCTTCCAGGGATTAGTACGCGCACCAGTCGAATATGCCGTGGCAATTCTTATTGTCAGTAGGACGCAAATTGACAGGCTGGAGAAAATACAGAATGAAGCTATGCACATTATCTTGGGGTGTACGAGGGACACTCCGTGTGAAGCAATGAGGTATCTTCTTGACTTTCCAAACATGGATGATAGGATCGAGAGTAGTATACAATGTTGTATTTGTCCCGCATTTAGCCCGTAAATTAACAAAGATATATATAGTAGGCGTATTTTACGCCTAATGTACACGAGAGACAGGGGGAGTTAACCATGACCGCTCGTGTCGGGATGTTGACCTCTAGTCCTGGTGACCCCGGAAGTGACCTGTTTATGTCTGGTGTGCGCTGACTTTGGAGTTCTTGATGTACTTGAACGATAGTGATAGGTTAGTAGAATATACAACATCAATGAAAAACGATCAATATAAAACAGAAATCAAAAGATATACTTTATTCTTTTATTATCTCAATAGGTGTATAACATACAGTGGATATTATATAACATTACAAAAATATTTAGTACACTGAGTAAATATATAGCACAAGGATAACATTTATTTATAGCTATGTAGTTGGGTGTCTGCTTAGCTCTATGCCATAAATGAAGCATAAGGGTGAAACTGTTAGAGATTGATGGGTAGTCTAAGCTGGTAGTGTAAAGAGTTAAATATCTAGAGGTGTAGTCGAGACGTTATCAGCGGCTACCTTTCTTTTTATATAGAAATAGGAAAGAGCATTTCTTGTTTGACTGTAGGAAAATATGGAATTATTTAAGACTTTGAAACCCACATTTTTCCCACCCTTGGCCTTTTGCGTGGCGAGAACCTCCAAAAACATATCTTTATCTAATTTGTTGTGTTGCTTACTTAGCCCTTTACAACTGATTTTATCGTAATCCCCACTACAATGGCACGTCTTACTACATAAGCTAACAAGAGCTGTCCCTTCGTACTCTAATTTAAAAAGACCTGGCGTTCGTTTGGTGTATGCTTTAACACCCTTACAGTTTATACAGTCTGTCTTGTTAATATGCTCATCGCAAAACTCGGCGGGAAACCAGTCTTTATATACACTATTAAACTCATTCCGCAGACCTGACTTAACAATGTCCTCCAACTTAGGTGCGCTTAAAGCTAAGTATAAACTATCAGTATATGTTTCACATAACTGAAAGTTGCACCTATCTACAAACTTATCTAAGAACTAGAAATAAAAATCTAACATACGTAGATTTGCATATTGATACACGAAGAAACCGATTTGTAGGGGTAAGTCACAAACAGTTTTCTTTTTCTCCATCTCAATTTCAAAAAGATCCTCGCCTATTTCAGTCATATTTTTAAACCGGGAATTATTTATCATTTTCGATATCTCATCCTCCTGAACATACGAGACAGCGCTATGATTGGTCTTATTGGTTAGAGTCTTCCCGTAGGCTAAGTTTCCTAAAGCGTCATCGTATCGCTTACTATAGATTGATTTTCGTTTAGATCACCAGCCCTCCTAGCGTCAGAAACCATTGCACCAAACCTTTTAAAACAACTAGACGGTTGATATTCTATCACTTGATAAATTTTTGTTACCTCCAATCCGTGGTCTAAATACCATTTTAACAGTGGTGTTGCCAACAAAATTGTTTACCCGACACAACTACCGATTAGGGTGCGACGAGGGGTTGACAACAAGTTATGTTTGAGGGCATATTCACCCATAAACGGTCCAATATCATCACGCGTGACGTCAATATTTTTGAAAATTGGAGTCATCTCACTGAAATGTTCCCTCAGGCGGTCGGGGAAGTGTAGATCACATTCCACTAAACCAAAACATGTCCCATCTGAAACAGAAGTCAGAAGCTGTTTATCACTGAGAGGGAGCCCTTCTTGAGAGTAAGAGGGTCTAGCTCGAGGGATGGCTTTAGAAAGGAAAGTCCTAATGGTTGGGTCAGACTTTTTCAGAGCCTGGTACACACATTCCCACATAACATCTACTCGGACTTTTACCTCCTCGGTTAGGTAGGTGTGTATCTCACATGTTTTTTCAAACAGCTCGAACAAGGGCTTATTATTAACAGGGTTTCTATCTTTATCTTTGGTGAGGGGACAGTCTTTGTGACCATGGTACAGACAACCATGAAAATTGTAGCCTCTTCTATTCGATTTATCCCACCCATCCACAGGGATATTTCTAGCACCTAATCGAAACTCCCTCCCGTTAAACTGAGTTTTCAACTCCACCCCTTTTTGGTGGGCGACCCACGTTAGCCACTCTCTACTTTGTTGGATATAATAGTTATCTTTTTCGACCCTAAACCCGGTCTCCATTCTTGTAATAATTGGGTAATCTGTTGGCATTGGGTTCATCAGAGCCCAAAGATACAACGCGTTGGCATCGTAACCTTGGATTGATTGGGCCACCTTTCCTCCTCTAATAAACGTTTTGCCTACCTCGTGATACCTATGAAAAATTATAGAGGGGCCTCCGACGATATTATCTCTAATCATTGTGTGTATACTTGCATGTTTGCTCGAACATAAACTAAACATTACACCCTTATCAACAGTCTTAAAAAGATACTTTAAACAAACACCCGGAACCGAAATGTCGTCTTTAAAACAGTGCACACCTCGCGCTCCATAAAAGTGAACCTGCTGCTCTAAGGCTTCTAAGAAGGGGGCTACATCTTTGTTATTATACCACACCAAAAAGTCCCTAAGAGTGGCCATGTTATTATCCTGTCAGACCTTTTTGCACAGAGCGTACTCCTCCTTGGAAATGTTGGCATTTTTTAGTTTGGAAAAGAACGCTTCGTGTGGGGGTAACTGCGTCTCATTCAACTTTTGGGGGTCGTCTATATATTCATAACAAAAGTAACCCTTTGTCTCGCTAATCTTGTAAGCTGCCAAGTACTTGCTATAACTAAAACCTGGCGCTAGATAATTTATGATATCTAGGAACTTTAACTTCTGCGTTGCAATACACATAAAGTTATTGTTTCTTTTAACTATAAACTTGAACGGTTTTGGTACTTTGTAGTCTACTTCCATTTTATCTTCCTCTTCTTCGTTAACCTCGGCTTCTTCAAAATCAAAAATATCTATGTTTATTGAAAAACAATATCATAAGAGAGACATTTCAGCAAGAGCCACACCGGGAAAGTTACTTAACATTAGTGACGGGTTAAACTGTTTGAAAAGTAGTCTCGATACCTTCCTAACATCCTCAACAGAGCCACCTCTGTGGACAGCTAGACAACGGAAGAAGCAGAGATTATCATTGTAAACTTTAGAATGGTAATCGTTTTGAAGAGTATTAATACCATGGTTCGATGCAATGTAGGGTGGGATATCTAACAGACACCCTATAGGATAATCTTGAAGTTTATAAATATAAACACTCGTACTGACTAAGGCTTGCAAGGTATATTTGGTTGTCTCCCTATTTTTGTCTGCATACACTAATATATCACTTTCATTTAATCTAAACGTTATTAAACCTTATTTAATAAAGCACTTCATGGCTGCCACTGCACAAGTGGGCAAAGAAGGCGATAGTATGGAAGAAGAAGAAGAAGAAGAAGAAGAAGAAGAAGGAGAAGAAGCCGAGGTTAACGAAGAAGAGGAAGATAAAATGGAAGTAGACTACAAAGTACCAAAACCGTTCAAGTTTATAGTTAAAAGAAACAATAACTTTATGTGTATTGCAACGCAGAAGTTAAAGTTCCTAGATATCATAAATTATCTAGCGCCAGGTTTTAGTTATAGCAAGTACTTGGCAGCTTACAAGATTAGCGAGACAAAGGGTTACTTTTGTTATGAATATATAGACGACCCCCAAAAGTTGAATGAGACGCAGTTACCCCCACACGAAGCGTTCTTTTCCAAACTAAAAAATGCCAACATTTCCAAGGAGGAGTACGCTCTGTGCAAAAAGGTCTGACAGGATAATAACATGGCCACTCTTAGGGACTTTTTGGTGTGGTATAATAACAAAGATGTAGTCCCCTTCTTAGAAGCCTTAGAGCAGCAGGTTCACTTTTATGGAGCGCGAGGTGTGCACTGTTTTAAAGACGACATTTCGGTTCCGGGTGTTTGTTTAAAGTATCTTTTTAAGACCGTTGATAGGGGTGTAATGTTTAGTTTATGTTCGAGCAAACATGCAAGTATACACACAATGATTAGAGATAATATCGTCGGAGGCCCCTCTATAATTTTTCATAGGTATCACGAGGTAGGCAAAACGTTTATTAGAGGAGGAAAGGTGGCCCAATCAATCCAAGGTTACGATGCCAACGCGTTGTATCTTTGGGCTCAGATGAACCCAATGCCAACAGATTACATAATTATTAGAAGAATGGAGACCGGGTTTTAGGGTCGAAAAAGATAACTATTATATCCAACAAAGTAGAGAGTGGCTAACGTGGGTCGCCCACCAAAAAGGGGTGGAGTTGAAAACTCAGTTTAATGGGAGGGAGTTTCGATTAGGTGCTAGAAATATCCATGTGGATCGGCGGGATAAATCGAATAGAAGAGGCTACAATTTTCATGGTTGTCTGTACCATGGTCACAAAGACTGTCCCCTCACCAAAGATAAAGATAGAAACCCTGTTAATAATAAGCCCTTGTTCGAGCTGTTTGAAAAAACATGTGAGATACACACCTACCTAAACGAGGAGGTAAAAGTCCGAGTAGATGTTATGTGGAAATGTGTGTACCAGGCTCTGAAAAAGTCTGACCCAACCATTAGGACTTTCCTTTCTAAAGCCATCCCTCGAGCTAGACCCTCCTACTCTCAAGAAGGGCTCCCTCTCAGTGATAAACAGCTTCTGACTTCTGTTTCAGATGGGACATGTTTTGGTTTAGTGGAATGTGATCTACACTTCTCCGACCGCCTGAGGGAACATTTCAGTGAGATGACTCCAATTTTCAAAAATATTGACGTCACGCGTGATGATATTGGACCGTTTATGGGTGAATATGCCCTCAAACATAACTTGTTGTCAACCCCTCGTCGCACCCTAATCGGTAGTTATGTCGGGGAAAAAATTTTGTTGGCAACACCACTGTTAAAATGGTATTTAGACCACGGATTGGAGGTAACAAAAATTTATCAAGTGATAGAATATCAACCGTCTAGTTGTTTTAAAAGATTTGGTGAAATGGTTTCTGACGCTAGGAGGGCTGGTGATCTAGACGAAAATCAATCTATAGTAAGCGATACGATGAAGCTCTTAGGAAACTCAGCCTACGGGAAGACTCAAACCAATAAGGCCAATCATAGCGCTGTCTCTTATGTTCAGGAGGATGAGATATCGAAAATGATAAATAATTCCGGTTTAAAAAGATGACTGAAATAGGCGAGAATCTTTTTGAAATTGAGATGGAGAAAAAGAAAACTGTTTGTGACTTACCCCTACAAATCGGTTTCTTCGTGTATCAATATGCAAAACTACGTATGTTAGATTTTATTTCTAGTTCTTAGATAAGTTTGTAGATAGGTGCAACTTTCAGTTATGTGAAACATATACTGATAGTTTATACTTAGCTTTAAGCGCACCTAAGTTGGAGGACATTGTTAAGTCAGGTCTGCGGAATGAGTTTAATAGTGTATATAAAGACTGGTTTCCCGCCGAGTTTTGCGATGAGCATATTAACAAGACAGACTGTATAAACTGTAAGGGTGTTAAAGCATACACCAAACGAACGCCAGGTCTTTTTAAATTAGAGTACGAAGGGACAGCTCTTGTTAGCTTATGTAGTAAGACGTACCATTGTAGTGGGGATTACGATAAAATCAGTTGTAAAGGGCTAAGTAAGCAACACAACAAATTAGATAAAGATATGTTTTTGGAGGTTCTCGCCACGCAAAAGGCCAAGGGTGGGAAAAATGTGGGTTTCAAAGTCTTAGATAATTCCATATTTTCCTACAGTGAAACAAGAAATGCTCTTTCCTATTTCTATATAAAAAGAAAGGTAGCCGCTGATAACGTCTCGACTACACCTCTAGATATTTAACTCTTTACACTACCACTTTAGAATAACTAGCAATCTCTAACAGTTTCACCCTTATGCTTCATTTATGGCATAGAGCTAAGCAGATACTACATAGCTATAAATAAATGTTATCCTTGTGCTATATATTTACTCAGTGTACTAAATATTTTTGTAATGTTATATAATATCCACTGTATGTTATACACCTATTGAGATAATAAAGTATATCTTTTGATTTCTGTTTATATTGATCGTTTTTCATTGATGTTGTATATTCTACTAACCTATCACTATCGTTCAAGTACATCAAGAACTCCAAAGTCAGCACACACCAGACATAAAGTGGTCACTTCCGGGGTCACCAGGACTAGAGGTCAACATCCCGACACGAGCGGTCATGGTTAACTCCCCCTGTCTCTCGTGTACATTAGGCGTAAAATACGCCTACTATATATCTTTGTTAATTTACGGGCTAAATGCGGGACAAATACAACATTGTATACTACTATCGAGATCTGGAGGACACGAGCATACCTGAAGTTAAGTGCAGATAAAGAGAATCCATTGCACAACGAGCTCAACACAGGGAAAGGTGTCATGCTAAAAAGAGGCAAATCATGGGTGGGCCCAGCAGAAGATGTTATCAGACGAATCTGCGCGCTTACCCGCGTGAACGCTAGCGAGAAGTGGATACCGGTGCCTACGTCATTCAGGGGCGCAATTCTCGTGTATTGTTACATTCAACAGGAAATGTAGGGAACTTAACTCAGTCGTGGTCAATGCGAAAGTCAGCGGTCTCATCTGGGATAACACCTATGAGAAGGATGCATACTTTATGACTACGAGTAGCAGGACGATGGAGGTGATGACAGAGACCAGAGCATTCATCTGGTTAGAGTCACAAGACTCCATACTGACTTCATGCCTGCATACTGAGTGATTCGATGAGTATTATCAAAAAAAGTGGAGGCGGGCTTTGGATAGAGTCGTTGCAGAAGTCAAAAATACGTAAGGTAACCTTTATCTACGTCCAAGAACATGCGGGACTACGGGGAAATGAAAGAGCAAACAGGTTGGCTAGCTGCGCTATCGCTGAGGAAGGTCAAACAATGGATCGAGCGGACATCATCAATGTCCTCCGAGATGTGGGAAGGGCACGACAACCATGAGTCCACGTCAATTTTTCGAATGAAAGAGATGGGAATTAAGATGGGCACAGCCAGAAACGAGAAACTTAGGGGATGTGTAAGAAGATGTATCAACCAACACGGAACTGGAGACGTCAGTCGTTGGACACTGCGAGACTTGCTGAGGAGGGGATCTGAGCACCTATGGACATGTTCAGAGTGCAATGATGATGACCCGCAAATAACTCAATAACTCCATCTATGACGTCTAGTATATTCCCCACATTAATATGTTTCTTAGCCACAGAGAGAGACAGATCCTTTGCTGTTTATCACATACAACACACATCGATCTATTCAATATTCTCCCGTTTCCACCCCCACCCCCCCACTAATATATCTCTATTTTTCATTTATCACGTGCTTTATTGGCAGGTTTATCCCCCCCTCTCTCCCCCCCTCTCTCTCTCTGTTATATATATATAGTGCTTTTTTTGTAGCGGTACGCAGTACGGGCACCTTTTTTGAAAATGATAATTTATTAACAGTTAAAACATACTTCGCGGTTTTCGTGAATTTCTTCAAGAAAATAAATTACTAGACAAACTACTTCCCCTAAAGCACACTTTGGACACAACTGCAATATCTTCCAGTGAATGTGAAAGGGGTTTCTCTTACAGTAAATTCAGTTTGGTCATCTACTTCTGCACTGATGTTCATCAGGATGGTGGGTAATTCTCTCACCAAATTTATTCTTAGCAAGTATGTGGATTCATGGCTACTTCGAGGAAGTCATTCTTGTAATATCTTCACTCTGAGTAGTGGCACATTTTCCCCATAATAAAGCATTGTAATAATACATAATACATTTAAGTTCAACTCTAGCAATTATGTAGAGGGTTGCTCCCAGGTCTTTGTTCTGCAGTTGATACCCCAAAAAGAGCGATTTAGAGACGGCAAGGATATGTACGAGAATATGTTAAAAGTGTGAAAGTAGATGTAATAAAATCTTCAAAGTGAGTACCGATACCTATTTTTTTCAGAAAAATGCACTGCATATTTATATCTACTTTTACACTTTTATCATATCCTCTTATACATATATGGTATATAACAGCATGGAAGAAAATTAATTCATTCGAAATAAAATACTACAGAAAAAGAATGTTTCAATTACCTTGGATAATGAAAAAGAGCAATGAAGACATACTAAAAGATTTAAACATTAAACAGAACTGGCTTATGAAAACCAAACAGAGGAAACTAAAATACTATGGCCACGTCAAAAGACACAGCGGGCTGGAAAGAACAATAATGGAAGGCACGGTTCCTGGACGACACACTAGAAGCAAGCCAAAAAGAAGGTGGTTTCAAGATATCAAGGAGACCTTAAACATGACAACATACGAAATGGGATATCTGGCTAGAGACAGGAATTCTCTCAGAAGGAATGTGGTGAATACAATGTTCTGCAAAGGACACGCGATCTGATGATATCTATATATATATATATATATAACAATTACTTAATGAAATAAACATGACAAGCAAAAAATATGGACTAGATATGAATATCAAAAAGGCAAAAACTATGATCATAAACAAAAGAAAATACTCAAAACCCACAAGTGGATATCAAAATTGAAAGAATAGACCTGGAGATAGTTCAGAGCTATAACTACCTTGGACATACTATAAACAGTGATGGAAAATGTACAACTGAAATAAACAAAAGAATAAGAATGGCAAAAAGTAATTTTAATGTAATATTACATATACTAACATCAAAATAAATAACACCAGGGCTAAAACTAAGAATAGAAAAATGTTACATCTTCTCAATACTCCTATATGGTGCAGAAGCATGGACATTATACAAGAAAACAGAACAGAGAATTGAAGCCTCTGAAATGTGGATATATAGAAGAATAGGTATAACATTACTATATAATATAGTTGGCGACAGCCTACCGCGGTATAACCCTACTATATAATATAGTTGACGACAGCCTGCCGCGGTATAACCCTACTTTATAATATAGTTGGCGACAGCGTGCTGCAGTATAACCCTACTATATAATATAGATTGGGACAACCTACCGCAGTATAACCCTACTATATAATATAGTTGGCGACAGTCTGCCGCAGTATAACCCTACTAAATAATATAGTTGGCGACAACCTGCCGTTTTATAACTCTACTATAGAAACAATTATGCAGGGTCATTTGTAGGGTAAATTGTATATAATATGGGTTGATGGAAGTTGGTGGTTCGTTTTTCATTCATTGGATGTCGTTTTTACATGGAAGGTTGGCTACCATGGAACGTCATTTTACTCTGTCTCTTGTCTTGATGGTGCATGATGTCATAGTGTTGATGATTCAGGAAAAAAAAATTCATTCCTCTTCTTCTTAATTGAATCAGCTGAAAATTATTTTGGCGTTTTGAGAACCGGTAGGCCATTGCCACGTGCTCGCTATAGGATGTGTTGCAAAAAGAATACTTGGATATTTCATAGTCAAAATTTCATTCTTTGATATACCTTTACAAATTTGAGGGACTATACACAAGAAGCAATTGCCGATATGATCATTGCGAGTCTTTTGTAATTTAATCACTGTTTAAGATTTATCGCGCATGTGTTGTAACATATGTATGGAGCCCAGCTCTATCCTGATTTCCTAGTTTGGAGTCACAAAACACATTGTAGGTTTCCGTAATCACTGCAGTCATAATTCATTTTTGTGATTCAAAAGTCACTTCACCACAAATGTAGTAGAAATCTGCGCTGTAAACAGATGTCCTGGGCGTTATTAACTACTTTTTTTAGGGGAAGAAACACAAAACTATGTCCAAACAATGGCTTAACTATGTCCTCTAACTTAGGTGCGCTTAAAGCCAAGTATAAACAATCGGTATCTGTTTCGCAGATTTGAAAGTCGGATTTTTCTACAAACTTATCTAAGAACTCGAAATAAAAATCTAACATACGAAGTTTTGCATATTGATAGGTGAAGAACCCGATTTGTAGGAGCAAGTCCCAAATAGTTTTCTTTTTCTCAATCTCAATTTAAAAAAAGAGCCTTTCCTATTTTAGTCATCTTTTTAAACCGGGAATTATTTATTACTTTCTAAATCTCATTCTCCCCCCCCCCCCCCCCCGGAGGTTCGGGACATCGCTATGATTTACCTTATTGGTTAGAATCTTCCCGTAGGCCGAGTTTCCCATGAGTTTCATTGTATCACTGACTATAGATTGATTTTCGTCTAAATCACAAGCCCGACGCGCCTCTGAGACCATATCTCCAAACTTTTTAAAACAACTAGACGTTTGATATTCTATCACTTGATAGATTTTTGTTACCTCTAGCCCATGATCTAAATACCACTTTAAGAGGGGTGTTGCAAACAGGATCTTTGTTCCACTATAACTACCTACGAGAGTACGTCTGGGGATACTCAACAGCTTGTTTTTGATGTCGTATAAAGGGACCGATGTCATCAATGCCTACGTCTACATTTTTAAATATGGGGGTCATCTCGCTAAAATGGTCCTTCGGTCGGTCTGGGACGTGTGGATCACATTCCACTAAACCAAAACACGTCCTACCTGTAACAGAAGTCAGAATCTGTTTATCACTGAGAGGGAGCCCTTCTTGAAAGTAAGAGCGTCTAGCTCAAGGGATGGCTTTAGAAAGGAAAGCCCTAATGGTTGGTTCAGCCTTTTTCAGAGCCTGCCACTCACATTCCCACATAACTTCTACTGGGAATTTGACCTTCTCGTTTAGGTAGGTGTGTATCTCACATGTTTTTTTTCAAACAGCTCGAACATGTGTTTATTATTAACAGGGTTTCTATCTTTATCCTTGGTGAGGGGACAGTCTTTCTGACTATGGTACAGACAACCATGAAAATTGTAGACTGTTCTATTAATTTTATCCCACACATCCACGAGGATATTTCTATCACCTAACAGAATCTCCCTCCCGTTAAACTGAGATTTCAACTCCACCCCTTTTTGGTGGGCGACCAACTTTAGCCACTCTCTACTTTGTTGGATATAATAGTTATCTTTTTCGACCCTTAACAAGGTTTCCATTCTTCTAATAATTGGGTAATTGATTGGCATTGGTTTCATTAGAGCGTTAGTATCGTAACCTTGTATGGATTGGGTCAGCTTTCCTCCCATAATAAATGTTTTGTCTATCTCGTGATACTTATGAAAAATTTTAGTGGGACCTCCAGCGATATTATCTCTAATCATTGTGTGCAGACTCGCCTGTTTGCTCGAACATAAACTAAACATCATCGTACCAGTTAGACACAATGAACAGATAGTTACATTCAAAGACCTAAAATTAGTCCAAATCACAAAATTTTACATTCAAAACACAAAAATTTTGGCGCATAAGCAAAAAATCGATCTCAAAACCCTAATAATCAACACCCATACTCATACTAGTTAGACAAATCGAACAGATAGTTATATTCAAAAACCTAAAGTTAGTCTAAATCGCAAAGATTTACCCCCAAAACACAAAAATTTAGGCTCATAAGTAAAAAAAAAATCGATCTCAAAACTCTAGAAATCTACTCCCATCGTCATACTAGTTAGTAACAACGAACAGATAGTATATTCAAAACCAAAAGTTAGTCCAAATCGCAAAATTTTACCCCCAAAACACAAAAATTTAGGCTCATAAGCAAAAAATCGATCACAAAACCCAAATAATCAACTTACATACTCATACTAATTAGACACATCGAACAGATAGTTATATTCAAAGTCCAAAAAGTTAGGTCAAGTTGCAAAAATTTTACGCCCAAAACACAAAAATGTATGCTCATATTAAAAAAGTCGACCTAAAAATCATAAAAATATACTCACATAGACATAATATTTAGATACAACGAGCAGAAATTTATATTCAAGTTGCAAAAAGGTAGACCAAATCGCAAAATTTTAGCACCAAAACACAAGTGGACTTATAATAAAAAAGTTGAACTCGAACCTTAAAAATCTACACCCTTAGCTATAATAGTTAAACAAAAAGGTTCCCACACATAAACACAGCCGCTCACACTACTTTTTACCCCCAGCGATTTTACCTCCTGACCATTTTTGAGGGTTACGCCTACGAAACTGTTAAAAAAATAAAAATTTAATCTTTAGGCTTACGTGAAACTTTATTTTAGACACCTCCGTAGAAAAATTTAGTTTAAAATCACTTTTATTCCCCCCCCCCCGACCATTTTTGAGGGATATGCCTATGAAACTGTCAAAAAAATAAAATCCAACCTCTAGGCTTACCTCAAACTTCATATTAGTAATCCCCATAGCAAAAATTTGCTTAATAATCACTTATGAATTTTACCATCTGACCATTTTTTGAACGATACGCCTACGAAACTTAAAGAAAAATAAAATTTAACCTCTAGGCTTACCTGGTTACGTGCCAACGCGTTGTATCTTTGGGCATTGATGAACTCAATGCCAATCGATTACCCAATTATTAGAAGAATGGAGACCGGGTTTAGTGTCAAAAAAGATAACAATTGTATCCAACAAAATATAAAGTGGCTAACTTGCGTCGCCCACCAAAAAGGGATGGAGTTGAAAAAGCAGTTTAACGGGAGGGAGTTTCGGTTAGGTGATAGAAATATCCTCCTGGATAGGTAGGATAAAATTAATAGAACAGTCTTCAATTTTCATGGTTGTCTGTACCATAGTCAGAAAGACTGTCCCCTCACCAAGGATAAAGATAGAAACCCTGTTAATAATAAACACATGTTCGAGCTGTTTGAAAAAAACATGTGAGATACACACCTACCTAAACGAGAAGGTCAAATTCCCAGTAGAAGTTATGTGGGAATGTGAGTGGCAGGCTCTGAAAAAGTCTGAACCAACAATTAGGGCTTTCCTTTCTAAAGCCATCCCTCGAACTAGATCCTTTTACCGTTCAAGAAGGGCTCCCTCTCAGTGATACACAGATTCTGACATATGTTTCAGATGGGACGTATTTTAGTTTAGTGGAATGTGATCCACACGTCCTAACCGACTGAAGGACCATTTTAGCGAGATGACCCCCATTGTTAAGAATGAAGACGTAGGCATTGATGACATCGGTCCCTTTATGCGGGTGTACGCCATCAAAATCAAGCTGTTGAGTACCCCCAGTCGTATTCTCGTGGGTAGTTATTGTGGAACAAAGATCCTGTTTGCAACACCCCTCTTAAAGTGGTATTTGGATCATGGGCTAGACGTAACAAAAATCTATCAAGTGATAGAATATCAACCGTCTAGTTTTTTATAAAAGTTTGGACATGTGGTCTCAGAGGCGCGTCGGGCTTGTGATTTAGACGAAAATCAATCTATAGTCAGTGATACGATGATGCTCCCGGGAAACTCGGCCTACTGGAAGACTTTAACCAATAAGGTCAATCATATCGATGTCTCGTACCTCCAGGGGGATGAGATATCGAAAATGGAAAATAATTCCCGGTTTAAAAATATGACTGAAATAGGAAAGGCTATTTTTTTAAATTGAGATGAAGAAAAAGAAAACTGTTTGGGACTTGCTCCTACAAATCGGGTTCTTCGCCTAACACTATGCAAAACTTCGCATGTTAGATTTTTATTTCGAGTTCTTAGATAAGTTTGTAGAAAGATCCGACTTTCAACTCTGCGAAACAGATACCGATAGTTCATATTTGATTTAAACGCACCTGAGCTAGAGGACATAGTAAAGTCATAGTTTAGTCTAGGCCTCTAGATATTTAACTCTTTACACTACCAGCTTAGACTGAACAGCGATCTCTAACAGTGTCATCCTTTTTGATTCATTTATGACATAGAGCTAAGCAGACACCCAACTACATAGCTACATATAAATGTTATCCTTGTACTATATAATTACTCAGTATACTAAATATTTTTTGTAATGTTATATAATTTCCACTGTATGCTATATATCTACTGAGATATTAAAAGAATAACATATATCCTTTGTTTACTGTTTTATATTTAATGCTATTGTTTTTCATTATTGTTGTATAATCTACTAAACTATCATTATCGATTCATTACATCAAGAACTCCAAAGTCAGCACACACCAGACATAAACAGGTCACTTCCGGGGTCACCGATACGAGAGGTCAACATCCCGACACGAGCGCTCATGGAATAACTCCCCCTGCCCCTCGAGTACATTAGGCGCTAAATGCGCCTACTATATATCATTGTTAATTTATGGGTCAAATGGGACCCAAAGGGGACATTGTATACTACTAACGTAGGAATGATTGCGTGATCTTTATCCAGTCTGTTTTTTTTTTCCATCATTGAAACAAATTCCACAATCTTCCATCAAAGTTGTATCATACACATAACTATAGACTCTAAATGCATAACCGGAAGTTATATCTCCGAAAGATTTCAAACATTTTATCACAATAGGATAGCATAGTTTTACCGAAAATCAGATGCTCAGATTTCATTTTTATTTTATCGGGCGCTCCGCTCTTCTTAGCAACGCCTTTTTTCAAAATCTTCTTCTCTTCTTTCCGTATGCATCCACCGCTTTCCTTCCAAATTGCAACCGAAGCTAATGTCACATTCAAATTTGATCTTTCCAGCCCCACCCTCACCCCCACCCCACCTTCCGGAATAAGGGAGTACACATGTTAGGAAACCCTAGTCTAAAGACATACGGTAGCACATTTCATTGCCATGTAACTATAAAAACCAAAAGCAATGAAAACCGCGACAAATCGTTTATTAACATTTTTTAAAAAGTTTACTTTCAATAGAAGTAATTTCATCATATTAACAAACAGTTCCCCAAGAAGGGAAAGTGTACACATTTTAAGGTAATTAGCACCTTTGTATCAAAAAGATAAACTAGGTATCAACATTGTTTTGAATCTTACTTTTGCTATTATAAGCCTAATTTGAAATAGCAGATTGATCAGGGCATCCATAATATGCTCAGTTAAAGATAATACCCCATCTAACTATGTTTGAAATGGTCATCACTTGGATCATTTTATAGCTGTACTAGAAGTCTATATCTGGTGACCTACTTTGAATCAAGGGCCCTTGTTATCTTATTAATTAGACAATTAATAAGATAACCTACATTAGTTATCTTTCGATTATTTTACCTTTTTTGGGATAGTCGTCGAAATAATCATAAAGAAACAACAGATAAATTGGTTCAGCCACATAACAAGACAAAAAGAACTAACAATGACTCAAAGAGCCATAAACAAACGCTACGATAACGCCAGATTAAAAGGAATACCGAGAAAGAGATGGATAAAAGGAATACTAGAGTCACTAGGAGAGAAGAGGCCAACAGAAGAGCAAACAATCGCAGATTGTATCTCCCTTCGACGCCAACGGCAATGGAGGAAGAATAGAAGAAGAAGTTGAAACAATGCATTAGTAGTGTATTATGGTTTTTTAGGACCCGTAAAAGTGAGGCACTCTAACATTTGGCCCTATATAAATAATCTACCCTAACATATTCACAATTTTTCCTTATATGAAACTAACCACAAATTTTTTATCCATACGAGAGTCTAGCCTAAAATTGTTCCGGTTGTGGCGTCGGTGCTGACCTCTCGTTGACCTCTCGTCGTAGATGGGGGGATTTTGGGGGAATTGTTGGGGTGACCTCTCGTCGTAGATGGGGGACATTTTTGGGGGACTGGGCCCGATCGGGGTGCCATAACTTTTTACTTTCAAAACAATCTTACAGTTATTCAAGACATCTTTTAATGTATACCTAAAATTTCTTTGCATCTAATGGTAACAACTTACTCAGTACTAGACCAACTAGTAGCGACGGGCTCGCTAATGAGTTTAACACCTGAACGGCAGAAGGACATTAATGTCCAAACTGAACGCTTGGTCAACTAGTAGCCACGGGTTCGCGATTGAGTTTTAATAGTTGAACGATGGCCTTTGGTCATCTGATACATCTACTGGCTACAAGCGCCAATGACTTATCAATTAGTCAGTAAGAGTCGTTAGTAGGCCAATGTGACCGCTTGTTGGTAACACTGATACCGGCGCGCTAATGAGTTTATCACCTGAACGGCAGACGGACATTAAAGGATAAATTGAGTGCTTGCCCACGAGACTGACCGCTGGGGCACGCTAATGAGTTTATCAGCTGTCTAGTGTTGTGGCGTTGTTTTAGAGAGACGGTAAATTAATGTACTATGATATTATATTAGTGTTGTTTTAACAGGGGACATAAATAGCTTTCATGAGTAGTAGATTTAGGACTTGGCCTGTACTAGAATTTCATCCTTCCCTTCATTGTAACTTGTAGTTGAAGTAGTAGTAGTAGTAGTAGTAGTAGTAGTAATTGTAGTAGTAGTTATTGCAGTAGTAGTGTAGTTGTTGTTGTAGTAGTATTTGTAGTAGTAGTAGTAGTAGTAGTAGTTGTAGTAGTAGTTGTAGTAGTAGTAGTTGAAGTAGTAGTGGAAGTTGTAGTGGTAGTTGTAGAACAACGTATAACATGTCGTTGTAGCAGTCACAGGTGTCATGTCGGTATATCAATCACGTATGTCATGGCGTTGTATGCGACACAGGTATCATGTTGTTGTTAACTGTTTTCCATGTCATGCCGTTGTAGCAGTCACACGCAGGGTGTGTAGTGTGTCATGATGGGTGTATGCAGGATGTCTAGTGTGTCGTGATGGATGTATGTAGATTGTCTGGTGTGTCGTGATGATTGTATGTATGTTACCTAGTGATGATGGATGTATGTTGTCAAGTGTGACATCATGGTTGCATGTAGGTTGTCTAGTGTAGCATGATGGCTGTATGTAGGTTGTCAAGTGTGCTCCAACAAACCGCCGCGCCATTTAAACTTCTTTGAACACAATGGACACATAATTTTCACCAGAAGATACCTCATTATGAGAAACCATCTGGAGAAAATCCAATAACTCTTTGGTCAACAATATTTAACTTACCTAGTTTAAATTCATTAAACAACAATCTCAACAATTCTTATCATAACTACTTTAAACACAGCAATAAAATTTAATTATAACCGTTTATCGATAAGACTTAACATATTTTCATAGAAAACAAAAATATTCAAACTTACAGCGTAAAATAGTCTCAATCCGCTAGACTGAACAGTGGTATGAAAATAAGCTTCCTTGAATCAACCAAACTTATAACACGAAATCCCTCATGGGTCTAGTTTAAATATAATCTGGTAACACAGATCTATAAATTAAAATCTGAGACTGAGTATGACAGACATCTGAATTAACCAAACAGAAAAGAGCATTAGCATGGTAGGCGGAGCAAAGAAATGACTGACATCTGACTAATGAAAAGAGCATTAGTATAAAAGGCAGAGTGATTAACCAATCAGAGAAGAGAGTAACTTTGGAAACGGTTCCAGTACCAGCTTAATGTAATTGAATTGGTCGGGTTCTCATCGAGGATCGTGGGCGTTTCTGGTCAAAAAGTCATAGAGTGTGTTTGGATAAACTTATGAATGTTCCTGAGTGTTGATATTTTTCGTACATATGATAAAATTGTAAGAAACATTCCAAGTCTTATAAATCGATGGCTAAAGTAGTATATACATTATCGGAGAGAAATTATCTGTTATTTACTGGAATAATTCAGAGAGTCTGTGGTCATGATATTTTCTCCATGTTTGTAACCATCGTTATCGAGATACTTTCAGACCGAATTCTCAATTTCGGTCGCCTTGTCGTTCTATATACCCTCGCCTATCGATTAGTTAAAAATCACGTCAAAGACATGTTCGATTCTGATTCCGACATTTGTGCTTTAGAGAAGGATGTTGGTATTAGGACCGGTGTTACCATCGGAAGAGAATTTGTAGAGGGGGTACAAAAAGAAGGTGGCTTGAAAAATTTTCTAGCCCTCTAACGAAGAAGATACAACATTGTGGACTCTACTTCGCAACAGCCTTTGGTCTTTAAGAGCTTTCCCTATAATTTTGTTTGCACGTGAGAGTTTTTTTATATTTTCCCTAATAAAAGTTTGGTAACCACACAGCATTTATTACTGCATTACAATATTGTTTACCAGGTCACGACGCCCCTCACACTGATGATGAGAGTTGTCCTGTAGATCTGCTATTTTAATAATAATGTTTTGCTCCAGCTTTGAATTCCAAAATTTTGACAAAAAAGAGAGGTGTCACTCAGGCCTTCTATAATGGGGATGTTGAGTTACTAAAAATAGAACTGATCTCTGATGCAATACCTGATGAGTTACTAAAAATATATTTTTACCTATGAAACCAGAAAGCAATACATTGAGTAGAGGAAAAAACTTATACCTTATGGCTCATCTACTTTTCGAATAAACTCATGTTCAGAAGACGAAGACAGTGATGCAGGTAGTTATTGGTCAATGGGTGAGCAAACCACGACAATATGCATATCCCCTAGTGGTGATTTTAATAATGGCTTAGCTTCAGTCTCAATATTCAAAAAGACAAATATTCATGAACGGTTTTTAAACACTAGTGAAACCTTTGATACCTATATCACCTGTTCTCAAAATCAGGGAGCTGGAAAACTGGAGATTCCAACTGAAATAATTTACAACTCCTCGACTGATAATGGAATTATAACGATCTTTGAACAGGATATTGATTTTGAGCACATTAATGCGACGTGAAACGAACAATACCCTACCCATGGTAGGAATTGTCTAAAATAATTTAAAATTAAACAAATTAAAGCAAGTCAAATAAAACAAGCATATATGATGTTTTTTTATATATAATTTTTATTTTCACAATAAAACATACATTTATTTTAACACAACATCAACGTAGACAAAACATGTTACACATTGAAATATTTATAATTTAACAATGATGATTTAAATACTACAGATATGAATACAACACAGCTGAGAAAGTACACATATAACAACATATTCATGTGTATAGTGCTTAAATTACAAGTTTGCGTGGCCTTCCATGTGGTATTTTTTAAATGAATAAGGCTCGTAAAGCTTAACATAATTTTCTTTATTGTTCTTAATAACATAAGATCCATCAGTTATATGGAACAGGGATCAAATCGTTTGTGAGCTGGTGCTGTAAGAAAAGCCGAAAGGTCATTCTGTTGGTACTGGAAGCCTTCATTAACGGGAGGAGCAGCGAGAGACCAGTCACCCTCATTGTTCGTTTGTTCTCTGTCACACTCTAAGAGAATTGTAGATATTCCATCAATAGTTGCTAGTATACTGTCACACTTTGCTGAGAGAACTGTAGATGCATCACCAGTGGCTGCTTGTAGTCTGTCGCACTCTGAGAGAATCGTAGACTTCAGACCCACTAAAGTCTCAAATTCAGGCTGTGTTAGTGTTATACTGTAAAGTGTAGAAATTTCATCCCAGTTTTCCATCGTTTTTTTCTAAGATGGATTAAAGTCTTTGTTTGATATCTCGTAACTGAGACAGCCTTCAAACCATTCTTCTGTAAAGGTTTTACATACTCGCCGTTACGAGATGCGTAGAAAAAAGCACCATCACAGTCACCATTAGCGGAGGAAGCACACATATTCATACTAGATGACTCCATGCTCGAATCATACCACTAGGTAGCAGGGCCCTGGATTTCTGTGTGTAGTAGCACTGAGAACGGCTGCCATATATACGATGTTTCAAGGGGGCGTGGCATGTCTATTTATAATAACTAATGCCATACGTTATTGGACGTGTTGAGACATATTCAGTGAGACGCCATATACGATGAGTCACGGGAGGTTTTTTCCGTGAAGATACTTATTTTAGAATAATCGTATTCGTCATTTTCAAGATCGTGGATTGTTAAAACAATCGGTTCTTCAGAAAAATAGAACCTAGAAGAAACGAGACAATCTGGTTTAAAAAACAAGTAAATACTTCTAAATGAAAACACTTTATAATAAAATTGGTTATTGGTTATGGAAAGCCTTCGTATCACTGCAAACGAATTAAAATCCATAATTGCTCAACCGCCCGTGCCAGTGGAATCATCCGAATTACTAATTCATCTCCCAAACAAAGAAAGGTAACTGTAGTCCCCATCATAGCAGTCTCAGCACGCGCCAAAAGACATAAGGCGAAACCATGCAGAAAGTGAACACAGCCATCTGTTCCCTGTCATACGATATTATCATTCATCGTAAACAATTGGAATATCGAAACATGATCAAAACGGATGAGACACACATCTCACGGTGTGCACAGAGCACTTAACTCAGTAGCTCCTGCAACAAACCGGACTTGGAATATAAGGAAACTGCAACAAGGAACACTTTTCAGACATAGCTTTCAATGGTTCCTGCCGCCTATCAACCATATACCGGAATTTCACGTCCTCCAGAAAATGATGATCGTCATATTGAGAAAAAAATGTATAGCGCTTGATGATGTTAGGATATCGTTATTGACTGTAACCGAACATATAAACACACTGTTAGTCGTCAAATTATTCCCGTCACACATCAAACAACAGACCGTACGGTTAGCGTACAACGAACGAAACATGATGCAAATTCCACAAAGAGGAAAATCATCGGTCGACTTGACGGAGCATTCCACATTAAATGCGTTTCAGCATGTAAATAACTTGCGTCAAATAATACCAACGTCGGCCATTGAACAGCACTCAATGTGACGTAAACCGCATGTCAACACTAGATGGTGAAGGTCGCTTTTACAAACAATACTTGACTTGTCAATAAAGGAACATTGCTGTGTGTATTCGGCAGCGCAGATTTTGTCCACTTCGTCGGCCGCAGATTTGCTAAGTAGAACATCATTTTGATTTCAACACAGAAAATTACATCAGAGAACCGAAATTAATCAAACCACATATACATTTTGCTGCAGCGATCGAGAGAACGTGAAACGTTCCACCATTTTCATAAGGAAATCCCAGATAGAAAGCATTTTGTCAAACCAGATGAACTTTGTGATCAAACCTTTTAGGTTTATGCACCCAAACCAGTTTAGGATTATAAAACCAGTTAACTCTTTCTTGACCTTTAACCGACACAACGGCTCAACTTATCATTGCATACCTGACCAAAAACCGACACATTGGCTATTCAGACTTTGAATATTTTATAATAAAGTAACAACTATGTATAAATATTCACCATTACTTGTATTCAATTATCTAGGAGAAGCTTCATAATTAATTCCTTCGATTACAATGTGGTATTTTCTTTATTTGTGCAGATACAGTGGTTGCATTTTCAAAGTAAATGTGTGTGTTTTTTTTTCTGACAAATATTGGCCAAGTGGTTACACCATTTCTTGTGCCTAATTTCATTATATGTGGACATAAATGTGCTAAGTAAAGTGTATTTTGAAGAACTTTAGATAAGTTTTTGTATAATTTCAAGAAGAATGGATTGCAACATGCTTCTAGTCAAGGAGAAATAGAGGTACGTGAAATATGATATTTTCAATTAAACATCTGCCTTTGAATATTTTTATACTATTTATAATACATAATCTATTTTTCTCTTCAGATATCACTAATATAATGCTATTTTAATTTTCTTCAACCATTTTCCTTTCCGGTGATGTATAACATCTACCACATTTAATTATATTGTTGTATGAAATTGTAAAAAGAAAAAGGCATGTGATTTAATTTTTCTAAATTGAAAACTAATCTGCTCTGAATTTAAAAAAAACCTAAAGTCTGCCAAAGTCCAGAAAGAGTTAAATACTGAAGATCCAACTGGTTAAATTTTATAAGGTGGATTAATATTCTTGTTATGAAATCAAGTATCATAGTAGCACAGATTCAAAACATGATTACTATGATTAAGTAATTCTCTCCACATCTGTATGAGGAACTACGGTGTTAGTCTCCATATGGTCCAATGGTACATTCTAAGGGTGCAATAACATGAGTGACATAAATTATAATAAAATGTCTATTCACAACTCTCTATCTCAGCTGATGTCATTTCTCTATGTTTTCCTCTGTCTTTTCGCCGCTCACGTTTTCGAGTTGGTACAACTTATTACAGCTGCTCTCATTACAAATCCAAAAAAGGAGGGTTGTTGCCTCCAAGTATTGGATATTGGATCTCTCTTTTGCTTCACACCCATTAGCCTATTATCCATGAGTCTCTTGGATAAGTTAAACCTACTTCTACGTAACTTTACTCTATTCCAACTCCAGAGGTTAATACATCAAAGGATTTACCAGTTTTAATATTGTTCTACTTTTCTTTTTTCTTTGATGTTACAGCTACTTTTTATGGTATTAACGATGAGTCTTTTATTTTTTCGGTTTCCTTTACTACAACGTCTATCATTACCAGCAACTAGTTTCAAATATTTTCATTATATGTGGAAATTTACTCTTTATCAGCATCAATAAAGATAATGCCGAAATTATGAGAATTAATGTCGTTGGCAATAGTAGAAATACATCTACTAGATGCATAATAACACAGTAATAAAGATACTGAAGGCGGAACAGAGAATGATATACAAATCAAAAGGTAAACTTGGCTCCAAAGCAATTACTTACCTTGGTAACTCTATCTTTTAGTGCATCACCTTGTTGGTTGAAAGCGAGGAAATCAGGAGTAGGGTATTGTTCGTTCCACGTTGTGTTAATTTGGTGAAAATCAATATCCTGATCAAAGATCTGTATATTTCTATTTTCAGCCGAGGAGTGGTTGTTAATTATTTCAGTTGGAATCTCTAGTTTTCCAGCTCCCTGATTTTGAGAAAAGGTGGTATAAGTGTCAGAGGTTTCACTAGTGTTTAACAACCTTTCATGAATATTTGTTTTTTTGAAAATTGAGTCAAAAGTTAAACCATTATTAAAATCACCACTAGGGGATATGCATATTGTCGTGGTTTGCTCACTCATTGATTAATAACTACCTGCATCACTGTCTTCGTCTTCTGAACATGAGTTTATTCGAAAAAGTAGATGAGCCATAGGGTATACGTTTACCTCTGCTCAATTCATAGCCTTCTGGTTTCATAGGTAAACATCTATTTTTAGTAACTCATCAGGTATTGCATCAGAGATCAGTTCTATTTTTAGTAACTCAACATCCCTATTATAGGAGGACTGAGTAACACCATCTCTTTTGTGTGAAAATTTCAGAATTCAAAGCTGGAGCAACACATTCTTATTAAAATCACGGATCTACTACAGGACAACTCTCATCATCAGTGAAAGGGGTATCATGAATGCTGTGTGGTTACCAAACTTTTATTAGGCAAAATATAAAAAACTCTCACATATAAAAAATTATAGGTAAAGCTCTTAAAGACCAAAGGACTAAGTAGAGTCCACAGTGTTGTATCTTCTTCGTTAGAGAGGGCTAGAAAATTTTTCAAGCCACCTTCTTTTTGTAACCACTCTACAAATTCTCTTCCGATGATAACACCGGTCCTAATACCAACATCCTTCTCTAAAGCACAAATGTCGGAATCAGAATCGAACATGTCTTTGACGTGATTTTTAACTAATCGATAGGCGAGGGTATATAGAACGACAAGGCGACCGAAATTGAGAATTCGGTCTGAAAGTATCTCGATAACGATGGTTACAAACATGGAGTAAATATCATGACCACAGACTCTCTGAATTATTCCAGTATATAACAGATAATTTCTCTCCGATAATGTATATACTACTTTAGCCATCGCTTTATAAGACTTGGAATGTTTCTTACACGTTTTATCATATGTATGAATAATATCAACACCGAGGAAGACAAACTCATACATAAGTTTATCCAAACACATTCTATGACTTTTTGACCAGAAACGCCCACGATCCTCGATGAGAACCCAACCAATGCAATTATCTTAAACTGGAACTGGTACCGTTTCCAAAGTTACTCTCTTCTCTGATTGGTAAATAACTCTGTCCTTCCTGCTAATGCTCTTTTCTGATTGGTTGTTTCAGATGTCTGTCATACTCAGTCTCTGATTGATTAATTTATAGAACTGTTACGTGATTATATTTAAATAAGACACTTGAGGGATTTCACGTTATAAGTTTGATTGATTCAAGGAAGCTTATTTTCACACTACTGTTCAGTCTAGCGGATTGAGACTATATTTACGCTGTAAGTTGGAATATTTTTGTTTTCTCTAAAAATGTTATGGTTTATCGATAAAAGGTTGTAATAAAATTTTTGCTGTGTCTAAAGTAGATATGATAAGAATTGTTGAAATTGTTGTTTAATGTATTTAAACTAGGTATGTTAAATGTGGTTGACGAAAGAGTTATTGGATTTTCTCCAGATGGTTTCTCATAATGAGGTATCTTCTGGTGAATATCTATGTCCATTGTGTTCAAATAAGTTTAAATGGCGTAGCTCTTTGATGGAGCACACTCGACAACCTACATACAGCCATCATGCCACACTAGACAACCGACATACAACCATCATGTCACACTAGACAGCATACATATAATCATCATGACACACCAAAAAATCTACATACATCCATCACGACACACTAGACAACCTGCATACACACATCATGACACACTACATACCCTGCATACATCCATCATGACACACTAAACAATCTACATACATCCATCACGACACACTAGATAACCTGCATACTCCCATTATGACACACTACACACCCTGCATACATCCATCACGACACACTAGAAAACCAACAAACACACATCATGCATGACACACTAGGCAACCTACATACACCCATCACGACACACTAGACAACCTACATACAACGGCATGATACTAGACAACCTGAATACACCCATCACGACACACTAGACAACCTACATACAACGGCATTACACCTGTAACTGGCACAATAGCATAGCATGGAAACAGTCAACAATATCATGACATGACACCTGTGTTTCATACAACGACATGACATATGTGTCTGATACACCAACATGACACCTGTGTCTGCTACAACGACATGACATACGTGTCTGATACAACGACATAACACCTGTGACTGCTACAACCATATGACATGGAAACAGTTCTCAAACTCACTAAAGTCGATCGATACCAGGGAGTGTTGTCTAGGTCTTCTCCCCCTTTGATGGTTATGACGTTACCCCTGACCTTCCCACGGAACTTTTGTCCCTAGCCTTTTCCTGTTTTTCTACTTTAATGTCACCGTTTAGGCTTCTTAAGAATACTTCTTGTCTACATAGTTGATTTTGTCGCTGAAACTCGATGACGAGGATGGTCTGGACTCGTGTGTATTTCCACATAAATTTCATTCAGCTGTTTAATTCAGCAAAATACTTAGTCACAAAATCCAAAAAAATTATTCGCAGAACCCCTTAATTAGTTACCCTCAGTACGCCTCTGAAATGTCATTACCCGTCGGCTGTTAAACTCACTAGCACGACCTTGGACATTAGTTGGCCAAGCACAGATGTTACCATTAGTCTCCAAGAAATTGTAGGCCTACATTAAAGTTGTCAGGAATAAAAATAACTATAAGCCTCTGTCATAGCTCTACTACACATGAAAATTCACGCCCCTGTCATAAGCCCCAATAAATGAAAGTATTACCAATCATGGCTACAAGGAAGGAAGACAACATTGGTCACTAGATGGATCAGATGTAAAGTCGATTACTTCCGTGAAATTATAATACACTCCAACTCCTAAATCTACTACTCATGAAATAACGCCTCTGTCATACTCCACTAAACGAAAGTTATGCTGGCTCTACAACTACAACTACAACTTCTACTACTACTTCAACTACTACTACTACAACTACTACAACTACAACTACTGCTACAACTACTACTACTACAACAACTACTACTACTACTACAACAACTACTACTACAACAACTACTACTACTTCAACTACAAGTTACAATGGAGGGAAGGATGAAATTCTAGTACAGGCCAAGTCCTAACTCTACTAATCATGAAAGCTACTTATGTCCCCTGTCAAAACAACACTAATATAATATCATAGTACATTAATGTACCGTCTCTCTAAAACAACGCCACAACACTAGACAGCTAATAAACTCATTAGCGCGCCCCAGCGGTCAGTCTCGCGGGCAAGCGCCCAATTTGTCCGTCTGCCGTTCAGGTGATAAACTCATTAGCGCGCCGGTATCAGTGTTACGGACAAGCGGTCACATTGACCTACTAACGTCTCTTACTGACTAGTTGATAAATTCATTAGCGCCTGTGGGCAGTAGATGGATCAGATGACCAAAGGCCATCGTTCAACTATTAAAACTCAATCGCGAACCCGTGGCTACTAGTTGACCAAACGTTCAGTCTGGACATTAATGTCCTTCTACCGTTCAGGTGTTAAACTCATTAGCGAGCCCGTCGCTACTAGTTGGCCTAGTACTGAGTAAGTTGTTACCATTAGATGCAAAAAAATATTTTAGATATACATTAAAAGATGTCTTGAATAACTGTAAGATTGTTTTGAAAGTACAAAGTTATGGCACGCCGATCGGGCCCCATTCCCCCAAAAATGTCCCCCATCTATGACGAGAGGTCATCGAGAGGTCAGCACCGACGCCACGACCGGAAAAATTTTAGGCTAGACTCTCATATAGAAAAAAATCTGCAGGTAGACTCACATATAAGGAAAAATTGTGAATATGTTAGGGTAGACTATTTATATAGGACCAAATCTGGGAATCACACTTTTACGGGTCCTAAATGCCATAATACACTCCTTGCATTTCAAAACTCGAACTAGCGCATCTGTTCTTTTAAAGGGTTAAGGCATAAAAATGCGAAGCTGCTGTAAAGCTGAATGTGAGGAAAAATAAAAAAATTTAAAAAAATTTAAAAAATAGTATGCAAGAAGCTTTACGTGATAAGTGGACGACACAGACTAAACAACGTATCGGCCCAATAGGCCTTCATCAGGAGAAAAAAAAAAACATACACAAAACTAATAACGAAACAACCAAAACAAAAACAATCGAAATGTGTTAAAGAAAACAAAATAAACTATCATGTCAAAACAAAAGGAATAACAACCAAGTGCGGCTGTCGTGAACGTAGAGAAACGTGCAAAAATGTGCGCAAATGCACACTGAGCCAGAGGAGTTCACACAGGGGTCAGTGTGCAAACACAAAGGAGAAAGAATCGAATAGTAGACTAAGAGGTGTTCAAAAGACGGTAAGAGTGAGATGTCTGAGAGTGGGGTACAATAAAAACAAATGAGGGGTAAGGAGTACAGAAAAAAAGGTATAGAGGAGGCATCTGTTCTTTTCCGTTTTCCGTACTAATTTTCCTTGGCAGAGAACATTTTATCTCGGCGTGTTATTAAAATTCGGCTCTTTCCGGCGACGAAACTCACCTTTCTGACTGGAAAAAAAACAGGAAACTGTGTAATAAGGACATTAGGAAAGATAAACTGTGAAAGAAACAAACGGAACAGATTTAATGAATTAAGTAAAAATAGTTAGATGAAGAAGAAAATGGGAAAAAACAGAATATGTTGACAATATATGAGAAACGAATAACAAAATCTGGGGAGAAAATAAATAGACTGGGGATGTAGATGAGGGTAGGGAGAAGAAGAAAATAGATAAAGACGAACATAGGAAAATATTTGAAGCTATTATAGTCTCAAATGTGCTGATAACTTGCTGTGATTTCCCGCTTCTCTGCAGTTCATTCAGCAGAACTATTTATCTCTTGGAGAATTGGCTGTTTATGAAAAGTCCCCCCAAGAACAATGGCAGAAGATTCGAACAATATAAAAATGTTAATAAAAATGTTATTTTATTTATCGCGTGTTTATTAAGACAAATAAATGTAAATTGTCATAATAAAAATACTTTTGTATCCATTGAGTTAGATTTCTTTTTTTTTTTTTTACAAAATCTAAACAAAAACAGGTACAACATATTTTCCTACAATTTACTTGTCACACAAAGACTAGACCGTTATATTTAGACTGTGTGAGACTCATCTGAGAATACACACTGTATATGATTTGAAACTGCTAGGAATATAATGTTCACTTTTTTATTGCGTGCAGGAAAACATCATACATGACCTTTGACTCTACATAAATATAACACGACAGAAACATAAATAAACATATATACGACAGAGATAACATAAGACGAACCCAGATTGATAGATGGAAACGTCAGTGGTCTCAAGCATGAGGTATTTTGCAGGATATAAACTATAGGGATGGCCAACCGAGACGTCACTACTCTTAAATGCGAAATACAGAAAATATGTGGTCGGTCGACAGCGGCTTCTAGGTTATCAAACATAAGGTTTTTTAGAGATCAGACAGAGAGAACATAATGTTGACCACTGAGAAGGGAATGCCTTCCAAACTGCGGAACTCTCTGAAGAATAGCATAAGATCGATCCAATTATACGGCAATATTGTAAACTTTAAGAACTCTCTGGATAGTCTGAGCGAAAGTATGAAGTTAATTGAAACCGTTGGTGATGTAGCATAATGGTTTGTTTGAAAAACGAAGAAGAAGAACAAACTCCAAAGAGCATGTTGTGAGCCCACAAATAGGTCTATTCCCTGCTGATACAAAATGTTATCTGATTTAGGACCCGTAATGGTCGAACCAATGGAGTCGATAAGAAAGCAAAGATTCGCGAGATATGAAGCAGTATCCAGTCAGCAATAGCGGAGGACAGCAACGAGCGACAACTGGTGGGAGTATTGTTATCAGCACACAGGAGGTCTCAAGTGTCGTTTATTTTAAAAGTAAATGTGAGGCAGAGAATAGCAAATTTCGTGTTGTGTCCTTATATATGTTTATTGGATATCAAGCATTGGGAGTTAATAACAGTAGTAATAAATCTGCGAAAATCAGAATTGCATATATGTAAGTACTTGAATATAACAAATATATGAGATATAAAATAATATTTTAATATTTATTTAACATTTATCACTTGTAATGTATTTTACCGCAGTTTACCTCTTTTATGTCATATATTTTGTTGCGACTATTTGTTCTTTTAGTCGGTCAATTTGTTGACCTTTAAAAAATACTGGCAACATGATTGAGTTTTCATTTCATGATCAAGTTTCGATTACTAACAAAAATAATACTATAATTGTAGCAACAATGTATGCTAGTTCTAACAGAACAACAATCTATATGAAGTTGAAAATTCGCTGATAATAAAATTCATGATTTCTGTTTCTGTTAGCGGTTTTACAATGAAGCTGCTATACGTGAGCCCTTTCGTTTAATACACCCGACATCCTAGCAGCCTATTTTGGACCACATCTGCCTTTTTATGTTTTTTGTCCACCGTCCAATCCAGCATTTCTCAAAACGTAAGCTTCTGATTGTTCTGTAAAGTGTTGATTGTATGCATATTTATATATCTGCTTTTCTCAATAAGGATTCGATAATCGATACGATCTCTATCCACCTTTAGACTCATCTGTCTCCACTGTCACACTCATACTCCTCCTCAATAACAAACTTGGTGGTTTCGTCTTTATCCAGAGTAAAGTCACACTCAGTTTCAGAGCTGCCACAGAGCTTATCGGCTATTTCATGCCGTATTAACCAGCGTGTTCTGGACAGTACACCCAGGTTAACACTCACTTTAGAGTCATCCAAGAGATGCATCTACTTCTGCTACAGTGACTGTCTGTCAATCTTCTGTGGCATACTTTGCATGTCCATCACCACGAGTAAGTGATCAACGATTGTGTAAACAAAACCATGTTATCGCCGCCCATTGCTGCTTCTATCTCCATTCACAAATTGACACCGTAATGCCACAATTGCCAGATTCCCTAGCCATTTCTCTGTATGCCACAAAACCTCAGCCGTTGCTCTGTCCGCGGGATACTGAACCGGTAGATGATGGGATCATAAGGTGATAACAGTTTATTCGATGGAGTTCCCTACTACGACTACGGCAAATCCGTAAGCCCTGTTCCTGTTGTGTTACCCCCTGCCGGGCTGACTATTTACTTTGGTTTACTTTCTTTCAGCTGTGACTTCTGTCCAAACCTTGCCAGATTTAATGTCATTAAGATCACTTACTCTCCTTTTTGGACATTTCCGTTTCAGCTGCTCAGGATATTCCATGCCAGAGACACCTGCCTTTGGCCGCACCCAATTGAATGCAATGAATGATTTGTGTCTCTTACCACGTTTAGATAATCCCGGACCTGAGCAGAC